>CM077133.1:0-1250000 GCA_039645545.1 Dendrolimus houi
CGAGCAGTCTGTAACCCGCGCTATTGCGGCCGCCGTCTTTTCGGTGGTGCAGTCGTCAGGCCCGAGACGAAGACGACTGTCTTTTCGGGCCTGGACACTGCTATGTCCTCAGGATTGAGTGCGCCGGAGACTGTCAGCGAGCGCGTCTGCCTTAGGGGTGCTATCGGCGCCCGGCAGGATCAGCATACGCGCTCCAGTTCGTGCTGTCTTTATCTTAACGCCACCCTCCCAGTCCGAGGTCAGCCAACTTAATCTTGGTTGGCTTCGGACAGAAGGCTCTCATATGTGACGCCCTGTCCCTCGCGCCCCACGCCCTCATGGTAAGGACGACCGCGGAGGACCTGGGCGGCCTGAGTCGCCAGGCTCTTCTGCCCTTGGCCTTCTCTTTCTTGTTTGTTTGGGGGGAGGGCGGAGGTGGGGCGGTTTTGTCTGCCCCCTGCGTCTCCCCTCCTTTTTCTGCCCTTTCCCCCCGCTTCCTCCTGCGCCTGAGGTTGTGCGTTGGTGGGGGCGGGGGCGAGGCTGATGAGTGGTCAGTCCGGGTTTGGTCGGAGGAGTCGCCTGCGGTTTTTGCGCTTCGCCACCGTCGACCAGCCCTCCTCGGCTTCTGGGACGGCCGGAGGCGATGTTCTGGCGCGCGGTAGGAGGTGGACACCGTCGCGCTGCCATTTTCCTCTCTTGGGAGAGAGGTGCAGAATTCCTCCACCGGGGGCCCAGCGATGACAGAGGGGCTCGGTGGGGGCGTGGGCCTGGCAAGTGATGCTGGCCTCGGCAGAAACAGTCGGTGCAGGTGATGGTGGTGGTACCGACTGGGACGGGCGCAGCAGCTGTTCTACTAGGGCTGCGAACCTATTCTCTATAAGGAGGTGAGGTTCGCAGCCATTTCCGGAATCCATGACCTGCGGCGCGGGGTCAGGAGGCGGTACGGACCCATGGCGTGGCCTCGTGAGCTCCGATCTGATGCTCACGAGTTCATTTCGTAGGTCCGCGATTTCCGCCTCCATGCGGCGGTTTTGGCACGGAGGAGTTCTATCTCTTCAGAGGCGGTGCGATTGAAAGCTCTTCGGAGGCTTCCTTGACTGAAGCCACCGCCTCTTTAGAGGAGCCTTTGTAGGGTGCCTTTAAGGCCCTTTGATACCTTAGCAACCCCGGCCACTACTGCCATGGACTCGGCTATCTGTCTTTGGAGGCCTTCCGCGTGCTCGGCAGGCTGGGAGTGGCCCAGCTTGCCTGGCCCGCGAAAGTTCTTGATCGCGTGGCTCTCGCGGTGCCATGGACTGGGCCTGCTCCACTATTTCCTTCTCGGTTTGGGCTCAAGCTCCGCACGCTGAGCCTCCACGAGGGCTCGCTTGGCACTTGCCAGGCCGTATTCCCGGTTGTTGGGGTCTGCCTCGGCCTCTCTTCGCCTCCGTTGCTTTGGGGTATGTGCGGGGCCGATTTCTCTTCCTCTTCATTGGACGACGTAGGTGGTGTTCCGTCGTCCAGCAGTCTTTATGTTTCAGCGCGACCGCTTCTTTTGTTTGGCGCCTGATTTCTCCTTCTTTTCCTTTCCGGTACCCTGCGGGCATCTGCTCGCAGAACGCGACCGAGAGAGACCAGGTCGAAGACGATTCTCCGCCCTTCTCAGGCTCTGCCCTTATTCTTGCCTTTCTCAGGCCTTCCTCCGTCGTCAGCTTCGCCGGGCCCTTCACCAATGATGAATTTAACCAAGGATGCCATTTTCATAAAATTTGTTGATTCGCCCCTAAATCCCCACCCAACATGGGGTCCCGCATCGGTGGGGATGCCCAGCCTCGATGCTGGACACCAGGGCTATTAGGGGTATAGGTGCACTGAAGTTGGAGGTGAGCGCAGGTCAGGGGCTCGGGATTTTTTTTTACATGGGGAAATGCATTGCCGCACCATCAGCCGCGCCGGGAGGTCGCGGCCGGTGTGTCGAGGCTCCCCGACGCCGATTAATCAATACGACCGGCGCCGGGTATACCCACTAAAACCCCATGGGAGCCTTCTTCCGCAGGAGTGCCGGGGTCACGGTATGTAGCGTGAGCCTTGATCCGCGACCCCGGCGAGCGGTGGGCCGCCTCGTAACCAGAGGCGGCCTCTCCTGTGTGCGGGCCGGGGATGGTGTTCCCGGCCCTGAGAGGGTCGCGCGGCTTCCTCTCGCGCCCTCTCGCGGCATGGTGCGGGCGGAGGCCTGTCTAGTCCCCGAGGCCTCGACGCCCGCTGCCGCTCGCCCGTGGCCTTACCGCCACGGGCCTTACCTCCTGCCGCTTCCCGCGGCGGCTGATGGTGTTGCCGCCGCGGCCGCGGCCTTGTCCGGCGCCATACGGCTGGCTGCCTGGCGATTACTCCTGGTGGGCTTGGCCCCGCAGGACCTGGAGCCCACCTGATGACCGGCCGGTTTGCCCGCGGCTTCGCACAGAGCGCAGTGCGGCTTCGCGGTGCAGGGGCCGGTCACCAGATGGCCGGCTTTTCCGCAGCGGTAGCAGTGACCGCTGCGGTCCACCTCTGAGGTGCACATCGCCGCCACGTGACCAGCAGCGTGGCAGCGGTAGCACCTCTGGGTCCTGTGAGGCAGGGCCTTCACTAAGGGCGGAGGTCCAACCCACCAGGAGTCTCGTACCAGCTGATAGTAGCTGTTTGGCGGCCGCCACCGGGCGAGCCACCACCGTCTGGCCCATCCCATCTGGGCCGGGACGGGCCGTTGACGCCTTGATGCTCCCGTAGGAGCATCCCGTGGTCCGCGCGATGGCGGCGGCCACATCTTCTGCGTGCGCGTGATCGTCCAGGCCCGGAGACGCGAAGACGCACAGTCTTC
This sequence comes from Dendrolimus houi, assembly GCA_039645545.1. NCBI lineage: Eukaryota > Metazoa > Arthropoda > Insecta > Lepidoptera > Lasiocampidae > Dendrolimus > Dendrolimus houi. Next base: position 2,816 of record CM077133.1, read on the forward strand.
TCGGGCCTGGTCACGCGCACGTCCTCGGGATAGAGTTCGGTCCTCAATTGTGCCGCGAGGGCGTCGGCCTTGGGGGCACTGTCGGCGCCAGGAAGCACCAACATTCGCGCCCCAGTGCGCGCCCTCTTGAGCCGTAGGCCGCCCTCGATCCCGAGGTCAGCCAGCCGTATTCGTGATTTGGCCTTCGAGAAGAGGTTCGCGTACGTAACCCCTCGTTCCGCCGCGCCTGGCTGTAAAGTCAGGATGACGGCGGCGGACTTCGGGGGACGCAATCGCGGAACCTTCTTCTCGAGAGGCTTGGTCTTCTTTTGGGGCGGGGGAGGGGGAGGGGGAGGCTGCGAGGATGGCTCCTGCGCCTTCTTACCCTTCCCCCTCTTTCGTCCTCCTCTGTTCCCCCGCCGCCTCGCGCTATCAGCAGCGTCAGCGGCAGGGGGCGCGACCGATGGGGCGTTGGCCGACGGTGCCTGGCCCTTACGGGGTCTCCTTTTGTTGACCGTCGTCCAGCCCTCTCCGGCCGCAGCCGAAGGGGGATGGGGCGCCGGACAGGTGGGCGGTGGTGGGGTGGACGTCACCACCGCCGTCTCCAAACTGGCCCTTTGGGAGGGCAGTGGGGTACTCCCAGCCGACAGCCTCAGCATGCTGGGCGAGCTCGGCTGGGAGGTGGGCCTAGCTAGGAGCGGGGCTCGGGGTTGTGACCGAGCGCACTCGCTCCTCCATGGCCGCGAACCGACTCTCCATGAGGAGAGTCAATCGGTCGAGATTCGCGGCCATTACCGACTCCGTGTTGGGCGGGGCTGGCGGCGCGGCTTCTGCACGCGGCCGCACAACCTCCGCCTGGAGGCTCCTGAGCTCGGAACGGAGGTCCGCGATCTCTGCCTCCATGCGGCTGTTTGCCGCACGGAGCAGGGCGACCTCCTCGCTGGAAGTGCGAGTCAGGAGCTCCTCCGAGGCCTCCCGCATGGCGGCCACGGCCTCCTTTAGGGCCTTCTGGAGTGTGCCCTTCAGGCCCTTGGAGACCTTGGCCACCCCGGCCACCACCGCCAAGGAGTCGGCGATCTGCTGCTGCAGGCCCTGCGCGTGAGCTGCACGGGCCTCGGGAGCGGCTTGGCTCGCGAGGGCGGGACCGGTCCTGGACCTCGTCGCCCTCGCGGTGGCCATTGATGAGGCACGCTCCACGATCTCCTTTTTCGCTTATGAGCTCAAGCTCAGCGCGCTGGGCCTGCACAAGCGCCTGCTTGGCAGCAGCTAGGCCCACGTATTCCCCTGTTGTGGGGGGACGGCCTCTGCCCCGCTTGCCGTCCGGCGCTGGAGCTGCCGGGGCCTTAGCAGGGGTCTTAGGGGGCGGTCTTTCGTCGTCCTCATCGGTGCTTGACGCCAGAGGAGATGAGTCGTCAAACACCATGTCTGGAAGTCGTAGCCGCAGCCTGTCTCGTCGTGCGGCCGACTTGCTCCTCTTGCCCTTCCCCTCCGACCCTTTCGGGGCCGGGGCCTTTGGTGGGGCCTGAACAGGGGGGGCTACCATGTCCTCGTCCCCGGATGGGTCGGACGAGGACATGTAATCCACTTCGAGTGGCTGCGACCGCAGTGTGCGGGAGCCAGCTTCCTTTGGGGAAGAACTCGGCGCTTCCGCCGGCGAAGAAATCGCCGACAGGAAGCGCGAGTAGAGTGTCTTCTCGGCTACGCCCTTCGCGGGCCCTTTCGTGTCGGTGTTGCCCTTCTCGGGCCTTCTACGAGCGTCAACACCGCCCTTCTCGGGCTCTACGTCTTTGGGGGGTTTTTTAGTTTGCAGTTCCATAGTTGTTCCCACGAGTAAAAAACAGGTCATCATGAATAAAAAGGCGTGGTCCGCAGTAATGGCCGGGTTTACCCCCCCGACCTCAAAGCCTCTCGCCCTGCGCCGCAGCTTAGGCATTAGGGGATTTTTTATTGTGGTGCTCATCCACTTGGGCCAGCCGGTGAAGACCAGCCCCGCGGTCCCGTGTGGCCGCGAGACGTGACCACGGCACCACACGGGATAACGCTCGACGTAATGCACAGTAGCAGAGCTCTCGCCCCACTGCTGTGCCGTCGCCACCACAACGTCGTGCTGGGTTCGCGGGACAGAACCGCGCACCCTCTCCTCGACAGCCAGCGGAGCAGAGCTCAACGCTGACGGTCGTCTTCGGAAGGGAGGGGTGTTTGTGCAGGAGATTTGGGAGGAATGGGGAGGAATACAAGGATTTGGAGTGTGGATAGGTGGGACACCACTGTCACGGAGTGAAGGGGGGGATGTGACAGTGGCGGCTAAGGGCCCCGGGGACGCATCCCCTTGTACCGCTTCCTGGACGGAGACGTGTCCAGGGCGGCACCCCCTGGGGAAACCTAACCTAACCTAACCTAACCTAACCTAACCTAACCTAACCTAACCTAACCTAACCTAACCTAACCTAACCTAACCTAACCTAACCTAACCTAACCTAACCTAACCTTTTTTTTTTTTTTTTTTTTTACATGGGGAAATGCGTTGCCGCACCGTCAGCCGCGAGGGGATGTCGCGGCCGGTGTGTAGGGCTCCCCGACGCCGATTAATCAGTACGACCGGCGCCGGGTATACCCACTAAAACCCCATGGGAGCCTTCTTCCGCAATAGTGCCGGGGTCACGGTATGTAGCGTGAGCCTTGATCCGCGACCCCGGCGAGCGGTGGGCCGCCTCATAACCAGAGGCGGCCTCTCCTGTGTGCGGGCCGGGGATGGTGTTCCCGGCCCTGAGAGGGTCGCGCGGCTACCTCTCGCGCCCTCTCGCGGCATAGTGCGGGCGGAGGCCTGACTGGATCCCCCGTGGCCTCGACGCCCGCTGCCGCTCGCCCGTGGCATTACCGCCACGGGCGTTACTCCTTACCGCTCCCCGCGGCGGCTGATGGTGTTGCCGCCGCGGCCGCGCGCCTTGTCCGGCGCCTTCCGGCTGGCCTGGGTTTTTCTCCTTGTGGGCTTGGCCCCGCAGGACCTGGAGCCCACCTGGTGACCGGCTGGCCTGCCCGCGGCAGCGCACACAGGGCAGTGCGGCTTCGCTGAGCAGGGGCCGGTCACCAGGTGCCCGGTTTGTCCGCAGCGGTAGCAGTGCCCGCTGCGGTCCACCTCAGAGGTGCACGTCGCCGCCACGTGGCCAGCCTCGTGGCAGCGGTAACACCTCTGGGTCCTGTGGGGCAGGGCCTTCAGTGTTGCCGAAGACCAGCCCACTAGGAGTTTCGTCCCCTTCGCGAGAAGGTTTTTGGCGGCCGCCACCGGGCAGGCCACCACTGTCTGTCCCAGCCCGTCTGGGCCGGGGCGGACTTTTGACGCCTTTATGCCCCCGAGGGGGCATCCGGTGGTCCGCGCGATGGCAGCGGCCACGTCTTCTCCGTGGACGTGATCATCCAGGCCCGAGACGCGAAGACACACAGTCTTCTCGGGCCTGGAGACACGCACGTCCTCGGGGTAGAGGACGGTTCGAAGCTGTTCGGCGAGCGCGTCAGCTTTGGGGGCGGTGTCGGCGCCAGGTAGCACCAACATCCGCGCCCCAGTACGCGCGCGCTTCAGCCGAACGCCGCCCTCTATCCCGAGGTCGGCCAGCCGGATATTGCTCTTCGCTTTGGAGAAGAGGTTCGCGTACGTGACCCCTCGTTCCGCCGCGCCTGGCTGTAGAGTCAGGACGACGGCGGCGGACTTCGGGGCGCGCAGGCGCGGCGACCTCTTCTCCTTGGCGGTTGTCTTCTTTGCAGGGGCAGGGGGAGGAGGAGGGGGGGGCTGCGAGGCCGGAGCCTGCGCCACGTCCCCCTTACCTTTCCCCCCGCGACCTCTTCTTCCTCGCCGCTGAGCGCGGGTGGGCTGCGCTACAGCGGCGGTCGTGACCGGCTGGGTGCCGGACGACGGTTGGTTGGCCTTCGGTTTAGCCTTCTTCTTACTGACCGTCGTCCAGCCCTGCTCAGCCGCGGCCGAGGAAGGGAGGGGCGCCGGACAGGCAGGCGGTGGCGGGATGGACTTCGCCACCGCCTTCTTCTTGCTGACCCTCTGTGAGGGCAGCGGAGGGTACTCCTCCACCACCGGTGGCGGGTGAGCTGGGCAAACTCAGTGGAGTTGTGGGTCTGGCTGGAGGAGCAGGGCTCGAGGCGCGGGCTGGCGACTGTGCCAGCTGTGCCGAGCGCAACTGCTCCTCCATGGCTGCGAACCTGCTCTCCATTGCGAGAGTTATGCGGTCCAGGTTCGCAGCCAACGCCGTCTCCATGTTTGGCGATGGGACTGGCGGCGCCACGGAAGCGCGCGGCCGCGTCACCTCCGCCTGGAGGCTCCTCAACTCGCTACGGAGGTCGGCGATCTCTGCCTCCATGCGGCTGTTCGCCGCACGGAGCAGGGCGACCTCCTCGCTGTTGGTGCGAGTGAGGAGCTCTTCTGAGGCCTCCTGGATGGCGGCCGCTGCTTCCTTGAGTGCCTTCTGAAGGGTCCCTTTCAGACCCTTCGACACTTTGGCGACACCAGTCACCACCGCCAACGAATCGGCGATCTGGCGCTGGAGGCCCTCGGCGTGAGCCACGCGAGCTTCGGGAGAGGCCTGGCTCGCGAGGGCGGGGCCGGTCTGCGACCTGGTCACCCTCGCGGTAGCCATAGCTGAGGCTCTCTCCACGATCTCCTTCTCGGTTTGGAGCTGTAGCTCCGCACGTTGGGCCTCCACGAGCGCGCGTTTCGCGTCCGCTAGACCCACATACTCCCCGGTGGTGGGGGGGCGGCCTCTGCCCCGTTTGGCTTCCGGCGCTTTTGCAGCAGCCGGAGGCCTAGGCGGGGGCGGACGAGGGGGCAGTATCCCCTCTTCGTCGGACGACGTAAGAGGGGATAGGTCATCTAAGGCCAGAAACTGCCTCAACCGCGTGTTGCGGGAGGCAGTCTGGCTTTGGCCCTTCCCTTCCGGCGCGGATGCAGCCGGGGCCTTTGGTGGGGCCTTGTCAGGGGGGGCCGTTCGACCTTCGTCCGCGGATGGTCCGGACGAGGAGAAGTCGTCGTCGTCGTCGTCGAGGGGCTTCGACCGCGTGGTGCGGGAGCCACCTTGACCACTCTTCGGTTCCTCGACCGGCAGAGAGATCGCCGAGAGGAACCTAGAGTAAAAAGTCTTTTCTCCGCCCTTCGCGGGCCCTTTCGCGTTGTTTTTACCCTTCACGGGTGCGCCACCTTCATCTACTACGCCCTTCTCGGGCACTGCGTCGGGAGATGTTTTGTTTGAGTCAGCCATATTTTTGTTCCCACGAGTCGTAACTTTTTTAAATGAAAAAAACTGGGTGTGGTACGCAGTATCGACCGGGTTTACCCCCCCGGCCTCAAAACAGCTCGCCCTGCGCCGCAGCTTAAGTAGTAGGGGTTTTTTAGTGAGGTTTTCTCCTCTTGGGCCGGCCAGTTAAGGCAGGCCCCGCGGTCCCGTGTGGCCGCGAGACGTGACCACGACACCACACGGGGTAACGCTCGGCGGTAGTGCCCAGGGCGAGACTCTCGCCCCACCACTGGGCCCGCCGCCACTGTCCTCAGCGTGCGGGCGCGCGGGGCAGAACCGCGCCGCCCTCTCCTCGACGGTCAGCGGAGCGGGGCTCGACGCTGACGGTCGCAACCTAACCTAACCTAACCTAACCTTTTTTTTTTTTTTTTTTTTTTTTTTTTACATGGGGAAATGCATTGCCGCACCATCAGCCGCGCCGGGGAGGTCGCGGCCGGTGTGTGGGGCTCCCCCGACGCCGATTAATCAATACGACCGGCGCCGGGTATACCCACTAAAACCCCATGGGAGCCTTCTTCCGCAGGAGTGCCGGGGTCACGGTATGTAGCGTGAGCCTTGATCCGCGACCCCGGCGAGCGGTGGGCCGCCTCATAACCAGAGGCGGCCTCTCCTGTGTGCGGGCCGGGGATGGTGTTCCCCGCCCTGAGAGGGTCGCGCGGCTTCCTCTCGCGCCCTCTCGCGGCATGGTGCGGGCGGAGGCCTGTCTAGTCCCCGAGGCCTCGACGCCCGCTGCCGCTCGCCCGTGGCCTTACCGCCACGGGCCTTACTCCTTGCCGCTTCCCGCGGCGGCTGATGGTGTTGCCGCCGCGGCCGCGGCCTTGTCCGGCGCCATACGGCTGGCTGCCTGGCGGTTACTCCTGGTGGGCTTGGCCCCGCAGGACCTGGAGCCCACCTGATGACCGGCCGGTTTGCCCGCGGCTTCGCACAGAGCGCAGTGCGGCTTCGCGGTGCAGGGGCCGGTAACCTAACCTAACCTAACCTAACCTAACCTAACCTAACCTAACCTAACCTAACCTAACCTAACCTAACCTAACCTAACCTAACCTAACCTAACCTAACCTTTTTTTTTTTTTTTTATCATGGGGAAATGCATTGCCGCACCATCAGCCGCGCCGGGGAAGTCGCGGCCGGTGTGTGGGGCTCCCCCGACGCCGGTTAATCAATACGACCGACGCCGGGTATACCCACTAAAACCCCATGGGAGCCTCCTACCGCCTGGGTGCCGGGTCGCGGTATTTAAACCCGAGGTATTACCCGCTTCCCGGCGGCGGTGGGCCGCCCGCTGACGTGGGGCGGCCTCTCCTGTGTGCGAGCCGGGAGGTGAGCTTCCCCGGCTCTGAGAGGGTCGCGCGGCTGCCTCTCGCGCCCTCCGCGGCATTGGTGCGGGCGGAGGCCTGTCAAGTCCCCGAGGCCTCGACGCCCGCTGCCGCCTGCCCGTGGCTTTGTTTGCCACGGGCGTTACTCCTGGCCGCTGGGCGCGGCGGCTGGTTGCGGTTCAGCCGTCGCGGCCGCGGCCTTGTCCGGCGCCGTCCGGCTGGCCTGGACCTTCCTCCTGGTGGGCTTCTTGGCCCCGCAGGGCTTGGAGCCCATCTGGTGATCGGCTGGCCTGCCCGCGGCGCGCACAGAGAACAGTGCGGCTTCGCGGTGCAGGGACCGGTCACCAGATGCCCGGTCTGTCCGCAGCGGTAACACATACCGCTGCGGTCCACCTCGGAGGTGCATACCGCCGCCACGTGACCAGTCTCGTGGCGGCGGTAGCACCGCTGGGCTCTGCAGGGCAGGGCCTTTACTTGAGCGGAAGACCAACCCACCAGGAGTTTCGTCCGGGAGGAGGAGCTTTTGGCGGCCGCCACCGGGCGAGGCCACCACCGTCTGGCCCATCCCGTCTGGACCGGGACGGACCTTTGACGCCTTGATGCCCCGGGGGGCACTCCGTGGTCCGCGCGATGGCAGCGGCCACGTCCTCCCCGTGCACGTGGTCGTCCAGGCCCGAGACGCGAAGACACACAGTCTTCTCGGGCCTGGAGACGCGCACATCCTCGGGATAGAGGACGGTCCTCAGCTGGTCGGCGAGAGCGTCCGCCTGGGGGCGCTGTCGGTGCCAGGCACCAGCAGCATGCGCGCCCCCGTGCGCGCCTTCTTCTTCAGCTGGAGGCCTCCTCTATCCCGAGGTCGGCCAGCCGGATGTTGGCTTTCGCCTTGGAGAAGAGGTTCGCGTACGTAACCCCTCGATCCGCCGCGCCTGGCTGTAACGTCAGGACGACGGCGGCGGACTTCCGGGGCACGCAGGCGCGGAGACCTCTTCTCCTTCGGCTTATTCTTCTTGATGGCTGCGGGGGGTGGAGGAGGGGGCTGCGAGGCCGGGGCCTGCGCCTTCTCCCCTTTCCTTTCCCCGCGCCCTCTCCTTCCTCGTCGCCGAGCGCGGGTGGGCTGCGCTTCGGCGGCGGTCGTGGCCAATTGCGGGCCAGACAACGGCGGGGCCTTGTTTTTGCCCTCGTCTTGTGGCTGACCGTTGTCCAGCCACCAGCCGTGGTTGCGGCCGGAGGAAGGGCGCCGGACAGGCACTTACGGGCGACGTGAAAACCGTCGCCTCCAGTGGAGTCCCGCTGTGTGGGAAGCGGGGAACTCCTCCGTCAAGCGCCCAGAGATGAGCATGGGGCTCGGCGGAGGGGTGGACCTAGCGGGGGGAGGGGGCTCCGGGTCAGAACCGGGCGCAACCGCTCCTCCATGGCCGCGAACCGACTCTCCATTAGGAGAGTCATTCTGTCGAGGTTCGCGGCCATCGTCGCCTCAATGTTGGGCGGTGGTGCTGGCGGCGCGGCATCTGCGCGCGGCCGCATGAGCTCCGCCTGGAGGCTCCTCAGCTCGCTTCGGAGGTCAGCGACTTCTGCCTCCATGCGGCTATTCGCCGCACGGAGCAGGGCGACCTCCTGGGTGGCGGTGCGAGCGAGGAGCTCCTCCGAGGCCTCCTGAATGGAGGCCACCGACTCTCTCAGGGCCTTCTGGAGGGTCCCCTTTAGGCCCTTTGAGACCTTCGCGACGCCAGCTACCACCGCCAAAGAATCGGCGATCTGCCGCTGGAGGCCCTCCGCGTGGTTGGTGTGTGCGTCGGGAGGGCCTGGCCCACAAGGGAGTTCCGGCTCTTGGCCTGGTCACCCTTGTGGTCGCCATCGTTTGGGCCCGCTCCGCGATCTGGGCCTCCACTTGCGCCTGTTTTGCGGCTGCTAGGCCCACGTACTCCCCCGTTGTGGGAGGACGGCCTCTGCCCCGCTTGGCGTCCGGCGCTTTAGTAGCTGCCGGAGCCTCGGGCGGGGGCTTAGGAAGAGGAGGCACTATCCCCTCCTCGTCGGATGACGTAAGAGGGACAGGTCGTCGTCTTCAATGTCGTCTAGAGCCAGGAACTGTCTCAACCGCGTGTTGCGGGAGGCAGCCTGGCTCTTGCTCGTCCCCTCCGGCCTGGGGGCCGGGGCCTTTGGTGGGGCCTGGACAGGGGCGGCGGTCCCGTGCTCGACCCTGAATGGGCCGGACGGGGGCAAGTCTGCTATATCAAGCCTCTCCAGCCGCACTGTGCAGGAGCTGGCTTGGCTGGAAAGGCTTGGCGCTTCCACCGGCGGAGAGATCGCCGCCAGGAGGCCAGGAGCCTGGCTCTTGCTCTTCCCCTCCGGCGCTTTGACGACCGGGGCCTTTGGTGGGGCCTGGACAGGGGGAGCCGACTTCTCCTCGTCTTCGGATAGATCGGACGAGGAGAATGAGACGTCGTCTGTGTCAAGGGGCTGCGACCGCGTGGTGCGGGAGCCACCTTGACTGCTCTGTGGTTCCTCGACCGGCGACGAGATCGCCGAGAGGAACCGAGAGTAAAGGATTTTCTCCGCCCTTCGCGGGCCTTTCGTGTTGGGGGGTTGGTTGGGCCCTTCGCGGGCCCCTCGTCGTCTACGTCTGCTACGCCCTTCTCGGGGCACTGCGTCGGGTTTTGGGTTTGATTTCAAATTCTTCATTCTGTTCCCACGAGTATTCAACGATTTAAAAGAGAAATGGGTGTGGTCCGCAGTAATGAACGGGTTTGCCCCCCCGGCCTCAAAACAGGTCGCCCTGCGCCGCAGCTTAAGTGTAGGGGATTTTTTATTGAGGTGCTCATCCTCTTGGGCCAGCCACTGAAGGCAAGCCCCGCGGTCCCGTGTGGCCGCGAGACGTGACCACGGCCCCACACGGGATAACGCTCGGCGGTAGTGCCCATCTCTGGGCCCGCCGCCACTGTCCACGTCGTTGGGGCGCACGGGGCAGAACCGTGCGGCCCTCTCCTGGCAACGGCGCCAGCGGAGCAAGGTGCGTCGACGCTGGGCCGGTGCCCGCCGCTTCTCCATGGAGACCGGTGAAGCGGCGTTCTCCTAACGTCGGATGGGAGGGGTGTTTGAGAAGGAACAAGTTTGGGAGGAAGGGTAGGAGTACAGGGATTTGGGTGGATAGGTGGGACACCACTGTCACGGAGTGAGGGGGGGATGTGACAGTGGCCGCTAGGGGCCCCGGGGACGCATCCCCTTGTACCGCTGCCCGGACGGAGACGTGTCCAGGGCGGCACCCCCTGGGGGAAACCTAACCTAACCTAACCTAACCTAACCTAACCTTTTTTTTTTTTTTTTTACATGGGGAAATGCATTGCCGCACCATCAGCCGCGCCGGGAGATCGCGGCCGGTGTGTGGGCTCCCCGACGCCGATTAATCAGTACGACCGGCGCCGGGTATACCCACTAAAACCCCATGGGAGCCTTCTTCCGCAAAGGTGCCGGGGTCACGGTATGTAGCGTGAGCCTTGATCCGCGACCCCGGCGAGCGGTGGGCCGCCTCGTAACCAGAGGCGGCCTCTCCTGTGTGCGGGCCGGGGGGGTGGTATTCCCGGCCCTGAGAGGGTCGCGCGGCTACCTCTCGCGCCCTCTCGCGGCATTGGTGCGGGCGGAGGCCTGTCTAGTCCCCGAGGCCTCGACGCCCGCTGCCGCCGGCCCGTGGCTTGGTTGCCACGGGCTCACTTCTTGCCGCGTTTTGCGGCGGCCCTTGTGGTGACCGCCGCATTCGCGGCTTCTTCCGGCGCTGCCTCCGCCGTCCGGCTGGCTGGCTGCTGCTGCGGCTTCTTCCTCCTGGTGGGCTTGGACTTGCATGCCCCCCCACCGAGCTGGTGACCAGCTGGCCTGCCCGCGGCCTCGCACAGTGAGCAGTGCGGTTTCGCGGTGCAGGGGCCGGTCACCAGGTGACCGGTTTGTCCGCAGCGGTAACAGCTACCACTGCGGTCCACCTGAGAGGTGCAAGCCGCTGCCACGTGACCAGTCTCGTGACAGCGGAAGCACCTCTGAGCTCTGTGCGGGAGGGCCTGAACGGAGGCCGAGGCCCAGCCCACCAGGAGCTTTTCTCCTTTTGCCAGCAGCTTCTTGGCGGCCGCCACCGGGCAGACCACCACCGACTGGCCCATCCGTCTGGGCCGGGACGGACCTTAGACGCCTTGATGCCCCGACGAGGCACCCGGTGGCCCGCGCGACGGCGGCGGCCACGTCTTCATCCATTGTGGTGTCATCCAGACCCGAGACGCGGAGATGGACCACTTTCTCGGGTCTGGTGACACGCACGTCGTCGGGACCGAGGACGGTGCGGAGCTGCTCGGCGAGGGCGTCGGCTTGGGGGGCGCTGCTGGTGCCTGGCAGCAGCAGCATACGCGCCCCTGTGCGCGCCCTCTTCAGCCTGAGCCCGCCCTCGATCCCGAGGTCAGCCAGCCGGATATTGGCTTTGGCCTTGGATAGGAAGTCCGCGTAGGTCCTTCCCCGCTCCACCGCCGCTGGTAAGATCGTCAGGACGACGGCGGACGATTTGGGAGGACGCAAACGCGGAGCCTTCTTCTCAAGGCCTTATTCTTCTTTTTCAGGACGGGGGAGGGGGGGCTGCGAGGCCGGAGCCTGCGCCACATCCCCCTGTCTCTTGCCTTTGCGTCCTCGCCCTCCTCGCCGCCTGGCGCGGGTGGGCTGCGCTTCGGCGGCGGTAGTTGCCGGTTGGGTACCGGACGACGGTGGGCTCCCCTTTGAGCCTTCTTCTTATGGCTGACCGTCGCCCGGGCTTCGGCCGCGGCTGCAGCCGGAAGAGGGGCGCCGCACGGGCACGCAGGGCGACACTGGTGCCGCCGTATCTACTGATTCCCTCCTCGATGGGAGAGGGGAATTCTTCGGCCAAGCGCCCCGATATGAGCGAGGGGCTTGGCGGGGTCGTCCTTGGAGGGACGGGCCTTGGCGAGTTGGCCCCTTGGGGGAAACCTTTTTTTTTTTTTTTTTTTTTGGGAAATGCATTGCCGCACCATCAGCCGCGCCGGGGAGGTCGCGGCCGGTGTGTGGGGCTCCCCCGACGCCGATAAATCAATACGACCGGCGCCGGGTATACCCACTAAAACCCCAAGGGAGCCTTCTTCCGCCTGAGTGCCGGGGTCACGGTATGCAGCGTGAGCCTTGACCCGCAACCCCGGCGTGCGGTGGGCCGCCTCATAAACAGAGGCGGCCTCTCTCTGTGTGCGGGCCGGGGTGGTGTTCCCGGCCCTGAGAGGGTCGCGCGGCTTCCTCTCGCGCCCTCTCGCGGCATGGTGCGGGCGGAGGCCTGTCTAGTCCCCGAGGCCTCGACGCCCGCTGCCGCTCGCCCGTGGCCTTACCGCCACGGGCCTTACTCCTTGCCGCTTCCCGCGGCGGCTGATGGTGTTGCCGCCGCGGCCGCGGCCCTGTCCGGCGCCATACGGCTGGCTGCCTGGCGATTACTCCTGGTGGGCTTGGCCCGCAGGACCTGGAGCCCACCTGATGACCGGCCGGTTTGCCCGCGGCTTCACCACAGAGCGCAGTGCGGCTTCGCGGTGCAGGGGCCGGTCACCAGGTGGCCGGCTTTTCCGCAGCGGTAGCAGTGACCGCTGCGGTCCACCTCTGAGGTGCACATCGCCGCCACGTGACCAGCAGCGTGGCAGCGGTAGCACCTCTGGGTCCTGTGAGGCAGGGCCTTCACGAGGGCGGAAGTCCAGCCCACCAGGAGTCTCGTACCTGCTGACAGAAGCGTTTTGGCGGCCGCCACCGGGCAGGCCACCACCGTCTGGCCCATCCCATCTGGACCGGGACGGGCCTTTGACGCCTTGATGCTCCCGTAGGAGCATCCCGTGGTCCGCGCGATGGCGGCGGCCACATCTTCTGCGTGCACGTGATCGTCCAGGCCCGAGACGCGAAGACACACAGTCTTCTCGGGCCTGGTCACGCGCACGTCCTCGGGATAGAGTTCGGTCCTCAATTGTGCCGCGAGGGCGTCGGCCTTGGGGGCACTGTCGGCGCCAGGAAGCACCAACATTCGCGCCCCCGTGCGCGCCCTCTTGAGCCGTAGGCCGCCCTCTATCCCGAGGTCAGCCAGCCGTATTCTAGATTTCGCCTTCGAGAAGAGATTCGCGTACGTAACCCCTCGGTCCGCCGCGCCTGGCTGTAAAGTCAGGATGACGGCAGCGGACTTCGGGGGACGCAGTCGCGGAACCTTCTTCTCGAGAGGCTTTTTTCTTTGGGGCGGTGGAGGGGAGGGGAGGCTGCGAGGATGGCTCCTGCGCCTTCTTACCCTTTCCCCTCTTTCGTCCTCCTCTGTTCCCCCGCCGCCTCGCGCTATCAGCAGCGTCAGCGACGGGGGCGCGGCCGATGGGGCGTTGGCCGACGGTGCCTTGCCCTTACGGGGTCTCCTGTTGCTCACCGTCGTCCAGCCCTCTCTGGCCGCGGCCGAGAGAGGGGGCGCCGGACAGGCGGGCGGTGGTGGGGTGGACATCACCACCGCCGTCTCCATACTGGCCCTTTGGGAGGGCGGTGGGGGTACTCCGCAGCCGAGCCGCGCGAGAACGCTGGGCGAGCTCGGCTGGGAGGTGGGCCTAGCTAGAGGAGCGGGGCTCGGGGTTGTGACCGAGCGCACTCGCTCCTCCATGGCCGCGAACCGACTCTCCATTAGGAGCGTCAACCTGTCCAGGTTCGCGGCCATCACCGACTCCGTGTTGGGCGGGGCTGGCGGCGCGGCTTCTGCACGCGGCCGCACTGACCTCCGCCTGGAGGCTCCTGAGCTCGGGCGGAGGTCAGCGATCTCTGCCTCCATGCGGCCGTTAGCCGCACGGAGCAGGGCGACCTCCTCGCTGGAGGTTCGGCTCAGGAGCTCCTCCGAGGCCTCCCGGATGGCCAGCACAGCCTCCTTTAGGGCCTTCTGGAGTGTACCCTTCAGGCCCTTTGAGACTTTGGCCACCCCGGCCACCACCGCCAAGGAGTCGGTGATTTGCTGCTGCAGGCCCTGCGCGTGAGCTGCGCGGGCCTCTGGAGCGGCCTGGCTCGTGAGGGCGGGAACGGTCCTAGACCTCGTCGCCCTCGCGGTAGCCATTGATGAGGCACGCTCCACGATCTCCTTCTCGCTCGCCAATTCGAGCTCAGCGCGTTGGGCCTGCACCAGCGCTTGCTTAGCAGCAGCTAGGCCCACGTACTCCCCTGTTGTGGGAGGACGGCCTCTGCCCCGCTTGGCGTCCGGCGCTGTTGCTGCCGGAGTTTTAGCAGGGGGTTTGGGGGGCGGTCTCTCCTCATCGTCTTCGTCTGTCGACGACGCCAGGGGTGAGGAGTCGTCGAAGACCATATCGGGCAGTCTCAGCCGTAGCCTGTCTCGGCGGGCGGCTGACTTGCTCCTCTTGCCCTTCCCTGCCGACCCTTTGGGGGCCGGGGCCTTTGGTGGGGCCTGGACAGGGGGGGCTACCGTGTCCTCGTCCCCGGATAGGTCGGACGAGGACACGTAATCTACCTCGAGCGGCTGCGACCGCGGTGTGCGGGAGCCAGCTGAGCTAGTACCCGCCGCTTCCGCCGGCTGCGAGATCGCCGACAGGAAGCGCGAGTAAAAGCTTTTGTCACCTCCGCCCTTCGCGGGCCCTTTCGCGTTGTTGTTACCCTTCTCGGGTACGTCTCCTACCTTCGCTCCGCCCTTCTCGGGCACTACGTCTTGGGGTTTTGAGTTAAAATCTGCCATACTGTTCCCACGAGTCAAAAACTTTCTTATACAAAAAACTGGGTGTGGTACGCAGTAGCGACCGGGTTTACCCCCCCGGCCTCAAAACAGCTCGCCCTGCGCCGCAGCTTAAGTATTGGGGGTTTTTTAGTGAGGTTTTCTCCTCTTGGGCCGGCCAATTAAGGCAGGCCCCGCGGTCCCGTGTGGCCGCGAGACATGACCACGGCACCACACGGGATAACGCTCGGCGGTAGTGCCCATCTCTGGGCCCGCCGCCACTGTCTACGTCAAACGGGCGCGCGGGGCAGAACCGCGCCGCCCTCTCCTCGACAGTCAGCGGAGCGGAGCTCAACGCTGACTGTCGCCGTCGGAAGGGAGGGGTGTTTGTGAGGGAGGTTTGGGAGGAAGAGGTAGGAATACAGGGATTTGGAGTGGATAGGTGGGACACCACTGTCACGGAGTGAAGGGGGGATGTGACAGTGGCGGCTAAGGGCCCCGGGGACGCATCCTTGTACCGCTTCCTGGACGGAGACGTGTCAGGGCGGCACCCCTGGGGGAGCCTGGGAAACCTAACCTTTTTTTTTTTTTTTTTTTTTTTTTTACGAAATGCATTGCCGCACCATCAGCCGCGCCGGGAAGTCGCGGCCGGTGTGTGGGGCTCCCCCCCGACGCCGATTAATCAATACGACCGGCGCCGGGTATACCCACTAAAACCCCAAGGGGCCTTCTTCCGCCTGCGTGCCGGGGTCACGGTATGTGGCTGTGGCCTTAGTCCGCAACCCCGGCGAGCGGTGGGCCGCCTCATAAGCAGAGGCGGCCTCTCGCAATGTGAGCCGGGAGGAGACATCCCCGGCTCTGAGAGAATCGCGCGGCTGCCTCTCACGCCCTCTCGCGGCTTTCGTGCGGGCGGAGGCCTTTCGAGTCCCCGAGGCCTCTACGCCCCGCTGCCGCCGGCCCGTGGCTTGGTGCCACGGGCTCACTTCTTCCGCGTTTGGCGGCGGCCCGCTGTGGTGACCGCCGCGCCCGCGGCTTCTTCCGGCGCTGCTTCCGCCGTCCGGCTGGCTGGCTGCTGCTGCGGTTTCTTCCTCCTGGTGGGCTTGGACTTGCACGCCCCCCACCGAGCTGGTGACCAGCTGGCCTGCCCGCGGCCTCGCACAATGGACAGTGCGGTTTCGCGGTGCAGGGGCCGGTCACCAGGTGACCGGATTGTCCGCAACGGTAACAAGTACCGCTGCGGTCCACCTCAGAAGGAGCAAGCCGCTGCCACGTGACCAGTCTCGTGACGGCGGAAGCACCTCTGAGCTCTGTGCGGGAGGGCCTGAACAGAGGCCGAGGCCCAGCCTACCAGGAGCTTTTCTCCTTCCGCCAGCAGCTTCTTGGCGGCCGCCATCGGGCAGGCCACCACCGTCTGGCCCATCCCATCAGGACCGGGACGGACCTTCGACGTCTTGATGCCCTCAAGCGGGCGCCCGGTGGTCCGCGCAATGACGGCGGCCACATCTTCACCTATGGTGGTATCATCAGACCCGAGATGCGGAGATGGACCACCTTCTCAGGCCTGGTGACACGCACGTAATCAGGATCGAGGACGGTGCGGAGCTGCTCGGCAAGGGCGTCGGCTTGTGGGGCGCTGCTGGTGCCTGGCAGCAGCAGCATCCGCGCCCTGTGCGCGCCCTTTTCAGCCTGAGCCCGCCCTCGATCCCGAGGTCAGCCAGCCGGATGTTCGCCTTGGCCTTGGAGAGAAAGTCCGCGTAGGTCCTTCCCCGCGCCACCGCCGCTGGCAGGATTGTCAGGACGACGGCGGACGATTTGGGGGACGCAATCGCGGAGCTCTCTTCTCAAGGCCTTTTCCTCTTTTCAGGTCGGGCGGGAGGAGGGGGGGGCTGCGAGGGTTTCTCCTGCGCCACATCCCCCTTTTCCTTCCTTTTCCCCCCTCTTCCCCCTCGCCGCCTGGCGCGGGTGGACTGCGCCTGTGGGGCGGTGACTGTAGCCGGCTGGGTGCCGGCCGACGGTGGGACGGTCGCCTTTTGGCCGCCTCTTCTTCTGGTGACCGTCGACCAGCCCTCATCTGCTGCGGTTGCAACTGGGGGAGGGGGCGCCGGTACTTCAGCCGATTCCCGTCGAGCGGGACGCGGGGGGGCATCCACCGCCGAGGACCACGAAGTTGGTGGAGTGGCTCGGCGGCGGTGTGGAAACCTAGCGCGAGGGCAGCACAGATCTGCTCCTCGATGGCCGCGAACCTGCTCTCCATGAGGAGAGTTAGACGTTCCAGGTTCGCAGCCAGGCTCGTATCCGCACTGGGCGGTGGTGGGGCCGGTGGCGCCAGGGGCGCTCGTGACCGGGTGACCTCATCTTGGAGGCTCCTCAGCTCTCGTCGGAGGTCCGCAATTTCCGCCTCCATGCGGCTATTGGCCGCACGGAGCAGAGCGACCTCCTCCGAGCTGGTACGGCCGAGGAGCTCCGTCGTAGCCTCCTGTATGGAGGTCACCGCTTCTTTAAGGGCCTTTTGGAGCGTACCCTTCAGGCCCTTTGATACTTTGGCCACGTTGGCCACCACCGCCAGAGACTCCGAAATCTGTCTCTGGAGGCCCTCTGCGTGCGCAGTGCGAGCCTCAACATTTGCATGAGCGTCGGGAGGGGTTGGGTCCACGGGGGGCTAGTTCAGCCCCTGAGCCGTGTGGCCCTCGTGGTCACCATAGTTGACGCCCTCTCTGCGACCTCTTTCTCCCGAATTCAAGCTCGAGCTGCGCACGCTGGACCTCTACGAGCTTTTGTTTCGCGGCCGCTAGTATGCGTATTCGCCGGTTGTTGGGGGCCGGCCTCTGCCCTTCCTGGCGTCTACCGCCTTGGACGCGGGCTTTCTGGCGGCCGTCCGTCTTCGTCCTCCGATGAAGATGAGGGGAGAGAGAGGAGGTGTCGACAGCCAGGTACTCTCTCAACCGCAGGTTGCGGGAGACTGGAGCCTGGCTGCTGCTCTCCTCGTCAGTCGTCGTGGTGGCGCCTCGGTCCTTGCCCCTTCTCGTAGCTGGAGCCTTGGGAGGGGTTTGGTGGGTGCGGTCGTCTGCTCGCCCTCGGAATGACCGGGCGAGCTGCAGGTGAAATCGTCCTCGTCGAGGGGCTGCGACCGCGCGACTGCGCAGGAGCCACCCGGACGAGGACTCGTGCTCAACTCCTCCGTCTGCGACGAAATCGCAGATGGAAACGCGAGTAATAGCTGGTTTTACTACGCCCTTCTCGGGCCCTTTCCTTCTCAGGCCCCTCTTCTACGTCGGCTCCGCCCTTCTCGGGCACTGCGTCGGGTGGTTTGGGTTTGGTACTTCTCATTTTTGTTCCCACGAGTAAAAAACAATTTGAATACAAAAAACGGGGTGTGGTTCGCAGTAACGACCGGGTTTACCCCCCCGGCCATTCACCTCTCGCCCTGCGCCGCAGCGCCAGGTTTGGGGATTTTTTATTGTGGTGCTCATCCACGCCGGGCCCGGCCACTTAAGGCAGGCCCCGCGGTCCCGTGTGGCCGCGAGACGTGACCACGGCACCACACGGGATAACGCTCGGCGGTAATGCCCAATGGCGAGACTCTCGCCCCACCACTGGGCCCGCCGCCACTGTCCTCATCAAAGGGCGCGCGGGACAGAACCGCGCTGCCTCTACTGGTCTGCCAGCGGAGCAGGTGCATCAACGCTGGCAAACTTCGCCTCTCCGCCATAAGAACCGGCAGAGGGGCGCTCATCCAACGTCGGAAGGGAGGGGTGTTTGTGAGGGAGGTTTGGAGGGAATGGGGAGGAATACAAGGATTTGGAGTGTGGATAGGTGGGACACCACTGTCACGGAGTGAAGGGGGGAATGTGACAGTGGCGGCTAAGGGCCCCGGGGACGCATCCCCTTGTACCGCTTCCTGGACGGAGACGTGTCCAGGCGGCACCCCTGAAATGGGAACCTAACCTTTTTTTTTTTTTTTTGATAACGCAGGGGAATGTCTTTTCTTGCGACACCCCTCGGTCCCGGGGAGGTTAACCGAGGGTGTGAGACTCCCAGCGGCGGGATCTCCACGCATAACTACCGCCGGCGGCGGTAGTAATCGCGAGATCCCGTCCGCCAGACCTACCCACTAAACCTAACCTGCGCCTCTTTCACGCTTTTACGGGGTGCCACGAGAACTAGAGCCGAGCTACTGCATTCGGCGACACCCCTACGTCTGGCAATCTTCAGGACACCCCGAAGGCAAGGTGCCCTGCTTCATCAACAGGGAGGAAGTCCGCGGGTTACCCCGGTCCCCGCGGCCCCCTGTGACGGCCCACTAAGGGAGGTGGTGTGCGTAGCGACGCGCCTCCGACCGCCAGTCCGCCGTCGTCGGATAGAGTCTGCGTACGCATCCACCTCCCTGGTCCTCTCCGCGGCCTCCTTCAGGACATTACCGTCTCGCTGAAGGAGAAACGCTCTCCATCCGTCCTCGCTCGACAACATGGCTTCGGCCAACTGTTGGAGCGAGGACACAGAACCCACTGAACTTTCTGGCTGATGACGCTGGGAGTCCCCAGGCGGCGCACTCCACCAGCGTATGGTGTGCTGTGTCGTTGGGTGCGCCGCACTCTGCGCATTCTGGCGTTGGTTCCCGCCCGCTGTCTGATGCAGATGCCTACCGAAGCACCCATGCCCGGTAAGTATCTGCGTCAGCTAACTTCGTTAGGGTCCCGAACTTCCTCGAGACCCAGCAGAGACAGGTGAGGGCGGACCGCCTCCACCGTCTCTCTTCCTGCTACTGGGGACCTCAGGTCATCAGCCCATTCTTGGACCAGGGCCTCGGTCGCCAAGACCTGATCCTCCTTACTACTGCCGGACACGGCCTCTCTCTCCTCTGTCTCTGGTGTCCTGTCGGTAGCGGTGCACTGCCGCGAGCACCTCCGCCTGGAGCTCCCAGGGCGGATCACTCACGCGAGCAGTGTCGCCGCCGTCCCACGACACTGTTCGGTAACCCGTATGGCCCGCACCGCCAGGACCCTCTGAGGACGTCTCAGAAGGGTCCTGTTCTTGCGGTGGAGCAGATCGACCCATACAGGGGCACCGTGCCCAACGCCCCCCATCCCGGGCAAGACTGGCTCACGGAGGAGCCAGTCGTATCCGATGTTCCACAAGACTGGCCCCAGGACCGAGCCCTGTGGAACACCGCACTTGACACGTCGTCTCCCAGCGATCTGGCCAGAGCCGCCCTCCCAGAGGACATACCTGTCCTGGAGGTATGCCTCCAACAGTCTCATGAGGTACGGAGGCACTCCCTGATAACGGAGTGCCTCCAGAATCGTCCCGAACGGGAGACTGTTGAAGGCGTTCGCGATGTCGAGCGATACCACCAGGACAGACTCCTCGATCCCCTCTGCCTCTCCCGTGAGGCACTTTAACGCACTCAGGGCGTCCAGCGTGGATCGCCCTGCTCGAAACCCGTATTGTGCCTCCGAGAGACCAGGCCCGACGTTGTTGAGATGCTTGACGAGGCGACTGGCCAGTATCTTTTCGAAGATCTTGGCCACCTCGTCAAGCAAGACGATGGGCCTATACGCAGAGGGGTCTTCCGGGGGGCGGCCTACCTTTGGGATCAGACACAGCCGGCCCTCCTTCCATGGCTTCGGGAACTCGCCCGTCCTGATGCAGGCGTCGTACAGTCCCCGAAGCTGACCGCCGAGATGTTTGGCGGCCAGAAAGAGGGCACGGCCTGGGACCCCGTCGGGTCCCGGTGCTGTCCTACGACCCCGGAGGCGATCCAGGGCCGTTTCATATTCCTCCTCTGAGACGGGGGGAGGTGCCGTCTCAGAAGGCTCGGCACGAGGAGGAGGTTCCATCACCGGCGGGGAGTGAATCCCCGGGTCCGGGAAGAGACCATCTATCACCCTATCAAGGACCCCATCAGGTAGGGACTCCGTGATCGGGGCGGCGAAGGCGCGCATCTTTTTGCGTGCCGCCCGATACGGACGTCCCCAGGGGTCCCTGTTCAGCGTCTCCAGTAGCTCTTCCCGAGCCTGGCCTTCGACTGGCAGATTGCCAGTTGAAGGGCCTTTTTGGCGACCCGATAATCCTCCGCCAGTGTCATCTCCTCCTCCAACTCCGGAGGAAGCCGACGCCGGCAGCGTTTTAGAGATCGGTGTATCCTTTGAGCTGCCTCTCGCAGGGCACCGATCTCTGCCGTCCACCAGTGGACACCTGGCCGCTGCCAACGCCGACGCGACCGAGGCATTGCTGCATCGCAGACCCTGGTGAGGGTTCTGCGCATGCGCTCTGCCAACTCCTCCGGAGTGCCGTCTCCCACCGGATTGGTCCAGCCCTCGACGACTGCCACCTCCTCAGCCAGTTCCGGGTCGAACCGGCTGGTGGCCCAACGCGGGAATTGCCCGTGGCTGCGTGGGGGGTCTGTCACCCTGTTAGGAGGAGGGGAGACCTCGAATCCTATATAGAGATGATCCGAGAGCGTCTCCACCTCCTCTTTTACTTCCCAATTAACCACCCTACGTGCGATCGCGTGAGTAGCGAAAGACAAATCACAATGGATCCACCCCGCGATCGCACGCAGGTGTGGACAGATCCCCGATTGAGAATGGACAGACCACTTTGGAGCGCCCACGCTTCCACGAGCTTACCCCGCGCGTCGGTGACGGTGTTCCCCCAGGAACGGGATTTGGCGTTGAAGTCGCCGAGAACGAACGTTGCCCTCGGCGACTGCCTCGCCACGGCGGCCCTGACGGAATCCAAGAACGTCTCGAACTCCGCCAGGGGTCGGTTTGGGGAGAAATACACACCAATGATGATGTGCTCTCCCCAACCTGCCGCCGCGTAACCCCGTCCCCTCTCGATGGAAATGAGAGGGGGGCTGGTGCCTGACCTAGCAACCACCGCCACCAAGCCGTCGAGGTCCCCTACCCAGTTCTCCTGGGAGGGGACGAAGTACGGTTCAGAAACCACCGCTGGACCAATCCCCCACTCCGCCATCGACTGCAGGAACAAGTCCTGAGCTCCGGCGGAGTGGTTCAAATTCCCCTGGAGGAATCTCGCAAGCTGTACAGGCATTAATCAGACATGCGAGATCCCCCCGTTTCAGCAACCCTAACCCTTGACTCTCCCGACCTGTTGGCCGGGGGGACAAATTTGGCACGGACGGATGCAGGCTGGCAGCGCCTGGACATCGCCACGTGGTTGGCCCTTCGTCCTGTTTCGGCACACACCACGCAGCATGCCTTTTCCGCCCTGCACTCGAAGATTTTGTGCCCGCTTTTGCCACAGCGGTAGCACAAATCTGATTTGTCCCCCCGGCCCTCTGGGCACGTGATTGTCATGTGCCCAGTGGCGAGACACTTCAAGCACCGTGTAGGGCGCTTCTCGTACGGCTCCACGGTGGCCGAGGTGAAGCCCACCAATAGGTGTCCAGCCTCGGCCAGTATCTTCGCCACTGGGATTGGACACGTGAGCCATGACGCGCCCAGACCTCCTGGCCCTATCCCGATCCCCGAGGCCCTAATTTGGCCCCGGGGGCATTTTCCCACTCGGGCAACCTCCTCCTCCAGCATATCCGGGGTGACCGAATCGTCCAGACCCGTAATGCGTAATTCCCCCTTTTTTACGGGCCTGGAGATCTCGGCCACTCCCACGAGGGGCTCGCGGAGGAGCTCAGCCATCCGGTCCGCCAGAAGCGCATTCTCGGCACCGGGCGGCAACTGCAGCAGCCGGGAATTGTTTCCGGACCGGATGACCTTTAGCCCCCTAGTAAGCCCCAGGGCAACGACGTCCACGGCTCCCCGCGCCTTTTGGAAGACGTCGCGGTACGTCGTGCCCTTAGCCTCCGCCTCCGGTAGTAATTTCATCATTACTACCGGGGCCTTCTCCACCCTGAGCCTCGCCGGGTTCTTCATCCTCCCCGGGGGCCCACGGCGCCGTTCCCATCGAGACCGCCTATTTTCCTCCTGACGGGAGGTACTGGGTTCGGTTGGGGGTTGGGTGGACTGGAGGGGGGCCGAAGAGTTCGGTCCCCTGCCCGCTCCCTTCCCCTTTCCCTTCCCCTTTTTTCCCCCCTCCACCACGGTCCACTCGTTGTCCGTGGTGGGGGCACTCTCCCTGGGGGCGAATCCCTTAATCTGGGACCTCGGAGTCCTCAGGGAGGGGAACTCCTTAGTCCCAGCAGTAGAGGGACCCGCGGCCCCCACCTTTTTAGGTGGAGGACGTGACGGCACGGTTTTTGGAGGTGGGGGGGCCATCTCCGTATCGGTCCTGGTGTCCGCCTCAATCACCTCCGAAGGGGGGACAGGGGCGGCTGGGGCGGCAGAAGCCCTGGGGGGTTAGCCCCTTTCTTCTTTTTGTCGCCCGCCAGCGGCGGGCGGAGGACCTTTTGCGGGGGCAGTCGGTCCTCGATGGACGCAAGGCGGGCGTCGAGAAGGGGCCCCACCGTTGTGACGATGGCCCTCTGAAGGGTCTGAAGGTCAAACGGGGGGGGAACATCCGGAGTGGCAGCGGTCGTGTTCTTGGCCGCTGCTCTCATATCGCTGAACTCCCTGCGGTGGGCTCTAAGCTCCGCCCGCAGGGAGTCAATTTCCCTTTTTTGCCGGAGGTTTTCCACGGACAACCTCCGGTTTTCAGCATCCAATGACCTCGCAGACAGGTTTTCCACCACATCTGCGAGGGTTCCGGCAGCGATTTTGAGCTTCCGGATGTATCCCCCCTTTAAGTTGCCCGAGGTCTGGGCCACCCTGTAGATGGCCGCAACCTGACTCTTGGCCAGGGTCTGGAGCTCTTCGGCCCCCATCCTGCCAAGGTCAGTCTCCCTCGGGTCAACTGCCTCGTCTTCAATTTCAATGACGTCGGAGGACCCATCGGACTTCTTCTTCCGAAAGGTCTCTCCGGACGTCTCGGAGATCCCCCCAACCATCCTCTGCGACTGGCGCTCAATCGCCTGGCAGAGGGCCTCAGATCGCGCCACGAGCTCGTCTGTGGTCTCCTTCCTCGGAGGAAACCGCAGAGATGCCCCGCGTCCGGTGCCGCGCGCCCCGCTGCGGGCTTTATAAACCCGCCGGGCGGCCTTACCCTTGACCGTCGACACATCTGTGTCGAGGTCCTCCGTCTCCAGTCCTGCCACTTTACGAGCAGACTCGTCGGAGTCAAGTTCCGACTCGCCCCTCGAGTGGGTGCTGTTCCTTTTACGGGCAGCAATTCTCCCCGCAATTACCCCCGAAACCGCCCCCTTGATGGCGTTCGCATCCGAGTCAGCCATCTTAGGGGGCCCCCCTGGGGGGGGGGGCAACCTCAAAGTCCGAGTAACAAGCCAAGTAGTCGATCAGGCAAGATCCAAAACCATAAAACACGCCAAGTCGTCAAGTTCCGAAGAAACAAGTCCAGTAAGCAAATCCAGGTGAAGAAGTAGTTAAATATCCCGAGAATCCTTTAAGCAAGCCAAGTTGTCGAAAAGAATCCTATAAAACCACATAAAAACACCACGAGAAGTAATCCCTAAAAGGTTCAACTCTACTCCCAACCCTTTTTTTTTTTTTTTTTTTTTTTTTTTTTTTTGATAACGCAGGGGGAATGTCTTTTCTTGCGACACCCCCTCGGTCCCGGGGGAGGTTAACCGAGGGGAGTGTGAGACTCCCAGCGGCGGGGATCTCCACGCATAACTACCGCCGGCGGCGGTAGTAGTCGCGAGATCCCGTCCGCCAGACTACCCACTAAACCTAACCTGCGCCTCTTTCCCACGCTTTTACGGGGTGCCACGAGAACTAGAGCCGAGCTACTGCATTCGTGACACCCCTACGTCTGGCAATCTTCAGGACACCCCGAAGGCAAGGTGCCCTGCTTCATCAACAGGGGAGGAAGTCCGCGGGTTACCCCCGGTCCCCGCGGCCCCCTGTGACGGCACTAAGGGAGGTGGTGTGCGTAGCGACGCCTCCGACCGCCAGTCCGCCGTCGTCGGATGGGGTCTGCGTACGCATCCACCTCCTGGTCCTCTCCGCGGCCTCCTTCAGGGACATTACCGTCTCGCTGAAGGAGGAAACCGCTCTCCATCCGTCCTCGCTCGACAACATGGCTTCGGCCAACTGTTGGAGCGAGGACACAGGACCCACTGAACTTTCTAGCTGATGACGCTGAGGTCCCCAGGCGGCGCACTCCCACCAGCGTATGGTGTGCTGTGTCGTTGGGTGCGCCGCACTCTGCGCATTCTGGCGTTGGTTCCCGCCCGCTGTCTGATGCAGATACTTACCGAAGCACCCATGCCCGGTAAGTATCTGCGTCAGCCTGTACGTTAGGGTCCCGAACTTCCTCGAGACCCAACGAGACAGGTGAGGCGGACCGCCTCCACCGTCTCTCTTCCTGCTACTGGGGACCTCAGGTCATCAGCCCATTCTTGGACCAGGGCCTCGGTCGCCAAGACCCTGATCCTCCTTACTACTGCCGGACACGGCCTCTCTCCTCTGTCTCTGGTGTCCTGTCGGTAGCGGTGAACTGCCGCGAGCACCTCCGCCTGGAGCTCCCAGGGCGGATCACTCGCGAGCAGTGTCGCCGCCGTCCACGACACTGTTCGGTAACCCCGTATGGCCCGCACCGCCAGGACCCTCTGAGGACGTCTCAGAAGGGTCCTGTTCTTGCGGTGGAGCGAATCGACCCATACAGGGGGCACCGTACAGCGCCATGCTCCGCAGGACACCAGTGTACAACTTTCTACAGGCCGTGCCCGGCCCTCCCACATTGGGTAAGAGTCTGGCCAGGGCGGCAGCGGCACCTAGCAGTCTCGGGGCCAGCTGGGTGAAATGGGCCCCGAAACTCCACTTTCCGTCTCAGGACAAGGCCCAGGTACTTCATCTGGGCCTTTACCGCTACCGCCACTCCCTGGACGGCGACGTGCGTGCCCCGAGGCGGTTGTCTACGTCGTCCGTGGAACATGAGGGCCTCCGTCTTCTCGGGGAGACCCTCAAGCCTAATCGACGCACTCTTTCTACGACCAACGCCGTCGAGGCGTTGGCTAGTTCCACGGACTCTTCGTAGGTTCCGCCACGGGCCGTGATGAGGGTGTCGTCGGCATAACAAATCACCCCCATCCCGGGCAAGACTGGCTCGCGGAGGAGCCAGTCGTAACCAACATTCCACAGGATCGGACCCAGCACCGAACCCTGTGGAACACCGCACACGACACGTCGCCTACCAGAAATCTGGCCAAAGCCGCCCTCCCAGAGGATAAACCTGTCTTGGAGGTACGCCTTCAACAGTCTTACAAGGTACAGAGGCACTCCATGAGACCGGAGTGCCTCTATGATGGTTTCGAAAGGTAGACTGTTGAAGGCATTTTGGATATCCAAGGATACCACCAAGACAGACTCCTCTATACTCTCCGCCTCTCTCGTGAGGCTCCTCAGCGCGAACAGGGCGTCCAGAGTGGAGCGCCCCGGCCTAAATCCGTACTGAGCCTCCGAGAGTCCAGGCCCACCAGAATCAAGGTGCTGGACGAGGCGGCTCGCCAAGATCTTTTCAAACACTTTTGCCACCTCGTCCAACAGCACGATGGGCCTGTAGGCGGAGGGATCTTCGGGAGGGCGGCCCTCTTTCGGAATAAGGCACAGCCGGCCCTCTTTCCACTGCTTCGGGAACTCACCTGTCCTGATGCAGGCGTCAAAGAGTTCCCGAAGCTGGCCGCCTAGGTGTTTGGCGGCCAGGAAGAGGACCCGGCCTGGGACCCCGTCCGGTCCCGGTGCCGTTTTCCGGCCCCGGAGTCTACCCAGGGCCACTTCCATTTCCTCCTCAGAGACTGGGGGAGGGTCAGTCTCTGAGGGTGCATACTGAGGAGGACACATCGTCGGAGGGGTGAAAGCACCCGGGTCCGGGAAGAGTCCGTCTACAATTCTATTTAGGACCCCGTCCGGCAGGGACTCCGTCACCGGGGTGGAGCAGGCGCGCATCTTCTTGCGCGCCACCCGGTACGGTCGTCCCCAGGGGTCCCCATCCAGCGTGGATAGAATTTCTTCCCGGGCCCGGGTCTTTGCCTGGCATATGGCCACCTGAAGGTCCTTCTTGGCAGCCCTATACTCCTCCAAGCGATGTTCCTCCTCACCTCTGTCCGGAGGATGCCGACGCCGGCAGTTCTTCAGAGATCGGCGAGCCCGAAGGGCTGCCTCCCTCAGACCGCCGATCTCCGCGGTCCACCAGTAAACCGCTGGTTTCTGGCGACGTCGACGCGACCGTGGCATCGAGGCATCGCAGACCCTCGTAAGGGTTCTGCGCATGCTCTCCGCCAGATCCTCCGGACAGGTGTTTCTCTCTCGGTTGGTCCAGCCCTGGACGACGGCCATCTCCTCAGCCAGCTCGGGATCGAGCCGGCTGATGGCCCATCGAGGGAACTGGCCGTGACTACGTGGGGGGTTTGACCCTGTTCTGTTAGGAGGAGGGGAGACTTCAAACCTTATGTAAAGGTGGTCTGACAGAGTCTCCACCTCCTCCTCGACTTTCCAGTTCATCACCCTGCGTGCGATCGCATGGGTGGCAAACGACAGATCAACGACGGAGCCACCCCGCGTTCGCACGCAGGTGTGGACCGAACCACGATTCAACAGGGTCAAACCACTTTGGAGCGCCCACGTTTCCACAGCCAGTCCCCTCAATTCGGTGACAGTGTTTCCCCAGGAGCGGGATTTGGCGTTGAAGTCGCCGAGTACGAACGTCGCCCTCGGCGACTGTCTGCCTACGGCGTCCTGACAGAGTCCAAGAAGAGCTCGAACTCTGCCAGGGGTCGGTTGGGGAAAAGTACACACCTATGAAGGTGTGCTCCCCACCCTGCCACCGCGTAACCCCGCCCCCTCTCGATCTCGATGAGTTGGGTGCCAGCGCCCGAACTGGCTACCACTGCCACCGTGTCGTCCAGGTCCCCAACCCAGTTACTCTGGGAGGGGACGTAATACGGCTCCGATATTACGGCCAGACCAACCTCCCACTCCGCCATGGACTGCAGGAGCAAATCCTGGGCCCCGGCGGAGTGGTTGACGTTCCCTTGCAGGAGTCTAATATGTCGTCCGGGCATATTAGTGGGACATATTAGACTCCTCCTGGCGTCTTCCTACCCCGATGTTCGCTGGGGGAACAAACTTGCCGCGGACGTGTGGAGGGAGGCAGCCCCTCGACAGCGTCACGTGGTTTGCGTCGAGACCCGACTCGGCACAAACCACGCAATGGGTATTTGGCTCCGAACATTGAGCGACCCTGTGTCCGCCTCTGCCGCAGCGGAAACACAGGGCCGACCTATCAACACGCCCGTCCGGGCACATCACTGTGATATGGCCCGTGTAGAGGCACCGCATACAGCGTATGGGCCGCCTCTCACGGGCCGACACCTCCGCTGAGCTGAAGCCCACGCAGATGTGCTTCAGCTCAGTAAGTTGCTTGGCGACCGGGATGGGGCATTGGACATAAGCAGCGCCCATGCCCCCCGGCCCCACGCCGATACCGCCAGATCTTACGTGCTCGCGAGGGCAGCCCCCTGCGCGAGCGATGGCCTCTTCCAGCATCCAGGGCGTGACCGAGTCGTCGAGTCCGGTGACGCGGATGTCCCCTTTTTTCACCGGCCTGGCGACTTCGGCCACGCCTACTAACACACCACTGAGGGCCGCAGCCAGCCGGTCGGCCTTTTCGATGCCCTCCGGTCCTGGGGGCAGTGCCAAGAGCCGGGCATCGCTGGCCGTCCGGGTGATCTTGAGGCCCTCTCTGAGGCCCATCACCTGCAGGTCCACCACCGACGCGGCCTGCTCGAAGATCTGGCGGTAAGTCACCCCATTCTTCACTGCTTCAGGCAGCAGCGTCACCATGACCGCTGCTGCCTTCGCCCTCCACCAACGGAGCCGGCCTCCTTCGAGGGGGTCTCCTGGCCGGCTCGTTCCTCCATTGAGGAGCAGAGGATAGGGGAGCAAAGGTTGGGGCGGGGTATCCCCCCGCTCTTGCTTCGCGCATCCTTCTTCCTTTGCCCCTTCTTCCACCTCCCACTACCGTCCATTCGTCCTGGCCCTCCTGGGCATAGGTGGGGGCAGTGGGGGGAATTGACCACATAGGGGGGGGCGGGGCCACCCCCTGTCTTCTGGGGGCCCTCTGAACGCCAGAGGGACCCGGTCTCGACGATGGGCGCGGGGGGCCCACCACTTTAGCGTATGACGGAGCGGGGGCCGCCGCCGTCAGGAGTGACTCTACCTCCATCTCCAGGGGCTCCGCCAGGACGTCGGAGTCCCTGGGAGGAGGAGCCGTGGTAGGTTTGGCACCCAATGTCCTGGGTGCCGCCTTGGACCTCTTGTCCGAGGCAAGGGGTGGACGTATTATCGGGGGGGGGAGCAGCCGGTCCTCGAGGCCCGCCAAGCGGGCGTCGACGAACTCTCCCATCGACATGATGAGGGAGCGTTTAAACTCCTCCACGTCGAATGGGAGAGATTCAGTGTGTGGTCTCCCCCCCTCATTCTGGGGCATTGGCCCGCCAATGCTGGCCGCGGCCTCCTTGGCTGCAGCCTCCCTGGCCGCGGCCTCCTTGGTCGCGGCTTTCTCTTTGGCTCTGGCCTCCTTGGCCGCGGCCTTGTCCTTCGCTACAGCCTCCTTGGCTGTGGTCTTCATTTCTTCGAACTCCCTACG
Organism: Dendrolimus houi; assembly: GCA_039645545.1. Taxonomy (NCBI): domain Eukaryota; kingdom Metazoa; phylum Arthropoda; class Insecta; order Lepidoptera; family Lasiocampidae; genus Dendrolimus; species Dendrolimus houi. The sequence goes on from CM077133.1 coordinate 31,714, forward strand.
GTATGACCGAATCTCGGCCCGTAGGGAGTCCACCTCGCGCTTGAGCTTCAGGTTGTCGAGGCTCAGTTTCCTGGTTTCGGCGTCGACGGTCCTCCTGGAGAGACATTCCGTCACCTCCATGAGGGCCGCCGCCGCCTCCTTAAGTTTCTTAATGTAACCCCCCTTGAGGTTCCTCGAGGTCTGGGCCACATTATATATGGCTGCGACGTGGGCGCCGGCCATGGTGCGGAGTTCCTCCGCATCCAAGAGGTCGACGTCCGTCTGCCTCGGGTCCATCTCGGGGGGTACATCCACCCCTTCTTCGGGCGCAGAGGCCTTCGTCTTCTTCGCCAAGTTCTGGCGGAGGTCGCTGACAAAGGCCTCTGCCTGAGCCTCGACTTCCGCGGTTTCTTCGCGGGACAGCGTCGTTCCCGCGCTGAACCCTCGAGTTCGGGCCCCCAGGAGCACCTTGGCGCGCCGGGTCCCTGGCCTCTGGGTGTCCTCCTGGGTCACCACTTTCCTGCCCGACTCATCAGAGTCGGAGCCAGCATTCTCTCCGCGGGAGTGTGCGTTGGTCCGTTTCCGGATCTCGCACACTCCCGAGGCGCGACTCTGCACCGAGTCGGCCATCAAGGTGCTGCTCCCTCCATGGGGATGGAGAGGGAGGTCCCAAACGAACAACGAGTCCAAAAACACAAGTAAAATCAAAATCCAGTGAGAAAAAGCCAAGTCAACAGTCAAAGTAGAAATCAAACCAAAAACAGACAAATCCGGGTCAACGAGTAGGCAAGAATGTCAGAATCCGAGAAACTAGCCGAGTCGTCAACGTTAATCATCAAAAAGATCATCCGTAAAAAACTTTCTAAAATCTAAAAATGTTCCAACTCTACTCCCAACCCTTTTTTTTTTTTTTTTTTTTTTTTTGATAACGATAACGCAGGGGAATGTCTTTTCTTGTGACACTGCCTCGGGCCCGGGGGGGGGTTGACCGAGGGGTGTGTGAGACTCCCAGCGGTCGGAATCTCCACGCATGACTAGCAACGGCTAGTAGTCGCGAGATTCCGTCCGCCAGACTACCCACTAAACCTAACCTGCGCCCCTTCTCCTAGCGCTTTTACGGGGCGTCACAGGATATAGACCGTAGGTACACGACTGTGACGCCCCAACGCGTGGCAACTCCTAGAGTGGCCTTCGGGAAGGCCACCCTCTTCACCGATAGGGGAAGTCCCACGGGTTCCCCCGGTCCCCGTGGGCCCCTATGATGGCATCCTAGGGTGGGAGGAGGTGGGCATACCGACGCCTTCGGCGGCCTGTGCGCCGCCGGCGGATCGGGTCCGCGTTCGCTTCCTCCTCCCTCTCTCTCTCTGCGACCTCCTTCTGGAGCATGACAGACTCACAGAAGGAGGCCACTGCCTCCCAACCGTCCTCACTCCGCAGCATGGCGACGACCATGCTTTGGAGTGAGTCGACGCTCCCAACCATACTCTCCATTATGTGACGCTGAGGTCCCCAGGCGGCGCACTCCGTCAGCGTGTGGATCGCCGTGTCCTCAGGTGCGCCGCAGTGCTGGCACTCCGGTGTCGGTTCTCGCCCGCAGTGCGATGCAGATACTTACCGAAGCAGCCGTGCCCGGTAAGTATCTGCACCATCCTGTACGTAAGGGTCCCCCGGTTGCGTTGGACCCAACGCGACAGGTGGGGGCGGACCGCCTCCACCGTCGCCATTCCTGCCACTGGGGACCTCAGGTCCTCCTCCCATTTTTCCATCAGGGCCGCGGTCGCTTCGGCCCTGATTACCTTTACCTCTGCCAGGCACGGCCTCAACCCTCTTTCTCGGGCATCTTGCCGGAAGCGGAACACTCTGGCGAGCGTTTCCGCTTGGAGCTCCCAAGGCGGATCGCCCGCCAGTAGTGTTGCCGCCGTCCAAGACACGGTACGATACCCCCGAATGGCCCTCACCGCAAGGACGCGCTGACAACGCCTCAGCAGCGTCCTGTTCTTGCGGTGGAGGGCATGACTCCAAACGGGGGCACCGTACAGTGCCATACTCCGTAAGATGCCCGAATACAACCTCCTGCAGGCCGCACCTGGCCCTCCCACATTTGGTAGGAGCCTGGCCAGGGCAGCGGCGGTCCTTATGAGTTTCGGGGTCATCTGAGCGAAGTGGGCCCCGAAACTCCATTTTCCATCCAGGACGAGGCCCAAGTATTTCATTTGGGCCTCTACCGCCACTGCCACTCCCCGGACGACGACGTGCGTGTCCCGGGGCGGTGGCCTACGACGCCCGTGGAACATCAGGGCCTCAGTTTTCTCGGCAGAGACTCTGAGGCCCAGATGTTGCATCCTCCTAATAACCAACGCGGAGGACGCGTTGGCCAACTCCACGGACTCCTCGTAGGTACCGCCCCGAGCCGTGATGAGGGTATCGTCTGCATAACAGATTACCCCCATCCCGGGCAGGACTGGCTCTCGGAGGAGCCAGTCGTATCCGATGTTCCACAGGATCGGGCCCAGAACCGACCCCTGTGGAACACCGCACACCACACGCCGACGCCCAGCGATCTGACCATAGCCGCCCCCCTCCCATAGGACGAATCTGTCCCGGAGGTATGCCTCCAACAGCCTCATGAGGTATAGAGGCACTCCCTGATAGCGGAGTGCCTCCAGGATAGTCTCAAACGGGAGGCTGTTGAAGGCGTTCGCCACGTCTAGCGATACCGCCAGGACAGACTCCTCAATCCCCTCTGCCTCTCTCGTGAGGCACCTTAACGCGTCCAGGGCGTCCAACGTGGAACGCCCCGGTCTAAACCCGTACTGTGCCTCCGAGAGACCAGGCCCGTCGTTGTTAATGTGCTTGACGAGGCGACTGGCCAGTATCTTTCGAAGATCTTGGCCACCTCGTCAAGCAAGACGATGGGCCTGTATGCAGAGGGGTCATCCGGGGGGCGGCCCTCCTTGGGGATCAGGCATAGACGGCCCTCCTTCCACTGCCTCGGGAACTCACCTGATCTGATGCAGGCATCATACAGTCCCCGAAGCTGGCCGCCTAGATGTTTGGCGGCCAGGAAGAGGGCCCGGCCTGGGACCCCATCCGGCCCTGGTGCTGTCCTACGACCTCGGAGGCGATCCAGGGCCGTTTCCAACTCCTCTTCTGAGACGGGGGGAGGTGCCGTCTCAGAAGGAACAATCCCGGGAGGAGGATTCATCACGGGGGGAGTATGGGCTCCCGGGTCCGGGAAGAGTCCGTCAACAATCCTTTCAAGGACCCCGTCCGGCAGGGACTCCGTAACCGGGGCGACGAAGGCACGCAACTTTTTACGTGCCGCCCTATACGGACGTCCCCAGGGGTCCCTGTCCAATGACGCCAGAAGTTCTTTTCGAGCCCGGGCCTTCGCCTGGCATATTGCCACTTGAAGTGCCTTTTTGGCAACCCGATACTCCTCCCCTAATCTGATCTCCTCCTCCAACTCCGGAGGAAGCCGACGCCGGCAGCGCTTGAGAGACCGGTGCAACCTTTGAGCTGCCTCTCGCAGGGCACCGATCTCCGCCGTCCACCAGTGGACGCCTGGCCGCTGCCAGCGCCGACGCGACCGTGGCATGGAGGCATCGCAGACCCTTCCCAGAGATCTGCGCATGCGCTCCGCCAGTTCCTCCGGAGTTCCACCATCCACCGGATTGGTCCAGCCCTCGACGACCGCCGTCTCCACCGCCAGCTCCGGATCGAGCCGGCTGACGGCCCAGCGCGGGAACTGCCCGTGTCCACGTGGGGGGTCTGTCACCCTACTGGGAGGAGGGGAGACCTCGAACCTGATGTACAGGTGGTCCGAGAGCGTCTCCACCTCCTCCTCAACCATCCAGTTTACCACCCTGCGTGCGATCGCATGGGTAGCAAACGATAAATCCACTATGGATCCACCCCGCGATCGCACACAGGTATGGACCGACCCTCGGTTGAGGATCGACAGACCACTTTGTAAAGCCCACGTCTCCACGAGTCTTCCCCGCGCGTCGGTGACGGTGTTCCCCCAGGAACGGGATTTTGCATTGAAGCCGCCAAGGACGAACGTTGCCCTCGGCGACTGTCTCGCCACGGCGGCCCTGACGGAATCCAAGAACGTCTCGAACTCCGCCAGGGAACGGTTTGGGGAGAAGTACACACCAATGATGGTGTGTTCTCCCCAACCTGCCACCGCGAAACCCCGTCCCCTCTCGATGGAAATGAGAGGGGGGCTAGCGCCTGACCTAGCTACCACCGCCACCAGGCCGTCGAGGTCCCCTACCCAGTTTTCCTGGGCGGGGATGTAGTACGGCTCACTGACTACCGCTGGACCAATCCTCCACTCCGCCATCGACTGCAGGAGAAGGTCCTGAGCCCCGGCGGAGTGGTTTAAATTCCCCTGGAGGAATCTCGTATGCTGTACAGGCATTTAATCAGACATACGAGACTCCCCCACTGCTCCATTCTCCCTCCTTCCAAGCCTGTTGGCCGGGGGGACAAATTTGGCTCGGACACTGCCAGGCTGGCAGCGCCTGGACATTGCCACGTGGTTGCACCGTTTCCCTGCTTCGGCGCACACCACGCAGTGCGCCTTTTCTGCCGTACACTCCGCCAACCTGTGTCCGCTTTTGCCACAGCGGTAGCACAGGTTGGATTTGTCCCCCTGGCCTTCCGGACACGACTTGGACGCGTGCCCCAGGGCAAGGCACCTGAAACACCGCATAGGACGGTTTTCATAGGTCACCACCGCGGCCGAGGTGAAGCCGATCAATAAGTGACCGGCTTCAGCCAGGCTCTTTGCCACCGGTATTGGGCACGTGACCCACGACGAGCCCAAACCTCCTGACCCTATTCCGATCCCCGCCGCCCGGACGTTGGAGCGGGAACAGTTCCCCAATCGGGCCACTTCCTCCTCGATCATGTCCGGGGTAACCGAGTCATCCAGACCCGTGACCCGGATTTCCCCGCACTTCACAGGCCTGGAGATCTCCGCCACCCCAGTGAGAGGCACGCGCAGGAGCTCGGCGATCCGGTCCGCCAGCTGTACATTCTCGGGGCCGGGCGGCAACGCCAACAGCCGAGAATCGTTGGCAGACCGAACGACCCTTAGGCCTCTCTTTAGCCCCAGGGCAACGACGTCGACGGAGCCACGCGCCTTCGCGAAGACGTCGCCGTATGAGAGCCCCTTCTCCTTCGCCTCCGGTAGCAGCTGGAGCCTTACTACCGGAGTTCTTTCCTCCCTGAGACGCGAGGGTTTTATCCTCCCCGGAGGCCCGCGTTTACCGTCCCGACGACGGGAGGATGAGCGTTGGGTTGGCGGTTGGGTGGACTGGAGGGGGGCCGGCTCTCTCACCGGACCCCTGCCCGCTCCCTTCCCCTTCCCTTTCCCCTTCCTCCCACCCCACCACAGTCCACTCGTTGTCTGTTGGGGGCGCTCTCACGGGGGGAGCAAAACCTTTGATCTGGGACCTTGGAGCCCTCAGTGAGGGGAACTCCTTGGTCCCGGCCTTAGATGACCCCGCTGCCCCCACTTTTTTGGGCGGAGGACGTGACGGCCCTGGTGCTGGAGGTGGGGGTAAAGCCCCCTCCTCATCAGTCCTAGCGTCCACCACCATCGCCTGTGAGGAGACCGACGGCGTGGGGACGGGAACAACTCTCGCCGGGGGGTTAGCCCCCTTCTTCTTCTTGTCGCCAGCCAGCGGCGGGCGGAGGATCTTCTGAGGGAGCAGACGGTCCTCAATAACCGCAAAGCGGGCGTCAAGAGGGGCCCCACAGACGTGACGATAGCCCTCTGCAGGGTCTCGAGGTCCAGTGAGGGGGTACATCCCGAGGGGCAGCGGCCTTGTCTCCCTTCTTGGCCGCTGTCTTCATTTCGCTGTACTCCTGCGGTGAGCCTTCAGCTCTGCCCGCAGGGAGTCGATATCCTCTTCAACCGGAGGTTTTCAACGGACAACCTCCGGTTCTCAGCATCAAGAGACCTCGCGGACAGGTTCTCAACCACGTCCGCGAGGGTACCTGCCGCGATCTTCAGTTTCCTGATGTACCCCCTTTCAGGTTGCCCGAGGTCTGGGCAACTGGTAGATTGCTGCCACGTGGCTCTTGGCCAGCGTGAGCAGCTCCTCCGCCCCCATTCTTCCCAGGTCTACCTCCCTGGGGTCGATGTCGTCCACCACTTCCACGACGTCCGAGGACTCGTCCGACCTTTTCCTGAAGGTCTCCCCCTGGGAGGATGTCGAGGCCTTCACCGTCTCCACGTTTTTCCGGATCTGCTTCTGAGCCTCCCGGAGGAGGGCATCCGAGCGAGCCACCAGCTCGTCCGAGGTCTCCCCCCGCGAGTACTTCAGTACAGCCCCGCGTCCGCCACCTTTCCGAGGCCCGCTGCGGCCCTTGTAGACCCGCCGGGCAGCGGCTACCACCCTTTTGGCTGAAACGTCGGTTTCAAGCTCAGTCTCCCCGGTGCCCGCTATTTTCCGGGCCGACTCGTCTGAGTCAGGATCAGAGTCCTCCCGCGAGTGGCGACTGAGCCTCTTGCGGGTGGCAATCTTCCCCGCGATCACCCCTGTTACCGCCCCCGTTATGGCACTTGCGTCCGAATCCGCCATCGTTTCGGGCCCCCCACTAGGGGGGGGGGCACCCCCAGAGTCCAAGTGGAAGCCGGGTCAACGATAGGGAAGGAACCAAAACCAAAAAACAAGCCAAAGTCAAAATACAAAGAAGTATCAGAAATCCGTTAAACAAAGCCAGGTGAGTAAACTAGTATGTAATCCCGAAAAATCCTTTTAACAAGCCAAGTCGTATTAAAAGGATCAACAAAAACCACATAAAGCGCCACGAGAAATAATCCGAAAAACTCCCAAAAGGTTAGTCGAATTACTCCCAACTCTATTTTTTTTTTTTTTTTTTTTTTTTTTTTTTTTTTTTTAAGGCGGGAAATGCATTTCGCACATACCGGGTCCTTTGCTGAGGATTAGACCGTTGTTGATCATGGAGGCTTTCCACTGAGGCAATCCAAACAATAATCAACCGGCTTGTGTGGAGACTCGACTAATCAATACCCCACTAAAACCACCCTCCTCCCATGTGCCCCGCGCTTATGGCAGGAAAGGCGTGAGATACAGAACGTAGTTACGCCCACACCGATCCTAGCGCACAAGTGCTTGAGAATGCCCCGGGAGAGGCAAACTCACTTCGTCAACAGGGGTGAAGACTCCTCTGCTCCCTAGATGCTAGAGGGCCCCTGCAGCGGTATTTCAGGGAGGGAGGTCATGCGCATACCTGCGCCTCCGGGCTCCCAACTGACGTCGGCGCCCGCGAGACGCATGCGCACTACCATCTCTCTCCTATCTCGTTCCGCGGCCTCCTTATGAGACACTACCGTCTCGCAGAAATTGGCCGCACCCACCCACCAATCGTCGCTGTGCAGCATGGCTTGCACCAGATCGCCCAGCGATTCGATCGGTCCTACAAGTGTCTCGAGTTCAAACCTCTGAGGTGCCCATGCTGCGCACTCGACTAGCGTGTGTAACGCCGTGTCCAGCGCGCCACACTGGCGGCATTGGGGTGAAGGCAAGCAGCCCGCAATCTGACACAGATACTTATCGAAGCAACCGTGCCCGGTAAGTATCTGTGTCATTCTGAAGGTCAGGGTCCCGCGTTTCCGCGAGAGCCATCGCAACAGCTGCGGTCGAACCGCCTCCACCGTGTCAATGCCAGCAACAGGGTTTTCCAACTCTACTGACCAAGATTGGATCATGGCCGCGGTTTCCCGCGTCCTGATCACCTGGAGTTCGGCCTGGCCATAGACCAGGCCACGGGCGAGGGCATCCTGTCGGGAGCGCCGAACTTTGGCTATCACGTCCGCCTGGAGAGGCCAGGGCGGATCGCCTGCCAAGAGTGTCGATGCCGTCCACGACACTGTACGGTATCCTCGGATGGTCCTCACCGCCAGGACCCGTTGTGCGCGGCACAACAAAGTCCTATTGTGGCGGTGAAGTGCAGTGGACCATACGGGTGCACCGTACAGGGCCATACTCCTAAGGATGCCCATGTAGAGTTTCCTAGTCGTCCCCCCCGGTCCCCCCACGTTGGGAAGAAGCCGAGAGAGGGCGCCTGCGGACCTCACGAGCTTGGGAACTAGCTGCTCAAAGTGCGCTTTGAACAGCCATTTCCCATCAAGAATTAGCCCCAGATATTTCATCTGGGGCCTACACGAATGTCCACCCTTGGACTGTAACGGACAAGTCCGCGGGGATTGCGAAACCGCCTATGGAACATGATGGCCTCCGTTTTCGCGGGGAGACCTTCAAGCCCAGCCTACCTATTCTTCGGACCACGATCGCCAGCCCGGCGTTGGCGAGGTCCACGGATTCCGCGAATGACGCAGCGCGTGCCGTGAGTAGGGTGTCATCCGCAAAGCAGATTAGCCCTATTCCGGGCAGGACCGGAACCCGAAGGATCCAGTCATAACCGACGTTCCAAAGAACCGGCCCGAGGACCGATCCCTGTGGTACGCCGCACGCGACGCGTCGCCGACCTATCGCGCGATTCTCGGACTCGCCGCCCTCCCAAAGGATGTATCTATCCTGGAGGTACGCGCCCAACAGCCTCGTGAGGTACGGGGGGACTCCGTGTGCACGAAGCCCCTCCCTAATCGTCTCGTGAGGGAGGCTGTTAAAGGCGTTCGCTATGTCTAGCGAAACTGCCAGGACAGTATCCTTTGCTTGGACTGCGTCGTCCGTTACAGATCGCAGTGTCTCGAAGGCGTCCAACGTGGAGCGCCTCCGCCGAAACCCGAACTGCGTCTGTGCTAGCCCCGGCTCCACAGTATCGAGGTGCTTAACGAGGCGTTCCGCTAAGATCTTCTCGAAAACCTTGGCGACCTCGTTAAGCAACACTATGGGCCTGTAGGCGGACGGATCGTTGGGAGGACGGCCTCCCTTGGGAATCAGGCATAATCGGCCCTCCTTCCATTGCGACGGGAACTGACCTGCGCGAATACAGGCATCGAACAGTTCCCGCAGCTGGCCGCGTAGGTGTTTGGCGGCCAGGAAGAGGAGCCGACCCGGAACCCCGTCGGGTCCCGGAGCCATCTTCCTGCCCCGGAGCCGGTCCAGGGCGACGTCTAACTCTTCCTCGGTGATGGAGTGAGGCTCCACCTCCGAGGTGCCGGGAATGATTGGACCCATATCGGGGGGAGTGAAGATCCCCGGATCCGGGAAGAGCCCATCGATAACCGACCGGAGGACCTCGGGTTCGAGCGTTTCCGTAGCCGTGGAGGTGCAGGGCCGCAACGTGTTGCGGGCCGCACGGTACGGACGCCCCCAAAGGTCCCGGTCCAGTGTCTCGAGGAGCTCCTCCCGAGCCCGGGCTTTCGCTCGCAGAATTGCGATCGAAAGGGCCTTTCTGGCCTCTCTGAACTCCCCCACGAGTCCATTCTCCTCAGCATAGTCTGGAGGACGACGCGCTCTGCTGCGTTTGAGCCTGTGGCTGATTCTGCGGACTGCCCTCCGCAGTTCAGCCAGCTCCTCAGTCCACCAGTGGACCGATGTACGCGGCGGCGGTCGTTTGGCTCGAGGCATAGCAGCGTCACAAATCCTTTTGAGGACTTGCGCATGTGCTCAGCCTGCGCCTCCAGATTCCCCAGGTCGGCTGGATAGGTCCAGCATTCGATGATAGCCCTCTCCTCGGCCTGCTCCGCGTCGAGCTTGGTAAGAGCCCAGCGTGGGAGCCGGGAGGGGCCCTGAACAGGGTTAGCGCTAGGCGAGGGGAGAGCTCGAATCTGATGTACAAGTGATCAGACAGAGTCTCCACCTCCTCCAGCACTCTCCATCCTACCACTCTGCGGGCGGCCGCATGTGTGGCGAATGACAAGTCGATGATCGATCCACCCCGCGCACGTACGCAGGTCTGAACCGACCCCTGGTTCAGGATGGACAGGTTGGATTGAAGCGCCCAGTCTTCAACCGCCCGTCCCCTAACATCGGTAATCGCGTTCCCCCAGGATTGGTGCTTGGCATTGAAGTCGCCTAGGACGAATATCGTCTTCGGCGCTAGTCTGCCGACGGCTGCCCTAATGGAGTCCAAGGCGAGCTCGTACTCCGCCAGGGGCGGCTCCGCGTGGGTACACGCCTATGATGACGTAACCTCCGCTTTCCGCCACCGCGTAGCCCTTTCCTCTTTCGAGACTGGTGAGCGGTGTGCCAGATCCGGCTCTGGCGACCACGGCTACCACATCGTCGAGATCCCCACCCAGTTCCTGGCTGGGGTACGTAATAAGGTTCGCTTATTACGGCCAAGTTTGCTTGCCACTCCGCCATCGCCTGCAGGCACAGGTCCTGGGCGTCGGGGAGTGGTTAACATTAGCTTGGAAGAGTGTTAGGGGTGTATTGGGCATTTAGGTGTCCATGGGTGCCCCTTTCCACTCGTCGGTCGTTTATTCGCCCTCGGGTGGACGAATTTACCCTTGACATATGGGGCTGGCAGTGCCTCGCCAACGTCGGGTGGGTAGCGCGTTTGCCCCCGCCGCGCGCAGACGGCGCAGTGGGGGTCGCGGGCTGTGCAGTCCGGCTGCTTGTGTCCGCTCTTACCGCAGCGAAGACACAAGCCGGTCCGGTCCGGGCACGAGTCCGGGCAAGTCTGGGTGCCGTGGCCGACGTTGAAACAACGGTAACAACGTATGGGCCGGGCTTCCAGAGCCTCCACCTTCGCCGAGGTGAAGCCCACCAAAAGGTGGCCCCGCTCGGCGATGGCTTTGGCTGCAGAGACGGGGCACATCACGTATGATGCGCCCATCCCCAGGTCCTATGCCGATGTGCCTCGCCTTAACATCGTCGCGCAGGCAGTTGCCCACGCTGGCGATGGCACTGCGAAGCCCATCTACTGTGGCCGACTCATCCAGCCCTGAGACGTAAAGCTCCCCACGCTTTACGGGGCGGATGACTTCGGCCATCCTTGAGCGCCCCCTCGAAGGGCCTCGGCGACGCGGTTCGCCCTAGTCGCGCTCTCGGGTCCTGGGGAAGTCCAGGAGTCGAGCGTCCCGGGCGGTCCGCGTCACTTTCAGCCCCTCTCTGAGGCCTAGCTCGGTGATATTGACCACCGAGGCGGCCTTCGCGAAGACCTCCCGGTAGCCAATACCGTTTTGGCCGATTCCGGCAGCAACTTAATGATAATTGCTGCCGATCTCGGCTCCTGAAATACCACGGGCTTCGTAGCCCGTGGCTTGCGCGCCGGTTTCCGCCCCGATGGCGAAGCCGGTGCTTGCGCCGAGGGAGGGGGGCGGGGCGTTTCCGCCCCCGCTCCCCTGCCCTTCTTCCTTCGGACGACCGTGGACCACGCCCCCCCCTCCGGAACGGGGGCGGGGGCAGGGGCCACCGCAGCCGATGGTGGCGCGACGGCAGGTGCCGCGACGGCGAGTGCCGCGACGGCGGGTGCCGCGACGGCCGGTGTCGCGGCCGCGGGTTTAGCCATGAGTCTGGGGGCCGGCTTGGGGGCCGGTGGCCCGGGCTTAGGCGCCGGAGCAGAGGCGGCGACGAGAGCTGCGGCTCGGCGCAGCTTCTTCGCCCTCTGCTTTACTCCCCCTCTTCACCTTCTTCTTGGGGAGGGGTGGCGGTGGGGAGTCCGCCACCCCGACGACGGGGGCTACCACCACCTCCATCGGTACCGGGGAATTACTTCCCCGGGGTCCGGCGGGCGGCGGCGGCAGCTCCCGCCGTTTTAGGCAGCGGTTGTGTCTCCGCGGCCTTTTTCCTGTCCGCCGCAAGTGGCGGGCGAAGAATTGGCGCGGGCGGCAGCCGCTCCTCAATCCCGGCAAGCCGAGCGTCAACATCGCGCCCACCGTGCGGGCGATGATATGCGTGAGCATATCATAATCCACACCGGTGTGCGCAGCGGTTGGTGTAGGAACCGGCTCCGCCACAGCGGCGGTAGCCGGAACCGTTCTGGGGACCGCGGCGGATATATGAACCGGCTCGGGGGCCGGGACTTTTCCGCCGCGGCGGCCTTGGCCTTCCGCTTAGCGGGCACGGGACCCGGCTCCGCCGTTACAGCGGGAACCGGGGCCGCATCCGCAGCGGGGGCCTTCATGGCCTTCCGCATCTGCTCGAACTCCTTACGGTAGGAGAGGTTCTCCTCCCGCAAGGCGCCGAGCTCGGCGCGCAGCCTGGAGTTCTCGTTGCCGAGTCTCCAGGCTTCCGACTCTGGATTCCGCGTCACCAGCGTGTCGACTATGTCCGACAGCCGGGTCGCAGCCTCCTTCAGTCGGCGCACGTATGCGCCCTTCAGATTGCCCGACGTCTGGGCGACCTGGAGGATGTCGGCGACCTGGGCGCTCGCCGCTAGGCGGAGCTCCCCAGGGCCGAGCACACGTACGTCCCCTATCAGCGCGGCGCACTGGCTAGCCGCGGCCAGTTTGGCAGCAGTGGCCTTCCTGGCCCTGCGACCCTTTTCCCTTCGGTGCGGAGGTAGGCCTCCGCACCCGCGAGCACGCTCGCCGTCGCGTCGCCCGTGCGACGCAGCGGCGATCGCGCCCGCGCCGGCGTGGAAGCACCCGATGTGCTTTCCGAGTCGGCGCTGCGGTCCCAGAACCGCTGCCTCGACTCGGGGACGAAGCTGGACGAAGCGGTGGCGGCGACAGTCCCAGTAGGGAAAGAAGACAACATCATCGCCGCCACCGCACCTATATCACCATCCTAACAACGACCCCGGTCGTTGGCGCGGGTGAAGCCCGCGCGGCAACCAGTGTCGCGGGGCGGTCGTCCCCCACGCTGCGCACGGGTGAAGCCGGTGCGCAAGCCGATGCCGAGGGCACGGGTGAAGCCCGCGCGCTAGTCGACACCGTCGTGGGGCCATCGCCCCCCGCTGTCGCCGAGCCGGCCGCTGTGTACACCGACCTAACCAGTGTCGGCGCACATGCAGCCGCCTCGGCGTGCGGGCCGCAGAAGACGCGAATCGCGTCGTCGAGTGCGTACTCCAGCGAATCTGGGACGCTGCCCGACGGCGCGATGTCTACGTGGTCCACGAAGGCGCTTGGCCCCTGCACAGGTGAAGCCCGTGCAGGTGGCGTTTGCGCCCTGTAGACATTCTCTACGATGGCGTTCGCCGCGCTCACGGCCATGAGAACGGCCGAGTTCGCGGCGAGCACCACCTCCTACCTACGGCCGTGTGTGCCGCGCTCTTGCGCGCGGCACGCATGGCGGGAACCTAGGCGCGGCGGGGCCGAAGGCGGCCCCATCGTCGCGCTCTCCTTATCGCGGGGCCCGGCGGCGGTGAGGTCGACCACCGCCGATGCACCCCTATCGAAGCGGGCAGCCCGGTAGCCGTGACAACGGCTGGACCCGGGCGCCCGAGACGAGGTTCCGCGGCGCTGCGGCTGCGACGAACCAGGGAAGACTTCTTTTCCCGCGTCTCCCTATCTCCTTCATGGCCCATCCATTGTTGGAGCCGCTGTGATCCCGCTTGCGCGGGACACTCGGCTCCTGGGGGCCTTCGGGGTACTTGGGCCGTCCATTACTGGAGGCCCTGACCGAGAGGAGACCAGAAAGGCGCGCGAAAACACTACACACACAAAAACCGTTACAAAAGCGCGCGCAACTGATTTTGCGCACGACACTAGCAAGCGGAGAGAGAAATGGGACTCACCGGCCAAAACTGCTTTCCGCACCGCAATCCAAACGAACAAACACTAGTACACTATCACCTGTACACAGAACTAACAATTTATCGCTTTTCCAGGTAGAAAAGCGCGAAAAATTGTATTAGATAGATGTGAGGAGCGCATTCGTGACCGCTACGCAAGGAAGCTGATCGCGAACTGCATTACTCCCAACTCTACTCCCAACCCTTTTTTTTTTTTTTTTTTGGCCAGGGGAAATCCGTTTGAGGACTAAGCCGCGACAGGCACAGAAGCCTGGGGGGATGTTCGCGACCCGATGTGAGAGTGTGGGATTCGCCAGATCGGGGGTGGCACTAGCGTGCCCGGTCAGAACCGGTGCCGCGCTATTGCCACTCCCCAGTTAGGGATACCCACTAAAACCCCTGGGTGTTCCGTCCTGCGCCTTATGCCAGGGCTACGGGTAATTGGGACTCCCGGCTCCGCATGCCCTGGCAGGCGTGGGCCTCGCTCACTAGGCCTCTTCATTGCCAGGGGTCTATGCCCCCGGCATCTTCTTGGTAACTCTACTCCCAACCCAAACCAACTCCATCCAACCCAACTCCACAAAACACGTAGAACACAACACACAGTATTAACACACATGCACAACAATTCTTAGGTAGTAGTTAGACATAAGCTAGTGATAAGTAAACCTTGTAACGATTTCGGGCATATCTTGTTAGCCCGGGCCAAAAGGAAAAAAAAAAAAAAAAAAAAAACCTAACCTTGTTCCGCTCGAACCGCGCTCGAAACAAGTCGATTTAAGTTGAGCTCCGCGGGAAAAAATTCAGAAAAATAGGTTTTTTCAAAGATGCAGTGCAGTGTGATATATCGTTGTGTGCGCATTAGTGAGGCGCAGGTGCTAGTGCAACAAGCAAATCCCTAACTATTCGGGGAAAAAAGTTATTGGGAAAAAACCAAAATCTAAAACTTTGAAAATTCATAACTCGAGATAGCGATCGGTGACGACTAGTTTTTTTGGGCGGCTTTTGTGGGGCTCTGGTGCCCCCATACCGCAAAAATAAAACCCGCGAAATTCCAACTCCTTTGACGAAGTTATTCAACTTAAAGTGAAAAAACGTGGACCTAAAATTGTCAATTCTGGCCGAATCCAAATTCTAAAATTACGGGTGGATACAGCGTTAAAAACTAACATAAATGGCCAGAAACGACCTTAAAATTTGTTTATAGTGACTTCATAAAAAAAAAAAAAAAATTTTTTGGATTTTTTCCAAAAAAAAAAAAAAAAAAACTTGTACGGGACAGAAAAATCTGCCACGGTAGCCTTCGAGGAAACGTCGAGGCGCATCTCCTGACACCCCACACTTGGACATCGGATCAGACCCGACCGAACAGGACCCAGAAAAACAACTTCCTAACCTCAAAATTGCTCCGGAATTACTGGAGCGAGCGATTTGAGGTTAGGACAGTTTGAAGACCTGCTGGAGGACGGCGCATTTCCGGTCCGAGCGGAATTTTAAGTTAAGTAGTTTTAAGTTATTTTTAATTAGAAAAATAAGTTTTGACCCCTATATCTCCGAAACTATTGAAGACGCGTGGGATTTGAGACTGCTAGTTTGTGCGCGCTAGGGAGCTCTACCTAGCCGCACCCAAATCCCATAGGGTTACCTAAGAAAATATCCGAAATTTTTTCGAAAAATCAAAATTTTCAAAATTTTCTAAGTTATTTTAATTATTATTATTAGGGCAAAATTATTAAAAATCATCATAAAATAGAGCACTATTTAGCGGACATTTCGGATATTTTTCGGCGATTTTATCTCCAATACTTTCGGAAATATACATTTTTGAACAGTTTTTTAGAAATAAATAAATAGATAGAGTAGCTAGAATTAAGATACTTGTACAGATAGTTAGGTCTCTTCAAGACCTATCTCCTGACCCCAAACTCGGTGGTCCTCGGTCGAACCAGGCCTGAGAAACAGGATTTTACTGGATTTCGGCCAAGGGCCGCCGCCATTTTGAATTTTTTGTTTTCCCTATATCTCCGGATATATCGGTCCGATCGCGACGCGGTTTTCACTGGGACGAAGTACTCGACCAAGCGGACAGTATCCGGGGATAAAAAGGGGGTAAAATTTTTGACTTGAACCCCCCCCCAAAACGGGCAGGGAAGGTAAGGGGTTAGACTTTAGTCAAAGTCCGGCGCCGATACGACGATTTTTGGCTGAGTTATAGCTGATTCTCGCCGAAATCTGACAGCCGGCCGCCATTTTGGAATATCTTAAAACTCCAATAGCTCTGAAACTATTGGGCGGAAAAAATCGGGACTTTGACTGGGGACATCTAAAGCCACTACTCTATCTTATAAGCCCAAAAAAACAATCAGTTTTTTGGGAAAAAACTGAGCACGTGGGGTCGTAGATCTAACTTGGGGAGTTCATACGAACCCAAACTCGGGCAATTTTGACTTAAAAACCCCCAAGCTAGAGCTACTTAAAGTTCTGTCGGCCGCCATCTTGGATTTTTTGTTAGGCCTATATCTCAGGCCCTATTAGACTTAGGAAGACCGGGTTTCCGCTAGGGAGGCTCTTGGGACTTCATCTACCGATCTGACCCCCTCAGGATCAAATCGGAGTTGCATGGTCAACTACCCTATTTTTCCCCTTCCCCCGATAGAGCTCGTGGAGGCGAGAAGAATAAGCCCAAGCTCGGCTCTCTGGCTACAATATTGAGTGAGCAGTGAAAGCCCGAAGTTCGGGAAGTTTTCTTTAAACCGAAAAGGGTGAAACTTCGGACCTCGCTGTTCCCTCAATAAAGCAGATAGACTGGTTGAGTTTGGGGTTAAACAACTCGGCTCGACGAGGCCTATCATCCTATACCCTCCCCACCCCTCTATCCCCACCTCTATTTTTCAACTTACCTTATTTTACTTACCTTTCTTCCTTTTCCCCTGTTCTAGGTGTCCTCGGGTTCCTCGTGACGCGGCGGACTCGTTGACCCTGCTGGAACGCTCCCTGCTCCTCTCCTTCCTCTTCAGTTGACCTGTAACAAAAATTAGTATTAGTAATTGTAAATAATTTATATATTATTAGGACAAATAGTGACCTTTGTTTTAGTAGCTGGCACGCCGACTGGCAATCTGTAAATAAATAAAAATATTTTAGTTATTAAGTGACTTTTATTGTAAAATAATAAAAATTTAGATATTTGACTGGTTCAATGTACATTGTATTCCTGCATTTTATTCAACTGACATCTCATTTCTGTGCTATTGCGCGAACTGATTAGTATAAGACTCACCACACAACTAGTTTAGTATATTTATTCAGGGAATTAGACCGCCTTCAGGGAAGATGTTTAGGACGCCTAAAAAATCGAAACAAGAAGTGGCTCGGAGACAGAAGGAGGAGTGGGACCGGTATCCCTCCTGGGATGAAATCCGGGAAAGAAGAAGTGAAATGGCTGAGGAGGGGGTAGAGGGAAGTCCTCTCCAAGAATTATTGGAAGAAAGAAAGGAGATGAGAAGGGTCCTCGGAATAGAGACCTCCCCATCTCCGAAACCACTCCCCCCTTACACCACATATGTCGAGCGCAAGAGGAGACAAGAAGAACGCCTCACAGAAATTGACAGAAGGAGAGAGGTGGAAGGCATGTCCCCGCTAGAGGGGAAAACGCTCTCACCTTGTAGTCCTGAGGCTGTAGGAGAGCAAAACATCAGAAAAGAGGAAATAAAGAAAAAGAAGGGGCTATCCCTGAAATTCTCCCCACCCCCCAAGAAAGCTGCACAAGTAATAGCTGGCCCCAGCAAGGAGGTAAACAAGATCAGTACCAAGCGGACGTCACCAGAGGCTTCAAAGAAAGTGGCAGCGCGAGAGGAGAGAATGCTGGAGGCCAAACAATGCCACGAAAAATTTAACGAGCTCATTTCGAACTCGAGAAATTTAAAAACAGAAATAAAGCAGGGCGTACAATACGCGGTGAGTCGTATGTACGTCCTGTTAAAACAGACAGATGCAGCTCTTGGGGAATCTATGAAGGAAAAAGTGGGGAAGGCTCTGGGCGAACGAATTGTCAGGGATATGCAGACGCAGTATCCACCACAGGGTTTTTCCCAGGAGGAGAGGAAGAGAACTTCCGAAGAAGAGAAAGACATCTTAGTGGGAAAGTTGGAGGAGCATGCAGCGCTCATCCAAAGAAGTATTGAGAAGATCAATAACTTGGAACAAGTTATTGAGAAGACCAGTGCAAGTATGAGCGAAGCATGTATCCCGAGAGCGAGCTACGCGAGTGTGGCGGCTATAAAGACTGGGGATAAATCCCCGGCTTATAGAACGCTACACTCCGTAGCGATAACCAGCACCCAGGAAGACCGCTCTGGAGACGACACCCTCAAAGAGTTGAGAGAGGCTTTAAACGCCAAAGACGGGGGGGTGGACGTAGAGCGAGTCCGTAAGGCCAAGGATGGACGGGTCATAGTAAGCTGCAAGACGGTAGAAGACCGAGAAAAGCTTAAGCAAAGGCTTAAGCAGAAGAAAGCAGCACTAGTGGCAGAAGACATCACTAACAAAAGACCTTTAGTGATGATAACCGGCGTCCTAAGGGTCCATACAGACGACGACCTGTTCCGGGCCCTCAGAAACCAGAATAATCTGGTTTTGAGGGACTGAAAGAGGGCGACGAATGTATGGAAGTCGTGTACAAAATAAGAGGAAAGAACCCGAAGACCCATAAAGTGATACTGAGAGTAGCACCGGCCTTATGGAAGAGGATGACGGATGTAGGGACAGTGAGGGTGGACCTGCAAACACTGCAGGTCACGGACAGGTCGCCGCTTGTCCAATGTACAATATGCCTGGGCTTTGGGCATGGCAAAAAGCTATGCCGGGAGACCCAGGTAATGTGCAGTCACTGCGGAGGACCGCACACACGCACAGAATGTGAGGAGCACGCGGTTGGAACACAGCCAGCGTGTAAGAACTGTATCCGCGAGAAGAGAGAAAACGCTGAACATAACGCATTCAGCGAGGTGTGCCCGGTTAGGGCGCGCTGGGACAAGATCGCGCGTACAGCCGTCGCCTACTGCTAGATGTGGGGAGGGGGACAACAAAATAGTAATAGGTCGGAAGCCGTGCTTTGTTGTAAAATTGATAAAACAGGAAATGCAATATGCATAACAACCGAGCAATAAGGCATGGCCTATGGCTTCGCTATTCTGCGTGAAACCCTCGAGCACACATCTAATATTGAGCGACTCCACACAACATAAAAAAATTGGATCGAAAGCGGCGAAACAGTGTAAGAAGATGGAACCGGGGATCTGAAGCAGTGAAGTATAGCACACACACACACACACAAGCATACAAACACAAACAAAGTAAAACTAAACTACAAACAACAAAGCATGCAAACATCACCACCGACACGTGAAATATTGGCAACTTTTGTTGATAAAAATTGCAATTTCTTTGTAACACACACACAAGCATATGTCACACCAACAAACGTAGTAAAACAACTCATACACACACAAGTACACCTGCAAATGTATACACACACTCACACGCACACACACACACATACGCAACACAAACACACAAACAATAACAAACACAATCAAACCCACTTACGCTCAACAAACACACACTGGCAATCCATAAACACAGGTAATAATACACACTAAGCATAAGAAACCAAAATTACACTTACCCAACACTAAATCCCATGTTGCGTAGAATGGGTCTACAGTAGATCCGCATGTCGCGCCTTTCTTAGGGAAACACCTTCAGACACCCGGCTAGTAGTGGTGACCTAGAAATAATGTAAAATAACAAGTGTAGATAACATGTATTGAGCACTAATAAAAATAAGATAAGGAATACAATAGTATAAGAATTAATGTATAAATAACGACACTAAGAATATATAGTTGTATATATTTCACTAGCGTCTATAATATGAAGCTTACATGTATAATTACCAAGTAAAGTAACTATAGGACACGATCTACGTGAAAGTGGAATGTGTAAAACACTGTGGTGTAAAATATAAGAAAAACTGCATAAACAGGGAAAATAAGCTAATATTGTAAAGATACATACTACTTATGAGAACGAGTAAAAACATACTACATAAATTATATAAACAAATAAGGTTAAATAACACGAAATAAAAATACAAAAATAGATATAAATATATATATAAGCTAGATAATTATATAAAAATTATTGTTAAGAACATAAACAAATGTAGAAATATTGTGTAAATTAACATTGTAAAAACATGGAAAGAGGAAACATCGATGTAATAAGAAATATTGTAACTAAAGTTATAAGCAATAATAAATAAATCAAAAGCCCTTCAAAATTCCCAAACCCTCCCAAGTATACAGGTAAATATATAAGTAAGTACATACTACAATAACAGTATTAGGCAATTTAGGGAACTATATGGGCGACTAGTTGATCATCTTCCCCGGACCAAGACAACTAACTCAAACGCAAATCGAGTTGGGGGTCTTGACCTGGGAAAGGCAACGCGGCTACTCGTCTATGTATTAGTATTAAGTATATATAGTATCAACATATATAACCAATATATAAGTAAGTGTATAATATAAACCAACAATATCCAACCACAACCAACCAACACCCAAATCCAGAAATCTCAACCCTTAGTAACATATATATATACAAAAGTGTAGTACATAAAAAAGTAGTAGACTCGGATATATCTCGTTCGTCCGGGCTAAAGGAGCTAAAAAAAAAAAAAAAAAAAAAACCTAACCTAACCTAACCTATCGAACACCATGTCCGGGAGTCGCAGCCGCATCCTATCTCTGCGGGCTGCCGACTTACTCCTTTTGCCCTTCCCCTCCGGCCCTTTGGGGGCCGGGGCCTTTGGTGGGGCCTGGACAGGGGGGGCTACCATGTCCTCGTCCCCGGATAGGTCGGACGAGGACACGTAATCTACCTCAAGTGGCTGCGACCGCAGTGTGCGGGAGCCTACTTGACTCGAGCTTGGGGCTTCTGTCTGCGACGATATCGCCGAGAGGAAGCGACCATAAAAACTCTTGTCGACTCCGCCCTTCTCGGGCCCTTTCGTGTTGTTTTTGCCCTTCGCGGGCACGTCTCCTACACTCACACCGCCCTTCTCGGGCACTACGTCAGTTTGTGTTTTTGATTTAAGTTCAGCCATATTTTGTTCCCACGAGTCGTATACTTTTTGAATGAAAAAACTGGGTGTGGTACGCAGTATCGACCGGGTTTGCCCCCCCGGCCTTAAAACAGCTCGACCTGCGCCGCATCTTAAGTTTAGGGGTTTTTTATTGAGGTTTTCTCCTCTTGGGCCGGCCAGTTAAGGCAGGCCCCGCGGTCCCGTGTGGCCGCGAGACGTGACCACGGCACCACACGGGGTAACGCTCGGCGGTAGCGCCCAGAAGCGAGACTCTCGCCCCACCACTGGGCCCGCCGCCACTGTCCACATCAAACGGGCGCGCGGGGCAGAACCGCGCCGCCCTCTCCTCGACGGTTAGCGGAGCGAAGCTCGACGCTGACGGTCGCCTTCGGATGGGAGGGGTGTTTGTGAGGGAGGTTTGGAAGGAAGGGAGGGAATACAAGGATTTGGAGTGGATAGGTGGGACACCACTGTCACGGAGTGAAGGGGGGATGTGGCAGTGGCGGCTAAGGGCCCCGGGGACGCATCCCCTTGTACCGCGACCTGGACGGAGACGTGTCCAGGGCGGCACCCCCTGGGGGACCCTGGGGGAAACCTTTTTTTTTTTTTTTGTACATGGGGAAATGCGTTGCCGCACCGTCAGCCGCGAGGGGGATGTCGCGGCCGGTGTGTGGGGGTCCCCCGACGCCGATTAATCAATACGACCGGCGCCGGGTATACCCACTAAAACCCCATGGGAGCCTTCTTCCGCATGAGTGCCGGGGTCACGGTATGTAGCGTGAGCCTTGATCCGCGACCCCGGCGAGCGGTGGGCCGCCTCATAACCAGAGGCGGCCTCTCCTGTGTGGGGGCCGGGGAAGTGTTCCCCGGCCCTGAGAGGGTCGCGCGGCTACCTCTCGCGCCCTCTCGCGGCATAGTGCGGGCGGAGGCCTGACTGGGTCCCCCGTGGCCTCGACGCCCGCTGCCGCTCGCCCGTGGCATTACCGCCATGGGCGTTACTCCTTGCCGCTCCCCGCGGCGGCTGGTGGTGTTGCCGCCGCGGCTGCGGCCCTGTCCGGCGCCATCCGGCTGGCCTCGACTTTTCTCCTAGTGGGCTTGGCCCCGCAGGACCTGGCGCCCACCTGGTGACCGGCTGGCCTGCCCGCGGCAGCGCACACGGGACAGTGCGGCTTCGCTGTGCAGGGGCCGGTCACCAGGTGTCCGACTTGTCCGCAGCGGTAGCAATGGCCGCTGCGGTCTACCTCGGAGGTGCACACCGCCGCCACGTGGCCAGCCTCGTGGCAGCGGTAACACCTCTGGGTCCTGTGGGGCAGGGCCTTCAGTGTAGCCGAAGACCAGCCTACTAGGAGTTTCGTCCCCTTCGAGAGAAGACTTTTGGCAGCCGCCACCGGGCAGGCCACCACTGTCTGTCCCAGCCCGTCTGGGCCGGGGCGGACTTTTGACGCCTTTATGCCCCCGAGGGGGCATCCAGTGGTCCGCGCGATGGCAGCGGCCACGTCTTCTCCATGGACGTGATCATCCAGGCCCGAGACGCGAAGACACACAGTCTTCTCGGGCCTGGAGACACGCACGTCCTCGGGGTAGAGGACGGTTCGAAGCTGTTCGGCGAGCGCGTCAGTTTTGGGGCGGTGTCGGCGCCAGGTAGCACCAACATCCGCGCCCCAGTACGCGCGCGCTTCAGCCGAACGCCGCCCTTTATCCCGAGGTCGGCCAGCCGGATGTTGCTCTTCGCTTTGGAGAAGAGGTTCGCGTACGTGACCCCTCGGTCCGCCGCGCCTGGCTGTAGAGTCAGGACGACGGCGGCGGACTTCGGGGCACGCAGGCGCGGCGACCTCTTCTCCTTGGCGGTTTTCTTCTTTGCAGGGGCGGAGGGAGGAGGAGGGGGGGGGCTGCGAGGCCGGAGCCTGCGCCACGTCCCCCTTGCCTTTCCCCCCGCGTCCTCTTCTTCCTCGCCGCTGAGCGCGGGTGGGCTGCGCTGCAGCGGCGGTCGCGGCCGGCTGAGTGCCGGACGACGGTTGGTTGGCCTTCGGTTTGGCCTTCTTCTTACTGACCCTCTGAGAGGGCAGCGGTGGGTACTCCTCCACCACCGGTGGCCCGGGTGAGCTGGGCAAACTCGGTGGGGATGTGGGTCTAGCTGCTGGAGGAGCAGGGCTCAAGGCGCGGGCTGGCGACTGTGCCAGCTGTGCCGAGCGCATCTGCTCCTCCATGGCTGCGAACCTGCTCTCCATTGCGAGAGTTATGCGTTCCGGGTTCGCAGCCAACGCCGTTTCCAGGTTTGGCGATGGGACTGGCGGCGCCACGGGAGCGCGCGGCCGCGTCACCTCCGCCTGGAGGCTCCTCAACTCGCTACGGAGGTCGGCGATCTCTGCCTCCATGCGGCTGTTTGCCGCACGGAGCAGGGCGACCTCCTCGCTGTTGGTGCGAGTGAGGAGCTCTTCTGAGGCCTCCTGGATGGCGGCCGCGGCTTCCTTGAGTGCCTTCTGAAGGGTCCCTTTCAGACCCTTCGACACTTTGGCGACTCCAGTCACCACCGCCAACGAATCGGCGATTTGGCGCTGGAGGCCCTCGGCGTGAGCTACGCGAGCTTCGGGAGAGGCCTGGCTCGCGAGGGTGGGGCCGGTCTGCGACCTGGTCACCCTCGCGGTAGCCATAGCTGAGGCTCTCTCCACGATCTCCTTTTCGGTTTGGAGCTGTAGCTCCGCACGTTGGGCCTCCACGAGCGCGCGTTTCGCGTCCGCTAGATCCACATATTCCCCCGTAGTTGGGGGGCGGCCACTGCCCCGTTTGGCCTCCGGCGCTTTGGCAGCAGCCGGAGGCTTAGGCGGGGGCTTACGAGGGGGCAGTATCCCCTCTTCGTCCGAAGATGTTAGAGGGGATAGGTCATCGAGGGCCAGGAATTGCCTCAGCCGCTCGTTGCGGGGGGCAATCTGGCTTTTGCCCTTCCCCTCCGGCGCACGTGCAGCCGGGGCCTTTGGTGGGGCCTTATCAGGGGGGGCCGTTCTGTCTTCGTCCGCAGATGGTCCGGACGAGGAGAGGTCTTCGTCGTCGTCGTCAAGGGGCTGCGACCGCGTGGTGCGGGAGCCACCTTGACCACTCTTCGGTTCCTCGACCGGCAGCGAGATCGCCGAGAGGAACCGAGAGTAAAAAGTCTTTTCTCCGCCCTTCGCGGGCCCTTTCGTGTTGGGTTTACCCTTCACGGGTACGCCACCTGCATCTACTACGCCCTTCTCGGGCACAACGTCGGAAGATGTTTGATTTTTAGAGTCAGCCATATTTTGTTCCCACGAGTCGTTACATTTTTAAGATAAAAAAAAAAAAAAAAAAAAAAACTGGGTGTGGTACGCAGTATCGACCGGGTTTACCCCCCCCGGCCTCAAAACAGCTCGCCCTGCGCCGCAGCTTAAGTGTTAGGGGTTTTTTAGTGAGGTTTTCTCCTCTTGGGCCGGCCAGTTAAGGCAGGCCCCGCGGTCCCGTGTGGCCGCGAGACGTGACCACGACACCACACGGGATAACGCTCGGCGGTAGTGCCCAGGGCGAGACTCTCGCCCCGCCACTGGGCCCGCCGCCACTGTCCTCTACGTCCGGGCGCGCGGGGCAGAACCGCGCCGCCCTCTCCTCGACGGTCAGCGTCATCCGGGGATCTGGGACCTCGGAGTTCTTAGTGAGGGAAACTCCTTGGTCCCAGTCCTTGACGGGCCCGAAACCGATGCCTTTTTTGGCGCCTTTTGCGGCGGTGCGCGTGAAGGCCCCGCCTTTGGAGGTGGGGGGGGGCCACCTCCTTACTCGTCCCTACCTCGACCACCATCGCCTCTGCGTCGGACTGGATGGGGCCGTCGTTAACTCTCGAGGAGGGGTTGGTCCCCCCTCCCTTCTTCTTTCTATCAGCCGCCAGCGGCGGTCGGAGGACCTTCTGCGGAAGCAGTCGGTCCTCGATGCATGCAAAGCGAGCATCCAACAAGGGCCCCACCGACGTAACAATGGCCCTCTGGAGGGTCTCGAGGTCGAGTGGGGAGGGGGGTACATCCTGGGGGGCAGCGGCCTTGTCACCTTTCTTGGTCGCTGCCTTCATATCACTAAACTCCCTGCGGTGAGCTTTCAGCTCCGCGCGCAGGGAGTCAATTTCCCTCTTTAACCGGAGGTTCTCTACCGATAACCTCCGGTTCTCCGCGTCCAAGGACCTCGCAGACAGGTTCTCAACCACGTCTGCGAGGGTTCCCGCCGCCAGCTTCAGGCGCCGGATGTACCCGCCTTTTAAATTGCCCGAGGTTTGGGCCACCTTATATATGGAGGCCACTTGGGCCTTCGCCAGGGAGTGAAGATCCTCGGCACCCATACGGCCAAGGT
This sequence comes from Dendrolimus houi, assembly GCA_039645545.1. Lineage (NCBI taxonomy): Eukaryota > Metazoa > Arthropoda > Insecta > Lepidoptera > Lasiocampidae > Dendrolimus > Dendrolimus houi. Next base: position 56,819 of record CM077133.1, read on the forward strand.
CCAACTCCCTGGGGTCAACCTCCCCCACCACCTCCACAATATCCGAGGAGTCGTCCGACTTCCTCTTAAATGTTTTCGCCTTGGAGGACGACGGGGCCCTTACAATCTCCGAGTTTGTTTGGAGCTGCTGCTGGACTTCTCGGCAAAGGGCCTCCGAGCGAGCCAAAAGCTCCTCGGTTTTCCCCCCCCGCGAATACCGCAGCACTGCTCCACGTCCACCACTTCGCAGCCCGGTACGGCCTTTATAAACCCGCCGGGCAGCAGACACCTCTTTTTTGGCCGACACGTCCGTGTCAGGTTCGGTCTCCCCAGTGCCAGCAATTTTACGGGCCGACTCATCCGAGTCGGGTTCAGTCTCCCCCCGCGAGTTGGCACTGAGCCTCTTGCGGGCGGCAACCCTCCCGGCGATCACCCCTGTGATCGCCCCCGTAATGGCACTGGCAATTTCTTGCCTTTTGGCTAAGGGCCGCCGCCATATTGGAAAATTTGAAAGTCCAATAACTCAGCGGTTTTTGGACCAACCTCGGTGAGGTTTTGGATGGTGACACCCTTAGGGGGCTTCTCCATCTGTCTAGCCCAAGAAAAGGGCAATATATTTTTGACATCAACCCTCCCCCACCACGACCTGAGGAAGGTGCAGGGCACCACCCCAGTCGAAATCCCGGTGAAATTGGACGAAAAACGGCCACGGGGCGACGTTTTCTCGCCATTTTTTGACATTAAGGCGGCCATTTTGGATTTCTTTAAATCCCAATATCTCGGCTGTTATTGGTCGTAGAGAAGGGGGACTTTGACTGTAGGTGCCGTGGTGAGGAACTCTATTGAGTTATAGCATAAAATTAGATAAAAATTTGGACCTTTTAAAAAAAAAAAGGCAGTTAGATTAGGCCAGGGGTAGTTCTGTGAACCCAAACACGGGCCTAGTCGAACGTCCGTTTGCTGAGATATAGGCATCTGAACTTTTACGGCGGCCATCTTGGAATTCTTAAAATTCCAATAACTTCTGGAATATCTACCTGAGGAGACTCGGGTTTCCTCAGGAGTGGCCCCCAGGATCGGGCGCATCGACCGAGCCAGTTTTTGAGACCAAAAATTTCCCAAAAATTGTACCCTATTTTTCTATTCCAATCGGTAGATCTCCTCGCGGCGAGAAGTTTGAGCCCAAGCTCGCATTTCTGGCATCGATATTGACCGAGAAACAAAGACCGAAGTTTTGTCTGGATCGGAAGTTGTAAAACTTCGGATCCGGTTTCTCGGTCAATCTTGAAGCAAAAGTAGTCGAGTTTGGTATCAAACACTTCGCGGCGGCGAGACCTATCGATTGAGACTCCCCCCCCCCCCAATTCCACTTACCTGTATCTCCCTGATTTCTTCTCCGATTTCGGCGTTTTTGGTGTCGGCGAACTCGTGGCGACGCGGCGGATCTTCTTGTTCCGCTCCCTGCTCCCGGCGCCATCCCACTCCCCCCCTGGACCTGAAACAAAAGAAAAATATTAATATAAGTGACGGTTCTGAGCGAACAATTAGTATAGATTATAGTGTGAAGTTAGTATAAGTAGTTTATAAGTGTTAGACAATAAATACGTATCTGTGTTTTATTTGTTGTTGACCCTCTTAGATTTGATCACGACGGCAAGAAAACCTGAAAAGTAAAAAAAAAAGAGGTTAATAATATAGTTTTAACAAGTGACATAGTATTGACAATAAAGACAATGTCTATTGACCATATTTTTAGGGATAGTACTAACTAGCACTATTGTTCTATTAGATAGACATAAGTTCTCTTTTTTGGAGAAGTATACAGTTTGATTTAATTGACGACTCTCTCCGGAAATGTTCCGGACACCAGCAAAAAAAGTTAGGAAGGGAGCCAGAATGTTCACTGGAGATTAGCAGTGAAGAGGACGTGGGAATTCAAACCCCCAAGAAGTTCAGTCCCGTAACAAAGGAAGTTGGACGAATGGATAAGGACAAGGAGAAGGTGATACCAGACCCCTTCAAAAAGTCGGTTACACTGAAATTCTCCCCTCCCAGCAAAGTAATAACTGCGGGGGGTGTCGAGACTACCGCAAAAATTAAGAGGAACTTAGACAAAACATATACGTAGCAGGAAGCAGCGATCTCAGAGTCGACAGTACAGACAATGCTGAAGCTGACTGCGAGAGCAACGAGGACAAGAAGCCAGGCAACTCCTCCAAAAATTGGGAGGAAATATAAGGACCGGCAGGAAGAGGCGCAGCAATGTATCGAGGAGGTACGAAAGCAAATCGGCAACTCCCGAAACCTGAAAGGTGAGATCAAGCAGAAAGGCTCTAAAAGCGGCAGAACGGCTCTTTGCACTGTTCATAGAATCGGAAGAGGGGCTTGGGGAGTCAGAACGCTTGAGGGAAAAGGAGAAAGCCGGAATAAACAAGGGTAAGACAGAAGGAAACGGTAAAAATATAAAGGATGTCCAAAAAATTGATAAAGGGACCGAAGTCCAAAGGGAATGGGAAAAGATAGACGTGGATAAAGGGACTGAAGAAGAAAAGAAGGCTCTGATGCGGAAACTGGAGGAACATGCTGCACTTATGAAGGACAGCAATAAGAAAATGGATGACCTCCAAGGGGAAATAAACAGACATAGAGATGAACTAAGGGAGAACAGGATGAGCTATGCAGGAGCGGTGTTGGGGAAGGAGGGGGCTAGAGCACCGGAGCGCCCGACACTGCACTCAATAGCGGTCACTGATAGGAATCAGGAGAAGACGGGCGATGAGGTGCTAGACAAGATAAGAGGCGCCTTAAACGCAAAAAAAAAGGTGAATTTGAGGTTGTGAGAGTGAGAAAGGGCTGCGACAGGAAGGTAATCATCGGATGTAGGACGGCCGGAGAAAGGGAAAAGATCAAGGCCAAGTTAAAAGAAAGCGAGCACCTCAACGTCGAAGACATGAAGAACAAAAATCCCTTGGTTCAAATCACTGGAGTACTGAGGGTACATACGGATGAAGAGCTCTTTAGAGCCCTGAAGAACCAAAACCGTAAGGTTTTTGAGGGGCTCGAAGAGGAAGAAAAGGAAATGCTGATAGCATATAAGATTAGAGGTAGGAACCAAAGCTGTGGCAGCGTCTGACAAAAACTGGGACAGTAAGGGTGGACCTGCAGACGCTCCATGTAATGGACAGGTCGCCGCTGGTACGATGTTCGCAGTGCCTTGGCTATGGCCATGGAAAGAAGCTTTGTGTGGACACGCAGCCAAAGTGCAGCCACTGCGGAGAGCCCCACATGAAGTACGAGTGCAAGTACTTCAAGGCAGGAGCACCCCCCACCTGCTGCAATTGCAGGAAGGCGAGAAATGTGGATATAGAACACAACGCTTTCGACAATAAATGCCCAATACGAAGCAGGTGGGAGGAGATAGCTAGAGCCTCGGTCGCATACTGCTAAGGGCACCCCGGGCATCCAAGACGATTCAAGGGAGCGGAAGCCATACAAAGTGATGCAGGCCAACCTGCAAAGGAAAGAACTTGCAACAAGTGTGTTGCTTAAAAATGCTAGTGACAATGGTGTGGCTTTCGCTTTGCTCCAAGAACCTTATGTGGGGAGCGAGGGCAGGGTGAAGGGCTACCAGGGAGTGAGAGTCTACCAACACACTAAACCAGCGGGCACAGTAACAAAGGCAGCAATTGTTGTCTTTGATCCAAATATACAAGTGACCAACTTACTAGAATACACAACGGAGAATCTGGCTGTAATAAAGCTGGGGGTTGGGCTCCACTCCCTGGTGGCGGTCTCCCTGTATTTTGAGCCGAACAAGGAGTTAGGGCCCTACATGGAGCAAATAAGAGAGATCGTAGGGAAATTGGGATCCCGTAGGATGTTAATTGCAGGCGACATGAACTCGAAGAGTCCGTGGTGGGGCAGCTCTAAGGAGGATAAGCGGGGTAAAGCATTAACAGGACTCCTGAACGAGCTGAGCTTGCAGGTGCTCAACGAAAGTGGCACCCCTACCTTCGACACCGTGCGTGGAGACAGAGTTCTAACGAGCTTTGTTGACATCACGGCATGCTCAGCGGACCTTCTCGACTTTGTTGACGACTGGAAGGTGGACGACGGCGTGACGAGCTCGGATCACAACACCATATTGTTTAACATTCATACCAAACGTTTAGATGGGATTTGCATGGCTAGAACGACCCGAATATTTATTACAAAAAAAGCGAAATGGGACCATTTTCGTCAGAAAATGGACCATCTGATGCTAACTAACAAACTCACCACAGACGTAATGGAAGAACTGACTGACACGACGGACCTGGAAAATAAAACAAACACTTTTAATAACATATTAGTAACAACATGCAAATATAGTATACCGATAATAAAACAGAAAAATAAAGTTAACTTACCTTGGTGGTCTGAAGAGCTCGCCAAACTGAAGCGTGAAGTCACGAAGAAGAGAAGAATCCGCTGCGCGCCACCGTCTTCGAGGAGGGGTGTAGTCGATGAATACCTGCAAGCAAAGAAACATTATGAGCAAGAAATAAAGTCCGCAAAGACGCGTAGCTGGAAGGAGTTTTGCGGAAAACAAGATCGGGAAGGAGTCTGGGAAGGGATATACAGAGTAATCGGAAGGACGAGGAAGAGGGACGAGGATATGCCAATAATCGATCAAGGAAAGGTCCTGGGGCCAAAGGAATCTGCCGAACTATTGGCGGTAACGTTCTATCCTGAGGATAGTGCTGAGGGGGATAACAAAGAACACCGGGCAATCCGCAAGCAGGCGGCTAACTTGGATAGCGTAGTCGCAAATGAAGGGGAAGACGATCCACCCTTTACCGCCCTTGAACTTCGACAAACGATCCTTCGGTTCAACCCCAAGAAGGCACCCGGGGCGGACGGATTAACCGCCGATATATGCGCCCAGGCAATATATCATAAGCCCGAGTTCTGCCTGTTACTGGTCAATAAGTGTCTCACTCTAGGATACTTCCCGGCGGTCTGGAAGCAAGCGACTGTAGTCGTGCTCCGGAAGCCGGGAAAGGATGACTATTCTCACGTCAAATCGTACAGGCCGATTGGTCTTTTACCAGTGATGGGCAAAGTTCTCGAGAGACTGATCGTAGACAGATTGAAGTGGCACCTAGTACCTAGGCTGAGCACCCGCCAGTATGGATTCCTGCCACAAAGAAGCACGGAGGACTCCCTCTATGCTCTAGTGAACAATATACGCGATAAGCTGAAACTTAAGAAGATTATAACACTCTTTTCACTGGACATAGAGGGAGCATTCGATAGCGCATGGTGGCCAATGATAAGGATCCGACTGGCGGAGGAAAACTGCCCAAAAAACATCCAGAGGATATTGGGCAGCTACCTGGAACATCGCAGTGTCTTGCTTAGGTACTTAGGAGAAGAAATTAAGCGTAAGACCACTAAAGGTTTTGTGCAGGGCTCCATAGGAGGCCCTATCCTATGGGACCTGCTCCTCGATCCCCTCCTCAAGGGTCTGGTAGCACGAGGAGACTACGTGCAGGCGTTTGCGGACGACGTAGTACTCCTATTTGACGGAGACTCAGGTTGCGACATTGAGAGAAGAGCGAATGCGACTCTCTCCTATGTTCAGGAATGGGGAGTCCGTAATAAACTCAGATTTGCTGCACATAAAACAAATGCTGTAACATTTACACGTAAATTAAAGTACGACACCCCAAGACTGAACATGGGAGGAGTCAGCATTGAGATGGCCTCCGAAGTTAAGGTCCAGGGTTTGACTATAGACAGTAAACTTACGTTTAACTCGCACATACGTAACGTATGTGCGAAAACCATTAAGTTGCACCAACAGCTATCACTCGCCGCAAAAGTCACCTGGGGACTCAGCCCGGAGGTCATCCGGATTATGTATACAGCGGTGCTGGAGCCAATAGTCTTGTATGCAGCGAGCGTCTGGGCGCCCCCTGCTACAAAGTTGGGTGTGCGTAAGCAACCCAACACGATCCAACGTGGTTTTGCGCAAAAAATGTGTAAGGCATATAAAACCGTCTCCCTAAACTCAGCCATGGTGCTAGCTGGTCTGCTCCCCCTCGACCTACGCATAAAGGAGGTAGCTTCTTTATACGAGGTCAAGAGGGGAATATACCAGCCTGCGCTTGGGGACAGGGAGATGGAAATGCGAGTTGCTTACGCCAACACAACTCACCCGGCCTTGCGTATCGAGTTACAGTTTACCTGCCTGACAGACCAGGAGCAGGTGGATGCACAACGCCATCAGGCGGTGCGCATCTTTACAGACGGCAGCTTAATCGAAGGCCAGGTCGGAGCGTCATTATCCTTTTGGGATAATGATGCCGAGACCAAAAGTCGAAAGATTAAGCTGGCGCCTTACTGCACGTTGTACCAGGCAGAGATGCTGGCGATTCGTGAGGCTACGGTTTCAGTCCGCAGACGCTCAGAAAGAAGTTTTGGCATATACAGTGCAACTGGAGCTCCGTAAATCCACTAGCAGCGGAATCACGGGAGAACATCGTAGCAGCGAAAGCAGAGGAGAAAGCTGTAGACCTCTATTGGGTAAAGGCCCACATTGACATACGAGAAAATGAGCGGGCGGACGAGTTGGCGAAAGTGGCTGCGCTTTCTTTGAAGGTGAAGCCACTTTACGACGAGTGTCCGGTTTCCTTCGTCAAAGGGCAGTTCCGAATGGGAACGGTTGGCGAATGGAACCGGAGATACTGTCAGGAGTCAACTGCGTCCGTTACGAAACTCTTTTTCCCGGATGTCGCGCGGGCTCACAAGATCGTTAGGCAGGTCGGCCTCACTGGCCTGCATACCCAGCTGCCCATACGGGGCACGGGGGATTCTCGGAGTACCTGAACCGGTTCGGGTGCAAAGAGAGTCCCTCGTGCATCTGCGACGACGACGTGATCGAGGACGTGCCACTCGTCCTGTTCTGGTGTCCTGCATATTCTCGGGAGCGACATGACCTGGAATCCAAATTAGGAATAAAAATTAGTTACAAAACATAACAGAACTGATGTCAAAAAATCATGTGGAAGATTTCGTAGCATATTGTATAAAAATAGGTAGAAAAGTAAATAATAGAAATAAAAATGTATAGATAGATAAGTTTACATTATTGTTATATAGATTAGAGTATATAAGCAATAATGTAGAAATAAAAAGATATAAAAATCATAAAAAACAATAAAAATAAAAGTAGTAGTAAAATAAATAAGTTAGAATATAAGTCAAAAGTGTAAAATAAGAAAGTAAGATAGAACTGTAATAGAACTAAGGACCTTGTATAACTGTTAATAGAAATAAATAAAGAGAAATAACAAAAGAAAAAGAAACAAAATGCATAAAAAAGAGAATGCATAAACAAAAAAGATATAAGAAAACATATAAAGAAAAAAGAGAAATAAATAAAAATAAAGACACATAAAGCTGGACAAATCTTGTTCGTCTAGCAGAGAAGGAAAAAAAAACCCCCACACTATTACACGAATTGGAAATGAGAGGAACCTATTGCCAGGCCTATGCTGATGACGTCGTGCTCCTCTTCGACGGCGAAACCGGATCGGAAATCGAGAGATAGGCTAATGCCACGCTCGCCTTTATACAGGCGTGGGGTGTACGTAATAAACTCCGATTCACGCCACATAAAACCTGCGCTATGACCATTACCAGGAAACTGAAGTACGACAACCCACGCCTGTGTATGGGAGGGGTTGACATCAGCATGTCCTCGGAGGTGAAGATCCTTGGGCTGACTATAGACAGAGCGCTGTCGTTCAATGCGCATGCAACGAACGTCTGCGCCAAGGCACTGACTGTCTATAAGTAGCTAGCGCGCGCTGCAAAGGTCAGCTGGGGTCTTCACCCGGAAGTCATCCGGTCTGTTACACAGCCGTAGTCGAACCGATCTCAATGTATGCAGCAAGCGCCTGGGCTCCGGCCACGGCCAAGCTGGGTGTGCGGAAGCAGCTAGGCGTTGTACAGCGGGGCTTCGCCCAGAAGCTGTGCAAGGCCTACCGAACAGTCTCCCTGAACGCATCAATAGTGCTGGCAGGAATACTCCCTCTGGACCTCCGTATACAGGAGGCTAAAGCCCTGTATGAGGCGAAGAGATGAGTAGTCCTGCCAATGCTAGCGGACAGGGAGGTTGAGAGGAGGGTCGCTTTCATACACACGCCCCACCCAGCAAAACATATGGACCTGGGGTTCATATGTCTGGTAGACCAAACTGAGGTCAACGACCACTGCTCGCAAGCAGTACGCATCTTCACGGACGGGAGTAAGATTGAAGGGGAAGTGGGTGCATCATTGTCCCTGTGGAACAATGATGTTGAAACCAAGAACCGGAAATTGAAACACTCCCGTTCTACTGCACAGTCTATCAGGCGGAACTCCTGGCCATATGCAGAGCTACGGAGGAGATCCTAGAAAGTCCAGAAGACAGCTTTGGCATTTACAGTGATTCGCGTTCGGCACTTCAAACAGTAACGAATTGGAGCAGCACACACCATCTTGCTGTCACAGCTAGGAAGAACCCGATGGAAAGTATGGCAATGGGTAAGGGGGTATCTCTGTTCTGGGTCAAAGCACACGCTGAGGTGAAGGAAAAAGATAGAGCGGATGCTCTGGCGAAAGCCGCTGCTCGTACCCTAAAGGTAAAGCCCCATTATGTCAGGTGTCCGGTCTCGTTTGTCAAGAGGATGATCCGAATGGAGACCCTTGAAAAATGGAACCGGCGCTTTAGGGACGAGCCAAGTGCATCCGTAACTAAGTTTTTCTTCCCGGATCCGGAGTGTGATTACAAGATAATCAGGAGAGTCGGTACAACGAGCCTGACGACCCAGATATTCACAGGCCACGGAGGGTTCTCCGAATATTTGAATCGTTTCAAATTGAAGGAGGACTCATCGTGTGTCTGTGAACCGGGAGTACCAGAGACCCTCTTGCATGTAGTATTCGAGTGCCCCCTCTTTGCCGTGGAACGCCACAACGCGGAACATACTTTACGCGTCGATATTAAGAAGAGCTACATCCAGGAACTTTTAAGTACAAAACGGCTGGAGGGTTTCATAGAGTTTGCAGTTAAAGTTGTACGAAAGGCAGTCAAAAGAAACGGGTCAACAATTAATGCTATAAACATATAGTGCATTATATGTGTACATAGTGTTAGATTAATAGAATATAAGTAATTGTAACCCATAACAGCATAAATTATTAGAATAGATAATGAGGCATTATTGTCAAGCATACACACATATATATATATATATATATATATATATATATATATATATATATATATATATATATATAAAGCATTAAAATACTGTACTAGTATAATCCGTGTAGAAGTAAGAGTAACGTGTATAAAAGATAGTTAGAAATAAGAACATTGTAAAACTAGAATAAGAATGTATTAGATATAAGATGTTTGAAAAGAAAAGAAAAGAAAAAAAATACAAAAAAACATATAAAAAGAAAAATAAAAATAACAGACCCCCCCCCCCTTTATTTTGCCAAAGTAGATAGAATTAGATTATTAAAAGAGACATGAGAAAAGAAAGACTCTGTCTTGCATAATGACGGAGGATGATAGCGATTTAAAAAAAAAAAAAACCTAATCCAACCCAACCCGTTGCATAACATGACTACTTCGTGTCTCTGTGGCGCTGTAATTACAACTATATCTTGTTTCATTTTGTTACAACGACTTCTGTCTTATGTATATGTCACATTATTATTATTGTACTTATTATATTATTATTATATATATTGGTTCTGCGATATTTCTGGGTGCCTGCCTATATCACCGGAGTGTGGTTTTTTTTTTTAAGACCGAAAGTTGGTATAGATACTTTTCAACCGGGAGATGGGATATTGGATATTGATCGGGATCGACTTTAGTTATTTCGGTTTCGCTTCAGATGGAAGGTGCCACCCCGAAGCTTCTTGACTAGTTCGCGTGTCAAACTCGTAAACCCACGTCTAGTCACCAGTAACAATGCGTTTCATTCATGATTCGGAAGACTCGTTGTAGCATGTCCTCAGCGATTGTTATGCGATTGACTTTTTTTTTTTGGGGAAAAAAATCATGACTTTCTTTAAAGTTGAAGACTTTCAACGCTTTGTATAAATTAGGTAGTGGCCTGTCCTTGGTTTATAATTTCCCGATGACCCCTGTTCCCTATAATTCTGTGCATCCCTGAATTGTATACTAAACATGGAAAAAGTAGTGTTCTTCCATGATACTAATATTATAAAGAGGTACAGTTCGATACAAACTTTATGGCGGCTCGGAACATAGCACTTATCATTGCGCAGAACGCGGTTTTAGGTGTTAAAGGGACGAGGTCGTCGGAGGACGAGGTCCTCGCTCGCTTACGGCGTACTCTTGGCGGGCGATCCGCCCTGGCCTCTCCCGACAGGATGCCCTCGCACGCGGCCAGGTGTACGGCCTGGTCGAGCTGCAGGCGATCAGGACGCGGGAAACCGCGACCATGATCCAATCTTGGTCGGTAGAGTTGGAAAACCCTGTTGCTGGCATTGATACGGTGGAAGCGGTCCGACCGCAGCTGTTGCGATGGCTGTCGCGGAAACGCGGGACTCTGACCTTCAGAATGACGCAGACACTTACCGGGCACGGTTGCTTCGATAAGTATCTGTGCCAGATTGCGGGCTGCTTGGCTTCACCCCAATGCCGCCAGTGTGGCGCACAAGACACGGCGTTTCATACGCTAGTCGAGTGCGCAACATGGGCACCCCAGAGGTATGAACTCCAGACAATAGTAGGTCCGATCGATTCGCTGGGCAGTTTAGTGCAAGCCATGCTGCATAGCGATGATCATTGGGTGGGTGCGGCCAATTTCTGCGAGACTGTTATGTCTCAAAAGGAGGCCGCGGGACGAGATGGGAGAGAGATGGAAGTGCGCATGCGCCTCGCGGGCGCCGACGTCAGTCGGGGGCCCAGAGGCGCAGGTATGCGCATGACCTCCCTCCCTGAAATACCGCTGCAGGGGCCCTCTAGCATCTAGGGAGCAGAGGAGTCTTCACCCCTGTTGACGAAGTGAGTTTGCCTCTCCCGGGGCATTCTCAAGCACTTGTGCGCTAGGATCGGTGTGGGCGTAACTACGTTCTGTATCTCACGCCTTTCCTGCCATAAGCGCGGGGCACATGGGAGGAGGGTGGTTTTAGTGGGGTATTAGCCCTTGGTTCGAGTCTCCACACAAGCCGGTCGGCTGTTTGGATTGCCCTCAGTGGAATGCCTCCATGATCGACAACGGTCTAATCCCTAGCAAAGGACCCGGTATGTGCGAAATGCATTAACCGTAATATTTAAAAAAAAAAACCTCGCTCGCTCTCTCACTAGCTTTCTCGTTTACGGGGCTTCCCCGGCACTCGGCTCATAAGGACTGCCACTTTTGCGCTTTCGGAGCTAGATATAGCGCTTTTTAGGGCAACCCGGTTCCCATTTTTCTTAAACAACTTCCATCGCGAAATCTTGCGCTTTTTATGATATAGAAAGAAAGATTTTATTTGAAGAAATAACGACGTAATTAAACATTCCTTGTTACATTATTATACACAGAGCATATTTTGAGAAGTTTTACACCGCATTTTCAGCAAACAAGGTTTGCATTCAGTATATTGCTATCCCGGAATTATATCCGACACAAGGTTGATTTTCAATGCAAACCTTCCTTTTGGCCGAAGACCGAAACGACCTGATTGATACGCAAATATCTAATTAGTATTTACGTTATTTAATTTACATTAAATTTAAATAGCCCAAAGGTATACTATATATGTATCATGTCATAGCAGATGATTAAAATCTCATTAGCATCACTACAATATAAATTACTTTTTTTTTTTAGGATTGGCCGATTCTATATACTATTAGGTTGGGGTAAATGTTTCTTAGCATATAATATACAAAAAAAAATAATTCAAAAGGTTTTTTTATAAAGTTTATTTACATTTGACTAAAGTATGTAGGTGCCATTTTGTTGGATAACTTTTTGCCATCTTGTAGGTACGGACGTGATCCCATTGCTATAAAATTTTTGGGGCTGCTGATCAAAAAACTGCGACAAGTGGTTTTGGCAGTCCTCTCGTGATGTTAACCTGACACTGCCTAAGGAAAATCTGAAGGTGCAAGGTCAGGACTATACGGCGGATGCATTAACACCTCCCAGCCAAACTCTCGTAATTGCTGAGTGGCTAAAGATGTGTGAGGTCTAGCGTTATCACGGTGAAAAACCACACCCCTTCTGTTGATTAATTCCGGCCGCTTTCTCTCAATTTTTTGCTTTAATCTCATCAGTTGTTCGCAGTACAGTTCAGAATCGATGGTCCTGCCTGGCGGTAACAGGTCATAATGAATAATGCCCTCCCAATCCCAGCATACACACAGCATCACCTTGTTGCGAGCTAACCCGAGTTTCGCCACAGTCTGTGAAGCCTGACTGGCCTTTGTCCACGATCATTTTCGCACGTTCTTGTCGTACGTGATTCACTTTTCATCACCAGTTATCAGCTTCTTCAAAAATGGTTCGGTTTCATTACGTCGTAATAAAGAATCACAAATGAGTACACGGTTCATTAGGTTTCTTTCAGTGAGCTCATGAGGCACCCAAATATCGAGCTTTTTTGTGTATTTACGCTTTTTTCAAATGCGCCAAAACCGTTTTGTGGTCAATTCCCAGTTCTCCAGCTACATCGTAACTACTAATATGCCGATCTTGCTCCAGTTTTTCAATAATGGCATCAATTTTGTCCGTAACAGGGCGACCAGAGCGACGTGCATTTTGATATCAAAATTTCCAGATTGAAAACGCTTAAACCAAATTTGCGCTACTCTCACAGATACTGCATTAGGTCCATAAACTATACAATTTTTTTTCGCGGCTTGTGTTGCATTTTTACCTTTTTTGTAGTAAAATTTTAAAATGTATTGAATTTTCTCATTAGATTCACTCAATTTAACAATAAGAAAAACAAATGAAAATCACACATTTTCCTAATTTTAATTTGGAATTGTCTTCTTTAAAATTAAAACTTTTTAATGATACCAAAACCAGCCACATACAAATTGTATAAGCCAAAGAGATCTTATTACAAGTTCAAGCATACTATATGCGAAAAAACCTTTTTTCCCCAACCTATTACTTCGCACCGACTTCAAGGTGTTGTAGAAAATAGTATATTCTTGCTTTTTTTAATTACTTTTGTAGTCGGTTTCTTTTTTTTTTCTAGATATGTTTTATTATATCTTAGAGTATTCATAAAAGTAAGAATTATTATTTCGGAGGTATGTGTTACAGTCTATAGTTTGGTTGATAGAAAAGTAATGTTGAGAGTGCTGACGGCTGTTTGGTACTTATTATGTACGGGAGGGTTCAATCCGGAAATTTTGAAATCAAAGATGCACGTCGCTCTGGTCGCCCTGTTACGGACAAAATTGATGCCATTTTTGAAAAAGTGGAGCAAGATCGGCATATTAGTAGTTACGATGTAGCTGGAGAACTGGGAATTGACCACAAAACGGTTTTGGCGCATTTGAAAAAAGCGTAAATACACAAAAAAGCTCGATATTTGGGTGCCTCATGAGCTCACTGAAAGAAACCTAATGAACCGTGTACTCATTTGTGATTCTTTATTACGACGTAATGAAACCGAACCATTTTTGAAGAAGCTGATAACTGGTGATGAAAAGTGGATCACGTACGACAAGAACGTGCGAAAATGATCGTGGTCAAAGGCCAGTCAGGCTTCACAGACTGTGGCGAAACCCGGGTTAGCTCGCAACAAGGTGATGCTGTGTGTATGGTGGGATTGGGAGGGCATTATTCATTATGAGCTGTTACCGCCAGGCAGGACCATCGATTCTGAACTGTACTGCGAACAACTGATGAGATTAAAGCAAAAAATTGAGAGAAAGCGGCCGGAATTAATCAACAGAAGGGGTGTGGTTTTTCACCGTGATAACGCTAGACCTCACACATCTTTAGCCACTCAGCAATTACGAGAGTTTGGCTGGGAGGTGTTAATGCATCCGCCGTATAGTCCTGACCTTGCACCTTCAGATTTTCCTTAGGCAGTGTCAGGTTAACATCACGAGAGGACTGCCAAAACCACTTGTCGCAGTTTTTTGATCAGCAGCCCCAAAAATTTTATAGCAATGGGATCACGTCTCTACCTACAAGATGGCAAAAAGTTATCCAACAAAATGGCACCTACATACTCTAGTCAAATGTAAATAAACTTTATAAAAAAACCTTTTGAATTTTTATATAAAATGCGAAGAAACTTTTTCCCCAACCTAATAAAACATAAAAGTTAATTTATTTTGAATTTGTTTTTTATGTTTTATTAGGCACTTACTTCAAAGTTGTAGAAAATATATATTTTTGCTTTTTAATTACTTGAAGTCGGTATATTTTTTGCTAGAATATATTTATTTTTCACTTTTTGTTACATATATGGTGCCCAACAAAAATTAATGATTTATATAAACTATCCTGATGCTACTGAATCAAAAGGAATCGTGGAAATCGGTTTAGAAACAAAAAAAGGTTGGTTGAACATACATCAAAAAAATATTTACATGAATTGAACCTCCTCTTTTTTTTAAAGTCGGTAAAAACAGTGGAAAAATCATTAGCCCCAACTAATCTCAAGTCGACTGACTGTACCTGCGCACACCTTTGCTCGCAGCTAATATTGTAGCCGCCATAAAGTTTGCATCGAACTATAGTTTTGTCAGTAGGAAGTAATTTCTTGAAGTTTTGAACCAATTATGAAAATTCTTTCACCTGTTGAAAGCTACGTTCTTCCTGAGTGACATAGACTATATTTTATTGTGAACGATTATTATTACACAAATAAAGAATAATAATGCGCTCAGCGAAGTGGGAACGAGTTCGCTATTATTATACAAATTGATTGGGTTGTTATAATTTAAAGTTTATTCTATTTAGAGTTTTAAATAAAAACATGTTTTTAATCATGATTTTTACAGTAATTTAGATTTTAGAGAGGAGAGAGGAGAGGGGAGAGGGGATTTTCATTTTCTATACGATAATACGATACAATAAAATTATAAACGTATAGACCTCAAAGAAAATTTATTGCAGTGAGTGCCAATAACCAACTTTTTTTGGAGCTGGACCCAGCTGAATAGCCGCAGATGGCTGTTTCAGCGATCCCGGACTTTGGGGGCTTCCCGACTCCGTGGGAGCGGAGGCGTTCAGTCCGGAAGCAGCACGCTCGAGGAGGCACCTCCTGCGGGGGATTGACTCTTTATAGGATTTAGCCGTGAAAGGCTGAACGAGCTAAGCCAACAAGTTGAAGTGATAATTTAGGGAATCGTTATCGACTCCGCCGGCGGAGCCGATCCTAGTCCGTCATTACTACCGCTTCGTAACGTGTTACGGCTGCAGGAGAAGAAGCGGCGGAAGTAACGCTTCAAACAAATCAAATACACTCGGGTTATGCATATAGACAATGCACACCATACCGCGATGTAATTTTCCAGTGGCGCCATCTAGTTTAGATAACATTATTTACAAACAGTTATTGTTGGGGGGAAAAAAAAGAACAGGGCCGCCATATTGTGTCTAAAATTACGTCACATAGATAATAATGCTTTGTTGTCAAACTAATTGTAAGGATAATACATAGGTTGCAAGTTAAATAAAATCTTCAAAAAATTTGTTGAATACAACATTTATTTAATAAAAATATTACAAAAACGAGCTTCAGTCGTCTTCCTTATCTCTATAGATTAGCAAAATGGAGTGACTTTTTAAATCCTCGACAGTTTCAACATAACCATGCCATACTTTTAGCTTTCTCCAAAATATCACGGCGTATGTGCGTCTGTCACAGTTCAATGATCTCGTTCACTACTGATGTTAGAGAGGTGCACACATATGATCTCTTCCACTGTAAGTGGTAATCGAGATAAAGAAAATATACCACGTTCGCTTGGTTTTCAATTTCATGTGAGATTCTACTCTTAGTGTAGCACACGGTCGAGACGACAGCGCAATCATTTGCATTTTAAAAAAATATAAAAATATATTAGGAATGATTCGGGGTTCTTTGGTATGCTGAGATCGGCTCCCGGGCCGCGTCAGTCGTCGGGCGGCGTGTCGGCGGCGCGCAGCGTGCGGCACGCCGCGTCGTTGGGCGCGCCCAGCGCCAGCGTGCGCCCCGGCGCCGCCACCGCCTCGCGCCGCTCGCGCGCCACGCGCAGGCGCCGCGCGCCCAGCTCGGAGCGCAGCGTCGAGTTGCGCGCGCCGCGGTGCTCGTCGCTGCGCACGCGCACGCACAGCGCCACCGCGTCGTAGAAGTCGGCGTCGGCGCCGATGTGCAGCCGCGGCTCGATCGCGGAGCGCGCCGACGCGCGCACCTCGCCCCACGCGGTGCTGAGGCGCGCGTGCGCGTGCGCCACCAGCGCCGCGCGCAGCTCTAGCGCGGCGCGCGCCGTGCGCCACCACAGCGACACCTGCGCGTGCGCGTCGATCGCTACCGCGGCGCCGGCGCGCCACGCCACGCGCAGCGCGACGCCCGCCGCGAGCGGCAGCGTCGCGCGCTGCTCCACCAGCGGCAGCGTCGCCCGCAGCGCGGGCGTGGGCGCGCTGCCGGTGCCCGACCACACGTGCCCGAGCAGCTCGGCCTGCCCGTCGAACAGCTGCACGCCGCGCATGCGCACGCCGCGCACCGCGAACGCGAGCCCCGCGGCGGGCGCCGGGCCCTCGGCGCCCCACCGTCCCCGGCGCCCGCCAGCGCCTCCATGCCGCGCGTCCACATCTCGACCGAGACGAGGTCGACGGCGCCGCCGTGGGCGTCGGTGGCGAAGAGGCGCACCTGCCCGCGGCGCAGCAGCCCCCCGTGCGCGAGCTGCGCCGAGTCGAGGGCGGCGCGCCAGCCGGCCGCCTCCCAGCCCACGTCGCGCTGCAGCACCGACGAGGTGCCGTTGAGGGCGAGCGCGTCCCAGCCGCGCAGGCGCGGGTCCAGCCGCGGCAGCAGGTCGCGCACGGCGGGGCTGCGCGCGGCGATCGCGTGCAGCCGCTGCCAGAAGAGGCGGCGCAGCTCGTGGGGCGCGTCGAGCTCGAGCAGCATGCCCGCCGCGTGCACGATCGAGTAGGGCAGCGGCACGCGCGCCCAGCCGACGAGCGCCAGCTGCAGCGCGGCGGCGCGCACCTCGAGGCGCGCGCGCGTCGAGCGCCACGGCGCCCAGGCGCTCCAGGAGGGGTCGCGGGCGCGCGCGGGCACCGCCGCGAGCGCGTCGAGCGCGGCGAGGGCGGCCCCGGGCGCCGTGGCGCCGCGCCGCGCGTGCTCCATCAGCGCCTCCACGGCGTCGGGGCGCCGCAGGTTGGCGAGCGCGCGCAGCCGCACCGCCGAGCACTCCTCCTCCTGTGCCGCATTCCGTGAGTACTATTAGGCGTCCCACATTAATAGTTGCACACATCATCCGTCCCGCTCACACATCGTGCTAAGTATTGCACTAGCAGCAGCCGTATGAAATGTCAGTATGTGTACACAAAGTTATTGTGGGGGTTTATTTATATATATATATATGTGTGTGGTGTGTCAATGATCTGCCCCGGTGACGAGGGCGAGGCACCACTGGCGAGAGCTGGACTTGGCCGCTGGAGGGGAGTACAAAATAACGCGACGATGTTGCCTTCTACATGTGATTTTTGCCTAATTAATTTGACATTAAACTCGAGAGTATATATGTAAAGAAAATACACATAATTTTCTTTAATTCGAACTGTCCCGCGCATCAAACGTCATTGAACGCACAGCGAATTGACAGATGACGTTTGCGAGCTATGAAAAAGAGAACCTACAAGCTTCTCGTGATTGTTAAGAGAAAACAATAATTTATAATATTAATGTGATTGTCATTGTGATTAGGAACAGACATTGTTCATTTTTATTGACATCGACATTAAATGTCGTTTCTTTTCTTACCGAGAAACTCAATTGTGTTTGACTGAGCGTGTCGTCCTAATCCCGAAATTATTAGAAAATATCTTATATATATACAGAAATCATAGTTGCTACATAAGAATATTTGTAACCTATGTAATATCCTGAACGCGTTAAAAGATGCATCTCTGAAGGTTTTCTGTTTTGACAGGTTTTGGCATGTACGTGGACTACTCAGTTTCGACATCAAGTATGAAGTATGAAGCAACAAATTGTTTCATGTAAATGTCGTAACCGTTACCATTTCCGAGATCAAACAAGTTCGGTTCTTTTGAGCTCTCGACAGTGACTCTTACTCTCTGGCACCTCTCACCCACTCACCCACTCACCCACTCACCCACTCACCCAGCTACCTCTCTCTGCTAGTCTTCGTCCAGCTCCCATTTCATTAACATTCTATTTCAAATACTTCAATGTTTTGTGTGATTAGGATGCATATCATTTTTTTAAATAAAAACAAAACTAACTTCACATTAAAAACCAAAAAATATAGAAAAAAGTCAATTAAATATTTAATATTTAACTGACTTCTTTCTACATCTTTAAAGTAAAATATAAAAGAACAACAACAAAGCCGTCTCACTCTTCAGTGTATATGCTTTTCAACACAGGTTGTTTTTGATTTCCTTACGTTCCACAAATTAGATCCTGACTTGGTGATTACAAGATCATATCAGTTAAAAAAAATTGAAAATCGGTTCACAATTGATGGAGAAGTCGAGTAACATACATAAAAAAAACTAATTGACAAATTGAGAATCTTCTCCTTTTAGAAGTTGGTAAAAAAATAATAATTTAAAATTGGTTTACAATCAATGGAGATATTGTGTTACAAAGAAATTGGTTAACAATTATCCTGAGTTTCTCTAATTCCTTGGTATCCACTTATCGTTGATGGATGGATGGATGGATCATCATCACTCATCATCCACTCCTGACATGGTGACTATGCAAAAATTCGGGAGTCATACATTTTCGATTAAGAAAAAAATATTTGAAAATCAGACCAAAATTGAGTAACCAATATACAAAAGAAATACATAGATGAATTGCGAACTTCCTTCCTTTGGAAGTCGGTTGAAAACTGGCTGATTTTCCTTACAATTTGTACTAAAACGAAAGCTTTTGAATTCTTTTCAAGTGATGCGGTACATTATGTTCTGGGACCCTAGACCACTTCTGAGACTCGATCACGAATGAAAGCGTACCTTGCATCTGGCGAGCGACCTGAGCAGCGAGTCCCTGACGGCGCCGGAGGCGGCGGCGTCGCCGTCGGCGGCGCGCGTGGCGGCCGCGGCGGCGGCGGCCAGCAGCGCCGACGCGCCCACCGCCGCGGAGGCCGCCTCCTCGCCCACGCGCAGCACCTCCGCCACGGCGGCCGCCTCGGGCGCGCCGCTCAGCGCGAACGCCTCCAGGTACGCGGTGGCCAGCGCCAGCGGCGCGTCGCGCGCGCGCAGCTGCACCAGCGCGTCCACGGCGGCCAGCGCGGCGCGCGTGCCGCTGGCGCCCAGCGCGCGCGCCATCTCCTCGCCCGCGCCCCACTCGCGCAGCGCGCCGGCGCCGGCGCCGGCGGGCGCGCGCCGCAGCGCCGCGGCCAGCCGCAGCGCCGCCTCGGCCGTCGCCGCGTCGCCGCCCGCGCCCGCGCCCGCGCCCGCGCCCGCCCCCGCCGCCGCGCCCGCGCCCTCCTGGCCCGAGGGCAACGACGCGAATAGGTCAAACCGGCCACCTCCTTATCGCCGCGCCCGATAGCGGCAGCGCGCAGCGCGCTCCCCGAACGTATAACTTATCATACTCGCACTAATAATATTATAAAGAGAAAACTTTTGCGTCTTTGTATGTTTGTAATGAATAATTTCAAAAACAACTGGACCCATTTCAAAATGTTTTCATCATTCAAATGCCACATTATCCCTATTAATATTATAAACGCGAAAGTAACTCTGTCTGTCTGTTCCGTTTTAAATTTATATTATATTATATATTATTATTTAATAAAAATATATTTGTCTATTTGTTTGTTATGCTTATACGGAAAAACTATTTGACCGATTTGGCTGAAATTTGGTATATATGTAATTTTAATACCGAGGGTGGACATGGAATACCTTTCATCCCACATAATGGGATAGATTTATGTAAAGGTTATCCCGGAAACTAGGATAAGTTTTTTGTGGTTTGTAAATTTCGTCGTTTGTTTATTTTAGTCAATTTGGTCGTTTTAGTTGTTTAGGTAATTTTAGTAGTTTCGGTAGTTTTGGTATCTTTGGTTGGTAGTTTTCGTACTTTCGTTACTTTTGGTAGTTGTGATAATTTCGGTAATTTCTGGGGTTTAGTAGTTTTGGTAGTTTCGATTGTTCTGGTAGTTGTGGTAGTTCTGGCAGTTTTGGTAGTTTTGGCAGTTGTGGTAGTTTTGGAAGTTGTGGTAGTTTTGGCAGTTGTGGTAGTTTTGGAAGTTTTACTACTTTTGGTAGTTGTGGTAGTTTTACTAGTTTCGGTACTTTTGGTAATTTTGGTAGTTTTGGAAGTTTCGATCTGTCTGTCTGAATACCGAAAATGTAATGTTTTTCATCAAATGCAATACCATACATTCAACTATTGTAGTTATTTCACTATAACTACTGTTTACGTTTTAAACGTTGATAGAAATGCCAACAACCAAATTCAGACCATGTGTACAAACAAACTCTTTGCTGTATTTATGGTCGTTTGACTTAATATAGAAAAACATTGTAAAATGTAATGTGAATTGATAAAAATATATAAAACTTATTATTTTATTTTTGGAATTATTCAAATGGGACATTTCATTCAAAAGATATTACTTGAAAATGTCAATCTAAATAAAATAACTCGGCTCACCAAGTGATCGTCGAAGTCATGGGCGTCGGCGGGGGGGGGGGGCGCCGCGAGGGGCAGCGGCGCGGGCGCCAGGGGCGCGGGCAGCGCGGCCAGCGCCGCCTCGAGCGAGGGCGCCTGCGGGGCGGCGGGGGCGGCGGCGGCGGGGGCGGGGGCGGCGGCAGCGCGGCCAGCGCGTGCCAGGCGCGCGCCTTCAGCCCCAGTGCGGCGTCGCCGATGGTGGCCAGCTCCTCGGCGTGCACGGCGGCCAGCGGCCCCCCCGCCGCCGCCAGCGTGTACCGCGACACGCGCCGCAGCGCCGCCGGCGCCACGTCGCAGGCGCACGACTCCTGCGCAGCGCAACCCCACACGATAACTCAAAATATTTTTTAGTAAGCCTTTTAAGAAAAACAAAGTAAAACACATTTTAGAGGCCAAAAACACTATACAAAATGTTAAGGTGCCTCTGAATCTCAAACTAAGTATAATTACCTGTAATATGAGTCAATAAGAGGTTCCTCATGTCAGTTGCTACTGTTACAATTAATTATTTGCATGCGATGTGTATATGGTCATGTTCATGTAAATATATATTAGTATGTGTGTGTGTCTCTAGAGAAGGAAATAAGAAAGTAGGATGACGGTTTAAAAGTTTTAAGTTACTTAACAAGCATTTGAGTGGCATCATAGTCAAAAAGCATGGCTATTTGCTACTGTTGTTCTACAACATATGGTAGTCCATATCATGTCACGCCTTCCTTTGAGATGAATAATTTTCCTTAAGAGGTCCAGCAGTATTTCCAATGACTGCTCTTCACGAGCTGACATGCCAAGTAGTGGATTTTTTCCCTTATCTGGTTAGAAGGTCATTGACATAAATTGCAGTGTTTTCATTTGATAAACCTAAACAAGCTAAGGTTAATTTCTTTTTGTTATTATTCTTATTAAAATTCTTGTCTGCTTTTTAATCAAGACTAATAGGTGTGGCTTCATCTATGTTGCCTGGCAAGCCAAATGCGTTACGCAAGTCACTAGGTTTGTAGTTAATATTAAGAAATGTATACAACTTGCCAATCACAAATAGTATTTTCTTAGGAAGATTATGGATTTTAATGCTAGTTTCTCTTATTTTACTATCTCCACGGTTTCTAGTTGTTGTTCTAGAGTCCATATGTGATCAGCTGATTTTGTATTACTATGCTCGAGACTTTCAACTTGAGTTTTAAGTTCGTTGTGATCTTTGACACAGAGCCTTTAATTTCCAAATTTGTTTTGTAGAAATGCTTCTTTATGACTAGCTTTCAAGTCTTGGAATATCACTTGCAAGCCACTGAACACAGTTTACATGGTCTTAGAAATACCTTCAAGAGAATCCATCACTTGTTACTTTTGTTTCAATATTATATTTAAAATTTTAAATTGTAGTCCTACTTTTTTTCTGCTCCACCAACATCGCCAGATTGGTTTCATATTTCTTTTAAGCCAGGTTACCTGGAAGAGATCGCTTTTAGTGATAAGGCCGGCCTGTTGTTTTGTTTCTGTAACTGTTTATTTTGATGAGCAATAAAGTGTGATCTAATCTATATTTGAGTCAATAACATCTGTATCGGGAGATAAATGCAAGTCAGGTGCTGAAGAAGAATCACTCAAATTGTTCAATCCTTCACAAGTAGATGCCATTGTCATACAATATTAATCTTACAAAAAAGAACAATCAGTATAAATAATACTGGATCTTATTAGCAGTGAACCAAGAGTCGGCATAACTGGACGTTAACCAACAAACACAGACACACAGACAACAGACAACGTGTGCTTCCAATCCGGGACTTTGTTATTCAATAACACTATATTATTTAACTTAGTTTCTTTATTAAATTAATATGATTTGTGGGCACTGGTAACTTTGTATACTTGTTTTGTATCATTAGGATAGACTTAAATTGAGGAGCGTTTTCACAAAATTTTCGTCATAAAAAAGTATATTTTTCAATAAACGGTTTTATGTATTTATTTCTCTATGAGTAAGAAGATCCGATGAAAATTACGGTTTATTCGGTAGGTATTTACTTATTTATTAGTAACTTACATAGAACAATACAATCAACTATAATTAATGGAAATAATTAGATCACAAAAACACGAGGTTTTTCAAATTTCATACATCTGCTGTTGATGTCTCGGTTTGATAATAGTAAAATATTACCTCTCATATCATTCAAGCTAAGTTTACCTGCCTGGCAATGATCTTTTCTTAAAGCCTGTTATTGTTATATCTAGATAATGATAACAGTTTAAATCTGGACTGTCTTTTCCATCTTGAGTGTATTTAGAGGTCTTCGGACTGTTGCAATGCAACGTCACCAACTGGCGTGTCATATTCTCCATTATCCATGATTATTCATAAAATGTGCACTTAAAAAAAGTGCGTGTTTTCTCCACAACTCACCCAATAATAATGTAATGCAATAATAACCATGATATTTTGCCAAAAAAGGATAGCAATAAAACTAGGAATCTAGTGTGTTTGATGTATTATTATAAGAAATCTTGTTCGTTGTAGATGTATCACTTTGAAAAAACTTATAATCTTTACATACTACTATTTGAATGGTTTACAATAGGTTGGGGAAAAAGTCTTTTCGCATATAGTATGTATGAAATTGTAATAAGATCTCTTTGGCTATACCATTTGTATCTGGCTGGTTTTGGTATCATTAAAAAGTTTTAATTTTAAAGAAGACAATTCCAAATTCAAATTTGGAAAATGTGTGATTTTCATTTGTTTTTCTTATTGTTAAAATGAGTGAATCTAATGAAGAAATTCGATACATTTTAAAATTTTACTACAAAAAACCTAAAAATGCAACACAAGCCACGAAAAATATTTGTG
Source organism: Dendrolimus houi (assembly GCA_039645545.1). NCBI lineage: Eukaryota > Metazoa > Arthropoda > Insecta > Lepidoptera > Lasiocampidae > Dendrolimus > Dendrolimus houi. Next base: position 80,547 of record CM077133.1, read on the forward strand.
ATGTTTATGGACCTAATGCAGTATCTGTGAGAGTAGCGCAAATTTGGTTTAAGCGTTTTCAACCCGGAAATTTTGATATAAAAGATGCACGTCGCTCTGGTCGCCTTGTTACAGACAAAATTGATGCCATTTTTGAAAAAGTGGAGCAAGATCGGCATATTAGTAGTTACGATGTGGCTGAAGAACTGGGAATTGACCACAAAACGGCTTTGGCGCATTTGAAAAAAACTGGGTACACAAAAAAGCTCGATATTTAGGTGCCTCATGACCTCACTGAAAAAAATCTAATGAACCGTGTACTCATTTGTGATTCTTTATTACGATGTAATGAAAACGAACCATTTTTGAAGAAGCTGATAACTGGCTATGAAACGTGGATCACGTACGACAAAAACGTGCGAAAAAGATCGTGATCAAAGGCCGGTCAGGCTTCAGACTGTGACGAAACCTGGGTTAACTCGCTACAGGGTGATGCTGTGTGTATGGTGGGATTGGAAGGGCATTATTCATTATGAGCTGTTACCGCCAGGCAGGACCATCGATTCTGAACTGTCCTGGGAACAACTGATGAGATTAAAGCAAAAAGTTGAGAGAAAGCAGCCGGAATTAATCAACAGAAGGGGTGTGGTTTTTCAACATGATAACGCTAGACCTCACACATCTTTAGCCACTCAGCAAAAATTATGAGAGTTTGGCTGGGAGGTGTTAATGCATCCGCTGTATAGTCCTGACTTTGCACCTTCAGATTTTCTCCTGTTTCGGTCTCTGCAGAATTCCTTAGGCAGTGTCAGATTAACCTCACGAGAGGACTGCCAAAACTACTTGTCGCAGTTTTTTGATCAGAAGCCCCAAAAGTTTTATAGCAATGGGATCACGTCCCTTCCTACAAGATGGCAAATAGTTATCCAACAAAATGGCACCTACATACTTTAGTCAAATGTAAATAAACTTTATAAAAAAACCTTTTGAATTTTTATATAAAATGTGAAGAAACTTTTCCCCAACCTAATATATTACTTACAAAAACTCATTAATACTATCATGTTCAACTATAGAAAGGGTATTCAAAACAGCAAAAAAACCATTTTTGCTTGTTGTATTGCTTTGTGAAAACGCTCCTCAATTATGGTTCAACATAATTAATAATGAGCACATAAAACATCAACCACACTCATAGCAAAAGGTATGAGAACCTCTCAAGATGATTGATGTGTGTACTTTGTACTAATAAAACATATATCTTTAGGAAAACTGATATAAAATTTATGAAGTGTTTGTACAGGTTCAAATTGTGTACAATCATTATTTACATTATAAATACTAATTGTACCCCTTGAACCAGTATCACTTTGCAAATGGTATTGCCTGATTAGAACCAAGGGAAGTTTGATAAGTGGTCATTGTATATTATTATACTCTTATTGCTCTCTCTCTCTCCCCTGTTGTTTCCAACTCACCTTAGTTTTGCGGAACACAGTCTCACTGATGGTTTCATAGAGGACATTGCAGTCACCAGATACATCAGTTTCTTTATACTCCCCATCCACTGAGTTGAGCTGAAATGCAATATTAACAATCTGTAAGCTATGTTAACTTAACAACACTCACTTTGTTTGTTTGAACTCACTAATCTCATAAATGATAAGTGTGAGTTAATCAATTTGTTTCTCTTGAAATAATGCTAACTGTCAAAAGATACAGATTTCTTTATGATATTGTAGAATAAAGTGATAAAAAATTACCTGAAATAGACTAATAATAGATTTTTGTAATTGAGCACGTCTAGGTGATCTCGGGAGTCCAGATACGCAGTCAGCACGGTGCCTCCTTCCCAGTGCGCGAAGAAGGAGGACTCGCCGAGGTCGTCCCACAGCGACGGCCGAGGCAGGTACTCCGCGTTGCGGTGCTTGCCCCGCAAGTGCAGCGCGGGCGAGATCAGTTGGAATTCCAGCAGGAGGGTGTCGCGGTCGCGGTACAGCGGACGCACCATGAGGCGCGCCTTCAGCCTGTAGCCGAGCTCGCGATCGTGGCGAGCCACGTCGTTCACCAGCACCGTGGTTTCGACGCCGAAGAGCGCCGGCGAAGCGAGCGTCGCGGCGCCGCGGCCCCCGGCTCCCGCCACCACACCCGCGTACATCACCACCGACAGAACCGCAAACATCATCGCCGTGGATGCAAACCGATCGCATCCATTACGCGAAATACAAAAAATAAACAGCCACTCGGCAACGGCGCACCCGCACCGCAACAACACAAAGAACTGACGGCACAGATAAAATTCGTGACAAATTGACAATGACACATAACAATCAATGTCAAAGCTTCTAGTGTCATTGTCTGCTGTCAATTCAACTGCTATTTATGTCAACTATATAGGTATAGACTGATTTTTTGAGGCGGGGGAAATACATTTCGCACACTACCGGGTCCTTTGCTAGGGATTAGACCAAAGCGATGAGAGGTAAACCACTGAAGATAGCGCAGCCACCAGAGTCAATCGCCGGCATGTGTGGAGACTCAGCAAGGTTCTTCCCTCTATGTGGAGAGGTCACCCATGTGCAATACACCACTAAAATCACCCTCCTCGCATGTGCCCCGCGCTTATGGTAGGAAGAGCGCGAGACTTAGACCGTAGTTACGCCCACGCTGATCCTGCACATCAGTCATCTCAACAGTACTTGAGAATGCCCCGGGAAGCAGTGCAGACTGTCTTCGTCAACAGGGGGATGGATCCTCCGCTCCCTAGATGCTACAGGGCCCCTGTGGCGGTATTACGGGAGGAGATCTTGCGCATGGCGTCTCCGGGGTCCCGACTGACGTCGGTACCCACGGGACGCATGCGCACCTCTTTCCCTTTCTCGTTCCGCGGCCTCCTTATGGGACATTACTGCCTCGCAGAAATTGACCGCACCGACCCAAAAATTTACAGTTATTTTACTTCTAGTTGTGTCGTTGGCATTTATGAGCCCCGTGTGGCCCTGTATGCACAATAGAGCAGACAAACTGCCTAAGCGGTGCATGCCTATGCCGATTCGAACCCACGTCATTGAAGTAAGACGTGAATTCTGATTCGACACGGCGTTTCTATTATATTCTATTATTATTGCATTCTTAATATTATGCAAAATCATATAGATAATCTAAGAGCAACATAAATCACTGTAATTGTAATTTGTGTGTAATTTTATATTTTGATAAATAGTGATTAAACTAGTTAGTAAAAATGGAAAAAATAATGTTTTTATTTTTATTAGGCTTTTTGTAAATACGAGTGATCCAGGGGGATAGCTAATGGTAAGTAATCAGTATCCCATGATCATGAATCTTCAAAACTGCTTTCAGATTGTGTTTCGGACTCGCCATTTCATTTTATTAGGTTGCCGAAAAAGTTTCTTCGCATTTTATATAAAAATTCCAAAGGTTTTTTTATAAAGTTTATTTACATTTGACTAAAGTATGTAGGTGCCATTTTGTTGGATAACTTTTTGCCATCTTGTAGGTAGGGACGTGATCCCATTGCTATAAAATTTTTGGGGCTGCTGATCAAAAAACTGCGACAAGTGGTTTTGGCAGTCCTCTCGTGATGTTAACCTGACACTGCCTAAGGAAAATCTGAGAGACCGCAACAGGTCAAAACTCTGAAGGTGCAAGGTCAGGACTATACGGCCATTAACTCCCAGCCAAACTCTCGTAATTGCTGAGTGGCTAAAGATGTGTGAGGTCTAGCGTTATCACGGTGAAAAACCACACCCCTTCTGTTGATTAATTCCGGCCGCTTTCTCTCAACTTTTTGCTTTAATCTCATCACTTGTTCGCAGTACAGTTCAGAATCGATGGTCCTGCCTGGCAGTAACATCTCATAATGAATAATGCCCTCCCAATCCCACCATACACACAGCGTCACCTTGTTGCGAACTAACCCGGGTTTCGCCACAGTCTGTGATGCCTGACCGGCCTTTGACCACGATCTTCTTCGCACGTTCTTGTCGTACGTGATCCACTTTTCATCACCAGTTATCAGCTTCTTCTAAAATGGTTCGGTTTCATTACGTCGTAATAAAGAATCACAAATGAGTACACGGTTCATTAGGTTTCTTTCAGTGAGCTCATGAGGCACCCAAATATCGAGCTTTTTTGTGTATTTACGCTTTTTTCAAATGCGCCAAAGCCGTTTTGTGGTCAATTCCCAGTTCTCCAGCTACATCGTAACTACTAATATGCCGATCTTGCTCCACTTTTTCAATAATGGCATCAATTTTGCCCGTAACAGGGCGACCAGAGCGACGTGCATCTTTGATATCAAAATTTCCAGATTGAAAACGCTTAAACCAAATTTGCGCTACTCTCACAGATACTGCATTAGGTCCATAAACTATACAATTTTTTTTCGCGGCTTGTGTTGCATTTTTACCTTTTTTGTAGTAAAATTTTAAAATGTATTGAATTTTCTCATTAGATTCACTCAATTTAACAATAAGAAAAACAAATGAAAATCACACATTTTCCTAATTTTAATTTGGAATTGTCTTCTTTAAAATTAAAACTTTTTAATGATACCAAAACCAGCCAGATACAAATGGGATAGCCAAAGAGATCTTATTACATGTTCATACATACTATATGCGAAAAGACTTATTCCCCAACCTATTATAATGACTTTAGCAAACTCCGCGGCGTGTCTAAATATCCATCTGTTTCTTAAAACTTATCTTCAATGTGGCGAACTTGTTCGTATTGCTTTTTCCATTCTTCTGTAGTTACAAAGTGAAATGCTTAAGCTGCCTTTTACTCTGTTGCCTGCTTCGTACCCGACATTGCTACTAGCAATTCAAATTTTTAAAAGACTCCACATGAATTAAATTGTATAGCGTTCACGCTGAACGCCATAGAACTTATGTGGTTATATGTGACACTCACATCGATATACAGGGCGTTCCCTCTGTAGCTCACAACGCCCAAAATGCTCAGTTAGCCGTTCCACAGGGCGACCGCGGTCGTTGTGCTCGTGGCAAAAACGTCACTAATGACGTCATCATTTTCGATCACACAACGCTCACAACGACCCATGTCGAGAGGTGGGTCGGATAGTCGTTCCACTTGGGTTTATGATTGTAACGCCGGCAAGAAAGTGGATGGAACGTAGCCTATATGTTTTTGTGTACATCATGGAAATAATTATTTGTGATACTGCCTATACTTATTCTGTAGTATCAACTACTACTGGACAAAAATTAGCAGGAAGCACTGTTTTACACCTGTTTTGGTTCTCTCTCTTACTTAAAAACTATAGCGAAATCTTTATGGCGCGAGTTTGAATTCTTTTCAGCTTGTTATGAGATTAATGATCACTAGTAAAACATAAACAGCCGAGGAGCCGGTCAAGATCGGGGCAGCGATATTAATAAAAGATTAATTTACTTATGAAGTTTATTATTAAATTTTGATTATAATTATTATAACTAATGATAATATATGCTTATTAATGAATGAGTCTATGAAGGCCTGATGCACACTGATAACTGACTTGGCCATGCATCCTCCCGCGGTGACATCATTCCATCCCGGGCTACCTGTGTGGGCTCCGGGCAAAAACATCCGTTTGACCGGGAACGGGCAGTGTCAGCATTCAGTTTCGCACAGTGACGACGCGGTCGTAGCTAGTCAGCGTCCGAATCACGTGACAACAAGTTATGCCAACCTGACGGGGAACGTAACTGCAACTGTCACTGTCAGAGGTAAAATAAAAGTGAACGGAGAGTAGAAGACTTTAGTGAAGCATAAAGCCACTTCTTCTCTTCTGTGCAGGAAAGTGGCGAGGAAAACGGGCAGCGTCGATGTCAATAATATATTAGGCGTGGTTTGTAAATATTATTTATTAAAATCAAAACCCGATACACACAAGAGGACAGCACAACGGACCCCTTGTTCGCAAAAAGAAAATCTTTGGGTGAATTGAAACAACCAGATAACATGAAAGTATATAATTCTCGGGGACAACACCACTTAAATAAACGATTAACCACGTAGGATAATAATGCTACTTCGATTGCACAATGTAGTCAATGAAGTCCTGAGCAGGTAAGCGAATAACGGCGCGTATTTCAAATACATCGACGCGACGTTGTTTCGCCATCGCCTACATTACGATATCACACTTTTGTACTGCGCCTGCGCCGGGCCCCGGGCCTCGGGCCCCGGACCCCGGGTCTCCGCGGCTTCATCTTTGGTCGCTGCGACATATTGTACTAGGTATATAAATAAACAACAGGAGGACGCTGTTAAGCGAACACCCGTCAGCATTTTCAGCCAAAACAATATATTGGGAAACATGCTCAGGAGTCGCGATGGAAACGTCTCGCTTAACGGCGTCCCGCTGCCAGGGAGAGGGGAGAGGGGAGAGGGGGAGGGGAGAGGGGCCAGGGGACATCGCGTCACGAGTAGATCGTCATCAGGATCATCTGCAACAGGAGACGGGGATGCTACAATTTGAGCTTTATCCTTATGGAAGATGACGGGAGCGACAACTGAACGGACATCACCTCTTCCAAGGACAGCGGATTCGACTTGATCTTCGCCTCCAGGCTGCGGTAGCGCTCTGCAAAAGAGGTCCGGATGAGCCATGAGTCGGAGCGAGGTGGAGGGAGGGAGGGAGGGAGGTGCACTCACCGTGCGCCAGGTGGAGGCGCGCCAGCGCCAGTACGAAGTCGGTGGCCGTGAGCGAGGCACCGTCCGCGAAGCGCAGCACCAGGCACTCGAGCACCTTGTTCGAGGCGGTCAGGCCGGTGGCCCGCAGCAGCGCGCGCAGCCGGTACGAGGAGCAGCGAGGGGCGCCCCAGGGAGGTACGGCCACCCCCACCCCAGCTCCCGCCCCGCCGTACCTGCGGAACGCCGCCGCCCAGAACGCGAGCAGCGCCACCAGCGCGGGCAGCTCGCGCGCGCGTACCGCCCCTCGTGCCTGCGGATCGCGCAGGGCGACCAGCGCGCGGCACACCTCGCGCGACACGCGCACGCCACGCGCGCCGCCGTCGCGCAGTGCGCGCCGCACCACGTCCATCTCCACCTCGGGCCCCTCCGCCTTCGTCTCGGGCGCCTCGCTCCCGCTCCCGCCCTCGTCGCTCGCGTCGCTCGCCACGCCGCTCTTGCGCAGCAGCCTGGCGACACCGCGGCGCACCTCCGGCTGCGCAACGAAACGAAGATGAGGCTCGCGTTCACGCGAGGGGGGGCGACGCCCTCTCCTCCCCACGATACGTTACCGGAACGGAGTGCACGTCGGCGAGGAACTCCGCCATCACGTCGCGCACGACCACGTTGTCCTCGTTCACCTCCCTGCAACGAGACGAGAGAGAGATTGAACGCGTCGGTGCGCGGTGGGGGGCGCGAGCGGCGACGGGGGCGGTCGACTGACCAGACGTCGGTGTGCTCGTCGGTGAGGATGCGCAGCAGGAAGGCGGCGTCGACGTGCGCGCGCGCCGTGTGCGGCACCACCAGGTACTGGCCCGCGGGCAGCGTGAAGAAGGTGGCGACCTCGCGCGCGCGGCACTCGTGCGTCACGTCCAGGGGGCGCATCCCCCCCTCGGGGCGCACCTCGTACACGGCGAGCCCGATCGAGTGGAGCGGGAGGGGCGGGAGGGGCGGACGGCGCGGCTCGTAGTGCTGCGCGAGCGCGACGACGAGGTGGCAGGCGCGCGCCACGCCCACGTGGAAGTGCGGGTTGGCGTGCGCGGTGGGCGCGCGCGGCGGCCCGCCCGCGTTGTGCCCGCGGCGCCAGCGCCGGCGCGCCAGCACCGCGCGCCACGGCCGCCGCGTGCGCAGCGCGGCCTCCGCCACCCAGTCGTCGGGGCCCACGTGCACCAGCTCCAGCCGCCCGAACGACGCCGCGAACTCCTCGAACGACATCCTGTCACAGAAGTATTATCACTCGACTTCCGGATACTCACGATTGATTCGTGCAGCATCCGTCGTCTGCCGCGCTCCTCTCGGGCTCACCAGAAGTGCGCGGGGTGGGGGGCGCGCGCGGCCAGCAGCTCGCGGTCGGCGTCGGGGAGCGCGCACCACTGCGCGGAGCCGCGCGCCCACGGGCCCGTCCACGCGCCGCGGCCCGTCGCGCTGCGCACGCGCACCAGCACCCCGTCGCCGTTGGCGTCGGGCGCGCGCACCCTCGCCAGCCCCGTCACGCAGTAGGGCTGGTGGGTGAGCAGGCCGTGCCGCGGGTGCTCGCCGGCGACGGTGGCCACTATGAGCGTGGAGCGGGGCAGCGCCGAGTTGAGCACCTGGAGCGTGAGCGCGCGCGCCTGCCGCCGCAGCGAGAAGCTCTGCACGACGCCGCCGGAGAGGTCCTGCAGCGCGCGCGACGCCCCCTCGCCGGCGCCGTCGCCGTCGACGCGCAGCGCCGCGTAGCCGCCGTACAACCTGCGCAACGCGGGAGGGGAGCTCTTTGAGACGGGGCGAAGGGCGGGGGGAAGGGGCGAACGGCCTCACTCACTCACTTGGCGTACGCCTTCTCGAGCAGCGGCAGCGTGAAGTCGTCGGGTCGCGCGCAGCGCACGCCCAGCGGCCGCCCGCCGCGCGTCGGCAGCCGGTCGTCGACGAGCACCTCGCGCCACACGCCGAACACCCAGAACCTGAACCTGTGCGTCCGCCGACACCCACGCCGCGCGGTTCAGTTATTATCTTCTGTTTGTTCGGTTCAAAGGCGAGTCGGACTCGATTTAGCATAAGGTTCCAAATTAGTACCGGAAGGCGCCGGTGTAGCGCTGCGGCGCGAACGTCTGCCCCCTCGGGACGACCCTGTCCAGCAGGCGCGGCGTGGGCGCCAGCGCGGCCGCCGCCACCGCGACGCCCGCGCCGCCGTCGCCCAGCGCGCCCGCCTCGAGCGCCCACCGGGCGCCCTCCTCGCCCTCCTCCCCCTCCGGCTCCTCCGCGCGCCCGCGCGTCCCCGCGGAACCGCGGCCGCCCGCACAGCTCCTGCGCACGCGCTTGCTTCGATTCAACTCGATCATGACAACAATAATATATATTACACAAATTAAAACTAGTGCTCTGATTTTGGTGTGGTTCTCTCAGTTTTTTAGCTCATTACGAGATCTTTTGAGAACGGTCGTACATCAGCGCAATAGCTTTAACACACAGAACCATTATTGAGCGTGATCCAATGTTAGTGCGCTTCCGCTTCTTTGCGGCGGGGGGGGCTGTTCTCGTCGCAAGTTTAATTCCATTCACTGGTGCTAAGTTACTTTATGATATTTAAAAATCGTTTAACAATGACATATGACATTTTAGTAAATTATTTAGGACATATAAAAGTGGATGAAATGGAATGCTCAAAATTTCTTAGGTTCATCAGAGACAATATGAACTGGACAGGAAATTACATATTGAGTCCCATACCTTAATAACTACACATCACGGAAATGTATCAGCCATTCTTCGCTATGGAGTAATTTCAAAGCAAACTGACAGTTGTAAGCCATACTCTATAAAACTGGGCATCCTTACAGTCGCTTGCCTTTCTAAATCTGAAGTAATACAGTAATACAGTAATAGACGCCCTGTAAGCTAAAGACAAAACAACAGAAATACGTTGTCCGCTAAACAAGATGGCTTATTTAAATAAAAGTATATTTTGTATGGCATCAAAATTGTACAACCGTCTACCAGATGAGCTTTTGAATATAACAACTGCTAATAAATTTTAAAGGTAAGTTTAAGACATTTTTAATACAAAAAGCATATTATTATACAGTAAACGAATATCTAGGACAGAAATAATTAACGACGGCTTACATAATGTATAACAGTATCATTTTGAAATTGACTGACTGACGGTAAAATATAATATACTTATAGCAATATGACATTGTTTTATGCTTCTATAAAGATAAAGTTTTGTATTAATTTAATTAGATAATTTATTGATTGACTAATTAATGTAACAATGGGCAGGCGCCATTACAACTGCCTGTATTGTACGCCCGAAAGGACAAACTCTCGTTCCCACAAAGAACTCCACACCTTTGTAATTTTATGTTTGTGCCAGTTTATACAACAAATGTTATTCTATTCTATTCGAAGTCATTATTTAACCACAAGTATAGCGTTCTCTTTGCATGGCAAACATTCGCCATTAAACTTATTATCGTAACTAATAAATTACACAGCTCCACAAAATTAATAAAAATAATTATTGCTCTAGATATGTCTACAGCTTTTTACCCGACTGCCAAGGAAGGGTTATGTTTTTCGCGTGTATCTTGTATGTTTGTAAATGTCTTTGTCACCTCGTATCTTGCAAATGGCTGATGGATTTCGATAGTTATAGTATCGCTATATTCGTTTAATATTCAAGTGTCCCTAGACAGGTGTTTGAACAGAAAGAAAATGGCGGATTGTTGGCGCAAATAGTAATGCATAAAAAAAGAAACAAACTTATCGAGCAGGGTGACAAAATAAAGAAAATGAGAAGGTGATTACAAAGTTTTAAAAAGGTTTTGTTTATAAGAATGTGTCGGGACACTAAAAGGTCTAAAATAATGAAAATAATAAAAAAGTCACTGATTGATAGCAAATTCTATGTATTAAAATGTGTGATTTTTTATCCCGTGAGTCCCGAGGCTATATTTCTGGGAATGGTTTGTAGTTGTTCGGGTGCATAAAGATTAGCTTATTCCGCCAGTTTTTACTAAAACGATAGCTTACATTCTTTTTTAAATCCCGTGGTACTTCGTGTCCTGAGAATCCCGCGGGAATTTCAAGTCAAGCGTGGACGAAGTCACGGGCGTATCGTAGTTAGATATAAAACAAAATATTTAGTAGTATTTCTCATTGTTATGTTTTATTTCATACTTACTGGTTTTTAGTGTCATATGAAAATGAAAAAAAAATATATAGCCTATATTCCAAAATAATTCATAGATTCATTAAATACTTGGCATAAAACTAGTCGAAGCCATTATAGGTAACCATCCAGGACAACAATAACACTGTTGGCCAATGTTATCTAAGAAGCTATATGAAAACGTTTCGTTGAGCCGAGCGGATACTTACCTGCAAAACAATAGAGTGGTGTGCATGTGTGGGGAGGGGGAGGGGGAGGGGCAAAGGGGCGGTGTGTTTGCGCAGGTGCCGCGCAGCGCGATGCGCGCGCGCTTGCGCCGCACGGTGTGCCATTCAAAGGAAAACTACTCCAATGTGAAAGTTTCGTACCGGTGCAAACGGAGGTTAAACAACTTGCAGTCCCGTAAATGTGATTTACGTTTACAGCGCAACAAGTGGGCCAAACGTATATCTCTATATGCGTTTGTACGTGTACGCATGTTTTGATAAAAGGCGAATAACATGAACGCACCTACAGCGCTTTGCTGAGGCTGCGCGTTGCTTGACTACGAGCATTTATTTTATGGCTGAGTTGCTAGTAACGTACCACTTCAACTACTAAGTTGAACCGGCAACCCCAGGGATCAGCATCTAACTACTATTAGAGGAATAAATGATAAGAAGGAAACACTCTAACAACTACTGCCAGCAATCACCACTACCAACATCTACTGATGCAAGTGCACAAAGTGTATAAATATTCATTGATAGAAGCAACAGGCCTTTGATTGATAAATCGATACAATTGCGAGTTCAGCTCGCACAGGGCCACTCTTCTTCCACTTGTTTCAATATGGGGGACACGGGTTCCACAAAGCGACTACTGAATTTTGCATAAATTTCACTGACCGTGGGGCGCATCCAGAGCACGTCGTTGTACCCCCTGGAGGGGCCCAGCGAGGAGGGCGCCGCGGGGAAGTGCGGGTCCGTCCATGGGGGCCGGGGGCCGCCCCCCTCCGACGACTGCTGATCGGGGAAGGGGCGCGCACCAACGCCATCTGTCGAGCCAATGGCACTTGCATCAATCGATCTCTTTAGTGAGTCGTTCATACACAATACAGTAGCCTAATTATTACAATTATCTAAAGCCGAAATACGAGAGAATATCTTGCTCAATGAGTAGGATCGCGCAAACTCTGGAGCCGTGCGTCCCATTTTTCGGGATAAATAGAGTAGTAGAGGAGAGCAGGATGTGGCGTAGAACTAATTTGTGTGGTGCGTCGATGGTAGTCACCCCGTTGGGTGGGAGGACGCACCACCAGGCGAGAGCCCATTCCCCATTGCCGTGCGTGAGCTAGGCTCGCCTACTGGAGAGGGCAGTACAAAATAAGTCGACGAGCGTTGTACTCGGTCTAGATCTAATTGTTGCTCAGTTAATTCAACAGTTAACTTAAAACTATAAATACAAAAATCTTAAATGCTACGTGAAAATATTGTTACAACTTAAATTCCGACGAAAACAAAATCCACCTGCATACCTGTAAAAACACATTTTATTACCCGTCGGCATTTGAACTAATTGTAATCCTTTTATGATCGTCTTCTTTTGTTCCCTTATTTAGTGCTTATTGTGGAGAACAGCCTATTGTACTCGTTTATGGCCGCTTGCAGGCATCATTAGCCAGGTGTGCGGATTACGATTCCTAGAGAAATTACGTCGACGCTTGTCAGGCTTTTGTTTAATCGAAAGGTTATATTCGCGAATTAGTCCCATTGTCACCATGTAACGACCTGATGAGTGGATTCCAAGGAATTAGAGAAACCCACGAAAATTCGAAACGACACGAATCTCCGTCAATTGTAAACCGATTTTCATTTTTTTTCTTTACTCCCAAGGTAGTCCCATGCTCACCAAGTTAGGATCTAATGAGTGTATCCCAGGGAATCGAGAATAACCCTTATTAAAGAACACCGTGCGCCTAAGGGAACGTACCGTACGTTAACGTTAACGAATTTTTAAATATTTTAACCCCCCTCTAGTTTTCACGTAGTAATTCGTAAATATGGTTTTAAATATTTTTTTCGCAAACAGAAAGTAAAAATAAATACTCATATTTGTCTTCATTAATACAGCGCTTGCCACGTGACGCCAGGGATGCGTCAGTGTTGCCATTTGTGAGTTCACAAAACGAGATTTCCCTAAAGGATATTGACTACGTGACGAAAACCTAAGCAAAGCCCCCTCCTCCCCAGAACATATTACGCAGTTTGGGTATGTTCCCAAAACTGTTGGAAAAAAAAACTTGTATACATGTCTAGGTATATTTTCTGCAGGCGCTTAATTTTTTTATATACATATTACGCGATTTTTCCGTTAATTGTAGATCGATTTTGATTTTTTTATTCATATATACTTCCAATGCGGTCCATAGTTTGAAGTCAGAATCTGATGAGGGGATCCCAGAGAAATCGCTCGTAACCCTTATTAAAAAACGCCGAGAGCCTACATTAAAAAAAGCTTGTATACGCGTGCCAGTATTACACTTTCTACTGTCAATTAATGTTTTTAATAATAATAAATCGGCAGACAAACATACACACTGTATATGCCTAAATAAAACAAGTTACGCTTGTGTTATGGGTAATATACAACGGACCATTCTGGGGCCGATCCCAGACACCCAGACCATAATAAATAACGGAGAAAATATTAGGTTGGAGAAAAAGTTTCTTCGCATTTTATATAAAAATTCAAAAGATTTTTTTTTAAAGTTTGTTTACATTTGACTAAAGTATGTAGGTGCCATTTTGTTGGATAATTTTGCCATCTTGTAGGTAGAGACGTGATCCCATTGCTATAAAAATTTTGGGGCTTCTGATCAAAAACTGCGACAAGTGGTTTTGGCAGTCCTTTCGCGATGTTAACCTGACCCTGCCTAAGGAATTCTGCAGAGACCGAAACAGGTGAAAATCTGAAGGTGCAAGGTCAGGACTATACGGCGGATGCATTAACACCTCCCAGCCAAACTCTCATAATTTTTGCTGAATGGCTCAAGATGTGTGAGGTCTAGCGTTATCATGGTGAAAAACCACATCCCTTCTGTTGATTAATTCCGGCCGCTTTCTCTCAACTTTTTGCTTTAATCTCATCAGTTGTTCGCAGTACAGTTCAGAATCGATGGTCCTGCCTGGCGGTAACAGCTCATAATGAATAATGCCCTTCCAATCCCACCATACATACAGCATCACCTTGTTGCGAGTTAACCCGGGTTTCGCCACAGTCTGTGAAGCCTGACTGGCCTTTGACCACGATCATTTTCGCACATTCTTGTCGTACGTGATCCACTTTTCATCAACTTCTTCAAAAATAGTTCGGTTTCATTACGTCGTAATAAAGAATCACAAATGAGTACACGGTTCATTAGGTTTCTTTCAGTGAGCTCATGAGGCACCCAAATATCGAGCTTTTTTGTGTACTCAGCTTTTTTCAAATGCGCCAAAACCGTTTTGTGGTCAATTCCCAGTTCTCCAGCTAGATCGTAACTACTAATATGCCGATTTTGCTCCACTTTTGCAAAAGTGGCATCAATTTTGCCCGTAACAGGGCGACCAGAGCGACGTGCATCTTTGATATCAAAATTTCCGGATTGAAAACGCTTAAACCAAATTTGCGCTACTCTCACAGATACTACATTAGGTCCATAAACATCACAAATTTTTTTCGCGGCTTGTGTTGCATTTTTACCTTTTTTGTAGTAAAATTTTAAAATGTATCGAATTTTCTCATTAGATTCACTCATTTTAACAATAAGAAAAACAAATAAAAATCACACTTTTTCCTAATTTCAATTTGGAATTGTCTTCTTTAAAATTAAAACTTTTTAATGATACCAAAACCAGCCAGATACAAATGGTATAGCCAAAGAGATCTTATTACATGTTCATACATACTATATGCGAAAAGACTTTTTCCCCAACCTATTATGTAATTTTAATACCGAGGGTGGTCAAGAGGTACTTTTCATCTCGAAAAATGAGATAGTTTTCGGGATGAAAATATATGTGGCCGAACGGGCCTAAATGATAAAATGAAATGACTGAAATGACTGAAAATAAAACCTGTTCTACTTTTTGAGATAACCTTTACATACATCTATCCCTTTATCCGGGATGAAAAGTATCCCTTTTTCACCGTCATTATTAAATTACATATATACCGAATTTCAGTCAAATCGATGTAATAGTTTTTTCCGTAAAAGCAGAACAAACAGAAAGACAAATATATTTTTATCCCGGAAACTATCACATTTTCCGGGATAAAATAAATATATAATAAATAAAATGCATCCTATTCTCGGCATCGAAAATATATATATACTAAGTTTCAGCCAAATCGATCCAGTAGTTTTCCGTGAAAAAGGAACAGACAGATACCTATATATGGATTCGTTGTTGTTCCATAATAGAATTACATCATTTTAATAGTTTACTCGTCTAAAATTATTAAAAACTAAAAAAAAACATAGCCTGAGCAGGATTCGAACCCCGTATCTCCTAGTCACTATTGCGCTCTATGAACCGTTTAGCTAAAGACGTTTAAAAAGTTGCGTTAAAATTTCAATATCTATTAAGCTTATAAACGATCTGTCTCACTTTAGGATATTTTGTCTCGCTCTCGTGCTCGGCAGCCTTAGAATGAAATAAATTGAATCAAGTTGGTATGGACACGGTGCGCGTGCGCGTAGGTATGTTCAGTTGCAATATTTCGCCACGCTCGATGTTCTGGATGACCTAAGTTGCACTAACACTAAATAAAACACTTACTTGATTTGTTGTACTGGTTTATTGTACTGAACTAAACTATAAAAAAGGTACAAAGAGGTTAACAAAATACATTTTACAAACCATACTGTGTTTGATTATTAGATAGCGCCATCTAGTTATAAAGCTTACAACTAATGCCCTCTGCGACATGCGGCCCCCCAAGGACATTTAGTGGCAAAATGTACTTAAACAAACGTGTTTTGTGGTGGTGTCGTATAGGACACAGCTACTAAACAATATGCTTAAACCTAAATAATTATTTGTTTAATTCAAAGTATTGATGCTAGTATCGATGTATTGAATGGTTACTATGAATTTGAATCAATATTCTATCCACAAAGACATTATAATAACAAAACTAATTTAAAGTAAATATGTGATATATTAACGTAATGTATTATTATCAAGGTGAACGATTAACACAAGAACTTAGAATTAACCAAAATGTAAAATTATTTGCTTAAATTCTAGTCTTAAATATTTTAGTTAAAACATACAAATATTTAATAACAAGTCAATCATTTACTGGAAGGATACAGATTTTTGACGTTGGTCTACGAATAATAGAGCCCTTTGTACGTAGAGTGACTACACGAGTAACTCCGTCGTGACCGGGATGTTTATTGATAATACGACCTAATAGCCAACGTCCAGGTGGTAAATTATCATCCTTAATTATAACTACATCACCTATGTTCGGTTCTGGTAACTTGGATGTCCATTTAGTTCGATTTAAAAAACTGTTTAGATATTCATTTGACCAACGTTTCCAAAAGACTTGTAAGGTTTTTTGAATGAATTGCCATCGAGTTAATGAATTTGTGTTGGAATTTTCGTAATTATAGTCTGGCACTGCAACTAATGGCTCTCCAATCAAGAAATGCCCTGGAGTCAACGGTAGTAATTCGCTAGGATCAGAATTACTAATAACATTTATTGGCCTAGAGTTTAAGCAGACTTCTACTTAAGACAAAAGTGTACTAATTTCCTCATACGTCAAACAAGAATCACCAATAGTCTGTTTAAGGTGAAATTTAGTGGATTTTATTCCTGCTTCCCAGATACCACCAAAATTGGGAGCATGCGGTGGTATAAAATGCCATTCTGTGCCCTTAGCCTCTAAGTTTTCAGCTAATGAACTTTGGATTGATGCTAATTGCTTCAAATCCTTATTTGCACCTATAAATGTAGTGCCATTATCACTCCAAAGTTGTGAACAATATCCCTGTCTTGATATAAACCTTCTAAACGCAGCTAAAAAGGCTTGTGTCGTCATATCACTTACGGGCTCTAAATGGACGGCGCGGGTAGCCATACATACAAAGAGACAAATATAACCCTTGTGAGAACGGTGCCCTCTTCCTTTTGTAGTTTTAATATTGATGGGACCGGCATAATCGACTCCACTATGTAAAAATGGCCGTGCTGGTGTGCATCTGACTGATGGTAGAGATCCCATCAATTGCGTTCTGAAACTAGCATTAAGTTTAACACAGGTGACACATTTATGCACTTGTTGTTTTATTAGATTTCTAGCACTAATAATCCAATACGCTGATCTTAAAAAATTTAACATAACTTGAGGTCCTCCGTGTAAAGTTTTGATGTGAGCGTCAGCAATCAATAATTTTGTAAATTGTGATGAATTTGGTAGAACTATAGGATGTTTAATATCTTCTTCTAATTGAGCTTTGTGCAGTCTACCCATTACACGCATAATACCATTTATATCGAGATATGGACAAAGAGATTTTAGTTTGCTACCCTTCGTTTGTATAAATTCTTTTTCCTGCAATTGTTTGTATTCAGATTCGAATTCGTCTTTCTGTACCTTTTTAATACAACATAGTAATGCTGCGTCTAGCTCTGTTTTTAAAATGTAAGGAGTTCTTTCTAAATTATTTGGTTTTAGAAATCTGCGACAGTAAGCAATGACTCTGAGCATTTTTTGAAAAGATGAATATTTACTGAAAAAATCTTCACGTGGAAATGTAGACAGATGAGATTTAATTGATTGTTCTAAATTAATGTTAAGATCTTTAGGTTTGATATAAAGAATAAGTGGATCTTTTAAAAATTCGGGTCCATTAAACCATAGAGTATTTTTTGATAATAGTGCAGGGGAAATACCTCTTGAAGCACAATCAGCTGGATTCTGCTTTGAATTGATATGGAACCATTGTGATGAACATAAGCATGTTAAAATTTCTGAAACACGGTTCGCTACAAAGGTTTTCCATCTACTGGGATGGCTGTTTAACCACCCTAGGACTACCGTTGAGTCAGTCCAAGCTCTTAGATTATTTTTTGGAATATTTAGGAGTTCTGCAGTTTCAATTAATAATTTAGCTAATATTACAGCTCCACATAATTCAAGTCTAGGTATACTTATTTGCTTAATTGGAGCTACTCTTGTTCTAGCAACAAGTAATGATATGTTTATATCGTCTGATGCTCCAATTACTCGTATATACACTACAGCTGCGTAGGCTGAACTGGACGCATCGCAAAAGCCATGTAACTCTATGATTTTGTCATTGGATGTTAACTTTAACCACCGCGGAATTTCAATTTTAGTAAGTTGTTGTAATTCTGAACGATAAATTTGCCATTCACTTATCAATGGGTCCGGTAGAATTTCATCCCACCCCAGACCTGTTAGCCATAATTTTTGTATAAAAATTTTGGCTAATATTATACTTGGTGCTATCCAACCTAATGGGTCGAATAGACGAGAAATGTCTGTTAATATTATTCTTTTTGTGACAGGAATGATTGATGGAGACAGAGTAACTGTGTAATTAAAAGAGTCATTTTTGCGATTCCACGTAAGTCCTAAAATTTTTACGTTTGTATCTTCTTGAATTTCAATCTTAATTTGATTTGTGTCTTCATTAATTGATGAATCACATTCTGTATTAAAAATATTCTCTGTATTGTCACAGCTCTTAGTTTTCATTTTCTTATTCTGATTTGTTAATAAAGTTATTTTTTTAATCAGTTCTTTACTGTTACTATTCCATTTTTGTAGAGTAAATCCTCCTTCATTCAATAGATCAGTCATTTGTCTATATAGCTCTACCGCATCGTTGATATTATAACTTCCAGTCATCAAATCATCCAAGTAAAAGCTGTTTAAAACCTTTTCTGCCGCTAACGGATATTTTTCTTTCCCATCATAGGCAAGTTGATGTAGCGTTCTTACTGCTAAATATGGGGCAGCTGCTGTTCCAAATGTAACTGTTAATAATTCATAATCATCTATATTTTTGTCAGGAGTACTACGCCATAATATTCTTTGAAAAACGGTGTCTTCCTCTGAAATTTGAACTTGACGATACATTTTTATTATATCCGCCACTAATGCAATAGGATAAATACGCCATTTCAAAACTATATGTCTTAAATCTGCTTGCAATGTTGGACCGACCATAAGTGTATCATTTAGTGAAATTCCCTTCATATTTCTTTCAGAAGCGTTGAATACTACTCGAACCTTTGATGTAGTTTTATCATTTCGAATTACAGCGTGGTGGGGTAAATATACTGCCTCATCCTTTTTATTATCATTTTTACTTAAAAGTCTCATATGCCCTAATTTTAAATATTCATTAATAACTTCATGGTAATTGTTTCTGAGAGTGTCGTTTTTAGACAGTCTTTTTTCTAATGAATTAAGCCGTATTTCTGCGATTTCTCTAGATCGTCCATATTTACATGGTGGATTTTCTTCACGGAAAGGTAATTTTACAACATATCTGCCTTCGTGTGTTCTTCTAGTCGTTTGAGTATATATATTCTCACACCTTTGTTCTTCCTCACTAAGCATTTTTTTACAGTTATTATGTTCTTCTATTTCCCAAAACCTTTTCAACATTTCGTCACTATTGATTTGTGCATGCATAACGTTTATTTCTACAGTTTTTCTGCTTAATAATTCCTTAGGAGAAGCAGGAACTACACCAGAAATTATCCACCCTAAAGCTGTATCTTGTGCAATTAAAGTTCCAGGTGGGCTCTTTTTCAATCCTTCCTTTATTATTGAGCTGTAAACGTCAGCACCTAACAAAACATCTATTTTATTAGGTTTGCCGAAATAAGGATCTGCCAGTAGAAGATTATTTATTTCAACCCAATCTATTATGTCTATGTTTTGTTCAGGAATATATGATGTAATATTTTTTATAACATATGCTTTCACCGTCAGTTTGAACTCAGGATCTGTTCTTGATTGAATGAGTAAATGAACTATATATTTTGATGAAATTGTTTTGTTATTACCCAGCCCTGTCACTGTACTCTTGACTGGAATCCTTTTTAGACGTAGATATTGAACCATTGCTTCGGTGATAAAACAAGCCTGTGACCCTTGATCTATCAAAGCGCGAACTACATGTAGTTCTCCCGTTATAGATTTCGCTCTTAGTAATGCAGTTGCTAATAATACTTGTTTTGATTTTTTGACTTTGTTTGTAGCTAAGCAAGACACTAAAGGATTTATTTCAGTGAAAGGATCGGGTTCTTCGACTGTATTCAAATTACTGGCAATTGTATCATTTGGAATTTCATTAGTGACGCTTTGATGCAATAATGAATGATGTCTTTTGTTACATAATCGACATGAGGCCTTTATATTACATTCATAAACTGTATGATTTCTACCGAAACAGTTAAAACATAATTCATTTTTAGACACAAACTCCCGACGAAACTCAAGGTTTTGTTTCGAAAACAATTTACAAAAACACAACTTGTGAATATTTGAACCAGAACTCGCAAGGTAAAGGGTTGTTGTTATTATTATTATTATTGGTTAAAAATGATTTATTTTGGTTTTGCAAAAAACTAGAGCTAGCAACTTGTGCTCTTTTAGGCTCCAGACATTCAAAAGCACGGAATCTATTTTCTAAAAATAATTTGAATTCTTCGAAAGTTGGTGAGTTATTACAATTATTATTCGAGACTTGAAGTTCCCATTGCTTTCGTGTTTCCATGTCCAATTCGTACGTAATAACGTGAATAATAATTATATCCCATGTGGTCACATCAATACCTAGATTTTTTAAAGCATTTAAGCAATCTGTGGTAGTATCAAGGAGTTCTTTAAATGCAGCCGCGGATTCTGTAACTATACGCCGCTGACCAAATAATCTTTTTAAAATACAATTAGAAAGATAACGTTTATTATCATATCGTTGCTCCAATTGAGACCAGCAATGCAAATAGTTAGCTTCAGTTATTGGAGTATATCTGATCAATTGTTCAGCTTCTCCACTTACGTGACCTTTAAGGTAATGTAATTTTTGTACATCGGTGAGTGCCGAATTTTTATGAACTAGAGCTACAAATAAATCACGAAAGGTAATCCATTCACTGTATTTACCGGAAAATACTGGAATTGTTATTTTCGGAAGTTTAACTAACTGTGAACAACTACTTTGCATACTGTCTCGACTATTCTCTAACAAAGTTGTAACTGATGTCATAGTTTTTAACATTTTTTTCATTTGAGACTTATAATTATGATATGCTTCTTCCGTAACATCATACATCTCAAATTTATCATAATCAGATTTAGACAAATCTTCAGGATTATTTATTTCACACAATTTATTGTTATTTTTTCTAAACAGATCCCAATCTCTTTCTAAATTGTCTAACCTTGATTCTATATAATCACAAGTAAGTCTCTCCTTAGGGCATTTTTTAAAATTAATTAATCCTCTTTCGATCGATTTCTGAACATTTTTTTGAATATTTATTAATCCTTCCATATTTGCTCAACTTATAATTTTAAAAGTAACTATAAATTTGTTCCAAACATAATATAACTAACTACACTAACTTAAGAGTTCATAAATGCTCCTAGAACAGGTTTCTTCAAAAAAATATTTTTTATATAATTGTTGTACTTACAGTTTTTGTTCACGCATTCGCTAAGAAACGTTTGATCTAAGTTTATTGAACCAAAACCGTGGTAAATTGACCTCACATCACACGTACTTTTTGGGGATAACACTGAGCAATCCTCCTATAATCTATTGGGGAACTCTGTAACCCGGAAGCGATGTATTGTACCTTGGGTGTGGCTATTTAACTCCGGGGAGTGCACTATAATCCATACAAGAAAAGGGGGAGGGGTTTCACTCTGCAATTCAACCGGGAGAGGGGTATACTGCAATCCAACTGGAAAGGGGGGCGCACCGCAATCCAAGGGGAGGTGTTGTTCTTACTGCAATCCGACAGGAGGAGGGGTGTGTTGCGATTCCACAGAGGGGGCGGGCACCGCAATCCAGAGGCTGTGGGGGGCGCACCGCAATTCAACATGGAGAGGGGCACACCGCAATCCAACAGGGGGGCGAGCACCGCAATCCAGGGAGGTGGGGGGCGCACCGCAATCCAAAGGGGAACACTGCAAGCCGGGGGGAGGGGGGCGCACCGCAATCCAACAGGGAGTGCTCCCTCCAAAAACTCCAATAAGATTTTGACTACATCATATATTTCCAGAGGCCTCATTCTCAAAGGCCCTTCGTTGTTCGGTTTCGTCCGATCAGGCCGAAGCAGTGAATGAAATTTTAGATAGAAGAAGAAAAGTTTCTTTAAAGCTACAATGATCTATCTATATTATAATAAATCTGTGAAAGGTTAGAGTTTGTACAATGCGTTAAAAAATGTGAAAAAAAATCAGGGGGAATAATTCGGACCAGGAGATTCCGAAAAAGCAATTTTTTTTTCTGCCTGTATGTGTGTTAGAGCATCACGTGAAAACTACTGAACGGATTAAAATGAAACTCGATTCAAAGCTAGCTTATATCCCGGGTCGTAACTTGGGATACTTTTTATTCCGATAAATGACGTGGGATAGGCGAAGATAGCGAAAAAGATGGCGCTGGTGTCGCATTTTTTTTGGAAACTACTGACGTATATAATTGAAACTAGACAAAGTGCTGGCTAATAACTTAAGTTAACACTTAGGATACATTTTATCCCGACAAATGACATATTTCCATGGAATACGTTGTCATAAACAACATCTCATTCACTGTATTTCTTGAAATCAGGTTGGCTGCCACTCACCTCTGTTTCGCTGCGCAGTTGTGTAGACTATATGGCTACGTTTCTTTGTTATTGTAGTGAAGTTAGTAACAAGAATCATTTTAGTAAAACACCTAACTAAATTTGTATATACGTAACATAGAGCATAGAGGGGAAAACTCTAGTAATCTATATAACACAGAAATAAATGAAACATACAATTGAAAATGTAGTTAAATATAAAAAACAAGCAAAAAAACTTCTAAAAGGAGAACGAACGACGAACGACGAACGACGCTTGAGAGCAAACATGACACTCGTGTCTCAAGACTTAAATAAACAGTCACTTTATCCCATTAAATCTGGTGTTAGGGATTTATCCTACAAGATTGATACAATTACGTTTTCGTATCAATTTCTATAAAGTAATATGACCCATGTTATACCTTTTGTCAGTCTTTTTATTTCCGTACTAGAATTCGCCCGCGACTTCGTTACAGTTGCTTTGCAATAATTAAAACCGAAAGGGTATTTCCAGCAGGGAAATAGGTTTTTAGTATGAAAATATGTACATGACTTCCGGAAACTGACGTAAAAACACGGAATAAATAATGTTACTAAAAGTATACAGAACTACAACTGTTCTAATAAAGATTTCTTATCTTTACTTAAATATAGAAACTATCGCAACAAGTCCTGAAATCATGTGGGAAGAACCCCAGGATAAAGAGTATCACGGATTTTATTTCAGACAATTTGCTATCATCAGTAAAAGAAGCCATGGGGAACCTGATTTTTTTTTCACTCTGGTTACTTTAAACTATTCCCAGGAAATTTCCCGCGGGATCCTCGGAATAACAAGTACCACAGAATTTAAGTCTAACAATTTGCTATCGATTAATGAAACTCGCATCAAATTCGGCTTAGTAGTTTTTACGTGAATCTTGAACAAACAGAGAAACAAAAAATTAAAATACAATTTTATAGATATTGTTACTTTCGGCCCGCTGTTACTATTGTCCCCGTGTCCCCTATTTTTATACTAGTAATCGAAGTACAATTATTATGAGTATCGAGTATATGCCAAATTCCACGATCAGTTAACCGCCGAGCGCGAGAATGAACGAAAAAACGGCTACGAATGAATAGATTGATTTTGAAGTATCCGCGAAATGAGAACAGAGACGCTGTCTCGAATTGACGAGCTACTTGTACGCACAATTGACATATTAGTTTTATCAAGATGGAGGCCACATCAATACTTGTTTTATGATAGATTTTGATGTGAATGGAGGACGCTCCATTCGCCGAAACGAGGCCGCTGCACTCGTATGCGATGCGCAACTCGGCCGGAATACTAGTCGAGTTAACGCTCGCTTTGCATTAAACGACCTACATTTCATCCAAATGTCATAACGGTTAACAACAAGAACGGCGCGCCTTACGACACGCAGCATTGCGAGATTATGACACTGCTGCGAGTGCAGCGGGGCGCCAGAGACGGCGCGCAGCCGCTACCGCAAGGGCTACTTCTACGGCGACCCGAGGACGGGCGTCAACAGGTCACGACGGGCGTCGTGCCGCCACGTTCGCAGGCCGTCGCGAAGCAATAGGATGGTCCGCGTTGCTAGCCGCACGCGCACGGATGTCGGCGCGAACGGCTATGGCGCGTGCGCGTGCGCGTGCGCCTGCCTCCCTCAATACTAATAAGCGTGTCAAGGGCTCGCACGCCGAGTGATGGACGGCCGCTGCTAGTGCTGCCCTTGCTTCGATACTGTTCGATACAAACAGCTCTAGATATCCGCGCTACAACACTATGTACGATACTGCTGGCCGCAATAAACGTATATACTGTAATTGCGTTATATTGGACAAGTGAGGTCGCCGTCCGTCGCGGCCCACCGGGCGGGCCGGCGCGTCACGCCCATACTATTCTACGTTTGAGTACAGTCATTTCGGTTTTTAAGTGTCAATTCAAAATATTACATTTTCATATCAACTACCTTTTACTATGCCTTCTTTATGGCCATTCCAAGATTCCCCATCGTATAGCGGTACCACCTTCCGATTCCTAATACCGAGAAAACGGATAGACTGCGAGCTCCTCGGATTTATTAAACAGTGTTAATAAATTTAAAAAAAAATATGCAATAATCTGGTATTGTAGTAGGAATCTTACCATCAACGTTTGATTGGATAATATACTTGCATACATTATAAAATAATAAGCGACTTTTCAATCGTCAGCTTATTGAATGAATTATAATGAGAGTGAATTGAAAACCGAATATTTTATTTTTACTTTAACCTACGAAAAATCGGATCTTAATTCATTTTTTTACACTTAACAAAAATTATAACTAACTAATAAGGGGTAAAGGGTGCTTAGATAAAAATTTAATTCCAAAACACGGCCGCTCGTTGGGAACGTTCCCGAAAGGTTCGCGGCGTTACCGTTTCGGATAGCAGCGGTTATTCTTTGGCCAAGTTTAAGCCCAGCCCTTTGGTCACGGGCGACCGGTTACGCCTCGATGAAGTCTTAGTGTCGGGACCCATGGTCGCCGCAAATATCTCACCATTTCCTGTGGCGGTGGCGTATTTGTGGCGCCCAAGAGCTCCCTCGTGGACTACAGCAGGGCCGGCCACAGTACGCGTAGACGGGACGCCGCAGTGTCTATGACATTAAATTAGTGGTACACCACATGGGACCCATCTTCTGGGGCACCGATGTCATCCCAACCCACTCTTGGCGTCATCCTACCTTATCGAGTGGTGTACGGCAGGAGATCCTGCCGACGCGTTTGCTAAAAGATTACCAATGGTAGAAGATATGAACAAGGAATACAAAAATGTTGTCTCTGAAAGTCGAATGATCGCGTTGAAAGTAGGCCTCATAATTTGCGGCACATCAATGGCGGCGTTTCGCTCATTCTGACGACTTCCACGACTTACTCGGTAAAACGCAGCTCCCTCGAACTGGTAATTTTAACTTCGGAAAATAAAAAGTCGAGCGGGGGGAGGGCCATATCTTATTTTTGAGTCACGTCGTCGCTTCCATCAGGTCTCGGTAGAAGGGGTAGGTTCAAGCTGGCTCGACGTCGTGAGGGATGTCATGCGTGCAATAAGGAGTCCCAAGGCTGCGCGTAGAGCTAAAGAAAGGGTAAGAATCAGGAGGGACCCAGAGCGAATGGCATTTGTCGTGTTTTTATTTTACGATATGCCTATTATCGTCTGAATGGATTTGTCACACTGTCACGTACACAAACGTAAATGGGACAAACCATATGCGGAGGTGCCTCGCTACATCGGAAATCAGTATGTATAGGAAGTATTGGCAGCGACCGGAGTGGGGACGCGACATTCGCAAATATGGTGCATGGTGCAGGGCGACGATGTGATTCGAAGGGACTCGGCAGGATACGTACTGGCGTGGCCGTTGGTCTTGCGCTGCGCCTGCGCCTGCGGCTGGTGCTGCGGGCTCGCGGCGCGCGTGCGCACGAACTTCCTCATCGCGCCGCGGCCCGCATCTCCCTCGCACCACTGAGCGACGCCGGACTGACAACGGTACGTGCGAACACACTATCGCGAACAAAGGCCATCGTCCGAGTGACAGCAACGAGCGAGGCGTGCGGCGCGCTCCGCTGTCGCGACGCAACTGCCGGGCGGCGGGCGGCGGGCGGTGGCGGCGGCGGGAGGACGCGATCGCGCTCCGCCGCTCACCCACTAACAGTACCCGCGACTAGTTACGTAGCACATCATTTTAAAATGAGTTTGTAAGAGTGACATGACATCTTGTACTGAACCACTTCAAATGAGGTTAGAACGTTTGTATGGTTTGTACAGTGGCAGTATATTTCCCTCATTTGTCCCGTACACAACTTCTAGTTCGAATGTGATCGGCCTCGGACACCTCATTTTACTAGCAGTCGTACATTTCATGTTGTCCCTCTTTGTCATGGGAAAATCCGTAGAGGCGTTATTGTACTGTTGTCCTCGTTCCGTCCTTCCTCTTACGTTTGACGCGTGAATAGTAGTGGGACAATTTTTTGAAGTAATACAAATTGAAATTTTGAGTCGTATCAGTACAAATCTATTTTGTACGGGACAAAGGTACTGCCTCAGACGTGTACTACTCATCACTACGAACAGTCCCCGCGACCCTTGCGCATGCGCCGCTGATGCCAAGCCGCGACACATCTCGAGTTCCGACACCGGAAGGCATATCCTTTATTAGCTGCCACACGAATAAAACCAACGGGTAAACGATTGAAACGACCGTTCATTTATTATTAATGAATCGTATATTTGGCTACAATTTCAATTTAGTTAAGTATAAACGAATATTAAGCCTACGACCTTTGATTGCTTCATTTACACCGATTGCGTATCCCGCGAGGGGTTCAGTACAAGCAACAGATCATCTATGTGTTTGAGTATTGTAAATGTAATACTAGTCACCGGCCGCGACTGCGCCTCCGGAATCCGGAGGCACGCCCGCCACCGCATCCGGAACACACACACATACACTCGTGTCACATTCGCGGCGAACTGCTTCCTACCCTTCTCGGAATGAAAGCTGTCTTACATCTATATGTACATACACCAATATGAGCTATGATTATGCGAAATACAAAGATTATGTCTCGAGTGATTTTTAGATATTTGAAATGCAATGCAAAAGACAAAAAGACAAGAAATGTTCAGTCGGCGTCCTCGTCGGCGGCGCCCTCGCTGGCGCCCGCCTCGCAGCAGGCCCCGCGCCCCCTGCCGCGGGGCTGCCCCTCCGGCGGGGGCGGGCGCGGCACGCGGTGGCTCTCCGGCAGCAGGTGGTAGGAGCAGGAGAGCGCGGGGGCGCACGCGCCGCACCACCACCAGCTCGGCGGGCAGGCGCGCGCGCGCACCGTCGCCTGCCAGGGCGCCTCCGCGACGCCCTCCAGCCGCTCGTTGAACTCCAGCGTCTGCGAGGCGCGCGCGTGCCGCGGGCAGCCCCCGCCCCCGCCGCCGCCGCCGCCCCCGCCCCCCACCACACGCACGCGCCCTGCGCCCAGCGGCGCGGCGCCCCCACGCCCCCGGCGCCCCCGCCGCCGCCGCCCCCGCCCCGCTCGGCCCCGCCGCGCACTCGCCCACGTTGGCGTATCTGGTGACAGCGCATACATTATTTAGGCGGGTTTCGGCCTCAACCGAACCGAATCAACTGGATTTTTACTTATTATCTTTTTAAGAAGGTTCGTTAGTGCTCCGCTCCTATTGGTCTTATAGTTCCCGAGATTAGCGCGTTCAATCAAACAAACTCTTCAGCTTTATGTATTAGTATAAGATTAAATTCAAAAGCGTTGTTGTCTGAATTTTTTAAAACATATATTTTTAAATAGCAATACATAACATTTAAGCGTTTTCTATGTCACTGTTAAGAGTCATACGTCAGACAAAGCTGTACGGATTCAGTTCCTTTGCCCGACATTGTGACGAATAAAACAGAAATTTATAAATGATTCTTTGAAAACAACAAATATCTTACAACTACTGTTCACATTGTACATTTATAAATGGAACTAGAGTTTACCCCCCGCGGGTCAACCTCTGGTGCGTGCTTCTTGTTTAAAGAGGTTACATTGTATTCAATTTTTATGTTAGTGCTGTTTGCCCCAAAAAATTCACTTCATTTTACGCAAGCTCTCTCATCCCCGCGTGAAAAATATCTAGGCCCATTTTCCATGCGTTAAAACCACATATGTACACCAAAAAGACTAAATCGATCAAATCGACGAAATTGACCAAATCAGACAAATTTACCAATTCGGCCAAATCGACCACAAAATCTATCCTACTTTTTGGGAAAATGTTTACATAAATCTATTCCAAAACTTATCCCATTATCCGGGATGAAAAGTATCCCCTGTTGAGCCTCGGTATTAAAATTACATATATACCGATTTTCAGTCAAATCGGTCCAGTAGTTTTTTCGTAAAAGCATAACAAACAAACAGACAAATATATTTTTAACCCGGAAATTATCCAATTTTTCGGGATAAAACGTATCCTATTTTCATTCTCGACACCGAAAATATATATATACTGAGTTTCAGCCAAATCGATCCAGTAGTTTTTCCGTGAAAACGGAACAGACAGAGTTACTTTCGTATTTATAATATTAATAAGAGGGATTAAATACTTTTTGAAAATAAAATTGCACCATAATACATTACGATTCAAGTTCCCTACAAGTATTCTAGTATTATCATTATTGAGATTGTATCATTTATAGCCAAATTGTTGTAGAAAATGACAATCTCACATGGCTTTCTAATGAAATGAGCTCATAAGCACATGGCAGTTATGCGTGTAGGTAACCGTGTCGGCGGCTCCTAGGGAACCTGCCAATCTGTTCTACTCTTGTTCTTTTAAAAAAAAAATACATTGTTTACTTTTTAGTTACGCAAATACTCCAGTAGCTTTAGAAATAATATATTAAACACCCGTGGAAACTGTACAACTGGCAAGCTTGCCGTCTCACTCTTCGCTGTATATGCTCTTGCTTTCGATTTCCTTGCGATCCACAAATTAGATTCTGACTTAGTGACCATGTGACTACCTCGGGAGTACATTTTACAAGTAAAGAAAACATTTGAAAATCAGTTTACAATTGACGGAGATATCGTGTTACGAACAAGTTGGTTAATAATTTTCGTGGATTTCCCTAATTCTTTAGAGTCTACTCATCAGGTGGAGACAATGGGACCAATTCGGAAGTATAACCTTTCGATTTAAAGAAAAATTTTGAATATCGGTTCACAATTGACGGAGAAATCGAGTACATACAAAAAAATACAGACGAATTTGACTTTTCTTAACGTAGAAAAAGAATACAAGTAGATCTAGACTGACTCGTTCTGCGAGTGGTCCGGGGGCCTCGGGCGCAGGCGGGGCGCGTGCGGGGCGTGCGGGGGCGCCGGGGGCGGCGGCGGGCATCAGGCGGGCCGCTCCACGACCGCGACGCCCGCGTACGAGCGCCCCACCGACATGGCGGCGGCCAGCACCGACCACGTCTCCGTCGCCGGGTCGAACACCTCCACCGTGTCCAGGTTGGCGGCGCCGTCGTCGCCGCCCACCACGTACAGCTTGCCGTCGTGCTGCGCGACGGCGGCGTTGCGGCGCGCCTTGTGCATCGGCGGCGCGGGCTCCCAGCCGCCGTCGGGCCGGTAGCGCTCCACGGAGCGGCGCACCGCGGGCCCGTCGTGCCCGCCCACCGCGTACAGCGCGCCCTCCACGACGCCCACGCCGCAGCCCGAGCGGCGCGCGGCCATCTCGCCGGCGGCCTCCCAGCGGTCGGCGGCCGGCTCGTAGCGCTCCACGGTGTGCAGGCACTGCCGCGAGGCGCCGTCGTAGCCGCCCACGGCGTACAGCCGCCCGCCCAGCACCGCCACGCCCACGGACGAGCGTCGCGTGCCCATGGCGGCGATGGGCCGCCACGCGCCCTCGCGCGTGTCCAGCGCCTCCGCCGAGCTGAGCCCCGTGGCGCCGTCGAACCCGCCCACGGCGTAGATCACGTGGCCGACGACGGCGACGCCGAGCGTCGAGCGGCGCGCGCCCAGCGGCGGGCCCGCGCTCCACGAGTCGCTCGCGATGTCGTACACGTCGACGCTGCGCACGCGCAGGGTGCCGTTGAAGCCGCCCACCGCGTACACCTTGCCGTCGAGCACGGCGAGGCCGGCGCGGCAGCGGCGCGTCGGCAGGTCGGCGGCGGGCCGCCAGCGCGCGCACTCCAGGTGGTAGGCCTCCGCGTCGCGGATGGCCTTCGGCGCCTGCCCGCCGACGACGAGCAGCGCGCGCGGGTGGCGCGGCGGGCGGCGCGGGCGGGCGCGCGCGCACGCCGCCGCCGCCGCCGCGCGCCGCTCCGGCCGCATCAGGTGGAACGAGAGCGCCTCGATGAGCAGGTCCTTCACGCGCACGCCGCCGCTCGCGAGCGGCTCCTGCGCGGCGCGCGCCACCAGCGCCTCCTGCGCGACCAGCGGCAGCCGCACGTGCTCGAGCAGCGCGCCCAGCTGCGCGCCGCGCGCCTCGGCGTCGTGCTGCATCCACCGGATGACCGCGTCGAGGACGACCTCCTCGTTGGGCACCGTGATGCGGTCGCTGTCGAGCAGCTGCGACAGCGTGTCCGCGGGCAGCGCCAGGAACTCCTCCGTGTCGAGCACCTGCACGAAGTGCGCGTCGACGTAGGCGTCGGCGGCGCGCGTGAGCTCCGCGCACGCGTGCAGGTCGGCGAAGGCGCGGATGCCGAGCGCGTTCTCGGGCGCGAGCGCGGCCGCGAGGAACGCGCAGCACTGCTCGCGCACGCCGCCCACCTGCACCAGCGACGCCGCCGACAGCAGGCTCTGCACGTTCTCCTCGGAGATCGCGAGCGACTCGGGCGCGTACACGTACTCGACTATCGCCTCCAGCGCCTGGGGCTCCACGTTCTGCGGACGAGTCGCGCGTCAGTCGGTGGCGACGACGGCCGCCCGATCCGTGCCGGCCTCGAGCGCGCCTACCTGTATGGTGACGACGGGCTGCGTGCGCTCGTCGAACTGCGTGAACATGGCGTGGAAGTAGGGCGAGGCGGCGGCGAGCACGGCGCGGTGCGCCCAGACGGGCGCGGGGGGTGCGGGGGGCGCGGGGCGCGCGGGGACGCGCCCTCCCGCGGCTGCGCCACCGCCTGCAGGCGCACGTCGCACAGCGTCGCGTCGCGGCGCAGCGCCGCCAGCGCGTCGAGCAGCGCGCACGCGTGGCGCGGCGCGGGCGGCGCCTCGCGCGCGCCCGCCCGCTGCGACGACTCGTCCAGGGACGACTGCGACGCGCACCGCGCCAGCACACTGCCACACCCGCGAACTTTACCATTCGAATACTTTGTGTTCTCACTAACCTCAAATTCATCTTTTTCTCATTCGTTAAATTAGTATAGTCTTTTACAAATACACACATCAAATGTCTAAGGATCAAGTACATTTTTAACCATAAAAAATTATCCGATTCACATTTACCAAATCTAGTCTTCCAGACGGGCTTCTCCTTTTAATTCCTATCCCTATATTTTGTAAAATGTAAGAAAAATTACAATTTTTGCAAATTGTAGGAATTTTTTTTTATTTTGTTATTGCAGTAATTTAACAGACAGGCATGACGGCCCACTCGATGGAAAGCGGTTACCATCGCCTATGGACATTTGCAACACCAAAGGTGCTACAAATGCGCTGCTGCTCTCTTAAGGGAGACTGGAACCTGGTCACTAATGCCAGAACACAACTCAAGGTTGTTATTGCGACATAGACCAGGGGTGGTAGCCATCCAGTCGGGCAAATGCCCTACCACCTGGCTGTGGGTTGTTTTTCGCCTCTTACGACAGGCCGCCCCAACGCAGGAAATTGTATTCTTTCTCCGTTCCTGCATGGATAAATAAGTTAATATCGTCAAATAAATGGCAAAATAGACAAAAATACGGTATTTTTTTTTTTATTGTAAACATAAATAAAATAAGATTTTGTGTTGCCACCTGTTAAACGAAACACACAATCACAACAATTTGGCATGCTCAAAATCACTGAGGAATGGTCCATGTTCTTTCTGACAAGTAAAAATTGTTGTATGAAGTAAAAATATGCACGGCATCCATACTCAGCAGAGCTCTTCTTCGGAGCATGCGTGCTCAGTCGGGTTGAGATCTGGCGATTCGACAGGAGTGCGTGTTACGACTTACGAGTCCAGTCTCACTCCACCACCCTGCTTATGACACTGTAGTGCCAAGAGTGACAACCACAGTACATTATTTGGAGCCAGCTTGCCAACATTCCAACGGCTCTCGTCTCCTCTTCTCGTGTCAAATGATAACGTCGCTCCACATTATGCAATTTTTTTTTTAAACAACACTTTAAAAAACAATCTTCAGTCAAATAGAAATTCACTGAAAAGAATCAATAACTATCCAAAATAGTTGAAATAATAATCCTCTATTGCGGCGCTACTCTAAAATGTAATTTATCCCTAGACACTTTTGATGCGTGTTTTAGAACACTGTTCAAAACAAAAAAACAATATCTTTCAAAACAATTTTCATTGCATTTATTTTTAAGCTCCACCCACCTTAATTTCTTCCGAATTTTCTGCTTCATAGGTTATTAATAGTTAGTGGGAAATGGGAGTTAACATGTCGCTACTTATTGCCCTCACTAAAAGACATAAAGGAACATCATTGTGTTTTCGAGATCAACTAAGGATACTTGTGTAAAGTATGTAAAACTGAAAAACAAAGGCTGGTCAATATACATATAATGCTCGGTTACACGTATGTCAACCAAGCTAAGCCCTCGTTTATAATATGCCCGCTCTCATGGTACAAGCAGGAACGTGACGAGGGAAGTGGCCAGAGTAGGTGTGATGTTCAACATGAGTTACTTTTGCTTGCTATCTTGGAAGCAGGCATCATGTAATGTAAGCTTTAGTCTTAACTTTTTGTGTGATGCCGTATCTGTACAATGAAGCTATTAAACAAACAACTGGAATAGCTTATATAAACGATGGAGAATGCTATACACTTTTTTTTAGACTTCTTGTCTGTTTGTTCACGATTCACGTAAAAACTACTGGGCCTATTTCGATGTGGTTTTGGCTGGTCGACAGCAAATTCTTAGACTTAAACTCTGTGCTACTTTTTATCTTGGGCATTTTTTTGGGAATGATTTCAAATGGCCAGATTAAAAAGGGGTGCGAGTGTCACCTGTAGCGGCCCCTGTCCACGTCTCCATCGCCCTCGGCAGCACTGTTGTCTCCTCCCCCTCTGAAAGCAATTAAACATCACACATCCTACCAGCACTTTCATTTAAAATTTGTCACTAACCACTATTTTAAAGTTTAGCACGTAATTAGTAATGTTATGAGGTTATAATAGCTCTATCCTCATAATTATATACTAAATATGAAACCACTAGAGTTTACCCCCCCAGGTTAATCTCTAGTTCATACCTTTTGTTTAAAGAGTAGGTGTTAATAAGGTCGCATAGTATTAAATTTTATGTTAGTGCTATATACCCCTGGAAGATTGACTTCATTTTATATCGCAAACTATCCCTTCTCCCAGGATGAAAAGTATTTTTGGTATTAAAATTACATTTAAACAAAATTACAGCAAAACTGATCCAGTACTCCTAGTAGTTCTATCAAAGCTTAACAGACAGACAGATCGAGTTACTATCATATTTTTTTATAGATGATGCATTTTTATATCTAAGAACTTGAGAAATGATTGGTTCCATACAAACATTTCATCTTCTATTTCAACCCCTTCAAGTTTTATTTATTTATCACAAAAAAAAACCTATTCTACTCTCTGATAGCCTTTACATAAATCTATCCAATTATCCGGGATGAAAAGTATTCCTCTTCAACTCTCGATATTAAAATTACAAATATACCGAATTTCAGCAAAATTAGTCCAATTGTTTTTCTGTGAAAGCGTAACAAACAGACAGACAGACAGACAGACAGATAGACAGACAGATAGATAGACAGACAGAGTTGCTTTTGCATTTATAATATTAATAGGGATGTACAGGGAAAAATTTCAAAATCCCATTTCTTTTTTTTCTTCCTATTTTAATGAAACCAAAAACATGATAATAATAATGGGCAGACAAACACACTGTATACCCCTCAAGCCTTTTGTTATGGGTAATATACAACTGACCACTCCGGGGCCCATCCTCCAGGATGGGCTCCCTTTTTGCCAGACTGCCAAGGGTTATATTTTTCATGTGAATCTTGTATGTGTATAAATTTCTTTATTACCTCTGATTTTCCAAATGGCTCGATGGATTTCGACAGTAAGATATCATTATAGTCCTTTTAAAACCCCAAGTGTCTTTAGATAAGTGTTTGAAAAAAACAAAATGACAGTTTTTGACAAGAAATAGTGATATGTGAATAAAATAAATTACCAAACCTATGAAGTAGGGTATCAAAATAAAGGAAAAAAAAGGGATTACAAATATAATATAAATATAAAGGGGATTACATGTTAATTAGGAATAATAATTTGGTTAAAAAAGTTTTTGATAGCATAAAAATGGGCCATGTTTGTGTCAGACCTCATGGTATCATATGAGAGGATGATGGGCACCAACACCAATCGAAGTACATGATATATCATTGGGAAAGTGTTTTTGTGCAGAAGAAGGTAAACCCTGGCACTTGTCCCAGTTCAGTGTCTGATCAGAGGAACCCTATCTTAAAATCTATTTATTTTGGTGAGGTTTTTGTTACTTTTTATTAAAGTATTTCTGTCTGTGAAGGTTTTATCCACTTTGGAATAGTACTATTATTTAATAAATAATAAGACTATTATCACCTCACTATAAGAACCTCAGCATGCCCACCCCCCGTGCTAGCTGCCATGCTGCCTCAGGGACCAGGGGAGGAACTAACCGGTTCCTGCATTACTAGTTATTTACTTAATTACACTCAGGGTTAAAAGTATATGTATATATATAGATCAAACCTAACTTTAAAATTAAATTCTATACAAACATGATCCAAATTGGTCAAACTGAACCAGAGATTATATTTCGAAATGAACAATATATATACAGGTTGTCATAGTATTATTTGTTTACTTGAAAAAAGCTATCCAACAATGTATCATCTTGATTGGACATGGGTACCAAAATGCCCACCATCTTCTAGAATAGTTATAAATATCCATTGCCCAATCATATTTAAAACAACAACAAAAAATTAGATGACAATTTAAAGCTAAAGCAATAAAAGGACCAAAACAAGATTGAGAATTACTAAATTGCAATACATTACTTTTAAATTGTCTTTTTTGTAGTTGCATTTTTAAGTTTTAAATTATTATCGAACATTTATATTACAAGTCTAAATTATTACTAAAAAACATTGCAACAACAACAACATGACCTATCAAAATAGTAGCGAATGCATGGTGCAGCACTAGTATCAGCTGTTGTACTGAGGCCTTTTGCTTCTAATGTCATGCAAATATCAAGTTATTTTTATAACATCAAGTTATATTATTAAATTGCTCACAATTCAGTAGCACAATTAACGATTTCATAATAAAGTTTAATTGACAAATAACTGCTTTTATATAGCTCGATTGCTTAAAGTCATCTTGTAACAATACTTCGCAACACTTCGTTGACATCTGTAGTTGCAATCGATGATTTCTGTGAAATCTACAAGAACAATGTTAGAAATATATTAACTTACAGGCTTCTCTCTCTGTCAGCATCCGCATTTCCGTCCATTGCTATTCGTTACTCCAGGAAACCGAAAATTTCAACCGAAGCTGAACAAATTGAACTGCTTATAGGTGATCGACATTAAACATTTCCACACACATAGTCTCATATCATATCTCAATACAGACCAGCCTAATCCTTAAAAATAATTTATAGAACATTTAAAAAATTTAAGGAAAACTTTCAACACAGAACAACAATATATTTACATTTTTAACAAATTACAAATATTACAAAATACAATAACAAAGACTTCACAACAGAATGACAGACCAATTGATGTTGTTGTTGTTGTTAAAGTTTGCCACAAAAGTAGGCAAAGGACTTGGTCCATACAGCCTTGTCAAATGTGATTTTTATTCATATATCTCTTCTATTCAAATGTTTTCTCTTCTATTGTACTCTGTGTCCATTTCCATTTTTACAAATCTAATCCAACCATAGTTAAAAATTTATAAAGAATTTTATACGTAGCCGGGTTGCACCTCCTAACGCCCAGGGTTTGCAACGCTTTCGATAACTAAACACCCACAGTACTTAAAAAAGGTTTCAACGGCGAAAACCCAAGACTGAACTTTAAAAATTGTACCTTACAGTAATCTCACAAGTATGAATATTTTTTTTCATTTATCAGGTGAACTAGGAGAAGGAAAGAAGGACAAAAATAGGCTACCTTTTAGTAGGCCTTTGGGTCAAAAACATTAGACTACAAACAACAAACATTTACAACATCAATTTTTTCCAACAGCCTTCAAAAACGAAACGTCGGAATAACAAAAATCAAATTAATTACCGCGCTTAAAACTGTTAGGACGTAGTTTTATTACTTATACAAGTCGCGAAAACTTAAGAAAATAATACCTTCAAAAAATTAGAAAATTAAATTAAACCTAAAAACCAATTTAATAACCTTAATAAACAAAAAATCCCTTAAAATTAATAGAAATATTGATTTTATTGTTATTTATTTAAAGCATTCAAAACAATCATGATAGTCCTTATTAACCCAAAGGTCTAGTAAAAGGTCTTAAATTTAGAATTAAGATTATTTTTACTATATCTCAGATCCATGTAAAGTTTTAATGTAAACAACAAATATAGTATATAAACACCTATTTTTGATAAGTATATCAACACAAATCTTAAAAATTTCTTAAATAAATTAAGATTTATTTTCACACTCAAAGATCTTGTTAGATTTTAAGTCAAGAAAAACAAATTTCTTTTGTTTTTGTTGGCACTGTTGCTTGGTCATACACAAATAAAAACCTCGAACATACGTTCGGAGACATCTCTTTATAAAATGGTGGTAATTTGAAATTAGTAGCAATGGTTAAAGTTGGGGTAGTTAGAACCCTGGGCGTTCATTTGACGAAATTGGATTTGGTGCTGGGCTTTATTCACTATTTCATTAAAGTACTTTTTAACGACCGTGGGCGCTATGAGGTTAATAAGTCCTAGGAGGGGCGCGGGATCTCTGTATGGTCGTTATAAATCTTGAGGAGGGAATCGATCATTATAAATCTAGCCATTGAGAAATAAATACAATTAAAGGAGATATGATTAATCGTTTGATCGTCAGCATTACAATAATTATAAGTGGATGATGAAACAATTTTCATTTTAGCCAAAAACCAGGCCATTTGTCACTTGAGAGTAGAGTGGTTGCTGTTGTTTTATTCACCACAATGTCAGGCAAAGGAACGTAATTCATACAGCTTTATCTGATGTCATGATATAGATCTTAGACAGACATCTGTCAACGGAATTTTTGTGACGACTCGAATGCAAATGGCTACATTTTATCACACATCATTCTTCTAAAACATGATTATTATTTAAAGACTATCAGTATCGTACAACTATTGTTCATTTTATAGTTTTACCATGGAAAACGAATACTCCGTGGTATTATCATACAACAACAATTCTTTTACAGGGCACTATTATACATTTTTAGAAAACAAAATTGGATAGCACAACAGTAACCATCTGATCAAAAACTCCTTGGCTCCGATGATATCACTTCATTGTTGTTAAATTCGCCACAACGCACAGCGGGCAGAATAACTGAATCCATCCAACCTTATCAGTTATTAATTTTCAGAATCAAGTCAGAAAGATTTCGACAATAGACGACGGAATCTTTGCAGCAGTTCGATGAGATATTTCATGAATACATAATTCTTCGTTAGACACAATTATAATATCCTTTAACTATAATAAATAATCCTCTAACTAATTTTCACTTTTATCTAATTCTTATATTAGATCTCTTATAGCTCTTGCCTAAAACCATAGAGTACATTAATATAATGGAAGACTAAAATTCTTACAATGACTTTTTTCAAAGTCTCAATTTCTATCAGCGCATGGACGTATCTTCTATACAAATAATTAAAATTAAAGTAGTTTAGGTTTCTTTTATTTTAGAAACAAAAAATTTCTAAAATTGCACCGCGGTTAACAGCCAGTAATTACTAAAACATAATTGTTATAACCACATTTCTAGAGTTTGTGGCGCCGACAGTCTGCGACACGCCATAAAGTTTGTAATTGACTTATCGCCTTAAAATTAAGCTGTAAGCTGTAGTGAATTTGTTAAAAGATTGAGAGTTAGCCACCGTTCGTGTAACTGGGTGTTGCAATCGTTTTTCGGAGTAGACAGTCTCGTGAAGAATTATTAATCAGACCTGAAAAATCATTACGAGTTATTTTGTGACTTTTTAACAGACTTTAATAAAAGAAGAGGTTCTCAATTCGCCGTGTAAATAAATAAATAAATATACACATGTGTGTATATATAATAGGTTGGGGAAAGTCTTTTCGCATATAGTATGTATGAACTTGTAAGAAGATCTCTTTGGCTATACCATTTGTATCTGCCTGGTTTCGGTATCATTAAAAAGTTTTAATTTTAATGAAGACAATTCTAAATTCAAATTAGGAAAATGTGTGATTTTCATTTGTTTTTCTTATTGTTAAAATGAGTGAATCTAATGAAGACATTCGATACATTTTAAAATTTTATTACAAAAAAGGTAAAAATGCAACACAAGCCGCGAAAAAAAATTGTGATGTTTATGGACCTAATGTAGTATCTGTGAGAGTAGCGCAAATTTGGTTTAAGCGTTTTCAATCCGGAAATTTTGATATCTAAGATGCACGTCGCTCTGGTCGCCCTGTTACGGACAAAATAGATGCCATTTTTGATAAAGTGGAGCGAGATCGGCATATTAGTAGTTATGATGTAGCTGGAGAAATGGGAATTAACCACAAAACGGTTTTGGCGCATTTGAAAAAAGCTGGGTACACAGAAAAGCTCATATTTGGGTGCCTCATGAGCTCACTGAAAGAAACCTAATGAACCGTTTACTCATTTGTGATTCTTTATTACGACGTAATGAAACCGAACCATTTTTGAAGAAGCTGATTACTGGTGATGAAAATTGGATCACGTACGACAAGAACGTGCGAAAAAGATCGTGGTCAAAGGCCGGTCAGGCTTCCCAGACTGTGGTGAAACCCGGGTTAACTCGCAACAAGGTGATGCTGTGTGTATGGTGGGATTGGAAGGGCATTATTCATTATGGGCTGTTACCGCCAGGCAGGACCATCGATTCTGAACTGTACTGCGAACAACTGATGAGATTAAAGCAAAAAGTTAAGAGAAAGCGGCCGGAATTAATCAACAGAAGGGGTGTAGTTTTTCACTATGATAACGCTAGACCTCACACATCTTTAGCCACTCAGCAAAAATTACGAGAGTTTGGCTGGGAGGTGTTAATGCATCCGCCGTATAGTCCTGACCTTGCACCTTCAGATTTTCACCTGTTTCGGTCTCTGCAGAATTCCTTAGGCAGTGTCAGGTTAACATCACGAGAGGACTGCCAAAACCACTTGTCGCAGTTTTTTGATCAGAAGCCCCAAAATTTTTATAGCAATGGGATCACGTCCCTGCCTACAAGATGGCAAACAGTTATCCAACAAAATGGCACCTACATACTTTAGTCAAATGTAAATAAACTTTTTAAAAAAAATCTATTGAATTTTTATATAAAATGCGAAGAAATTTTTTCCCCAACCTAATATTATAATCAAAGTTTATTACACTAGAATTATTACAATTACAATATTAAATACAGCAAAACAATACACAGAAATATTAGGAAAACTCCAAGAGTTGTATCCACGCTTGTCAAGTGCCGAGCAGCAATTTGCCCTCAAAGAATACTGCGATTATCGGACAATAGTTATTTACCACAACATATCATGTGCTCCTTGTCCGACAGAGCTTTCGCTCTCTTCGACCGACGAATGTCGAATGTTCGTTCGTGACCGTTTCGCAACGTGTTATGGCTGGGAGAGAAGAAACGGCGAAAGAAACTTCCCAGCAACACGTCTAGTTTCTCCTATGGGGGGGCTGTGTCTCCTGGCGTCCCTCGCGGGGACGTGGAGAGATCGTGATTGGCGGCGTCGACGCCGCCGTCTGTGTCTGTCTGTCGGTGCCTGCCAGCCTGCCGTCCTAACCGCGGGCGGGCTGATCCGAGCCAGTCGTTTTGTGATATCGTCGACCTTGTCCGTGAGGATGTTACGCGGTCGTCGCACGAGAGCCTTTCGTCGAGGCTTATAATCGGACGCGGACACGACGAGGGGATTTCGATGGTGCGGCGCTAGATCGAAATACTTACGCGAGAGCGACGTAATGTAGTTTTTGATGGAGGGAAGCTCCAGATCGCGGTGGATGTCGACGTTACGCATATAGAGGGGAGCACCGACGGCTCTGCGCATGAATTTATTCTGAACGATTTGCAGTTTCTTTAAAAGGGCAGGCTTGGCATGGCCGAATACCACACTCGCGTATGTCATGATCGGGCGGATGCATGTTTTATATAGAGTAAGCTTGTGTCTGAGGGACATTTTGCTTCGTTTATCTATCATGGGTGCTAGACGACCCATCACAAATCGCGCTCTATTCCGGACTATAGTGATATGCTCGTTGAAGCGCAAGTTCTGATCTAGGGTGACACCCAGGTATTTGGTGTACTTTGCCCAGGGGATCTCTTGTTCGTAGAGCGAGATGGCTTTTAAGCGAAGGCAAGCGCGTTTGGGAGAGCGAAGCGTGCCCGGGGAAAAGAACATTGCTGCGCTTTTCTCCGGGTTTACCTCTATCCTCCATTTGCGAAACCATTCGCCTAGCTCTGTTACAGCTGCCTGTAGCCGGACGCAAGCCATTTGTCGGTTGTGATCTGATGTATAGAGTGCGGTGTCATCCGCGAAGAGGGCCAACTCTACATCTGGAGTTTTTGGGATGTCGCTGGTGTACAGCGTGAAGAGTAGTGGAGACAGGGACGAGCCCTGTGGTACACCGGCTGTGAGTGGGTGAGGGGACGAGCGTGTTCCTTCCACTCGAAAACGGAAGCTACGGCCTAGGAGGAAGTCTCGAAAGATGAGCACGAGTCTGTCTGGCACACCGAACTGGTACAGCTTGTAAATCAAACCGTTATGCCAGACCTTGTCGAAAGCCTTAGCTACGTCAAGGAACAGTGCGGCTGTTCCTATAGAGCGAGGGCGATGGGCAAAGTGGGATAGTATGTGCTCCGTGATGCGGTGTACCTGTTGGACGCATGAGTGTCTGGCACGGAATCCAAACTGCTCATCGGGTAGTAGATGTTTGCTGATGGCAAAATCTCTAAGTCTAGAGAGGATGACCCTCTCGTAAAGCTTGCTGAGTGTGCTCAGTAGGCTGATTGGGCGGTAGCTGGACGGTTTATTAGCCGGTTTTCCAGGCTTGTGAATACCGATGACGTCTGCTTCCTTCCAGATCGCGGGGAAAGAGGAGTTTGTTATGGCGGCATTGAAGATGCTCACTAAGATTATAATCAAGTGGCCGGGGAACAGTTTTAAGACGCGATTGTTAATGCCATCGATCCCTGGGGCCTTTCGCGGTTTGAGGGACTTGATCAGATCTTGCACTTCTTCCACCGTGACTGGGTCGAGTGTGGTTTCCGCTGGTAAGGAGGATCTACGTTCGACCTCGGAGTCCACCTCCGTCAGGTGTGACTGGTCGACGTTTTGTGTAGTGGGGGAGCATTGAAGCTCTAGACTCTGAGCAAGGCATTCGGCTTTCTCCTCATCATCGAACGCCTCGGTGTTGTCGGCTCTTTCTAGCGCGGGTATGATAGTGAGGGTATCTGATTTGAGAGCTCTAGCCAGCTTCCAGTACGCCTGGTGAGTTGGTTCGATATCTCTCAACGTTCTGTCCCAACGTTGTTCCCTGACTTCCCGGATACGTAGTTTGACCTCGCGCTCTAGTTGGCGGAGTCGGACTCTGTTGTCTTCGGTGGGATATCTGTCGTGAGCTCTGGAGGCGGCTCTCTTTTCCCTCAGCAGTACCCTCACTTCGTCCGGCAGGCATAAGTGACGGTCATCCTCCACTGGCACCTGTCTGGACGAGTTCCGCACTGCGGATTGAAGGTGGCTGGTGAGGGCCTCAATCGCCGTCTCCGTGTCTTGGTGGGATTCGATGTGGTCCGGGATGCGGTCCAGGTCTTGTGATTCGGTTGCCTCGAGGAGGTCCCCAAGCCTCAACCAGTCCACAGAGGTCCTAGTTTCAGATGTCTGGTCCGTCTGTTGTCCTAATTTGAGGATAACCGGGCGATGGTCCGAGTCTATATCGTCCATCGTTTCTATCGAATGGAACTGAAGAGTTACGCCCCTCAGTAATGCTAGGTCGAGAGTGTTTGGGGTCCCCCAGTCGCGGTTGGGGGGATATCGTGTGGGGGTCATGGGAGTTAATATATCAAACAAAAGATTGTCTGATATATTTATTAGGGCTCTGCCATTGGGGTTAGTGGTATTGCAATTCCACTGTTCGTGTTTACAATTCAGATCTCCGGCTATTATAACAGCTGGGCCTAAGTTGAATAGGGCTTCTAGGTATTTCTTAATAAGGGTTTTCTGCCACGCGAGGTATGCTGAGACTATGACTAGAGGTTGGTGGCCAGTCATTGCTAGTCTGCAGGCGGATACCT
Source organism: Dendrolimus houi (assembly GCA_039645545.1). NCBI lineage: Eukaryota > Metazoa > Arthropoda > Insecta > Lepidoptera > Lasiocampidae > Dendrolimus > Dendrolimus houi. The sequence continues at coordinate 123,541 of CM077133.1, forward strand.
CCATACCTACTAGTGGTGGGGTGACTAGAGGCATGCAGTGTAGAGATCTTCTGAAATAGATCAGGGTGCCGCCACCACGGCCTATCCTGTCATGTCTAGTGACCCGATAGTTAGAGATCTTTGGATCTCTTTCACTCGGTTTCAGGAAGGTCTCCTGCACTAGTAGTATATCTACTTGATTGGTAACCAGGAAGTCATGGACCAAGTCGCGCTGGTTTCGAAGACCGTTGGCGTTATAAGTCGCCAGAGTCGATGAGCGTGGTTTATTTCTACCTACATGCGCCATTTGTTACCGGTAACAATAATTTAACTAGGTTGTTTAGTTATAACGACCTAAGTACCTGGAGGAGGTACGCGTGATCCATTTCGATCACGAGTTGATCCCGGAGGGAGGGTTGATCAGACTCTGCAACTTGTCTCAGTTTTCGAGCCAAGAGTTGGACCTCTGCTAGGTCGAAAGGCAAGTTCTTGGCGAATTTAGTCGCCAAGGCTAAGTCCTCCGCTAAAGAGTGGTGGGGTGACGGCCCAGAAGGTGCTTTTAAAATGGGGGCGGGGGCATGGGTTGCTGGGGGTAGGCCGGCCAAAATTGGGGCGCGCGTCTTTAGTGGAGGGAACGCCTCCGTCGTGGGAAGACCCGTCCAGTGATTTACCACTGGAGGGGGGGCCGCCACGAATGCGGGTTTGTTCGGCACTTTTCTAGTGCCTTTTTGGGCGTTGCCCTTTCCAAACTTACGTTTGGGTCGGGGGGCGGCAGGACAGCCTCTGTAGTTAGCGGGGTGACCCGCTTGGCCGCAGAGAATGCAGCTCGGTGGCTCCGGGGAGTCCCGGGTGCGTGTGCACTCCGAGGTCCCGTGGTCGCCCAGGCACTTGACGCACCTGGGACGGGATTGACAATGTAGGGCAGAGTGCCCATAAAGTTGGCAACGATGACACTGCCGCAGTGTATGTTTTTCGTGTGGGCGTTTCACACGAAGGCCAGAGAGGCCACAGACCTTCTCAAGTTCGAAGATCTTTTTCCCCTCTGGGGAGAGGTCGAGGACAACCAATACTAGGTTTAGAGGAGACTTTGTTGCGTCGCCTCTGTGCATACGGTGCACTTCGTGCACCGGTACAGCTTGGGACTTAAGGTCCTCGAGAATGTAGGAACACTCGATTTCCTGTGGGAGTCCGCGGATTACAGCCCGAAGGCGTTTTTCTTCCGGCAGGGCATAAGTGTAGTAACTGATTTTACGGTCACATAACAAGGATGTTAGGGAGCGGTGGTCACTTGAAGACGTGACCATAACTTTGATGCCGTGTTGGGTATCACGGGCTTCTTTTATAGAGATTGCCTTACCTGGCAGCTCCTTAGCGAGTTGAAGCCAATGGGCTTTCTCGCGGATGATCAGGGGTGGCGGCGGGCGCTGTGAAGGTGGCCCAGGGCGGCTGGAAGGTGCCGCTGTTGGTTTTGTGGCCGCAGTGGGAGCGGGGTGGGGGGAGACCTCCCTCTGGGTCTTCCGTTTTTTCGAATGTCCCTATTAGGCGATTTCACCTCCTTTTATATTGTCGAACCAACAACACAGCGTTCACCCTTTAGCAACCTGGTAAAGTGAAACTTATTACAAAGGTTATTAAAAATCTTAAAAACATTTATAAGGTGCTCAACAATATAAACCCCATCATATAAATACAACCCAGTTTTTATGAAAATAAAACACCACTTTCATAAAATCGCAATCTGCGATATATATATATATATATATATATATATATATATATATATATATATATATATATATATATATATATATATATATATATATATATGTATGTGTGTGTATTCTATGTATGTTCAGACATAATTTGTTGTTTCTAAACTAATTCTAATGATACCTTTTGCTTTGGCTTCAACGAAGCTCCGAGATGGCTCGATAAACTTATTATAGGACTTTGGGTTCCGAAGATATAGCAGGAATTCCTTAACAGCAAGTTGAACACGCTGTAGTGCTAGAAGTTTTTTTGTCTTCATATTGTTTCTGAACCAGTTTTAAATTCTTCGAGCTGCATTCAACAACGGTTTCTAAATACGTTCTATCGTTTCCACATTCGAGAAGTTACCTTATTAGGGATACCATATATGTAACTTAAAAATGTAAAATATTTCTTGTTATTATATTTGAACAAAAACGAAACTGACTTCAAGAGGAACTAGAAAGCAAAAAAAAGTCGGTGCCACACAAAACATAAACAATCTATATTTTGCAATATTTTCATGTTGTAAAAATATTGTTTTTACTTGGCACCGACTTCAAGATGTAGAAAATTTTATTTATTTCTTTTTAGTTACTCTTGAAGTCGGTTTATTTATTGATATACTTTTTTTTTATTAAATCAAACTATAGTGGGAAGATATGAGCTTCCAAAACCGTAAATTTATAATATCACTGTACCAAAATGGTAAAAATTGTGTGATGCTCGCTAACTTTTGAACTATGAAGTGGAAATTCTGAAAAAATGAAAGTGGTAATATTGTAAATTGAAAGTGGTAACAGTTCGTTTCATCGAATTTTGAGTAAGTACATTGCGGTGAGCGTTCCTTGTCACCACGGAACCTTTCGTTTTTTGTGGAATACACTCACTTGACTCATTTTTATTACTACTCCAATAGCACTTTTTTTTAATAATAACAAATGTAATGTGGTTACAGGGCCCATTTTTCGTGTAATATAAAACTTTGTTGATGATATTTTATATGAGCTGATGATATACTTACTTCAAAATTTATTTTTCTTTAGGGTTCCCTTCTAAAGTTTAGATTTTTAAAGTGTGGCTTTTAATATCTGTGGCCCAAGATGAGAAGGGTGTGAGGCACCACCAGGACCCCTTGTCACCTTTAGGTATCGGAACCCTAAAAAGCATTGGAAGGGTCCGGCATGTGAGACGGGCTGCGGCAGCGCGGGGCTGGGGCCGGGGCGGCGCGCAGCCGGGCGCGGCGCGGCGCGGCGCCGCGGGCCCCGCCGCATCCGGCCAGCGCGGGCTTCGGGCCCGGCATCGGCTCAGTGCAGCGCAGCGAGCCGCCGCCGCCGTCCGCACAGCCCGCGCCCGCGCCCGCGCCGCGCCATGGAGCATTTCATCGCGACGGTGCGCAAGTACCCCTGCCTGTGGAACACCACCGCCATCGAGTACCGCGACCTAGAGCTCAAGGACGCTGCCTGGGCCGAGGTCATGAAGGAGACCGACCTGTCCTCCGGTGAGTGTGCGGCCTCGCCCTGCCCCGCCCGCCGCGCCCCGCGCCTGCCTAGCGACGGCTGCGGGTGCACGCGACCCGCGCGCGCACCAGCGCACCATCCGGCCCAATGGCGGAGCTCGGCGCCCGCTCGCCCAGTCGGGCCGCGCGCGCTTTCTTCAATTCATTACTCGCCTAAATAATAATGATAGCAGGCTTGCCATACTTATCCGTGCGGTTTCGCCTGCTCATCGGGTAAAGCTTTTGCTCTTCCTGAATAAAAGTAGTATTTGTGTTCATCTCAAGTCTGTAACTTTAATATAATGTACATGTCACAAACAAACATGAAACGAAAAGGGCTTAAAAATTTGGGAGACATACGATAAGAATATAATTCCAAAGCGAAATATGAATAATTAAGAGAATGACTAATTTGTCTACTTATATATTATTTACGTGCCCTAATAGCAGCCGTTATAAAGACGGGTGCACTGCATTGGAAATTAGTGGGACTCGTTCGTATACAAAGATTTAAATTTAAAGGCGTCCCTGTAGAGATACCACGCCAACGTGAGGAGCCGCGAGTTTGCTCGTAATTGGAAGGCTGGAGGGTTCCCTCCAGACACCCGATTGAGTTTTGGAATTTTTCCGTAATATATAAAAGGTTACCCCGAAATGATTCTACTTCGTCAATTGGGCCCCACATATCTTGAATTTGTTTCCTTTAAACAATATTTTGTATTCAATGTTAGCAACTTCAACAGGCGCAATTAGATAAAAAAATTGAATAAAGTACTTAAACAATCATAAATAAATAAATGTCGATAATGTTAAATAGTTTGAAGTCATTGAATAAATAGGTTAATATTCGGTTGCAGTGAAAGAGGTGAAGCTGAAATGGAAGAAGCTTCGCGACAGCTACCGCGACGCGCTGAAGCGGCAGACCGACATGCTGGCCAAGGATCCAGCCAACCCCCCCAAGAAGAACTACCCCTGGAAGTACATGGGGCTCATGCAGTTCCTGCAGCCGTACATGGGCAACCGGAAGAAGCCAGCCGAGGCGCCGGCGCACGCCGCGCTCGAGCCGCACCAGCCCAACGGCCACGTTTCGGTCGCGCCCCACAACGGTGAGTATCGCCCGGCCTCCTGTCTCCTAACTCTGGCCCACGCTCGATCGTAATCGGTGGCCGTTAATGTCGCGCAGGTGCGGAGGGCCACTCCTCGGAGGAGTCCGACTCGGAGGCGGACGCGGACGGCGAGGAGGAGCCCTCCCCGACGAAGCGCAAGAGCGGAGAGCGGCTCACCGCGATCGACCGCAAGCTGGACTACCTGTGCAGGGTGCACGCGAAGCGCCAGTGCGCGGAGGGAGCCGGCGCCGCGAAGGCGTCGCAGGCGCCGGCCGTGGAGCACTCTCCGCCCCCGCCGCCGCCCCCGGCGCCTCTACAGCCGGCACCCTCGGACCCGCTCGAAATATTCTTTAACAGCATGTGCCAGGCGACGAAACGGTTCCCGTTCCCCGCGCAAATCAAGATCAAGAAGACGCTGTTCGGCGCCGTGATAGAGGCCGAGGAGGCGCTCGTCGCCGAGCAGCAGAACTACGCGAGCCTCTGGGCGCGGGGCGGCGGCTCCTCGTCCAGCAGCGACGCGGACCCGCCCGACGACGACGAGCGCAAGCCCTCCTGAGCCCCCGCCGCCCGCGTCTTCGACCGAGTGCTTGCAGTCCCCGTACAGTGAAGGCTTCTGTAGCGACGCTGGTCGTTAGCTCTTTACTTTTATCATTTCACTACGAAACTGTAAGAGACGTTTCATCATAAACACCCATGCCTCAAAAACCAAGAAATGGATCATATTCAAAGCACCTTTTGTTCAAAGTATTTTTTAGGTTTTGTAGCCATTAGTATAGCAAAAACGAATCCCTCATAAAATGTTCGTGTCCTTCCGTTCATCTGTCGGTCTGTCGTTATATGCCTCAGTAATTTCTCTTGAGGACTACTGGTTTAATACGAGTGTAAGGCGCTACAAAATTAAGATACGGATAGCCCCCCCCGTTCTTGTCACAGATGGTCACATTCGTGAAACCGCTCCCTTCCTAGTGTGACATCACATATTTTGTAATCTCATTAAGAAATTATCAAATTAAATCAGTAGTTCCGTAATAAGTTTTATTTCCATTTAAATTATTTTTTAATAATTTAAACCCTATGACTGTACAGATAGAGCTGGAAATATTTTGAAGTTTTTCGTTAATAGTTCAAATTTCGTGTTTTACTTGGATCGGATCGGACTTTAAAATATTGTAGAATAATTTCTTTTACGCTTTTTCATTTCTATTGAAGTCCGTCTCATTTTTGCTTGATTTTTGTTATCTTATTACCGAAACTATTCCGAAGCTGTCCAATCGAACGCAAAAACAGTGATGGCTGAAAAACCGCATAAATTTCACATTTCCTGACAGATTATAAAGAATTTTCTGCTATATCTTGGGGATCCAAAATACAATAACAATAACATTTATATAGAGCTATTTTGAAGCTTTACTGCATCCTTCGCAAAAGAATCGTCAAACTCTGTACAGAAACAATATAAAATAATATATATATATATATATACTCGACGAATTAAGAACCTTCTCCTTTTTTTTGAAGTCTGTTATTCTTAAAAGTCTTAATTATATTATACTGTTTCCAAGCGTTTATTTTACATTTGATGTTTGCACGTCTATCAAGTTACATATTTCTTGACAGTAAAGCCCACATATAACATATGACATAATTGTCGTACTTTATTGTTGTGGGTGACGTAATAGTCATGTTCTGTGCATCACGTAACGCACAGACTATTAACCAACAAACCTTTAAAAAACCATAGACACTATACTACGTAAATAAATCGAAAGTAATCGATTTGGATTTTTTTTACTTTATTACAAAAATGGCTTACATCTAAAATATGTTCATTGAAATGTAGGTATATTTATCATACGATATAGTATTTTTTAGCAAAAATATATAAATAGATTAAAAGTTATTTACAAATTGAGTCGATTTTTATGATAAATCGAGTCGGTAACGTATTAGGACATTACTAATTCATCCGTCATCCAGCTATCAAAAGTAAAATAAACACTTGGAAAGGGATAGCGCCCATCGTGTATTATGTAATAAGGTGAAAAACTCTGAAATAATCAGGAGTGCAAAGTTCCAAAAACACTTTCGAAATTGGTTTAAATAATATCCGTCGCGAAGTTTTTGACAGATGGGATGTTTTTGACTCTCTGGAACCCTTCGCTGTGCGCGGCTGCCGACTCATTTCAAATTGGTTCCCAATCAAAACTAGCACTGTTAACCAATTTTATCTTTAATTTTAACTGAAACCAAAATTGTTACTTTACAACAGTTATGAATAGGAGAGTGTTTAGGCCTAAGTTGATAAATATGTAAGTCAAGTATAATTAAGATGTTGGATGTGGGATGTTTAAAATAATCGGCACACAAAGACACGCATTGCATATTGCAAGCGAAGCAAATTATGCTGGGGTTGCGGATAATACACAACGGACCACTCTAGGGTGGATCCCAGACACCCAGAACAAAGCAAACAAGAGCAAGTTCGTTCACGAAATTTACAATGCCAGAAATCGAGCCTAGAGCCTCAGCTAGGCCGACAAAAACTTACTCAAAATTATAAAACAAAGTTTTCTTGTAGGAAATTAAAGATTTCAACGTCAATGTATATTTTTATACGAAATCGCATACAAATAAATATTAGGTTGGGGAAAAAGTTTCTTCGCATTTTATATAAAAATTCAAAAGGTTTTTTTATAAAGTTTATTTATATTTGACTAAAGTATGTAGGTGCCATTTTGTTGGATAAATTTTTGTCATCTTGTGGGTAGGGACGTGATCCCATTGCTATAAAAATTTTGGGGATTCTGATCAAAAAACTGCGACAAGTGGTTTTGGCAGTCCTCTCGTGATGTTAACCTGACACTGCCTAAGGAAAATCTGAAGGTGCAAGGTCAGGACTATACGGCGGATGCATTAACACCTCCCAGCCAAACTCTCGTAATTTTTGCTAAGTGGCTAAACATGTGTGAGGTCTAGCGTTATCATGGTGAAAAACCACATCCCTTCTGTTGATTAATTCTGGCCACTTTCTCTCAACTTTTTGCTTTAATCTCATCAGTTGTTCGTAGTACAGTTCAGAATCGATGGTCCTGCCTGGCGGTAACAGCCCATAATGAATAATGCCCTTCCAATCCCACCATACACACAGCATCACCTTGTTGCGAGTTAACCCGGGTTTCGCCACAGTCTGTGAAGCCTGACCGGCCTTTGACCACGATCTTTTTCGCACGTTCTTGTCGTACGTGATCCACATTTCATCACCAGTTATCAGCTTCTTCAAAAATAGTTCGGTTTCATTACGTCGTAATAAAGAATCACAAATGAGTACGATTCATTAGGTTTCTTTCAGTGAGCTCATGAGGCACCCAAATATCGAGCTTTTTTGTGTACCCAGCTTTTTTCAAATGCGCCAAAACCGTTTTGTGGTCAATACCCAGTTCTCCAGCTACATCGTAACTACTAATATGCCGATCTTGCTCCACTTTTTCAAAAATGGCATCAATTTTGCCCGTAACAGGGCGACCAGAGCGACGTGCATCTTTGATATCAAAATTTCCGGATTGAAAACGCTTAAACCAAATTTGCGCTACTCTCACAGATACCGCATTAGGTCCATAAACATTACAATTTTTTTTCGCGGTTTGTGTTGCATTTTTAACATTTTTGTAGTAAAATTTTAAAATGTATCGAATTTCTTCATTAGATTCACTCATTTTAACAATAAGAAAAACAAATGAATGTCACACATTTTCCTAATTTGAATTTGGAATTGTCTTCTTTAAAATTAAAACTTTTAGTGATATATACTATATGCGAAACCAGCCAGATACAAATTTAAGAGGGGAGATTTTTTTTAAGGAAATGTGTTTGTTAGCCAGTTCCTAAGATACGAGTGATCGGGCATTTCGTTCATTTTCATGCTAATGCGGCTGCCAATTTCTACAGTCTCTTTATGCAATAAACGGATTTTATGACTGACCTCTAAACTCTTTAATTTTGAGTTACATAGAATTTTGGCGACGCGGCATTTTATTTCATTGATTTCTATTCCGACGTTTCTGCCACTTCTTAGTAGCTGTGATCACGACTACTTTGAGTTACGTCTTTATTTTTATTAAACGTGCGATGGACATCTATTATGTCCCTTTTTATATTTAGGCCATACTTACTACATTGTCTGAGATGAGACAGAACCTGAGGTGGCTCAGTAAGTTGCATCCTTATCAGAGCACCTGATTTACTAAATCGACGTAGTGTAATAACTGCTTAGAACCCTTATTAGACTACTAATTTTGGCATCTTTCCCCTATTGACCTGTATCTAAATGTTAAAATTCAACCGCTGGCAACGTAGGCGAATGGATAGTAAGATATAGACCCGCCCTTAAAATATCAGGATGGTGTAAAAAAGTATATATAGTCAAGGTGGCGAAGTCCGTCAGCGGGGGAACTCCATACACCTCTCATTATTTCGGTTTGAATAGTTAGGACGACAACAAGTCAATTAGTGAAGCTAAGAATTGTAGTTGGCGTTAAGTTCCGTTTAAAAAAAGTTAAAAAACGAGGGGGGGTATGAACTTACTACATTGACGGACTTCGCCACCTTGACTGTAAATCAATTATAATTTTGGCAATCTATAACTGTAGTAATATTATATTTTCAAAAGTTTGTCTTCTACGCCTACACGACAAAACCACTGAACCAGTTTTGATGTTATTTAAATATATAGGTATATATATAATTGCGATAAGAGGAACAACAAAGAATACCCTTTATCTCGGAACGAATGTTGTAGTTCTCATGAGATGCGGATAATAATTTTAAAATATGCATCGTTTGTATTTCACAAGCTGATTTCCGCTGTTTTGGGGAGAAATACCACGTGGATGAAAGTGGGATATTTGTTAAGTACCTCGGAAAATGAGAAATAGTTAAATTGTAATTGTGTGTCTATTGATAATAGAGAGAGAGAGAGAGAGAGAGAGATATAAGATCGAGTAGTGTTGTACAACCCTGTGATCTCTGAAGGTATTAAAGTGATTTTATAAAGTTGTCAGTTTTCATACACGTTGCTCCGCCTTTCTGTGATCTGTTACTCTATCTATATATTTAGCATGAACCTAAAGTTGATCCCAAACAATATTCCTGACAAATGAACTCCCTGTTACAGGTGGTCACAGCATGCTTCATATTATACTAGAGTTAAACCCTAGTGCGTACCTCTTGTTTAAAGAGCAGGCGTTATATTGTATTATTTTTTATCTATGTGCCCCCGGAAGATTCACCTCATTTTATATTGCGAACTATCCCGGCTCCCGACATGAAAAGTACATATCTCCATTTTCGGTATTAAAACTACATTTAAACAAAATTACAGTAAAACCGATCCAGTATCCTAGTAGTTATTCCGTGAAAGTTTAACAGACAGGTCGAGTTACTCTATATATAAACTTGAGAAATGATTGTTCTCCCATAGAAACTTTCATCCCATAGTTCAACCCGTTCTAGTTTTATTTATCTATCCCCGTCTATCTATCTGTAAACTACATAAATGACAAAAATGTACAAAATGTCCAAAATGACAAATCACAATAAAAAACAAAACCTATCCTACTCTCTGGGATAACATTTACATAAATCTATCCCATTATCTGGGATGAAAAGTATCCCTTGGCTACCCTCGATATTAAAATTACATATATACTGAGTTTCAGCTAAATCGGTCCTGTAGTTTTCCCGTGAAAGCTAACAGACAGACAAAGTTACTTTCGCATTTATAACATTTATAATAGTGATAGTATCCAATATCAGAGTATAATGCGAATCGTTGCTATATTTCTTGCAACGTTTACTGATAGCGGGTTAACGGATTTCACTCATAAATAATCTCAATATCAAGGAGTCTTCATTGCCGCCATGTCGTTTACTTGCTCTCGCAAAGATCAGCTCCGCCAGATGGTGCCTGAGCTCTGGGCCCCTGGGGCTCTGCGGTCGTGGCTGGTGGCACACGCTCAAGGCATTTATAGTATAACACACGGAGAACGACTAGAAATATATGTATTATTCATTTAAAAATAAACAGAGATCTTTTGATCCAAAAAGCTTATTCAGTAGACGAATACATGTAATATCTTTTTTTTTAGTTGCCTAGTTGCTGCAAACTGGCCAACTCAGCTTACCTACTTTAAAAAAAAACAGAACACAGAGAATATGGTTGCTGAATGGTCTTCTTGATGCGAACACAGCATGCATTATATATACCTCCTAGCTGACAGGGCGAACTTCGTGCCGCCATATTTTCTGAATTCCTAAAAGACTTTGTTTCATGACATAAAAACAAAATCATCAAAATCTGTCTAGGTGATTAGGAGAATTCTAGAACCCGATCTTAGCGCCACCTACCGGTTCTAATTGTGAATCTAAACCATCCGGGAACCCACTCAAACACACAAAAACAAAATCGCTCCAGGTGATTAGGAGGATTCTAGAACCCGATCTCAGCGCTACCTACCGGTTCCAATTGTGAATCTAAACCATCCGGGGACCCATTCAAACACACAAAACAAATATCATCAAAATCGGTCCAGCCGTTTAGGAGTTCACTGTCAACACACGTACAGAAGAACTATATATATAGATAGACATAGAGTACATAATAATTTAGAAAAAAAGAAAAGAAATAATGAAGTTCAATTAATAAATAACAATTATATAATTAAATATCGATGCATTGAAAATATTGATTATAATAATTATTAATATGACATTACCTGAAATATCGAGTTCTTTTATGAGTTTATGGATACATTTTAACGGATCTTTCAGTAACTCCATGAATCTGTGAGCAATTTTCGATGTAGCATGACAAACTGCACTACAATACAATCTGCCTTAAGCCAAAACAATTTAGTCACAGATAAAATAGTGGTTGTACTGGACTATGTTGATTTCTAAGGTATTTTTAATTGCCATTTCGCATGCCTGAAAGCGCAAAAACATGTGAAACGTAAAATAACATATTGTCTTCTAATGTTTTTATTTACCATATTTTAAAACAAATAAATGATTTGATTTGATTTGACATATATCAATGCATTTGCCTACTCGAAGTATACATATTCCTGAGATTACAGTAATATATGTATATTCGCTCTACGGTACATATATAAACTAATTCTTTAATCTGGGCTTAGTAGTTTACCATTTATTCCACCCTGAAAATAACATGCATAATATCTAATTCCGTAAAATACATTATATTTACCAATGAATACAAGATGCGCTGCTGCTTAAACATTTGAAGTGAGCACAACCTACCTAGGTAGATACCTAAACTTTTGTTCCGAAGTCTTTTCCAAAATTAAGCCGGTTTTTTTTAAATCTTTGGACCGTAGATGGAAGTTTCTGGTTCGCTCTTATGGACTACGATAAACAGACAGATCTATAGTCCTTTTTAATATAGCGATTGGAGTTGTACTTATGCAACCAAAATATTGGAAGCCGAAAACGGTGCCGGTGATGCCCTGCTTTCTGCAGTTGAGCATAAAATACTTTTACATTATTATTGTTTTAGATTTAACAAGATCTTTGTACCTATTCGCCTCAAATGTCTGAGGCAAAATTGCAACTGTATGTTATTTTATTAAAGACGCATTATTGAACGTATTAAGCCAAAGACATTATTAAAAATGGATCTATTAGCTAGTTTGAATGATATTTGTTCGCATAAAAGTTCGTTGTGGAGTGTGAATAAGAAGACGGCGCGGCGCGAAGTCCGTGGGTCCGTCGGTGGCATGGCGGCGCTGCCTGCCGACACCATGCCGCGTCGCCGCGCGCTTATTTTTAGTGCGCGCGGGGCCAACCGCCAGTGCCGCAACGAGGCTCGTCGACGCAGGGTCCACGCGCCACCTGCATTTACAAACCAAACACACAATATTCACTGCAAACATCATACAATTTAGGTAAGGAACTCATTTGTTTATCGCTAATGTTGATTTCGTCTTCATTTATTACGATCGCCGGGTATGTTTCGTTTGTAAACCGCCATCGTCCAATTTTTATTTGTTGTCTACATTTTACCGGGAATTCGAAGCGTCGCCGCGTCACTCGCGTCGCTTCTTTCGTTTCGTTTTTTGTCGTATGTTTTGGAGGTTTTAATGTAAAAGTTACCTACCTACCATTTTGTTGTTGTTACTATGCAATTGATTGGAATATCATATCAGTTGAAATTAATATTTGTTTATGTATAGTTGTTATGCAGCCATAGATTAGTTTAAGATTTTGTTATATTTCGGGTTCCGCTGAGTAAAGTTAAAAAGCGACTCCTATTTCCGTCTGTCGTCGTGTCTTCACTATTAATTATCAAATATATTGTAACATTTAAACAGATACTTCTTGAAATATTGGCTTTTTTCTTGTAAATACTGTTTTCTAATAGGTATTTGTTCTTTTACATCTAAATTATTTTCTTAACTTCCAAGTAACCTCTGTCACGTGTCTTTGTTTCAAGTCTTCATTAAAATAAACATAATTATGCCTAGACCATTAATATAATTATAATAAATTAGTCTTAGACCTTTATCGTTTTAACATTTACAATACATTATCAGTTGATTTTTTCGACTTGTAATTAAGTGTGACAAAAAGGATAGCCTACAAATATTATGTATGTTGTTTTTTACTACAAGATAAAATTTTAGTTAATTTGTGTCTTTAGATGAATACTTTAAATATTTTCTATTGTAATATCTAACTTTAGATGCGGCTTAAGTTGTCTTAAGACATTTAAACATCATTAAATAGTGTACAATTCATTGCAAACATCCTGTTTGTAATTTACAATGATAATCTTCTAAGAACGAACAATATACCTGTAGGTAGCTAGTGACTTTATTTTTTCGGAGAACGGCACAAAAAATGCTAGTGGGCTAAGTCGGCCAATTTTATATGTTCAATAATAAAGAATGAATATAGTGATTTAGGCATGTTGATAGTTTTAAAATTCAGGGTCACGTATGTGCTTGGCTTGGCCACACGGGCGCGTATCTCGGTCATTAGTACCGGCGCCTGCGCCCGTTTATCGACATTGCACTGAGCATCAATAGTTTTACCAAAAAAGAATTATCCGTATTGTATTTTGTAGTGGAACTGTTTACGCGCCACAAGGTCATTAATTTCTATTAATGATGTTTTAATCTGTCAACAGAAATCAATGATGTCTGAGAAACCAAAGAGGCCGATGTCGGCGTACCTGATGTGGCTGAACAGCTCCAGACAGGACATAAAGAAGGACAACCCCGGCCTCAAGATGACCGACATCGCGAAGAAGGCTGGCGAGATGTGGAGGTCGATGAAGGACAAGAGCGAGTGGGAGCAGAAGGCGGCTGACGCCAAAGACGCCTACACGAAGGAGATGGAGTCGTTCAACGCCAACGGCGGCGACGCGGGCGGCGGGGGGGAGGTCAAGGGCAAGAAGAAGACGCAGAAGAGAGGCAAGAAGGCGCCCGCGCCCAAGGCGAAGCCCAAGCGCGCCAAGGACGACGACGACGACGACGATGACGAGGAAGACGATGATGAGGATGACGACTGATCTCCGCGTGGACTATTTTAATTCATAAGCCGATGAATGGAGTGTAAATGTGGTTTTAATTTTAAGTAGTAGAAATAAAAGTATGGAGCTAGCGACGATCTTGCTGCGGGTGAGTGTACGGCGCCGTACAGCTGTCGTGCGGCCGCTCGCAGCCCCTTCGGCGAAGTTCAATAACAAGGGAGCCCTTTGTGCCGGTGGGCCACTGCCAGGTATTCGCGAGCGGCGTCCACACCATCTCGAAACGATTCTTTTAATACTGTTTTACTCGTATCTCTGTTGTCGTTGTAATTGTAAGTAAAATGCATTTAAATAAAACAATAAATTTAAGCGTAAGTTGAACATCTGCCAACTATTTGTATAATAAATAATTAAATATTAATTCTGCAATTGAAACTTTTTTATTAACAAGTTTTTCAATAAGCACGTACGGTGCAGCCAACCGCACAATTTATTAGTACTAGTGGTAGAAACTTGACCATAATTAATTTAAATTATGAGTTTGAACATTATTAAGGTTCTGTTGTCAAAGACAGATTTCGCCAAGGCTATACTGTTAATTTGACTTTAACAATAAACAAAAGAGTATACATGCGTGTGTGTGTAATATTTTTTTTTATTAATTTAATGTATTTTTATGCATAATTTAAAGAAATATATGCATTCTACACTCCTTTTGTATATAAACTATAAGTGTGCGAAATTTCACACTCCGTCCGTGCAATTTTCGTAAAAAGGGGTACAAAGTTTTTGCTTCACGTATCAATATATAGATACCTAATTATTGTCAGTTTCAATATTAAATTTACGAAACGATACTTTGATATAAAATTACAGTACATAGGTAAACAAAACAAATCGAAACGTTTGTAGTTATGAATTCTTATTTTTTGCAATCTATCGATTGATCTGAAAGAGCTAGCTGATAGGTGTTGTGTTTACAGTTTAAGATTATCATCGGTAGATGGCGTTTTTCCACCAAATAATTGTGTGGAAAGTATAGTTTCGTAGATGGTAGTATGCAACACTAGTTTGCCGAGTTACATACAATATTAGTTCTTAGCGTTCCTGTATTAAAAAAGGGGCAAGGAAAAAGAAAAATTTAAGTAATCTATATTTTCTCGTCCAGGTGCCTTTTTAAAAAAAACTAAAATTTAGACGATGCCTCATGATAAATGGTCGCTTTTAGAGATTTTTTTTCTGTCTGAAAGCTTGTCTTAGCACAGATACATATATTTGCGATCTCGAATGGCTGAACAGATTAAACAATGACAATTTTAAGGATTAATATAAGAATTTTATGTTAAACCTTGTATGTGTCTTTTGATTAATTATTTGCAAGGTCCTGAAGATAGGAATATAAAGGCGAAATCCCAAGCGAACGAAGTGGTGACTACAGCTAGTGTAGCAACATAAGTTTGTCCACGTTGTGTCAAAAGTTACACTAAAAACTTTTTTTAAATATTTAACTTAAAAGAATGGGAGAATAACCAGTGACGCCATCTAGACATACATATATTTTCTAGTATTTTTCTTCTATGTAAATAGGATTTTTCCTTCGTGTCCGATACTTAATCGATAATTGTCCCGGTGGTATTCTAACTTCGGTTTTGTCTTCGAAGTTCGGAGTAAGTCATTATATAGGTACCTATATGATTAATTTTTTTTTTTTTAAATTTCAATTTAGTATAAAATGTAGTTATTACAAAGTGCAACTCTAAAAATTAATTGGCTTCAGTGGCAACCGTAGTCGGGTATCGCGTCGCATCGCTTCGGCTAGCTTCGCGACGTGGTGGGTGGTGGGCTTTTACCCGTATCGCTTTAGTGGCAAATATGCGAGCCGTAATCCCAACCGACTACGACTCCTTTTAAGATAATAAAAAACATGATTTAGGTAATATCATAGAAAAAGAATACTAACGTATTGAAACGGTACTCAGTGTCAGGTAGGACGTCGGCCGCGGGGCCCCGAGCCCCCGACGCGGACCGCGGCCGCGCCAAATCGATAGTCAGCGATGTGGAATTATAAAAGTAACCGGACGGAGCGTTGCCTCCCGTCCCCCTCGCGGCCCCTCGTCGTCCGGGGCGTCTGCGCCCTTGCTTTTCCACGTGTCTCGACGTCGGCACCGCTCTAACGCGGGACGGTGCGCGGCGCGCGAGCGAGACGGCCGCGTTTGCGCGCTCGCTTCCCGCTGCGCGTGTCTGTCTGCCTTCGTGCGCGTCACCGTGTTCGGTGCGCGGCCTCGCTGCGGTGTGACGTGTGCGTTTTTATATATTCGGTGAATTGGCGAGTATCACGGGGATGCTGGCCAAGGGCAAGCCGGCGACGGCGGCGGCGGCGGCGGCGGCAGCGACGGCGGCCGGCGTGAGCAACGAGGCGGCCGTTGCGGCCGCGGCGGTTGCGTTGGCGACGGTCGGCCGCCGCGTGGAGAGCAGCCAGGCGGACGACCGGCGCGTGATCCGGCTGGTGCGCGAGCGGCCGTTGCTCTACACGCGCAACAACATGCCCGTCGCCAGCTACTACTCCCAGGTCAAGCTGCTTTGGCACGAGATCGCCAAGGAGATGGGCTGGACCGGTGAGCATGTCACACACGAACACACAGCGCACTAGTTTCGCGACGCGAATCATCTCGGTCGCGGCCTCGCGGCGGCCGTGATAATGGAACATGCGAACGCTGCGCTGTTATCTGATTATAAAACAAACAAATTCTTAATGGGCGTCAAACATTAAAAATACTTTTTGTCGTATTGTATCATATCGTATAATAGATTAAATTATTGTAAACTGAGACACATATTAGTAATAGTTTGCAAGACGTATGGGGAATACATTAGGCTTTAGAGCTGTAAGCCGCGCGTCAAGTGTTTCAGTTTGCATATTTTCCTCATAGATCGACCAAGTGCGCGTCGGACGACGCACGTAGATGGGTTCCGTGTAGGCGAGCGACGTGTACTGTTTTTGTCACTTCGCTATAAAACCCAGTAAAAAAAGCATTTCATCGACTGTTTACCAAATATTTTAAAAAATTACTTCATGTATTTTCTTTGAAACCAAGTCTTCGTTGTAAGTATTCGTAATCCTTCTATCTTCATTTTTTTTTCATACGACTATGTAAGTATTTACTATGAAAATAATTTTTTAGTCCCTGTATACACACGTATGCTTCTAATCAATATTTTATTCCTAATTTCACTACAACATATTTCTACTAAATTTCATATATGTATTTTAACTCTCTAGCTTTCCGAGAAAAATGACTGTGAGATATAAAGACAGACGGACATGACAAGAATATGTATGTCAGTACTTAACCTCAACACAACAGTACTTGACTAGAATCGCTTCGGAAGCGATTTCAGTGGTAGAAGAATAATTTTTAATAAGTAATCTGCAGGATGCAATTAAAAAAAAAGTTTTAATAAAAAAACGAAACAGTTCTCACTAAAATGACTACGGAATCCTAAAAGAGGACATTTTTAAAATATATTTTTTATAGTCTGCTATTTTTAATAGATGGAAAGTTAAAGAAAAATGTCATAAGCATTTCCACTTGATCATTGGTTATATTGTTTGAGAAAGCGAAGAAGCTTTTGGATGAAAATGGTGAATGTAGTTCTGCTGTTGGCAGTGGCGGAGGTGCGTCGCAAGTGGTCGCACATCCGAAACTCCTACTCGAGGCACCTTCGCAACGAGATGCACGGCGCCGTCACCGGCAAGGGTCGCGTCGTCTCCAAGTGGTACCTCGCCGACGAGCTCACCTTCCTCAGGGAGCACATGGCCACCGACACGTGAGTGTACACCAGCACCACCACACCACCACACCACCACACCACAGGAGTTCAGCAGACTGCCAAACGACCCACTCGATGAAAAGCGGTTGGACATTTGCAACACCAAAGGTGCTACAAATGCGCTGCTGCTCTCTTAAGGGAGACTGGAACCTGGCCGCTAATGCCGGAACTCAACCCAAGGTTGTTATGGCGACATACTTTAGACCAGGGGTGGTAGCCATCCAGTCGGTCAAATGCCCGGCCGTAGGAAACTGTATTCTTTCTCCGTTCCTGCATGGATGAAACCACCACCACACCATGCACCATACCACACCCCCACTATTATACTACACCATATGTTTTCGTTCACTCGCAAAATGACACCCTTCCACAGTGACATGTTGTTAACATTCGAGTCAAATAATAAGTACTCTGGCGATTGGATGATATTATGTAGATGATCGCGCCCTTGCAGACGTCCTTCCGCCTACACATCGTACGCGTCCAGCTACCTCGACATGGAGATGGGGGAGCAGACGCAGCAGCCGGAGCAGGTGGACATCAAGCCGTTCATCGACAGCCCCTGGTTCAGCTTGGCCACCGGCGGCGGTCACATCCAGCCGGACCCCGCCGGCCCCCACAACGACGACAGCTCCGGCTCCCACTCCGAGGACAACAACGTCTACTTCCAGTTCTTCAGGGGCATCTACAGCGACTACCAGGAGCTGTCGAGCAAGAAGCAGCGGCTGTTCAGGCGGCAGTGCCTGCACCTGCTGCACACGCTGCTCGACGAGGAGGAGAACGACCCCGAGGCGGCCGCCGCCGACGAGCAGAGCGACGCCATCAACCTCTCCAGCTCCTCCTTCTACGCGGACAACCTCAAAGAACAGAAGCTCTTCTGCAAAGACGAGATTCTGCCGAATTAACATTTTTATACTTGATAATATTATTTTTAGGGCGTGGAAGGTCAACCGGTACGTTGCGGGGTTCATAACTAGATGGCGTTGTTGCGGTCAAATTTAAAAACATTGCAACTATGTGTGAAAGTAAAGTTGTGATTGATTGGAATTCAGTGCAAGTGTAAGTTCTGAATAACAACGTAGCCTCCAAATGTTCACTGTTATTGAAGATATATTTAAGTGGCTGCATTTTAACATTGAAAAACCGTTGAAAATGACAAATTGTTATAATGCCACATTTCATTTCTTAATCACAGCGCCATCTAGTTATAACAGATCGGTCATTACAAATTTGATATTTATTCATTTGAGGAGGAATAAACTGTAAGGAACAAGTTGAAATGTAAGTTTGCCAATTATTCACAGATCTTGCATCATATTTTTTCACTACTTTGTCTTTGCAAGATCATATAAAAAAAAAATATTTTTGTCCTCCTGTAGTTGACAGTAGCGCCCCTCGCGGAATTAAATGCTAACATCACGTAGTTGTTGGCATCTTCCGCTAGTGGCGTTTAAAGAAATCCTTCACGGTTATGAAAGTAAATGTGTGTACAAATTACTAAAAAATGAAATAGTTATAAGGTAACCGTTTGATTTATGTAGGTTATTTAAGAGCAACCTGTGTGCTTTCCTTTGGGAAAAAGGGGACGAGTCGATGACGACACGTGAAGTGCAGCAACGTTAGTCGAAATCATCAAGATGGTTCCTAATAGTTATAACTCATATTTATGTTCACAATATTAATAAATAAGTCTGTGATGGTAACACGTAGCGAATTTAATTTAGAATAGGTTTGTGAACAGTCGTAGATATAGGCTCAGCGCATAGTGTCGTTGTAAAAATATATTATTTTTGACCAAATGTACAGCCACACCTCCAAAGTATCGAAAATTGAATTAGGTTTCAAAATATTTCAAAAACGAGATATAATGTTAAAAATAATGCTGCAATCGATCCGACGGTATACTTTCGTGTAACAATGACAATGGATGTATATTACGGCCTGTTGGAGGGACGCCACCAGTCTTAGTGTAGCCAGCGATGAGCCCGCCGAGCTGCCAGCTCAGCGTTGTCTGTCGGAGCAATATTTAATATTTAAGGTGCAAGTAAATAGATTTTATTTAATTCTGTTTTTTAGAAAAGTTGATTAAATAAATCTTGTAAGCAATAAGAGAGATTTTTGATTCATGTTTGCTTTCTTAATTCTATCCCTTGTCACATCTTTCTCCTTTTTATTTTTTTAGGTTCTAATGGTGGAACGCTTTTCATTCAGTTTTGGGATCTCATCATAAACTGAACGAATGATTGTTTTTGTATGTTCCCTTTTTCAACGCCTTGATTGTAAACCGATTTTTATGAAATTCGGTTTATGAGCACTCTAGAGAAAGGAGGTCATTCGGGTTCATGATTAAAATGTATTTACTGTTCAAAATAGTCGGTTATTACACTATTTATTATACTTTTCGCAAACTCAATAAAGGATTTATTATTTAATAAAATGGCACGAAACTGAGCTGTGACAAAACAAAAGGTTTATTGAAGAAATGAGGTGAAGATATGTCACAAAAAAATGCAAAGATATACTAGAATATGTCGAATTGTGGTGTTTTTCAAAAGCGTAGCGCCATCTAGTTCTACTTGACAGCTGATCAAAGTTAAAAAATAAAATGATGGTATTGTCAAGGATTTCTTCTAAAGCCCTTGGGTGTGACGTGTATGTGGTCTTGTGGTCGCACAACCACATAAACAACCTGTCTACACTGTAAGTACGTATCGTACATGTTATTACGATTTATTTGCATTACTAGTATAATTACGTTATACTAGTTTTAATCTCTTTAAATGTTCTCTTCATGCTCGAAACACAATGATACTTAAATCCCTGTTGCCAGCTAGTTCTCAGCACGAATGATTCTTTTTCTACAAATAATATTTACAGGCCACAGTTTCATAAAAGGAAACATCTAAAGCGACCCATAAATACGCGAGACTAAGATGTTAAATGAATTTGACGGTTTTTGTGAAGCACGCTTGTAGTCCGTGGCGCTTGCAAATCAAATGCAAACCACATCGGAGAAACATTTCACTCGTGTCATGGGACGGTCGACAGTCACTCAAATACTTTCCATCGTGTTACAAAACGCTAAAGCCGTCTACGCTTTCGCACATCGGTGAACGCAGGATGTGGGTGATTCTGGATTTCTTTTTATTATGTTGACATTTTTTATAATTGTGGTGCGTTTAATAATTTTGAATGAATTAAACATGTGGTGCAAGTGTCTTTACATTATTAATTGTTGAAATTCATTTTCATAAACCAATTGTGGTAATCGATAACTTATTTTATTTATGACCTTAGTTTTAAGCTTTTTCATCTTCCAGATATAATTTAAGGCCGATATTTTCAATTTTGTAATAGAAAAATGTAACATTTTTTTAAGCCATATTCCGAGTTACATTACATTTCTTTGTTCCAAAAGTCCTCATTTCCTTCTGTACAAAAGTAGCAAATTACTTAGTTACTTACTCCGTTACTTCAGTGACCCAAAGTGAGTTTTGCGGAATGAGTGAAACGAATGAATTATTATCGGCCCGAAGCGAAGTAGCAAATTATGTCGTGATATTTTAACGACGCGAATAGCGTATTAATTATTGTTTTAACAACTGAGATGATTACAAAGTATTTTATAATAATAACTAAATAGCTTATTAACGACCCACTGCTGGGCTCGGGCCTCCCACTATAGGAGAACGGACAGTATACCCGCCACGTTTCTCGAAGGCAGGTTTGACACATCGGCTATCTCGCTGTGCAGAATATATGATCACGTTAGCACGTGGTAATTGTAACAACATGCACAATACGTCAGGAAACTGCTTAAATGGAGCATGCTTTCTGGTCAGAATTCGAACCTGCATCCTTTGACTTTGGGATGTGAGTACGCTATCCACTAAGCTTTTTTATACGAACATTGTTTTCCAATTGATTGTAAAACGTGTCACCAGCTTAGATACTGCGGGATTGGGCTGAACAGCCTAAAACTCATGTATCTGATATTAGTGAGTACTTAGGTGTTTAGAATTTTTGAGTATACAAGGCGGGCTTATCTAGTTGGTAGGGACAATAAACTCCGAACAAAGTGTAGTAAAGAGCATACCTATAGAGCATGATATAAATGCGTTTCAAAATCCTAACTTAATGCAATGCTTCATTTTTGTTGTGGTTAGACGTAAGCGTTGCGTCGCGTCTAGCGCACCGCGCAACAAAAGCGCGCTGCTGCCTCGATCTAGTTTGCGGCGGGACTGCTCTTGCTGCGTACGTGTTTTTGTGTCTTGCCTGTGATCTTTTAGAAAACTGTGATATGTTTGTTTGATAATATTATAAAATTAAGAAATATCTTTTGTGTACTATAACATTTTAGTTGAGTATCAAGTAGTGATTTCGATTAGATTAAAACATGAGAGACGACATCAATTTTTGCATAGAATTCATTAAAGAAGTCGAAGGCCATCCCTGTTTATACGACCACCAACACGTCGATTATGGCAACGCGAGACAAATACAGATAGCTTGGAAGAAGATAGCCACCAAATTAGATGAAAACGGTGAGAAAATACCTTTTTTATTATAACTAGCAACAGTTCAAAGAAATGTTAATAACTGCCGATAGGTGACGTTCAGGTACTTTGATTTTTTCAATACTTACATATACAGACTTTTTTCTGCAGCCAAAAAATAAATAGCATCTATAATAAAAGTTTTATTTTTATCTCTGATGCACTCCTTTTCTCTCTCTCTATTACAATACGATTGTCGATTGTAGAGCTTATTTATTAAAATAATTATGACGCTCAACGGCGCCTGGAGGAAGCGAATAGCAACAACTTTCTAGAAGTACACTACATAATTGTAATTTTAAAGGGGCATTTTCAAGCGCTTCAAATAAATTAGGACTTGTGGAACAAACAGTTTGCATAATACTATTTTAACGTACGTGATGAAACTGATGAATTATGCATTTGTATTGTTTTATTGCGCAAGTGGCAAACAGTCAGGCGACCCAGCTCATGGTAAGTGGTTACCATCACCTATATACGTTTACAACAGCAGGGGCGAAAACAACGCGTTGCAAGCTTTTAGGATGTGATATTGTGATAAAACAGGGATCAGAGGGAGGGGGACGTGGGCCTAGAAGAAATTCTATACGTAACGATGAACTTGCTTTAAGTACTTAATTCGTACTTTCCAGACTTAAACTGCCGAAGGAAATGGAAAATGATCAGGTCATCGTATATCCGGTCGTTCCATTACAAATCGAAGAGCGGCAGCGTGAAGAAGGACTACTACCTGTCTCCGTACTTGCAGTTCCTGAGGCCGTTCGCGAAGCCGAAGCTGCAGGACGCGGCCGCCGACGTGAGCGACGACGGCAGCTCCGGGAGGACGCACGAGGACCGCGACGACGCTGACAGCGACGCGGAGCAACACAGCTCGGAGGCGCCCCTCGAGAGCCGACTGCCTCCAAAGAGGAAGCGCGCAGCTACCGAACCGATGTTCGTGACTGTGAAGAGAGAGGAGGCCGGGCCCGAAGAGGACGCTCCGGAGGCCGAGAGGGACCCCTGCCAGCTATACCTGCTCAGCCTGGCGCCGCATATCAGGGCCATGAGCTTGAGGCAGCAGCTGCAGTTCCAGAGGGGCGTCATCGATCTCATTGAGCAAATCAAATATGGCGAATAATATCGTACATGGTACAAAGTACAAGGTTTATAAATATTTATGCAATTAAATAAGAGTCTAGTTTATGTTTTTCAATGTAGTCATTATAAGTATAGGTATTATGGTAAATTTCAATTAATCAAAAGTTACAACTTATAACGGATTTAAGTTTAAAAAAACGCTTTAAATAGTTACGTTAATAGAATTTTTTTATTTAAGCAAGAAGAGTTTCACGGCATTAATTGTGATTGCAGGATGTCCATAGTATTACCTATGCCTTAGGTTGCTGCATCAATCTATCTATATAAAACAAAGTCGTGTTAGTTACACCATTTATAACTCAAGAACGGCTGGACTAATTTTTATGGTTTTTGTGTTTTTGGAATTGTCTTCGTCCAGAACAGGATAATAAGTATTAAAATATGATATTGAACAATAAAAAACATCAGTCTAGCCGTTCATTTGTTATGCTTTCTCCCGGCCGACTTCGGCAACGGTGGCTGCATGTAAACTTATTTACATTTGTCTGATTTAGGTGAATTAATTTTGTGTGTGTTCAAGTGGGTCCCGGGATGGGTTAGATTCACGATTGGACTCGGTAGATGGCGTCGCTGAACATCTCTTTAACGGTGAGACCGATTTTGATGAATTTTTTAACTAGATTCGAGAAAGGATTAGATTAAGAATTGGTGAAGGCTGATAGCGCAGCGCCAATCGGTTTCTAGATTTTTATTGTTTAAGGGCAAGACCACGTCTGCTAGGTACAGCTAGTTGGTGATAAAAATAGTACAGATGAAAGAAAAAGTTCAATAGTTACGGTCGTGTTAATATTGAGTTAAAGTACGTTTGTAGGCTCCCTTAAGGTCCTTAAAGAAGCCTACAAACTTACTCTACCCCAATATGAATAAGCCTGTTAGTTATTATACTTATTCACTCATTTTAGTGTATTTTTTGTTTGTGAGTGATGTATAAAATAGGTAAATTGTAGACATCACTGTCATCAGACATGGAATTTAAATTGCGTGTCTGGCGCATAGACAGGTGGCCGAGATGGAAGAAAACCGTTGCCGTTGCCTGTAGACGTCTGCAACACCAGGAGCGGAGCCGACGCGTCGCCAGCCTTCAGGATGGAATAGAGGGATCAAACAGGAGGAAAGGGGCAGGGAAGACGGGAAAGTGAACCATTAGAACTCTGTTATATTCTGTGTTTGAGTGGTTGAATGAGGTTCTAGCATGCCTCACGCCCGAATTCGCGTCCCGAAAGTGGTTTTCGAAGTTTGGAAGGAGTAAACAGCTCTGGTTCGCGATGCATTTGTGTGCGTTACTTGCGCCAATGTATGCAGCACATTATAGGTAAGCGATAATGTTACGTAAGGCGGTGCGCGGGCGCAGGCGACCGTGACACCGCGCAAGGCCAACAGCTGATACATGTATAAACTATAGACACACTAAGTATATACCAATATAATATGGTACTGGTACTAACTTTGCATTATAGTCTAGAAGTTTCATTTGGATTACGTTAGTAACTCAAAACACAATTTACGATTTCAAAAAGCAAGTTAAGAGTATTCGTGTTTTTAAAGTTTGGAAGAGCGATAACTTTCAAGCATAGGTGATAAAAAAATGATCGTTACATATTATAGAGAGTTAAACTTTTCCTGCAGTTTCATATGTCTTTACATATTATACTGTTCGAGATAACAAATTTTGTAGAATTAATACTTTTAACGCGAATAAAATGAAGTCTAGTATCTGTGAGTTTTGCAGATAATTTAACGCAACCATTTAATCGAATAAATAACGTTACTGGCGAGATAGATGTTAAAAAATCATTGATGTACTTTTCAGGATGAATGTGAAAGCTGCAAAAAGATGTATTCATTTTAACCGACGACTATTTCTTTATAATAGATTCGCGAATTAATAGTGAAACTAGTCTGATATAAATGCGAGCACATTAAGCTTTTATGTTAGACGGTCCATTTCTCTCTTTGAATTTGGATGAATGAATATAAGCATAAACTTGAACCATTTAATTTGATTGATCCGTCTAATACCAGCATTATGCATTGAAAGTTGATATACATTATATATACTTCATTTAGAGATAGCATTGGAGAGGCTTTGGTTCACATATCGACACCGACGCCGCCAACGGGCGCCCTCTGAAAAAGCACCCTGTGCACTGAACAATACGGTCGAAAGCACTCAGCAAGGGCCCGAAGGGAAGCGTGTGGTGGCTGAGTAGGTATTTCCCGGTCATGAGTGAATTTCGCCCTCCCGAGGGACAAAAAGGTCGGCCGACAATAGATTCTTTAAACAGCCCGAATGACGTCACGTTTCAATTTATCCCTCCCCCTCCCCCCTCGCCCCGCGGCGCCTCGAAACTAGATTCCGTTCCGGGAACTTGTCAAAACATACGTGATTTAAACAAAGGTATTGTGTCCCGGAACAATTTACATATTTTGGGCAATAGGGTCTATTTGTGGACCTGACCGAGTTAGTGGCGCGTGTCCATGGAAATGTTGTGTAAATGTCATTATAATAGGTTGGGAAAAAGTCTTTTCGCATATAGTATGCATGAAATTGTAATAAGATCTCTTTGGCTATATACCATTTGTATCTGGCTAGTTTTGGTATCATTAAAAAGTTTTCATTTTAAAGAAGACAATTCCAAATTCAAATTAGAAAAATGGGTAATTTTCATTTGTTTTTCTTATTGTTAAAATGAGTGAATCTAATGAAGGAATTCGATACATTTTAAATTTTTACTACAAAAAAGGCAAAAATGCAACACAAGCCGCAAAAAAAAATTGTGATGTTTATGAACCTAATGCAGTATCTGTGAGAGTAGCGCAAATTTGGTTTAAGCGTTTTCAATCCGGAAATTTTGATATCAAAGATGCACGTCGCTCTGTTCGCCCAGTTACGGACAAAATTGATGCCATTTTTGAAAAAATGGAGCAAGATCGGCATATTAGTAGTTACGATGTAGCTGGAGAACTGGGTATTGACCACAAAACGGTTTTGGCGCATTTGAAAAAAGCTGGGTATACAAAAAAGCTCGATATTTGTGTCTCATAAGCTCACTGAAAGATACCTAATGAACCGTGTACTCATTTGTGATTCTTTATTACGACGTAATGAAACCGAACCATTTTAGAAGAAGCTGATAACTGGTGATGAAAAGTGGATCACGTACGACAAGAACGTGCGAAGAAGATCGTGGTCAAAGGCCGGTCAGGCATCACAGACTTTGGCGAAACCCGGGTTAACTCGCAACAAGGTGATGCTGTGTGTATGGTGGGATTGGAAGGGCATTATTCATTATGAACTGTTACCGCCAGGCAGGACCATCGATTCTGAACTGTACTGCGAACAGCTGATGAGATTAAAGCAAAAAGTTGAGAGAAAGCGGCCGGAATTAATCAACAGAAGGGGTGTGGTTTTTCACCATGATAACACTAGACCTCACACATCTTGAGCCATTCAGCAAAAATGACGAGAGTTTGGCTGGGAGGTTTTAATGCATCCGCCGTATAGTCCTGACCTTGCACCTTCAGATTTTCACCTGTTTCGGTCTCTGCAGAATTCCTTAGGTAGTGTCAGGTTAACATCGCGAAAGGACTGCCAAAATCACTTGTCGTAGTTTTTTGATCAGAAGCCCGAAACATTTTTATAGCAATGGGATCACGTCCCTACCTACAAGATGGCAAAAAGTTATCCAACAAAATGGCATCTACATACTTTAGTCAAATGTAAATAAACTTTATAAAAAAACCTTTTGAATTTTTATATAAAATGCGAAGAAACTTTTTCCCCAACCTTATATGAACATAGCTACAATAGATATTTGGTTAAAGTTAGAGTAACACTATATATTTTAGGCTGGAATTACTGCACTTGAAATGTTCTCACCTGCAAGCCGTAACTGTTGTATGTTACTGGAACTGAAATCCATAATGTGTATGTTAGCAGCGAACCGATGGTTGTTAGTTTTTGTGGCGAATCAAATTTGGGGCGCTCGCGATACCTGGTTACAGTTGCGGCGCGCAGGTGAGTACCCCCTTAAGACACTATGATCTCTCGATACCGAACTCATCTCCCCACTGCTGAGCGCTTAGCCTTAAGGATCACGCGAGTGAAACTTACAGCCGTAAAGCTAGGCTACGTTTTTTATTGCATCAATTCAACAGAGAGACAGACGTCCCACTTGATGGAAAGCGGCTACTATCGCCTATGGACATCATCAAGGGATACTGGAATGTGGTCACTAATTCCGAAGCACAACTCAAGGCGTTATGACGACATACTCTAGACCAGAAGGGCAAATACCCTACCACTTGGCTGTGGGTTGTTTTGTCGCTTCTTACGACAGGCCGCCCCAACGCAGGAGATTGTATTCTTTCTCCATTCCTGCACGGATAAAACGTGTAATGTGTCTGATGGAATAATTGCAAGGCGTGTGTTGGATGATTATATTATGTTCTTACCCACTCCTTTCCTTCCGTTCCTCGCAATGGCCGTTGGTCGCGCGTGAGAGTTGGCCCAATCTGGCCGCTCATATCTCGGGTGCGTGCGAGTTCACATGCGCACGGACGTGACTTACGCTTAAGCACATTGTCACGCACAAACGCACAAAGAAACACGTGCACAAGCACATCGCGTACACCGTTGTGTATGTGTAGGCCATGTGGCATGAGGCGGTAGGTTTTTGCAATTTTATTTAGTGCTGATGGAGAATATGCGGCGCAACAAACTCCCCAGCAACATAATATGATGACTTCATTTTTATTATTATTCGTCTTCATATGTAGTTTAAATATCAATACAAGGTTTTTCAAAGTAATTCTTATAAATAAATACTGGAAGAGCTTGGTAGCGATCGCATTATTCCGGTTCGATCGGTCGTCTGGAAAATCTTTAGTCGTATAATAAAGCTTTCTCGCAGTAATTGTTCAAACTTGTTTACCGAAAGCTCTTGAACGTTTCCTGGGATTTTGTTGTAGAGCATTATACTTTGCCCCCAGAAACTATTGTAAATCTAATGGAGCCTACATGTGGGAGTTTCTAATTTATTTTTATTCCTAGTATTTTTACAACGTATCACCTATTCTGGGAAAATTCCGGGATAATTATCTTAACATAAAGAACATTTTCAAAAATATACTGTAAAGCCGTAGTTAAAATATTTCTTTCTTTGAATTTATCACGCAAAGAATCCCGTGCTCCCGTGATGTAAATTGAGCGAATTGCACGCTCCTGCAGGACAAAAATGCGTTTTTTCTTTATCAGCTGCGTCACCCCATAATAGAATACCATACGACATGATGCTGTTAAAGTAGCCAAAGTACACCAAACGAGTAGTATCAACATCAGTCATGTATCTTATCTTTTTCACTGCAAATGCCGCAGAGCTTAGTCTAGTCGCCAATCTCATATCTTATATATAGCTGAAGAGTTTGTTTGTTTGTTTGCTTGAACGCGCTAATCTCGGGAATTACTGGTCTGATTTGAAAAATTCTTTTAGTGTTAGATAGCCCATTTATCGAGGAAGGCTATAGGTTATATATTATCACACCAAGACCAATAGGAGCGGAGCACCAATGAAGAATGTTTCAAAATCGGGGGGTCACTGGAAATTGGCGGAAAAATACCTTGCTAAAAGAGAATGGAATGAGGGTGACATAACTTTCACATTTTCCAATTTACAAGTTTTCTGTTTTTATCTGTGTCTTTACAGGTCTTACATAGGGTTGGGTGAAAAGCAGTTGAAATGAAAATTTATGAAAGGGATCGGAAACATCAGTACTAACTACTTTAGGGGCTAGTAGTATCGATAAATTACTGTATATTCAATGTATAAGTCTCAGATACATAAATAAAAATAGGTATGTAGAAATCAAACCAATCTAAATATCTGTTACATGCCGTCAAAGATAAGCGCACAGCTGCCTGTTGTAAGCGCAGTTTATTGTCCTTCCCGGATTAAGGAATTCTTTTGTATTTTGAATTTGTAATTAAGAAAAACATGCTATTGTCTTTCTACTTATTTTATGACCATCATTAGCGTCGAACTAATCCTTATTGTTATTGTTTTCGACTTTGTGGCCGTTCGCAGGTGTGCAATTTGCTATTTCTCGGAAACTCAATGCGCGCGGGCAATTTCTTTGTACTGTGTAGCGAGTATAAGACAATGCCCGAATGGAGGGGTGGGCAGTCAAGCGACGACTACGAGACGAGTAAGACGTTTGTAGTACTCTCGATTAGCGATATAGACGACGGACTTTACGCGTGTCGAATTATATTGAATCGTGCAATGTGAACTGGTTGCATCCAGTTTTATTTGTATTTCTTTTATACGTGTTTGTACAGTTCTAATAAATTCTATAGTAGTTCCAACGGCATTTTTAATTCGAGTCCTGTAGCTCGTAACATATCATCATAATTATATAATAGAGTAGATATAGATGACGAATTGAAAGTGACTTAAAATGTATTAATAAAAATAATTGTCATTGGAATGTTCCTTTTACAGGACTACGTGACGTTAGCTCGTCGGAGTAATGTTCTTAAAAGCGTTCGGGTCACAAGGAGACCTGAACAAGCGCAATGCGTCTATTAATAGAAGACGCTTATAAATCATTCGGCACGAGGTAGGGGCCGTGCTCGTGACGAGTCCTTTGTGAGGAACTGGGTCATGAGAGACGTACTACCGACGACAACCCGTTCGTGGCGGGATCTGGTCCTTTGCTGACAACCTCCGCCCAAAGACGTGGCGCGTTGGATACAAAAATGAAATCAATAAGCTCCTTATCTCTGTTTACATGTCTCTGTGCGTCACGTGTATTGTAAGCCGTAATGGCGAGTGGCAGATGAGCACACTAATGCACCGTGTATCTACAGGCTAGGAAAGCATATGTGTCTTATTGCTGACACATAACAGGGAAGTACAAACCTATGTAAGGGCTTTTTCTGGTAGACAAGCATATAAGTGGCCCAGAATCCACTCACTTTATACCTTTTCAGCAGTCTTTAATATACTCCTTCTACTCCTTCATCACAGTTCCGTTCCATCCCGTTTTGCGATGTGAGCTGTTTAAAATCTTTTTAAGAAGTCTCCAGAGTGTCTTCGTATAACGCTATGGGATAGTTTCATTTACACATATGAGCGGAGTAGAAAGTTCTAGTAATTTTTAGGTTAGGTTAGACAATATAATAATAATCATAATATTAGCCCATAAATGTCCCACTGCTGGGCTCGGGCCTATAGGTGGGAACGGACAGTATACCTGCCACGCTTGTCCAAGGTGGCTTGGCAGGTTTGACACATCAGTTATCTTGATATGCAGGTTGCATCACGATGTTTTCCTTCACCGTTGATAGCATATGGTAACTGTAGCAATATGCACATTAGGTCAGAAAACTGACTAAGCGGTGCATGCGTTCCGGCCAGGATCGAACCCGCGCCTTCTGAGTTTGGGACGCGTGCGCTAGCCATTACGCTACCACGACTTAGGTTATACAATACTATCTATTAAAGTACCTATTATTAAGTAAACTACCTATAAAACCTTTAAATACTAAAAATAAACTAAATTCTCAAGTTATTTAAACACATCCAGTCCAGTAGACCGAAAACTTACACAACCTTGCCGGTGGAAGTTGGACGAAAAACGTGCAGGACCCGGATAAGTCCAGCCGTTGGCTGATAACGATCAGCTTCTGCTATTGGCAGTCTGATGTTAAATGCTCCTCATTCATTTTAAACCTTGACCTACGTGCGGGTCGTTTGTCTATGGCGGCATGAATATTTTCTTTTTAGAATTTGTTTTGATTCTTCGATGAGGTTTAAGAGATTCGTAATTAATTCCGAGGTGGGTTCAGGTGCATATGTATATGACGACGACACACAACCTCAGCATAACGTTGCACACAACGCTAGACGGGCGGCCGCCGCGCCGTATGCGACGGCATAGCAACCGATGCGTGCTGGGCAACGTGCTGCAGTTGCACGCGTGTGCATGCGAGGGGAGGCGGGCGACCGCGCAAGGTGACACCGGCCCCCAGACCGCGTCGGCCGACGAACCAGCCTTAGCGACGACTAGAGCCGGCCGCCGGTTGCATTCATGTACACGAAGGGCTGACAATGCGGGCACTTCGTTGGAGTTCTTCTATAGATATCTATTTACTATCTTCAAATACCTCTTGATGTTTTGTTGACAGTTGCAATGTTGTTTTAGTATGCGTGATGAACATATTAGAAATACCCAAGATTGCTGCTTTTGCTAATAAAGCCTAAAAGAGCTTGTGGCGCGTCAATGACCATCGATATTTTAGTTTTATTTAACATAGGTATAAGAAGTGTTGCCAGCACTAATTCCACAGCCATCATTTTGATTATCATTTTATATCACTGGTGTTTTTAAGTGCGTCAGAAATTGTATAAATTATAAATTTTTAGAGTAACTATGTAGTTCGTTTCATTAGCAAAGGACAAGAAACATAATGGATATATCTAAGTTGTTTCCAAAAGTTTATTCGTTTGAGACCTAAATCTTTTTCAGACAAACAAATAACGAATGAAGAGAATGATCGTGGGCCGTTTGTCTGTCTGTTGAAGGAAAGGATGAAAAACGAATGCATGCCGTTCAAGGGTGACGAATGAAATGTCGGCCCTGTCTGCGAGAGTAGTAGGTGCGTGCTGTGCAGCAGCCATCGGTGGGTGCCGCCGCCGGATCTGACACGCTCACCACGCCTCCCCTCTATCCACATGTAAGGCGTACAAACACACTCATACATACAATGATTGCGCTGCCAATCATAAATGCATGCAATTTATACTTGTAGTTTCCAATGAATAAACTAACGTATTTAATTACATGAAAGTGAATTTACTTGAAATAGTAAGATATTGCGATAAGGCAGTTATGTGAACCAATTATGATAATTGACTTGACCCAAATTTTCATAAAAAATCTTCAGAATAACCTTAAGTAATATCGTTCCTGGCTTCGGAGGAGCAGGCACGGGGTTGCCATGCACACCTACATTAGTCAATGTCACCAGTTCACATTGGGGGGAAGGGGCTTGGATATTAATTGTAGGAACGAAAACTAAACACAAGGCTTGAAAATATTGCTGCATCTTTTACAATTTACACCAAATCTAAAAACTTCGCATTAGCTGCCGAAGGCTGTGTAATACTTGTATTTGCATGAATAAACGTCTAGTGTATTGTTAGTAACATTAGAAAAGTTGCTTTGCACTAATTTAAGATTTAAGACAGATAATATTTGTTATCTTATTGATATATCTGTTTGATATTATCTTATTAGTCGTCCCTGATTTCACCGCGGCTCCAAAGGCCTCCAAAACCAATAGCGTAACAATACTTTCAACTTGTTATATTTTTCCATCTTGAATCGCGAAGACAAGACATTGAGAAGTAATCTCGTAACTCCAAAGCGTTTATATGTGACTCTATCGAGCAAGAGTATATATTGTTATGAGTTAGCGGGACTCGAATTAAAATGCCGTTAGAATTATTATAGAGTTTATTAGAACTATACAAACACAGGTATAAATATAACCGAACACAACAAATACAAACGTAACGCAGAAGGTCGTAATTCAATAAAACGCGCAAAGTCCGTCACTACTAGATTTATATATAGTAGATTTCGGGATTCGGGATTCTATCTATTATATCTTCTATCTCTATCAATCAGGCCATCGTTTTATACTGCACAAATGCAAATGTGCCCGTATCGTATCGTCGACATAATTTCCTAGAATCAGCTTGTACTTAATCCGTAACACCTGGCTAATGATGCAGCCTGCAGCGGCCGTAAACGAATAGTAGTAGTACAATAGGCTGTTCTCCACAATACTGGAAACGTATGCCAATAAGTAAGTGAACAAAAGAAGACTATCATAAAAGGATTACAATTAGTTCAAATGCCGACGGGTAATGAAATGTGTTTATACAGACTGTACGTGGAATTTGTCTTTGTCAAAGCCTAAGTTGTAACAATATGTTATAGTCAAAAGTCGATACGCAGTCTTTTCCCGGAATGACTGGTTTATCCTAGGTTTGACCAAGGCCTTTCGACAAAACTCCAAATAAATTCCAATTTCGGCCTCTGACTAAAGTGTTTTTAGTCAAACGTCGAACGTAAAATAATCTGTTTCGGGCTTTGCCTAGTCGATCCTAGAAGCGACTAAGGCAGACTCGGCCAAACGTCGACTCGTACTGCACTTGTTACATGTTTAATGACTTTATAAATTAGTCTGTCCTAGGTTAGACAAAAAATCGTTACTCAAAAGCAGAAAAACGTCATTTATTCGGACTTTGCCTTAGACTTTATGTCAGACCTGAGGTTTGACTAGTCAAACCTAGGAGCGCCAGAGCTTCGATGTTTCACTATAACATATATACATAATAGCCACACGCGTGTCGGTTGGTCGATAGGTCTCCGTTCTAATCGGAACAATGTATTTCGGTCACGTGCACGCCGAGGAGTCTTCTTTGACGGCATCAGGGATCTTATCTCCTAATGCCGGGATAAACAAACAGCCAGCGATGCGTTTCTCACATTCACTACTGGATTAGTTGGATTACTGCCCACAGTGTTCCCCTATGAGATAAAGTATAAACTATTACATACATCTATGAGTGATGTTTGAGCCTTGAGTTTTTCAACAGTGACTAAGTATCTCGGTGTATTTCTTACGTCTCCATGTTAAATGTAATCAATAGGTTATTCGTGAAAACTTGTCACTAACTTTCTGTTGTTGATTATTTATTCAAACGTATTGAGTTGTAGGTTTTCCATAAAATATGAATATATTGTTACGCGCTACAGGACTCTAATTCAAAAATGCCGTTGGAACTACTATAGAATTTATTAGAACTCTATAAACACGTATAAAACAAATACAAAGAAAACTGGATGCAACCAGTTCACACTGCACGATTCAATGCAATTCGACACACGTAAAGTCCGTCGTCTATGTCGCTAATCGAGAGTACTACAAACGTCTTACTCGCTTCGTAGTCGTCGCTTGACTGCCCGCCCCTCCATTCGGGCATGATCTTATACTAACTACACAGTACAATGAAATTGGCCGCGCACACTGAGTTTCTAAGAAATATTAATTTGCACACCTGCGAACGTCCACAAAGTCGAAAACAATAACAATAGGGATTAGTTCGACGCTAATGATGGTTATAAAACAAGTAGAAAAACAATAGCATGTTACGAATTCAAAACACAAAGGATTGCCTAATTCGGGAGGACAATAAGCTGCGCTTACAATAGGCTGTGCGGCTTATCTTTGACGGCATGTAACAATATGTAGATATGAGGAAGTTGAGTTTTAAGGTTATATTCGCAAGCAGCTCTGCCCTAAAACCGAACTCTGCTAAGTCTTTTCACCCTATGTATGACTAAGTAAGTACTAATGCTTTTCTATTTAACCGGAGGCCGGTATGGATGAGATTTGATCCGACGTTGAAACAGAAATAAATAGTCAGGCGGTTCAAGCTCTTTGGCAGAATTTGCATTTGGGTCATTGCAAGGAGAGACGAGTGCTTTAGCCTCTGAGCCCCAATGTCGCGATCCAAACATGAATCGATGCAGTGGGCGGTTGCCCGTGCAAAACAAACGAAGGTTAGCCCCGAATCATGACTACCGCTTTATTATGATACGAGGACATGTCCACGCTTGACTTGAAATTCCCGCGGGATCCCCGGGACACGAAGTATCGCAGCATTTGAGAAAATAATGTAAGCTGTCGTCTTAGTGGAAACTGTGTCGAATTTTTATGCACCCGAACAATTTCAAACCGCTCCCGGGAAAATTCCCGCGGGATTCCCAGGATAAAAAGTAACGCAGATTTTAAGTCTAAAAATTTGCTGTCGATCAGCGGAAACCGCATCGAAATCGGCCCAGTAGTTTTTACTTGAATCTCGAATGAACAGACAAAGCGACACACAGACAAGTGATCTAAAAAAAATTACATCGTGTTCTCCGTCGTTTATATAGTCTATTTTAGTAGTTTTTTTTTAATAGCTTCAATGTACAGACACGGCATTTTTAGAGTTTTTTTATTATATCATAGATTGATAACCAATTTTTTTGTTTACTTAATTTCAAAGTAACGTTCTATATAATCTATAAAACTCGTAAGTAGTATTACTTAACCGAAATAACTTATATATGTATTTTGTTTTGTGGTTAAATCGAAATGTTGGTAAGTATTTGTTTTGCGTTAGCACGGTAATTATTCAGATATGAAATCTAATCTTTGCATATACGAAGCCATTGTTTGGAATCAGCCTTGAGGTTATGCAATAAAAAGTTATTACTTATTCAATTCATACAGTTAACACACTTTTAAGGAATTGCTAATTGTACGCGCCATGCATCCATTCATCTAGCTAGCTATCAAAGGAGAACTGTAGACTATGTACCCATTTACCTCATAATTGTTGTGAGTAATCAGGGTATGAGTACTGCGAGGAGGATGCTAGTGGAATGCACCGTCCCACCGTTGCGATTACATGCCTCGCAATAAACGGCGGTTCGCACTAAATCCATTGAGCACGTCGTAAAATTAACGACGCCATGAAACCGCGGCTTAATTAAATATACGGCGTACTATGTGTAGATAGTTAAAATTGAGATAACTCGTCGTTGACAACCATTAATGGCCCGAATGCCTCAATAAAGGGAAATGTGGCTGTTTGATTACGGAAGAGTGCTACCGTGGTCAGCGATGCCCAGGATCGCAAAACTCATCGCCAATCGAAGCAGGTTACTACTATTGGCAAAGGATTTCAAAAAGGAGGAGGTACTCAATTCTGCTGTATGTCTATTTCTTTATTTATCCGTCAATCGCATTTTTTTTATTCGAAAGAATATACTCTTGTGATGATTTCACT
Source organism: Dendrolimus houi (assembly GCA_039645545.1). Classification (NCBI taxonomy): domain Eukaryota; kingdom Metazoa; phylum Arthropoda; class Insecta; order Lepidoptera; family Lasiocampidae; genus Dendrolimus; species Dendrolimus houi. The sequence continues at coordinate 159,855 of CM077133.1, forward strand.
GTCACGCAAGTCAGAATTGAATGCGTGGATCCCGAAGTTATATCGAACCTTCTAATATTATAGGCACATACAAAGTGTTTTATATATTTATTTTGATTCTAAAGCTATTCAGAAATTTGTGTAGGTATCTAAAAAGTAGAATATAAAAAAAATGTATATTTTTTTTTAAATTTATTCGAACGAGAGGTTTGTGCAGTGACCAATCTTAGTAGTAATCATATTTTTGTATTTATATGTTTGTTCAGTTTACGTTTCGCTCTCGGTGAGACTTTAACATTTAAACAGTGTTATTATAACTAGCGTACGTTATCTTGTTGCGTGAGATCACCGGTCGAATTGTGGAACAAGTAACGCAGCGGTATTCAACACAAGCGTATTGCAATTATGCAAATGATCGCCTGAACGACACAAATGGCTACCTATTTACCTTTAAATATAGTTGTGAACTAATCCCGTTGGCATCTCGACGAAAGGCTTCGCCATTGTTGGTATTAATGGACGTTCAATGATCATTATTATAGTTCGTGTCTTCTATGATTAATAGAAGGTGGATATACAAGAACAAAAACCATTATACTAGGTAGCTCATTCTTAGTAACAATTGTTCCAAGTATCTATTATTATAAAATTTGCGGGTAGTTGTGTTTACTAAGCGAGCGGGCGTAGTGACGATAGATCATTGTCAGTTCGACTTTGGTCGAATGCACATGTCATAGTAGCTAGCTGAGGTGGCTAATTATTATGCGAGAATCATAACTTGTAATTAGCATTCTTAGTTCGGAAGTCGAATTAGAGAGTGTTCCAAATTCCATATGTTTTGCTCTGCAAATCCCCCGCTATATAATAATATCAGCCTATAAATGTCCCACTGCTGGGCTCGGGCCTCCCATTATTAGGGGGGACGGGGGACGGACTGTATACCCGCCACGCACACATCCGTTATCTCGATGTGCAGGTTGCATCACGATGTTTTCCTACACCGTTGTTAGCACGTGGTAATTGTAACAATATGCACATTAAATAGAAAACTGATTAAGTAGTGCATGCGCTCCGGCCAGGATCGAACCCGCGCCCTCTGAGTTCAACACGACTTTTCCCCCGCTATCATTATACAAATGTTGTGCATTCTGATCAAAACGCACAACGCGATTTGGAATTTCTTTATTTTAATTAATTACAATTTGTTTAATTTATAGATATGTGTTATTTGTTTCGTTGTGTGTGTTGCTACAATGATTTTATATATGTATGTGTTATTTAAATTATTGCTTAAAATTATATTGTTTTTTAGTCTGCAATTCATTTACCATTATTAAATTGCATTATACTGTTATGTGTATTGTATTGTCCACCGTGACTTCACTTTGTGGTCCCAGACGGAAGAACAGCGCTGGTCCTTGTGGGCTAGCATTATGCCGAGACTGGGTCCAATTTAGGACTTATTTTGTTCCTATTGTCTTTCTATTAACTTAGATTTGGTTATAAATAAAATATTTTTCTTTCTTTCTTGGGTTTGTCTAATTTGTATAATGAATTTAGGCATTTAAATGAAATTAAGGGGGGCTTATTCGTACCTTCGATTTCACATTTCGAAAATATAAATTTCTTTTTTGTATGTCTGTTTGCCAGAGCATCATGTCAAAACTACTGAACGGATTTAAATAAAACTTGACACATAGTTAGCTTATATATCGGGTTAGACGAATACAGCCAATAAGAAGCCGGCGCGGCCGCGTTTGGTAACACGAACTAAGTTTGGCATATCCTAGTTAAATATGAATTCAATTATTTTATAATTACGGTTTATATCTTTGTCTATTGATTGTATAATAGATAATTTTATAACTAACTTCCTACTTCACATAATATCATATATTTATTAGAGTGCATTACTGTTGCAGGAAGTGGGGTCCTCGCACACATCCACATCATATGCAACGATGTACACTCAAATACGCAATCCTTTTGAATATTATGAATGCAGTAAAACTAACCTGAAAGGATAGCCAACGATGTACGACATCAGCTTTATAAGGAGTTGTGAGTGTTACAGAGAGGAACATTTTGCGATGGTGTTTTTCACGGACATCTTCATGTTCGTGACAATATCAAAATTGATAACTTTACTCGGACAGGCTTATCACAAGAAGCGCCAGCTTCACATCAGGGTGCAATGGATGCACATCGGAGTCTGACGCGGATACTCGGGATGGTACCGAGATTTACTAATTACAAGAAAGTTGTTTAAATCTACATATTATTGAGTAAAGTCATATCTTCACTGTTCCATCAGATATGATAAAACGACAAAGAATATTTTATGAAGTCGAAATGCTTAATTACAATTATTATTTTTCGCAATCCCACGGGCGTTGTTAGTTTGATCTTACCGGCCGTTCGTTTGCCTTACCAACGGTTAAAATTTGCAATAAGCTCCGTATAGGTAATGTTAAAATTCTAGCAATGATAAGGGAAATGAATGAATAGTGTGATATAGGAACCCGCCTGGTAAGTACACTGTTCGTCTTTCAGAAATGGATTTTTTGGGCAGGTATTGGTAGTTCTATGTAAAGAACGAGTGTAATGTGTTCAGTTCAACTGTACATGCAATGGTGTAATGCAGTTCGTGGAGTGCGGCGCTCGTCGCCACCCTCCGTCACTCCTCGCAGACAACTCTTGGGCGAATCCATTGGTCCATACACAGTATTCTGCTACTTCCTGCCACAGCCGAGCGCCGAGAAGTAGCAATTGTGCTTACCTCTGAAATAAATACTCTATTATTTACTATATTCTATTATCAATGTTATGTCGTCTGTAGGATGAAAATGTTTTAGATAATAAATACTTTTAAATACTATATAATATCTATACATATAATAAAACTGTAGAGGTCGAATTTCTATACAATGAAAAAAAAATGCTAAAAACCGAGTCAGGGGGATGTAAGAAGTGAAATAGAATTAATTTAGATTTTTTTTAAATTTTATGTTTCTCTGTTTATCTGTTTGTCTGTCTGTTTGTACCGGCTAATCTCCGAAACGACTGGACCGATTTAAATGAAATTTTGATGATGGTAGCTTATATCCCTGGTCAACATGTAGGATACTTTTGATCCCGAAAAATTAAAGAGTTCCTGTGGGATAGTTAAAAAAATCGCACCACGTGGACGAAGTCGCGGGCATCAGCTAGTATGTAGATATTTAAAAAAAAAACACATGCACAATTTGTAGTCTATTGCTGGGATGTTCTTTTGAGCAAATTTTTCCTTGTGTCAGAAGATCCCGCTCTTTCATACCTTAAATATTACATTACTAGCTGATGCCCGCGACTTTAATTTTGAAAGACTTTTTTTTAACTCTAATTTTTCGATAATATTGCACATGTTTTATAGTTAATTCTCTTCTTATGAGTCCTTTTTTAAATATACCTACCATAAGATTAGGTATATCTAGATTATTTTGTGGGGGATATAACGAAAGTCGTACAATTTTATCCTTGCAGGAACGGAAAAAGAACACAATTTCCTGCGTTGGGGCGGCCTGTCGTAAGATGCGACAAAACAACCCACAGCCAGGTGCTAGTCTAAAGTATGTCGCAATAACAACCTTGAGTTGTGTTGGAGCATTAGTGACCAGGTTCCAGTCTCCCTTAAGAGAGCAGCAGCGCATTTGTAGCACCTTTGGTGTTGCAAATGTCCATAGGCGATGGTAACCGCTTTCCATCGAGTGGGCCGTCTGCCTGTCTGCTGAACTCCTGCAATACGAAGAAAACAATTTCACGGTCATCTGGAAGATGCATTTAAAACGCTTGGTGTAATAAACCGGTCTAAGCAGTACTTCACGCCGCGATAACGCTTGCGCTCTACAAAGCGCAAATCGGTACTGCTCACACCTATGAGCCGGAGCATCTGCTTACCATGAGTGACCCCCTCGACTCTGTCCAGCGTCGCGCCGTTCGCGTCGTCGACGATCCCGTATTAACAGGCGGTTTAGAACCACTTAGGCTTCAGAGAGACTTTGCGTCCCTTTGCGTATTCTGCCACTTGTACAACGGGAAATGTTTCGAGGAATTGCTTGATCTGGTGCCAACACCTGACTTCTACAACCACACGGCTCCCCAGTGACGGGGTGTTCAGCCACCCCCATTTTTGTGAGCTCCCCCCCTCAATTACGCAACGTTTCTCTAGAACGTTTATTCTCTATTCCGCGTACAACAATGATCTGGAGGGAACTTCTCGCCACGGTTTTCTCATTGCGCTGAGACATGGTGTTTTTTAAGAAGGGCATTATACAATTTCTTAGAGGTCGGCAACGTTTTAGCGACACTCGTGCTGTTGCAAACGTCTGTAGGCGACGGTAACCGGTTTCCATCAGGTGGGCCGTCTGCCTGTTTGCCTATTTCAGGCAATAAAAAAAGATGTTGCCCAAAGCAATGCATTGGTATCTATACAACTTACGTCTAAATGAGCTTTGGTGTTTAGAAGGACACTCTGTCAAGTATGAACCAGTCCTCTACCTGGTCGCGTTTGCCGGTGTAATGGTTTGTGCCTACATAGATATCTACTCTGTGGTTCCAAGCGCCGAAACACGAGGTCGCGCGTCGCCGGGGATGGCAAACTCATAACTAGTTGGGGCCACTTCCTCCCGACAAGGTGCGTGTGGCGGTCGTTTCTAATTACCGCTCGCAAATAACGCCGTCATAAAGTTTTAAATGGTTTTCGGATGGCCTCCGATTCAGGGAACTCTAATTACTAGTTGCAAACTTGAATGGACGTCGTCACGTACATGCTTGTAGAGGTCGAGTGAAATAACCAATTTTAAATTATATTCCAGATATATTTAAATACTAGCTATAAGTTGAAAAGTATATCATCTGCGTCAGTGCGGACCTTGTAACTACAATTTTGGTGATATTATCTTTTTGTCAAGATATATATATATATATATATATATATATATATATATATATACATTTGTATAATAATGTAACAATGCTCTTGTGATTAGGTGGCTTTGCCACGACCTTGCGATGCGACATGTGACACGATATAGGCTGGCGCTGAGCGTTGACTCGTGGCCGCTTATATATCTTATCGACCGCTTATTTGCCTTACTGTCGGTTAAAATTTGACATAAGCTAAGCAAGTCAATGTATAAAAAGATATAGGAACCAGCCGTTAAACACGTTCATAAGTGTTTATCTATCTTTATACTCTTGCTTTGTCGCATATCGGGTTTCACTTAGCTGTCGCTTGTGGTTATGAAGTCGTGGCTGGCCTGTTAGTAATATATTTGTTTTTGTACTGTATATATTATCTATTATAAAAAATCATCTCATAAGGAACATTGATCTCTATTGTAGCTTTTAAATTGGTTTGTTTTCGATTGATGCAGCACATTACTTGAATGTCACAACAACCAGTCAAACTTCTTTCGATGAACTTGTATACGCGGCGCAACGAAAAATGCTTTATTTACATATTTGACAAGGGAGTAAATATCACTCAATTTAATAAAACTACGTTTTAACGGTTTTAAGCGCGGTAATTTATTTGATTTTTATTATTCGGACGTTTCGGCCAATTTTGAGTAGCCGTGATCACGGAATACCAAGATGTCAAGTGTCAATAAGTATTGTTAAAATTTTATTTAGCCTACCGCCAGCTTGTTCATTTTAATTATTTAGTTTTAATTTTGTTTCTGGTTATTATTTACTCTATGGGAGTGAGAGAGGGAAAAGTGGCTGAAACGTCGAAATAATAAAAAAATCAAATAAATCACCGCGCTTAAAACCATTAAAACGTAATTTTATTATGTATACTAGTCGCGAAAACTTAAGAAAATATTATAAGTAAAATTGTTCTTGGCATTGTCGTTGAAACTTCTGCCAAGTCTCTTACAGTTTTCTGAGGAAGTCGTGTAATGTGTTTAAACGGAATAGGCGCGATCAGCGCGAAGGTTTGCTTGAAGATCCGCCCGCTCCACAATGGCCACGAAACCCACCTGTTCGAAGGAGGCTCCCGAGGATTCCATCGAAACATTAACAAAAGGTTGTTTACCAAGTAACGGTAACTTTATTGCCGAATTTAAGGCATTTGAGGCGGTTAATTAAAACTTCCCCTCTTGCGCTTCGTTCGGGCCCGCGGCTGCTTCCGGGGACAGAACACCTCTGTCAAGGTCCTCCTTATTCAGCAAACGTATCCGAATATAGGCATGGTATGCAAAGAAGTATAAAAACGAAATTAAAAGCACGCCAATAAAGTTATACTTAGCAGTATTTTACTACAATTTTAAAAGTAGGTTTCAAACAATTCAATAATTAAACATTTTCCCGGGCCGTGCTGTCCGGGATAAATCAATAATTCCCCATCTGTACTATACGAGTTCACATTTATACGCAACTTTTCTGTTTAAGTTATTTATTTTGAAAGAATTTATTTGCTAGGAAAACAACAGTACAAGGATGTAGAAATAATATATACATACATTTGTATGGTTAAGTTCGATATGTCTTCCCACAAATGAGGTTCCTCCAGCACAGCGCGGATTGTCATTGCAGACCCCGCCTCATTGATTCATATTTGACCCATCACCACAGTAAATGTAGTAAGAACGTAACACAGTATATGAAACATAAAACAGACAGAAAAACACGCGCACAGTATATAAAAAGAATCATTATCCTATATAATAAAAAAAATAGAAGATATATATGTAAACAGAACCATAATAACTATAATGCCAACCAGTACGGTAACCAATAATCTTATTACTATTAATTGAATCAAACAAATAAAATAAAAACAAAAAGAAACAATCAATTCAATGGAGAAGCCTTCAAATCCCTGGGCATTTTGAGTTGCACGTCATTCACTACAAACATTCTTTGTAAGGAAGTCAAAAGACAATATCTAAAAATGTTAAACACATCTAAGGTCCTCTCTCAATATTCCAATTGGTAAGATAAATGATCATTTATTTATTTAACGACAATACAAACCAGTTACATACAGACATCAAAGGAACACACACAATATAAAATATCCTAATGCTGGTAGTATTTATTACCTTGTATCTATGTTATTAATAAATGACAACACTGATTTGGTCCTCGAATTCATCAGCTGATCCCTTCAGGATGCTATTGCGGCTTCTGCGCCATCTGCTAGCGAAGCTGTTATTAAACCACTGATTCGCCGAGTACTGAGAGATACATCAGCTTTGATGTTTTAACCGCCTCTGTACATCGAGCATCCACATGTGTGCCTGAACTTACAAGGCCCTACGTCTCTTTTTGATAATGTAGTGGAACACTTACAAGTCAGTAGATGGCGCTGTGCAATAATCGAGGTCGCGAACGATTCCCGACACGTACAAATAATATATATAAATTTCCAACAATTGTAGATGGGCCTAGGCCTGCGAGGCATAACAATAGCTTCGCTAGAAGATCTTCCTTTGAGACGGAGGAGCATCCCATGAAATTCCATCTCGCTCCTCCGCCTAGTCGGGACATCTGGACATCCCTAAAACATGTACAGTGTAAACTCTACATAACGACACTCAAAGAACTGTGCATTTTATGGCGTTATAAAGAGATGTCGTTAAATGGAGAGAAGTATGTTATTTTGTCCGACGTCTTTTGCTGCACCAGTAATTTTGTTTTTATTTTTTTACTTATTTTATTCATATCTTGCGATATTGAGGCATCTTGGTGATAAAGGAAGTACTTAGAAATTTCGGTATGCATGATGCCGACAGTCTAGTTTATTGCGGGCTAGGTTAATAAAGCGATAAAAGAATGTTACACAGCTGCGCAGTTTTTACTAATTTTGGCAACTTAAAAGGTACTTTTTATTACTTAATTGTTGTCGTTATTGAGAGTGGGTGTAATGCTATATAGAGTGTATCATTGTATGGAAGACAAGCTAAACCAAGCAAAGCCAAGAGATTTCGACGCTTAAGAGAGTTTGTCGTTAAATCGAGTGACGTTACATGGAGTTTACACTGTATATCGAGCCGTTAGATGAGAGACGTATATAGAAACAAATCAATAGGTAGAAAGAAGGTAGAGAAGGCGGGCTTTAATACGCACGTGCGGAAGTTCCCGATCGTTTCCCGCCTCGTGCTTATCCCGGATGATTCAGGGCCATTTAAACTTTTAACATACCCCTAAACTTTCATTGATAAAATTAATAAAAGCATTATTGGGGAATTGAACTTTAAATGTGACGTATTTTCTTGCTTCGAGGAATTCGATTTTATAGCCAATGATACAATGTTATATAATTAGCTAGCTATTACCCACGAATTCATCTGGGTTTTAGGTATTTTAAGAATTCGTATAGGTGACGCTAATGACGTGTTTATTGCTAAGCAAAGGTTAGTAGAACCCGTCTAGCCTTTTAGATCCTAAAATAAACAAAGTTCCTTTCGTATATATATATATATATATATATATATATTCCTAGCTTTTGGATTCGCTCACGTTCATTTAGATAAAGTGGATGGGGTGGACCAGCCATTGGGAATTCATAGTAAGCAAAAACATCCAGACAAAAAAAGTAAGAAATATTTTTGAACACAGGTATGGTTATCTATAACCTGCTTCCATTTTCAGCAGGTAAAGTAAAGTTGTTTTGTATCTTTTTACTAAAAAAAACTTTAAATAATACAAATAACAATTTCGTTTCTCAGCTGTACAAGTAGATACACGCGCCTTATCAGTTGGCTTCTTTGAAAATATCAAAGTCAAGCAAAATTAGCATATTTAGAACGTTAATATTGTGCATAAATAGGTCGCATCAAGGTGATTGAAAAGTACCCTCACGGCGCTGACTGCGATTTGCCATAAAACGTTATTATTATATCTCTACGCTCCAATGCATCGGGGGGGCAGGGGAGAACAGGCCTCTGGGGGAGGGGAGAGGGGGCAAGGGGCAATACACACACGGTTATCTGTCACCGCATTCGTAGCCCTTTTTCGATAAACTTGGTGGTATTAGCAAGTTGGTTTCCGTTGTTAGATACGACACGATACGATATTTGAACGACATTGTATGCCATCGGCTAAGCATTATTGGTGTCTTATTCTTACGAGGTGGTACCCATACACCTTCTGGAACGCGTTCATACCTTTTGGAAATCTTTCCGATCTAACGTGCGCCCATGACAGTTATCGTGTAATAAAAATGAGGGAAACTTTACATATTTTATTATTATTTATCAAAATTACATAGCAATAAAACAAGATCTAAAAGACTTGTATTACAAGTCACCATTGCACAATTCTAAACGGAACGGAGAAAGAATACAATTTCCTGCGGTCGGGCGGCCTGTCGTAAGAGGCGACAAAACAACCCTCAGCCAGGTGGTAGAGCATTTGCCCGATTGGATGGCTACCACCCCTGGTCTAAAGTATGTCGCCATAACAACCTTGAGTTGTGTTCCGTCCACAGATCATAGAAACACAGGAGATATGGCAAGGAGGCGTGTCGCTTGCGAACGTATCTGGCCGCAAAGCGGCTTGATGCCAATTTCGGTTATTAGTCGAATGTCAACTTGCGACGTCTTCACATCTCATGATTTTTGAGAAAATGTTACGTCAAAGATGGCATCTCATTTCACACGTAAGTACTAAAATATTATAGTTTTTATTATGGAATTCATTAAAACATTACTCCGTGATACTAGAAATACGGTGAAGTATCAAATTAATTATTTTAATTAGGAACAATAACCATTGCTTGCTTAGTACAAATCAATCAATAAACCGGCTGGTCTAATAGCGCAATGAATAAGTGTTTTTACTGATAGTCTCACTCACACGATAGTTTTGTGAGCGGCCGCTGCCGACTTTTGTACGTTAGAGATGTTATGTTATGTTTGTGGTTGTCGATATTTTATACGATCCTATTTTGTTCGAATTATTTTTTAAGATACAATTAATTATTGAGAAACACAATTTGTTTGTATTTATTTTATTTTTATTTTTTATTGAATCAATAGCTAATGAGAATATAGGTAAATAGGAACTTCAGAAACCGAGCACTAAATAGCTGTTAAATGTAAAAAGAGTTTAGGTAAAGTATTGGTTTTTAATTTATTGTGGTACTCATGCATCATTCATATCATCATCAACATCTTCATTTATGCATTGCTTTTATTTTAAAATTTTAGCTATCCGAAGGATCCAAAAATAAAAGAAAAGTGGATAAATGCGACAGGAAGGGGTCCAAGCTGGTTTCCAACAAAAAATAACACAATATGCTCGTCCCACTTTGACCCAAAGTGCTTTCAACCACTGAAGAAAGTTCGTCGACTCTTTGAATGGTCGATCCCAACATTGAAGCTGCGTATGGTGTTGATGAATTATATAGAACCTTCTACATCCAAATTGTGCTCTTATTCTGAATTGGATAAAAAGGACCCTAATTTGGTAAGTTGAACTATTCTACAATACCAGAAACTTGCAAAAACTGTTTTTTATTTCTAATATAAATATAAAACAAAGTAATTATGTAAACACGTAATATGTTTTCTTAATTACAGACGGTTACTTCAAAACCTCCAACCAGAACGGAATTACAAAACTGCACTTGTAAGCAAATCGATGATTTGGAAAATACTGCTCCAACGTCTACAGTAGATGGTGTCGCTACCAGCTTGAATACTCGACAAAATAGTATTTTGGAGCATCAAGAAAACCCAGAAAAAAACGATCTTATCGAAACACCTAGAAAGCAAAAATTACGCCAATTCATTTCTGTACAAGAAAATTTAATAAAAAAGCAAAAAATGCAAATTAAAAGGCTTCAAAAGAAAACCAGCCGGTATCAGAAAAAAATCGCTAATTTAAAAGACATTTTGAAAAATCTTAATGAAAAAAACTTCATTAGCGCTGATCACGTTACGCAATTAGAAAACATTGGAGTGACCGACCTCATCCAGCGTTATGAGAAAAATGTTTCATCGGGGCAAAGCACTAACCAGAAGTATTCTCCTGCTTTAAGAATTTTTGCAACTACTCTTCACTTTTATTCGCCAAAGGCCTACGCGTATGTAAGGAAAAAATTCCAAACGGCTTTACCTCATATTCGTACAATAAAAAAGTAGTACCAATCTATCGATGCTCAGCCTGGATTCACGCAAGAATCATTAAAAGCAATGAAACTTAAAACTGCCTGCACTAAACACAAATTGTTGTGTAATTTAGTTTTAGACGAAATGGCAATCAGACAGCGTGTAGAGTGGGACGGAAAACAAATGCACGGGTATGTCGATATATCGAATTCTGCAGAACAAGGGATTGCTTACCCGAAGCCAAAGAAGTTCTTGTGTTTTTGGTTACCGCAATTAATGGGGCTTGGAAAATACCAGTCGGGTATTTTCTCGTTGACGGTGGGGAACAGCGCTCCAATCTTGTCATACAATGTTTGGAATTACTAGAAGATACAGGTATTCAAGTTACCTCGATGACTTTTGATGGCTGCCCAGCCAATATCACCATGGCTAAGAAACTAGGATGTTCTTTTGAAATTGAAAACTTAAAATCTTGTTTTGAACACCCCGTTACTCGTCAACCTGTATATATTTTTCTCGATCCATGCCACATGCTGAAGTTATTGAGAAATGCTTTTGAATCATATGGGTGTTTCATGGATGCTTCAAATAGGTACATAAAATGGAGTCTATAAAAACCTGTGACATTCAGGATAAAGAAAAACTGCACTTAGCAAACAAACTACGAAAAAGTCACATCTATTTCAAGAACCAAAAATGAAAGTTCGCTTGGCGTCGCAATTATTTAGCCAGTTTTCCATCAAGTGGGCCGTCCGCCTATCTGCCGAACTCCTGCAATTAAAAAAAATATAGGCATTTTTAATGGAACCTTTTAACAGCACCATAAGTACGTGGCAAAAATGTTTTGCGTTCATAGTCAGTGACCGATATCAGTGTTTATCAATATATCGTGGTACCAATGGAAACGCACGTGGTTTGCGCAATAAAAAGAAGTGACACGTGTCGCTTCACATAGGTGGGTTATGGAAACCGCGGACCAGTTACAGGGAGAACCCATTTGAGGCGCCATTCGAGAAAACCTTTCACTGTAACTATTATTGGAATAACTCCCAAATAAGTGTATTTACACTTATTACAAACGAATTTGAAGGACTTTGTGGTCAGGACTCTCCTTGTTCGCAATATTGTTTCATCGGTTAATAACCATTAGTAGCTTTAATTAGAATTAAAAATTAAGAAGTTTTCTTTAAAAGTGTTTATTGCATATTAGACATATAAGAAAAGGAAGAAAAAATAAAATATTCTGAGAAATAATAACAAAAAATCGACTTTTCAAAAACGGGATACATTGGGTGTTGGCAATTTTCGTCTTTTGGATACAGAACCATTAGAAAAAAATATTACAAAATATTCTATACTACAAAAAATACTCCACGGGTTTTCGTTGACAGTGTATTAGAGGCTCTAGAACTATGTTTTTTTCCAGAAATTTCCACTTGATATTTCAAAAGTGCGTCCTACCCATCATGACATACGGTGCCGAGACATGGACACTGACAGTGGGACTGGTCCACAAATTCAAAGTCGCTCAACGGGCTATAGAGCGAGCTATGATAGTGTTTCTCTTATGGATAAAATCAGAAATGAGGACATCCGTAAGAGAACGAAGGTAACCGACATAGCTCGCAAAATTAGCAAGTTGAAGTGGCAGTGGGCCGGTCACGTCTGTCGCAGGACCGACGGCTGATGGCAATCGCAGCGTAGGACGCCCGTCAGCCCGGTGGACTGACGACCTGCGCAAGGTCGCCGACAGAATGAGGAACACGGGAAACCGGGATATGTGGCGCGTACTTGGGGAGGCTTACGTCCAGCAGTGGACAGAGATTGGCTGATGAAGGAGAAGATTTCAAAAGGGGGGACCTCATTTTTCCGTCTTTGGACGCTAAAATATTGTTACGACCTGAACGCTGACAAAAGATAAATTCACACCTGCATACCTGTAGACGTTTTATTACCTTCTCAGCATTTGGATTTCTTTTGTTTACTTTGTGTTTAAAATTTGTGATTAGAAAAACAGCCCATTGTGTATTGTAATCTTTTATGGTAGTCATTAGCCAAGTGTGATTCTAAGAAATTCGGTCCACGCGGTCAGGCAGAAATATTGCATCTGTGCCGTATAAAGCGATGCCCCAATGGAGAGATCGGCAGTCGTGCGATAACCACAAGTGAAGCAAGACATTGTGTACATTCGGTAATCTATTTAGTGACGGACTTTGCTCGTGTATTTGAATTACGATCTCCTGCATTACGTTTGGACTTATTGCGTTCGGTTATATTTGTACCTGTGTTATACGTGTTTGTATGGTTCTAATAAACTCTATAGTAATTCTAACGGCATTTTAATTCGAGTATCGCGATTCGTAACAATATATTCATTAGGATATTTATTCTTTGCTTTCTAGATACACTGAAATAAAATGTAATAAATTTTTTAGTAACATGTTAAGAAAATTTTGTGTACCATACGACACTCAGATATTTTATAGCACGTTTTTGCAACAAATAAAATGGTACTAACAACGCGATGCTAACTTTCAATAAATTGCATGGTAGATAATAGAGAGATGCAATTTGAGCAAATTATAGACAGACTGACAGACAAACAGCCTGGCTCGCAGCCGTCATTAGGGGCACAAGGGCGGAACGTGGCATCACGGGGACTCGACAAAGGGCCATTGTGTTGTGGGACCCACGGGCCACACCCTTCCAAACCTAACGACAACCAATTGCCATCTTTTGGCATACACGTATTTTAACAACGTTGCAATTACGTGTTATTACCTCAATTTTAAACTGTCATCATAGAAATAATCTTAATTACTGTTTAAACAATCATTAATATAATGTTTGATTATTTAAAAATATGACGTCATAACTTATGAGCCTCGTACAAAATGATAGCGGCTTTTTTTATAGCTGGAGTATATACCAAACCACGTTTTAATGGATTTCAAGCGCGGAAATTTAAATTAGGTAAGCTAGATTAGGCTCCCACAGAGTAAATAATAACCATAAACAATATTAAGACTAAGGTAGCCTAAATAAAACTTTAGCAATACTCATGGACACTTGACACTTGCCGTCTGTTATCAAAGCTACTGAAATGTGGCCAAAACGTTGGAATAATAAAAATCAAATAAATTACCGCACTTCAAACAGTTAAAACGTAGTTTTGTTATGTGTAATTGTCGCGAAAACTATGGACGTTCGCACCATCAAATATGCTACCGGCCTGGAACCCGGCCACTGACGCCACGCGGCTTCAGCATTTCTTGAGAAGCAAAAAGCCTCTCTGTTGATCTGACTGTTCACTACACTATTCGTGTAAATACAATTCTCCAGGAGGCAAGACAAACAAGTAGTCGCACATGTATCATCGGCATCATAATCATGTTAATAATATAGAGAGCACACACACATATTGTTTTGTTTTATTCATTTATTCAATGCTCTAGTGTTTACTGCGCCAATGAGATTATGTATTCTGCGAAAAAAAAATCAGTTTTCAGAGTAAAGTAAAATTGCTCTATCTTCGTCCCAGTTGCAAATACAAGTTATCAAAGCGATTTTTTCAAAAGTTTATTTATTCTAAATAAGTTTCTGTGGAGAACACATTAAGGGTCATACATACAAATTAAAACTTAATTTTACTTCCTGTAATTATGTATAATATTATAAAATTCTAAACATGCCGTGTCTGTACACTGAAGCTATTAAAATAAAACAACTGGAATAGACTATATAAAAAGTGAACATGATGCATTTTTTTTTAGATTTCATGTCCTTTGTTCGGGACTCACGTCAAATCTACTGGGCCGATTTCAATGCCTGTTTATCACGGAAATACCCCGGGATTTTTCTAGGATAGATTTAAAATGGCCAAATTAAAAAAAATCGGATTCCAAAGTAATTTTTTTACTGATCACTAGCAAATTTTATGTAATAAAAAATTTGTGTGTGACTGTGTGTGTGTGTGTACACAGTTCACACGCAGTAGTGAAACTTCAAAAAAGTAGCCTACAAGAGAATGAACTTTTATTATTTTTACCAAGCTCTAAAATTATTTTATATTTTAATGCAAAATATTATATATCACATATTACATATTTAACATATAAGATTTAATCTAAATTACTCTTTAAATCACCAGATTAAAGTTCAAAATTCAATGCACTGTTAG
Organism: Dendrolimus houi; assembly: GCA_039645545.1. Lineage (NCBI taxonomy): Eukaryota > Metazoa > Arthropoda > Insecta > Lepidoptera > Lasiocampidae > Dendrolimus > Dendrolimus houi. The sequence continues at coordinate 175,116 of CM077133.1, forward strand.
GCACAATTTCCTTTGATCTACGTATAAAAGAATATTCTGCCTTACATAGATACAGATAGAGCTAAAATTAATTTGAAATGTTTTAACTTTTAATAAACATAATAAATACTAACGGATAAAGGGAAATGTGTTTTAATTCGTATCAAATAAGGTTGAACTTTATGTGTTAATCTCTTTTTAGTGTCGCTTTTTTCGTTTCAACGAGTTTCAAATCACAACGATTCTAAAGAAGTTCCACTTCAAAAGTGTGATACTTTTAATCTCGGGAATCCCGCGGGAATTTTAAGAAAAGCGTGGACGAAGTCGCGGACGTCTCCTAATGATTATATATTTTTTTAATTCTCCTATATCAAATAGTTGGCAGAAGTATTGTGGCCACTTCAGATTTTTATTCGTCTGAGGTGCTGGTTTAGTCATTATGATTGGAAAAAGATGAAAGGACGGGATGATGAGAGACACCAAACCTGCTCAAAATGTATCCTTTCCCAAGACTGTGAAGAGAAGGAAGAGACAAATCTATATATATATATATATATATATATATATATAAAAAAGAAAGTAGTGCTAGTTACACCATTTATAACTCAAGAACGGCTGTACCGATTTGGCTGAAAATTGGTGGGGAAGTAGCTTAGAACTAGGAGACGGACATAGGATACTTTTTATCCCGACTTAACCGATTTTGATGATTTTTCAGTGTTTGAATGGGTCCCCGGATGATTTAGATTCACAATTGTTTTTGTGTCAATGTATTTATTTTTTAAATATAATAAAAGACGCACAATACAGGGACCTAAAACAGAGAATATTTTCCCCAATTGTATTCGTTATTCCGTTTCATGTTGTCTTTTAAGCAACTCGCATTACGCGTCAGCGGCACTCGATGTTTGCCAAACACCGAGTTTATCACCTTCAATTTATGTTATTGTACTTGTGCTTGCTGACAGTTTTTTTAGTGCGAGACTCGGCTGTCGGCTGACAATTTGAAAATCAACCAAGTGCATTCTCAGTAATGATACACTGCAACACAAAATTGTTAATAACTTCATGGATATGCCATTTCAATATTTTTTTTATTGCGGGTGTTCTGCACACAGGCGGACGGCCCACTTGATGGAAAGCGGTTACCGTCCCCTATGGACATTTGCAACACCAAAGGCGCTACAAACGCGCCGCTGCTCTTTTAAGGGAGACCGGAGCCTGGCCACTAATGCCGGAACACAACTCAAGGCTGTTATGGCGGTATACTCTAGACCAGGGGTGGTAGCCATCTAGTCGGGCAAATACTCTACCACCTGGCTGTGGGGTTTTGTCGCCTCTTACGACAGGCCGCCCCAACGCAGGAAGCTGTATTCTTTCTCCGTTCCTGCACGGATTTATTAAGCTTATTGGAAGTGATATCATATTTTGAAATAGTATTTACATGTTCTGGTAAAAACAGTGCATCAGCAAATGCCTAACAAGACGCTAAACAACGTCAGTTGTTAAGTTTAGAAATGGCAAACACGTAGACGGGACACCTGAAGGTGAGCGGCCGCCGTTGCCCACAGGCGTTGCGTTACCAGGGGTGAAGGGCCAGTCTTCAAGTTAGAATATAGAGGGAATAAGAGATAATAAAGACGAATAGGGGAAAGTGACGAAGTCTCATTTTATTTTGCTTCAATTGGGATACTAATGTAAGTTTTGTATATTTTAAAATTTGAAGCAGTAAAAGTGCTATCAATATTGTTGTGCAAACTTACAGCCTTGGTGGAGTTGTGTGGATATTAAGTAATTTTTAGAAATGATGTAACGACGCTAGTTGTTGGCTAGTTGCTGATTATTAAATGATTGTTCGCGTGAGAGAGACCATCAATCACGGGTGGTTGACCCCAGGTCTTGTCCCCCAAGTCACTTGCCGCCGGAAGTGCGACAGGTGGCGCTAGTGGTGCCAATCATGCCTCACCGCTTCTATATCGGATCGCTGTATCTCTTACTTAGTCTTTTATCTTACCATTGGTATGAAATGACTAATAAAAATCGACGACTAAAAGCTTAGTTCATAAAACGCGCTCAAAACGCATTTGGCGCCACCAGTCCCTTCCTGTATTTCTCAATCAAGAAATCTCAATTAATACTTCCAAACTAACATCTGTTACTTATAACATATTTTTTTAAAGATAATTCAGTCACAAATTGAAAGTGCTAATGAGCTGCTCTTTAATAGTATAAAATTAATAAAATGTACGCAATCCACAATGTGTTGAAACACTTCTGACTAATATTCGAAATGACGATGTGGACAGAACTTTAGATTAGGATTTATTTCACATAATAAATACGACAGGAGTTGCAAGAGAAAAAGTTTGTATGAAAGTAGGTCAAAAATGCAAATATGAGAACACGTCGGCTTATAGTATGCTAAAAACATGCAGCGCCATCTAGGATACTCGATACGATTAATGAATATTACGAAATTAAACCGTCAGTGTTGCGATCGAACGATGTACGAGGCACTGATGCTCCATCATTCCTAAGACATTTGCCCCAGGGGCGTTTGTTGCGTTTAATACCTCGAAAGACGAAGCAAAAAGGTAGGCGTTTCATTTGGATGCAACCCGATGCCAGTGAAGAAGGAAATATCTTACTTTGTATGTCTTCGTATTTAATTTGGATGGCTTTGATAAACAAAACTGCGATCTAAATACGATATTGAAATCAGTTTTACTTTCGGCAAAATAATTGTTTGACGCGAGGTAAAGCCTGCCCAGCACACATTTCGATTTTTCGCAGGTTTACTGCAAATTATGACTTGGTTAGGTTAGGTACATTTTAATGAATGCATTTTTTATTTAAACATATTTTATTTTATCAAACAAAAAATTTAATTTGATTCGGAACCAAAAAACGCATCCATAGTCTACTCTAAAATGATGCCGCCTCTCACCACGTCTAGTCTAAATTAGGCCGCTCCTCTACGCGGCCGTAACGCTTTTTCGTGACATGAAAATCCCAAGACCCCCCGTGTATATAGAAGTTTCACTTCAAAAACGTGATCAATGTTTGTTGACGACTGAACTCCCCGCTTGGTGTTACTTAAAATGTAATATATGTATAATAAGATGTAATGTAAGTAATAAACGAAATAATAAGTCGAATTATAGAAATGCTGCGGCTTCATAGTTCGCGGTAATGTTAAAGATTAACAGTACTATTCATATTGTGTTGAGAGTAAGTTTGTAGGCTTTTTTAAGAACCTTAAAGAAGCCTGCAAACTTACTGACTGAGACTGTGGCCATTTGCGTGTTAATGCACACTCTGTGCACCCGAAATGTGCATCGGCTTTAAGTCGGAATGAGAATCTGTATCTTTTTAAATAATGCATAGAAGCATATTTTGAGTACGTAAAGAATTAGTAAATACGCACAAACTTCACCTAGTTGTTGCCAGCGATTATTTTTGTATTATAAATGCATAAATAATAGTGATTTTCACCAATACTTTTGGTATTCGTATTTAATCCTAAAACCAAACACCTGGGGGCTTCTCAACCAGTGGAACCATCGGAGTAGTGCCGCATGTAATATTCACCCCCTTATTAGGGGTGGTGTTGCCAGGACGATACTAAAAATATTTATATAAAGTTGTACTTCTTCACAACAGTAACACGTGTCTAGTCCGATTTGTGTTATTGCGAAATTAACAAACAGGTTTCCTATTTTGCTATTTTTTTTATAGCCAGTAGCAGGCAAACAGGCAAACGGCCCACCTCATGGAAAGTGGTTACCGTCGCCTATGAACGTTTGCAACACCAGGGGTGTCACCAACGCGTTGCCGACCTCTAAGAAATTTTATAACGCCCTTCTTAAAGAACCCCATGTCATAGCGCAAAGGGAAAACCGCGGCGGGAAGTTCTAGAGAACCGTTGCGTAGTTGAGCGTGGTAGCTCCAGGAAATGGGGGTGAACATCCCGTCGCTGGCGAGCGGTGCGGTTGTAAAAGTGAGGTGTTGGCACCAGATCAAACAGTTCCTCGGAACACTCCCCGTTATACAGGCGGTAAAATTCGCAGAAGGACGCAAAGTCTCTTCGAAGGCTGAGCGATTCTAAACCGCCTGTAAGTACGGGATCGTCGAATATACGGATGGAGTCGAGGGGGTCAGTCTGGTAGGCGGGTGCTCCGGCCCATAGATGTGAGCAGTACTCCATGTGCGGTCTGATTTGCGCTTTGTACAGCGCAAGTCGTTGCCGCGGAGTGAAGTACTGCTTGGACCGGTTTAGCACACCAAGCTTTTTAGAGGCAAGTTTAGCCTTGCCTTCCGGATGAGCCCGAAACTGCATGTCGTTCGTTATGTCGACGCCAATTATCCCGATACTATTGGAGATAGTTAGATGTGTTAAATTGCTATTACAATATCATGAGAATGATCGACCTCTGGCGTGACTTGGATAAACGAATTCGTCATTTACGTGGTCTGAGATCGGCCACAGAGTAGTTCGTTGTACATTAGCGGCATTGTAATTAGCATATCATAACCAGGGGCGTAGCTACCGCCGTATCAGCAGTATCAATGATATGTGGCCCCCAGGCTACAGGGGCCCCCCAAGTGTGTAAACAAAAATTCCTAAAATATTATCTTTAATCTTTTACAGATTAATAACATTTTTGAGAATAACTGCTGGGCCAACAGGAACGTCTATCAGACTTGCCATTGTTGTCTATAGAGGCAGAAAATCTAGAAAAACTGAAATCGTCTTCATCTATGGATGATTTCATAAATAAGCTTGCCGAAAAAAAGCCGAGAAAAGTGTATCTTTGATTTAAATTGTTTGTCTGATTTAGCTCCTAGGAGCATTAAGTATAAGTAATAACTTGTAATCAATATATAATTATTTTAATTAAATTCGAGCATTTTGTTGTTTCTTTTATAAAAAAATTTTACCCTTCCTTTGAGCCCCCTAATACATTTTGATAGAAGGCCCGTCTAAAGCAAGTTACGCCACTGGCTATATAGCACAGGCATAACGTCCTTAATTTGGGTATATCAATGTGTATTTAAAGAATTACAAAGTATTGTCTTATGTAACTAAAGGCTAGTCTATATTGTTACATGCCGTCACAGATAAGCCGCACAGTTGCCTATTGTAAGCGCAGCTTATTGTCCTCCCGGATTCTTTGTGTTTTGAATTTGCAATTAAGAAAAACATGCTATTATCTTTTTACTTGTTTTATAACCATCATTAGCGCCGAACTAATCGTTATTGTTATTGTTTTCGACTTTGTTAGCCTTTCGCAGGTGTGCAAATTAGTATTTCTTAGAAACTCAGTGTGTGCGGCCAATTTCTTTGTGCTGTATAGTTAGTATAAGGCGATGCCCGAATGGAGGGGCGGGCAGTCAAGCGACGACTACGAAACGAGTAAGATGTGCTCTAGTACTCTCGATTAGCGATATAGACGACGGACTTTGCGCGTTCGAATTGCATTGAATCGTGGAGTGTGAACTGGTTGCATCCAGTTTTATTTGTATTTGTTTTAGACGTGTTTGTACAGTTCTAATAAATTCTATAGTAGTTCCAACGGCATTTTTAATTCAAGTCTTGTAGCTCGTAACAATATTTTAGGCAACATAATTAGGGTTGCCATCCACCGAGAACCCCAATTATAAAGATGTCTAAGTTTACTAAAAATTAAATACACACAATTTGTAATATTTGATTTCAGATGTTGGCCACCCAGCGACGGGTGTCTACCTCAACATCGGGTGGTTGTAAATTCTCAGGAAATACTACCGGCATTACTTTACACTTAGTTTACTTTGTAATTATTGTGGTTAAATCTCGAATCAAGGAGCGGGGGCTCTGTTTTATTGCTTTTTCAAAATGGCTGAAAAACATTACGCGGAAGATGTATTTCAGCATCATTATCTTTACAACTTTAGCTACGTTTCTTCTTCAAAGTAAAATGACTCATGACTTATTGTTTCTTAACGACGATTTCCGTGAAGTGCCTAAAATACCAGCAGATTTTGTTCAGTAAAAGTTATAGGTATTTCAATCAAGACATCTAACTTACCGTTATGTGCTATGGTTTGATGGCTATGTGATCAATCCAAGTGGTAGAAATTGTTTACTAATAACACAAGTCTCATTTAAGATTGTGTTTTATAATGAGATGTGAAAGCGTAACATAGTCATATATGCGTTTATTCCAAATCATTTCTAAATAATCCGTGCAGGAACGGAGAAAGAATACAATTTCCTGCGGCCGGGAAGCCTGTGTTAAGAGGCAACAAAACAACCCACAGCCAGGTGGATATATGCCAGGGTATATTGCCATAACAACCTTGAGTTGTGTTGTTATTAATGGCCAGGTTCCAGGCTCCCTTTAGAGAGCGGCAGCACATTGGTAGCATCTTTGGTTGCAAATGTCCATAGGCGACGGTAACCGTTTCCCATCAAGTGGGCCGTCTGCCTGTCTGCTGAACTCATGGAATAAAAATAATAATAATTGAATCTAATGAGAAATGGCTTCCGTCGCCTTCAGATGTTTGCAACACCAGGAGCGATTCCTATGCGTTGCCAGCTTTTCAGATGAGGATAGGAGGGATGGAGAGCTCAAACAAGAAGTTTTATTTTATTTTTTTATTCCTCTCTCCGGACGAATCGTCCGGGCTTTGTGCTTTTTAGGGGTTGTGTGCTTTTTTGTATTATTATATTTCTTTTCTTTTCTCTTTTTTATTGAAGTGAAACTTCTATATAAGACTGGGGGGGGTATTAGGATTTTTTCTGTCACGAAAAAGCGTTACGGCCGCGTGGAGGGGCGGCATAAGTTTAGAGTAGACTATAGATGTTTTTTTGGTTCCTGATCGAATTCTGTTTTTTTTTTGATAAAATAAAGTATGTTTAAATAAAAAATGCATTAATTAAAATTTACCTAACCTTACCAAATCATAATTTGCAGCAAATCTGAGATAATCCGAAATGTGTGCTGGGACACATAGTAGAAGCGAAACTTCAACGGACTAATGGCGGGTGTCAAATTGGACAAGTACATTAACAACCTGCCCCTAATTCGTGTTTGCACTTGTCTGTTGAAGTTATTTTTTTTATTTTGCTTTTAATCTTCTAATCCGAAACGACTCATTGACTCTTCAGGTGATCAGAGGGCTGGTGCTTACCTCGGCCAAGGGATCAGTATGGCGATCCAGCGAGGAAACGTAGCCAGCCTTCTGGGCACCTTACCCATAGAAGACGGTGATCTGGGCTCAGTGTTCTACTTATAGTCTTGAGGGACTATGAGTAGAATATAATACGAATAAGTTAAGTCTTCTTGCATTGTATTGTCCATCTTTTATTCTTTCAACAAGAAGTATTGAATAGAGGAGATGGAAGAGGAACGAGGGGGAGGAAGTGGGCCATCGGATAACGCAAGATTCTGTGCTTGCGTGGTATCACATCGATTATGCCGACCCCAAGACCTGTAATCAAGTAACGATCCAGCATGGCTCTACCACGATTAAATGAATTGAGGACACATTAAGAATTAATTTTGCTAGATGATTCATACGGCAATAATGTGACGTTATCCTTGTCGTGTTACAGCGCGTACGCAGCTTAATCAAATGAAGCCGCTTTCCCCGTTAGGATACAGGTTCGTGTTCCCCGAAGCGGGATCAGGCCAAAGCGCGTTCCCCTCGCAACAATATATGTAATTGCGTTCTCGTGTGGCGGCGGCCTTTTTACTTTTGTTATTGTTCTTAGGCCGATGCCGCACTCTCCTTCACCAATGCCGCGTATTATACGCACTCGACTAACCATCTGTCATTTTCATTTCAAATTACCGCGCTTAAAACCGTTAAAATGTAGTTTTATTATTTATGAACACAAGTTTAAAAAGCCGTATATTTCATTTTGTTCACATAGGCCCCGTCTGTATTTTATTTCGTCTGAGACCAGAGATATCAAACTAAACGCACATCTCTAAAGACGCTTCTTGGCCCTCTCAATCCGCGCACAACAGATAATACAGTCTAATCCGGCGGCGGGACTAGACGCTGCGCACACAACGTCCCCCGCGTTGCCAACAACGTTCCCTTTCACGTAATTACCTCATCGGCCTGGTTCGTACCTCTCGAAATGATCACTCAAGAGCTTTGCGTTTAAATAAACAAGGATGTCACCTATCAATCATTTTTAAAGGCGTATCGGAATGCACTCGATATCATGCTATCGAGCACTTCGCGGTATGTCTGCATAATTGTTCTTTAATCGATATACCTTGCAGCGCATTTGCCAACACTAATGTAAAGTTTTACACAACTAATGATTCCTCCCGATGTATCTGCGGATTAGATCAATTTTAGTGGCGCGGGTCAACGTACGAATCGTGTAAGCGGAATAGCTAATAATGCGCAGCATACAACACGGCCATTTCTGCTTGCGAATAAAATTCAGTATAGATTAAATTATATTTACATGTCGGTAACCGGTCAGCACTTTTCTACGCAAACGTATGATGCCGTTCGTGTTTGTAAGTCGTGTAAAACTGTATGACTGTGAAAATTAGTTATGACTGAAGTAACATGCAAGTAAGATAAACACTGTGAATGAGATCTTCGAGAAGAATATGTGACATTAAATTGTCGATATGATAAGGAATACTGTGATAAGTGAATGTTTTGGATTGTAGTGTTAAGGTATGTAGAGAATGGATAAGCGTAGAATGACAAAACAAATACATGACAGCAGAATAAACGGCAGAGTCGTTGCCGGTAGACCGCGACATACACATGACGGATCAAATAGCAGACACGTTAAAGAAAGGTCAGGTGAGAAGTACTTCAACAAGCAGATTAATGAATGTGCATAAAGCGAAAGTTTCTTTTCAGGATGGTCGCAAGTGGGGGTTCGTCGTCTCTGCCTACCTTCAGGCGTGAGGTTCCAGACTCCCTTAAGAGAGCAGCAGCGCATTTGTAGTGTTGCAAATGTCCATAGGCGACGGTAACCGCTTTCCATCAAGTGGGCCGTCTGCCTGTCTGCTGAACTAATGCAATAAAAAAGACGAAAATTACATTGAACTACGTCAATCACTTGAGAGCAGACCAGGTATTGTTACAAGAGAATGGCCAAAAATAATATTTGGCTGATGGAAAAGTGTTTTTAAGACATTAAGGAATTTATTGTTATTGTTGATCATTCTTTTATTTCTGTATTTAATATTTAATTAATCCAATCGTGTTTATAAATTTAGAAGTGTTATATTTTTTTAAATTGACATGTACCCAAATATCTATATGAGCATGTATAAGGTCAAAGACAGTGAAATCAATTTACTTTGTTATCAGGAGTTTTTGGCGGGAACGTTGCGCTGTGTAGTTTTATTTTCTAAAAATGTGTCAAATTACTCTAAAATGAACAATTAATTATGTTTTTGTGATAAATGTGAACTGTATCGCCAAATGTGGCCTTTCGAGTTTTCACAAGAACTCCGTTGGATGGCGTCGATTGTAGCCTATAATACAACTGCGACTGGCTTAAAGGCCTAGTAGCCAAGCCAAAACATAAAAAAATCTTTGTCACCATCTTTTGTACAAATATTACCTGTATTACTACAAATAAAGATTCATTCAAGAGAAATAGACCGCGTTTCGCTTGTTTTGGTCTTCATCTATTTAGGTCAGTTGTTTTAGCATACAGAAGGAGCTTTTAGCGTTTTGATATAAACATGAAAAATAATCCAGGAGTCTCACTCATACACCCAGGATAAATTATGAGCACCATTTTTGAAAATAATTAAATCGAAGCGTTAGTAATAGCGTAATTTTAATACATTTTCTATTGCACAGTGGTAAATCTAACACTATACATGCGAATGTGAGTTTATTTATGTGTGGCGTTTTCACGCTTTAAGTACGTTCCCGAGGGATAGACAAGTATAGCCGAAAAGATGCCGCTCCGTTCGCGTTTTGTTGGCGCCATCGTTGCAATTCACTAACAAGTACATCGCCATGGCAACGATAATGACAGCACCAATTTTAATGTGTAGCTTTCATGGTTTGCTTCACTTTCACATCGCTAGATTACGTTACGGGTTTGTATCATTAAGTACTTTGAAGTAAAAATTAAATTTGACATTTCTAAGATTTTTTTAATATCGAAGTTCAATTAATTTGTTATTAATTCATCAATCATTAAAAAAAATTGCAGCCGCTTCCTATATTGCCGTCAATATTCCGGGCATCCGATTAGTGCTTATGTTATAGTGAAACATCGAAGCTCTGGCGCTCCTAGGTTTGACTAGTCAAACCTCACCTCTGACATAAAGTCTGAGTCAAAGTCCGAATAAATGACGTTTTTCTGCCTTTGAGTAACGATTTTTTGTCTAACCTAGGACAGACTAATTTATAAAGTCATTAAACATGTAACAAGTGCAGTACGAGTCGACGTTTGGCCGAGTCTGCCTTAGTCGCTTCTAGGATCGACTAGGCAAAGCCCGAAACAGATTATTTCACGTTCGACGTTTGACTAAAAACACTTTAGTCAGAGGCCGAAATTGGAGTTTATTTGGGGTTTTGTCGAAAGGCCTTGGTCAAACCTAGGATAAACCAGTCATTCCGGGAAGAGACTGCGTATCGTCCTTTGACTATAACATTAATATGATTTTTTGTTTCTATGCACATTTAATTTTTCAAACGAGGTTTCACGTCGAGAAAGTCATCCGTTGCCATTCTGTTAAGCCATTTTTTTTTTTTTTTAAGGCGGGGGAAATGCATTTCGCACATACCGGGTCCTTTGCTAGGGATTCGACCGTTGTCGATCATGGAGGCATTCCACTGAGGGCAATTCAAACAGCAACCGACTGCCTTGTGTGGAGACTCGAACCAATGGACAAATGCCCAAGGGCTAATATAATACCCCACTAAAACCACCCTCCTTCCATGCGCCCCGCGCTTATGGTAGGAAAGGCATGAGACTTAGAACGTAGTTACGCCCACGCCGATCCTAGCGCACTAGTGCTTGAGAGTGCCCCGGGAGAGGCAAACTCACTTCGTCAACAGGGGTGAAGACTCCTCTGCTCCCTAGATGCTAGAGGGCCCCTGCAGCGGTATTTCAGTGAGGGAGGTCATGCGCATACCTGCGCCTCCGGGCCCCCGACTGACGTCGGCGCCCGCGAGACGCATGCGCACCACCATCTCTCTCCATATCTCGTTCCGGATTCTGTTAAGCCAACGCCAACCCGCGGAAAGCATGCCGTGTGTATTTACACTGGTTTACAAAGGGGTATATATATAGATTATAGAGTTTTTCAATTTGTTTGATGAAGTGTTTGCGACAGAACTTGTAACCCGAATATGTAGATATAATATTGTTACGACCGACAAATACCAATGCACACCTGCAGTTTATTACCTTTTGGCATTATTTTAAACATAAGGACTTCTTTTGTTTACCTTATGTTTAAAATTTGTAATTAGAAAACAGCCTATTGTGTATTGTACTCGTTTATGGCCGTTTGCAGGCATAATTAGGCAGGTGTGCAGATTACGAGTTCTAAGAAACTCGATCTACACGGGCGGGCAGCCATATTATATCAGCTCAGTATGCACTTTGCGCGTGTTATTGAATCGTGTATTACGTTTGTACTACTTGTGTCCACTTATATTTGTACCTGTGTTATACGTGTTTGTATAGTTCTAATAAATTCTTTAGTAATTCCAACTGCATTTTAATTCGAGTCCCGTAACTCGTAACAATATAATAACAGTCGATAAACGTCTCACTGCTGGGCTGGGACCTTCCATTCATAGAGGAACGGACGGTATTCCGCCAAGCTTGTCTAACGCGGATTGGCGGGGTTTGGCACCTTGTTTATTTCTATGTGGAGGTTTCATCACGATGTTTTCCTTCACCGTTAGTACGTGATAATTATAATAATATGCATGGAATATACCCTGAATCGGTTCGAATATACATATAAAGATGAGATTCCGTCCGCCATGCGTGGTTTCTTTACAGGATCTCATGGCGCTGTTTTGGGACAATAACCATTAAGCACAATAAATACTGTGCGACCATGCTTCGCACCATCATAATATTTGCCCGGTTAGCGGCCATAATTGCCGGCCCAAGAGGAAATTGAGACATCAGCCGAGTGGAGTTCAATCATACACCGGAAAAAATAACAATAAATATGTATAATTATGGTTTATGATGTTATTAAGCAGTAGGCAATCTCTCTGGTAATGGGCTCCGTGGAGCTAATTTATTATAGGAAAAATTCAGGTCATTTTGCTATTAAAGTGTATTAACTTTTTATATGTGGGTTGAATTTATTATTTACTTTAAATTGCTTTGAATGAAAGATAAGTACAGCAATAGAACAGCCATATTGTAATAAAAATTCATTATATTAATTTAAATGCTACATCTAGATGATGCATATATGTATGTATATATATGTATGTGTATAAATAGTATATATATATATACGTGTGTGTGTATGATAAGAGACGGTGCATGTACGCGGTGAGATATGGTACTATCATCTAGGAATCAATGGAAACGTTTGAAACGAATTCACAAGAAATTTGGTGTATATGTACTTTAGATAACGGTGGTAATTAAAGCAAGACTTAATACAAAAATTGGTTAATCCAATCACTTCATTTCATTTATATTATAATTTACATTTAAAAAAGTGTACTTTAGTGTATAAAACAGAAGTTATAAGGTATAATTTAATGCGGTCCACGAGAACGCTGCCGCCAAACTGCGCTGCAGTTTGGCAATGTAATTGTTTGTGTGATCTTGTAACTTTCTTTTATTGAAAATATTATTAGACGAAAAAAAAGATTGCAATTTGGTTCAAATTTCTACGTTTGAGAAACCTCCTTATCTCAAAGAGCGTTTTAAATATCTACACCTTAGTCATACTCATCACCTCAGATCATCGGACAACATACGCCTGGAAACAGCTGTAAATCACTCGCGATTTTACAGCAAATCTTTTTTCACAGTTCATGCAGTGTGCCTGTGAACATCAGGCGTGCCCAGTCTCTTCAGGCGTCCAACGGACTCGTGAAGGATTGTTACCTCGGGCTCTGTTAATGAAGTAGTCTTGTTGTCTTTTGAAACTTGTATTATATGAAAATTTTGATATAGATACAATTATCATGTATATTTTGAGACGACCGTGTTCGCTGCTCTTTTCTTGTCAATCCAATGTCTCCCGCCGCGCGCGCTTTCCCCCCGCTCGTAACTCCTACTTACAGCGTGAACAGGCTCTAAAGTCAATCATAACATCTTCATCTCTCCCATATTTACGTACCTAATTCTACACATTATTACTATGATTATTTATTTATTTATATATATATCAATATATGTATATATTTGTCTTATACTTGCCACTTCAAAATTATATATATATACTTTTTTATTCTAGTTATATTACAAAACCCACATGTTACACAATTTTTCTCTAATCCATCCTAAGGTTGTCTGGAAGAAATTGCTTTTAGTGATACCACCGCCTATTGTCTTCTGTACTTAAACTTCTTGAAGTGTATCTTAATGTTATGCAATAAAGTATATTCTATTCTATTCTATTCTTTGAGCTCGGAGAAGTAAGAGCAGCGCTACAGAATTTCCGCAACATTATACGTACATATTGTTACGCCTGTTTCTTATAGAGGTATGCAGAAATGTTGGATCCCCACTTCCTACGATCCTAGCACACAAATTTCTTTACTATGCATGTTTATATGGGGTGTTTTTTATGTGACTTTGCTTCAAAATATTTGCGATTAATGATAATGAATACATTGTGGCCTATTGATTCCACATTGCTTTTGTACTCTGGTTTTGTCAATCTCCATTTTCTCAAAATGCCCAAACTACCTTTTTTCTGAGATTTGATCGAAAAAATATCGTATGCTATAGTTCCATTGCGGGGTGCTGTAGCCCACCCACAGGTAATGATGCACTGTATAGGAAAGATCTGCATCTGGTCCTTGCTCTGGAACAGCACCAGCTCCACTAACCTGAGATCCATTACCTGCTGACTCGGCACCAAAGTCACTTAGACCATATTTAAAAACGACGAGCCTATGGTGCGATGTATCTCCTTAAACATTGGCAGGAATATGTCTTTAAAATGGCTATTCTGTTATACAGAAAATAGGATAGATCACAAAATTAATGGAGCGGCTTTTTTAGTTTTAGGAACAGACTTACACACACCACTAAAGAAGGAGTTATGAGACGCCGCCTGCCAGTCTACCCACTAAACCTTCCATCGTTTCTCCGAATCATGGTGAGGCGCCACGGGGCTTATAGGTAATTCGCCGTGACGGGGTGCCTCTGGGACCAAGTTTGGTTTAGTTTCTTACCTTATACCAATCAAGGATTGAACAACCATGGTTTTGGAAAGAATTGCGTTGAGCATCGAACCGGGTTTCAGTGACTTGATGCCTTCTTATAACGGCTTTCTCTACACTAAATTTGGGACCCGAACTTTCTAATGTTTGCTCATTGTTGCTGGGTTACACAGAGTCAATGCTTGGCGTAGGAGTGAGGACAACAATGGCTGAACTTTGGAGAAATTTCTCATTAATGTTATCAGAATATATTCACTAAATATTTCTCTAGATGCAGATTATTTACTTTACAGAAGGTAATTCGTTATTCTATCTATATTCTAAAACATTTGTAGAGGAGTCGAGTTTCTAGAATTAATTTAAAGAAGACAAAAAATCAGGACCTAATTTGGACCAATAGATTTAAAAAATACAGCTGTTCTGTAATCTGTTCGATCATCACCTGTGAACTACTAAATGGATTTAAATGAAGAAAGAAAGAAAGAAAATATATTTATTTAGGACAAGATACAAAAAGTCTTACATGATAATCTTACATCTAACAATTAATTGTGGTGTCCTAAAGACTCTTAGAATAATGCTAGTTTCACAACCAGCGCTGATCTTCCGCAAGTGCCTCTGAGGCTTCGGCCTCACCGCAAGTGGCACGCTTGAAGTTTAGCTAGGAGGCAAGCTGAATGGTCGAAGTACTTCGATACATAGTGGCCACACTGATAGTTGCCATGCTGTCATATCTGGTGATCTAAAGTGTGTTTGTAGACGTATATATTGTTGTGGTAAAGATTATTTCAAAGTTGTCTAGAAAATTACTTGAAAGTACCACCACCAAATTTATCGAACATGTTGGTACATGATATTGATATGTTGAGGTTAACCGAGGCAGAATTTGAATTGCATCCCAGTGATCCAAGCAAATAACCGACGCGTCCGTTCGCGTAGCTAACCGCTAGGCTGCTATCCTACTAAGCGAGCGGTGGGGCCGCGCGCATTACCCGCAATATGTTGGTTCACTAGAATGAGTCATATAAGCGATCAACTACCCGCTTGCCGCTAAGCGTACCACTTGCGGTGAGGCCGAAGCCTGAGTGATGCCACGGCTTAGCTCCACAAAGCAAATTAAAAAAAACAACGGACAGAAGTAACGAACAATACAGACATAATAAATTCGTAATGGTTTGTTATAGCGTACTAGTCGACATATTATAATACTATAAAATACTTGTGTCGTATTTAAGGGCTCTCTGGCGAATTTGGTGGTCAAATAAGATTTTTTTTGAGTTAGTTCAGAACCCAAAGACAGACTGCAGGTTCCTTATCGGCGGCGGTGTGTGATTCCAGCACTTCGATGCAGCGTAACGGAAACTCCCCTGAAGGCAGCCGAACAATGTTGCTGAGTAGCGAGCTGCACCGAGCCTTGCCTACAACCGAGTGACCTTCTCGCTGACATCGTCGTTTCAGTGGGATAGACGAACATAGCCAAAAGGATGGCACTGCGATCCCATTTTTTGCAAATTATTAACAAACGATATCATGACAACGCGAACGAAGTTTCGCTGGCACAATTAGTAGAAAACAATTTTGTTTCACGAAAACATGCAAGACATATTATATGTGTTGCTCATTTACAATAACAAGAGTGCCGATTTGGTACATAACAAATGAGCGGGCTCACTTCGCCGGGTCACCGGTTCGATTTTGAATAAAGGGCAACTTTCACCAAGCGAAACGCAAACGAATAACAACTTTAAACTAATCCAGCACAGCTCATATTCGGAAACTAGAATTAGCAGGTATTGTTGAACATATTGCGTGAGAATATTGAATTGTGTAATTTAGCAGATAAGGTCGGAAGTCGTATGAAGGACAACACAAAGGGAGGTAAGCCAATGCCTTTTATTCGGTCGATTATTTTTAGTATGATTGTATGTTCACTTTAAATTTTCAATTTTGGCAATGGAGCTACAACTAAATAAATATACCAAGGCTTTCAAACAAAATTATAGGTAGATAAAGAGTTATATATTTATTTATTTATATATTATAGGTAGAGTGGAATATGGGACCACGTTGTCCTTTGAATTTTCAGATCTTTCTCTTGAATTTACAAGCATATTTCAAGAGGCAAACGCAGTTTGCGATGTCGCTGACATCATTTACTTGCGACAAAACTTACACAATTATCTATATATATATATAAATCAATTGCTGTTCGTTAGTCTCGCTAAAACTCGAGAACGGCTGGACTGATTTGGCTAATTTTGGTTTTGAATTATTTGTGGGAATCCAGGGAAGGTTTGAAAGGTGAGTAAATATGATAAAAATGCTTGGAATAAAAATAAAAAGAGTAAAAACAACAATTTCGCTTACCCTTAGAAAATACGTATAGGCGGTACGAAGTTTGCCGGGTCAGCAGTTAACAATAAACCTTAGTTTCATTCAGTCAAATTTTACTACAAAAATATTTTACTCACAATTATTTATATATAGAAACGTATGGTAAACTATACCATTTTTGGCACTCCACCCAATGTTTGGCACCCAGTTAATAATAATAATAAGAGCCCACAACAGTCCCACTGGTGGGCTCGAGCCTCCCACTATAGGGAGAACGGACAGTATACCCGTCATGCTTGTCCAAAACGGCTTGGCAGGTTTGACACATCGGTTATCTCAATGTTTTCCTTCACCGTTATTAGCACGTGGTAATTGTAACAATATGCACATTAGATCAGAAAACTGCCTAAATATATATTTAGATTTTTTAATATTTTGAATAAAATAATAAGCTGCCAATCAACCGTACTGGGGTGCCAACAATGGTATAGTTCCCCTTTATAGATATGAAAACAAAATCTCTTTGTGAAGCTTTCGTAACTTTTTTGTTGTATGTAAGTCATTGAGATATTATGATCTAAGATTTGTTAAAATTTATATGTGCAAGCGATTTAGTGGACGCAAAGCCCTTGAAGCAAACCTGGTGGAAATGTAACTAAGTAATTATCTTGTATAATTTTTCAAGTGGCCTTCCAAGGCCAAAGTCAAGACTATACGAAATATACTCAAACAAGTTTCAAAGCTGATTTTGATTAGACTCAAAGCGGTATCATTAGGTTTTTGAAAAATCAAATACCTTAGTCAGGAATCGCATCGACTGATTTTGGAAAAAAGTGTATTTATTATTTATTTAGGTTTATGGCTTGGCAGCTAGGCCTTTAAGCCAGATCTTAGATTATAATATAGTTTCTTCATGTTCTTAAGCCTATGTGTAGCACAGCTGAACTGTAGGTTATCAGCTGGTGCCATTGCAGCAAAAACTCAAAAAAATACTGTATTATTAAACCAACTCATAGTGTAGCTGTAAGGATTCATTTCTGGGTATGAGTGTCAAATGAAGAACTAATAAAAAAACCTGTACATAAGAGATTCAAGTTAGCAACAATTGGTACACAAATAGATAAGAACTAGTGCAAACATCCAGCTCCGTCTGCGACAACGAGAGCATTGTTTCGAGACAATAGCCCCGTTTAAGCTGCAGTCGTCTAACACTAGCTTGAATGCGGAATCTTCTCGATGATCTAGCTAAAGCTATGTTAACAGGCGCCATTGTGTGTTACTTTGTTGCTACATTGCGCTGTTTGTCTCGTTAGTGCATTAACATGATTTATGAAGAGGTTATTTGCACAAATGCTCTGCGACTAAATGATATCGAGTGTTATCTACTGCGTATATATATATATATATATATGTATATGGACAGGTATATGTCAAGGCTTTTCACAGTCTGCGGCTGCGCACTCTTCACGTCGATCTTTATGCCACATGTTTCGAAATAAACATATAATTATAATTTATCTATCCCTGTCTCAGTCCCAGTACGAGTCTGACAGCACATTGGCAGCACCTTTAGTGTTGCAAATGTTCATAGACGTCGGTTACCACTTTCCATCACGATTCGGCCGTTAGTCTGTCTGCTGCACTCCAGCTATAAAAAAAAATATTCAATAATTTCAGTGTTCACTTTATTTATTGGCATACGTTTCTAGTTATTGTCCTATTGTACTCGTCTACGGCCGCTCAGGGGCATCATTAGCCACGTGTTGCGGATTATAAGTACAAGCTAATTCTAGGATATTATATTATGTCGACGTTGCCGGGCGGGCACATTTGCATTTGTGAAGTATAAAACGATGGCCTGATTGAGAGAAGGGGTCAGTTGGACTACAACTATGATTTAGGCGTGACGTGTGTACATTCGGGAATCTAATATTGACGGACTTTACGCGTTTTATTGAATTACGACCTTCTGTATTACGTTTGGATTTGTTATGTTCGGTTATATTTGTACCTGTGTTATACGTGTTTGTAAAGGAAGGAAGAGACAGCGATAGATAGATGTTAGAAAGGGATAGATGATGAACGAAAGTTTAGAATAGAAGGTTCGGGAAGCAAAAGACAGAGATGGATAGATGTTTAGAAAGGGATAGATAGTAAATAAAAGAATAACGAAAAGCAGATCGAAATTATGGATTCCAGAAGATCCGCCTATCGAGAGTTTAGTTCAGTTCAAGACAGCGAAGCGACAAGTGCAACACGGAAGAGTTGGAAAAGAAGTTTAATAGAAGACAGTAACGAGTTTAGTGGTGAATTTAGTGAAAAGTTTTAGTTGGCAGTTGAGTGAAGGAGGAGTTTAGCAAAGTTTAAAAGGAGGTCTAGAAGCAAGCTACGCGCGGTGAATTCGGAGGTGAACACTGTAGTAACAGGAGGTGGTCTACGCAATATCGGCGACGGTATTGTGAGTGAGACATCTTATCTCCGGGACAGTGCGTCGATAGTGGTGCGTGAAGGGGCAACCCTGCGGAGGAGAATCACGTACGGCTGTGTAAGTCAGTAGAAGCGTTTAGTTAAAAGAATTGGTGTTTCCTTCCAATCCTAAGTGCGTAACAATATTGTTACAAGTTGGGCCACCTGCATACCTATTGTCACATACCGACAAAGAAATGCTGTGCATCTTGTTTATCGCCCCTCTCGCATTCGGAGTTCTTTTTATTACTTCGTATTTAAAATTTGCAATTAGACAATAGCCTATTGTTATTGTTTTCGACTTTGTTGGCCATTCGCTGGAATAGATAACCAGGTGTGCAAATAACTATTTCTCGGAAACTCAGGGCGCACGGCCGATTTTTTTTGTACTGTATAGTTAGTATAAGACAATGCACGAATGGAGGAGTGGGGCAGTCAAGCGACGACTACGAGACGAGTAAAACGTTTGTAGTACTCTCGATTAGCGATATAGACGACGGACTTTGCGCGTGTCGAATTGCATTGAATCGTGCAGTGTTAACCGGTTGCATCCAGCTTTATTTGTATTTGTTTTATACGTGTTTGTACAGTTCTAATAAACTCTATAGTAATTCCAACGGAATTTATTTTAATTCGAGTCCTGTAGCTCGTAACAATATCATAATATTGAACCAATTGCAGATTCGGGCCAAACTTAGGACCTTTGTGTTAGGATTTAAATTATTTTAGCTTAATGTTACAATAAAAAAGTGGTATACATAAATTGTCTCGCTTACGATGTTGTCCATAACACAATTCACTGAAATTGTTGAAGCGTAGGTTCTAGAAGTGCAAAAAGGCAGAATTTATGACATAAAAACATCGTAATCCATAGTATATTAGAGAGATTACTTATTTATGCGGACTGCCTCCATTCTGGGTGATGTTTTATAAAAATATATTTTCATGGAGCCCATCGCCATAATGGAAATCCACCTGCTCCAAGACGGCGTGAGATGCGCTCCGCGTGCCCTGCCCGCCTCCCTCACGGCACGTCGTGATGTTTTCCAGTAATTGACTTTTCGCGTGCGTTACGCGCGGCTCACCATTTTTCGTTTAATATAGTGGATGTTTAGGGATGGTCATGTGTCGATATTTTAAAATATCGATAAGATATATCGACACATGACGAATTTAAATTCGTAAGAGGGGCATGAAGCAGCTTAGATAGTTTTTTGGTAAAATTTGCGTATTGCTCTAATTATCACGTACTGATTGAGGTGAAGGGGAAGACTGAAACTGGTAAGGATATTTTTACATTGAGATGACCCATGTGGAAGTTGGAAAGTAAAAATATATCTATGGACTAATATCATTGAATAAATCCTTACATTTCATTGTTCGAAAGATAGATTAATTATCAATGTTCTTTAAAAGAATGAATGTAATATGGAGATTAAAAAAAAACCCATTTTTTATCATGATGAAATCAATGTCTTCTACATCACTCAAAACTGCGAATGAAACTCTATTCAAATAATAAATTTATTAATTAAAAGGACTGAAAATGCTTAAATTTATAAAAAGGGTTGACAGCGACATATCAAAATAATATTAATATGTTTAAACAAAAATTATTCGCATGGTTGACAATAAAATCCTATTATCCGTCCCAGAATATTTAAATGAAAGGTTATTAAAAAAAAATTGTGTTTTGTTATTTAAATAAAATAAAAGACTTATAAGTCATCAAATTAAATATTATACAAAGATAGGTTAAGTAAGTTTATATTGCGATACTATGAAGGGCCAGCTAAGTAATAAGTTCTCAGTTATATTGAATAAGACCTATGTAACACTTAGTTCGCAATAAAAATGATTTGATTTGATAAAAATAATGAAAATTAAAATTTGAATTATCGACACAATTTTAAGAAAATATAAACTAGTCACATCCTTACCCTTAAGAAGCTCGTTTCGGTTGCCCTTACACTTGACTGAAAGATGATTTGCTGCTAATTTGATGGATACATCCTGAACCCCTCCCTTGCCCCCTTCCAACCCCATCGATAAGGTAGTGTGTACCACCCCTTGCGTACAACTAGATAATCTCTCAAAGCATCTTTTATGTTATTTTAGGTATATTTTATACGTTACCTTACCTCGTTGCTTCCCGTTACATACCTGATTAGGGACCTTCTGTTCTTCAGTCGTGTTACTTTATCTCTCTTCATTTTTTATGTATTCTATTTCAAAGATATTTCGTGAACTAGCCGCAGATATATAATAATTTGACACTGAAAAACAACAAATAATTATAATTTCCAAAATGTGTACTTTTGTATATGAAATGCATTTTATAAACTTACAAAACGCCATAGTCTTATAGATATCGTACGAGCGAACCTATTTATGACGTCATAAGTAGGTACAATACAACGCAGGAACGAAGAAAGAATACAATTTCCTCTGTTGCGGTTGTCTGTCGTTAAAGGCTTAGAGTATGATGCCATAACAACCTTGGGTTGTGTTCCGGCATTAGTGGCCAGGTTCCAGTCTCCCTTTAGAGAGCGGTAGCACCTTTGGTATTACAAATGTCCACAGACGATGGTAACCGCTTTCCATCAGGTGAACCGTCTCTGAGTGTCTGCTAAATTCATGCAATAAAAAAAGGTAGTATCCCTTTACACGACCGTGAGAACAAAACTTTCTTTTTCATTGCAAAGCCAGATTATGGATGGCCCATCTGATGGAAAGTGGTTCCTGTCGCCTGTAAGCGTTTGCTTCACCAGGAGCAAAGCCAACGCGTTGCCAGCCTTTAGGAGGGACAGGGGGACGGAATAGGAGGGATGAGATAAAGATAATGGAATAGAAGAGGAGGGATCCCACTTGATCAAACTGGAGGAATTGGCCAGAGGGGATAGGATAGGCGGAGGACGAAGTGGACAAACGGAACTCTCACTCACCGTTTCTTGCCGATAATCTGTGTTTGCGTGCCACATGCACAACAAAATGACTGCGGCATAGCTCTACCGCGTACAAACCCGATTTATATTGTTACATGCCGTCAAAGATAAGCGCACAGCTGCCTATTGTAAGTGCAGCTTAATGGCTTCCCGGATTTAGTTATTCTTTTGTGTTTTGAATTTGTAATTAAGAAAAACATGCTATTGTCTTTTTACTTGTTTTATGACCATCATTAGCGTCGAACTAATCCCTATTGTTATTGTTTTCGACCTTGTGGACGTTCGCAGGTGTGCAAATTAATATTTCTTATAAACTCAGTTTGCGCCTCCAATTTCTTTGTACTGTGTAGTTAGTATAAGATGATGCCCGAACGGAGGGGCGGGCAGTCAAGCGACGACTACGAAGCGAGTAAGACGTTTTCTAGTACCCTCGATTAGCGATATAAACGACGGACTTTGCGCGTTCGAATTGTATTGAATCGTGCAGTGTGAACTGGTTGCATCCAGTTTTATTTGTATTTGTTTTATACGTGTTTGTACAGTTCTAATAAATTCTATAGTAGTTCCAACGGCATTTTTAATTCGAGTCCTGTAGCTCGTAACAATATGAAACTTGTATATGAATTTTGGATGACGCAGATAAACACAGGTAGACACTTTGAAACAGGAAAACTTGGATAGATTTGACGGGAAACCAAAGCTTTGGGAGAGAATACCCCTGTAAGCCCATAGATTCTGCCCCTATGCGATATCATCCGTGCGAGTAATGTAACAAAACTTGGATACTGTTCAGGAAATTGTTTTGGAAAAAACGTTCTTCGCAGACGCAGATAAAAGCCGCTCTGCTAGTTAATTCAATTACTTGTTCCGCCGGTGGAACTCACTCGTCCCGCTTCAATCTGAAATGTACTTTAAGTTATGACCGATAAGGTTGGAACTGTAATGTGGCCGTTGCGTACGATTTGCTACAGTAGATTCGCTGTAATATTATAATTTCGGGGCCGTTTGAAATATTATCTCAATGGAAATTATTCTTCATTTTGGAAGTTAATGATCTCAACAAATAATGAAGAAATATTTCGCGCCAGCAACTCGGATAAATCAAGTCGCGTCTCCCTAACTCCGCCGAACTTGCTTCATTTGTATTGTGAGGCAGGCTTCGTTGTAAATCTCATTACTCGTCGTATTCCCCGTTGCTGACCATATTTATTACTAACAAGTGCTAGTAAAACTGCGTTCGCGTTGCCCTGACGACGATTTTCTTAGTGAATTGCAACAACGTCACGGAAGATTTGACAAGTGATATAAGCTAGCTCTGTGTCGAATGTGCTGTGCTCAACAGACAGACAGAGATAACAAAAATAAATGTGTTAAATACTGTTTTTGGAATATGCTGACTAGGGATGGGCCGAATGTGGTTTGAACCGAATACGAACTTCGGCCGATTATTCGGTTTGATTTCGCCACGCTCTTCAAGAGCAACACGTCGTGACTTGATAACGCCGTAAATTTTAAGTATGAGTAGGTGGATAAAAGAATAGAATTTTATACCTCTGATTGAAAAAAAATCACCATTTCGTAATTCTAAGCTCATAATGTTTACTTCATAAAAAGCGATTTCAATCAAAATTAAAGATATAATTGTTGATGTCCCTTAGACCTGTTTTTTTATTTATTTTATTCTAGTACACATTATAATTAAGCAGTTGCACTACTTACTCATGTTTCTTAGAGGAATAATAAGTTTATTTTATTTTTGTTTTAATTTGATGTGTATTTAATTAGGCAAGACTTAATCAAGAACTAATTTTGTTTATTTTTTATCACATTACACGTTAAAGTTTACATGTTCCTAACTAAAATAAATGACCATAAGTATATAGATGCCAATTTTTATATTACGGTTATGTTAGCTTCGATTTCTATTAATTTTAGACAAAATAGTGCAAGTAGGTATTTTACTTTTTTCTTGCAGCGAATGTTCGGCATTTAAACCGAATTTCGGCCGAATGCCGAAGTTCGGCTCAAGCTGCCGAAATTCGGTCAAACCGAATATAAAACGAAATTCGACCCATCCCTAATACTGACCCGAATTAGCCCAGCCAATTTTTGCCCTTAGAATTCAATGTACAAATTAAAACCGCTCTACAGAATTATTTATAATATGAATAGATTTACATTCATTGCCGTACTCAAAATAAACGAAATGGATTGAAACCTATTAAGGTCAATATTTCTAACACAGTAAATACTAAATATGTAATTATCAACCTTGGTTAGAGACACACATCGAAATAATATTATTTTCTTAAGTTAGGTACTTATTATTTTGATTTTTGATGCATATTGTTACTACCTAGTCGCCGACAAAGACAAATTCACACCTGCATACCTGTAGAAACACATTTTATTACCTTTCGGCATTTGGACTTCTTTTGTTTACTTTGTGATTAGAAAACAGCCCATTGTGTATTGAAATCTTTTATGGCAGTCATTAGCCAGGTGTGCGGATTACGATTTCTAGGAAATTGCGTCGACGCTTGCCGGGCAGACATATTTGCATTTGTGCAGTATAAAGCGATAACCACGAGCGAAGCAAGACTTGTGTACATTCGGTAATCTATTTAGTGACGGACTTTGCGCGTGTATTTGAATTACGATGTTCTGCATTACGTTTGGACTTATTACGTTCGGTTATATTTGTACCTGTACTATACGAGTTTGTATAGTTCTAATAAACTCTATAGTCATTCTAACGGCATTTTAATTCGAGTCGCGCGACTCGTAACAATATGCTATGGAGCTTTTTGAAAAGGTATTCTAGGAATACTATTGTAATCTCCAACAAATAGTTTTTATTAATTTGGTGTGGCCAGTACTATGGCCACCAAATATACTAAATGTTTAAATTTAGAGCATAGATGTTCTTTTGTTTTGTTTATGTGTTTATCCACCCTATTTTTATCAAAATCTTCACTATATACCGCACGTGCAGTTTTCTTTTATAATTAAAATAATTACAGTCCACAAGAAATTGACATAGCGCATAATAATATCTCTAGACGAACGTCCATGCAGACATTTATTCCATGAAGTGGGCTGTCTTGTCAACCGCTCTGTTCTAAGTAAGCGCTTTATCTATCTAGTAGCGTCGTCCCAGCAGACGTTGTCGTGGCCTGAAAAAGTAAAAATCTAGAACCCAAGCGTCAAGTATTTTGTTTAGATTGACATTTAAATTCGTAATATTATTGTTACGAGCTATGGGACTCAAATTAAAAATGCCGTTGGAACTACTATAGAATTTATTAGAACTGTACATACAAACACGTATAAAACAAATACAAATAAAACTGGATGCAACCGGTTCACACTGCACGATTCAATGCAATTCGACACGCGCAAAGTCCGTCGTCTTTGTCGCTAATCGAGAGTACTACAAACGTCTTACTCGTCTCGTAGTCGTCGCTTTACTGCCCGCCCCTCCATTCGGGCGTTGTCTTATACTAACTATACAGTACAAAAAAAATCGGCCGTGCGCACTGAGTTTTCGAGAACTAGTAATTTGCACACCTGGTTATCTATTCCTGCGATCGGCCAACAAAGTCGAAAACAATAACAATAAGGATTAGTTCGACGCTAATGATAGTCATAAAACAACTAGGAAAACAATAGCATGTTTTTCTCAATTACAAATTCTAAACATAAAAGAATTCCTAAATCTGGGAAGACAATAAACTGCGCTTACGACAGGCAGCTGTGCGTTTATCTTTGACGACATGTAACAATATCTTTTTAATGGAATTTTCGATTTGAATAATTCAAAAAGTAGTCTACAGGCATTGAAACAGTCTTGGATACGAAATGATTTATTTGGATAAAGATTAATACAAAGGTATGGATAACTTGGTCTGACTTAGGTTGGCATTTCGATCAACTATTGAAATGTAAAAAAGTAGTTGTACAACCTCTTTGCAGGAGTTTATGGTCGTTTTGACTTAACAATATTTTTATTTTGGAGTTTTATTGGAATATAACGACCACACGATATAACCATCGACCCTAACTCCACATTTTGGTGCCGGAACCCGTTAAATCAAAATGACCATAAACTCCTGCAAAGAGCTTTTTTTTAATAATCTACTCTACGGACTCGAGTTCCGTACCCTTTTTTACAACTTAATTTCTATGAAAGTTTTTAGGTGACATTAATTTAGTGATTTCTATGTTGTAGTGTACCTTAAGAATAACTTATAATATATTTTTTTCTATTTTTAATACTGAACTCATACTAATGTAGAGTGTATCTGTTACATACTGGTGTTGTGAGGAAGTGCATGTGCAGTGTGTGCCTTATGTCTATACCTATATATATCTTAACTAGTGCCATTTGTGTTGCTTTTCCTTTCTGTGCCTAGGTTATTAATTTTTAGGCTCTCTGTATGCTTGGTTTGTTTGTGAAGTGTGCGTGTAATGCAATGCGGTGGTGTGAGTATGTGTGAGTTTTGTTGTTGGTTGTGTGTTTGTGACTTTGTGTGGTGTTATAATTTATTGTTTAATTGTTGCAAAGAGGTTGTATAGTAGTTATAGTGTCATAACTACAATAGTTGGACATATGAATTTTTTTTATAAGTATCGATATGTTCTTTAATATAGTAAAATATTTTTTTGTTCTATCATCAATAGTTTCTAGTAGATGAAAGATATTTTATGGCAAAACTTTTTACACCTTGGCTTACTTTATTGAAGTTTTAGTAGGGATCCCTAATTTTTTCTAGTAATAAATATAACTTATATTACTCACGGATAGTGTAGCATTCTAATGGTGAAAGAATTTTTCAAATCGGTTCAATAGTTTTTAAGTTTATTCGTTACAAACATACAAAAAAACAGATATGCAAATCATTCCTCTTTAAAATATTAGTATATATTATATACATTAAACACTTTATCTGAAGTCGAAACGCTTTATCTAAATCAAATCTGCAATTGTTCCATTAATTAAGAGCTTCCTCGTTTCATACTCATGCCTATTTTTACATTAAAAAACTGCTCAACAACAGCGGCCAATTCAGACTAGTTACGAAGTACAATGACCCTGCCATCACATAACTATACACACAGCGCAAATGGACTTGAGAGAAACCGAGTGAGCATCACAGTTCATTAGATCAAAACACGGTTTGTTTTCGATGTAACTGGAGATACTGGTTGCGCCGGCCACTCCAAAAGCAAAAACCAATATTGCGCCCCGAGGCGTGTTACTACTGCACACGAAAATATGCCCTAAGCCTACCACTTAAGTTGTCTTATTCAATGCGGGCCTGTGATTGACTCGAGCCGACGGCTTTCGTCTATTTAAAAAAATGAACTCGTCTTTACAGGCACAGGGTTAAAATAGATTTTTATATAAAAAAGCTACATCTACAGAATATGGAATCGAATCGAGTGGACAAATTTAAATTACTCATCTAAAATGAAATGCTTTGCCAACTGAAACCTTAGCCAATTGAAGTAAGGTTGTTAATATTTACATTTTGTTCTTGAAATGAAAATGTAACGTTGAACGGATTCGAATTGTGCGAACAATCGTAATATAGCAGTTCTGAAACTGCATCATGTGCTAAAATGAGCTTTAAGCGAATGGGAGAAGGTATAGACGTGTGTTGGTTTTGGCATTGGTATTTTGGTTAATCAATGGAGAGTCCAAAAGCGACATGTGGCGGAGGGAGCCAATGAACTGGAACCCAGCGGAAATCTTGGCACAAAAATGTATTCAGTAATTTGGAGTTTTTTTTTCGGGAAGTGGAGGAAACGGCAAAGCCTTTCGAGTGACTAAATTATTGACATCTGACTCGTCCGGGCTGCGAATAATTATGGCAGGTTTCGGTGAAATCGTGATTGCCTACTTCCCCGTGGCTTATTATGATCTTTTCGATTCATTACAGTTCACTCCGGGTGGGCAAATCAAATATATATATATTAGTGCCGGAAATATCCAGCTAGTTTTTGCTTTATTGTTTAGCAGGAAGCGATTGAATTAGAAACTATCAGTAAAATTATATAGTGTTAATAATATTTGTTCCCAGTAGTGCCACCTATTGTAATATTTGTATTGTATTCTTTGGTTATGATTAATTTTTTGAAGAGTAAGCGTATAACTTCGGTAGGTATTTATTTTAAAAAAAGAGCCAGGGGACACGAAGAAAAAGAATTTTTAGCATGACGTGTTGCTGGGAGCACGTTGCGAAGCGGTGTACATAGAATTGGAAGTAAAATTAAATTTTATCTGAAATGTATAACCTTCAAAGAATATTCTCCAGTGGAACTTATTTTGAATAAAATCTATTGAAATTCTAAAAAATAGAATACACTACGACTCATTCATTGTCCAGTTTGACCAAAAAATCGTTTAGTTAGAATTTTACACAAATACCTTATGTGTGTGTGTGAGTTCTTGCTTTTTGTATTTACTTTTGAACGAATTTAGATGACATAGAGAATATGGTTGCTGAATGGCCTTCTTGATGCGAACACGGTATGCATAAAATAGACATTCATGTACACAATAGTTTAAGAAGAAAGAAAAGAAATAAATAAATAAGTACAATCAGTATTTTTAGTAGTATGTGGTATGCCTGCAGTGTAAGATCAATTATGTAGGTCGTTGTAAGCGATGCATAGCATGGCAACAGCAGTGGCCGGGGAAGTGCGGCGTCTGTCGCGCGCAGCTCGACGGGCGACGAGCGAGCGAGGGACGGGACGAACGAGCACCCCTTCACGGCGCATTGAGCCGTCAGACGCACGCCGCCCGCTCAGATGGAAACCACCGACCGATTATTTACTTATCTCTATAACAAAAATACGTATCATTGTCCATTTAACCTGTGGACCGACTAAATTCGAAATTTTGTCGCCATCTAAAATTATACTTCACAATCTTTGGAAAGGATGTTTTAATGAACGATCGAAGACTAAAGGTAGACGGTACAAAACATTTCAGAGTGAGCCTCCTCGTATACCATGGCCCAGTGAGAGTAAGTTGAGTCGCTCATCGTGTTCGTGCTGGACACATGCCGCTCAAGACATTTGCTTTTCTCACTAAAAAGAAACAGCCCTAATTGTGAGACGTGTCAAAAAGAGAGGACTTATATCATATTTTTGTCATCGTCAGCAATTTGCAGTTCACTGCTGGACGTAGGCGTCCCCAAGACGGCACCACTCATCCCTGTCCTCTGGCTTCCTCATCCAGTGCCTACCGGCGACCTTGCACGGGTCGTCGGTCCATCGGGCTGGAGGGCGTCCGACACTACGTTTACCGAGACCAGGTCTCCACTCCAGGACTCGTCTCCTCCATCGGCCATCAGTCCTGCGGCAGACGTGACCGGCGCACTGCCACTTCAACTTGCTAATTTTGCGAGTCATGTCGGTTACCTTGGTTCTCTTACGGATATCCTCATTTTTAATTTTATTCATAAGAGAAACACCCAAGATAGCTCGCTCCATAGCTCGTTGAGCGACTTGGAACTTGTGGACCAATCCTGCCGTCAGTGTCCATGTCTCGGCTCCGTAGGTCAGGACGATCAGGTCATATTCTTGTATAATGTACCAAAAATAACAATGAGAGACAGCGACTAAGAAGAGACTTGCTTGACTTTGGAGTTTGTCATTCCTTTAAGTCGACCCCTTGTCTTTAGAAGCGAAGTTAGTTAGACTTTATTGTTAAAAGTATAAAATAAGTGATTTTTTTGAAAATCACTACTATTTTATGCTTATTTATTTATGTGCATGTAAGGTTTTGTCTTCACGGACTGATATGGACGTTGGTCCAAAAGCCCTTAAAAAAATCCTTTCAATGAAGACCTTACATTATTACATTTCTATAGCAAGTTCTTTCCGAGACTCTAGAAAAGAATCGTTCAGGCTTCAGGACAGTATAGCAAAGTGAATATTTCTTCTTATACCTACTACATCTCGTTTAAAAGGCTTCTAACTGTATTAAAACTGCACTGAAATTAGTTTTAGCATAGTTATACTCCACATGGTAAACTTCTTCACTTTGCTCCATCCTTCTTTTCTTCTAAAGATATGAAGAGCCACGTATTATCAGATAAGTTGCCTCTCGTTTGCTGCACGCTAACCTCAGACAAACGAAACGGGTAGACGGAGCACCGAAGTCTGTGAAGCCGGCTAAAGAAAGCCGATTTTCGGATAGGAAACCGATCACGCCGCAGTCCGTTACGAGAATTCAGTATTAAATAATCAAATGAGTATGGATAAAAGTGGAATGGTTTCCAGTGGATACATTATTAACCACAGAGGCGCAAACTATGTTTATCTATACAGATAAATAAAATTGAAGTGTCTGTTTGTAATGTCAAAGTAACAGCTTTTTACTAAATGCATATGATGCTATATACGGTACTTATAACAAAAAACTTTTTTTTGTCCGTCTGTTTGTTTGTTTCTTCCGACTAATCTCTGAAAGGGCTTTACAGATTTTGACGGGACTTTCATTGGCAGATAGCTGATGGCAGAAAATTGAAAGCCGCACCGGAAGGCAAATTAAATTAATTAAATTCCACGCGGACGAAGTCGCAGGTAGCAGCTAGTACTAGGTCTATGTCTCTTAGTCTATACAAATAAGTTCAAAAAAATGCTTCACTTCTTTTGACACTTTTGCTCACGTAGGTTCCGTCTATATTTTTATTTGTCTGAGCTGCTAACAAATTATCTCAGCTACTTTAAGTAGACGAGTATTTCAGGAATGATCTATCGGCACAACTATTATCTTCACGAAAGAAATAATATGGGCTTTTTATTATATTTCTTAGCGGCTGACAGTATGGTAATAACACGTCTGATCTTGCATATGTCCATAGACAAACGTCACCACTTACCATCAGGTTGATTGTTAGCCTGTCTGCAATAAATAAAACTAAATAAATCACAAAAAAACTGACTGAATAATATTCATAAAGTTGGTCCGGATTTAGGACATCTGCGTCATTAAACGATTTGAGATTTTTGAATAAATTAAAATATGAAACGCAGGCAACAATCAGCCATGGATGGGATCCAGTCTTACATTTCGCATCGTCGTTTGCAATGTAATGGCCCGGAGATAATGGCGGCCGTTGCCTCGCTCGGCACCATTCACGGACCAATTACTCGTAATGCCCCGCTTTTTATTCCTCGTCCTCATCTGGGGGGTGCATTTGAAGAGCCATAGTAAGTGTGCACCATCAGGGGTGTCGCCAATGCGTTGCCGACCTCCAAGAAATTTTATAACGCCCTTCTTAAAAAACCCCAAGTCAGCGCAAAGCGAAAACTGCGGCAAGAGTTCCCTCCAGATCGTGGTTGTATGCGAAATGAATGTTCTAGAGAACCATTGCGTAGTTGTGCGTGGGAGTTCAAGAAAATAGGAGCGAACATCTCGTTGGCACCAGATCAAACAGTTCCTCAGAAAACTCTCCGTTGTACAGGCTGTGGAAGCAAAGTCTCTCCGAAGGCCACGAGATTCTAGATCGCCTGTTCGGGATCGGGATCGTCGACGATACGAACGGCACTACGCTGGATGGAGTCGAGAGAATAAGTCTGATAAGCCCTCTATAATATAAGTCTCTCTCTAGCGATACGTCAGCTGTCTCTGAAGAGAGATTTTTCTTATTGCAAAACTGGCAAATGGGCAGACAGCCCACGTAATGAAGAGTAGTTACCGTCACATAGAGACGCGTGCAATTCCATCCCCTCTATTCCTTCCTGAAGGTTAGCAACGCGTTGGCGTCGCATCGTCCCTAATTTTGCAAAGGTCTATAGACGATAACATTTTTCAATAACTGGACTATCCACCAGTTTACCAAGTTTACAATATAAAAAAAAATGAAAATATCATCAGATAAGTCCAGATTTTTTCTTGAAAATAGAGAATTGAAATGTTCTGGTAACGTATCAACGCTGACGAATTGATACTGATATTATAATGAACAAGTCCAAAGTTAGTATATTTACAATCGGACTTCACCAAGATAGTCGATTTATTTATGGAAAAATACATTTCAATAGATTACTACAATTAACAAAAGAAAGCCAATGACAGGTTTTAACGAATAAGCTACTGATTACAAGTGACATGCAGACTTAAAAAAGGCACCGAAATACTTAGTCACTGTCGAAAAATTTAAGGCTTAGACACCGCTTGGCTCCTCAAATACTGATTGCAAATGGGTCGATGTCATCGTATTGTTACAACTTACCCAAAATTCCACGAAGCACGCCGACAAATGTGAATGCACACCTGCCGGCCATAAAGCACAGTTTATTACCTGCCCGCGTTTGGACTTCTTTTATTTACTTTGTGTTTAATATTTGTAATGTATTGTAATCCTTTATGGTAGGCAGTGGCCAGGTGTGATTCTTGGAAACCATTGTTTACCCGGTCGTGACATATTGTAAGTTGAGTATAAAGGAATGCCCGAAAGGAGAGACCGGCAGTCAAGCGACGATTACGATACGAGCAAGACGTGTACATTCGATAAACTATATAGTGACGGACTTTGTGCGTCTTATTGATTCGTGCAGTTTGTACTGGTTGGTCCAGTTATATTTGTACCTGTGTTATACGTGTTTGTATAGTTCTAATAAATTCTTTAGTAATTCCAAACGGCATTTTAAGTCGAGTCCTGCCCTCGTAACAGTATTTACTTTCATTGTTTAAATAATTATTTGCTCTCATTAGAAATGAATTTTGTCTGTAATTGTTAAAATTTAAAAGTATATTAATAGGTTGATTAATTTGTATGTACTTTGCTGGAATATTAAAGTGGAGCTTGCTTAGAAGATCTAGACAGGCAATGAGGGAAGAGATAATTTTCATAGGAAGCAAGAAATCTGCAATATCTCGTCGGTCTGTAAGTGGCAAGAGGCGAAGATTTTTGCAAATATCAAAATATGAATCGCTAGAGTACTGGATCTTTTTTTTATCGCAGGAGTTCAGCAGACAGGCAGACGGCCCACTTGATGGAAAGCGGTTACCCTCGCCATGGACATTTGCAACACCAAAGGTGCTACAAATGCGCTGCTGCTCTCTTAGGGGAGACTGGAACCTGGTCACTAATGCCGGAACACAACTCAAGGTTGTTATGGTGACATACTTTAGACCAGGGGTGGTAGCCATCCAGTCGGGAAAATGCCCTACCACCTAGCTGTGGGTTGTTTAGTCGCCTCTTACGACAGGCCTCCCTCCCGGCCGCAGGAAATTGTATTCTTTCTCCGTTCCTGCACGGATAAAAATATGTCTTTTTTAGATACAATCTGTTTGCCACTCCACTACTCGCTGTGTACTCTAAAATTCTTATTCATTGCATTCATTTCGGGTCCCGGTACAGAGAGTGAGCTTGACCTGGCTAAACATTCCGACTCTACACCACCTGGATTTGGAGAAAGTCGCCCAAAATCAGGGTAGTGCAGATTGTTTAATAGAAACGGAAAGCGCCGGCCAACGTCATTGGCAGAGCAGTTGACAGGCGCGTCAACCGTGACATGAAGGACACCGGCGTCGTCGTATGGGAAGCCTCGCGAAGCAGACAATATTAACATTGCTAAATGCTAACACTTGATGACATTGTTCGTCGGTCTCTTGTCACCGCCGGGGCACCAGCTATTCTTGAACCAAATGGGTTGCGCCGCGATGATGGTAAGAGACCAGACGGAATGTCGTTGGTGCCATGGAAGTTGAGATGCAATTTGTGTCGATACTTTGGCGGCGTCCCATCTTCCAGGCACAGCCGTGACAGCCGGGGCTGCTGCTGCACACCAGGAGGCCCTGAGCTGTCGTAAACATGTGTCCATTGGTAGTGGGTATGTATTTGTGGTTTCGGGGTCGAGACCGTGAGACCTGGGGCTCATCACCTCTATCGAGACCTCTCAAGGCATCTAATTGAGGTTTCCTGTGACCAAAAGGCTAGCTTGCACCTAGGGTAACCAATCCGCATTGCCATCCATCGCAAAAAAAACGGCCAGCATTTTGGGTGGGCGTACCCAAATTGCGACAGCGATTTGGAGTCAATTTGTTACTTATAGATTTATGTTCTTCTTCTTCTTCTTCTGCCAGCGGGCGGTTTCCGCAACTTGACGACAAAGCGCCTATTTTGCGTGCGAGGGTGGATGAGGGTTTACTCTATCCAGCCCAGCTCCTCCAGGAAGTCCACCAGCTTCTTGACGTTGCTGAAGACCTCTGCACAGGGGGCTGTCAGTGACACCTATATTGAAAAGATGTCTGTTAAAATTGCCATGTCCAGTGGCTGCACTAATAACTTGTCTCAGCCGTGACCGACTGAGCTTTAGAATATTCCTGGAGAAGCGCAGGCTCACTCGAGGCATTGCCAGCTTGGCTTGCCTGCAATCCTCCAGGTTGTCCCAAAGTTGTGGATGTAGAGCCCTTGTCCTTAGATTTATGTGATTTCTAAACCAACTGTGCGGCAAAGGCAGGAAGGGTTCCGGTCCAACTGGTTGGGTTTCGGAACCTCTCCTTGCCAGTTGATCTGCCGCATCATTTCCTCGGGCACCACTGTGTCCCTTGATCCATTGAAGGGTCAAGCTATTGTTCTGACCTGTCACCTCATTTAAAGCCAAGTGGCATTCGTATGTTAAATTTGAATAAATAGCCCTGCTGCTAAGGGCTTGTAGTACCGATCTGCTATCAGAGAGTATCCTGATGCTGTGATCATAGACATCTCTAGCTACGATTGCTTTAGCTGCAAGCAGGATTCCCATGCATTCTGCTTGATATACTGTAATAAACTTACCCAGGGGCTCCGATATGCTAATATTTAGGTCTTCCGAGAAGACTCCCGTGCCTGAGCCCGAGCTAGTCTTTGACCCATCAGTATAAAGGCTAAGCTCATGATGGGAAAGAACACTATCGTTACCTTCCATGAGTTCAACCTTGTATTTTTTATCGAAAATGAAAGCTTTCTCCATTCTGTCACTAACCGCTTCCACTAAAGGTGAGTTGGACCAAGCTTCTGAGAGAATGCTGAAATGTCTTACCTTGTCAAACTTAAGAGTTTTTAGGTGTTTTAATCTTAGGGCCGCCATTGCTGCCTCTTGTTGTACGAACAGGTGCAGTGGAGGGATGTTAAGAGCTATTTCTAAGGCCGCGTTGGGCGTTGTCTTCATGCATCCCGTCACAGCACAGCATGCTTGTCTTTGTAGTCTCTGAAGTTTGGCCGTGCAGGTCGTAAGCTTAGTCCTTGTCCACCAAACCACAGAGCCATATGTTAGCATGGGTCTAGCCACAGCTGTATAAAGCCATAGAAAGAGTTTGGGATGAAGTCCCCAACGCTTACCGATCATCCTACGGCATTGCCATAAGGTTACAATAGAAGTGTTGACTTTGTTGTCAACATGGCTGCTCCAGTTTAACTTGTTATCTAGGGTTATCCCAAGATATTTAACCTCATTTGATAGTTGAAGTGTAGTTCCAAAGAGGGTCGGTAGTCTATAATTACCTAATACTCTCTTGTTTGTAAAGAGAACAACCTGCGTTTTCTGTGGGTTGGCAGACAGTTCATGCTCCCTACACCACTTCTCCACTACACGCAGGGATGCCTGTAGCCTATCACACACCATGCTGGCATTATTACCTACATTTAGTATAGTGATGTCATCAGCGTAGCCAACTGTGTAAAAGTGTTGACTGTTTAGTTTGGAAATGAGATCGTTCACAACCAAGTTCCATAGAAGTGGGGAAAGTACTCCTCCTTGAGGACAGCCTCGAACCACATGGGCGCCTTTCGTGTCTTCCCCTACCTTTATAAATCTGTCACTTAACATGTTGATTATCCAGTCGATAAGTAGGGTTTCCACCCCGTGTCTTCGGAGTGCTATATCGATGCTGGTGAAATTGGTTTTGTCAAAGGCCCCCTCTATGTCTATGAAGCAGCCCAGACAGACCAGCTTATTTTGGAGAGCAGACTCAATTTTGCCTACCACCTGATGAAGCGCAGACTCGGTAGATCTGCCAGGGCAGTAAGCATGTTGGTGTTTGTGGTAGGGCAGATTGCGTAACGCATTGTCCCTAAGATGTCTGTCGCATAGTCTCTCCAAGGTTTTAAGGAGGAACGACGACAGACTTATGGGTCTAAACGACTTCGGATTAGTGTAATCACTCTTACCTTGCTTGGGTATGAAGATAACCCTGACTTCACGCCAGGCAAGGGGAATGTATTTATGTGCCAAGCATGCTTGAAAGATGCATGCTAGGATGGGAATCAATTTTTCCCCGCCCCATTGTAGTAGTGCCGGGAAAATGTTATCGTTTCCTGCTGACTTAAAAGGCTGGAAGCTGTCAACCGCCCATTTCACCTTGCTGAAGGTGACGATCTTACAGGTAGTTTGCCAGCAGTGTTCTGTAACTGAAGAGTTGATTTCCACACTTCTAGGAGTTTGTTCTATTTGACACCCCGGGAAGTGTGTTTGCAGTAGTACCGTATTCGATTCCCTCTGGCTCAGGGTCATTGTACCATCGTCCCTGCGTAGGTTGCCAACAGCACAAGGGCCCTGTTTGGCCAGTAACTTCCTAACACGGTTCGCTTGTGGTGTGGAGTTAATGCTTTCGCAAAATTTTCTCCATGAATTTGATTTCCAGTATCTGATACGCTTTTTATATAGAGACTTGGCTTCCTTATAGGTATCCCAATCTCTATCCGTACCTGTGTTCATTGCTTTGTTAAAGGCTCTTCTAACCTTTACGCGCAGTTTTCAAGTTCTTTGCCCCACCAGCCGTTATTGTCAGCCTTAGCACGAGGTACCTTTAGGGGACAGGCCTTGTGGTAGCAGTTTATTATGGTAGTGTTCAGAGTGTCTACCTGCTGTTCAATCAGTGCCGTACTTATAAGCCTAGCAGTTGATGATTGTTTGTTCAGTTCGTGCGCTATAAGTTGCTTATAGCGTGACCGATCAGTTTTCTTAGGGCACCTCCTAGGTGGCTCCGAAGTGCTAGTTTGTTGTATGTCATAACGGATCCACCTATGATCGGAACACGATGCTTCTTCCGACACGTGCCACCCCGTTATCAGCTTCAGTGCCATAGGGGTCGCTAGCGTTAGGTCGATTATTGTACTGCATCGTCTTCCCACAAAAGTGGGCTCGCTGCCATTATTTACTATGTCTAAACTAGTAGTGAGTAGATATTCAACAAGATAGTTACCTCTGTTGTTGCTTGCTTCCATACCCCACAAAGGGTGGTGGGCATTGGAGTCTGTAGATATGATCAATTCCCATCCATTTTTCTCGCAGAATCTGATCAGTCTGTTAACTTCTGCAGGTGGAACCTCATCTGCCTCATGCATATAGGATGATGCAATAACGAGGTTGAAGTTGTTAATACCTTGATTTGATTTAAGCCATATAGCACACAGGTCTCTGGAAAAGAATTCCATTAAAGGCTGTGCACTTATATTACCTTTGACATATATACAGGCTCTCGCCTCCCCAGAGTTATCAAGGAAAAGCTTACCGCCAATGTTGGAAAGTCCGCATACGTTGCCGCCCCTGATCCATGGCTCTTGTATCAGTGCGATGACCGGTGCTGTTGATGCAACCTCCAACCATCTGCGTAGTTGAGCCGTAGCGGTTATGCTGTGATGGAGGTTGCATTGCAGGATCTGGATGCTAGTGTAGGAAGGGGGATCCATTAGGGTCACCCTCCTCCTCCAGTGCTAAACTGGAGAGATCCAGGAGCACGTCGTCGCTTGACGCTTCGACCGCTCGACTGGACCCCGCCTGCATTGTCTCCTTCTGCTCCAGAGGTGGAGTTACCTCAGACATAGGAGCATCCGCGGTAGCTCGCACCCCCGCAGTCTCATCCAGGAGGTCCGCCGGGGTATCGACAAACCGTCCTTTGGGGCCCTGGAATTTCAGGTACACCGCACCCAGCCGATAGCTGAGGCGGCGCTTCCTGGCCAGGACCACAGGGACAAGATCCTTGGGGATGCTCACCACCACGAACGTCGCCCTAGTCTGAGGCAAGATAGCGTGCACACGCCACCTCTCCACTTGTGCCCAGGGATTTCCCCACTGCAGCATTGTGCCGATGAGCACCTTGTCGCCGTCGTGTTCGTGCGGCAAGAGTATACCGCAGCGTACCATCTTCGGGATGTGCTTTGCGTCGGTGACCACAAGTTTGCCTACCTCCGGTAGCTCCAGGGCCGCGCAGGTCTCCTTCGTCCACTCAACAGCTGCAGCGTTATCGCAGTACAGCCGGAGCGAACCATCGACATAGGTAGGCCTGCGCATAAACCTAGGGGCCTCCAAGATCGGCGTCTGTGTTTTTGCCGACGCAACGATTTTTTCTATCAGGAGCTTCTCAATCTCCGCGGCAGATGCTTGGGAAATGAAGCCCGACGATGATGAAATAACCAGCTCCGCCTTGGGAACATCCATGGACGCTGCCTCCGCGTAGCTGGTAGGTTTAGGCACCTGGGCAGGGGAGAGCTTCGGCTTTTTGGACTCGCCTCTGGGAGAGACAGTCTCATCCAGCCTAGCCCTCTTAGAGTTAGGTTTCGCCTGCCTGGTGTCTTGCGTTATAGGGCCAGGCCCGCTAGGGCCCTGCTCCTTGCTCGTTGTGGGAGGCACCTTGGTTGGAGCCGGTGCCTCTGTCTGTTTGTCTGTCTGTATAGGAGGAGGGGGGAGCAGTTTGGCGCTCTTGATTTCGGCGCGTTTCGCTTTCCTCTTTTCCTTTTTCTTAAGCATCCTCTTATGCTTACGGGTGAGCCGAGGGTCATCACACGCCGGGCCACTAGGCTGCTTGCCCGCCTTTACGGTAGGTTTCGCCGCCCCGTGTACCGGCGTGTTCGCCTGGCCCCATTTTAGCTCAAGGATGCTTGGGCCCGTCGTTGCGGAGCCTTTGGTTCCCTGAAGGGGTTCCAAAGGTCCCGTTCGCGCCACCTCCTTTGAGGAAGTCGCAGCAGTAGTGGGGATGGACGATGTATCGACTTTCCCCTTGTTTTTCCCTTTGGGTTCAGGTTCAGGTTTCCCTTTGGGTACGGGTTTATGAACCTCTTTTTTATCCATTGCTTGTTTATGTGATTCATCCTTGTGGCTTCCCACCCTCCACGGAGCCCGCAAATGGGAGTGCCCTTACGGTGCACTAGGATTACCACGCAGATATAGGTGCAGAGAGTTTATGGTTGGGCGCGACATCGGGAGCTCGTACTAGCGTGGTTGGGGAAGTCGGTTCGCAACTATCCAGTTTACCCACGCTAGCCTGGCCCCGTCAGTATGGCCACCACTATCCCATGCGGGGACCCCTCCACACCTCGCCAGATAGCTGTCAAAAGACAAGACTACCAGGACCATTTCCCCCTGCTGGCTAGACAAGGGGCCGCCGTGTCGCTTGAAATCAGGACCAAAGAGGGCGTGTTACTTCTCGAAGGTAACTATCCCCGACCCGCGATCAGCTCAACCCTCCAGGACTCCTTCATCCCCGCCTACGACGCTCACCGCGGAGGCCAAAGCGCAGGTGGTCGTAAATAGTCCCCCAGTCCCGACCTACAAAAACTGGGAGAACCGCTGGCCACTATTGTGGCCGAGAAAAAGAGGACATGCGACTATTTAGTTTTTGTTACATCTGTTTCATAGGGAAACAGAACAAGAACAGGCAGCAACCACGAGAAGGAAACTAAATAGACTTGCCATAAGTTTCTTAGCGTCCTGCGCTCCACTCATGGCCATCGGCCAAATTACTCC
Organism: Dendrolimus houi; assembly: GCA_039645545.1. Classification (NCBI taxonomy): domain Eukaryota; kingdom Metazoa; phylum Arthropoda; class Insecta; order Lepidoptera; family Lasiocampidae; genus Dendrolimus; species Dendrolimus houi. Next base: position 214,964 of record CM077133.1, read on the forward strand.
CTGGGACTTAGGAGTAAAATGGGCAAGAGACATTGTTCCACGTCTTACTAAGCGTGATATTGAACAATGTCTATTACCCGCCCATAGATTTATGTTATTTTGTAAATATTGCTAAATTTACGTACGTTGAATGCAGTTTAAAATAAAAACCATTGAAGACTATAAAATATATTTTATTAAAAATACCATAGATTGATATCTCCTCGCTTCAACTGTGATTTGAGAACGCGCCCTTATTTTCAAAATCGGTTTATAAACATCTGCTTGTCACAAAAGAGGCTTTCTGTTGAAGTATAATATTTCTTAAGCATACATGTAATACACATATTACGGAGGACTTTTAATAAATGTAGAATGTGTTAACGCGTGGAAATTATGTAAATAACATGAATGGGATTATCATGGCATTAACATGAGAATTTACGTTTCATGTTTCAGCCGTTGAGATGGGTTCAAAGGACGTTCAACAATACAATGGATGCAGAGGTCGGGATACAATTCAGCATGTACTAACCGAATGTATCTGACTCGGAGAAACTCCTTCATCTCAACATTTACCTATCTATCCTAACTAATATTATAAATGTGAATATGAGTCTGTTTGTAACCTTTTCACGCCTTAACTACAATAATAAATAAATAAATCGGCAGACAAACACACACACTGTATATCCCCAAATTAAGCAAGTTATGCTTGTGTTATGGGTAATATACAACGGACCATTCTGGGGCCGATCCCAGACACCCAGACCATAGTAAATAACGGAGAAAATACGTTTCCGAAATTTACTATACCAGGAATCGAACCCGGAGATATATACATTAGTGTATATTTGAATTGTACTCTGCACCACCTACATCGCCAGATTGGTTGAGAATTTCTTGTAAGCTAGGTTGCCTGGAAGAGATCGCTTTTAGCGATAAGGCTGCCTGTTGTTTTGCCAAGAAGTATTGTAATTATGCTATTTTGGTTTTGTAATTGTTTATTCTAGTGAGTAAAAAAGTGTTATCTAATATAATTTAATTACGCCAAAAGATCGTCATGAGATTATTCATTCACGTTGTCAGGGGTATAGGGTACTGTAACGGCCAGCGGTTTCAGAGCTGACCAGGATCTTAAATATTGACTGGTTCAGAGCACAAGTTTGTATTAGCAATGAAGAGACATTTTTACATAGATGTGTTCTGCTCTCTTCTCTTGTTTTGGGAGACGTTCTACGATATTATTTAAATACATTATATTTCTTAATATATGAACGGTACAGGCAAAGAACAGGGAATGTTAATGAATAGATTTTGAGAAAAACGCAATTAAAAGTTTAGAAGTATATATTTTTTATTGAGATCGGCGTATGCAGTAACTTTTACTTAAAACCAATTAAGTGTTTATTTAATTAATATAATTTTAGTTAATCTTGGAAGAACAGAAAACAAGGAGTGTCCAATTCAGTGATTAGCAGCATCTTTAGTTTTGGAATCATATTCTAATGACTCGTAAAACACCTGTGCTTCTCTGGTACAAGATGGCATCAGACACATCAAGTCTTTATATTTAAGTTCACTTATGGGCAAATAATTTTATATAAAAATTAGTGATACTACCACAGACAAACATTTGCTTTCAATAGAGTATAGAAGAAATACATTTTGTGAGATTCCCTGTTCTTTGCCTGTACCCTTCATATCATAACGACATACAGTTTATAGTTAAAAAAATAACGCCACCGTTGCATTTCACTGACAGATACATCGCGATGGCAACGACACTTTGAACGTGTTGCTCTCATCATTAGTTCCACTTTCGTTTTACGGGTATTTATCATTGGGTACTTTGATGTCAAAATTTGGCATTTACATTTCTTATCAAAACGACTCTTTGACTCTTCAGGCGATCACAGGGCTGGTGCTTACCTTACCTTACCTCGGGCAACGAATCAGTATGGCGATCCAGCGAGGAAACGTAGCCAACCTTCTGGGCACCTTACCCATAGAAGACGATGATCTGGGCTCAGTATTCTACTTATAGTCTTGAGGAACCGTAGAATACAATACAAATAAGTTAAGTTTTCTTTTATGGTATTAATAAAGTGCCATAATTAATACAAGTTTGACATTTCTAAGAACTATAACATGTCCACATCATGAATTAGGTATCTTTTTTCAACGCGAGCGAAGCCGCGGGCAAAAGCTTGTAATATAAAAAATGTCTGTAGAAGCATTGAGTTTGTAAAATACATTTAAAAAGGAGATTAAAATCAGAGGGCTATTTAGGACCTTTTATAGAATTTTATATGAATACTAGGATATGCCCGCGACTTCGTCTACGCTTGAATTGAAATTCCAAATTCCAAAGTATTTGAAAAAGAATATAAGTTATCGTTTTAGTGAAAACTGTGTCGGAATAAGCAAATTTTCACGCACCCGAACAACTACAAACCGGTCTCCGCAAAATTCCCGCGGGATTCCCGGGATAAAAAATATCACACATTTTACTACATTAAATTTGTTATCGAGCTGTAAAAGTAAAGTAAGAGTAAACGTCGTTGACGGTTGATATTGTTACGAGTTAGCGGGACTCGAATTAAAATGCCGTTAGAATTATTATAGAGTTTATTAGAACTATACAAACACGTATAACACAGGTACAAATATAACCGAACACAACAAATCCAAACATAATGCAGAAGGACGTAATTCAATAAAACGCGTAAAGTCCGTCACTATTAGATTCCCGAATGTACACACGTCACGCCTGTATCGTAGTTGTAGCTCAACTCCTCTCTCAATCAGGCCGTCGTTTTATACTTCACAAATTTAAATGTGTCCGCCCGGCAACGTCGACACAATTTCCTAGAATTAGCCTGTAATCGTAATCCGCAACACCTGGCTAATGATGCAGTCTGCAAGCGGCCGTAAACGAGTACAATAGAACAATAGGCTGTTCTCCACAATAACTAGAAACGTATGCCAATAATTAAGTGAACAAAAGAAGACGATTATAAAAGGATTATATTATAATTAGTTCAAATGCCGACAGGTAATAAAATGTGCTTTTACAGATTAGGAGTGGCATTTGTCTTTGTCAGGCCCTAAGTTGTAACAATATTATAAGTTATACAAACAAACCAACCTGGCATCGAATATGAAACAGATCAGTGGCACTGAGACCAGTTCGCCGTGGACTCATCTCGGATGAATAAAAATGAATTATAGCCGATGTGGAGGGGTGGGGCGGGGTGGGGATGAATTATCCGCGCGTCCATTTCCGGTGCCCGCTCTATTTCCTCTGTCATCCATCATGAACGATATTCGGGAACTAGGGCTGTGCACTGCGCGGGTAGTGCAGAATCGGCCTCGAATTCGTCAACTCTACAGTTGAATTTTGATACGACAAATAGGAAAGAAAGAAAGAAAGAAAATAATGTTTATTTAGAGTTATTTAAAATGGTAATTATACATAAGCATTGTAACAAAAGTCAAAGGTAAACTAGCTCTAAACATACCCTAAGTCAGCAAATGCTGGTTGATAACAACCAACGCTGGTCTTCTGTTAGTGCCAGGCAGTAACGTCACCCTCACAGAAGATAAAATAATTAATTAACATTTAATATAAGTACATAATATGTTATGAAATGATTATTGTAATCAAAAATTACAATAAGCATGACACTTACAAAATAAATATTTAATCTAAAGGTTTTTATTTTTATTTTTTATAATCTACTCTACGGGCTCGAGTTCCGTACCCTTTTTTACAACTTAATTTCTATGAAAGTTTTTAGGTGACATTAATTTAGTGTGTGGCGGATTGGTGCAATGAAGAAGATAGGCTTTGTTTAAAGACGAATTATTTAATTTCTGGTTTTGCAATAAAATACAGAAAATAATTTCGATCGGCTAACATAAGAATGACAATGTCAATAATATGTAAAAATGTATAGAAAAATAAACGTATAAAAAGGTTGTCCTACAGGGCTCCCCCCCAGAGACCATCCTAGGATGGGCGATAATAGTTAGGGAACAAAATTCTCCTTCCCGATCGCGTTCTTGTCCCAGGTTCATCCTTTTGCTGTGACGGCGTGACGTCAGAGGTGCGGTATCCGTCAGCAACCATATAAGCTGGCTTCAGCCTTTCTATAGTCACTGTTTGCTCTTTACCTTTCATATTCAGCTTGTAAATCTTGTCGGTCCTATCTAGAACTTTGTAAGGACCTGAATAGGCTGGCTGAAGAGCTCCGCGCACAGTGTCATCTCTGACGTAGACATGCGATGCAGTAGGCAAGTCTCTGAAGATGAAAATGTTCCTGTTACAATGCCTTGAAGTTGGTGTAGGACGAATGTTATTTAAAATGGCGCGCAGGCGCACTGTGAAATCAGTCACATCAAAGGTGGAATGAAGAGTGTTGTCTGGTTGTAGGAACTCACCAGGCAAGCGTAGTGTCTCGCCATAAACAAGTTCGGCAGGTGACGCTTGAATATCGTCTTTGAAGGCCGTCCTCATGCCCAATAAGACGAGTGGTAAGCTCTCAGTCCATCTTTGGTTATCATGACATACAATTGCCGTTTTTAACTGGCGGTGCATTCTTTCAACTAAACCATTACTGGCTGGATGATATGCCGTAGTCCTGCAACGTTGAAAGCCTGCAAGTTCTGACAACCGCTTCATAAGCGCAGACTCGAACTGTTTACCACGATCCGTCACAATCTGCTGTGGGCATCCATAACGAGCGATCCAGTGAGTGACGAACGCTTTTGCTACAGTTTCGGCGCTAATATCTTGTAAAGCTATTGCCTCAGGCCAGCGCGTGAATCTATCGACGGCGGTGAGGCAGTAGCGGAAACCGTCTGATATTGGCAAAGGCCCGATTAAGTCAATATGAACGACCTGAAATCTTCCGCGAGGTAGTTTAAAATTGCCCAGCGGTGGTGAAACGTGTCTTGAGACTTTGGTCCGTTGACATGACTGACAGGCTCTGGCCCACTCACGACAGTCTTTGTTCATTCCTGGCCAAACATAACGCTGTGCCACTAATTTCAAGGTGGTGTTAGCGCCTGGATGGCTGAGGGAATGTAAGCTGTTAAAAACTTGTCTCCTTAAATCAGCTGAAACATACGGGCGAGGTGACTGCATCTTCTGATCGCAGTATAACTCCGTCCGTGTGCCTGGTATATTAACCTTGACGAGATCTAGGGCTGTATTGCCTTGTAAAATTGTCTGAAGCTCAGTGTCGGTTTGCTGAGATTCCGCCAAGATGTTAAGATCGACAGGCTGAGCTATCTCCTCGATCCTGGAGAGAAGATCAGCGACGATATTGTTTTTTCCCGATATATGCTGGATATCCGTCATGAATTGCGAAATAAAATCCAGATGTCGGAATTGGCGTGGAGAGCATTTGTCTTTGCGTTGTTGAAATGCAAAGCAGAGAGGTTTATGATCAGTAAACACAGTGAAATGACGAGCTTCGACGAAATGTCGAAAGTGACGAATGGCTTCATAAATGGCTAGCAGTTCTCGATCGTAAGGTGAGTAATTCTTCTGTGTCAAGCTGAGCTTACGACTGAAGAAAGCTAATGGCTGTGTTTCGCCATTACGATGCTGCTCTAATACGCCACCGATGGCAACGTCCGATGCATCTGTCACTAAGGCTAGTTTTGCGTCGATATCCGGGTGTGCTAAAAGTGTTGCGTTGCATAGGCTTTGTTTGCACGCTTCAAATGCCTCTAGTGTCTCTCCGGACAAAGTCACGGGATGTGAGCCTTTCACAGAGCCGGTAAGCAGATCGTGAAGTGGAGCTTGTAATTTAGCGGCATCTTTGAGAAACCGACGATAAAAGTTGAGCATTCCTAAGAAACATCTCAACTCCTTAACAGTCTTTGGAGGAGGAAAATTCTTAATGGCTTCGATGCTTTCGCCAGTGGGTTTGATGCCAGCTACTGAAACATTACAGCCAAGAAAAGTGACTTCTGAGGCTCCAAAAACGCATTTGCTAGAATTAATGACCATGCCATATTCTTGCAATCTAGCGAAAATTTCACGTAGATGTTGAAAGTGAGTGGTGGAATCTGGTGAAAATATTAAAAATCATCAAGATAACAGTAGCAAAAATCGAAATCTCTGGTCATTTCATCCACAAATCTCTGAAATGTCTGACCTGCGTTACGTAAGCCAAATGACATATACGGAAATTCATACATCCCAAAAGGTGTGGTAATCGCCGTTTTTGGAATATCTTCAGGGTTTACTGGAATCTGGTTGTATGCCTTAACGAGATCAATTTTAGAAAAGATGGTACAACCAGATATACAATGCGTAAAATCTTGAATATGCCTGACCGGATAGCGGTCGGGTATTGTGCGAGCGTTCAACATACGATAGTCTCCGCATGGACGCCAACCATGATCTCTTTTAGGAGCGAGATGCAATGGTGACGACCACGGGCTCTCCGATGGCCTGGCAGTTCCGTTTTTGATCATCTCACTAAACTCCTGTTTGGCAATCTTCAGCATTTCCGCCGATAGTCGTCTTGGCGTGCAGTGAGCAGGTGGTCCAGGTGTAGTCCTGATGAAATGGACTGTGCTATGGCTAATAACCCGTTCGGTACCCGCTGGTCGAGTTATCTCTGGAAATTCTCGAAGGAGGTTAATATACTCAGATTTGCCAAAGACAGTTTTAACTGATGAAATTGAATCTGATGTAGGAGCTGGAGATGCAGAGGATGTGAGCGTCGTCATATTGTCAATAAGGCGGCGGTTCCGACAGTCGACAATCAAGCCATAATGCGAAAGAAAGTCGGCGCCAATTATTGCCTTACTAACGTCCGCAACGATAAAACGCCATGAAAATGCGCGACGGAGGCCTAAGTCAAGTTGTAATTGAGCGAAGCCGTATGTATGAATAGGTGTTCCATTCGCAGCAAAAAGATTATAGCTCGTTCTTGGTCGTCTGGGTTTGGCAGCGGAAAGTGGAAAGACACAGAGGTCTCTACCTGTATCGACCAGGAACTGCGTCTTTGACTTACGATCCGTTACAAAAAGGCGACCTGAGGGACTTGGGCAGTCATTTGTCGCCATCAATGAGCGCCCCTCTCGTTTCCCTGCTGATAGTCGCAAGGTTCCAAACATATCCTGGCTTTATCGCCGTATCTATGGTGATAAAAGCAATTGGGAAACTTACGGTAACTTGAGAGAGACCTGGTACGATTTTTACTGTGACGATTGCTTGGGCTACGAGAGCGTTGACTATCCCTGGTGTTCCTCTTAGAGAGTTCTTGAACTTCTAGTTTGAGCTCTGCTATTTCTCTAGTAAGCTTGTCGAAATATAATCTAGGTGCGTCAGTTGATGCAACTTGTGGTGATAACGGCACTAAGTCATGGACTTTATCGGCGAGATCCGCGAGCGCTTCCAGTGTAGACTGAGGTTGCGATGCGATAATTGCTTGCAAGCTGGTCGACAATCGGCTGGTCCATACGGTTCGAATAAAATCATCCGAAACATCCTTGCCCGCTAGATGGCGTAAGTGTCTCAAAAACTGTGATGGCCTTCTGTCACCAAGTTCTTCATGCATGAGAAGTTGTGTTAATTCTTTTTCTCGCGAAGCTGAAAGGCGTTTGATGAGTTCAGTTTTCAAAAACTCGTATTTACCAGTCGGTGGAGGGTTAACTATAATGTCTTTGACTTCTGCTGCAAAACGATGTTCAAGTTGCGCCGTGACGTGAAAGTATTTGGTATTATCGTCTTTAATACCAGAAAGAGCAAAGCTGCCTTCTATTTGCGCAAACCATACCGCTGGTTCTGCAGCCCAAAAAGGTGGTAGTCGCACTCCGACTCGGCATAAATCGGGAGGTGTGTAATTACCTTTATTTTCGTGCTCCATTATCGATAAGGTCACCAATATGTGGCGGATTGGTGCAATGAAGAAGATAGGCTTTGTTTAAAGACGAATTATTTAATTTCTGGTTTTGCAATAAAATACAGAAAATAATTTCGATCGGCTAACATAAGAATGACAATGTCAATAATATGTAAAAATGTATAGAAAAATAAACGTATAAAAAGGTTGTCCTACAAGTGATTTCTATGTTGTAGTGTACCTTAAGAATAACTTATATTTTTTTCTATTTTTAATACTGAACTCATATTAATGTAGAGTGTATCTGTTACATGCTGGTGTTGTGAGGAAGTGCATGTGCAGCGTGTGCCTTATGTCTATACCTATATATATCTTAACTAGTGCCATTTGTGTTGCTTTTCCTTTCTGTGCGTAGGTTATTAATTTTTAGGCTCTTTGTATGTCTTGGTTTGTTTGTAAAGTGTGCGTGTAATGCAATGCGGTGGTAGTGCGCGTTGGTGTGAGTATATGTGTCTTTTGTTCTCTGAATTTGAATCTGGAAGGTTTGCACTGAAAACCAGCGTTGTGCCGGATATAATTCCGGCACAGCAATATGCTGAGTGCAAATCTTGTTTGCTGAAAATGCGGCGTACAAATTCTCAAAATATTCTCTCTGTATAATAATGTAAAAGGAATATAATTGCGTCGCTATTTCTTCATATAAAGTCCTTTCTTTCTATCTTTATCTGATTATATGATAGTATTAAAAGAAAGACGTACAGAAACCTGGGTATGGAGAATGCCAACGTCATGCCATACACTCGCTAATTATCACTGTATTTATATTATTATTATACGGGTGAATCTTCCAAGTGGGCCTTCAGGACTAAATCCTAAATAAAAAAGAGCGAATTATGCTCGAAAGAGTAACCAATTTGAAATACCAATTACTCAAGTCGGGAATCGAATCAGATGATTTTGAAAAAAATAATAACATCTGTATTATGACAGCAGTAGACAAGTTGCTTATAAGGAATGTCAAAAGACAAACTAAATTATTTTTCGAACATTGATTAAACATAAACTTGCATCGGTCATTTGACCGCACCTATTTTTATCCGATATGGAAAATATGCAATCATTCTTTTATAACTAGTTGTCTGCATATTGTTATGATTAGCTGCTAACTGTGAAGGAAGACATAGTTATGAAAACTGCACATCAAAATATCTAAATCATCAAAATATCAAATAAACACCAGTTTTTATACAATTGCCCCTTCACGCACAACTAACGATGCTCTGCCCCGGCGATAAGTTGTCTCACTCACAATACCGTCGCCGACATTGCGTAGACCACCTCCTGCTTCTGCAGCGTCCACCTCCAGATTTACTGCGCGTCGCTCGCTTCTGGATCTTCTCTTAAACTACGCTTAACTCCTCCTTCATTGAGCTGCCCTTTGAAGTCCTTATTAACAAACTTGTCGCTTTACTGTCTTCAACTGAACTCTCCGTAGGCGCGCCTTACGCTGTTTATATACCCTGAAGAATCTTCTGGATCTTCTTTTCGTTATTCTTTAACTTACTATCTGTCCCTTTCTAAACATCTATCTATCTCTGTCTTTTACTTCCTGAACCTTCTATTCTAGAATTTCGATCTTCGTTTCTTTATTTTTTTGTTCATCATATATCCCTTTCTAAAATGTATCTGTCCTTATCTTTTTCTTCCAGAATCTTCTACAGTTTTCTGACAGTTCTCCGTTCTCCCATGACACAGTGGATAAGAGTTCAGCAGTGGGACGTTTGTTAATTTTTATTCCTCAATGTCTTTCTTTCTTCCATGCCTAAAGCCGAATCTCCGGCTTCCCGCCGTCACTAAGGGGACGTTGTGGGAGGGGAGGGGAGGGGTGGCGGCACTTTATCTCGATGACATACGGATTGCGCATTAAGCTTTTTGCAATAAAGCGCACATCCATCACCAATCACGGGTGACAGTGCACGCATTATAGCGCTATCCTAAACAGTATTTCTCCAGTCATATCTCTTGTAAGATCGAGGTGGCATTTATGGATACTTAGATAATTTATAATTATAAAAATATATAAAACTAAACATAAATATTGTTACAAGTTGGGCCAAATACAAGGGATGCACACCTGCCTGCCACAAAACCTGGTTCATTGCCCTTCCTCTATTCGGAGTTCTTTTGTTTAGACAATAGCCTAGTGTTATTGTACTTGTTTATGGCCGTTCGCAGACATAATCCTGCAGGTGTGCAGAATTATGTTTTCTGGGAATAGCGTCGATGGTGGCGCAGGTATAATTCGTGGAAATAATTGTTTACACGGTCCTAAGCTGAGTATAAAGGGGTGTCGAACGGAGAGATGGGCAGTCAAGTGACGACTACGATACTAGCAAGACGTGTACATTCGATAGCGATGTAGTAACGGATTTTGCGCGTGTTATTTAATTGTGCATTACATAAGGACTTATTGCGTCCGGTTATATTTGTACCTATGTTATACGTATTTGTATAGTTCTAATAAATTCTATAGTAATTCCAACGGCATTTTAATTCGAGTCCCGCACTCGTAACAATATATTAAAAAAAGTGTTTTAACAAAAATCAAAAATTGACTTCTAAATAAAAAACATTTTTTTTCTACGTCTTGAAGTCGGTGCGACGTAAAACATGAATATTATTACGTAGAGTCTCACTAATGTGGCGCTATTAGAAAGTAGCGGGTGCCACATTATTGGAAAGTTTGCATTATTGGATTGTATAGAAAGAGAATGTAAATAAAATTATGGAGGGTAGAGGTAAGGAGAATCTCATCCCATATAGGAAAATAGTTGAAAGTGTTCAGTTGTAAGCTGTAAATAACAGTTCAAAAACCGTCCAGAATAGCGCTGATGTAGACCGAGGGTGTGGCATGAATTTAGCTGTTGTAGACGAACTGAAGTATGCCGAGTTAAAAATGTAATATCAAATAGTACAAAATAATTTAGTAATACGAGTATAACCTCAAAGAATTGCTATATGAAAACGTGAAGAAGGATTTAATTTCGTGAACTTTGAATAATACGCTTATTGATTTATTAATATTTAATTTAATAGAACTAAAATAGCCTATAATATTGCTCAAATAACTTTTGGCGCTTTCTTTAAACTCCACCCTGATGCTAATGTGGCGCCACTTTAATTTAATGCATTTCAATGGACACTTCTTAATATAGAGACATGGTTCTCCTTACCTCTATCCTCCATAAATAAAATAAAGCATGTTGCCGTTTACTTGACATTTTAGCTAGATTATTTTTGAACTGAAAACGACAGGTAAATCATGTACGTGCTATTGTATTTAAATTAATTTGAGTAGGGAGTGGCAAGGAAGACTCCTGTAAATATTGCAAATGTGTTGCTGTTCTTTTATATTTTACTTGGCACCGAGTTGGTTTTGTTTTTTTTTAATTATTTTTATGACTTCACTGCGTCATTGAGTGGCGGTATATAGAATATATCTTTTTGCCAAACAACTACACAGACCTACTAATTTTTGAGAACGATGACTTTGACATTGACACATAGATGGGAATGTTTACGGAACCCTAAAAATTAATTTGTTAGCCCGGTCTTACACCTGTAAGTTTTGTTAACCTTCCAAGGAATCCTTTCACAACTAAATCAGATTTCGAGAGTGGTCTTCAAGTGTACAGTCGAAATTAAGTACCTAAGTTGAGAGTAGTCCGAGTAGTTAAGTCTTTCAAGTATTCGGTTGTTGAGGGCAGACAGGCGTAATATGATGTAATCTGCGTCGGTCGGAGCGGAGTCGGAGCGGAGTCGGGCTAATCTCCCAGATTAATATTACTTCTTCCGAACGTCGCGACTCGCGCCGCTGCCGCCCAAGCAGAGATTGCTCTCGAGGCACCTAAAATAGTGCTCGCACTACACCACTGCAATTTTAAAATGTCATTCCAGGTGTAAAGTCGCAATTAGACAGTTTTGGTTGTCTTTCAATCTTTGTAGAGATGAGACAAAAAAAGTTAGTGTGACTTCTTGACAACTTTTTGTTTTCGTTTATAAAATTGTACAAATTGCAAATTTTGTTATTTGTATTTCTGTCACCAATACAAAAAATAACTTACAGATTAAAAGTATGTCTCATTATGCACAAAGGGCGCTAAAAAGATCGCTAAAAAGCGATCTCTTCCAGACAACCCTAGGAATGAATTGAGATTATAATAACGATGGTGGTATACATAATATATAGTACAATTTCTTACATTCTAGTACTAAATATATATGCAGATGTTCTATGTATTAAATATACTTAATATACATAACATACAAATACATAGACAAACACAAATTACTCCTTGAAAATACCCTATATTCTAAGAAACACCATTAAATAACAAATAAGCAGATATACAGTTAAAAAGTATAATACTATCGTATCAGTATTTAAAGTAAAAGAGAGTTCTGTAAAATACATTGAAGTTTACAATTTCGTCAACAGTGGTTGATTTAAGTATAAAGAAATTTTAGATCTACCCGCAAATATTTAATGGCAGCTCTCCGCTTAGCTATAGGTGTCGCAAAGAGCGTAGATAGCGCAAGCATAGCCCTCTTAAGCGTTCCCTCTTCACTCTGCCATTTTATCAGAGTTTAATCAGAGAGTTTCGGTAGTAAATTGAATTATCACCGACTCCGTCTGATATATTGGTAATAAATGCCCCCGGTGCTTCCCCCTCCTTCATCCCCGCCGGCAACCCCGACACGCGTTTAGTGCAAATTTAATTTAGTCCATTGTGTTGGCCACCTTGCCGCCGCCACCCGATTCAATTAATCGAATCGATTGTATCGAACTGCTTTAATCAACGGCGAATAATCGAATGTCCTTTTTAAAGTTTCATGTACTGTTACAGGTAGAAATTTGAGAACTGTTTTTTTTGTTTAAGAACGAACAATACCGTTATAAAGTACTATTAATTATACGTTATGATGCTCGCACAGTAATTAGTCCTCTAGATAGCAAATATGATATGTGCATCTGACCAAAGTCTAAGTGAGAATAATCTTTCATCCGGCAGACGTTGTCATGCTCTTAAAAAATTAAAATCTAGAAACCGATTGTAGCGCCATCAACCGGGACCAATTGTTAATTTAAACCATTCATTCTCGAATCTACTTGAAAAACTCACGAGATTTTATCAAGAGGTGTTCAGCGGCGCCACCTACCGTGTCCAATCTTGAATCTAAACTATCCCAGGACCCACTTGAACACACTAAAATAATTCACCTAAATCAGATAAATGTAAATGAGTTTAAATGCAGCCACCATTGCCGAAATCAGATGGCTAGACAGATGTTGTGACTGACGTGTTTTTAATGATAATTTTTTTATTGATAAATATCATATTTTAATACTTATTATCCTATTCTGGACGAAGAAAATTCCAAAAATACAAAAATCATAAAACTTGGTCCAGCCGTGCTCGAGTTATAAATGGTGTAACTAATACGACTTTGTTTTGTATATTATTGACGGCCTCTGTGATTGAGCGGGCTAAGCCGTTGCCGGCCTACCTCACTGCAACGCAGAGACTCCGGGTTCGATTCCTGGCATAGTAAATTTCGGAAACGTATTTTCTCCGTCATTTACTATGGTCTGAGTGTCTGGGATCGGCCCTAGAGTGATATGTTGTATATTACCCATAACACAAGCGTAACTTGCTTAATTTGGGGATATACAATATGTGTGTTTGTCTGCCGATTAATATTATTATATATAGGTTAATAAAGATAACTAAGTACCGGTAAATATTACAAAAGCACAATAGTTGGTGATCATACTACTCGGAAAAAATATATATTAACAGTGCCTACATAATAATAATAACATAACGAATGACAAGTCAATTTAAAATTTTTAATGTTTAGAATAGTCTCGAATCTAATAATAATGTTACGAGCTACAGGACTCGAATTAAAAATGCCGTTGGAACTACTATAGAGTTTATTATAACTGTACAAACACGTATAAAACAAATACAAATAAAACGGGATGCAACCAGTTCACACTGCATGATTCAATGCAATTTGACACGCGCAAAGTCCGTCGTCTATATCGCTAATCGAGAGTACTCCAAACGTCTTACTCGTCTCGTAGTCGTCGCTTGACTGCCCACCCCTCCATTCGGGCATCGTCTTATACTAACTACACAGTACAAAGAAATTGGCCGCGCATACTGAGTTTCTGGGAAATAGTAATTTGCACACCTGCGAACGGCCACAAAGTCGAAAACAATAACAATAGGCTATTGTCTAATTGCAAATTTAAATACAAAGTAATAGAAAGAACTCACAAAGGGGCAACAAACGAGATGCGCAGCATTTCTTTGTCGGTATGTGACAATAGGAATGCAGGTGGCCCAACGTGTAACAATAATAACAATATATTTATTTCAGACACAAAGATCCATAATTACAACAAATTTTATACAATGTTATTGTTAAATTAAACCTTAAAAAAATTAAATTAATAAATATCCATCAGTCAGTCGGTCAGTCCTTTATTGAAGCATTTCATTAACATATATTTTACATCAAATTAATTATTCTATGCAGCAATCTGCAACCAGTCCCAATACATTTTTGTTTGGTGTAGCCTGCTAGCAATGGCCGCAATTATACTGTTCCTAGACCTCTCAACCCTGGTCAAGAAATTTGCAATGCGACTTCTCCGGATAGCACAAAACGTGTCCAAGCTAGCCCCAAGAAACATACTCGATGCTACAGTAATATCTTTTAGGAATAATATGACATGATCAGATGATTACCAATTATGGTATCTACATCTACTAATATTATGGTCCAGTGTAGATCTTTTACGCTTTGAAAAACATGAGATTTTCTTTCTTTCATTTCTTAAGCGTCAAAGTTTGACTATTATTAGCGGAGCAATTTCTTATAGCCTGAGCTAACGTGAACGAATTCTCAGAAAGCTCTCTATTTTTATTAAAGAATATAAAACTAAATCGTCTGTATTTTGAACTTTTGTATTTATGTGGCGTTCAGTCGAGTGTTGAAATTAAGCGCAGACTTAGTGAACTTGTTTTCAATTGTATTTCAGTCATAGAAAAGCTTTGGTCACCTTACACGTATTAAACTTTTTAGTCCTTCATTGAGGCCATTCGAAATAAATTTGATTGTTCATTGAGAGTAACCATCAAGGCTTGTGTTCCAGTTATTGAGTAGCATAGTTGTTCTTGTCATGTTTCTTTTCAAAGTTATAATTAATTTTGTTATGTACCCTCTTATTTCTAAACGATACAATCGGTCATTTCCTTGATTGAATATTAATGTTATATTTTGATTTATTTTATGATTTGGTAATTGTGTACAGATTATAATTGAAAAACTCTCAATTGTATATAGACGGTATTCACTACATTTTGTCTTCATGTTGGCAGACGCGATAGATTTATACTGTGTTCGGTTTATTTTATTACATGTAAAACTTTAAGTATAATATCTTATATAAAATATTATTTAAAATTTCCAAACAATAATGTATTAAATTCTTTGCATTTATAATCCTTTAATTAAAGTATTTTATGAATGACTTCAATTCTCTATCGATTGTGCCAATTTGCTAAGTTTTATATACTGTTAGGGATGGCGAGGTTTTCTAAAAATGCTTGTCGAGTTTGAATAGTCAGTGTAAAGTATTGTGAGCAGTTGCTGTTCTTTTACTAACATAAACCCTTCTGAGTTGTTGCAAGTATTACACTTGGAACTGGTTTAAAATTAACCAATTTTAACGGGGTTTTTGGGCAACGTTTCGTTCGGAGTGTAAACTTTAAATAACTTGTTATATAAACCTGAAGTCGTGGTAGCGTAATGGCTAGCGCCTAGCGATCCCTTTTTGGCCTAATGTGCATATTGTTACGATTACCACGTGCTAACAACGGTGAAGGAAAACATCGTGATGCCACCTGCACATCGAGTTAACCGATGTGTCAAATCTGACAAGCTGTCTTGGGTATACTGTCCGTTCCCCCTATAATGGGAGGCCCAACCCCAGCAGTGGGACATTTATGGGCAGTTATATTTTAGAAACCTCCGAGAAAAGGAAGCATCATTCTATCTTTCTCAACCTGTGTTTGCTTTCGATTAAAAACTGGCTGTAAAAAAACATGGCTGTGCTTTGAAGGTGCGCGGCAAGAACTGTTCAAAACCGAAAGGTGGGGGTAAATTTTAATATCATTCAATGGAGGATCTTATATTTAAAGTAAAGATTCTAATTCGTACTCCTAGTAAAGAGATATAAGAACATAATGAAGAAACAATATTTCATGAGAGATAAGAGTCTGAGTAATCAGAGTATCGTCGAGGTATACCCGCTAAACCTAACAAGTGTTGCGGGAAGAATGTTAAGTATACCCCAATAAATATAATAAGGAATTGAATTTTAAATATACAGGGATTTATTGATAATCCAGTAAATAACGTTTATTCAATCAAACTTACTTAACGAACTCCTGTTACCAAAAACCGATCGATTGATCTTAAAGTGATAACCAAACCGAAACGAAAAGTTTCTATGCTCTTAAGTTGTAACCGTTGTAATACTTGCAACAACTCGGAAGGGTTTTTGGTAATCAAAGAACAGCAACTGGTCACTATACTTATAATTAGAGACCTTACGCCTTACATATGTTTCATACTCTACACAAACATTTTTAGAACACCTCGCCATCCCTCCAACAGTTTTACAGTATAAGAAACTTAGCAAATTGGCACAACCGATAGCGGATTAAGTCATTGATAAACTATTTTAATTAAAAGGGTTATGTATGACAAGAATTTAATACTTTATTGTTTGGAAATTTTAGATAATATTTTATATAAGATAATAATAATAATAATTATCTTTCCGGATTAAGGAATTCTTTTATCTTTTGGATTTGTAATTAAGAAAAACATGGTATTGTTTTCCTACTTGTTTTATAACCATCATTAGCGTCGAACTAATCCTTATTCTTATTGTTTTCGACTTTGTGGCCATTCGCAGGTGTGCAAATTACTATTTCTCGGAAACTCAGTGCGCGTGGTCAATATTTTTTGTACTGTGTAATTAGTATAAGACAATGCCCGAATGGAGGGGTGGGCAGTCAAGCGACGATTACGAGACGAGTAAGACGTTTGTAGTACTCTCGATTGGCGATATAGACGACGGACTTTACGCGTGTCGAATTGCATGGAACTGTGCAGCGTGAACTGGTTGCATCTAGTTTTATTTGTATTTGTTTTATACGTGTTTTTGCAGTTCTAATAAATTCTATAGTAGTTCCAACGGCATTTTTAATTCGAGTCCTGTAGCTCGTAACAATAACATAAAATATTATACTTGAAGTTTTACATGCAATAAAATAAACCGAACACAGTATAAATCTATCGCGTCTGCCAACATGAAAATAAAATCTAGTGAATACCGTCTATATACAAATGAGAGTTTTGAATTATAATCTACATAATTACCATATCTATTAGAGATAAATATTGTTTCATAAAAATATGTTAAATTATAGAGAACTATTCTACACAAAACAGGCGCTAATCACAGAATAAATAACAATATAACATTATTCAATTAAGGAAATGGCCGAATGTATCGTTTAGAAATAAGAGGGTACGTAACAAAATTAATTATTAAGCTTAAAAAGAAAACATGACAAGAACAACTATGCAAATAAATAAATGTAACACCGGTTCGACCTTTCTACCGGCATCCAAGCCCTGGCAACCATATTTGAAAATAATCAGTCACATAACATATTAAGTAACGTTATGAATTGATTCGGATGTTTGCAAATAGTCGTCCCATCCCTACAGCGCCATTTGATTTGTTCATTTCATTTGCAGATAAATATAATTTGATTTATGCAATTGTTTTGTTTTTGACACCATATTTTCGACAATGCGATCTCGTTAGTGGCAGTAAATTAAATTCTCAACTCGTCGGTATACTTAGAATGAAATGTTAGATTGCTTTCTGTACGCTTGATCTAATATATAAAATTCTCCTGTCACGGTGTTAATTACCAAACTCATCTGAAACGGCTGAACCGATTTCTATGGAATTTTGTGTGCATATCGGGTAGGTCTGAGAATCGGACAACATCTATTTTTCATACCCCTAAATGATAAGGGTGACCCAACCCTAAATATTTTTTTATTTTTTTTATATAATTTCTTATTTATATTTTATTATGATTTAGCATTAAAAAATATATATAACCCTAAATTTTCATCCTTCTACCACCACCCCTATTTTTTAATAGCGATATAAGTATTTTAACAATTTTCTACTCTGTTCAAGTTGATTCGAGTTTAGATTAACATTTGGTCCCGGTAGATGACGCTGTAATCGGGTTCAAGATTTTTATTTTTTAAAGGCAGGACAGCGTCTGCCGGGAACAGCTAGTGATCTATAAATAAATGAAGTAGCGTTTATCGGCCGCATCACTCGTTAATGTTATCCCACGGGAACCGTATAGTTTCCGGGATAAAAATTAGCTTATGTGCCAAATTTGAACCAGCTCCGGCCAGCCGTTCTGGCGTGATCTAGTAACAAGCATCCATCCAAACTTTTGCATTTATAATGTTACATGCCGTCAAAGATAAGCGCACAGCTGCCTATTGTAAGCGCAGTCTATTGTCCTCAGGGGGATTAAGAAATTCTTTGTGTTTTGAATTTGCAATTAAGAAAAACAAGCTATTGTCTTGCTACTTGTTTTGTAACCATCATTAGTGTCGAACTAATCCCTATTGTTATTGTTTTCGACTTTGTGGACGTTCGCAGGTGTGCAAATTAATATTTCTTAGAAACTAAGTGTGCGCGGCCAATTTCTTTGTACTGTGTAAGACGATGCCCGAATGGAGGGGCGGGCAGTCAAGCGACTACTACGAAACGAGTAAGATGTTCCTCTAGTACTCTCGATTAGCGATAAAGACGAAGGACTTTGCGCGTGTCGAATTGCATTGAATCGTGCAGCGTGAACTGGTTGCATCCAGTTTTATTTGTATATGATTTATACGTGTTTGTACAGTTCTAATAAATTCTATAGTAGTTCCAACGTCATTTTTAATTCGAGTCCTGTAGCTCGTAACAATAATATCAAGTACCTATAGATTAAGTATAGATGAATAAATATCAATGAAAACTCTAATTAGAGTGAATAACACAGTCCAAATAAGATAGGGCTAAACTTCAGAAGCTAAACATATAAATAAATTACCTTCATTAATGTTATTTTCGTTTTATCTTAATTAAAACAATTTGCACAGAAAATGTCTAACATTTTACAATTAGTAAGACAAATAGTAGACCCAGCTTAAATGGCACCGGGAACGGAGGGGCAAGGCCTTCGATTTAAGTATACCCGTCAGATCACTTGCCACTTTATTATACTGAGCTTTTATTAAAACAAAACATGAAAATGTCGCTCAAGATCCTTAAGAAGATTTAATTGTGAAAGTAAATTATTGTTCTTACTAATTTCTATGGGAATGCTATACCCTGGGAATTATTTCGGTTCCTAATTGATGATTTGATTACACGAGTTCAGCAGCCAGGAAGAAGACCCACCCGATGGAAAGCGGTTACCATCTACCCCTTTAGCTGATTTTTTATTTTCAGGAATAAAAAGAAGTCACACGGTGCTAGCACAAGGCTCTAAGGAGCGTGACCCAGGAGTTTGACTGGCGTGCTGTCCAGGAAGTCCCTTGTTTTGAGCGCGGTATGGGCGGGCGCGTTGTCGTGGTGGAGCAGTAGCTGTTGTGGCTCAAAACAAAAAAAATCCGCCAAGCATTTGGTAGTATACCATACCATTCGGCGTTAATGCTTTCTTTGGTTCCATAAAGGAATTGACACCAAGTAGCCAGTCAAATTGAAAAATTAGCGATCTATGCTTGCGTCTATGGACATTTGTGACACCAAAGGTGCTACCAATATTCTGTCGCTCTCTGAAGGGAGACTGGAACCTGGCCACTAATGCCGGAAAACAATTCGAGGTTAGACGGGCGACCACCTGACTGGGGGTCGTTTTGTCGCTTCTTACGACAGGTCACACGGCCGCAAGAAGTTGTATTCTTCCTCCCTTCTTGCACGAATAAAATTGAGAACCTTCTCTTTTTTCAAGTCGGTTAAAATGTAGTAAAATATTCTTCAGTAATTTAGGATAAAAGTCATCCATCTCGTGAGGCAAAGAAGCTGCAAGTACAGCTTTACGGGTGCAATCTGGAGGGGCAGGCCATCTGATCTGCGGAGGCTGAGGCTCACTGGCTGGAAGAGCAAGCGCTAGTGAACCCATAGCGCGGTATTTTAATGCGTACCAATGGTCTCAGAATTAGAAGAAAAATTAGGAAAGCGAACACTCTGTACGCAACTAGGATTTAGAGTTATGATGATGATCAGCTCACTGAAAGTTTAGCGAGTCTCACGTACCTGCACCCCGGACCCTCACAGAGCTTGTAAATGATTTCTTTCGTTCTCGTGGCTTTAAGAAATAACCAATTTTTATATAATTTCGAATGCATGTAGTTTCGATATTGGCACAGGGCCTAGGAGATTTATTACCTTCACCACTTGGGGACTCGTATTATTAGAAACGACAGCGCGTTTGATATGAAACCTTTTACGCATTCACCGAACTTCCTTTGTTCTACACAAGTCTGTTGTTATAATAATAATCGTATAATAATACGGCTGGATAGAGGTGGATAATAGTATAACGACTCCAGATGCGGGAGTGCAAATATTGGCATGGCCCCCGGTGGCTGAACCGTTGGAGAGGTGCCAGAGTCGGCAACAGTAACGCCGATGACTACTTGGGAATTCCGAATACAGTGCTGTGCGAATCAGTGGGACGACACACATCTTAACCTTCCATTAGATACCTAGCCTCTTCCATTCTCATCAATGACAACATCCTGATGAAACCTGCACATTGAAATCAACGATACCGACTTTTACTCTGAATGAGAAATACTTTAAGAATCTCCCTGCGCTATAAGAATACTCTGCACAGAGCGACGAGGACATCTCAATTAATCAATAACGGATGTAAAAGCATAAACACAAATATAGCTGCTTGGAGTTCATAAAAACATTGTGGCCGGTCTCAAAACTTTTAGAAAAAGGCAGAAGATTCTGGAAGGAAAGGGCGAGGACAGATACATGAGATAGAAATGATAGAAGGTTCAAGAAGGAAAAGACAGATATAGATAGATGTTTAGAAAAGGATAGATAGTAAATAAAAGAATAACGGAAAGAATATTGAAATTATGGATTCCAGAAGATTCTTCCGAGTATAAAAGTAGCATAAGGCGCGCCGCGCCTACCGGGGAGTTCAGTTAAAGACAGCAAAGCGACAAGTGCGATACGAGAGAGTTGGACGAAGAGTTAAGCGGAAGTCAGTGACGTGTTTTGTGGAGAATTTAGTGGGCAGTTCAGTGAAGGAGGAATTTAGCGTAGTTAAGGAGGAGATCCAGAAGCAAGCTACGCGCGGCATATTCGGAGGTGGTCTACGCAATATCGGCGACGGTATTGTGAGTGAGACATCTCATCGTCGGGACAGTGCGTCGTTAGTTATGCGTAAAGGGGCAACCCTGCAGGGAAGAATCATGTACAGCTGTGTAAGTCAATGAAAGCATTTAGTAGAATAACTGGTGTTTACTTTCAATCCCAAGTGGGTCGCTCGCACGGTTCAATATGCTGTGGATGAGAATCAAAGTTAAAATTCACGTTCCCCAAAAAGTACAGTTCGAGTGCAATTCCTTGGCTCAAAGTAAATACATTTTTTTGGGAGAGGGTGCTCTTTTCAACGACTAAATTAAATAAAAATTTAGCAGAAACATTATTTGTTTTTTTTTTGTGATTGTACCAAATTATTTCGTAGCGGTACACTTTTCTACGAAATTACGTCTATATGAACCCAATAGTTTCTGAAAAAAAATGACTGTAATTATATTTATATTTACACAGAAGAACAGAACAGATAATTGTATCAAGGTTCCATTTATCAAGACGTTTACAAAAGTACGCAATTTTGTAAGATCAAAAGTATTAAAAGTATTACGAGTGCGGGACTCGAATTAAAATGCCGTTTGGATTACAACCAGTCCAAACGTAATGCACGATTCAATAACACGCGCAAAGTCCGTCACTATATAACTTATCGAATGTACACACGTCTTGTCTCGCTTGTGACCATCGCTAGACTGCCGATCTCCCCATTGGGCCATTGCTATATAATGCACCGATGCAATATGTCTTCTAATTTCCCAGAAATCGTCTCTCCGCACACCCGCGTAATTATGCCGGCGAACGGCTATAAACGAGTACAATACACCATAGGCTGTTTTCTAATTACAAATTTTAAACATAAGGTAAACAAAAGAAGTCCAAATGTCGAAAAGGTAATAAACTGCAGGTGTGCACTGGTCTTTGTCGGTCGTAACAGTATATTTCACCCATTAAAATAAAGGTGGTGTACTGAAACAAGGTTCTCTGTGTGTTAGCAAGTATGTACGTTCTTATTAGACACTAAGTCACTGTTACAGCACGTCGTTGTGATATTAACCGCCTTTGTCTAGAGGTGACTTTCAGAATATCCCCCCAACAATATGAATTTCAATTCCAGCGTTCATCTTAAATGTAAGATTTGCGTGAGCAATTATCTTTTGTTTTATTATATTCAGAAAATCTACATTCATAGCCCCAGGCATACGTTCGTGCTCAACTGAAAATTAAATTAGATTTCTACAAGAAAATTGTTCTGAGCTCATTTTTCTTGGAAATTAGCTGCAAGTTTCTGTTTTGTTTTTAACTGCTGTACTAAATTACATTATTGTCAGTTAATAGTTATAAGCTGTGATAAAGAAAAGGTTCCAAATTCAAATGATGCCCGTTTGAATCCTGGCCGGAAAAGCTTACACCTCTCAGGCAGTTTTCTCACCTAACAGGCATATTGTCACAATTATTCCGTGGTGACGGTGAAGGAAACGCCGTGACGCAAGCTTGATTGACACAGCGATATAAGTGATATATGTATATATGGATGTTTCTAAGAGTTATTTAAGAAGGAAGACAAAGCATTATCATAGCAACGAGTTGGGAAAACAAGAGCTTTTGAAAAAGTATGGTTTTGTGTGAAATGCTGTGAATTACTCCCCGGTCGTAGTTTCGTAATTGGCAAAGAGCGAGCCAAAAGAAAAACGAGCCACATATCCATTTCAGAGAATGTGCAGCGTCCTATTTAATTAAGTTTGCTGTTAGGTCACTCCTCCACCGGCCACCGCACGCGATCTTACAATATATTATTCGACTGTTAAGAGTTCCATACTCCCGGTTCCAAAGATAGTGCGCAAAAGTATTCCCCGAGCGTTATAAAAAAAAAAGAATATATACATCAAGAAGTGGGTATATTATATAATAATCTTCTATATATTAATACGCGAGGTAAAAACTTTGCACCCGTTTTTACGAGAATTGCGCGGACGGAGGGGAATGAAATTTCGCACACATATAGTTTATATAGAGAAGAGACGAATGCTAATATTTCTTGCCATGGCGATATATTTGTTAGTGAAATGCAACAGTAGCGCAAATAACAGGCTATTGTAGCGCCATCTTTTCAGCTATATTCGTCTATTCTTTTGTGGATGTCTTCTTAATTCTGAAATATCTGGATATCTCGAAGGAACATTTATTTGCATCTTTAGCCTTCTCTAGATTTTTGTTACACGTGTTTAAAATCATTCTAACCATGACTTTACTGACATTTTAATCACTTTGCACTAGAAAAGAAGAATTTATTTGATTTATAAAATAACCTTTCATCATTCAAATAGTTGTGTAATTTTGTAAAGTAGCCCATATTTCATAATAAAAAAAAAATCTAATTGGATCACGTTTAAATTGATTTAAAAATAGTAAATCCCATTATAAAATTTAGATTGTCATTAATATAGAAAAAATGGAAAATTGTAAACACTTTAGCCGATATTAGGTGGTCTTTATAAATATATTAATCCGTGCAGTAACGGAGAAAGAATACAATTTCTTGCAACCGGGCGACCTTTAGTAAGAGGTGACAAAGTAACCCACGAGCAGGTGGTAGGGCATTTGCCTGTCTGGTTGGCTACCACACCTGGCCTAGAGTATGCCGCCATAACCATATTCTGCCCGTCTGCTGCACTCACGCAATAAAAATAATTGTTGAACCAAAATACAATAATATCATTTTAATAAAGTTTAACTGTATGAAATGTTGTTGAAAATGTGAAAAAAGAATCAACTGTCTGGGAATCGAGTCCCTTACCTCCTCGCTATTATAGTATCAGTAAGCCACTAGGCTAAACATGTTAAAATAACTGGCGCTGTCCCATCGAAGTAAACATTGGTCGTAAACTATGTGAAACACCGATTTGAATTAGCGGTATACACCCTCTTAATATCACTAAGATATGAAAGTTGAAACGATGAATTGTGAGCGATATTTTCCGCTCCGGGTGGACGCCCGGCCTGTGGCGTGCGGGTGCAGTGGCAGTGGCAGCGGGCAGCGGGCAACCTGCCAGCGCCAATAAGCGTTATTATATCATCCGCGCGACTCTTTGTTTCCAATCGACTCAAACTTCTAGCCACAGTACATACATATACCTAAAACTATCAGTAAGTCCACGTTATTGATCATAAGCAAAAAGTTCAAACAGAAAAGTGCCATACATTTTATTCGAGTCCATGTGCAAGTATCAAAACAAAGTGGAATATTATGCAATGGTATACATCAATAAGGAATATCTAAGAAAGAAATAAAGAAAGAAAAACTTTATTTGAAGAAATAGCGACGTAATTACATACCTTATACATTATTGTACACGTTATTATATAACGCTAATTTTCCGTGCAAACCTTCCTTTTGGCGCAAGAGTAAAACAACCCAATTTTGTTAAATAATAAGAATAATAATTAATAAAACTAATTCTACTTAAGTAATATTTAAGTAGTAAAACAAATAAATTCATTTTGATAAAACCAGCAAAAAAAAATTTGTTTCTTCAATATGAAAATATCTAGACATATGTTAATTTTGTAAGGCTATTTGCGAGAAGTGGTCGCTTAGTTCCCCAGTTTATAACGGGATGGATGGCTCATATGCTAGTTATCTAGTAATTAATAAGTCAATAGAATTGTTTGATGTTGCATGTTGATCGGAATCTTGTTTATTAATTTACTTTAATCATTGAAACAAATCGCGCATGTCGTTTTCAAGGGTTCAGCCATTTATTAAAAAAAAAACTGCAGAATAGTTAACCTTTCAGGGGGTTCATTACGCACATAATCTATATTGAAGTTAAACTTCTTTAGAATCGTTGTTATTTGAAACTCGATGAAACGAAAAAGCGACACTGAAAAGAGATAAACCTATAGATAGGACTACACTATCGTACAGATAGAGTTGGAAATGTTTTAAAGTGTTTCGTTAATACTTCAAATTTTGTCTCTTAAAGCTTAAATATATTAGAACGATATAATATATGAAATGTGACGTCACGACATTTAGACCTCCCACCCCTTGTCACACTTTGTTTCACTTCTACACACACGCACAATTTGTATTTTAAATTCAAAGAGCATGAGCAAGAGCGTACATAGTTAAATTGAAAAGCAAAATTCAAAATAATAACCGGGGTGCAGGGATGGTTTTCTAATTGCAAAATATAATGACTCAACTCGAAATTTTAGCTTTGTCCATGTCCAAATTTTAACATGTCGTACAACTACTGATAGTCACATTATACTGTTGAGCGTTGTGCCACATTCGCTTGCATCTTCTCCTCGTATGTGTTGAGTGTTACCCAACAAAGGAAAGCGATTTTCTGAAGATGCTATTTCGGGACTGCGCGTGGATTATTAATTTATTATTTAAAGGGAAATTTACCAGCAAAGCTTACAAACAGACAATTCGATTCTAAGATTTCTCCGATACTTAATGAAAACGGATTTTGCATTGAAAGCATTTTAACTTAATGCTAGTAAATTTATTTCCATTCAACATAACTATTGAGTACCAGTTATGAGATTCATCGATATGTAAAATCATGGGGAGCATTTAGCCTACAAAAATCTTCCTCGACAGATGGTGGAACCAACAGAACTCCTAGTTCAAGTTACTTCTAAACTCTTTAGCTTTATTGCATAGATATGCTTTTTTTATAGCTTTAGCACAGCAGACAGGCAGACGGCCCATCTGATGGAAAGTGGTTACTGTCGCCATCGGACGAATTTTGGCCTTGTTTTTAAAAACACCATATCGTAGCGACGTGGGAGAACCTCAGCGAGGAGCTCATTCCAAAACCTCGTGGAACGTAAGAGGGAATGGGAATGGAAAAATGGGAATGAACCCCCAGTCGAAGGCAAGCATACATGTACATTAGAAATTAGTATTTTCACGTATGAAGGAAGGTATGCGTAAATCTTTAGTGATGCCTAACCTAACTACAAAGAGGCGAGTGACAGGTCGTAATATATATTCATGGCGGATTGCCTCATCTCGCGTAATGACCGTCGTTCGCAGATCATTAGCGAAATGAAAATTACAATTTCCTTAGAACTAGTTGGCAAATCATTGCCCTGATGACGTACCTACGAGGTATTTATGGGAGTTTCGCAGAATCGGCGGCGGCGTTGACAGATGACACTGACAGATGACAGCTGACAGGGTCAAGGCGCCAATGTCACGGACAGTTGACGTCAGCATACGTTTTAGTTTAATTTAAATTGATATTTTTTTGGTGTTATTTGCTCTTTCCAGTTCATATTCACTGTTGGCAAACATTTGTCAACTTTCAAGTTTTTTTTACTGTAAAGCTGGCAAGCAGGCAGAAGGCTCCGCTCATGGAAAGTGGTTACCGTCTCCTATAGACGTTTACAACACCAACGTGTTGGCAGGGTTTAGTATGGAATAGGGGAAAGGGCGTACCCAGTGGGACGGGGGGAGGCAGAAGAGGGCAGCTGCCACCCCCTGGATTGTATGTCTACGTACCTAGTGTTCTCTGTTCGCGGTCAAGTTGTATTCATGCAATGCCTTGTGTTTATTTATTTGACTACCTTATAAAGCAGAATCTCCTGCGGGTCTTTCTCCTGCATACTACACATACCTAATGCTTCGCGTAGGCGTTTCGTGTTGTGTATAGGGCAAAAAAAGCGCGCGGGACATGGCTTACGAAATTTCTCAATTGCCCCCCCCCCCTGGGCCAAAAGCTGGGTATGCCCATGAATAGGGGGCTGATATAGGAGAGATGGGCTAAAAGAGGATGGAATAGGAAAGGAGAAGGAATGCGATAGACGAGATAGACGCTTATCTGAATATGGCGACTACATAACAGATCTGTGTTTGCAGACAATTCAATCAAAATTCATAAAAAATACCTAAGTGAACAAAATTTTACTAGCAGCTCCATTACAAAATCTGCAATCACATTTAAATTAGAAGATCAAATGAAATCATTTTTAAAAGTCATCTGCAATGTACTTGAATATAATTGCAAATAAAAGTGTTCACAGATAATAAAACA
Source organism: Dendrolimus houi (assembly GCA_039645545.1). Taxonomy (NCBI): domain Eukaryota; kingdom Metazoa; phylum Arthropoda; class Insecta; order Lepidoptera; family Lasiocampidae; genus Dendrolimus; species Dendrolimus houi. The sequence goes on from CM077133.1 coordinate 242,440, forward strand.
AGAGGAACATGTGTTATGTATTAAATAATAGATTAATGGTGCGCCATTGGACACGAGCAAGAGTATGGCGCATCCGCCTGATTTATGTTGCACTGTAATTAAAAATCTGCTCGTTTTTGTGACGTCTCTCGATTTATCAGCGTTAAAAATATTCGTAAAATAGGAAAGGATGTCGCACAAGCCATAAGCGGTAGCGGGGATTTAAATATTCTTAAGGCGGTGGCCTGTCACAAACGTTGTAGGCAACGTACGGCGTGACGCTGTACGCGGCAGATGAATGCTTTCTTTCTTGGATGTTTGCCGCGACGCACTTACGTTGTTGTGCGGCGTCTAATCTATCAAATGATATTTATCCGGTCGTAAAGAGGTTGTAGAGGAAAAGCTGATGCTGTTTGACGGTTCCGAAATGATTATTAGTGTAACATCATCCCGATGCCGAAAGCGACTACGACCTAACATTATATTTCAATTTTTACAATCATGATTACCTAATAGTAATAATTTCGTATTTCATACATCATAAACAGACAAGGATCATATAGTCTTGTTATGTAGTAATCATCAGTATGAGCTCAGCCAAATAAATTTCTTGTAGCAACTCAAAAGGCTATATTTTACTAGACAGTATAGACTTATATATTACTAACTTTTGCCCGCGACTTCATCCGTGTGGAATAGTTACTTTGGACTAACGCTAATTTTAACCTGCGACTTTGTTTACGTAGAAGGTGAAAATATCTATACTAATATATAAAGCTGAAGAGTTTGTTTGTTTGTTTGCTTCAACGCGATAATCTCTTCCTCCTCATGACCGCCGGCCTTGCACATCATAAATGCGCGCACAGTACTTATTTATTATTTTTCTGCGATGTTATTTTAAAACTGCAATATCTTCTAAGATATTCATTGAAATCGAACGATGTAAATGACAATTTTGTTTCAAATTAAATACTTGTGATGAATAACGCATTTATTTGGATAAGGATTAATATCATGTTTATAAAGACACGTTCGCAAATAATGCATTATTTTAGAACAAATTTGGTTAGCATCAAAAAGGTTATAGTGAGCCAACCTTAAAAGATAGACATATGCTATCGTGGACTTTTTTCTAGAACTTTACTTAGAAGGGGAACAATTCTGTTACACATGATTTTTGCGAAACTTTCACTGTTTACGCCGCGCACGCAGCGGAAGCTCTCAAAAGGAAAAAAAACCCTATTTTGAAACATTCTTCATTGGTGCTCCGCTCCTAATAGTCTTAGCGTGACGATATATAGCCTTCCTCGATAAATGGTCTATCTAACACTGAAAGAATTTTTCAAATCAGAGCAGTAGCGCCTGAGATTAGTGCGTTCAAGCAAACAAACAAACTCTTCAGCTTTACATATTAGTATAGATTGTTCCTAAATGTATGTTACCCGCTACCTCTCACCACAGTGGCCATACTCGACTCGATATTCTTTTATACGTATTACCGCCATAATTCATCCGGAGAATGCAATCTCAGTTGTCAGGCGCTAAAACAACGCATAATTTAATTTATGACCACCAACTTATCGCTGCCTGGCCACTCCCCACTCCCCACCAGCCACCTCGCTACAATACTGCAGGTATAACATTTTAATCACGACTAACTACTTTGTAGACAACATGTTCTTTTAAAAGTAGTACAACGTTTTTGATTTGGCGTGGTTTGTGTATTTAGCCAACAAGCCAATATTACTGGAACCTTTTAAGGTTGGTGCTTACTTCGCTCAAAGCATTAACCCTCTGCATTCAGCGACGTAACATTGCCAATTTACAAAGTACACTGTCCAGTTAACTCAAGCGGAATAGCCAGTTGGCGAGAGCTGAGCTTATGAAATACCTATTAACAAACAAAACAAAGTTATAGGCTTTTGAGCCGATAACATCTATATACATACATATAATAAAACTGTAGAGGTCGAATTTCTGTACAATGAAAAAAAAATCTAAAAACCGAGTCAGAGGGATGTGAGAAGTGAAATAGAACTAATTTAGATTTGTTCCAAATTTTTTGTTTCTCTGTTTGTCTGTCTGTTTGTACCGGCTAATCTCCGAAACGACTGGAGCGATTTCAATGAGATTTTGTACGGTGGTAGCTTATATCCCTGGTCAACATATAGGATACTTTTGATCCCGAAAAATTAAAGGGTTCCCGTGGAATAGTTAAAAAACCGCACCACGCGGACGAAGTCGCGGGCATCAGCTAGTACTAAATAAATACCAATTAGTTACATTTAGCAACTACTGCCTTTTTCTTTTCTTTTCAATGCTTCATCCAGAGGTTGACAAGGAAGGTTGCGTAATCGACGGAAGATCAATTTTGTACAATAGGATATTACACACAAATGTACATTTACTGATATAATATAATCATATAACTTTTTTCAAACCAAATTAGCGAATACCCGCTAAAAATTTCAAAAGACAATCATTTGATTAATAATAATATTATAAAGTAGGTGTCTAACGGAAGTAGTAAAATGTATTTCAGCTGTCATAAAAGTTATCTATATGGTAAAATATTACACACATTTTAGCCAGAGACCCCAAAACTCAGCAAATATAAATGTATCGTATTGACACGAGTGCGACACTCGAACTAAAAATGCCGTTGGAATTACTATAGAATTTATTACAACTATACGAACACGTATAACACGGGTAAAAATATAACCGGACGCAATAAGTCCAAATGTAATTCACAATTAAATAACACGCGCAAAGTCCGTCACTATATCGCTTATCGAATGTACACGTCTTGCTTTAATCGTGGTTCTTGCTAGACGGCCTCACCCCTCCGTTCGGGCATTGTTTTATACAATATGTCTCAACCGCGTAAACAATGATTTCCACGAATCACACCTGGCTAACGGCCATCATAAAAGATTACAATACACAATAGGCGGCTTTTAACTACAAATTTTAAACACAAAGTATACAAAAGAGGTCCAAATGCGGGCAGGTAATAAAACTGTAATAAACTGTGCTTTATGGTCGGCAGGTGTGCATTTACTTTTGTCGGCGTGCTTCGTGGAATTTTGGCTAACTTGTACCAGTATGGTGATACAATCGTGCAAGAAGTAGACTCAGCTAAATTTTTAGGCCTGGAAATAAACAATAAATTAAATTGGAAAATTCGCATAGATAAATTAAGTAATAAAATTAGTAAATCATCAAATGCTTTATATAAATTATCACTAACTGTTGACATAAAAGCTCTATTAACCGCTTACTTTGGTCTTGTCGAATCAATTTTGAGATATGGGATACTTTTTTCAACTGACGCAAATGTAATATTTCTTATGTAAAGGCTTCTTTACAAAACACAAACTGCTAACAGTACCGTCACTATACATCCTCGAAGTAGCCATGTTTGTTAGATATAATAAGGATTTATTCCCATGTATGCCAGATGGTGTACCACGTAACAGACGGGATAAAGGTAGGCTTTGCTCGCATCCTTGCAAAACAACTCTATTGCCAAAAAGCATCGTATGCATGTACAATAAGATTCCACAAAGTGTAAAATCGTTAAATACAAATTCATTTAAATTCCATCTAAGAAAGTTGCTTGCTAATAAATGCTGTAATAATCATATTACCAATTACTGTTTATTACAATTGTATAAATAATGTAATATTGTAATTAATTGTACAGCTAAATCTGAACCTGCACGCCAATCTGGCAAAAACATGTGTACTTAAATATAATTATTGTTACACCTTTTAAACTATGTTTAATGCAAATAAATTTGAATTTGAATTAGCAGGAGACTTGTACCGATACAGGAAGTGCAGTATACCCTTTTTTGTCAAGAATGTCATCTTGTTGTGTTAATAAAACGATAAGTAGGTAAATAAGTCATAATTAAAAAAGAAGTGGGCGGTCTTGAATAGTTGAACTTTTTCCAAGCGTGGTGTGAGTGTGTGTTATAAATACAACGGATTTTGCGTTTAAAACTGTTTTATGTTATTATAATCCGCCCTTTAACCCCTGTATGTATTACAAACAATTTACAATTTTAGTTGGTACTATAAATAAGTATATATTAATAACAATCCACAAGTGTGCTGCTGCTATCTTAGGTTTCATACTTACTTATTACTGCACTTTTAATAAAAGCAATTTATGGTGGCTTACTATCCCGGCCAGAAAACATACACTATTTAGACAGTTTTCGGACCAAATATGCATATTGTTATGATTATCACGCTGTCGGTGCAGAATAACATCATGATGAAATTGAAACATTGAGATAACCATAAACCATAACAAATATGAGAGTTTAGTCAAAAATCGAGTAGAGCCCAACCCAGCTATGGAACATGTATGGGATCAATATATATAGATAAGAGGTGACAAAACAACCCACAGCCAAGTGGTAGGGCATTTGCCCGACTGGAGTGCTACCACCCCTGGTCTGCAGTATGTCGCCATAACAATCTTCATTTGTGTTCCGATATTAGTGACCAGGTTCCAGTCTCCCTTAAGAGAGCAGCAGCGCATTTGTAGCACCTTTGGTGTTGCAAATGTCTATAGGCGATGGTAACCGCTTTCCATCAAATGGGCCGTCTGCCTGTCTGCTGAACTCCTGCGATAAAAAATAGAAAAAAAATGATAGACAATTCTTTATTGTACGCCGTTACAGAACATTTACACTTTGTTATATGTTCTCACAGATACTTCTCACAGGTGTCACTTTTTTCAAATCTACGCACCGGAAATTTTTGTTTTTGAATTAAGTTTGAATCAATGTTGACATTGTGTTTAATTAGTAATTTTGTATCATCAGGAGAATTTTCAAAATTAATTTCCAAAAATAATGGTAATCATTAGTAGGCCCATTGTTCCATGTTCTGAACATTGGGCAGACGCCCATAGTCCCCATAGTCCGCTAGCAGTCCACCCCAATAGCCCGGCACCTTTGTTCTCATTTCCCACAATAGTCCTACACTGACCGGGGCTTGTCCTTGGGTGCATTTTTATATGGTGTAGACAGGGATAGTCGCCTATATTTACATTAAATTTCGCCTTCCCATGCTCCGTGGTCTTGAGAGGCATACATGTAGTATAATAAGTCTAGTACCGAGTGGTGTCATTGAATAATGGACTAATAGCGAAGAGCCTTGACCGTCATCTCCAAAAGCTCTCGCTTAGTATCTGGGGAAGGGTCGGAAGCAGAGTGCAGCCTTGTTGGACACGGCCCTATTATGAGGAGATTCCTGTCTCTGAAACCTTAAACGTCAGTAGCCTGGACCCAAGGCCCCTCTGCCGGATGAGGTCAAGTCTTTTATGGTTTTTATATTTTTATGTTTGCTTGCTTGATGGCAAGTGGTTACCGTCGCCCATGGACATCTGCAACACTAAGGGAGCCGAATGCTTTGCCTACCTCGTCGAGACTTTAAATATCTGTTTACTCCTTTTTTGAAGATTGTAGCGCTCTGGGAAAACCGCGGGAAGGAGCTCATTCCATAGTTTGCTCACGTATGGCATAAAGGAGCGAGCGCCACGTACAGTGGATCACTTCCAGGTGTCAAGGAAGTGTGGATGTACTCCCAGTCGCCGTCGAGCAGTGCGGTGGTAAAATGGCGACGTAGGTACCAAACCAAGCAGGTCCTCAGAACACTCCCCATTGTCGCGCTTAGAGTGCCAACGTCTCTTCTGAGACTTAAAGGTTCTAATCCATCTGTACTGCTTGCTGCTTCATGAGTGCTTATAAATTACTGAACATATTTTATGTAAGACTTATAAGAAAAATTAAAAAAAAATTGGAAACAAGTAAGCATATGATAATAATAATAATTTATTCGTCAGTCAATGACACGGTACAAATAAATATGCTGATCTTAAATTATGACGAAATGACAAGAGGAAGACAGTAAATGATATAATAATGTGTATTTCATATAGCAACAGATCACAAGAAGGTATTGGCAACAGATTCAGTTGCGCACGCGCTGGCGTGTCAACTGTCATGACACTGACATTCGCCGGGCGCTGTCAACATCGCCGCACTAAATGTCATTTGTCATTTCAACTTAATTATATTATCATAATCGACGCTAGTTCATCTTACACTCTGTTAATTTTGAAATAGAGACTTAAATTGTATGCCAAGCGTATAATCGGAAATCACTCTCGTGGCAAAGAAATCTGGACCTTATTGACGTGTACTTGAGGTTGAAAGTGAATTGGTTTGTTTGCAATACAACAATGTTGAACATTTTCAATATAGGTGTTCGACGTGGGATTATTTGCGTACAGTGCACCAAAGCACACTTGCATTTGTGTTGATTCGGTTATTTGAGTTTGAGTCCAGATGTTTTCTTGTAGGGCCATAACATTCACGACAATTTTGTCTTTATATAAATAAGTATCAATGTATTCAAGAAAATCATCAAAGATAGGGAAGTTTTAATCTATATTTCTTGTGTGTTATTAAAATGCAATGAGAAAGCAGACAATCAACTCAACTGAAACAATTTTTATCTTCTTCACAAAATATCTCATCATAAAATATCAGCAGCCTCATAGATTTTAAATAGAACGAAACAGCGATTCGGCTCTTACCAACTATATCATTTTCATATACATTTTCATTAGAACAATCGAGAGTAAATTTGGATTTCCTGGAGATAACATATATCCATTTGTTTAGTAACAGTTCTTGCCACATCTCAATTTGTCCCATTATAGGTCTAGTTATACATTCCTTTGGTAAATTAGATATTGTTTTAGAGACCATCTCGCTTTCGCATGTAGGATGAACGACACTAGATAGAATATAGGTTTTTTCACAAATATAGTTTTGATTTACAGATTTACAATTTTCGATGTTCTCTATATGGCAATATTGAGATTTATCCTGGAAAATCCAATGTACTTAGTGCTAGGAATTACCATCATATAAGAATCATTACTTAAAGGAACAGGTAAAGGTAATACATGATAAAGATTAAAATTTAATGGGTTCACTAAAGGTAACTTAACTACAAATACAATCTTATTATCTAAATAAAAGGAATTTATACTGGAAAAGCTCATAAGAATATTTACATTGTTCATTTCTAACGGCAATGGAAGTTCCTTGGTATTTGGTAAGAATCTATAATTTGTATTTAAATTATCAAAAGAATTCCTTAGGGAATAGATAGCTGGATATAATACATTATTTTTACTGAACATAAGACCGTTGGATATATCTTCTAACTTAAATGATAAGGTTAGTATACTATTTTCTAACATTGATATAATTTCCATGATTTTTACTTTAATAGTCAGGGTTGCGGAGGTCTTGGTTAAATTGTTTAAGTTATTAGTTAGGTAGACAACAGCATTATTCAATGATTCTTCATTATTTACTAATTGGTTAATAGATTTATTAAATGCATCGAGGGTTGAAGATGCCACCAATATGCCTTGTTTAACATATTGTGCTAATTCTTTCTGACCGTCTTGTAATTCTTTAATAGCATTGTTGTATTGGGTTGCATCTTCTTCGTTCATTGTGCCAAATAGATTCTTAAATACTGTCCCGACAACACCAAACCAAGGGGACCGTCTAGTTCTTTTAATCATGAGATGTGAAATTGCGTCAAAATCTCTTAACATGTCATTGAATCTGACTTCAAGGGGTTGCAATATATTTTCACACTCTGGGGATTCGAATGCCCTACTGTGGTTACAAAGATAACGAATTGTGTTTAGTACATTTTGAATATTGTCTAAATGAGGATTAATGAAGGATATATCGATTGGAATTATGATATTTAAATGACCATTAATTATTTTTACAGAACCTCTCGGGTCGAAGTAGATACCAGGACCGCTTTCCACAGGATGAATTTGGATTACATTTGTCCCAAGGACACTGACGCTCATCACAGCAATTCTGAAAATGTTATGTGTTCTTATTCTATATTGTATTGGAATTAGTTTTATATATATATCTTTATTTTATTTACTATTTTATATTTTATATTAATTAATTTTCTTTTATGTTGCAGGTGCAGGTTTGACTTCATCGAAGTGATGTTTTATATGGCGACGGTTTATCAGAAGAGACAACGTATTATTACCATGGACTTTAACGATTTTGTAAGGCCCTTTCCATAATGGGGATAAGGATTTTGTAATCGAACATGATTTTTGAGATAGACATACTCACCTACCTTATATTGAACAGGTCGTGTGTGTCTGTCATAGTAATTCTTGGATCTTTCTTTAGAAATATTTATGTTTTCCAAGGCTTTTTCTCAGGATATTTTAAGACGGTGATGTAGCATCTTCACGTATTCAGGGTAAGTAATGTCTGTACGTAGGTCAAAGACAGAATTAGGGATGTAGGGTTTATGACCAAATATTAATTCATAAGGCGTAAATTTTGTGGTGCTATGAACGGTACTGTTATAAGTGAGCATAGCAGTATATACATATTTATGCCAGTTAGTATAGTTTTCATTTACATAAGATTTTAGATACTCTTTTAAAGTAGAGTGACTTCTTTCTAATGCGCCTTGAGTCTGGGGATGATAAGGAGAAGACCAAATTTGTTTAATTTTGAGGAAATCGCATGTCTTTTAAACAACTCAGCTGTGAAGTTGGTCCCTTGATCGGTCAAGATTATTTTGGGGATACCGAAAATCGATATGAAGTGAATTAGGCACTCGCACGATTCTTCGGCAGTGGCGTTTGAGATAGGATAGGCTAAGGAAAACTTCGTCAAATCGTCTTGTAAAGTGAGTATGAATCTGAGTCTTTGGTATCCAGCATCGGGTAGTGGGCCAACGATATCAAGGCTGACTCTTTCGAAGGGACGTGTCGACGTAGTAGTTATTTGCATCGGTGCTCTATTTATTTTGCGAAAGGCTTTATTAGCTTGGCAGGAACTGCAGTTCTTTACATAACTCTCAATATCTGATCGCATATTTTTCCAGTAATAATGTTCTTTAATTCTACTATACATTCTATCTGAACCTAGGTGCCCTGCGATTGGAATGTCATGATTTTCTCTTAAGATCTTGGTGATTTCTGTAGGCACAGGGTATATAATGCTATTATGGTGTATGTTAATTGTGACGTTTGTGTTGTTGTAGAGATACATAAGCATGCAGTAGATTTTCATGAAAGAGTGATGTTCGAAAGGATTTTTGAAGTCAGATATGGCAATTTCACTTATAGTTCCTGTAAGTAGAACGTCATCTCTTGCAGATTTGAGGGTTTTGAATATCTCTGGGAAACTACAATCATCGAAATAGTAAACTTTAGTGAATAGAAGGTATATTATTTTGTCTTTCACATTAATCTTCTTGAAAGAGTGTAGTTCTCGCTCACTATCGTGTAGAGAGGTAGCGTCATCTAGTGAAGAGATAATATCTGGAAGGTAGGGATTCGAATCATCTAGGTCAATTGATACAGGGAGTAGAATTGTCTTGGAGGAAGTTTTAAGTAGGTTCTCGTTATGCTCTTTAATGTACGTGTTGAAATTAATATCTTTGGCTTTGAAAGATTTAAGGAAATTGGAATAATCGTCGTTGGTAGGAGGACTAGGAGGACTTTCGGTAAGTGGATCAGTTGTTTCCTCGACGGGATTTGGTACTGAAGGAGGATTAAGAGGACTAAAGTCAATGTTTTGTCCGTTTAGTGGACTTATGTCTAATGCACCGAGTTCAGTCAAGTCATCTAGGATGTTTTGTGGAATTTCTGATTCGATTTCTTGACTAGGATTTGAGTTAGGAATACCTGATGTCGAAGGTTGAGGTTCTTGATCTTGAATTATGGGATTGACAGGGAAACGCGATAATGCGTCAGCATTACTATTGATCTTACCCTTTTGTATTCAATTGTATAATCGAATTCTTCTAACTTTAATCGCCATCGAATTAGGCGCGATCCAGGGTCTTTACAATTGAACAACCATTTCAGTGGTTGATGGTCAGTAATAATTTTGAATTGATGTCCATACAAATATGGTCTGAAGGTTTTAGTACCAAATATGATGGCTAAACATTCTTTTTCAGTGGTGCTGTAATGAGATTCAGCTTTGTTTAGTGTTCGTGATGCATAAGCAATAGGTTGATCTTTTCCGATAGGTCCTTGCGAAAGGATAGCTGAGATAGCATAGTTGGATGCATCACAAGTCAGATTGAAAGGTTTTGTAAAGTCTGGATAAATGAGGATAGGAGCAGTGGTGAGTTTGTTCTTTAGGGTTTCGAAGGAGAGCTGTTGTTCATTCGACCATATAAAGGGTATATCCTTCTTTAGAAGGGAAGTAAGAGGTTTAGCTAGTTTCGAGAATTCAGGTATAAAACGTCTATAATATGACGTGAGGCCCAGAAATGATTTTATATCTTTAGGGCATTTAGGTATAGGGAAATTTTGAACAGATTTAATCTTTTCGGAATCAGGACTTAGGCCATTTTCGGTGATGATATGTCCAAGGTAGCCGACTTCTTTCCGTAGGAATTCACATTTATCAGGTTGAAGTTTTAGGTTAACATTACGGAGTTTCCGAAATACAGTTAATAGATTCTGGACATGAGATTCAAGATCATGGGAATAGACAACGATATCATCTAGGTATACAAAACACTTTTCTCCTTGGAGACCAGTGAGAACAGTGTTCATAAGGCGCTGGAACGTGGCAGGGGCATTTTTAGCCCGAATGGCATTCGTTTGAACTCGAAATGTCCTTGAGGGACACTGAATGCAGTTTTAGCTTGGTCGGCTTCGTTTAGAAGGATTTGATGAAAACCTGATGCGAGATCTAGTGTTGAGAAATATTTACTATTACCAAGTTGGTCTAGAATCTCTGTGATTTGGGGTAATGGATAAGTGTCACCAATCGTGACATCATTAAGTTTTCGGTAATCAATTACAACTCGCCACTTCTGCGTATTTGCTGCGTCAATTTTCTTTGGAACAACCCATATGGGTGAAGACCAAGGGAACTAGAGTGTTGTATGATATCTTGTTTTAACATTTTGTCAACTTGACTTTGGACTTCGGCTTTATGGATTTCTGGGAAGCGGTATGTTTTCGTATGGATTGGCGTCTCTGTCGTTGTCTTTATGTCATGTTTCAGGGCATTGGTGTAAGTCAGATTTTCTTCAGGAAGATGGAAAATGTCGGAAAACTGTGAGCAAAGGTCGAGTAGTCTGCTTGTTTCTTCTGAGTTTAGATGTGAGGTGCGTAGGAGTTTCAATACTTCTGCGGTCCTATCAAGGGTGTTGTACTGATCAAGTTTTTTGGGATTTGTAATATTAGTGTGATAGAGCTTTTGGAGTTCCTCTCTAGGAAAAGGTTCTATTTTCAGTTTAAGATTAGGATTTAATTGTATTGGAGTGTCAGAGACGTTGACTACTGATATATTTATTCTTAAATTTGGTTTTACTTTGACTATGCAGTTAGCTACAAGAAGAGAGTCAGTTATTCTTTGGTCTAGGATTAAGCCTTCTTTGATATCAGGGTTGATTACTGAACATTCTATTATGTTCTCCGATCTAGGGGGTATAGTAAACGTTGGTTCATGGAATTTCATTTTGAATTTAAACATATCAGTTGCTTCTAGAGTACCTTCTGAATAATCTATCTTACAGTTGTAGAGCTTGAAGAAATCGTTGCCGATTATACCATCATAAGGAAAATCTATATCTGGAATGAGGTGAAAATGATGATCGAAGGAGTAGACGTTTATGGTAATATAGCCCAATGATGATATTGGGTTATTTGAAGCTCCTAAGCCACTAATAACGATTTTGTCTTTTATGATTCTAGGCATTATTTCGATGCTGTTATACTTGACAATACTAACGGAAGCGCCACTATCGACTAAGAAGGTAAGAGGATTTTTAGACATTGAAGTCTGAACTTCTATAAATGGTAAGTAAGTTTTTGATGGATTAGTTTTAATATTATAATTTGTTAATTTATTTTTTTCTGTTTCAGGTTTCGATCGAGATGTATTTATAGCAGAAGATACAAGAGCTGGAGTATGTTTCATGAGTTTGTTCTCACAGCTATTAACTTGGGGCTGGTTACCCGGTCTGTTAGCTTGTGGAAAAGATACAGTGGACCTACGGCCATTACGTTGGGGCTGGTTACCCGGGTTGTTGGCTCGTGGTAAGGATATAGTATTTGAATTATTTTTGTTCCCACAGTCATGAAATTGGGGCTGGTTACCCTGTTTGTTGACGTGTGGTAAGGATATAGTATTTGAATTATTTTTGTTCCCACAGTCATGAAATTGGGGCTGGTTACCCTGTTTGTTGACGTGTGGTAAGGATATAGTATTTGGATTATTTTTAATTTAGATTTAGATTTAATTGAAGGAATTAGAATTTGTTTAGCATCGATTTGGTGTTTTAGTCTTCCCGTACGACACTGGACGGGAAGCCAGCTTCGTTTAAATTGTTGCCGTCTGTTTCATCACGGCCTTCGAATGTGGATGTCGCATGAATAGGTTGACTGGCCCATGAACGAGGTTGAGTATTATTATTATTGTTATTGTTGGGCCATGTTGGATTGCCATATCGTCTATTGTTATATTCCCTTTTACGACAATTTTCTATAGTGTGTCCAGGGGCTTTGCAATATCTGCAAATTGATGCAGGGAAAATTGTTGGACCCGTAGGGTAAGTGTTTCTGGGAGTTGGGAGTCTGTTGGGAGGTTGCAAATGACGTTGAGCTACCGGACGCTGGAATGGGCGAGCTTGATTCGGGTTGTATGCAGGTGTGGGACGCCTTGACATCACCTGCACTAATTTTTCTTCAGATATCGCATAGTTAATAGCATCATTTAAGGATTTCGGATTTTTACATCTTACTATCGTGGCTATCTGGGGATTTAGTCCCATTAGAAAATGATGGAGGGCTAAATCCTCCATTGCAGCTGTTCGACCCGGGATTTCTTTTGCTTTGGTGTTAGATAGTGTTATTTCTGTAAGTAACTGCGAGAGGCATGCCTCAACACGTAGGGAAAACCTGTTGACATTTTCATTAGGGTTTGTTTAGTTTCTTGCAGTTCGTTGAGGAGATGAGAATAATGTTTCTGTTCGCCGAACTGGGCTTTAAGGAATTCTCTAAGCTGTTCCCAGTTGACGAACTCTTTGATCGAGCAAGCTATCTCGGCTTTCCCTTGTAGTTGGCTAATAATATATTTGAATAAGATAGATTTTTGATTTTCCGAAGCTAGGTCGTATGCATTGTTGCAATTAATAATAAATGAATTTAATGTTTCTCTATTGCCATCGTAGGATTTGATAAATTTGAAGATTAGGTTTAAGTCGAGCTCTGACATGACTACTGTGGCGGACCTGGTAATGCGCGGAGAAAGTGGTGGAGATTTTTGTACCTCAGGAGTTTCTTCTATAGCAGGTAGGTTTATGGTTAATTTGTTATCGTCTATTTTCATATATTTGGGCATCACTTAATTAAATAATAAAAGAATATCATGAGTGGCTAACGAATTGTCCAACAAATGTAGAGAGCCTTATTTTACAGATAAGATTATGCACTCACAACAATATCACGACGACGGCGGATGTTTTGACTGCCCGCATTCCGATGTGTGTATGAAGCACCAATTTATACCGTAAAAATTTGTAGTGGAACACTTATAAGCCAATAGATGGCGCGTACAAAGAATGGGCCATTAATCCGATAAAGTCATTCCCCGCAACGCTCGAGCCGAGGTTGAACCTCGCAGGAGTGCCTCCTTGAGCGCGCCGTGTGGAGTTAGAGTTGGAGTTGGGTAGAGGACATGATTTTAAAATGAGTTTATAAGAGTAACATGACATATTGCACTGAACCAGTACAATGTACCGCTTCAAATGAGGCGACGAGATTCGTATGGTTTGTACTGCGGCAGTACATTTGGAGCGATGAGGCTGGTGAGGCGGTGAGCGTCATTCCCTCATTTGTCCCGTACAAAACTTCTAGTTCGGAAATGTTCGTTAAGAATCGGATGTGCTCGGCCTCGGTCATCTCATTTTACTAGCAGTCGTACATGTCATGTTGTCCCTCTATGTCATGTGAATCCGTAGAGGCGTTATTGTACTGTTGGCGTCATTCCGTCCTTCCTCTTACATTTGACGCGTGAGTAGTAGTTGAACCAAATTTTTGAAGTAGTACAAATTCAAATTTTGAGCCGTATCAGTACAAATCTATTTTGTACCGGACAAATGTACTATGTAAATAGTACCTACACATGGTAGTACCTCACACGTGTACTACTCATCACTACATGGAGTCCGGTATCGCTGAAACAGCCATCTGCGGCTAATCAGCTGGATTCTGTACAAAAAAATATATGGATGGGCCTAGGCCTGCTAGGAACAACACTAGCCTCGCTGGAAGAACTTCCTTAGAGACGGAGGAGCATTCCATCTCGCTCCTCAACCAGCCTCCACCTAGTCGGGTCATCCCTAAAAGTTTGTACAAATAACAGGACAATTAATGCGTTCAATATTGTATCGATAGTAATTAAAATAGTTTTTATGATATTTTGAAAGTAAGATTTGGTGTTATTTTAACATCTGTTCTTTTATACGTAAATTATATTAGAATTTATTGTCACGTGTCTAAATCCTATTTGGAAATTGTTTTGCAATATTAAGCTTTGGAATGTGTAAAAATATGAAAAGTTTGCCAACGCGACCTTTAGTTGAAAGCAGCTGGTAACTTGAGAAACTTGATAGGTTTCTTTCTAACACATTTTCACTCACGGAAATGTGAAATCCATGTCCTACGAAAACTGTCCCATTTTTCAACTGAAAAGCATCTTATGCTCATCTCTGTTTTTGAGTCAATTTGTTATACAAAGTTACGTGTTAGTGGTTTCGTTTTCAACGCCATTAAAATGAAAAGCACAAACTTAGTTTCATATTTGTTTTTAAACTTTTACTCTTATTTTTACTGTTTATTCTGTACATTTGCTAGTGTTTTATAGTTTGAGAAACAGCAACTGTTATTTATCTTCTTTACATGGTTTAAAACAAAGTTGCTTTTCGTGTGTTTGTTTGTGTGTATATCCACAAAAATTTTTAGAAAGGGGTACCATCGTCTATGGACATTTGCAACACCAAAGGTGCTACCAATGTGCTTCCGCTTTCTAAAGGGAGAGTGGAATCTGGCCTCTAATGCTGGAACACAACTCAAGGTTGTTATGGCGACATACTCTAGACCAGGGGTGGTAGCCATTCAGACGGGCAAATACTCTACCAACTGGCTGTAGGTGTACAAGGTTAAAAAAAATTCAAGGAAGATTTACAAATATACTAGCCTTTGCCCGCGGCTTCGAGCGTGATATACTAAAACCTAGCCTCGACGAAAGGCTCTCGTGCGACGACCGCGTAACATCGTCGCGGACAAGGTCGACGTTATCACAAAACGGCTGGCTCGGATCAGCCCGCCCGCGGTCAGGACGGCAGGCTGGCAGGCACCGACAGACAGACATAGACGATGGCGTCGACGCCGCCAATCACGATCTCTCCACGTCCCCGCGAGGGACGCCAGGAGACATAGCCCCCCCATAGGATAGACTAGGCGTGTTGCTGGGAGGTTTCTTTCGCCGTTTCTTCTCTCCCAGCCATTACACGTTGCGAAACGGCAGTAAGATAGCATAGGCCACCGCGAACCGCCGATCCCGGTCCGCCGGGATCCTTCCTCTCGGGCTTTATATTACGCGTCGCCCGCTCTCAATTAGTGCATTGTGTCGCCCTATGGTGGGCATCATTAGATTCATTCCCCTCTCATGGCAACAGTCCAGCCGAGGTGAAACTCCCTAGGTAGCCCCCTCGAGCAAGTTGCCCCCCGGGCTGGAGCGCCTTCACTTCGCAAGGGCACTCGCCCCGAAAACCCCGGTAAAGTTGTGAGGTCTTCGGACCAACAACATAAAGTCAAGTCCAATAAAAAAAAACTAAAACCTAATTACGTTCTTATGTAAGCAGAATAGTGCTACTTAGTAGTTTCCTGTAACTGTTAAATAAGTATTTTTAACCTTTAACACTCAGCTGATGACGAGATAAAGAAAATGTGCTTAAATGTAGGTACTCAAATAAATATTTCAATAACTCTACAATTTTTTAATATTCCTTTTTCTTTCACTTAAAATAACCATCAGTCATGAGCACCCCAATACCGCTTTGGAGCCTCGGCGGACGTCGGTATGGCGTTATGGTTACTGAGGGCTCCTTTACTTGTTATATGATGTAGGGAATATTAAACACACGAGTTATCACTTGGTATAATGTATTCCGTTTGGTTTACATATAATTTTTATGTTACGATCACAATAATAACATTGATTGAGCGAAACCCTTATATGTAGCTCTCAAATTGGTATTCGGACCGGTGTTGCCTAAAATGGCCGTCCTAGTGTTGTCAGTATCAAAAATTAATAGTTGCGTTCGGAGAACGCCACACCGCCTTTTTCTAATAATAGACGAGTGTTTAGGCGTTATAACAAGAAAAACATGAAAAATAATTTTCAATTTTTACACTTGATTTGTCGAAAATATGTGGGATGATATCCTCGTGACCCAATATTAAGAGCGTGGGAAGGTAAGCGCCGACATTGTTCCGTAAAAGACGTCCCACGGGAAAAGAGGAACTCAAAGTGGCAGCTCCGCTATTTGATAGGATTGTGATCGTAAAGTAGCTAGAAAATATTAATTATGGAATATTATTATTTACTAGAGGTTTGCCCACGGCTGCGGCGCGGGTAAAACCTTAGTGCGTGCCTCTAGTTTAAAAGGTAAGCGTTAATACAGATTACTTTGTATAAAATTTTTCTATTAGTGATATTTGCCCCCGGAAGATTCACTTAATTTTGTATCGCAAATTATCCAATTATAACCAAAATAGCCAAATTGACAAAACTAAAAAATTTACCAAAGAGACCCAATTGATCAAAATAACCAAATGACGAAATTGGCAAATCACAAATAATATCTATCCTACATTTTGGGATAACCTATACACAAATATATCCCATTATCCGGGATGAAAAGTATCCCTTGTCCATCTTCGTTATTAAAATTACATATATAGTGAATTTCAGCCAAATCGGTCAAATAGTGTTTCCGTAAAAGCATAACAGAGAGACAAATATATTTTTATCCCGGAAACTATCCCATTTTTCGGGATAAAAAGTATCCTATGTTCATCCTCGGCATCGAATATATATATATATATATATATATATTATATATACACTGAGTTGCAGCCAAATCGGTCACGTAGTTTTTCCGTGAAAACGGAACAGACAGACAGAGTTACTTTTGCATTTATAATATTAATAGGGGTTATCTAGTAATTATATACAACGATTTACAAATAAGCAGATAACGACTCTGGTAGGATTTTGTACGGCGATTGCAGCGCCGCGTCTGCGGGACTTTTTTGTGGCGACTGGTGTAGTCGCGTGTTTCGAAGCCCCACCATGGCTAAACTTCCCGCGCCTCGACTCGAACTGTGATGGTTAACATAGCATGATTTATATACGCTGTGAGTACAAATATCACATGTTGCTTTGATTAGCACGTTCAGCCACGATCCAATGTTTAATTTCAACCTAATTGAATCGTTATTTGCGAACGCTTGTGTAATCTAATACCGTTGCATAACACTGCACTTTACAATGTTATTGTACAGACATCATAATTGTTTTATTTTTAACCTTGATTTATGGTAGCGTATGCATTTATCCAGTTTCATAGTTATTATATTTCTAGAGTTTTTTTATAAGAGTTGTTAATCAGTTTTTGCATTTCAGAGTGTTGATTTTTGATTAAACATTAAAACAGACGAACGTTTTTCTTTGATTAACGTGAATATATTTTCAGTTGATAAAGCCTATTTTAAATGGGACGGTATGGCTGATACGTCCATAAAACGTGATTTGTAGCGTTACCGTAAACTTTCCTACTAAATAGATATATTTTTTTATTATATAGGTATAAAGGCAGGTATTGAAATCGTTATCTTTAAAAATTAAAATTACCTTTAAAAATATAAAGAAAGAAGAAAGAAAGAGTCCCAAAAGGGGCATCAGTCTCAGCATAATGCCGGCCGGTTAAAACAAGCGCTGATCTTCCGCTGTGCCCTTAAGGTATCATCACGGCAGACATTACATCATTGTAAAGCGTAAAATTAGAATCTTGAACTATATAGGTATACATATACATACATATTGTTACGAGCTACAGGACTCGAATTAAAAATGCCGTTGGAACTACTATAGAATTTATTAGAACTGTACAAACACGTATAAAACAAACATTTTTGTTTTTCCCATACAACATTTTGAGATTATTTTAAAACATTATATAGGTACATTTAATAGAATGTAAATGCATTATTTTATGGTATGCGTTATGCCAGTGACACGTGGTTACACGTGAATAGCTTATATTCTGATGTATAAGCTATGTAATTATATTATGAAGTTTCACCAAAATCTGTTCATTAATTTTTGCGTAAAAAATAACAAACCTGCACCTTTTCAAACGTTCACGCTTGAAATATTAACGGTGTTTCAAAATAGGTAAGTATATAATAAAAATCAATGTTTTAATTTGTTCCTATTATCGTTACTAGACTTCATTCGCGTGGATTTTTTTCGTGGAACCCTTACTTTAGAAGAAGCCTAAGTTACTCTTTATAACATTAACTATCAGCCAGTGAAAGTCCCGTCAAAATCGGTCCAGCTGTTTTAGAGAATAGCGGGAACAAACAGACAGACAAAAAAAATAAAAAATTAATTTCCTTTCATATGCATTTAGTAAAAGGCTGTTATTTTGACATTAGATACAGACGCTACAATTTTAATTACTTGTATATAAGGTTGGGGAAAAAGTTTCTTCGCATTTTATATAAAAATTCAAAATGTTTCTTTATAATTTTTATTTACATTTGACTAAAGTATGTAGGTGCCATTTTGTTGGATAACTTTTTGCCATCTTGTAGGTAGGGACGTGATCCCATTGCTATAAAAATGTTTGGGCCTTCTGATCAAAAAACTGCGACAAGTGGTTTTGGCAGTCCTTTCGCGATGTTAACCTGACACTGCCTAAGATATTCTGCAGAGACCGAAACAGGTGTATATCTGAAGGTGCAAGGTCAGGACTATACGGCGGATGCATTAACACCTCCCAGCCGAACTCTCCTAATTTTTGCTGAGTGGCTAAAGATGTGTGAGGTCTAGCGTTATCACGGTGAAAAACCACACCCCTTCTGTTGATTAATTCCGGCCGCTTTCTCTCAATTTTTTGCTTTAAGCTCATCAGTTGTTCGCAGTACAGTTCAGAATCGATGGTCCTGCCTGGCGGTAACAGGTCATAATGAATAATGCCCTTCCAATCCCACCATACACACAGCATCACCTTGTTGCGAGTTAACCCGGGCTTCGCCACAGTCTGTGAAGCCTGACCGGCTTTTGACCACGATCTTTTTCGCATGTTCTTGTCGTGCGTGATCCACTTTTCATCACCAGTTATCAGCTTCTTCAAAAATGGTTCGGTTTCATTCCGTCATAATAAAGAATCACAAACGAGTACACGTTTCATTAGGTTTCTTTCAGTGAGCCCAAATATCGAGCTTTTTTGTGTATCCAGATTTTTTCAAATGCGCCAAAACCATTTTGTGGTCAATTCTCAGTTCTCCAGCTACATCGTAACTACTAATATGCCGATCTTGCTCCACTTTTTCAAAAATGGCATCAATTTTGTCCGTAACAGGGCGACCAGAGCGACGTGCATCTTCGATATCAAAATTTTCGGATTGAAAACGTTTAAACTAAATTTGCGCTACTCTCACAGATACTGCATTAGGTCCATAAACATCGCAAATTTTTTTCGCGGCTTGTGTAGCATTTTTATATTTTTTGTAGTAAAATTTTAAAATATATAGAATTTCTTCATTAGATTCACTCATTTTAACAATAACAAAAACAAATGAAAATCACACATTTTCCTAATTTGAATTTGGAATTGTCTTTAAAATTAAACCTTTTTAATGATACCAAAACCAGCCAGATACAAATGGTATAGCCAAAGAGATCTTATTACAAGTTCAGGCATACTATATGCGAAAAGACTTTTTCCCCAACCTATTAGATTACCTAATATTATACATGTGAATGTGAGTTTCTGTGTTTGTTTAAAGTGTTCCCGAGGGATAGACCAATATAGCCGAATGGATGGCGCTCCATTCACGTAGCAACGATAATAACAACGCAATTTTTACGTGTTGCTCTCACGTTTAGTTTCCTCATCGTAACAAGGTGTTACGGGTATTTTGAATTAAAAATTAAGTTTGACATTTCTAAGGAAGGCGTGTGGGTCTCCCAGCGACCGCTCCGCCACTCTGTCTAAGTGTCTACAAAATTTTCATTAACGCCAGCGAACTCGCGGGCAAAAGGTAGTATATCATGCTTTTAATAATACAATTAATTTCAAGAAAAACAAAAATATTGCTGGCCGACGAATTTCGCAGTTGAGGAAAAGAACTTTTCTCATTGAAACCCAAAGTAATAATTCCTCCTCTAGCAATATTTGTCAGCACGTGTACACAAATTTTCCAAGCCTTACTTACAATTTCGCAATGGAATTAATCCGACACGTGCCAAGAGGAAAACTGAAAGAGGCAGTTGCCAGGAGCGACCTCGCCTGAACAAAACATTAATCAGGAACGTTGCCTAAAAGAAATCCGAACAAAATGTGTAAAATGGGATAAAGTTGGAGCTATATAGAAATAGAACTCCCAGAGTCCTTACAACAAGATTTATTTATTTCTTAGTAATATTTTTTCCTCATATAACTACGATGACGAAAATTACAATACATATATTCTGTGTATTGTATAATAATTGTATAATTACAAGTTGGGCCACCTGCACGCCTATTTTCACATACCGACAAAGAAATGCTGCGCATATTGTTTATTGCCCCTCCCGCATTCGGAGTTCTTTTTATTATTTTCGACTTTATTTTTATTGTTATTGTTTTCGACTTTGTTGGCCGTTCGCAGGAATAGATAATCAAGTGTGCAAATTACTATTTCTCTAATACTCAGTGCGCGCGGCCGATTTTTTTGTACAGTATAGTTAGTATAAAACAATGCTCGAAGGATGGGTGGGGCAGTCAAGCGACGATTACGAGACGAGTAAGACGTTTGTAGTACTCTCGATTAGCGATATAGACGACGGACTTTGCGCGTGTCGAATTGCATTGAATCGTGCAGTGTGAACTGGTTGCATCCAGTTTTATTTGTATTTGTTTCATACGTGTTTGTACAGTTCTAATAAATCCTATAGTAGATCCAACGGCATTTTTAATTCGAGTCCTGTAGCTCGTAACTCAACATACTGTGTTGAGTTTAAAGAAAAAAAATCAGGGACGTAAATTCGGATACCTTGTTACGAATTTGTAGAGGATTTGTTGGATGTAAATTCTAAAATGCCGTTCGAATTATCACAAAGTTTATTAAACTTATAATGACACACACGTAATTCACAGTTCTTATAAGTATAGCCGAATACAATAAACCAAACCATAGGGCAGAAAATCGTTATCGTAACGCCTCGTTCGCAGTCAGAACACGACTGGTGTATATCCCGACTGACTGACCCTCATCCATTTGTAAATTAGACATGGCCTCCTAGCAATATGCCGCCCACTGGTACTTGAAATAACTAAACGGTCGGCTTAATGGCTTCTCGAAATTCGCATCAAATACCAACAAAGGAAAGAAGGTCTTACGGTGGTGTGAACAAAGATATTAGCGCGAACATTAGATCTCTCAAATTCGAAGGGGTAATAAGACACTTGCAAAGGATTAGTGCAGGCTTGTAACAATATTAGGATGACGCAATTTTCAAAATTTTTGTTTGTTTGTCTGTTAGAGAATCACGTGAAAACTACTGAACGCAATATAAATGAAGTTCGCCACAAAGCTAGCCTATTATATATTCCGGTTTGGGATAACTTTTTTTTATCAAACAATGACGTTTTCGTGGAATAGAAAGAGATGGCGCTATAATCGCGTTATTTTGCCGGTTCCTAAACCCGAAATGAATAGTGATTCATTCACTGTCCTTACCATTAGTTCAATTTTGACATTGCAAGTATGGAAGTTTTTTCAAATTTGAACCGATAGATAGGCAAATGAATG
This sequence comes from Dendrolimus houi, assembly GCA_039645545.1. Taxonomy (NCBI): domain Eukaryota; kingdom Metazoa; phylum Arthropoda; class Insecta; order Lepidoptera; family Lasiocampidae; genus Dendrolimus; species Dendrolimus houi. The sequence continues at coordinate 264,641 of CM077133.1, forward strand.
ACTGGTAAAATGTAAGAACGGACGACATGTTGTACAGTCGTGGTATGAAAAGGTTCACCGGTTTTCAAATTGATTCCTTTAAGGTTCCGTGAGTACACGTTACCTTTTCAAAAGAAATCACAAAGCACACTGATCCACAGAAAATTATGTTTAACTGTTTGATAATAAAGATTAAAATTACTTAAATCAAAGTTCTTTGACTTTCTATCTTGTCTAAGAATATTTTTTAGAAATATGAAACTTTTTTATCAGTCTTAATATTTATGATAAGCGTAGTGATTATATTCTCTTTATTTCTTATTGTTAATCAATGTTCAATTTCAAAGCAATTTTCTTTATTCGCGTTTCCATGTTTTATAAACATAACAAAATGTCGTAACATTTATTAAAGTGTTAGCAGTACTGTTTCTTGTACTCGTGCAAACAGAAGTCGACTTTAAGGTGACGAAACTTTTCATTCCGCCGCTGTACATGTTTGTCCATACGATGATTAGGACTTATTCGTAGGTTAAATAAACTAAGTGCGTAACCACTACGAATATAAATCAGACCCAAAAGCAAGTTGATTGGTCCCCAATGACAATAGATGAAACACGAATAATGTTGGGTTTAGAAGAACTCGTTAATATATGTGTGATGTAAACTTTAACCATTTCCGTTGAGCGCGTTGCGAACGCGTCGGCAACTTGGCACCCTGTCAAAATGACACTCGGGCCCATTCGTTACAGCGAACATGTCGCTATTGTACACTTCCGAGAAGACGCTACGGTTAAACACAAATTTAAGAGGTTCATCATTACAATAAAATAGATAAATCACCGTCAACGTCTTGCTACGATTCTCTGGTCATTTTGGCAATAATGGGATGCTTATGTTTTCGTCATGTTCGCCCGTCTGTCTGCTTGCCTGTCTTCGTTCTTCTTCTCAAGGGTACTTTAAACATCAGGATAGTGTAGTAAAATAGAGTATACCTACTCTATTTTACTACACTCGTCGTACTACAGTCGTTGTGAGTTTGCCCACAATGAGGGGTTCTATACAAGTGACAAATTATTTCGTTGATTTTCATCCGTGCAGGAACTGAGAAAGAATACAATTTCCTGTGGTTGTCGTAAGAGGCGAAACTAACGTACAGCTGGGGAGTAAAGTATTTGCTCGTCTGGATGGCTACCACACCTGGTTTAGATTATGTCGCTATAAAAACATATATATATAAACAATTATAAGAACTGTAAAAAATCAACTCTTATTAACATACTGTTACGACCTACACGCCGACAAAAGTAGATTCACACCTGCATACCATAAAAGCACACTTTATTACCTTTCCGCATTTGGGATTCTTTTGTTTACTTTGTGTTTAAAATTTGTAACGCGCGGTCGGGCAGCCATATTGTATCGGTGCAGAGATCGGCAGTCTAGCGATAGCCACAAGCGAAGCAAGACGTTAGTGACGGACTTTGCGCGTGTGATTGAATTGTGCATTACGTTTGGACTGGTTGTGTACAGTTATATTTGCACCCGTGTTATACGTGTTTGTATATTTCTAATAATTTCTATAAATAATTCCAACGGCATTTTAATTCGAGTCTTGCAACTCGTAACAATATATAGCGACTAACTCTCATTTTTACTTTTTCGTAATTTCACTAGATAACTATTGTTTATATGCACTCCAGTCACAACAAAAATTCCTCTAAGCCTTGTATAATGACTCATAACCATGCTTGTTTTCACATACATACATGTAGATCATGTTTGTAACAAGTTGAAGTCAGTATTGAGTAGGATGACCATATTAAAACACAAACTGCCCTATAAAACATTATGCTTACTTTACCTAGCTCTAGCAGATTTGGTTGTTAATTACGGTCTAGGTAGTTATGATCGAACATGCAAAACATATCTAATGAATATATACAATCTTCAGTTACGTTTATTAAAAACCATAGTAGCCAAGAATATTAAGTGTAAACATAAAGGCAATTATAAAGAATTATTCAAATATTGTAATGTTATGAGTATATTTGACAAGGTTAAATTTTTAATAGTAACTGAATGTAACAAACCAGAACTGTTAGTTAAAAAGACTAGACCTAACAACCTGAGACCCAGATCTGGCGCATGTATATTATTCCTAAATATAATAATGTGTATGGGACAAGGTGCGAGGAATATGTTACACCAATAATTGTAAATGATCTCCCAGAGGACCTGCAATCAAAGTACAAAAACAGACATAACTCGATCAAATATAATCTGAAAAGATTTCCAAAGCGGACCATCAGGCTCCCATGTGCACACCTGGGACTAAAATAGAATGATGATAACACTTCCTCGCCTCTGCTCCTATTTTTGATATAACAATATCGTGTCCGCGACCCCCTGCGGCAAGAATAAACCATGAGGTTTCTGTGCCACAGTCGAATGTATTTTACTTAACATGAATGTAAGCATATTGGACAATAAATAAAAAAAAACGATATAGACTATACTTTCCTGCTACATTTTATTCTTGTAGACTCAATAGGTTTCGAGAAAAATGATTACGACATACACAGACAGACAGCTGAATATGGCGATTACATAATGGTTGCGGTTTTGCCAAAGTTACTACGAAACTCTAAAAAAATAATGATGCAAAATATTAATTAATAAAGAGCTTTGAACTTTGAGCTATCTCTTGCGTGGAAAGCGTTTTATTAGAAACACCCAACTTCGTGGAAATATTTACACGAGAAAGGAGGATAAATACGTGGGCAAATATAATAAAGATATAATGCCTGCGCAGTGTTTGATAAAAGGGTGTTTTTGGGATAGTGGCCCTTCGTGCAGGTAAGCCAGGATTAGCCCCCGATCAAAGCGATCGAGGCCGATATTGGTCTGTAGGCCTCCGCCTCGGAGGCCTCCGCGGGCTTAGCCTCGCCGCGGCGGCATTATTTTTGGACGCAGGTGTTCAAAGGCTTATATCCGCTGTTTTCTATAGGATTGGGGATTTATAAGCTCCATAAATTGTGAAGTGTTGTGTTTTTATGTTGTCTCGCAGCCGCACTTGATACAGCGTCTAACGGAAGAGGAGACAACGTTTGCATTATACTGATTGTAGGTAGAAACAGTCATAACACAGCTTGAACGTGGCAACTGGCAAATAGTCATAATTTTGATCAATGATCTGATCAATTTTAAATAAACTGTTGGTAGTATTTAAAACAGGATAGCCAACCTAAGCTGCAAGTTAGGCGCGAGAACCACACTGAGTCCCTTTGCCAACAATAAAACATAATTTCCCTTTGAATTCATCATACGTTTTTTGTCAATATGAATTCTTGTAGAACTAAGATCTAAACTCAATACGAAGGTTCATAAGTTCGTATTTGTGAACAATATTGCTACCTGTATTGTACGTAATTTAGGATATTTGTTAAGTAGTTTATGTGTATGTGGGTGGTGCCAAGCACCCCTGCGCCCCGGGGTACAGACGGCCTTGGTGTTAAATAGAGAATTAGCTCCGTTAGTCTGTATTGTTTTTGAACAACAATTCATGAGATTCATCGATATATTAATGGAATATGAATAATGATCTCATAACATCATTTCTAGGATTAGTAATAGATAATAGATTAAATTGGAAAAATCATATAGATAAGTTAAGCAAAAAAATAAGTATTTCGACATTTGCATTGCACAAATTAGCACTGACAGTCAATACAGACGCTCTGCTTACAGCTTACTATGGGCTTGTAGAATCTGTTTTAAGATATGGTATCATATTTTGGGGTAACTCAGCCAATACAAATGCTATATTCTTAATGCAGAGACGCTATTTACGAGCTATGTTCAAAATACACATAACTGAAAGCTGTAAACTGCTATTCATCGAATACAGTTTACTCACTGTTCCATCGCTATATATATATATATATGAAGTCACAATGTTTGTACACAAAAATCTACATTTGTTTCCAAATACATCCGATATTACGGTTAGGAATATACGTAATAAAGAAAAACTTTGTATGCACCCTGCAAAAACAACTTTACTGTATAAGAGTATAGTATGCATGGCCCCAAAGATATATAATAAAATCCCAAAAGAGCTTAAAGCTCCGAAAACTAAATTGTTTAAATCACAATTAAAAAAGTACTAATAAGAAAAAGCTACTACAGTGTAACTGAGTTCCTTAATGATAAGTTTTAAATGTAGGTGATAAGTTAGAATGCTAAGTGTTTAAATATATTTATAATATTTGTACCATATAAATATCATTAGAAACATATATAAATTCAAATTTTGTGTCATTTAGTATTTGTTAAATTTAAGGATATACATAATTATAAGATTAAAATATTAGTGATGATGATTAAAACCAAATAAGTGTACCTTTAAAATATAAATAAAAATAAAAAAATTGTACGCCAAACCGGCAAAAAACATGTGCTCACTATAAAATAACAAGACCTATTGTTTTTATATATACCATGTTTTTATGCAATAAATGATTTGATTTGATTTGAACAAGGGATACTAAAGAACTTGATGATGAAAAAGTAGGAAAGCGGACGCTTCGAACGCAACTGGGAAGGATTATCGAGGATTATCATGAGTTAGAAAAATAAATAAGAAACGGAAAGTAGTCACGGGTATAAACTATCTTCAAACAAATCTAGTGACCCTGTTATGATGAACTAATACGAAAATAAATACAACTATTTTAGTTTATGACAAATTAATTTGGTTGACAGCACCGAAAGATGGCGACTTAAGCTTACTAGATTTGCACGCGGATGCTCGGCCGAAAATATTTGAAAATGATTATCTTTATTCAATAGGTAGCAAGTAGGGTAATAAGCGCAGCGGGAGCGGGAAATTTATATTTCAAAATAAAGTCACATTCCTTTTTTTTTATTGCAGGAGTTCAGCAGACAGGCAGACTGCCCACTTGATGGAAAGTGGTTACCGTCGCCTATGGACATTTGCAACACCAAAGGTGCTACAAATGCGCTGCGGCTCTCTTAAAGGAGACTGGAACCTGATAACTGATGCCGGAACACAACACAAGGTTGTTATGGCGGCATACTCTAGACCAGGGGTGGTCGCCATCCAGTCGAGCAAACCCTACCACCTGGCTGTGGGTTGTTTAGTCGCCTCTTACGACAGGCCGCCCCAACGCAGGAAATTGTATTCTTTCTCCGTTCCTGCACGGATGATTCCGTCTAGTTTGCAATAATGTCACGAAATCATTTACTCTTATGGGTGTATTACATAACACACACACACACACACACACATACACACGCTCTCATGCACAAACTCACCGATATATACTTATATTTAATATTTATAAACTTATATATATTATATAATTGTGTGTAAGTGAATAATGTATAATAAATATATATATTTTTAGGCTATAAGGTTTTCTGTAATGGTGTACAATAAAGTGTTATCTATCTATCTACCATACTACTAAAGTGGAGACAGGTAACCGATGTGACATGCGACAAACTAATGCCCATAGATAAAACTTACTAATGCCCACTTATTGCTATTGGTCAGATATGTAAATGTCCATACGACCGGTCATGTTATAAGGTCCGAATGGTCAGTCCATTAAAGTTATAGACCACAAATATCAAATTCAAAAGTTTTTATCCAAAACTAGCTTCTGCCCGCGACTTCGTCCTCGTGGAAAGGTTTTTTAACTATCCCACGTCAACTCATAAATTTTTCGGGATCAAAAGTATCCTATATGTTGACTAGGGATATAAGCTACCACCATACAAAATTTCACTTAAATCGGTCCAGTCGTTTAGGAGATTAGCCGGTACAAACAGACAAACAGAGAATATATATATATTTACGAGTGCGACACTCGACTTAAAATGCCGTTGGAATTACTATAGAATTTATTAGAACTATACGTATACGTATAACATAGGTACAAATATAACCGGACGCAATAAGTCCTTATGTAATGCACAATTAAATAACACGCGCAAAGTCCGTCACTATATCGCTTATCGAATGTACACGTTTTGCTCTGATCGTAATCGTCGATACTCAGTTTACAATATGTCACGACCGTGTAAACAATGGATTCTTAGAACCACACCTGGCCAGTGCCTACCAGTGAGGTTTACAATATACAATAGGCGGCTTTTCTAATTACACAAAGAAAACAAAAGAAGTGCAAATGCGGGCGGTAATAAACTTGGGTTTTATGGCCGGCAGGTGCGCATTCACATTTGTCGGCTTGCTTCGTGGAATTTTGGCTAAGTCGTAACAATATATATATATATATATATATATATATATATATATATATATGATATTATGCTGATCGAATAATATTCATATTTATGCTGTATGGAATTAGTTCCTTTGCCTGGCATTTAGCAAAGTGAAGTAAAAACTTTATAATCTCTCTTAATATTATTAATCTGAGGTTTGCTTACAAATTACAATATAAAATATGATGATGATTTTTAGCTATGGCGTAATAGTTGATTATAAATTTATTGATTATTTAGGTCATGTCATATATGACAGACTAATCCCGAAATTAAATAAGTAGTTGTGTTTTTATTATGGTAAACGTTACGCTACACTTGAACATTATTTCTATATATATGACGCTCGTATTTAACAAAGTTAATTAATTATACCGTCTACTCTCGATAATTTGACACTCGTTAATTTGAATCTCTCGATAATTTGAAATTTTTATCCCGTCCCTTGACAATAAAATCAATGTTAATTGGTCCCTTCGGTAATTTGAAGTTGAAGGAATATTATCTTGCTTGCAAACATGCGATAATTTGAAGTCCGGACTTTCCTACTCTCTATAATTTGAAGTGCTTATCATGCACATACCTGTCGTTTGTTTACATAAATGAGATATGAGTAAGTTCGCATTCCAGTCTTCTTTCAAACGTTAATAAGTCATGTTAATGTTTGATTTGTGCTATTAAAATGAATCCAAGAAAAAACAAATATCTTTCCATAAGTTCCATAAGTAAACGCTTGTTATTTTGAACTCTTGACTATTTGAAATTTATCTCTGGTCCCTTGAGTTTCAAATTATCGAGAGTCGACTGTATTGTTATTAATTTTTTCACTAAATGATAGCCTGTCGGTGATTTTAGTGTCGTTATTATACCATAGCAAACCACATTTAAAGTCTTTGAATAGAAAAAACGCATCATTTTCTCGTTCCGCGTTTATGCATATTTACCAAATGAAGTAAATAAATTAAAGTAATATTAAGTACGAATTAATCACAAAATTCAGGATTGTGTTACTATCCCAAACCCGAATTATTAAGTTCACAGAAGTTAAGTTTTACTTACAAAAATTATAAAATATAACAAGAGAAATTGAATTAAAGGACTTGGATAGTAAATAGTAAGTAATTTTTTTATTATTTATTTATTTAACAGGATAACAAAATGATTACAACTTGTTGAATTATACATAACATAGAAAACCTCTGGGGTTTATATATTAGTGCTATGGATATCTACGTCCGTAGCATTTAACAACTTTAACATTACATTTGGTTTAAAAAGTGCATTTTAAGTTTATTTTTAATTTTTTTTGATGTAATGCTTTCCCTAAACTCAACGGGTAAGTCATTTAACAAGTGCGGAACTAAATATGCAGTTGTGCGCTTGCCGTACAATTGGAAGCCTACCTATTCCCTGGATAAAAGGTGTCACACTTTTTATTACATAAAATTTGGTATCGATCGGTGACAAAATCGCATTGGGTTTCCAAATTCTTTTTCAATCTGGTCATTTTAAATAATTCCCAGAAAAATTACCGCGGGATTCCCGTGACCATTAACTAAGAATTTGCTATCGATCGAAATCGAAATCGGCCCAGTAGTTATTACGTGAATCCCGAACAAACAGACAAGAAATCTAAAAAAAATTGCATCGTATTCTCCATGGTTTATATAGTCTATTTCCGTTGCTTTATTTTAAATAGGTTCAATATACATATACGACATGTATGGAATTTTAAAATTATGTATATATATATATATATATATACATATATGTATGTATATGTGTCGCAGTTTGCTGCATATGTTAAATATTGAAGATATAATTGTAAAAAATCCCTAAAGTAATATCTGATGTAGGTTTATCTAGCCTGTTAATTATCACGCCTAGAATATCATTTCACTTGACACATAAAATGTCAATCGATTTTGAGATTAACTTGACTTACGAAATGTCAGTTGATTTTGAAAGGATGAAGGGGGAAAGAGGGGACGCCTTCACCTGAAGACTAGAGGGAAACAAGTATCGTTTTTATTTTGGATTTATTAGAAATAACTTTTAGATAATTAGAAGTGATCTGTAAAGTTAATAAAGGTACAAAACAGTTGATTTATTGACATGGAACACGAACCTGGACGCTCGCCGTTATGTGTGTGTGTGTGTGTGTGTGTGTGTGTGTGTGTGTGCGCGCGCGTGTGTGTGTGTGTATGTGTGCATGTATACCCTGCGCAGCTTGAAATATGGATTCCGCTATCGCTGTCTCGTGCAATGCGCGTTGGGTGTCAGTCGCGGGCTGTGTTTGATAAATCATTTCCCACTTCACGCGCGGTTGGCGTCCTAAATGAAAATATACTTTCCATAATAAAAACCATTTGTTATTATGATGGACTGTTTTAGCGGAAGAGGCGACGTCTCAGACCTCCTTTTGTTTCCTTCTTCTTTAACTCTATCTATTTCAATATAGACAGTATAAATTAATGCATTTATTCAAGCTACGAGCAAAGAGTATATCTGAAAAGATGGAGAAGGAATATTAAGCAATAACTAGATGACTGCACAGGTCATTTTTATTTAAAACAAGAGGTCCCGGCAGACGTTGTCCTGCCCTGAAAAAATAGAAATCTAAGATTCGATCACAGCGCCACCTACCGTTTCTAATTGTGAATCTACACCATCCGGGGAACCACTCTAACAAACACAAAGAATTCCTCAAAATCGGTAGTCGTTCTCAAGTTATGTACGTACATACATTTGTATGATTCATTTTTATACTTTTTAAAAACTTCCTTGGACTTGTACAAATATTTCAAAACCAAAATTTAGGCAAATCCGTTCAGCCGTTCTCGAGTTTTTGTGAGACTAACAAAGGTGAATTCTTATATTATTATATTATATATATATATATATATACTAGCTGTCCCGGCAGACGTCGTCCAGCCCGGAAAAGCTTCAATCGATATGCCGTCAGCAGCGCCACCTACCGGGTCCAATTGTGATCCCACTCAGAAACGTCTTTAGCTCACGCACAACAACTTTGCTAAAGGTCATCACATGATCAAATGTATAGTTTACGATTGTATAAAGGACATACAGACAAACATTCACTTTTATATATCAAGATATATATATGTCGCAGGTTGCGATATAATTGTAAAAGAATTCGTAACGTAATATCTGATATGGGAGGTCGGTATGGCTGTGATAGGTAATATGAAGGTATTTAATAGATTGAAACTATGTATTTGCCGTGCTAAGAACATAATGTGACTTTAAATTGAGGGTACTTATGTTTTTCTCAAAGTACCTGCACTTGATTTTATTAAGTGGTGTTTTAGTTTAATAAAAACTGGGTTGTATTTATATGGTGGGGTTTATATTGTTGAGCACTTTATAAATGTTTTTAGGATTTTTAATAACCTTTGTAATAAGTTTCTGTGTACCAGGTTGCTAAAGTGATGTTGGTTCGACAATATAAAAGGAGGTGAAATCGCCTAGACGGGACATTCCATTCGCCCGTTGTCGTTCGTCGCGCGCGCACGTCTCCCGCTCCGCCTCGGCTGTCCGTTATTCGTGTTCGTTGTGTTCGTTCGTTCACCCGGTCGATCTGTGTTTTTTCTGTGACAGTGCAGTGAAAAGTGCGTCATCAGGTGGTTTTTCCACCAAATCGTTCGTCCCCCTCAGGGACAATGGACGGCGTGGAGCTCTCTCCATTGCAGTTGGAGGGTTTGCTGTCGTTTTTACGACAGCAATTCCCTCAAGCGCTCGACCAATTTTTGAGGACTCCGGAGTCCCAATCAATGGCGTCCGTTATCTCGGAACTTAATTCCGAGAAACCCTTACACGTGCAAGGGGCCCCCGCACCCGCATCTGCCGCGACCACCGCACCCCCGCGACCCCGCCCACCGCGCTTATCGCTGACCACCTGCGCTCTGCCTTAGCGCCCGCGCCCCCGCATCCGTACCCGCCGTGTTACCGGTGCGCCCGCCGCCCGCACCCCGCTCAACGATGCCCACCGTGTGGCACCAAAATCACGCGCCTCGTTTTCTCGCGGTTCCGCGTCGGGACAACCGCGATCGAGCTCCGCGAGTTCGACGACATCGCGTTCGCGATCGCCCATACACCGCGTAATCGATTCTCGTCGAGAAATCGAATTATCTCCTGACGGTCCGCAATACCTCAGGGATGCCCCTCTTCCACCGGCCGATCAAATCACCCCCATGGATGTCGCGCCTCCCGCGAACATCCCCTTAAACCACGAGGACGATGACGGTTTCATAACCGTCAATCGTACCAAAAACGGGAAGACCCAGAGGGAGGTCCCCCCCACCCCCGCTCCCACTGCGGGCACAAAACCAACAGCGGCACCTTCCAGCCGCCCTGGGCCACCTTCACAGCGCCCGCCGCCACCCCTGATCATCCGCGAGAAAGCCCATTGGCTTCAACTCGCTAAGGAGCTGCCAGGTAAGGCAATCTCTATAGAAGAAGCCCGTGATACCCAACACGGCATCAAAGTTATGGTCACGTCTTCAAGTGACCACCGCTCCCTAACATCCTTGTTATGTGACCGTAAAATCGGGTACTATACTTATGCCCTGCCGGAAGAAAAACGCCTTCGGGCTGTAATCCGCGGACTCCCACAGGAAATCGAGTGTTCCTACATTCTCGAGGACCTTAAGTCCCAAGCTGTACCGGTGCACGAAGTGCACCGTATGCACAGAGGCGACGCAACAAAGTCTCCTCTAAACCTAGTATTGGTTGTCCTCGACCTCTCCCCAGAGGGGAAAAGATCTTCGAACTTGAGAAGGTCTGTGGCCTCTCTGGCCTTCGTGTGGAACGCCCACACGAAAAACATACACTGCGGCAGTGTCATCGTTGCCAACTTTATGGGCACTCTGCCCTACATTGTCAATCCCGTCCCAGGTGCGTCAAGTGCCTGGGCGACCACGGGACCACGGAGTGCACACGCACCCGGGACTCCCCGGAGCCACCGAGCTGCATTCTCTGCGGCCAAGCGGGTCACCCCGCTAACTACAGAGGCTGTCCTGCCGCCCCCCGACCCAAACGTAAGTTCGGAAAGGGCAACGTCCAAAAAGGCACTAGTAAAGTGCCGAACAAACCCGCATTCGTGGCGGCCCCCCCCTCCAGTGGTAAATCACTGGACGGGTCTTCCCACGACGGAAGCGTTCCCTCCACTAAGGACGCGCGCCCCAATTTTGGCCGGCCTACCCCCAGCAACCCGTGCCCCCGCCCCCATTTTAAAAGCACCTTCTGGGCCGTCACCCCACCACTCTCTAGCGGAGGACTTAGCCTTGGCGACTAAATTCGCCAAGAACTTGCCTTTCGACCTAGCAGAGGTCCAACTCTTGGCTCGAAAACTAAGACAAGTTGCAGAGTCTGATCAACCCTCCCTCCGGGATCAACTTGTGATCGAAATGGATCACGCGTACCTCCTCCAGGTACTTAGGTCGTTATAACTAAACAACCTAGTTAAATTATTGTTACCGGTAACAAATGGCGCATGTAGGTAGAAATAAACCACGCTCATTGACTCTGGCGACTTATAACGCCAACGGCCTTCGAAACCAGCGCGACTTGGTCCATGACTTCCTGGTTACCAATCAAGTAGATATACTACTAGTGCAGGAGACCTTCCTGAAACCGAGTGAAAGAGATCCAAAGATCTCTAACTATCGGGTCACTAGACATGACAGGATAGGCCGTGGTGGCGGCACCCTGATCTATTTCAGAAGATCTCTACACTGCATGCCTCTAGTCACCCCACCACTAGTAGGTATGGAGGTATCCGCCTGCAGACTAGCAATGACTGGCCACCAACCTCTAGTCATAGTCTCAGCATACCTCGCGTGCCAGAAAACCCTTATTAAGAAAGACCTAGAAGCCCTATTCAACTTAGGCCCAGCTGTTATAATAGCCGGAGATCTGAATTGTAAACACGAACAGTGGAATTGCAATACCACTAACCCCAATGGCAGAGCCTAATAAATATATCAGACAATCTTTTGTTTGATATAATAACTCCCATGACCCCACACGATACCCCCCAACCGCGACTGGGGACCCCAAACACTCTCGACCTAGCATTACTGAGGGCGTAACTCTTCAGTTCCATTCGATCGAAACGATGGACGATATAGACTCGGACCATCGCCCGGTTATCCTCAAATTAGGACAACAGACGGACCAGACATCTGAAACTAGGACCTCTGTGGACTGGTTGAGACTTGGGGACCTCCTCAAGGCAACCGAATCACAAGACCTGGACCGCATCCCGGACCACATCGAATCCCACCAAGACACGGAGACGGCGATCGAGGCCCTCACCAGCCACCTTCAATCCGCAGTGCGGAACTCGTCCAGACAGGTGCCAGTGGAGAATGACCGCCACTTATGCCTGCCGGACGAAGTGAGGGTACTGCTGAGGGAAAAGAGAGCCGCCTCCAGAGCTCACGACAGATATCCCACCGAAGACAACAGAGTCCGACTCCGCCAACTAGAGCGCGAGGTCAAACTACGTATCCGGGAAGTCAGGGAACAACGTTGGGACAGAACGTTGAGAGATATCGAACCAACTCACCAGGCATACTGGAAGCTGGCTAGAGCTCTCAAATCAGATACCCTCACTGTCATACCCGCGCTAGAAAGAGCCGACAACACCGAGGCGTTCGATGATGAGGAGAAAGCCGAATGCCTTGCTCAGAGTCTAGAGCTTCAATGCTCCCCACTACACAAAACGTCGACCAGTCACACCTGACGGAGGTGGACTCCGAGGTTGAACGTAGATCCTCCTTACCAGCGGAAACCACACTCGACCCAGTCACGGTGGAAGAAGTGCAAGATCTGATCAAGTCCTCAAACCACGAAAGGCCCCAGGGATCGATGGCATTAACAATCGCGTGTTAAAACTCCTCCCCGGCCACTTGATTATAATCTTAGTGAGCATCTTCAATGCCGCCATAACAAACTGCTCTTTCCCCGCGATCTGGAAGGAAGCAGACGTCATCGGTATTCACAAGCCTGGAAAACCGGCTAATAAACCGTCCAGCTACCGCCCAATCAGCCTACTGAGCACACTCAGCAAGCTTTACGAGAGGGTCATCCTCTCTAGACTAAGAGATTTTGCCATCAGCAAACATCTACTACCCGATGAGCAGTTTGGATTCCGTGCCAGACACTCATGCGTCCAACAGGTGCACCGCATCACGGAGCACATACTATCCCACTTTGCCCATCGCCCTCGCCCTATTGGAACAGCCGCACTGTTCCTTGACGTAGCTAAGGCCTTCGACAAGGTCTGGCATAACGGTTTGATTTACAAGCTGTACCAGTTCGGTGTACCAGACAGACTCGTGCTCATCTTGCGAGACTTTCTCCTAGGCCGTAGCTTCCGTTTTCGAGTGGAGGGAACACGCTCGTCCCCTCACCCACTCACAGCCGGTGTGCCACAGGGCTCGGCACTATCTCCACTACTCTTCACGCTGTACACCAGCGACATCCCAAAAACTCCAGATGTAGAGTTGGCCCTCTTCGCGGATGACACCGCACTCTATACATCAGATCACAACCGACAAATGGCTTGCGTCCGGCTACAGGTAGCTGTAACAGAGCTAGGCGAATGGTTTCGCAAATGGAGGATAGAGGTAAACCCGGAGAAAAGCGCAGCAATGTTCTTTTCCCCGGGCACGCTTCGCTCTCCCAAACGCGCTTGCCTTCGCTTAAAAGCCATCTCGCTCTACGAACAAGAGATCCCTGGGCAAAGTACACCAAATACCTGGGTGTCACCTAGATCAGAACTTGCGCTTCAACGAGCATATCACTATAGTCCGGAATAGAGCGCGATTTGTGATGGGTCGTCTAGCACCCATGATAGATAAACGAAGCAAAATGTCCCTCAGACACAAGCTTACTCTATATAAAACATGCATCCGCCCGATCATGACATACGTGAGTGTGGTATTCGGCCATGCCAAGCCTGCCCTTTTAAAGAAACTGCAAATCGTTCAGAATAAATTCATGCGCAGAGCCGTCGGTGCTCCCCTCTATATGCGTAACGTCGACATCCACCGCGATCTGGAGCTTCCCTCCATCAAAAACTACATTACGTCGCTCTCGCGTAAGTATTTCGATCTAGCGCCGCACCATCGAAATCCCCTCGTCGTGTCCGCGTCCGATTATAAGCCTCGACGAAAGGCTCTCGTGCGACGACCGCGTAACATCCTCATGGACAAGGTCGACGATATCACAAAACGGCTGGCTCGGATCAGCCCGCCCGCGGTTAGCACGGCAGGCTGGCAGGCACCGACAGACAGACACAGACGGCGGCGTCCACGCCGCCAATCACGATCTCTCCACGTCCCCGCGAGGGACGCCAGGAGACACAGCCCCCCCATAGGATAGACTAGGCGTGTTGCTGGGAAGTTTCTTTCGCCGTTTCTTCTCTCCCAGCCATAACACATTGCGAAACGGCAGTAAGATAGTATAGGCCACCGCGAACCGCCGATCCCGGTCCGCCGGGATCCTTCCTCTCGGGCTTTATATTACCCGTCGCCCGCTCTCAATTAGTGCATTGTTTCGCCCTATGGTGGGCATCATTAGATTCATCCCCCTCTCATGGCAACAGTCCAGCCGAGGTGAAACTCCCTAGGGAGCCCCCTCGAGCAAGTTGCCTCCCAGGCTCGAGCGCTTTCGCTTCGCAAAGGCACTCGCCCCGAAAACCCCGGTAAAGTTGTGAGGTCTTCGGACCAACAACATACAGTCAAGTCCAATAAAAAAAAAAAAAAAAAAGACGGGACATTCTACATTCGTCGGTTGAACAGAGCGAAAGCGCTGTTGGACAAGAGGCGCATAGTATATTGTGGTCGATAATCGCAGTATTCTTTGAGGGCAAATTGCTGCTCGACGCCTGACAAGCGTGGACGCAACTCTTGGAGTTGTCCTAATATTTGTGTATTATTGTGCTGTATTTAGTATTGTAATTGTAATAATTCTGGTGTAATAAACTTTGATTATAATATTTCAGATTATTATTGTGTTATTCGTCGCGCTGAGTCGACATATTTATATAATATATAATGAAATATAAACTTATTGTTATTTAAAATTTTTGATTAATTTCGTCTAGAAGAAATTGTTGAATTGGAACTGACGAAATGGGACTAAAAAGCCCGAATGTGCTACCGCGCTATAATTAAGTTATAATTTAATGACGATAAAACTGAGAGCATTATTACCTTCAGCTTATGACTGAATTAAATTTAAAAAATATGTTTAAGTATTATAATAAGAGGTTGTCCAAAAGTTTTCACTGAGGTTTCAATGAAGACAAAAATGGCCGGGTATTGCCATCTCTGTCGAAGAGTGCCTGTTTCAAGTGAAATAATATACATAATTTCTTGCATAAAACATATGTTACAAGATGTCCACAACAGTAGTCATGAGAACCATAGTGTATATTAATTAATATGACATAGACAATCGTCATAGATAATATTTTTAGTCAATTTATCAGATGATTCGATTTATAATTAAATTACCATTTTCTACCGGTTAGTTAATTTTATAAGCCCACTAAATTATCGTCTAGATAAATTAGTGCATCAGTAACTAATTATTATAATTGCTTTTATGATCCTGGCAACACTATGATGTAATTGCTATTTTTAGCAATGATGCAATGTTATTGTTTTGTAGGGTAGCATTTTCGTATAAAAGGCATAGTGGCGTGTAGACGGTGTTCGTTGCTTACTGTGCTGTGTGAATATTCACATCAAAGGCTGAACAATAAAGGGGAAACCCTGCCCAAATAGGTAATATTTGGTGTGTATTCTTACCCAAATCTCTCCTTGCATTTTACACATAGTGGCTACTGTTGTCGTTTTCATAAGTATCATATGTTGATGGCTCGGCGTTTAATTTTTAGTGACTTAAATTATATAAGTACATATTAATTTCAGTGATATTTCTGGAACAAGCAGTAGACGTGAAGTTCTTAGGTATTTTGACCTTTATTCGTAATAATTCAATCTTAATTACACTTTAAATCTAAAGTTTATACAGATAGAGCTAAAATTCTTAAGTTGTATTTAAATTTAAAATTAATACTAACAGGTAAAGAGAAATGTGTTTTATTTCGAATTAAATAAGGTTGATTTTTATGTGTTTAGTTAGTGTCGGTTTTTCCTTTTCATCGAGTTTGAAGTTTCACTACAAAAAATTTTTTATAAAATAAGAAAATAAAAAAAAAGTTTTTTATTTTTCAGTTGAATTCTTCATTATATTTCACAAGAAACGTAACAGTATTGCCCAACAGTGGTCACGCAACACGAGGGGAGCTGAAAGGTTCACGACACAGACGGTTGTGTCGCCGACATCCCATATCTTAATTGCTGCTAATATCCCGACTTAAGTTTTTTACTTGACAATTGCTATTCCTTAATATTCTTCTTCCATGCTTTTAGTAATGTTACAACTTAGGCGCCGACAAAGACAAATTCCACGTACAGATCTATAAAAAAAAAAAAAATTATTACCTGTCGGCATTTGAACTAATGGTAATCCTTTTATGATCGTCTTCTTTTGTTCACTCATTTATTGGTATACGTTTCTAGTTATTGTGCAGAACAGCCTATTGTCACGTGTTGCGGATTGTAAGTACAAGCTAATTCTAGGAAATTATGTCGACGTTGCCGGGCGGGCACATTTGCATTTGTGAAGTATAGAACGATGGCCTGATTGAGAGAGGGGGTCGGTTGAGCTACAACTACGATCTAGGCGTGGCGTGTGTACATTCGGGAATCTAATAGTGACGGACTTTGCGCGTTTTATTGAATTACGACCTTCTGCATTACGTTTGGATTTGTTGCGTTCGGTTATATTTGTACCGTGTTATACGTGTTTGTATGGTTCTAATAAACTTTATAATAATTCTAACGGCATTTTAAGACGAGTCCCGCAAACTCATAACAGTAAGAATAATTAGATAACCAACGTCACAGAAAACAAATGGACCCGTTCTGTTAGAAACGGTTTTTGTTGCAAGATGATATATCGGAAATCTTGGCACAGATGCCGTAAACACATGTGTATTTATAAATTCACTTTATGTTATCTTTGCAATATTCATAAAACCGTTTCAGTTCAATATTATGCTTGGACTATTTCGCGAACATTGGAAATTTCAGATAAAACAAAATGCGTTGGGTCTGCCTGTCGTAAGAGGCGACTAAACAACGCACAGCCAGGTGGTAGGGCATTTGCCCGCCTGGCTGGCTACCAGCTCCGAGCTCTAGAGTATGCAATATCAGTGGCCGGGTTCCAGTTCCTCCTTCAAGGCCGACAGCACATTAGCAGGACCTCTGGTATTACTAATATAGTCCCTAGGCGGCGGCTAATATAACCATCACAGTTGGGCCAAGCTTCCATAGAGGATGGGTAGTTCAGCAGACAAGTAGACGGCTCACTTAATGGAAACCAGTTACCATCGCCTATGGACATTTGAAACTCTAAAGGTGCTACCGATGTGCTACCGCTCTCTAAAGGGAGACTGGAATTCAGCCACTAATGCCGGAACACAATTCAAGTCGTTATGGCGACATAATCTAGACCAGGGATGGTAGTCATGTACCACCAGACTGATAAGAACCCTACCACCTGACTGTGGGTCGTTTTGTCGCCTCTTACGACAGGCCGCCCCAACGCAGGAGATTGCATTCTTTCTCCGTTCCTGCACGGGTAAAAGCGTATCATAGCCACATATTAAACCGTTGCTTACGGAATCATAAATTTTGTCTTACCTTTTTCGTAAAAAGGGCAGACCATTTGAAAAAAGATAGAAGTAAAAACAATGAATGAATACATTTGTATACTTGAACATAAAAACATAGTACGCCGCCTTTCCAACCAACGATGTTGGCAACATTTATATAGCCCAAATTATGCTGGAATCTCTCCACATTATTAATATTTTACTTACTGGAGTATACCAAACAGGCTGTAATGACCCACCTGATGGAAAGTGGTTACCGTCATCTTTGGGCAAAACCAATTCGAAGAAAGCCTACCAATGTTATCCTCGAATTCAAGGTTGTTTTGGTGACTGATATACTTTAGAGCAGGGCTTGAGGTTATCCAGAAGGGCGAATCCTCTACTTGGCTGTAGGTTGTTTTGTCGCCTCTTACGACAGACCGCCCGGCATCAGGAATTAGAACTCTTTCTTCGTTCATGCCCTGATAGAAATTTAGTCCAGTGTGTTTTTATAATCAACTATTTGCGCCCCGCGGTTTCACCCGCGTGGTTATGGAAAATCGTTATATTTTGGATAATCCACACTATATCTATATAATATACATTATAGCCTATGTGTTATTCTAATGTGTAAGCTATATTATTGTAAAGTTTCATCAAAATCCATTCAGTAGTTTTTGCGTGAAAGAGTAACAAACATATATCCATACGTCTATACATTCTTACAAACTTTCGCGTTTATAATATTCAGATTCAGACATGTTCTGAGAGTGTCGTGATGAACTATGCGTGCAACAGCCGAGAGTAGTAACTGGCAGACAGAAAGAGATTAATTATGTGAGCAATGTCCATCGGAGAGATAATGGAATGATCTATTTAGAAGATCAAAGGCGGCAAGGTTGGCAGCACAGGTAAATGGTTATGTATTGTCGCCGTGAACCCGCCGATGCACCGGCCGCGTGTGGCCGCGCGCCAGCGCCGCCCTGTCTGCCGCGGACTCGGTGCCAAGGCGGGGGCTACACTCTGTTGAGTCGCATCTCTCTCTCTCTCTCTCTCTCTCTTTTCTTTCACCCTTCTCCCAATTATTTTGGATCGACACAATATGTTATTTCCTTCCACACTACTTCTTTTTCTAGCACTCTAAAAGCGATAATATAAAATATATCTATATATTTCTTCCTTTCACAATTTATGCCCTTTCAGTCAACATAGACTTATTACTCCTATTCATAATACGTTTTTCAACAATTCTTTTCACGGTTAAGGCTGTCCAACTTTGGAATACATTGCCTGTTGCTGTCAGACGAGCAAGATCTCTATTAACATTTAAGAACATGGTCAGGAAATACTATCTGTAATTTTATATAATTATTAGGATATTATATTGCATATAGCTATATATTTATTATGTTTAAATAGTTGCATTTCATCACCATATCTTGTATATGTGTATATTTGTATATATAGTATAGTTATATATTTATTATTAAAATGTAAGTAATCGTACAATAATTATGTATATCACCATCGCCATTCCTAATCAGCAATATTCTTGCCGCGGGTTATCTGGGAGAGTTCGCTTCTTAGCGATAAGACCGCCCTTTGTACACAATTAGAATAATACTAGTTCGTAGGTTTTCTGTAATGGTGTACATTAAAGTGTTATCTGTCTAACTATTTTGACATAAGTCCTCTGTCATACCACAAATCATCATATCATCCCTCACACAGTCCATGCCTTTCTTGGTCTGCATTTACCTTTGTACCCATCAATCTTGCATTTTTACATCCTTTTTGTCATGTGACTTTCATCATTCTTCCTCTCAATATTTCAGTTATGAGTGTGATAGGTAACATAAAGGTATTTAATAGATTGAAACTATGTATTTGCCGTGCTAAGAACATACTGTGACTTTAAATTGAGAGTACTTATGGTTTTCTTAAAGTACCTGCATTTGATTTTATTAAAGTGGTGTTTTAGTTTAAATAAAACTGGGTTGTATTTATATGGTGAGGTTTATATTGTTGAGCACCTTTTTAATAACCTTTGTAATAAGTTTCAGTTTACCAGATTGCTAAAGGGTGAACGCTGTGTTGTTGGTTCGACAATATAAAAGGAGGTGAAATCGCCTAGACGGGACATTCGATTCGCCCGTTGTCGTTCGTCGCGCGCGCACGTCTCCCGCTCCGCCTCGGCTGTCCGTTATTCGTGTTCGTTGTGTTCGTTCGTTCACCCGGTCGATCTGTGTTTTTTCTGTGACAGTGCAGTGAAAAGTGCGTCATCAGGTGGTTTTTCCACCAAATCGTTCGTCCCCCTCAGGGACAATGGACGGCGTGGAGCTCTCTCCATTGCTGTTGGAGGGTTTGCTGTCGTTTTTACGACAGCAATTCCCTCAAGCGCTCGACCAATTTTGAGGACTCCGGAGTCCCAATCAATGGCGTCCGTTATCTCGGAACTTAATTCCGAGAAACCCTTACACGTGCAAGGGGCCCCCGCACCCGCATCTGCCGCGACCACCGCACCCCCCGCGACCCCCGCCACCGCGCTTATCGCTGACCACCTGCGCTCTGCCTTAGCGCCCGCGCCCCCCGCATCCGTACCCGCCGTGTTACCGGTGCGCCCGCCGCCCGCACCCCGCTCAACGATGCCCACCGTGTGGCACCAAAATCACGCGCCTCGTTTTCTCGCGGTTCCGCGTCGGGACAACCGCGATCGAGCTCCGCGAGTTCGACGACATCGCGTTCGCGATCGCCCATACACCGCGTAATCGATTCTCGTCGAGAAATTGAATTATCTCCTGACGGTCCGCAATACCTCAGGGATGCCCCTCTTCCACCGGCCGATGAAATCACCCCATGGATGTCGCGCCTCCCGCGAACATCCCCTTAAACCACGAGGACGATGACGGTTTCATAACCGTCAATCGTACCAAAAACGGAAGACCCAGAGGAGGTCCCCCCAACCCCGCTCCCACTGCGGGCACAAAACCAACAGCGGCACCTTCCAGCCGCCCTGGGCCACCTTCACAGCGCCCGCCGCCACCCCTGATCATCCGCGAGAAAGCCCATTGGCTTCAACTCGCTAAGGAGCTGCCAGGCAAGGCAATCTCTATAAAAGAAGCCCGTGATACCCAACACGGCATCAAAGTTATGGTCACGTCTTCAAGTGACCACCGCTCCCTAACATCCTTGTTATGTGACCGTAAAATCGGTTACTATACTTATGCCCTGCCGGAAGAAAAACGCCTTCGGGCTGTAATCCGCGGACTCCCACAGGAAATCGAGTGTTCCTACATTCTCGAGGACCTTAAGTCCCAAGCTGTACCGGTGCACGAAGTGCACCGTATGCACAGAGGCGACGCAACAAAGTCTCCTCTAAACCTAGTATTGGTTGTCCTTGACCTCTCCCCAGAGGGGAAAAGATCTTCGAACTTGAGAAGGTCTGTGGCCTCTCTGGCCTTCGTGTGGAACGCCCACACGAAAAACATACACTGCGGCAGTGTCATCGTTGCCAACTTTATGGGCACTCTGCCCTACATTGTCAATCCCGTCCCAGGTGCGTCAAGTGCCTGGGCGACCACGGGACCTCGGAGTGCACACGCACCTGGGACTCCCGGAGCCACCGAGCTGCATTCTCTGCGGCCAAGCGGGTCACCCCGCTAACTACAGAGGCTGTCCTGCCGCCCCCGACCCAAACGTAAGTTCGGAAAGGGCAACGCCCAAAAGGCACTAGAAAAGTGCCGAACAAACCCGCATTCGTGGCGGCCCCCTCCGGTGGTAAATCACTGGACGGGTCTTCCCACGACTGAAGCGTTCCCTCCACTAAGGACGCGCGCCCCAATTTTGGCCGGCCTACCCCAGCAACCCCTGCCCCTGCCCCCATTTTAAAAGCACCTTCTGGGCCGTCACCCCACCACTCTTTAGCGGAGGACTTAGCCTTGGCGACTAAATTCGCCAAGAACTTGCCTTTCGACCTAGCAGAGGTCCAACTCTTGGCTCGAAAACTAAGACAAGTTGCAGAGTCTGATCAACCCTCCTCCGGGATCAACTCGTGATCGAAATGGATCACGCGTACCTCCTCCAGGTACTTAGGTCGTTATAACTAAACAACCTAGTTAAATTATTGTTACCGGTAACAAATGGCGCATGTAGGTAGAAATAAACCACGCTCATTGACTCTGGCGACTTATAACGCCAACGGCCTTCGAAACCAGCGCGACTTGGTCCATGACTTCCTGGTTACCAATCAAGTAGATATACTACTAGTGCAGGAGACCTTCCTGAAACCGAGTGAAAGAGATCCAAAGATCTCTAACTATCGGGTCACTAGACATGACAGGATAGGCCGTGGTGGCGGCACCTGATCTATTTCAGAAGATCTCTACACTGCATGCCTCTAGTCACCCCACCACTAGTAGGTATGGAGGTATCCGCCTGCAGACTAGCAATGACTGGCCACCAACCTCTAGTCATAGTCTCAGCATACCTCGCGTGCCAGAAAACCCTTATTAAGAAAGACCTAGAAGCCCTATTCAACTTAGGCCCAGCTGTTATAATAGCCGGAGATCTGAATTGTAAACACGAACAGTGGAATTGCAATACCACTAACCCCAATGGCAGAGCCCTAATAAATATATCAGACAATCTTTTGTTTGATATAATAACTCCCATGACCCCCACACGATACCCCCAACCGCGACTGGGGACCCCAAACACTCTCGACCTAGCATTACTGAGGGGCGTAACTCTTCAGTTCCATTCGATCGAAACGATGGACGATATAGACTCGGACCATCGCCCGGTTATCCTCAAATTAGGACAACAGACGGACCAGACATCTGAAACTAGGACCTCTGTGGACTGGTTGAGACTTGGGGACCTCCTCAAGGCAACCGAATCACAAGACCTGGACCGCATCCCGGACCACATCGAATCCCACCAAGACACGGAGACGGCGATCGAGGCCCTCACCAGCCACCTTCAATCCGCAGTGCGGAACTCGTCCAGACAGGTGCCAGTGGAGAATGACCGCCACTTATGCCTGCCGGACGAAGTGAGGGTACTGCTGAGGGAAAAGAGAGCCGCCTCCAGAGCTCACGACAGATATCCCACCGAAGACAACAGAGTCCGACTCCGCCAACTAGAGCGCGAGGTCAAACTACGTATCCGGGAAGTCAGGGAACAACGTTGGGACAGAACGTTGAGAGATATCGAACCAACTCACCAGGCATACTGGAAGCTGGCTAGAGCTCTCAAATCAGATACCCTCACTGTCATACCCGCGCTAGAAAGAGCCGACAACACCGAGGCGTTCGATGATGAGGAGAAAGCCGAATGCCTTGCTCAGAGTCTAGAGCTTCAATGCTCCCCACTACACAAAACGTCGACCAGTCACACCTGACGGAGGTGGACTCCGAGGTTGAACGTAGATCCTCCTTACCAGCGGAAACCACACTCGACCCAGTCACGGTGGAAGAAGTGCAAGATCTGATCAAGTCCCTCAAACCACGAAAGGCCCCAGGGATCGATGGCATTAACAATCGCGTGTTAAAACTCCTCCCCGGCCACTTGATTATAATCTTAGTGAGCATCTTCAATGCCGCCATAACAAACTGCTCTTTCCCCGCGATCTGGAAGGAAGCAGACGTCATCGGTATTCACAAGCCTGGAAAACCGGCTAATAAACCGTCCAGCTACCGCCCAATCAGCCTACTGAGCACACTCAGCAAGCTTTACGAGAGGGTCATCCTCTCTAGACTAAGAGATTTTGCCATCAGCAAACATCTACTACCCGATGAGCAGTTTGGATTCCGTGCCAGACACTCATGCGTCCAACAGGTGCACCGCATCACGGAGCACATACTATCCCACTTTGCCCATCGCCCTCGTCGCCCTATAGGAACAGCCGCACTGTTCCTTGACGTAGCTAAGGCCTTCGACAAGGTCTGGCATAACGGTTTGATTTACAAGCTGTACCAGTTCGGTGTACCAGACAGACTCGTGCTCATCTTGCGAGACTTCCTCCTAGGCCGTAGCTTCCGTTTTCGAGTGGAGGGAACACGCTCGTCCCCTCACCCACTCACAGCCGGTGTACCACAGGGCTCGGCACTATCTCCACTACTCTTCACGCTGTACACCAGCGACATCCCAAAAACTCCAGATGTAGAGTTGGCCCTCTTCGCGGATGACACCGCACTCTATACATCAGATCACAACCGACAAATGGCTTGCGTCCGGCTACAGGTAGCTGTAACAGAGCTAGGCGAATGGTTTCGCAAATGGAGGATAGAGGTAAACCCGGAGAAAAGCGCAGCAATGTTCTTTTCCCCGGGCACGCTTCGCTCTCCCAAACGCGCTTGCCTTCGCTTAAAAGCCATCTCGCTCTACGAACAAGAGATCCCCTGGGCAAAGTACACCAAATACCTGGGTGTCACCCTAGATCAGAACTTGCGCTTCAACGAGCATATCACTATAGTCCGGAATAGAGCGCGATTTGTGATGGGTCGTCTAGCACCCATGATAGATAAACGAAGCAAAAT
This sequence comes from Dendrolimus houi, assembly GCA_039645545.1. Taxonomy (NCBI): domain Eukaryota; kingdom Metazoa; phylum Arthropoda; class Insecta; order Lepidoptera; family Lasiocampidae; genus Dendrolimus; species Dendrolimus houi. Next base: position 289,229 of record CM077133.1, read on the forward strand.
GTCCCTCAGACACAAGCTTACTCTATATAAAACATGCATCCGCCCGATCATGACATACGCGAGTGTGGTATTCGGCCATGCCAAGCCTGCCCTTTTAAAGAAACTGCAAATCGTTCAGAATAAATTCATGCGCAGAGCCGTCGGTGCTCCCCTCTATATGCGTAACGTCGACATCCACCGCGATCTGGAGCTTCCCTCCATCAAAAACTACATTACGTCGCTCTCGCGTAAGTATTTCGATCTAGCGCCGCACCATCGAAATCCCCTCGTCGTGTCCGCGTCCGATTATAAGCCTCGACGAAAGGCTCTCGTGCGACGACCGCGTAACATCCTCACGGACAAGGTCGACGATATCACAAAACGGCTGGCTCGGATCAGCCCGCCCGCGGTTAGGACGGCAGGCTGGCAGGCACCGACAGACAGACACAGACGGCGGCGTCGACGCCGCCAATCACGATCTCTCCACGTCCCCGCGAGGGACGCCAGGAGACACAGCCCCCATAGGATAGACTAGGCGTGTTGCTGGGAAGTTTCTTTCGCCGTTTCTTCTCTCCTAGCCATAACACGTTGCGAAACGGCAGTAAGATAGTATAGGCCACCGCGAACCGCCGATCCCGGTCCGCCGGGATCCTTCCTCTCGGGCTTTATATTACCCGTCGCCCGCTCTCAATTAGTGCATTGTGTCGCCCTATGGTGGGCATCATTAGATTCATCCCCCTCTCATGGCAACAGTCCAGCCGAGGTGAAACTCCCTAGGGAGCCCCCTCGAGCAAGTTGCCTCCCGGGCTCGAGGGCCTTCGCTTCGCAAAGGCACTCGCCCCGAAAACCCCGGTAAAGTTGTGAGGTCTTCGGACCAACAACATAAAGTCAAGTCCAATAAAAAAAAGACGGGACATTCGACATTCGTCGGTTGAACAGAGCGAAACCTCTGTTGGACAAGAGGCGCATAGTATATTGTGGTCGATAATTACTGTTCGATAATCGCAGTATTCTTTAAGGGCAAATTGCAGCTCTTGGAGTTGTCCTAATATTTCTGTGTATTATTGTGCTGTATTTAATATTGTAATTGTAATAATTTTAGTGTATAATATAGATAGTGTAATAACTTTGATTATAATATTTCAGATTATTATTGTGTTATTTGTCGGCTTGAGCTGACAAAGCTGACAAGTGCAACTTTCAAAGGTGCCCATGTATGTACTCATTTCTCACCTTATCCATTTTTGTAACACCACACATCCATCCCAACATTCTCATCTCATCCGAGTGGAGACGTTCGTAGTTGTTTTCCAAATTTGTATATCTAACCCTATAGTTTCAGTGGCATTATTTTGTCGAGTCGCATTTATAGAAATGGTAATAGTACCATAGAAAGAGATTTAAGGAATGATAACACTGTTTATGAATGATATCAGTAATTAAACGTATAACAATTGGAAAAACTATAATATAGATAATTTTTAACAGAAACATGTTTTCCGTGCTCAATACATTACGGTAACTAGGGAAAATAAACAAAAGAAAAAACAAATGAAAAAATAACAAAGCAGGGCGCAGACGCGAAGCTAGTGCCGCGCCACTGACCTAGTGTTGCGCCGCAACATCCTCCGGGGCCTTGGAAGCTGCTGCTTCCAATGCAGATTCCTCTTGTTGCTCCAGGAGGGGACTTAAGTATTTGACACCTCTTCTGTATGTACCAATCGCAGTTTTGACTTCGGCTACACGGGCTACTCCATCTTTCCCTGGGAACAGAGTCGTAATACGCCCCAACCTCCAATGCATGGGTGGGACATTCTTTTCTTTTAACAGAACTAAATCTCCGATATGGAATCGTCTACTAGGAACGCGCCATTTATTTCTCTGTTGTAGTTCAGTAATGTACTCCAGCTGCCAGGGACTCCAAAAATGTTGACGTAGTGACTCTAGTCGCAGAAAGCGATCAGACTTGTTCCATCTACCTTCAACTAAGTTTGGATAAGGTAAAGATGTCAATGGCCTTCCAATCAAAAAGTGCCCTGGAGTGAGCGGATTATAATCGTCGGCGCTAGATGACAAAGGACAAATGGGACGACTATTGAGTATTGCCTCAATCTGACTAAATAGTGTTGCCAGCTCTTCAAATGTCAAGTGTGTCTGCCCTAAGATGCGCTTTAAATGGTATTTTGCTGACTTGACGCCAGCTTCTGCTAACCCCCCAAAGTGAGGAGCATAAGCCGGTTGAAAATGGAATTTAATACCCTCTCCAGATGTAAACTCACTTATATCGTCAGCATGAGAAGTTGAAAAATCTCTGATCTCTTTAGAGGCAGCAACAAAATTACGACCATTATCACAAAAGATCTCGATTGGTTTTCCTCTGCGAGAGATAAAACATTGACATCTTTACCTTATCCAAAAATGTTGACGTAGTGACTCTAGTCGCAGAAAGCGATCAGACTTGTTCCATCTACCTTCAACTAAGTTTGGATAAGGTAAAGATGTCAATGGCCTTCCAATCAAAAAGTGCCCTGGAGTGAGCGGATTATAATCGTCGGCGCTAGATGACAAAGGACAAATGGGACGACTATTGAGTATTGCCTCAATCTGACTAAATAGTGTTGCCAGCTCTTCAAATGTCAAGTGTGTCTGCCCTAAGATGCGCTTTAAATGGTATTTTGCTGACTTGACGCCAGCTTCTGCTAACCCCAAAGTGAGGAGCATAAGCCGGTTGAAAATGGAATTTAATACCCTCTCCAGATGTAAACTCACTTATATCGTCAGCATGAGAAGTTGAAAAATCTCTGATCTCTTTAGAGGCAGCAACAAAATTACGACCATTATCACAAAAGATCTCGATTGGTTTTCCTCTGCGAGAGATAAAACGGCGTAAAGATAAAATAAAGGCATCCTTAGAAAGCTCACTTACGGCTTCTAGATGCACACACTTGTACCTAAGGCACACAAAAATACATAGATAACATTTAGTTATCTTACATCCTTTTCCTTTCTATCAGTTATTAAAAATGGCCCTGCAAAATCAACAGCCGCACTAGAAAAGGGAAACCCAGGATTAACACGCTGTTCAGGTACTGAACCCATTAAAGGACTAGTGGTTTTACCGCTAACCTTCCTACATTTTACACATTGTCTTGCGATGGTACGAGCCAAGTCTCTGCCGGCTATGGGCCAAACGAATTCTCTTACAGAACTTAATAGAAGCTGTGGCCCAGCATGAAGAAGACGCAAGTGCTCATGTTGGAATATCAACTTAGTCAGTTTATGTTTAGCATGAAGTAGCATTGGGTGGCGCTTCTCATACGAATAACATGACAACGATAAGCGTCCACCAACTCTTATTATGTTATTTTTATCTAAATAGGGATTCAAAGCGATCAATTGACTTTTTGGATGAAGAACTCCTTTAGACCGTAAAATAATGAGCTCCTTGGCAAACGTCTCAGCTTGAGACAAAAAAATTAATTTACGAAATGAAGTTGAGAGTTCTTCAGGCTGTAAAACACCAATAATTTTATTTTTAGGATTTCTAGAATTGTGAATAAAACGAAGTAAATAAGCCATTGTTCGTTGCAAAAACATTAATTTAGAATATTTGTCAAAATGAATTAGAAATTGTTTACCATTTTCATTTACTGTACTAACATTCACTTTGACCTCTGGCAATTCATAAGAATTAGCCATTTTATTCAAATCGGAAGATGGCCATAAAGACTCAGGTTTCAATAAATAACTAGGACCATTCCACCATAAGTTTAATTTATCATCTTTATTGTGTCTACACCACGCGAGGCTAAGTCGGCAGGATTCAGGTGAGAGGGTACATGACGCCACTGAGAATTATTTGTTAATTCCGAAATCATGGATACTCTATTAGCTACAAAGGTCTTTAATTTGTCATGTCCTGTACTTAACCAAGCTAATGCTATAGACGAGTCAGTCCAATATACCTTACGAGTAACTACACATCGCAGGGCGCGAACTACAGCGTCCGCGAGCTGGGCCCCAGAAGACAAGCACACAGTTCTAAACGGGGAATTGTTATTGGCTTGACAGTAGCTACCCTAGCTTTCGCACATAACAGCTTCACTGTGATGTCGCCCTGTTCGTTTTTAGCTCTAAGATATATGCACGCTGCGTAGGCCTTCTGACTTGCATCACAGAAACAGTGTAATTCAATATGCATAGGACTTTGGCACAAGGCATGCCTTGGTATACGTAGCTCATGAAGTTGTTTCATATTTGTGACAAATAACAACCACGCCTGACTCACGTCGTCAGGTACTGGTTCGTCCCAATCAATTTTTGCAATCCATAATTTTTGAATTAATATTTTAGGTTTAATAGTGAATAAGCTTAACAAGCCAAGTGGATCAAAAACTTTACAAGATTGTGATAATATCGAACGCTTGGTGGGAAAACTATTTTTATTCTCATAATTAGTAGGAAAATGTATGAAATCCTCATCAGGATTCCATCCTACACCTAACGTATGAGACGATGAACTAATAATAAGATTTTTCAGTGTATTTTCACATTTTGGCAGCACGGACGGTAAGTTGGAGCGGTACTTGCGCAGATTAAAGCAACCAGCAGCAAGTATACCTTCGACTGTCTCTTTAATGTGCAATAATTCATTCTCACTATCGCTTCCAGTCAGTAAATCATCTACTACAAAATCGTTTTGAATAATAGTTTTAATTTTTGTTTCTTCGCATTCCTCTCCAAGCTGCCATATACAACGAGTACTTAAAAAGCTTGAACTAGTTAAACCATAAGTTACAGTATTGAGTTTTAATGCCTTTAACGGTTCTGTATAATGATTGCGCCACAATATCATTTGTAAACTGCGGTCGCTATCTTGAACATTAATCATTCTATACATTTTTTCTATGTCACCTGATAATACATATGAATATTGACGGAATCTAAGCAAAATATTAAATAAAGAGTCTTGTATGTGTGGACCAGTCATTTGCAAATCATTTAAAGAATAACCGGATGTAGTTTTTGCACTTCCGTTAAACACAACACGCAACTTGGTAGACTCACTAGAAAGACGTAAAACAGCGTGATGCGGAATGAAATAGGAATGAGTAGGAATGAGCACACCAGATTCAGATAAATGACCTAAGTCAGCATATTCTTGTATGAATTCTGAATACATATTTTTAAGCTGTGGATTTCGCTCAAAACGTCTTTCAAGTGAAAGAAAATGTCTTTTAGCTTGATTGAATGAACTTCCTAAACATTCTGGACTCGACTTTAGTGGCAACTTAACACAGAAACGGCCCTCTTGATCGCGATAAGTATTATTTACAAAATGATTCTCACATTCAATATCTTCATCCGATAACTGAATAGCCTTTTCAGGAATTTGCTCCAATTCCCAAAATTTAACTAGTTCATTATTCAGTGCATCATTTGAAACAGAAGTTTTCATAATTGAGTCTAAAGCTAGGTGATGACAACGTACTGAACCAACATTGCATTTGTCATTTGTTGAAAATGGCCCTGATAATATCCAACCGAGTTTTGACTTCAACATAATTGGTTGATTTTGGCCAAGAACTATCTTTTCCGTTTCAATAAGATTCCAAAATATATCGGCACCTATAAGCATATCTACTGGTGCGCTCTGATTGAATGTAGGATCGCCCAGTTGAATATTGTTAGGTAACTTTATTACAGATGCATCAAAGGTTTTATTAGGCAAATTACTTGAAATTTCATGCAATACAAGACAAGATATGTTTGTCTCAAAATCATCGTACTTTGATTTTAATTTTAAAACGCAGCGATGCAAAGCATTACAAAGAGGTTTATTACCTACCCCTAGAATGTTCACCTGAACTGGGGTGGAAGTCAAGTTCAAATCATTTTTCAATTTGTTTGTTATTAGAGACGTTTGACTTCCACTGTCCAACAAGCATCTGACAATCAAGCTCTCATTTGTGACTGGATTACATACTGTAACTAAAGCCGTTGAAAGCAAAATATTATTATTACAATCTTTGGAGGTCATTGACATACTTATTAAATTGTCACCCGACTCTTGCTCAACCTCAGCCTCATTTGTGGTGGTTATAATAGTGTTAGTGTTAGACATATTTACAGCCTGAAGAGTGTTCCTGTGTAACAGAAAATTATGGCGTCTTTTACAAGTAGAACAAGGACTCAACCTGCATTGATACGAGAAATGTCCCTTACGTAAGCAGTTGAGACACAGCTTCAAACGCAATACTTCAGAGATTCGGTCGTTAACGGGCTTGTCCAAAAAAGAAGCGCAGTCATAAAGGAGATGGCTGCCGTTGCACAGGACACATGCCATAGAAGAAGTTGATGAGGTTGCTGACTCAGCTGAAATTGCAAAAGATTTGACATGAGACTTTTCAGGTCTGTAACAAAATGTTGACGAGTTTGACTCGCCTTTGGAAATAACATGACGTTCGGGCTTATTATTATGGATGGACTCTAGAACATCCGAACGACCTTTCAAAAATTTAAAGAAGTCATTTAAAGAAGGCATTTTATCAAAATTGTTTTTATATTCTTCCCACTTTACACTAGTGAGGCTATCTAATTTTGCTGAGACCAAATGGATGACCAAGGTATCCCATGATTCCGTTGGTTCACCCAGCGAGTTTAATGCACGTAAATTCTTAGACACATGATCAACTACAAATCGTAAACCTTTAGCAGAATCACGATGTACTTGTTGAATATTAAACAAAGAATTCAAATGATTACCTATTAACTGCTTTTATTATTGTATCTCTCACAGAGAATATCCCATGCTTGTATGTAGTTTACTGAACTAACTTCCAAATTGCTGACGACACGAGAAGCTTCTCCTTCAAGGTATGAGTTCAAATAGTAGAACTTGTGAATCGGTTCGATTCTATCATTAGTATGGATAAGCGAAGAGAATGTATCGCGAAATTCTAGCCATTTATAATAAGTACCATCAAAGTTTGAAATTTTAATAGTTGGTAATTTGAAACCCATAGTATGATTATTTTGACACGTGATATTACAGTTCGAGGCAGAACCCCCTGATTCGGACCGATTCGATTTATAATGTTCTTGATTTTCTATTAAACTTTGAGTCTGCGCAATAAGCAAAACAAATTCAGATTCAATCACTTCTCTAATATTAAGCTCATTATCCAAATAATCTTGGTTTAAGGATTCTATTTCAGACTGTAACTCACCAAATTTTAAAAACATTTCACGGAACCTATCAAGTCGCTGAGTAATTATATGATATTCTGTTCGCGTGACCACTTTGGAATCTACTTCTAAATATGGAACTAAAAAATTTCTATATTTTGTAATGCGACCCTTTATAGAACTACGTTTGGTATTCAGTTCTTTTAAACGTACGTCGCCTTCAGTAGACATATTAATATTGTAACCGAAACACAAGCTATTAGACAAAAAGATAAAGAAAGAAAAACAAAATACGTAAATTTGACCAGCTCACGCTCCAACACCCAGGTAGTAGTGCGGCAGTCAAGCGCTGAGGGTACTTATCCCGCGAAGAGCAGCTGATTTTCAGGCACAATACTGGGCGTGGACAGAATTCCAATGCAATGCTGGTTAAAAGTAATGCAGTCAAAATCCGCTTTAATAAAATGTATTAATTTTCATGATATTTCTTCCTTCTTCAGTATATTATAACTCAATGCCTTTTTTCTTCACTTTATAACATTTTCCTCCATGTCATAGGATATTTTCCTTGATCACGTCGGGGTCACCAAGAATGTTTATGAATGATATCAGTAATTAAACGTATAACAATTGGAAAAACTATAATATAGATAATTTTTAACAGAAACATGTTTTCCGTGCTCAATACATTACGGTAACTAGGGAAAATAAACAAAAGAAAAAACAAATGAAAAAATAACAAAGCAGGGCGCAGACGCGAAGCTAGTGCCGCGCCACTGACCTAGTGTTGCGCCGCAACAACACAGTTAAAAAATTCATGTCGGTCAACCCTGAGGCATGACTGAAGTGAACCCCAACTACTTAAAACATTAGAAAAAATTAGGAGAGGTGAACATTCGGCCTGACCGATTTGAATGTCTGGTTTAAAAGTAGGAAAAAAAACCATAACGATTGACATGAATTATGCTTTTATTATTTGACTTCTCATAAAATTTCCACACTGGGGCTTAATATTGTTACGAGTGCGGGACTCGAATTAAAATGCCGTTGGAATTACTATAGAATTTATTAGAACTATACAAACACGTATAACATAGGTACAAATATAACCGGACGCAATAAGTCCTTATGTAATGCACAATTAATAACACGCGCAAAGTCCCTCACTATATCGCTTATCGAATGTACACGTCTTGCTTTGATAGTAATCGTCGCTTGACTTCCTTTTATTCTATACAAATACAATATGCCGCGACGCAAAACAATAAATGCTTAGAATTAGTTCGAAACACCTGCCTAATTATGCCTGCAACTGCCATAAACGAGTACAATAGGCTGCACTTCACAACAACCAATAAATAAGAACAAAAGAGGACGATCATAAAAGCCATAGCTTCTATGTAATTATTTCAAACACCGAGCGGATAATAAATGTGCATTGTTTTCAATTATGCAGGTGGCTCAATTGTAACAATCTCTCTTCTTAAAGAGTAAACTCCGAAAAAAGAAGAGCTAATTGTGGTATATGGAACGCGACGTCTGTGGAACGCGAGGTTTTTGTCTCATTCGCTCACACTTCTGTCTCTCTTGCCTCAACCTTTTGTAACAGTGTTGCACGCTATATAAGAATAAATCCGTATTAATTACGGTGGTTTCATTAATATATAAGTATACCAAGTGGCAACGAGGATGGGATTCGAATTCCTAAATCAAATTGATATTGAAATATTCGTGGTTTATTGTTTTGTGTAATACAGATTTGTCGTAAATGTGGTAGCCCCTTAAAAAGAATAACATAAAAGTAATTAATAAACGCGAGCTAAATCTATTAAAATAGTTTCTATGAAACTACAATCAATCATATTATTGAAATGCGATTATTAAATATATTTTAATCTACATTGTATTCCATACCTTAATCGCTTTGATGTTTTCCTACAAGATCAGTTTGGACCGTATTGTCATAGCAATTAGGTCTCGTAAGACTTGCAGGGCGTCCATGATGTAATCGCCGCTAATACCCATGTCAAAGGCCTGACAGAGATCGTGCCAAAGAACACGCGCGTTTTAAATATCTGAATAGGTAATACAATATGTCACGTAGAAGACGTAAGGCGGGAGGCAGTTCGCTTCAATATTATGTAATTGTATCCTGACATTGTTTTTGAAATGTAGATTATTATTATAATTTATGTCCTTAAATACCACGGACCATAAAAATACGCGGACAACACGTAGAGGCCCCTTAACAAATTTAATCTAAATGTGGCGTGACACGGACCGGCGATTATCCCTGTCTACACCATATAATAATACACCGAAGGACAAGCCCCGGCCAGTGTAGGACTGTTGTGGGAATTAAGGACAAAAAGTACCGGGCTATTGGGGGGAACTGCTAGTGGTACTAGGGGTGTGGGAATATGGGAACTATGGCGTCTGCTCGTCGCAATGTTCCGGGAACATGGAAAAGCAGGTTCACCGAAGCTACTTCTTAGCTCTAGCGTTCTCCGATTATTATTATTGTTACTATTGTTCCATGCCGTCAAAGATAAGCGCACAGCTGCCTGTTGTATGCGCAGTTTATTGTCTTCCCAGATTAAGGAATTCTTTTATCTTTTGAATTTGTAATTAAGAAAAACATGCTATTGTCTTTTTTACTTGTTTTATTACTATCATTAGCGTCGAACTAATCCCTATTGTTATTGTATTCGACTTTGTGGACGTTCGCAGGTGTGCAAATTAATATTTCTTAGAAACTCAGTGTGCGCCTCCAATTTCTTTCTACTGTGTAGTTAATATAAGACGATGCCTGAATGGAGGGGCTGGGGCAGTCAAGCGACGACTAAGAAGCGAGTAAGACGTTTTCTAGTACTCTCGATTAGCGATATAAACGACGGACTTTGCGCGGTCGAATTGTATTGAATCGTGCAGTGTGAACCGGTTGCATCCAGTTTTATTTGTATTTGTTTTATACGTGTTTGTATGTACAGTTCTAATAAATTCTATAGTAGTTCCAACGGCATTTTTAATTCGAGTCCTGTAGCTCTTAACACTTTTATCGTCCCCTCCAAGGCAAAATTAGGTAACTGATAATTTCAAAATTTCGAGAAAAATATGATTTAATCACAACGATGAACTTTCAAAACTTAGCAAGTGACATACTTTTTTAAACAAATATTTAGGCATTTATAGTAAAGACTGTAACAAAATAATTATGATATCGCCCCCAATAAGCTTCATAAATAGTTTTGAAACGGCATATCATTGAAGTAATAACATTTTTTGTGTTGGGCTGTAATATTTCTGGGATGGTACTTGCTAGGTTTTAAAATTACTCAGTAAATTTAATGAACGCTATTATTATCATCTATACTTTAATATTATAAATCAAATCAAATCAAATCATTTATTGCATAAAAACATGGTTATTGTTCTTGGCACAGAGATAGATTATAGTCTGGAATAGCACATAAGCTACTTTTTATCCCGGAAAAATTTACGGTTTTCGTGGGATAACATTAACGCGAGCGAAGTTGCAGGCAAAAGCTAGTTTATCATATAAGTTTTTTTTTAATTTACATACATGTAATCTCTGATTTCGGCTTATTGTTTCTTTTTTCCATTAAAAACTTTCATCGAGTTTAGTTTTATCAATATCCAATATTTTAAAGTTAAATAGTAAATACACAAAAGATAGAAATAATTTTTTTACTTTAAAAAATACAACGAAATCGGTTTTGCGAAAAATGTCAGTTATCATATTTTGCTATACGCCTGGGACGACAATGTGTGCTATCAAAACAAAGGTAATCCTGTACTGGTGGAATGTAACCGACTCGAAATTTCAAGTGTTTTTTCATGTAATTCTAAGAAAGCTCAACTGTGATGTAGTTTCAAATTCAATTTATTATTCAGACTACTTAAATGCTGAAGAGCACTTTTAGAAAGTCAATACGTGCTTATAAATTAAAAGTTAGGTCCACGACTCCACTTTATCTTAGAACTCTTCTTCTATGGTTAGCATAAGCGGCCGCTTTCGTAAATGAGCGGTTCTCAAATTTGCTGACGGTGATTTGAACACTTTTTTTGTTAGTTGTCTTTCCGATTATACGATTCTAGGACATAGTGACAAAAACAGAAGTAAATAACTCATGGTGGAATTTTCAAAAAATATATTCTATTTAAAACGATGCCTTTAAACTCTTAAAGTAATAAGTTCTTGGAAAATAATGACAACAATTGAGTGCTATTATATCTCGGGACAAGTAATTTTCCACATATTACAATTTCCAGTGTATTGTTACGACTTAGGCTTCGACGAAGGCAAATTCCACATACAGTCTGTAAAAGCACATTTTATTACCTGTCGACATTTGAACTAATTGTAATCCTTTTATGATCGTCTTCTTTTGTTTACTTATTTATTGGCATACGTTTACGGCCGCTAGCAGGCATCATTAGCCAAGTGTTACGGATTAAGTACAAGCTGATTCTAGTAAAATTTTGTCGACAATACGGGTGGGCACATTTGCATTTGTGCGTTATAAAACGATGGCCTGATGGATAGAGGGATCAGTTGAGCTACAACTACGATACGGGCGTGACGTGTGTACATTCGGGAATCTAATAGTAACGGACTTTGCGCGTTTTATTGAATTACGTCCTTCTGCATTACGTTTGGATTTGTTGTGTTCGGTTATATTTGTACCTGTGTTATACGTGTTTGTATAGTTCTAATTATTCTAACAGTATTTTAATTCGAGTCCCGCTAACTCATAATATTATTTATCGTTTCTTAACTTGACTTACTTTTTATGTGTTTTTATATTTCTTATTAATAATTTGATAAATTGTGAACTCACTAAAACCAAACATGATTAACTTGCTGTTATTTATTCTTTTAGAAAAATGAGGTTTACCGACAAAATTACTTTAGTCAAAAATTTTGAGAAACGGTCAAATACGTAATCACAGCTACCAGTATACACGGACAGACACGTGAGATTTTCACTAAGCCATTATTGAAAAGCATCCGCTCGAGGCCCCCAGGGATAACAAGACAAGACAAATTGGTTCATATCTGTGATTAGGAAGTGATTTCACTGATTTATTTGCATGTATATTGTAATTCAGAACCCAATTTCATTATTTTGGTTACTTGACGACGTATAAATTAGTTGATTATTTCGAAAATAGTCAATTGACAGACGACGCCATGGAGCAGTGTTGAAATCTCTAAGATGGCGGTGCCCTAATTAATTCACATTTGTTAACGATTTATTATGAGGAAACAAAACGTAAATCTGTCTGCAAACACATTTTCAATAGATTTAATTAATTATAAAAACGATTTTATTTAGACTAGAGCTTTCTCCGCGGTTTCGTCTGCGTAACTTTTGATTGCTCACCCCAGTGTATTAATATAGATAGTAAACATTAAATTGTTCTCAAACTTAAGCCATGGTAAGGAAATATACGAAGAGCGTTTACTATACATTGTAACTTACGTCTCTCCTGAAAACATAAAAACGCTGAGAATCATAACTTTTGGTCCAAAGAAATGTAATTCGTTGAGAGAGAAAGAGATAACGCACGCACGGGTATCTAAAAAGAACTTTTTGTTGAGTTTAATTACCTACTAAGCGAATTCAAAATATTTCCCCTCCCGTATGGCGCGTACCCCAGTGACGCCTACATAGCATAAGACGAGCAGGGCGAGCGGCGACCATGCAACTTTTTTCTAATACTTACATTTTAAAAACTCGTGATATCTTTAGAATGGAATGGCCGAATTGAATAATTCAAAAAAGTTATATAAAGGTATTGAAGCAGTCTTGAACGTGAATAAATTTATTTTGATAAGGATGAATACCAAGATATAAATAAAGAGCCTTTTGTAGCGGCGGCATTTCAATGAAAATTTTAAAATAAAAGAAAACTTATTGTGGCATCACTATAATAGTTAGGCATATGTTCTCGCAACACTTTTTGTAAATAATGATGTGTTCTGCAAAGTCGTTGTACATTATTTTATTCTATCATCAATAGTGTTCGCAGCGCACGCGATTTTTGGTAATTTTTTACACCTTGGGTTACATTATTGGATTTTTAGTGAGGATCCCTAATTTTTTTGAAAATATAATATAGCCTATGTCACCCGGGGATAGTGTAGCTTGCCAACAGTGAAAGAATTATTCAAATCGGTTCAGTAGTTTCGGAGTCTATGAAAACTCTTACACCGCACGATTAATTCATTCAAAATAACTAACCTTACTATAATTATAATATCCGGGCCCAAGAATGTATGAAAGCGTATCAGTCTCCTTTTGCATACACGTTGTCAACGGTATGGAAAGCGGTTACCATCACCTATGGACATTTGCAACACCAAAGCTGCTACAAATGCGCTGTTGCTCTCTTAAGGGAGACTGGAACCTGGTCACTAATGCCGGAATATAACTCAAGATTGTTGTGGCGACATACTTTACAGTTCTAGACTAGGGGTGGTAGGCATCCAGATGGGCAAACACCCTACCACATGGCTGCCCCAACACAGGAAATTATATTATTTCTCCGTTCCTGCATGGATAATTATTATTATTATTGCAGGAGAGAGTCGATATGAGCATCAATAAACAAACATTCAAACAAAACAATTTCTCATAGATCATCAGTGCGAATGGATGTCATCAATAAAAATTTCGAAACTGTATTAAAATGCTTAGTAAACGAACCATTTTTTTTTTTAAATTATGACTTTGGCATTCGGCCGTCCGTCGCGTGTGTGCTGCCAAGTGGCAGCGGGTTCTATTCCCGGCCGGACACCAGCTCCTTTGTTGCGCGACGCGTGTGGCACTACTTCAGAATGTCCTATTTTGGAATTAATGTTGTCGCTAATGATATATCTACTTGAAATCGTTACTTAAGTTATTATTGCCGCACCCAAAATCGAATAATAGTTCATTAAGTTTCATCTAACTTTTATGCTGATGTTTACAATTTATGTCAGGTAGTGGTGTGATGTTGCTTCATTTTCATCTTCGTGTCATGTATGAGGTAACACTATTGTGTTCATAATATATTTATTAATAATGGACACTGTGGTTGAGTGGGTGAGTGGGAAAGCATGTTCGAATCCTGGCACGCTTTTCGTAAAAGAATTTTCCGTTATGTGTTATGGTCTGGGTGTTTGGAACGGCCTCAGAACGATCCTTTGTATATTACCTATAACAAAAACGTAATGTGTGTCAGTCCGCAGCGCCAGTTGTCTATACATACAGATAAATAAAATTGAAGTGTCTGTGTGTAATATCAATGTAACATCTTTTTACTAAATGCATATACGGTACTTATATAAACAAATCATTTTTTTAATTTTATGTCTGTATGTCGGGATGTACCGGCTAATCTTTAACAGCTGAACCGATTTTGACGGAATTTTCGCCGGAAGATAGTTGATGTTATAAGGGGTAACTTAGGTTAATTTTTTTAGGGTTCCGCGAAAAAACATCCACGCTGATGAAGTCGCGGGCAACAGCTAGTCTAAAAATGAAATGAAATGTTTATTTATTTTCTCCCTTAAATACATACATATATGGATAGCTTAGATTTAAAGTTATTACAAAATTATAAAGCTAAGTAACGGGAGACAGGCGCCCAAACTGAGAAAAACCCGTACTGTGGAACTTTTGGCCTTCCACTCTTGTAAAGTATTAATTAAAATACTTATAATTATTTGAAAATTTGTTTGTTAAGTATATAAGTATATATGTGAGTATGCGTGTGTGTCAATTAATCGTAACTGTGTGTGTGAATTAAATTATTTTGGTTACAATCTAAAATGGTTTGATAAGGTTTTCAATTTCCATATAATTTAGAGTTAGAAGCCAAGAAGTTAACACTTTTACATGTCGACCTTTTCATGGAATGAAATTTTAAACTTTTATTAATCTTATTGTAAATACCAAATAAATCTATTATTTTGCTAGTAATATGGTGGTAACTAACAAACTTATCCGCATAATGTCTCATGGTATTTTAATTGTATAGTCTCTGAGTGCTTTATTAATGTGTCTTAAGCACTCACAACCCACTAGCTGTAACGTAAGGTTCTACATACAACCTATAAATATGAATTTTGTATTATACATATTACGACCAATTTAAACTAGTGTATGTGCATAACGTATACTTGAAACTTTTGTCGTTTCCTTACAAGATCATTTTAATACAAGACACATACAATTTTTACAATCAATTACACTACTATTCAAGTAATATTTTATTAGTCAAAAAATATCTCATATGAAAAACCGGTTATATATGCTCTCTTGCAGCTATTTGAATACCTGCCATTGGAACGAAAGACGGATGTGCTACCCACTAAGCTACCGCGAATTTTGGCCGAAACTTTAATACTAGCTGTGTGCCTGTGATTTCCTCCGCGTGGATTTTTTTTTGCGGAACCACAAAAAGAAGCAAAGTGGCCTTGGTTATTCCTTATAACACCAGCTATCTGCCAGTGAAAGTCCCGTCAAAATCGGTCCAGCCGTTTCTGAGATTAACCCTAACATCCAGAGACAGACAAAAAATGTAATAATATTTTTTGATATAAGTACCGTATATACTTTCAATATGCATTTAGTAATAAGCTGTTATTTTGACATTACAAACAGACACTTCAATGTTATTATACTAAAATTTGAAAATCTGAACTTGTTCAAGAAGCAAATATACTGTTACACAACTTGATGCAAATCCATGCAAGGTAGCGATCAATTTGTGAAAGTCACCCCTCGCCACCTAAACATCTATAGCCGTGTGCATTGCAAGGCAACTCAGAACAGCTGACTGGTTGTTGCTAGGGGCCCAAACACCAGCCCTCCGACCCACCAGCCAACCAGTCTGCCAACTGGCTCACAAACAGCCATCACACAAAGAACAGACGCGAAGGGAATATTACAAATCCACCGACGGGTCCACCCTCTCTGCGCATGCTACAGTATCGACTGATGAATAAAAATCCACTGTTATTGAAAATTCAACTTTATCTCCGCAGTTATACGGTTCAAATCTGATCTCTTCGACGTATCCATCCAAAATATTCAGTTCATTAGTTCTTATAAGCAAATGTAGTTCGTATTTCGTTCTTTAAAGATCTATGTTGGTTCAAAGGACATTTGATTATACATCTTATCTCCTAGGAGTAAGTTTTAAAATCACATAGTTATAAAAAATCTATTAAATTACATACTCCTTTTAATATAAACTATATAGGTTGAACATTCATTGTTATAAATATTAATAATAACTAGTATTGCAACTATTCATAAGGCATACTCTATTGTAATATAGCAAAGGAGACTGAGACGCTTTGATACCTTCTTGGGCGCAGATTGTAAAAAGATGAGAGTGATTTTAAGACTTGAAAGAAAGAACAAAATATTTAATTAGAACTACATACAAACCAAAACATACTTATAAATAAGACAATACGACTGTGAAATGAAGTTCTAAATCGGTCCGAACTCAGCGCGATGCTGGTTGACTCCACCAGCGCTGGTCTTCCGCCAGAGCCGTTACAGTGACAAAACATGACGAGTACTATTGGACAACAAATACTACGAAGCGAATTTATAAACGAGAACATAATAGAATAAAGAACATAAAGCTTCAAAGCTATGATAATATCTTTGTTGTAGTGGGTTTAGTTATTTTGAAATGTTCATCGTGTGGTATGAGTGTTTTCGTATTATTAATTGTTGAAATTCACTCGCGTAAATCAATTATTTTATGACCTTATTTTTAAAATTTCATTACGTCTGTTTTCCATTTTGTAATAGAGATATATAACGCTTCTTTTAAGCCTAATACTCGTTACACTTCTCTGGCTTAAACTCCTAGTTTTATTTCGCACTGAATAGCTTTCTGGTGCTTTTATTTCTTGAAGAGACTAGAATTTACTTTGGATTCGAGAAGCAAAATAATATTTGCATTAATTTTATCAGCATACTATGGTAAACCTTATGATGTAGGTAGTTCTCACATAAAAATTGTGTGAGAATAACTTTGTCAAAAACCACTACAATAGCAAGTTTACTTGTT
Source organism: Dendrolimus houi (assembly GCA_039645545.1). NCBI lineage: Eukaryota > Metazoa > Arthropoda > Insecta > Lepidoptera > Lasiocampidae > Dendrolimus > Dendrolimus houi. Next base: position 306,500 of record CM077133.1, read on the forward strand.
ATACTAGAAATTGCTGAATTTTCAATTACGAGATAAAGGTAATTGAAAGCATGCAATATAACAAAAAGAATTTAAAATGACGGTTGTAAGTAGTCATGAAAAAACAAAGTCAAACAACGCGGGTTCAAATCATGACCGAATAAGGCATGCATGCATTTCTTAAGAAAATTCTCATCTAATGTGCACATACTTATAATTACCACCTGCTGTCTGTGAAGAAAACCATCTTGATGAAAGTTGTACATTGACATAACCGATGAGTCAAATCCGTTATTGGAAGGCCCGAGCTCATTTATTTCATCGTTGTATTCAGTCATTATCACTCATTAATCATCAGTACAATTACTAAAAGAAGTTTAATAATTTTTATTTAGAGTTATTTAACAAAAAACTATACTAAGGTTTAAAACTCAAATTCAAATTCAAATTCAAAGTTTTTTATTCAAAATAAGTTCCACTGGAGAACACTTTTTGAAGGTCATATAAATATATAAGTTAAAATTTAATTTTTCTTCCTATTCTATGTATACCGCTTCACAACGTGTTATTGCTGTTAAGGAGAAGAAGCAGCAAGAAACTCCCCAGCAACACGTCTAGCTAAATAATGTTTTTCTTTAAGTTTCTTATTCTATTTATATCTCAAGTTGTCTTTTTTTTAATAAGTTTTATACAGAAGTATGTTACAGAATTACTTTTCGAAGAATTAATAGAGTTGTAGCAAACAGTGCATACTCAATAAGACCAAGACACAATAAGAGGAAAGAAAAATATTATGAAAGTTATAATAATGATATGACGTACTAAAATGTTATGCTGCAATATATCTCCATAAATCCCTTACAAGCTTGGCAAGATAAAAACGTTATACAAAATATAGTATAAGAGGTTGAAGCGAGCTGCTATGTTAATGAATTTTTGTCATTTAAGTATTCTTCAATAGTGTAGTATCCCTTTTTTAGCAAGATACTTTTTAATTTGGTTTTGAATTTAGTGAAAGGCAGATCTAACATTTCACTCGGAATCTTATTGAAGAAGCGTATACCAACCCCCAAGAAAGAGAGACAGTACTTTTTGTAATCTAAAAGATGGCAATATCAGTCTATTACAATGCCTGGTGTTGAAATTGTGAACTCTAAAGGTTAACTTAAATTTAAACAGGCTCTAACTCAACAACTAATAAATAATTGTACCTAAGAAAATGCTAGAAATTAATATTACTTATACTGAAAATAACAACAACAAACACAATAATAGAAAATTCAAAATAGTTACGTCACGTGGAAAAATAAAGAACCAAATTAAATAGAGCTATAGAATAAGACACAACCACGCTTACTAGAAGGCGCTTGTATTAAGTGCGAGATATCTCTCATAATATTATTATCATCGCATGACTACTAAATAATAAAAAATGTTCAGATTTCTTAATGTTTTGTCAATAAGGTAATGCCAAAGTACCTAGGGAGAAAATGTAAATGAGCGATCATTTGATATGTTGAACAGGATTTTCCTTAAAATTTAAATCGTCGAGTCGCTGCGCGAGAAAGGGTTGTGTTACCACCCTTTACTTATCGTAAACGGTGTAGGGGTGGATGCTCAATAATCTGAACAGATGATCGCCCCTGAATAAATTGTTTGATTATCTCAAAAATCCTACGCAGAGATGTAACTTTTTTTATTGCGTGAGTTCAGCAGACGGGCAGACAGCCCACTCGATGGAAAGCGGCTACTACCGTCTATGGACATTTGTAACACCAAAGCTGCTACTAATGCTGACGCTCTCTAAAGGAAGATTGGACCTGGCCACTAATGCCGGAACACAACTCAAGGTTGGTATGGCGGCATACTGTAGACCAGGTGTGGTAGCCATCCAGTCGGGCAAATGCCCTACCACCTGGCTGGTTTAAACTTAAGCTATGATCACAAAGTATTAGGATATCTAATCTTTGCTGGCCCAGTAAACAAGTGGCTTTAGCGCTAACCGAATAGTGTATGTCATTCCCGTACATTTTCATTCTATTCGATAAACCATAATGCCACTAGTCTACTGGGCCTGATTTGTGAATCTCTCTAACCTGATCTAAGCTTTGTCTAATGGTTCAAATAAAATTAACTCTGAGGAATGTTGTAATATAAGTAAGAGTGGGACGTTTAATATTTATATTGTAAGTTTAGGTGTTTAGGTAAGTAAAAACGAAAATCTTTTTGTATACAGTGTCAGCTCTAAAAAGGAGACAGATAGTTGCTTCAGAATCTGGTCATCTGGGCTTCACGATGTAAAACTCTTACGCACTTACCACAGAGCTTTTTTAAAGTTTGAGACTATTCCAACCGAATCATATTGATTTCTATTTCTTTCTCGAAATCTGTTAATTCGTATCCATATTAGAGAGAACGTAGTAATGAAACAATCGTGTACGTCAACAACCTGCCTCTATAACTTAATAAGTTTAACAACAAACTTTTACTTATTTTTCAAATTAATCGGCTTTATATGTTATGATTAAAAACTAGGTATGTGTGCCACTAAATATGAGAATGTAAAGGAAAGAAGAAAGTATCGAACGCGTAAGTAGTCTATCGCTAGATTGCACAGCCCGAATTGGAAGCACAGCAAATCTAAAATATCATGTTCCCCCTCCGCCAGCAACGCTATCGATCGAAACCGACCTTGGCAGTGAGTGAGGACATCTATTTATATCTAAGTACACCTATATACGGAGGGGAGAGGGGCGAATGGGGCCCAGGGCTGCCACCACTGGCAACCTTACATGATACTCCTCACTTTCAGTTTTTCTCAATAACAATCAGCATTAAAATCTACATACAAGATTCTATTGCAGAGATATTGGGCATCGGCATCACCTTGAACAGCGATATTGTGTGGTCAAGGATATGACTTTAGGTATTAGTTTGTTGGAAACATGTTAGGATTGATTTATTTGAATTTTCATAAGTTTGAAACAATGACATTATTTTGCCGGGTAGAACCAGAGGCTTGAATGGCGTAAGCCCTAAAGCAGGTAGGCCTTGGGCCCCGGCTTTAAGTGTTTGAGAGGGACCGAGGGAGCCCCAGGCCCTGGGGGTGGCAAGTCTTTTTATGTTAGTTGTCAGGTTGTATCTTTATAATATCGCATTGGTGTTGACTTTGTATTGTATTACATTTTGTATTATTCAACAGTAAAGTCGCGCCTAATAAAGTTGTATTTTAAGTTTAAAGAAAATTTGTATTAAAATTGTAACCAACAGATCTTTCTTTCTGTGTGACGGATGAAGCAAGAGAGAATGTGCTAATCGTTAAAATATAAAATCTAGAAAAATGCCCAATTTCTTTTAGAAAACGAAAGGAGTTGGCGAGAATCGAGTAAATGCAGTTTAAAGTAGTTTTTATATTTTTGTATACCTTGATCATTTATTTTTTTAATTCCTTCCACTAGACGGACAAGGTTGTCGGGCTTTCTTTATCTTTAGGTTTTTTTTTATTTTTATAAAAACTTATTTCTGTTACACGGGTCCTTATGTTCTAATATACATCCTTCTTTCTTAAACCTAGATATACTATAATACCTTTTTTACTTATGTCTTTACCAGTTGCTACAATTTTATTTTCTACATTCTATTTTTATGCTAACTCTCAACACTTGCTTTTTTATACATTTCTGCTATATATACTTAAATATAAGCTTAAATGTACACTTATTGATCCTATCTATTTTTATTACGACGTATTACTTTTTAACTATATCTATGCAGTAGTTGATAGTCCCTGCATTCTTTTTATTCATCAGCTCTTGTATGTTACCTTGATCATTGTTGGAGCCTAACCAGTTCTGTTCTGCTGTGTTGGGGAATCGCAAACGTTTTGACCACAGACTGCGCAATCACACATCAGTTCGCCTTACACGGTCCGGCAGGGTCTACGCATACATCGATTACTTTTCTCGCGTGTATTATCTGTAGTGTGGTCGAAATAAAGCTCATACAATCAGAATAGTCCATTAATTACTCCAAGAACCCCACACCAGCTTAGGGATAAGCCTAGACACACATTAAAAAAGGGAAACCTCAAATAAATCACGCTTAAGTTAACAAGAAATCATTTTTCAATAGATATTCTCCTAAAACAAAAATAAGTAATGCATCAGTTAATAAAACTGTTGTCATTTTTGCTAAATGGATAAATTAGTCCACAGAGCTTGTTTAGATTATTACATTTTTATTCGTGGTTCAAATTATTTATTGCTTGTTATTAATCTGAGTAGAGTTCGTATCGTATACATGTTGTTGATTTAGAACCGGTTCCTATATCTAACTGAAGGTTCATTTGCCTTACTATCGGTTTAAATTTGACATAGCTTCATACAAGTAATGTCAAAAATTTAACAAGTGAAGCGGCCATAAGTAAATGTTTGTTCAAACCATGATAAGATAAGAACTTATTCGTAAGGTAAATACTTAACTAATGCAAAAGTAAATCAGCCGTTACAGCGAGCTCACTTGTTTACTCTGTCACTTGTTATCTCATTACCTACCTAATCCATTACAAGTGAAATAAGGACGGCTAAATGACAGGGAGAGAGGTATAGGTACTGTAAAATATGAAACTTATATCCAAATATGAAGCCCAGGGCTGCCTAGTTGTTGCCGGGCGGGGTGCGATCGATGGCACCTGCGCGGCGGGGCGCGGGGCGCGGGCGGCGCGGCCGGGGGCGTGGCGCGGCGGGGGGCGCGGGCGGAGGCCCTCCGCTCGCTCAATGCGCGAGCGGGTGATTTCCCAGTAATTTGTGGACACCCTAATTTTAGAGCTGTGATTATTACGGCTGCTTACTTTTTGCTTGTCGCTCTCTTGGTTACTATGGTGGAAGAAATTGCGTTTTTTAGGACGAACTTACAAAGAGAATATGATAAAAAATACAAATAGATAACAAATTAATATCTTTATCTATACTTAATATTATAAAGAGATATAGTTTGTGAGTTTGTGACGTAATCTCTGGATCTACTAAACCGATTTTAAAAATTCTTTTACGGTTGGAAAGCTACGTTAACAGGCTATATACTACGGGAGCGGGACAGGGCGCGGGTGAAACCGCGTCGGGCCGCTAGTATATAATAAAACTGCGTTTTGACGATTTTAAGCGCAGTAATTTTTTTTTATTTTTTTGTGTGCACCAGAACACAAATCAACTTGATTGATAATTTCTTTTTATTTTACCTCCCACCCATTTTAATATTATATAAAATTATTAGAGCTAGGCATGTTTTGCTGAAGAGTTTCTTGCGCCGCTTCTTCTCTTCAGGCCACAACATGTTGCGAAGCGGTGGTAAATTAGATTAGGCTCTCATAGAGTAAATAATAACTGTAAACATGATTAAAATGAACAAGTTGGGGGTTAGGCTAAATAAAACTTTAACAATACTGACAATTTTTGTTTTCCGTGATCACGGCTACTGAAAAGTGGCCGAAACGTCAGAATAATAAAATCAAATAAATTACCGCGCTTAAAATGGTTAAAACGTAGTTTTATTAGTCGCCAAAACTTAAGGAAATACTATATTGATATATATTTAATTTTGCTGTTCGAGTATGTTTCTGAACTCCTACTAAACAGTTTTTTTTTTATTTGGTTCGCAAACTGGCCAACTCACTTACTTTTAAACAAAATTATAACACAGATAATATGGTTGCTGACTGGCCTTCTTGATGCGAGCACAGCATGCATTATATAAAGACATTGAGCACATAGTAATTTGGAAAAAAAGAAGAAATAAATAAATAATGAAGTGAAATGAATAATTAACAAGGAGTGTGAAACTTCTTGATGTGCATTGAAAATATCGAGCTCATAGCAGATATTGTAGGCAGTACAAAGACGGTAGAGTGGTGAGTGTTGCCAGTACGCAGTGCTACATGCTAGTAGAGTTATATTTTACGATTATGCAAATGGCATCCAGCTCGTGGTACAGCGAATTTTAATTTGTTGACAAGTTGGGGGCTGTCAATTTTGCTGTTTACGAGTTTATAAAGAAATAGAATATTTTGTGTGTAGTCAATTGGATTCGAGAATGATTTAGATTCACAATTGGACCCGGTAGGTGGCGCTGCAATCGGGACTTAGATTTTTATCTTTCAGAGCCGGACAACGTGTACAGGGCCCACTAGTTCTATATATTGGATAGATCTCAACATAACGGGTTCTTGTCAGTCAATAAGACAACGACTATCATTGGACAAGAGGGCAATGACGATTGCCCTTTGTACCTCTCTACGTTTTAACGGTTTTAAGCGTGGTATTTTATTTCGACGTTTCGGACACTTGTCGGTAGGTCAAAGATGTTATTAGCTTTAACATTACTCATTGTCATAGAGATATATAAACAGTAATTCTCGTTGCCCTCTTGTGCAGTTATTGCATTTGCCAAAGTCCCTTGCCTTCGGTGAGCAGGGGGCGCTAACCGCCAAGCAATCTTCGTATACATGCTACCCAAAGCCTAGTTGGAACTTTAATTAAAAATTAATTGTTTACGACAGTAATAATTTTCATTACCAATTATTTTGCACGGTTATAAAATGTCATAAATATGTAATTGATTTTGTTTCACATTAACAAGGTATATAAAATACAGCTGGTGAACAGAAATGAAGTTACCTGTAGCATTTCTGCTTTGTAAGAATTTTTGTAATTTCTTTTTAGGAATTATTTATTTATTTATCTTATTTTTTTCTATTGTAGGCGTTTAGCAGACAGGCAGATGGCCCACTTGATGGAAAGCGGTTACCATCGCCTATGGACATTTGCAACACCAAAGGTTCTACATATGCGCTGCTGCTCTTTGAAGGGAGACTGGAATCTGGTCACTAACGCCGGAACACAACTCACGTTGTGTACTGTCAAAAATCTCGGCATATGTCAAACTTTGGAATATGCTGCCTCTTACTATCAGAGAGGCCAAATCATTACCAATATTTAGAAATGTGATCAGAAAACACTAATTATCGACAAATAGCTATTATGTCTGATTAACAGAATATAATCATGCTAATACATTTATTATAATAACTTATTTATTATTGTATATTTTTTATTAGGTCGGGGAAAAAGTTTCTTCGCATTTTGTATAAAAATTCAAAAGGTTTTTTTATAAAATTTATTTACATTTGACTAAAGTATGTAGGTGCCATTTTGTTGGATAACTTTTTGCCATCTTGTAGGTAGCGACGTGATCCCATTGCTATAAAAATATTGGGGCTTCTGATCAAAAAACTGCGACAAGTGGTTTTGGCAGTCCTCTCGTGATGTTAACCTGACACTGCCTAAGGAATTCTGCAGAGACCGAAACAGTCTGTGAAGCCTGACCGGCCTTTGACCAAGATCTTTTTGCACGTTCTTGTCGTACGTGATCCACTTTTCATCACCAGTTATCAGCTTCTTCAAAAATGGTTCGGTTTCATTACGTCGTAATAAAGAATCACAAATGAGTACACGGTTCATTAGGTTTCTTTCAGTGAGCTCATGAGGCACCCAAATATGAGCTTTTTTGTGTACCCAGCTTTTTTCAAATGCGCCAAAACCGTTTTGTGGTCAATTCCCAGTTATCCAGCTATATCGTAACTACTAATATGCCGATCTTGCTCCACTTTTTCAAAAATGGCATCAATTTTGTCCGTAACAGGGCGACCAGAGCGACGTGCATCTTTGATATCAAAATTTACGGATTGAAAACGCTGAAACCAAATTTGCGCTACTCTCACAGATACTGCATTAGGTTAATAAACATCACAAATTTTTTTTCGCGGCTTGTGTTGCATTTTTACCTTTTTTGTAGTAAAAATTTAAAATGTATCGAATTTCTTTATTAGATTCACTCATTTTAACAATAAGAAAAACAAATGAAAATCACCCATTTTCCTAATTCGAATTTGGAATTATCTTCTTTAAAATGAAAACTTTGTAATGATACCAAAACCAGCCAGATACAAATGGTACAGCCAAAGAGATCTTATTACAAGTTCATAGATACTATATGCGAAAAGACTTTTTCCCCAACCTATTATATGACTATGTATATATGTATGTATTTGTATATTTATTTTTTAAACTAGTATGAGTATTTATGTATCTATTGCCTTTTTCCTGCACCACCTATATCGCCTGATTCAATTTTTTTTTCATTTAGGTTGCCTGGAAGAGCTCGCTTTGAGGGATAAGGCCGCCTGTTGTATTGCTTAGAAAAATATTGTAAATATGGTATGTTTTTGTAATTGTATATTTTGGTGTGCAATAAAGTGTTATTTCTTTCTCTCTCTCTCATGGTTATACGGCGGCATACTCTTGACCAGGGATGGCAGTCATCCAGTTGGGCAAATGCCGTACCACCTGGCAAACCACCTAAAGTTGGTAGGAAAAAGCAGGAACAGCATGAAATGCTAGGCCAATTTTCATATAAACTAACACAGCTAAATTGATAGAATAATAATGATGAAATCTGTCAAGTGCTTGTCAGACCAAGTACAGTGAAGTGTCCGGTGGAGGTACCGGTGATCCATTTGAATTTTGGCAAAAATGAAACCCTCACAATATCGTAATGTCTGTCCGTCCATTTATGCGGGTGTCAAGGCTATTTTTTCTAAAAAATGTTCTGAATCTATATGATACTGGACTTGAAATTCCCGGTGCATTCCAGGGACACAAAGTAGCGCAGCATGTAAAAATTCCCACGGGATTCCAAGGATAAAAAAATCACAAAATTTATTACAATAAATTTGGTATCGGTCAATGAAAAAAATCGCATTGGAATTGGTTTTTTTCATTCTGGCCATTTCAAATCATCCCCAGAAAAATTCCCGATAAAAAGTAGCGCAGATTTTAAGTCTAAGAATTAGCTGTCGATGAGCGAAAACCGCTCCGAAATCGGCCCAGTAGTTTTTACGCGAATCCCGAACAAACTGACAAAGACAAATAGACGAGAAATCTAAAAAACTTCATGGAGTCCTAGTCAGCTAAAACAATTTTTTAACTCTCTGTAAATACAATAGTAAAATATGACAGTGTGCGTTTCTAGTTACAAGCTATAAAATTTGTTAAAGATCAACCAGAAACCATACTGAATCCAACGCAAAAAGTATTGTTAAAGTCGGTTCAGAAACAAAAATGTTTTAGAACATATATTATAAAGAGAACCTCCTAATTTTTACGAAGTCGGTTAAAAAGAAAGACACAAAATAGTTTGGGGAACATTGCTCTGGAGTCACAAACTCGCCTTTCAAAAGAAACGTGGGTTGGAATCCTGACCAGAAACCGCTTAGACAGTTAGAATAGAATAGAAAACGCTTTATTGTTCACCACAGACACATTAAATCAACAATTTACAGTAGTCACATTAAACAGTGAAAGTAGGAGCAATGGGCGGCCTTATCGCTTTAGAGCGACCTCTTCCAGACAAGCCGGCCTATGAATTTTATGAACAGGAGATTCGCAAGTTATGACGGTGGTGTGCAAATTAAATACATATATAAATATCACACAATACATAGAACTAAAATGAATAAACAAGAACACATAATAATATTATATACTGCTACGTGCGAGCGGGGTACGCACTTAGGATTGGAAGAAAACACCAGTTTTTAACTAACGCTTTTATTGACTTACACAGCCGTGCGTGATTCCACTCTGCAGGGTTGCCGACGATAAGATGTCTCACTCACAATACCGTCGCCGATGTTGCGTAGACACGCCTTCTGCTGCTGTAGTGTTCACCACAGGAGGAGCTGGCTGAACTGCGGAGGGCAGTCCGCAGAATCAGCCACAGGCTCAAACGCAGCAGAGCGCGTCGTCCTCCAGACTATGTTGAGGAGAATGGACTCGTGGGGGAGTTCAGAGAGGCCAGAAAGGCCCTTTCGATCGCAATTCTGCGAGCGAAAGCCCGGGCTCGGGAGGAGCTCCTCGAGACACTGGACCGGGACCCTTGGGGGCGTCCGTACCGTGCGGCCCGCAACACGTTGCGGCCCTGCACCTCCACGGCTACGGAAACGCTCGAACCCGAGGTCCTCCGGTCGGTTATCGATGGGCTCTTCCCGGATCCGGGGATCTTCACTCCCCGATATGGGTCCAATCATTCCCGACACCTCGGAGGTGGAGCCTCACTCCATCACCGAGGAAGAGTTAGACGTCGCCCTGGACCGGCTCCGGGGCAGGAAGACGGCTCCGGGACCCGACGGGGTTCCGGGTCGGCTCCTCTTCCTGGCCGCCAAACACCTACGCGGCCAGCTGCGGGAACTGTTCGATGCCTGTATTCGCGCAGGTCAGTTCCCGTCGCAATGGAAGGAGGGCCGATTATGCCTGATTCCCAAGGGAGGCCGTCCTCCCAACGATCCGTCCGCCTACAGGCCCATAGTGTTGCTTAACGAGGTCGCCAAGGTTTTCGAGAAGATCTTAGCGGAACGCCTCGTTAAGCATCTCGATACTGTGGAGCCGGGGCTAGCACAGACGCAGTTCGGGTTTCGGCGGAGGCGCTCCACGTTGGACGCCTTCGAGACACTGCGATCTGTAACGGACGACGCAGTCCAAGCAAAGGATACTGTCCTGGCGGTTTCGCTAGACATAGCGAACGCCTTTAACAGCCTCCTCACGAGACGATTAGGAGGGGCTTCGTGCACACGGAGTCCCCCGTACCTCACGAGGCTGTTGGGCGCGTACCTCCAGGATAGATACATCCTTTGGGAGGGCGGCGAGTCCGAGAATCGCGCGATAGGTCGGCGACGCGTCGCGTGCGGCGTACCACAGGGGATCGGTCCTCGGGCCGGTTCTTTGGAACGTCGGTTATGACTGGATCCTTCGGGTTCCGGTCCTGCCCGGAATAGGGCTAATCTGCTTTGCGGATGACACCCTACTCACGGCACGCGCTGCGTCATTCGCGGAATCCGTGGACCTCGCCAACGCCGGGCTGGCGATCGTGGTCCGAAGAATAGGTAGGCTGGGCTTGAAGGTCTCCCCCGCGAAAACGGAGGCCATCATGTTCCATAGGCGGTTTCGCAATCCCCCCGCGGACTTGTCCGTTACAGTCCAAGGGGTGGACATTCGTGTAGGCCCCCAGATGAAATATCTGGGGCTAATTCTTGATGGGAAATGGCTGTTCAAAGCGCACTTTGAGCAGCTAGTTCCCAAGCTCGTGAGGTCCGCAGGCGCCCTCTCTCGGCTTCTTCCCAACGTGGGGGGACCGGGGGGGACGACTAGGAAACTCTACATGGGCATCCTTAGGAGTATGGCCCTGTACGGTGCACCCGTATGGTCCACTGCACTTCACCGCCACAATAGGACTTTGTTGTGCCGCGCACAACGGGTCCTGGCGGTGAGGACCATCCGAGGATACCGTACAGTGTCGTGGACGGCGTCGACACTCTTGGCAGGCGATCCGCCCTGGCCTCTCCAGGCGGACGTGATAGCCAAAGTTCGGCGCTCCCGACAGGATGCCCTCGCCCGTGGCCTGGTCTATGGCCAGGCCGAACTCCAGGTGATCAGGACGCGGGAAACCGCGGCCATGATCCAATCTTGGTCAGTAGAGTTGGAAAACCCTGTTGCTGGCATTGACACGGTGGAGGCGGTTCGACCGCAGCTGTTGCGATGGCTCTCGCGGAAACGCGGGACCCTGACCTTCAGAATGACACAGATACTTACCGGGCACGGTTGCTTCGATAAGTATCTGTGTCAGATTGCGGGCTGCTTGCCTTCACCCCAATGCCGCCAGTGTGGCGCGCTGGACACGGCGTTACACACGCTAGTCGAGTGCGCAGCATGGGCACCTCAGAGGTTTGAACTCGAGACACTTGTAGGACCGATCGAATCGCTGGGCGATCTGGTGCAAGCCATGCTGCACAGCGACGATTGGTGGGTGGGTGCGGCCAATTTCTGCGAGACGGTAGTGTCTCATAAGGAGGCCGCGGAACGAGATAGGGAGAGAGATGGTAGTGCGCATGCGTCTCGCGGGCGCCGACGTCAGTTGGGAGCCCGGAGGCGCAGGTATGCGCATGACCTCCTCCCTGAAATACCGCTGCAGGGGCCCTCTAGCATCTAGGGAGCAGAGGAGTCTTCACCCCTGTTGACGAAGTGAGTTTGCCTCTCCGGGGCATTCTCAAGCACTTGTGCGCTAGGATCGGTGTGGGCGTAACTACGTTCTGTATCTCACGCCTTTCCTGCCATAAGCGCGGGGCACATGGGAGGAGGGTGGTTTTAGTGGGGTATTGATTAGTCGAGTCTCCACACAAGCCGGTTGATTATTGTTTGGATTGCCTCAGTGGAAAGCCTCCATGATCAACAACGGTCTAATCCCTAGCAAAGGACCCGGTATGTGCGAAATGCATTTCCCCCGCCTTAAAAAAAAAAAAAAAAAAAAAAAAAAAAATGTTCACCACAGAATTTACCGCGCGTAGCTCGCCTCTGGACCTCCTTTTAAACTACGCGCAACTCCTCCTTCACAAAACTGTCCACTACACTTTTTACTAAATTCACCACTAAACTCGTCACTGTCTTCTATTAACTCTTCTTCCAACTCTTTCGTATAACACTTGTCGCTTCACCGTCTTGAACTGAACTCAACTCTAAACTGCCCGGTAGGCGCGCCTTATGCTGCTTATATACCCGGCAGAATTTTCTGGAACCCATAATTTTGTTATTCTTTTCTTCACTATCTGTCGCTTTCTAAACATCTCTCTATCTCTGTCTTTTCCTCTGCGAACTTTCTATTCTAGAACTTTCGTTTACTGTCTATCCCTTTCCAACATGTATCTGTCCTTGTCTTTTCTTTCCAGAATCTTCTACCTTTTTCTAAAAGTCTCGAGGCCGGCTTACGCTGGCGGAAAGTTCTACCCTCGGTCGCCACAATACCTATATATACTAATATGTAAATTTACATGCAATTAGGTATAAATATTTATTAAAGTGTGAGATAACATGCCCGTTTTAAGCAGTTTTTAAAAAATGGGGAGTGACTGCCTGTCTTACGTTTCGGGCAATGAATTTCAAAGCCGAACATGCACAGCGAAGGATTTGGTGTAGAATGTAAAAATGTGTGCTGTTGTTTTTAAGGCAAAATTAAGTGAAGAGCGCAAATTAAGGGGGTGAGATGTATGTAAGGGGGAGGAAATGGAACGTTCCCTAAGATAGGAAGGCGTGGACAGTTTTCTGACATTAAAGTGCACGTTGTTACAATCACCACGTGCATGCTGATGGCGATGGAAAGCATCGTAATGAGACCCACACAGATCGAGATGTCCATTTGTATATTCCACTTATCCAGCGATGTGAAAGATAATGCATGCATTTGGCGATTTTTCTTGCTTCTAGTTATGTCAATATCCGTAATAAAGACGAGAGACTTCGTTGACGTGGAATCATCATACATAAAGCACGATGAAGAAGGCGACTTCTTCAAAGCCGATTTGAGGCTCACCAGGGAGTTGAATAGGAGGATGGGTTCGAGGGACAACGTCAGCCACATCCTGTCGCGATGGAAGAGGAGAGTCTCGCCCGAAACTGTCAAGAAGGAGATACACTTCTGGGGTTTAGAACAGTAAAAAGTTTCTTTTTTCTTAAGTGTATCTAGGCAGTATTAGTATTTTTGTACGTGGTAGAGCCAAGTTGGAATCATTATCTTCATATAGCTTGATCGGTGTGATACCACACTCTCATAGAATATCGGCATGAAACAGTTAGCCGTGAAATTTTCGATCTCATATCGCATCGCCTCTATACTGTTCCTCTTGTCGATTCCCTCTATCTGATCGCTCAAGTCCATCCTTAAGGCTGGCTTCGCAATAAAAAAAATTAGTACACATGAATAAGGTCGTGGCCAGACCTATAGAGGCCTTATAGGACGTGATAGAGGCCTTAGCCGAACTGAAGGTCTAACATCAAATGAGAGATTTCTTATAGCATCAGCTCGAAAAGGCATATTTCACTAACTTGATCGTTATAGGTCAAGATAGAGTTTTCGTTTTCCATGTCTTTTATTTTCTATTCTTTTCTTTACTAGAGATGATAAAAATGGTAGTCTATGTTTTTTATTTACTTTTTCTTCTTTTCTTTTTACTTATTTTATTTTATTTCTGAAGGGCAGCAGACAGACTGACGGCTCAACTGTGATGGAAAGTGGTTACCGTCGTCTATGGACATTAGCAATACCAGAGGTGCTGGCAATGTGCTGCCGGCCTTGAAGGAGAAACTGGAATCTGGCCACTGTTGCCGGAACACAACTCAAAAACTTGTTATCGCGGCATACTCTAGACCAGGGATGGTAACCATCCAGTCGGGCAAATGCCCTACCACCTGGCTATGGGTTGTCTTATTGCCTCTTATGATAGGCCGCCCCAACGCAGGAAATTGTATTCTTTCTCCGTTCCTGCACGAAGAAACAAACATTACATTTATATTTTGTATTCAATTGACTGTCTATTTTGTACATTCTGCTATATTTACATTCTAGTTTACTTGTATCTGTTAAAATGCATTATTTAAAATAAGTGGATGGATGTATCACAGTCGTTACCTTGAAATGACGTCACTTAAACTCTAAGTGCGATGAGGGTTAGCTGTGCAATTTCGAAACCTGGCAACTGACATTTAATTGAATGTTTGGGCATTGCCTTGTCGTGGATATGCCCGTTACACGCGTATACATATAATAATATATAATAACAGCCCACTGCTGGGCCCGGGCCTCCCATTTTTGGGGAAAGGGCAGTATACCCGCCACGCCTGTCCAACGCAGTTTGGCAGGGTTGACACATCGGTTACCTCGATGTGCAGATTTCATCACGATGTTTTCCTTCACCGTTGTAAGCGCGTGGTGATTGTAACAATATGCACATTAGGTTAGAAAACTGCCTAAGTGGTGAATGCGTCTCGGCTAAGATTCGAACCTGCGCTCTTTGAGTTTGAGACACGTGCGCTAGCCATTACGCTACCACGACTATCACGTAAACGCGCATACAACAAAGTAATGGCGAAAAAAGAAAAAATAATACATTTTAAAATTGTATTTTGACATTATTGTTTGGAATCAATGTGAAAAAAAGTGCTCTAATCTGTATAAAATTACCAAAATATATACAGCGTTATTCATAAACAATTGTTGATTAGCGTTCTAAACATTAGTTAACTAAACCACCGATTAAGCCTTAAACATTATTTAAAAGATTCTTATAATTTTTTTACATTGCTAACTAAATACTACTTAACTTTTTTACCCTAACAACTTTTTGGTAGAATATGAGCGGTACGAACAATGTTCTTATTAAATATCTGTCTCTGTCGGCTGACGCACTACGTACTCAGCACATAAAAGAGTGTTATTTACGATTGAAACTAGGGTAAATAGGTAAATATTTCATCATAGGATCTAACCTATATTTATAAACCTTAACACTAGAGCACCTGAATTCATATATATCCAATACATCTTGCTTAATAATGTGTAAATCATCACCGAAAACAAAAGGTTCAATTTTTTGTTTCAATCTTAACGAAATCAAACACCAGCTATTAAAAGCAACAATGGTTTTGTCCGCCATTTTGTTACTTAAGAGTTAAACAGTGGGCTGAGGTTTTTTAATCTGACAGCTAGTTTTAACAGCTTATTAAGTCTAAATACTGTTTATGAAAACAATTTTCTTTAAATAAATGTTTAAAGTATTACTTAAAAAAACAACGTTTATGAATAACGCTGATAATTGTTAACTATTGAAATCCAGAATTTCCTTCAGTAGTAATAAAAGTCATAGTTATCGGCTCATACTCAGTTTATTCCATGGTCCTTCGAGCCGGATCTAGTTTTAAAGTTAAAAGTGTTGTGTTGAATATTCTTGTTGAAACATATAAAAACTGTATTATGAATGATATCATTCCTAATAAGCGAAATAAATACTTTTATAATAGCATGTCTAAAATTTACATATTGTTCATTGTGCTGTATAATCTCTTAAGAATCTCTTGATAGTTACCAAATCGCAGCTGTAACATTAATTATGTATGTTTTTAGAGACGAAAAGGATTTTCTGAATGCTATGGGGTTGCACAATGAGACGAGACGTACTTACAGCTGGATATACCCCAACGATCCCAAAAACTTCACGATGAAGCACAAAATTTTGGACATGATGCAACAGGTGTCGTTAATAAACTTTATCTAAATAATTATATAAGACCACTAAGTAATCTTAATTTAAAATCTCTCTTTGATCTTCACAAAGAATAATTAGTGGTTTTTATTAATATTGTTACAACTTAGCCAAAATTCCACGAAGCACGCCGGCAAATGTGAATGTACACCTGCCGGCCATAAAGCTAAAGTTTTATTACCTGCCCGCATTTGCACTTCTTTTGTTTCCTTTGTGTTTAATATTTGTAATTAGAAAAGCCGCCTATTGTGTATTGTAATCCTCTCTGATAGGCCGTGGCCAGGTGTGGTTCTAAGCAACTATTGTAAGCTGAGTATAAAGGGATGCCCGAACGGAGAGATCGGCAGTCAAGCGACGACTACGATACCAGCAAGATGTGTGTACATTCGATGAGCTATATAGTGACGGACTTTGCGCGCGTTATTAAATGGTGCATTACATTTGGACTTATTGCGTCCGGTTATATTTGTACCTGTTATACGTGTTTGTATAGTTCTAATAAATTCTATAGTAATTCCAAACGGCATTTTAATTCGAGTCCTGTGTAGCTCGTAACAATATATTGATATAAGCTTGGACTGTAATTTAATTACATAATCATTATGTCAGTGTTCAATTTGTTTTGTGTTAGAAGAAACGATAAAAAGCATAAAAAACAATACCTAATCCCTTTTCTTTCTTTCATTGCGGCATTATTCCAAATTAATATCAACTTAAGTTATGACTTATTTATATATAGTCATAAGGTGGCGAAGTCCGTCAGTGGGGGAACTCTATACACCTCTCATTATTTCGGTGTTTGAATAGTTACGACGACAACAAGCTTAGTGAAGCTTGTAAGTACTAGTGAAGTTAAGACACCATTGAATTCCATCTTCGAATTGTAGTTGGCGTTAAAATCCGTTTAAAAAGTTAAAAAACGAGCGATGTAATTCAAATTCAAATTCAAAAGTTTTTTACAAAATGAGTTCCACTGGAGAACACTTTTTGAAGTGCATACATATAAGTTAAGATTTAATTTTTGTTCCTATTCTATTTACACCGCTTCGCAACGTGTTATTGCTGTTAAGGAGAAGAAGCGGCAAGAAACTCCCCAGCAACACGTCTAGCCAAATATTGTTTTTCTTTATATTTCTTATTCTATTTATATCTACGTACTACGTAACTTATGAATTTACCCCATTGAAGGACTTCGCCACCTTGACTATAATTCAACAAATTTCATCGCTCTAAAACTACAGAGCTTTTGTACATTAAAAATCGATTTCAAAATTAACATTTTTGTCTTACGTACCCAAAAGTCTGGTCTACTTCGAGCAATTTTTAAGCACGTCCTTATTGAATCGGACATTAGAGTTATAAATTTAATTGCAACACTTACATTATTATACATTATGAATAGACTGACTTTGTAAAAGAAAACTTAACTTGGTTACATTGTATTCTAGCCATAGTCCCTCGAGACTATCAGTGGAATACTGTACCTAGGTCACCGTCTTCTATGAGTAATAGAAAGTTAAACATTTCATCTGCATACTCACTTTATTTTTAGAATTTACTTTCTTGTTTTTATTTGTTATTGCTTGGCTGTAAATATAAAATAAAGAATACTTTAACAATTTCTCTCTTTTACCTTCTCCCAAATATTTGGGGTCGGCACAATATGTTTTTTCCTTCCATTCTCCTCTATTTTGACATACGTCCTCTGTCTTTACATTCTATCCATCTTGTAGTTCAGCATTCTTTTCGTCACGTGACTTTCATCTCTACATTACATGCCCATACCTCCTTAATCTTCTTCCTCTCAATTCTCCAGTCACGGGTGCAACATTCAAAGGTCTCCTTATGCACTTATTTCTCACCTTATATCTAATAAATGGTAATAAAAATACGTTTTAACGGTTTTAAGTGCGGTAATTTATTTGATTTTTATTATTCCGACGTTTCGGCAATTAATATATAACTTACATAGATTAGGCTAAAATTAGGCGTAAATTTGATTAGGCTCCCATAGAGTAAATAATAACCATAAACAAAATTAAAATGAACATGTTGCCGGTAGGTTAAATAAAATTTTAACAATACTCATTGTCACTTGACATCTTTGTCTTCCGTGATCACGGCTACATAAAAAAAATCAAATAAATCACCGCGCTTAAAACCGTTAAAACGTAATTTTATAATGTATAGTAGTCACGAAAACTTAGAAAATATTATAGAATAAATCATATTTCAGGCAATATATGCGACCCAAAAACGCGTAGATGTGTTCCAGAATATATCCGCCAAGTACGAAAAGCACACTGGTTTCATTTTCGGCGCGTATTTCGCCGCCCTCGACAAGTGGTTGACCGACATGTACATAGCGTATTGCTGGGTCGCGTTGAAAAGGAGGATAGTGTGGGTTAACATCATCTACCACAGCCACCTCGCCAAGAAGAACGTGGACATCACCTACACCGTGGAGCAACTCACGCGCCTCTACAATCAGAGGCAGAGCAAGCTCAAGAGCCCCAAAGTGGAAATTGACACCGGAAAGCTTGGCCAAGGTTGATAACCTATCATTTAGGTCGGCACAATATTTCCTTGCATACTGCTCTATTCTGGCATCTCTTTTTGGTCTGCCTTTTACATTCGTATCTGTCGATTTATTTTTTATTGCGAAGCTGGCAAACAGGAAACGTCGCCTTTAGACGTTTGCAACACCAGGGGTGAAGTGCAGCGCGTTGCCAGCCTTGAGAATGAAATAGGAGGGGCGGGGATTTGGCAACTAATGTTTAATATATTAGGTTGGGGAAAAAGTTTCTTCACATTTTATATAAAAATTCAAAAGGTTTTTTTTATAAAGTTTATTTAGATTTGACTAAAGTATGTAGGTGCCATTTTGTTGGATAACTTTTTGCCATCTTGTAGGTAGGGACGTGATCCCATTGCTATAAAAATATTGGGGCTTCTGATCAAAAAACTGCGACAAGTGGTTTTGGCAGTCCTCTCGTGATGTTAACCTGACACTGCCTAAGGAATTCTGCAGAGACCGAAACAGGTG
Organism: Dendrolimus houi; assembly: GCA_039645545.1. Taxonomy (NCBI): domain Eukaryota; kingdom Metazoa; phylum Arthropoda; class Insecta; order Lepidoptera; family Lasiocampidae; genus Dendrolimus; species Dendrolimus houi. Next base: position 325,720 of record CM077133.1, read on the forward strand.
AAAATCTGAAGGTGCAAGGTCAGGACTATACGGCGGATACATTAACACCTCCCAGCCAAACTCTCGTAATTTTTGCTGAGTGGCTAAAGATATGTGAGGTCTAGCGTTATCATGGTGATAAACCACACCCCTTCTGTTGATTAATTCCGGCCGCTTTCTCTCAACTTTTTGCTTTAATCTCATCAGTTGTTCGCAGTACAGTTCAGGATCTATAGTCCTGCCTGGCGGTAACAGCTCATAATGAATAATGCCCTTCCAATCCCACCATATACACAGCATCACCTTGTTGTGAGTTAACTCGGGTTTCGCCACAGTCTGTGAAGCCTGACCGGCCTTTGACCACGATCTTTTTCGCACGTTCTTGTCGTATGTGATCCACTTTACATCACCAGTTATCAGCTTCTTCAAAAATGGTACGGTTTCATTACGTCGTAATAAAGAATCGCAAATGAGTACACGGTTCATTAGGTTTCTTTCAGTGAACTCATGAGGCACCCAAATATCGAGCTTTTTGTGTACCCACGCTTTTTCAAATGCGCCAAAACCGTTTTGTGGTCAATTCCCAGTTCTCCAGCTACATCGTAACTACTAATATGCCGATTTGCTCCACTTTTTAAAAAATGGCATCAATTTTGTCCGTAACAGGGCGACCAGAGCGACGTGCATCTTTGATATCAAAATTTCCGGATTGAAAACGCTTAAACCAAATTTGCGCTACTGTCATAGATACTGCATTAGGTCCATAAACATCAGAAATTGTTTTCGCGGCTTGTGTTACATTTTTACCTTTTTTGTAGTAAAGTTTTAAAATGCATCGAATTTCTTCATTAGATTCACTCATTTTAACAATAAGAAAAACAAATGAAAATCACACATTTTTCCTAATTTGAATTTGGAATTGTCTTCTTTAAAATTAAAACTTTTTAATGATACCAAAACCAGCCAGATACAAATGGTATAGCCAAAGATATCTTATTACAAGTTCATACATACTATATGCGAAAAGACTTTTTCCCCAACCTATTACGAACGATGATGATGATTTTACAATTCGTCATATACCGATGAATTTTTCAAGTGTGCCAAATTCTAAATAGCAAAAAACACTCAAAGGAGTCTTGTTGCCGATTTTGACGGAAACTAGTGGTGTTACAGTAAAACCTCTTTAAGTCGAACCTCGATAGATCGAAAACCTTACAAACTCGAAAAAAAATGTGCCCTTCCCTTCAAGCCCCAAAACCTCCGTTGCTTGAAATCTGAACCTTCAAAAGTCCCTGTAAGCAAATTCAGTACTGATTCTCCCTCTACAACTCGAAAAAATAAATTGTACTTCTGTATTTCGAACATAGCAATATTTGATTTTACAACTTGATATGTTAAAAATCGACTTTAAGAATATGGCTATAATGTAGATAGATAACACTTTATTGCACACCAAAATTTACAATTACAAAAACAGACCATATTTACAATATTTTCTAGGCAATACAACAGGCGGCCTTATCGCTTAAAGCGATCTCTTCCAGGCAACCTAAATGAAAGAAATTTGAATCAGGTGATATAGGTGGTGCAGGAAAAAGGTAATAGATACATAAATTAGTTTAAGAAATGAATATACAAATACATACATATATACAATAATACATAAGTTATTATAATAAATGTATTAGCATTATTATATTCTGTTAATCAGACATAGTTATTTGTGGACAAATAGTGTTTTCTGAGCAAATTTGGTATATACATACATCATTGTTTCTTAGAAATAAATGTAAAAAGTGTATATAATGAAACGATTCTGAGAAAATTATCAGAAGTAGTTTGGGCCTACTGTAATAAACACAAATTAACTTCAAAAAATACTAAGTCGAAAAATCTATAATTCGATATTTTTGGCGTCTCTCTTGAAGTTCAACTTACAGAGGTTTTACTGTAGTAGAGTTTTCAAAAATTAATTACCCTTGCCAGAGATCTAATTATTATTACACCAAATCATAGTGCTGGTTGTAAAGATCAATTTCTGTGAAGGAATGTCACACGGCAAACCAAGGTAAATGGTTGTTTTTGAACAAGATTTTCTATTTCCTATTTTGTTAGTGATTTTCGCTGTTTTGTATAGTTCAGGATTTGGCAATTTGAGACAATGAAACTCCAGTGTCAACAGATTTTATTAGCCTCTTATACTTACAGTTAAAGAATGAGTCAAAACAATTTATCACTCTTATTTAAATGAATATAATAACAGGGGGGGCACATCGGTTATCTCGATGTGCAGGTTTTATTCCCGATGTTTTCTCTCACCGTTGCTAGCACGTGGTATGCACATTAGGTCGAAAACTGCCTAAGAGCCTGCTTAAATTTAAAAACATATTTACAAAATATCTTAATTAATAGTCTTCAATGATGATCCTTGTGATGACTTGTATTCCTAATTTGTTGAGCTTCCAAATATCATCTTCAGCAGGACAAGGCGGCAATTAGAAATTTTTGACTCCATCCTTGGATTCGACGACATCGTTGTCATAGTCTTCCTCGATCTTGAGCAGCACGTCCAACACTTGCCTTTTGACCTTCGCCTGGTATTTCTTCGGCAGTCTTTTGGTGCTTTGGCAGACGCTCGCGAAGAACAGGTCCAAAGAGTCCTGGTCCCCGTGACCTGGGTCCCATACTTCGGACTCCGGGTCCGACTGCTGGGGTTCCGTTTCATCCATTTTTATATCCTCTTTTATTGCTGTTCTTTCATTCCTGCAGACAGAGGAAATTAGTAGTGACGGGGAACTAATCGTTGTTTCAAAACAACAAGCTTTGAAACAACTCTTTAGTCTCGAATAATCTAGGATATTGTTTCTCAACGATTTTATGTCCTGACCCACGATAAAATCAAAAAGTTAAGTAAAAAGTCTTGCGACCTCTTGACTATGAACTTATTAATAATATTTTATTTATACGTTTGATTGAATTGAATCTTTTGTATATAGGTCTTATTATTTTTAACAGACTGCGATGATATATATGATGCGAATAATAACCATGACGCCCACAAGGGTCGCGACCCACTCTGAGAAACGATGATCTAAAGTCTAGACTAGTGGTTCCCAAACTTATTTTCTATACTGCCCACTTTGAGAATGAATTATTTTTTAGCGCCCCCATTTTTTCATTTACTTAAAAACCAGTATAACGTAAAATTAAATTAATTGATTATTGTGAGCTATGTTAGCGAAGATTAAAAATTCATTCTAAACGAGACTTTTACTATACCTAAGCGCAGTAGGTAGTACACAACGGCGCTGAGGTCTCAAGTTAACTCTTACGGGCTACACCTGCCAATGAGAATGATTATTGAAACGGGTTTCTGGGTCTCTTACCTTTCGGCCTGCAGCGCCCACAAGGGGGCGTTATCGCCCACTTTGGGAAAGGATGGTCTAGAGCATAGATTCGCAAACTGGGCGATACCGCACCTCAGTGGGCGCCGAGGCTATCTGAGGGAGCGATTGAAACTTTACGTAATATTGGAGGGCGCTCAATAAAATTCAGTGGACGGTAGAAAGTATAACTGAATGTTTAATGTAAAATATTTCTTTTTAAATATATAGTCTCTTTATTGCGTAGTTTCTGTTCTACACATCGGGATACTTGAATGTTTCACAATTCGGTAATTTTTTTATAGGTTAAGTAGATTTTTACCTTAAGCTGTTATTGTTTATTTCCTTACAGATTTCTGTAAAAAATTTAGACTAAGTAATTCTGGGTATTCAATTTTTCCTAAAGTGGGAGGTACACCAAAAAAGTTTGAGAATCATTAATCCAACACAACATTCAGTCGGGAGTTGGCGCTTGATGAAAATAAAAAGCCTTCCCACATGTAAAAGACCTTGGGTAGTTAGGGTTCACAACTACCCTTAAGTTAGACTCGAGGATTAGTGCCATTAGACCATTAATAGATGCTCTAAGATAGTGCCATTCTAGAAAACTCTGGAATACCCAGTAAAAATCTGCTATTCATAATAATCAACCAAACATTTTTTAAAGTTACTATAAACTTTGTATAATTGTTATGAATAAATGAGTTAGTCTTAAGTTAATAGTCTTATAAATAATGCATTGAGGAGCAGCTTAAATTAGTTTTAATGCATCATAATTCGAGCATTAAATCCCGGCTACGTTCAAAGCCTCCGCTTTTCTACTCTTTCTTCTCCTCTTTGGGTGGTCTTCGGCATCCCTTACTGTGAGTCCCAGGCATGTTATATATACCTCACGACGCCATAAAGTTAGTGTTAGGTTAGTGATATGGCACAATACCTCCTCATCGTCATATAGGGTAGCACGAATGCCATCCGATTTTGGAACCTCCACTTCTTGCAAGGCGCGCCCGCCTTGGTGGTTGCGCCCTGCTTGCTCCTCTTCAGCGCTTGCCTCATTGAGTCCCTCAGGATCTTCCATTCTCGCTTCAGGACCTCACCTGGAAAACATTTTTCTTTATCAGCTTATGTTCGAAGCCTTAGAAAAAAAAGAATTTAAAAAATCTAGGTAAGAAATCCTAAAAGTCTTTATGGCTGTAGAACTATAAGTTCAACTAAAATAATTTTTTAAGAAGCTTTTTTCCCAAATTGACATCCTCTTCCATTATTCTTGAACATAATTGAACCCACGAAGTATAATTAATAAACTTTCAAACTATTAATGTTATTATAACATATAATTGTTAGAAATTAACAAAATATTATAGTCATGAAAAAGGCGCTTCATATAGTTTGGATAAAAGTACATTGTATCCAAGACGTTTTTATTTAAGTGTCAAGTGTCAAAACCATTGATTGTCTATACTGTCAACAACCCCGCGGTGTGTGTGATTGTATAGTAAAAAACTACAAAATAAGCGTTGTTCTTATATAAAAATTTATGTATTGAAGAAAGTAGATATTTGTTGATATAATTAACACCAAGAAGCAGTTTCTAATTATTATTGAGGTTGCAATAAAAGTTAAAACATATAAAGCAGTTGAAACGACAGCTTTGAGAAGTATATGTGCGGTTAGCTTGAATGATATGATAAGGGAACGTTGTGGATTGAAAGAAGATGTAATAAGAAGAGTTGAAAAAGGAAAAGGTGGTTTGGACATGTAGAGAGAATGGATAAAAGTAGAATCACAAAACAGGTGTATGACAGTATTGTGAATTGTAGAGTTGTTGCCGGTAGACTGAGACGAACACACCATGACCAAATATCAGAAATGTTAAAGAGAGGTCAGGTAAAAAGCATCTCAAATAAACGTGCATATATGAAAAGGTTAATGAAAGTAGGCGAAGCGAAAGTTGTTTGCCAGGATCGTCGCAAGTGGAGATTCATAGTCTCTGCCTACCCCCATGCGAAACAGGCGTGATATTGTGTATATATGTATGTACATATAAAACAGGCATTTATTTTATTGCATTCATATAGCTGGAACACAAGCTTTATTCATATCAAAAATTTCCAACCGGTTAGCGATTTAAGATCTCTTTCGATGTTATTATAATTATGCTAATACATATTGTAATATGTAATCTTAATACAGGAATACAAATAAAATAAATATTAAATTACAGACAAACAACGTTGAGGATATTAGGTACACTTGTGTCATATTAGAGCAATTATCAAAATGTCGTTTCCGATGTTTAGCCTAAAACTACTAAACTAAAAACCAAATCCGGTCATTATAAAATGCACGTCTAATTGTCTGTCTGACTAAATAATGAAAGTACTGACTGTTGGCTCCCAATCTCTCCGATATTTCCAGCCAACAGCGATCTCTGACATCGATGTCGCGATGGTTCTCATGGCGAGTGTCGTAGAGCACCGGATACTTCTTCACTTCGTCGATAAGTCTCTCTCTAGACTGGCGTGAGTTCATTCCGAGTGTCGACAGTCGCGCGGAGCAAATGTCGCGGCTATACTAAGCGATAAACTCGATAAAGCGCGGCGAACACGAGCGAGACCGCGCTATACATCCGCGGCATAGCAAATCGCAAGTGCTGGGCGGCGTGGCTTAATGTAGATTGTAGTTCACACAGAGCAGACACTCTTTTCTGACGTTATCAGGTTTTAATATCTATTAAACCGGAAAATAATTTGAATTTTGTTGTATTATATACCATTAACTATACCATATAACTTTTAGGTAAAATTATTAGAAGGCTAGATTTTCTACCATGATTCATACATATTTTTAATAACTTTTCATTTAGTTTTATCCTAACTTATATTATAAATTCGAATGTGTTTTTTTGTTTGTGACGCTTTCACGCCTTGACTATGCAACAGATTGTCACGAAATTTTGCATATACATTTTTAGAGATAGGAAAGGACACGGCACCTTTCGTTCCGATAAAAATACTGTTCTCGAGGGATAGGTATTCGAAAAGATGGTGCTCCGACGGTGTTTTATTGACTCCACCGTTGCAATTCACTCACAAATACATCGTCATGGCAACGACAATGACAATGTAATTTCAATGTGTTGCATTCATGGTTAGTTCCATTTTTGTTAGATGGCTTTACCATGATTACAATTTTGAATTAAAAATTGAGTTTGAAATTTCCAAGGACTGTGACTGTGTGACTCCCAACAGCCGGTACTCCACTCTGTCTACAAACTTTATATTACTGCGAGCGAAGCTGAGAGCAAAAGCTAGTGATTTGCAAACTTGAATAGTCATGGCATATGACTTGATACATAAACCATGCAAAGTTTGAGAAAAACAAAAGTACATACACATTAAGATTTCAAAATGTAGCTCTATTGAGTAGTGAGTTTCTTACTGTTTGTAAACTAAGGTTTAAATTTTGTATTGGATTAAAATTTATTATTGTATTCGAAAAGACGTAAATTAAAACGAGTAAATTATACTGAGTTTTATGCCTACGCTGCTGATCTCCACTACATGATCTTTGGCAGGGCGACGTTGTCGGGCCGCACGGCGCGCTGCCAGTTCGCTCGCCGGCCGGCGAATGACGACCAAACCTGTTTAGAACATAATGTTCACTCTTTTTATAACCAATGTTTATATTTTGTACGTACGACAAGATTGCGTTTGCTTCGGAGCAAACTATGAAACTAAATAGACAAAAACGAAAATAAATGAATTAAAAGAGCATTGTTTTATAATTGAGTTGCTTTAGAAATAAAATTTAAAGACAAATCAATGTCATAGATATGGTTTCATAGTTGTCTTGCGGTTAATATTTATCTACTAGCAGTGACAGTTCGTTCGTGTTGCCATGATGGCCATACCGCGTTCAAAACGAGGGACTTCCTGGACAGCACGCCGGTCAAACTCCTGGGTCACCCTCCTTACAGCTCTTACCTAGCACCGTGTGACTTCTTTTTATTCCCGAAAATAAAAAATCAGCTTAAAGGGATGATACAATTTTCGTCGCCGGAAGATGCGCTGTCAGCGTCCTAGCAAGCTCTAAACGAGGTGTTAGCGGCAGAGTGGAAAAAGTGTTTCGAAAACTGGTTCAGACGCATGAAACTTTGTATAGAGGCTGGTGGAGAGTTTAATAAAAAAATATTTACCTATAGAACATGTTTTTTTATTTTCGTAAAACTTTCTAAGTGTCCCACGCATGTTGCAGTTTTGGAATCTGTTCTGCATTTTTCAATTAATTGTTTGTACAATCACATATTTCTAAAATTATTATAGTCGGACAGATTATGATTAAATTCATTCACTTGCCTACTTTATCGATTGAATTTTGACATTACTTGTAGAGCTTATGCAAAATTTTAATGGATAGTAAGGCAAATGGACGGTCGGTAGAATATAGGAACCAGCCATTGGTGGCTAATTGGATATTAGTATGTACACATTTTTTTTTATTTCACCCCTAAGTTTAATTAAAGGATTTTTTTTTGGTTTTTGTAATTTGACTACCTACATGATTAATTAGGTGCTACAAAACGCTATGTCCATACTTGACTCAATCAAGACCACGGTTTCTATCTTCGTAAAATTGTTTTGTTTCAATAATGACTTGAGTATTTTTCTACATTATGTACAAATTGCAAAACAATATAATATATACAACGTAGTGTTTTTCAAATTGTTTTCACTAAATATTTAATATATCTTATTGTGAACGCTAAAAATAGTTTTAACACGCTTCGTGGTTACATTATTTGAGTTTTTCTGTGTATAGAAATATATATATCTGTGAAATCTTCTTGAAATAGTCGTGTAAATGACTTAAATATACGGAAAACAGGTACTCATTATATACATTTTTTATTAACAGCTTTTTTGCAAACTCGTTGAATGTTTTAACATTTAATAAAAGTGTTGTTTTTACTTACATAGTTGGGAGAATAATTTTGCTTATATATTCAAATATATATTCCCAAAAATAGGAGTATTTTTGCGACAAACGGATTCAAAGTTTATGTCGCTTATAAATCTTTATATTATGTATTTTAAAACTTGTTAATACCCCAGAAATAAAGTATCAATATCGATTATAGCGTTATTTTTATTATATCTCAAATCAAGTACACTATATTATATCTACAAATACATATTTAAATTATATACATTCGATAAATTCAACAACTTGTTACATCAATTTCCTCGATAGATGGCGTTAGCCGTCTTAAAATTAAACACCAATTTGTAATATTTCATATGAAATGTACCTCCAAACGTTTTTTTTTTACTGTCTTTTTCTTTACTCTTATTTCATTAACGAAAACCTGGCTTCAGTTAAATTGTAGATTTCATAGGAAACACACAATTATCCTACATTTTTAATCAAGGTTACTTGTAAAAACATATACAGCAAACTATTCAAGTTCCCATTAAAGACTCAGGTGGATAGCTAAAGAGATCAGATTGGTAACATATTACTTTTTAGGATTTATTTCAATAGCCATTTTGGTCTTTGTATGTTGTCACAGTTGTTCTTCTCTGTAATCACTGCATGTATATTAGACAGTAAGGTAAAATAATAGAAAGAAATGAAGCTTAGGTGTGATCGCCATATACTTAACTAATAGTTGAAATAATTGTCATTAGTGTACATGATGTGTCGTGTGGTGTATGGTTTGATCTTGAAAAATCATGACGACTTACTTTAATAACTTTTTAAAGGTATCAATATAAAGTAGAATATTTAAAGAAAATAGTCCTTATTCTTTAATGTACGCAAAAAGTTATATACAAGATTATAGAATAGGGGTGATGTACAAAGACGAGCTCAACCCCAAAAGAGATTTCTTCCAGCAAACCTGAGTCTAGCGAGAAGGGGAGAAGCAAAAGGCAGGGTTGTGTACACTAAAATATTTTATGATTTAACTATACAATATGTAATATAAACATATTAATCAAAATAAATTTAAGACAGTGTGCTCTTTGACTTTTTTTGAAACTGCTCTCCGATGAATCATCTCTGATCGTATGTGGCAGGGCGTCCCATAGTTTAACTGCGTGGACGCATAAAGAACAACTATAAATAGTTTTAGAGCTTTATAAATATTTTTAATTAAATGTTGTTTGAACAACATTTGTTGAATAATTTTGAAATTTATTAAATTACTTATAATTTTCTTGCCAATTGACGAAAACAGTGAAAGTTTCTCATCTCTACGAAACCTTAGTTCGTAGGCCGTCACGCGCTTGACCTAATCTTTACTTTAATATGATTACAACAATGTTTATCTAAATTATATTGAAGTTGAGGCAGTTACGCCCTCACCTTGCGCAGGTCACCTAAACGTGTTCTGGCCTCTCCGTAAACACTATTTCACGGCTAAATTTAGTCCTTCGTACACAACATGTGTTCTTGCTGTGAGCTAATAGATTTTTTGTGTATTTTTAAACACGAACCGTTCGAAATTTAAAAGGTGAACTATTAATTTCAGACGGCGTGCGAATATATACACATTATTCAAATTAAGAATGCATACCATATTTAAAAGTAGTTGTATTGTTTATTATCATACGAGACAAAGGACCTTAATCCATACAGTTCTGTCTGATGTATGAAGTCTTCAATACAGCCATGGAAGAAAAGTACTATTTTCCATGATAAATTATAAAAATGAGAATATGGATGATTATTCAAACAGATTTAACGAATTATTAAATTGTTTTATTTTGCGAAAACCATTCGACAAAAGACGTTTCAACGTAAGCCCCTCAGACTATCGGTTGTTATTTTGACAATAAAGCCAGATTCTATTTGCACAAGTTAAGAAATAAGTTAACTTGTGAATAAGTCCTTAGAAGCATGTAAGTCATAATTTGGATAGACATTTCATCTACTTAACCGACAACTTATTATTACTTAATTGGAAAAAATTCTGTCCAAACATTGGTAAGGACTGCACTTGCACGTTAATTAACTACTTAACTAATGTAAATTTACATATTGTAAGTCATTTGCATATATATTGGATTTCTATGAATTTAGTTAAATTGTTTTATCAATAGATGGCGTTAACAGTTTTGAAATTAAACAAAATTAAATTTTATCTTTTTATTATTCAAAATAAAATTACATGACATTATTTATTAAATATATTATGTAAGTACTAAATAGATGTTTTTGCGTGTATTGTAAAAAAATATCATGATTGTTATACGAAATATTTTTTAACGAGTTTGTTTGAGTGATACTTTGCTCGTAATAAGGATTTCAAGTTAACACGAGCGAAACCGCATTAATTTGCTATCATAAAATTTCCTATATACGATACATATATCCCCTTTCTAATAGTAATGAAAATAGAAGAATGACTACGAGTTTCTGCTTCGAGTCGAAAATCGTATGAAAAGTTCAAAAGATTATGTTTTTAATTAAAACTTCCAAAGGTTAGAGAAGAATTATCCTCTGCTATATAGGACGAAGGAAATTTCAGAAATTTAGTTTTTCTGTGGCCGATTGCATTGTCTGTCCCAGTACAGGTAATTCGTCATTGGATTACTTCTGCGCGAAGAATATCACACATGATGTAATTTTGCTATAGTTCTTTCAACCTATTAAATACGTATCTGTGTGTGTGAAATCACTGCACGCTCGCAACTGATCAATACATCAGACATACGCTTTTTTAACGAGGGGAAATCTTAATGAGGACTAACCAACGCGGGAGAAGTAAGGTAAGGGCGTGTAGGAATTGGCGACATTGGAGTAGTACTAGCACTCCCGACGAAGAAGAAGACTACCCACATCAGGGATGCACAATAAAACCCCTCGGTGTTCTGTCCTTAGCCTTCATTCCAGGGGCTCCATCAGCAGGATCCTGGCAGGAAGACGCGCAAACTATCTCAATATGCATGTACATTCTCAACCACGAGTAGAGCCTGCCTATTTTCGTGAGTTGCAATAACTATACAGCTTAAATAAAAGCCGGGGCCGTCATGAATCGATAGATATCAGCTATACAATGTCAAAATCTAACAAGTACATTACAATAAATTTTACACCACAGCCAAAGGAAGTTTCATTAACTTCATTGATATGCCATTTCAAAAGTATATATTTTTAACCTTATTGAGACCGATATCAATATTTTGATGCAGTCTTTACATGTTTTAGCAAACGCAATACACCAGCAAATGCCTAGTAAGACACTAATTGCATAAACATTCATTTAAAAACCAGCATCAATTGATAGATTTTGAAATTTCAAAGCTGAAATGGTGTACTCAGACAACAATTTCACAGTCTCTTATTCGATAGCTATATAGATAGATAGATTCTTAGCGGCATTTTGATAATTAACAGAACAGAATAATGACCCTTGTTGTCTAATAATAACTGAGCTGATAAAGCTACTAATACTCCATTCAATAGCAGCACTAAAGGTGAAAAGACAACTAGTACCTGACCTCTAATGTTAGGGGCAAAGTACCATTTAGAAACCAATCATTTTAATTCCATTTCGGGAGCGAAGCGGTGTCTAAGCCATAATTTTTTATGAATTGTTTTATAGTGTGCTGTATATCTGAGAGCTACTTAATCAAGATTCTCTTCGCTAAAAATTTTAAATGTTCATTCATGTGTCATGCCATTAAATAAATAAATAAAATCGGCAGACAAACACACACACTGTATATCCCCAAATTAAGCAAGTTACGCTTGTGTTATCGGTAATATACAACGGACCACTCTGGGGCCGATCCCAGACACCCAGACTATAGTAAATAACGGAGAAAATACGTTTTCGAAATTTACTATACCAGGAGTCGAACCCGAAGCCTCTGCGTTGCAGTGATGTAAACCGGCAAAGGCTTTGCCCGCTCAACCACAGAGGCCGTCTGGTACTAACCATTGTAAGTTTTGCATTATTGAATAAATAAATAATAGTCAACCAGGAATACTTGATTAATAAAAATGTTCAAGCAGGTGTTTAATATCCAATATGATCATAGATTAATTACAAACTATGAAAGTTTCCCATGGAATCTCCCATAAATCAGCGAGGAGGTTATTGCGGGACCCTTGGAGCAACAAACTTTCCTCTCCTGGTAATGTAGGTATGATAATAAATAGGGGCACATGTGCGAGACACGCAGGCGCGGCTGTCGGTGTGTGGGAATCTCGCGGCTTGCGAGCTCATCTCCATAAATTAATCTTTGTTTTCATACACTTCGGTTTATTTTATAAAGTCATAACTTCATAACTGATACACACGGTAGATGTACTACATGGTTTTATATAATTTGACTTTAAGAAGTCTTCTCCGACATGTATTTTCTAGTCTCTGCGTAGATTGTATATGAAAGAGGTAATAATGCTTGTCAACAAAAACGTTCGAGAGCTTTCATTCAACAAGTTCAACAAATTAGTGAAGCAATTTATAATTATTAAGGTTTTTCTAGACGACCGCACCGAAAGGGATAATGCGATTGCTAACAAGCTCTTTCAGTAATTATTCATACAAATTACTTTGGTACTAAAGCTTGTATTAGATCAAAATACATTTAAGAAAAGACCACGAATATGGTCAACGTACAGCGTTTTGCTGACGCTGCGGCCTACTTAGACTATTTTAATACAAATAAGGCTCACAATTAGTTTATGGGTGAGTTGCAGAGTCGTAACATACGACTTCAACTGCTATTGGAACACTACTACTGGAAGAATAAATCCCTGAAACTACAAGGTGTAATTCGTCCTGCTACAAGAAAGCACCAGCACTCCAACGACTACTGTCAGCATTCTATACTACAAACACTGATGTGAGTGTACATTTGTACAAACTGTACGATATACATAATAATGAAGTTACATAAAGATATGTTGCTGGGGAGATTATTGGTCTATCACTTCTCCTTTAACAGTCACTACAGTTGATTTGGAAGCTTTTGTAAACTCATGACTATCAATAAGTACTCTGTAAGATTCCATTTTGAAATAAATACATTCATTCATTTATTCATTTTCAGGTGTTACTAACAGTTCATTACTATTCTTGTATTATACTGCATGTTTACTGTAGCGACAGGAAAATGCGAAATGCTTAAACAATTGAATGAATCGCAATAGAGTCAACTATTGACACACTTCGTATCTGAATAATCGATACATTTTCCGATTGTTCGAGTCAATTTATAATTCTTCGAAAAGTAATTCTATAACATACTAGGATATGCCCGCGACTTCGTCCACGCTTGACTTGGAATTTCCACGGTATCCCTGGACATAAAGCACCGCGTCATTATAAAAAACGGAATAAGCTATTGTCGTTTTGGTCTTACGCCAAAAGGTTTGCACTGAACATCAGCGTTGTGTCGGATATAATTCCGGCACAGCGATATGCTGAGTGCAAACCTTGTTTGCTGGAAATTGCGTAAATGGCGTAAAAATTCTCAAAGTATGCTCTGTGTATGATAATAGGAATGTAATTACGTCGCTATTTCTTCGAATAAAGTTTTTTTCTTTTAATGTAATCGTGTCGGTATAAGCTAATTTTTATCCACCCGAACAACTTCAAATTGTTGCCGGGAAAATTCCCGCGAGATATCTGGGATAAAATGTATCACCCATTTTATTGTATAAAATTTGCTATCGATCAATTAAAAAAATTGAATTAGAATTCAATTTTTTTTCAAATCGGCCACTTGAAATCATACCCAGAAAAATTATCACGGGATTATCTGGATAAAAAGTAGATCAGATTTTAAGTCTAAGAATTTACTGTCGATCGGCGAAAAACGCATCGAAATCGGCCCAGTAGTTTTTACGTGAATCCCAAACAAACAGACAAGAAATCTGAAAAAATTGCATCGTGTTCTCTATCTCTATATCTTGTCTATCTATCTATATATCTATATCATGGTGGGTTTCTTGTTGCTTTTTCTCGTTGAAACGGGAAGTAGATTTAAATATTTTCGGTATGACGTTTAAAAAATGGTCACCTATCGAACTTGGTTTAAATTTAAGAAAATATATATTGTCTCCTTACCATCAGGCGGATCGCCTGCTATTTTATTAAACTTTTACTGTGTTCTACCTATAATCCTGTGAGGCTATAAGTAGAAAACTCAACCCAGGTCATCGAAGTCAATGGGCGAGGTGTCCAGCAGTATTGAGCTAAAAGGTAAAAAGTCAAGTATATTCCTTAATTAATTCGAATTATATTTCAATTAGCTTTTGTTTGCGGCTTTACTCGCATTAATGTACATTTTGTAGACAGAGATAATATTGTGGCTACCGACGGTAGAACTTTCTGGCAGCGTAAGCCGGTCTCAAGACTTTTAGAAAAGGGTAGAAGATTCTGGAAGGAAAAGACAAGGACAGATACATTTTAGAAAGGGGTAGATGATGAACAAAACTTCTAGAATAGAAGGTTCAGGTAGGAATAGATTGAAATAGATAGATGTTTCGCAGGGGATAGCTAGTAAATAAAAGAATAACGAAAAGATCGAAATTATGGGTTCCAGAAGATTCTTCCGGGTATATAAGCAGCGTAAGGCGCACTTACTGGGGAAGTTTAGACTTGAGTTCAGTTCAAGACAGTGAAGCGACAAGTGCGATACGAAAGAGTTGGAAGAGAAGTTTAATAGAAGTCGGTGACGAGTTCAGTGGTGAATTTGCTGAAAAGTTTACTAGGCAGTTCTGTGAAGGAGGAGTGTAGCGTAGTTTAAGAGAAGATCCAGAAGCGAGCTACACGCGCTAAATTCGGAGGTGACCACTGCAGTAGCAGGAGGTGGTCTACGCAATATCGTTGACGATATTGTGATTAAGACATCTTATTGTCGGGAGAGTACATCGTTAGTTGTGCGTGTAGGGGAACCCTGCGGAGAAGAATCACGTACGGCTTTGTAAGTTAATAAAAGCGCTTAATTAAAAAACTGGTGTTTCGAATCACGAAGCACGCTTCGAACCTGGTGCGAAGGTAGAGCATGAGAGCAGCACACTATGACAACACATGATTACTTGTTATTGGAAATCAACGGTGGTGCCAATAAAACGCGGTTATAGCGGGATCTCCTCGGTTATACTCGTCTATCCCTAGGGAACAGTACTGTCTTTTTGGACAAAGGTACCTGTTGTGTCACCTTTCATCCACCAAATTAATGATGTAGTATTTAGCACAATTAAAGACCATGGCACATATATGAACGTGATGCTATGTAAATAAAGATATTAGACTATCATAGAAATATGATCATAGAAGTATGAGTCAGTTTTATATGAAGAACCTATGACAGTGTAATATCTACATAATTGTCCATATTCTCTATGATCATAGTTAAGGTATCAGATTTGACAGCAAGCGGACAAGTATGATCATATCAACTGTCTAACCTCAAAAATGACGTCAAAATGCAAGAATTTCGAGTGGAATATCTTGTAAGACTTTTTATCTTCCAATCTAAGTTCTTGGAGTAAGGTGTTATAGATCCCTCTCTCTGATCGCCTTACTACCTATGATCTAACTCAAATGTCTTTTTTGTTTTCTTGATTTTTACGTTTTTATCTTCTTTTTAATGCAATTTAAAAAATTGCACTCATAGCAACGGAAAACACGGCTAAATCATTATCCATCTTGATAGTATCTCCTCAGTAGTCTGTGATCTTGTCTTGAAATATGACGTTCATATGATCGTAAGTGTAATATGTAAAAAGGACGAACAGCATCATATAAATATGATCCTAGAACTTTGACAGATATGAGATAATATTTATATGATAAACATATGACAGTGTAATTAGGCCCTTAGAGCTGTCGATCAGATTGGGCATCTGTCTATATCATCAAAAATGTCCAATCTCATAAACGTGTAAATAAATATACTATTTAATAATGATTAGAATACTGGTGTGCACATCACGTAAACGATGAGGGTTTTGTATATAATCTAAGTTAAATTAGGAAAAATTAAGAAATTATTATACTCCAAGAGTACAACAACTCGTCGTCTTATTTTGTACTCCTCTCTCGGATGGTTGAGCCATGGGCTCTCGCCAGTGGTGCGTCACCCCATTCAAGGGGTAGCTATCATCGACGCACCAAACAACTTATACAAACCCTCACAGTGCCGTATGTCCTTTTCTATACCTCACACAATCTGTTTACAAAATTCGAAAGACGATCTGTTGCATAGTTAGGTATGAAAGCGTTACAAATAAACAAACTCACATTTGCATTTATATTATATTAGTTAGAATAATAAAATGGCAACACTAAAAAAGGTTATCATTAAGAGGTTGTCGGGCCCCGGGGCATTGTTGAAAACGATTTATAATGCAAATAATATGCCATTTTTAAAAGCGATGACACAATCGGCTGCATTGTTATTCCACACCGAAAATAAAATGAAAAGTACCCTTAATAAATATTTTAATGTATTTCAATACATGTGCACAGTATTTCGCGAGCACTGAACCCGTGACCTAAAAAAACAACTGCGCGCGCGCACATCTTGAATGTATCATAGAATAAACCCGACCAGATGAGAGAGCCTGTTGCTATGCGTGTATAACCTGAATTTCCTTATGCAATACATTTGAGTAAGATTTTAATAAAAATGTGTGTTTAGATAGTTGATTTAAAACTTTTTCTCTATCTTCTTTACATAGTACAAAACAGAGTCGCTTTGTGACTTGTATATCCGTTAACTCCTTTAGGAGTTCACCATGAGTTGGATAATTTTCCAAGGAAGCTTTATATTCACAGACCTATGCATTTTTACATAATGTATAAACTTTAATATAATTTTGTTTTTATAATTTATTTAATTATTTATTATGGACCATCAATAGTAGATACATCATATACATCCGTCTTAAATCTCAACAGTGTTCATGCTAAATATACTCCCCATTATAGGTGGTCACATCAAGCATTATGTCATATTTTATAAAATGACAATTTAAAAGTTACATTTAGATGATTTACATATTAATTAAACAATAAAATAAAAAAATATAATTGTACATATTGTACAAGAGGAGACTGCGTAACACTGTGGTGACCGTGCAAAAGAAAGTATACCAGTATCTTCGACAAGGAGCTCCAAAGCCCATGGGGAGTTTTGGCAATGAAATCAACCTTTGGACCCGTGGAAGTCGCGAAATACCTACTTGGATTTTGGATGGAATTCACGAGAATAATCCGTAACAGATACAAATGTCCATAGGCGATAGTAACCGCTTTCCATCAGGTGGGCCGACTACCTGTCTGCTGAACTGTTGCAATAAAAAAGCGTAGCCGCGCGGAAAACTCTAGTTTACATAGGAAGTGAACCAGTGATCTGCCAAATCGTGCTCCGTCTTCCTGATCAGCTAGTAATCACCAAGCACAAGTACGGTCTTGCATGGAATACCGCTCTCATCTTTGGGATGGCTCAGCTAAATACCAGCTGGAGACACACGAGTCAATTGAGAAAAGAGCTAGGAAACTGATGTAACCGAGTATTCGATGAGAGGCTGCAGAGGCTAAATCATCGTCGTAAAGTCGCTAGTTTGTCAGTATTCTATAGAATACACTTCGGGGAGTGTGCCACAGAACTATATGAATTGGTTCTTCCCTAACCGTTTTATCACCAGACAAGCAGACGTACGCGCTCACGCCATCGATATATGGGGAAATACTAACAAAGCGGATGAAACGCTATGCTTCCACTTTCATCATACGCACCGCTGAAGAGTCTTTACCGTCCTCTGTTTTTCCTCAAGAATACAATCCAGGTGTCTTCAAGTCTTGCGTGAACAGGTATCTTCTAGGTAAGCGTGCTCCACCTTAGAGTGCATTTCCACCTGACATCAGGTGCAATGTCAGTCAAATGCGAACCTATTCATTATAAAAATAATAATCAGGAGTAGCATTATAGGACATAATATGACTAACATCCAGCGAAAACCGCGGGGGCGATAGAATACCACTTTTAAGTTCTACGATAATTTACGTGCACATTATAACGCCTGTCTCCCACAAGGATAGGCAGAGACAACAAATGAACCACGACACGAATTCGCACGACCTGGACATGCTACTTTTGCTTTATCTACTGCAAGAACTTCTTTAACTATTGATAAACGTCAATTAAACACTTAGTAGTTCGTCTATAATTTACTGTTGTTAAAATGTAATTAACAATAATGATTGTGTGATTTTTATAAATAGTGTAAATAATTTAATTAATGAAGTACTGGTGTGTGCGGTACTTCCGGTCAACCAGTTTCTGTGTCACTTCCGTTGATAGAAACTGCATTATGAGAACGGTTTACTAATATACTGATGTGAGCGACATTTCCCGTTAACTATCTCCATGTCTTGTTTTTTTCTTGTTCTTAAAGTCCTGACCTTACTGGAGTGGCGCACACAAGTCAGTGTAATTCTGTCACAGTCAAGTGTGAGGGTGATAAGTTCTGTGTAAATCGGAAGAATGATATCTTAAAGTGATTTATGGATTGAAATGCTGCTTCTCTCTCTCTCTGGACCTTTTACTACTTCCAGTGATCTCTTCATACATACACGTTTATTGTAGGTGCTTTTTACCTAATCATTCTTCAGAACATATGCTGTTTGATCATTGTGAGTACGTCGCGGTCTACCAGTACCAACTCTACCATCCACACTGTTTCCATACACTTGTTTTGTCAGTCACTTTTCATCCATTCTCTCTATATGTCCAAACATTCATTTGTGAATTCTTGTTATTACATTCATTTTTCAATTCACAACGTTTTCTTGGCACACTGTTCCATAGCATATAATTTTGCTAACGCAGGGTAATACCTTTTCTTGCGACACCATACTGCTAAGCGTGTGTGGGACTCTCGAGGACCAGACACCGCGCTCTAAGGAACAATCCGATGACGAACTACCCACTAAAGCTAAATCTGCGCCCCATAACTGCACTTTGCTGGGACGTCACGGGATTTATAACAGGGTTACTGTAAAGAGTGTTCCACGTCATTAACAGAGGGAAAGGTCCGCTGCTACGCCCGTATACAGCGGCCCCCTGCGACGGAATCACGGGAGTACATTCTGTACATAGCGACGTCTCTCTCTCTCTCTCTCTGGGCTGCCTCCTTCTGTGTCATTACTGACTCGCACTAGGAGGAAAATTTAACCTATATCACATATTCTGTTGCGGATAGAATCACCCCTCTGAAATCCCATACCCCCCATATCCCGCCTACCGCGAATACGTAGCTCGCTCGGTTAGCTGCTAAGCGTCTGCTTTTAAATGGTACCTTAGTAAGCGCGGTGTGAGCCACCGGCATGGTCAAGTATGTCATCAGATATCGTAGTCGGTCAAGTACAAACAGTTTACGAACAAGTAAAACCAGGATACACACAAGGTAGACCAGGAAGAACAGGAATAACAGGAAGCATTTGGTAGACTCTACAGCCATTTTGACATTTGAATCTTGTGGATACAAGTGTATATGATTAGTGCTATCTGTGTTCAGTGGAACACCCGGGTTCTAGTGCTAACTTGTGTTGATTGACCTTGGACGTGCCGTTTAGTACAGTAGTGCTGATCATACCTGTTGCTATTGTAGCACCTATAAATAAATACAGTCCACTGCTAAGGGGTATTTCATTCAGTACAACACCTGCAAGCGCAACATATTCTATAGATCTTCTCAAAGCTCTCATTTCAGCTGCGTTTATATACATGCTTCTTATTATCGAAACATCGATAAAATATAGTCGTGTCTTTGATGGATGATGTAATAAAACCTTCAATGCATACTAATACGGTGTTCCTTCGCCAAAAAAATACAAAAACTGAAAAAACAGAAATAAATACACGTTCGATGGAAGTGGTCACGATTTTGATAAATCACTCGAATCCCGACAAAAAAGGTTTCTAAAATTATTCACAAATCAAAAAGCACTTTAACTTAATAGGGATATGATTTAAATTCGTATGTACTTTGAAGGCAGTCCTTGTTACTTATAAGGTTATAATATTAAATTATAAGATAATCGACTTTATATCTTGTACGATAAGGCTCGAAATTAAATGTATTCTAAGCCATCAGCTGTTTTACGTCCTTCGAAATGTCAGGTACCAGGGCAAGCTTACATGTACTTTTTTCTTAGAAGTTTTTGAATAAAATTTTAGTTAAATTATTTAGGTGTTATATAAAGCATATTCTACTTTAATATCTAACTTTAGATGTTATTTAAGTTCCACGTGAACCTGACGGTCTCTTGTTATATACTGCGGTCTGGGTGTGTGTTATCGGTCCCAGAGTAATCCGTTGTATATTACCCATAACACAAGCGTGACTTGCTTAATTAACCACTTCAAAAAGAGGAGGTTCTCAACTTGATTGGTATTTTTTTTTAATGTATGTACACAGATGACGCTGAGATTTATGACTCGATTTATGTGATTCCTCTTTAGTTTGATGCGGAATAGTTGCCATTTGGTCGCCTAAAAATTTAACAAAAAACTGGACCAAACCAGTCCAGTAGTTTTCATTTTATGAATTTTTTTTTTACGTGGACGATGTAATTGTCTTTGGCAAGACGTTTTTGAATCTCTCAACATAAAGTGCGGTTTCAGACTAGCGTTTTATACGCGCGTATAAGCTCGTTTTTGGCGCGCCTTTTGCCAAACGCGATTTTTTTTCCGTCCCCGTTTCTTGGGACCTATATTTTTTAAGACGCACGGCACCTTTCGTAGGCCTACCCATAGCTAGACGTAAAACGGTTAACAAATTAAAAAAAACCGACTTCAAAAACTAAAAAGTATAAAATAACTTAATAAAGATTTAATTTAATACAACTCTTATGCAAACCTAATTTGGGGATATAAAATGTGTCTTTTTGTCTACTTACTTACTTACTAATTTTTTAAAGGACGTTATTTCGGTGGTATAGATAAATATGATCACAAGGATGGCGCTGTGGTCCCATTTTGTTAGTTGCCGTCGTTGCAATCCATTAACAAACACGCCATCGTGGCAACGCTAACGAAGCGTCGCTGGCATTGTTGTCGACGATATAAAACGTATTAAATGTAACCCGCATCCATTAAAAAACCTATAAATATGTATAAAGCAGGTGTTGACGATATTTTTTTCTGAACAATGAATCGAAGCGGAATTGTAAATTGAATCTACCTTTTGCATTTTTTTTAAAGAACCTATTGTATATTTAAAAAAAAAAGCATAAACCGATTACCGAATTTGGCAGGTTGAATACAAAGCGTTAGACCGCAGATCTGCTCACGTCGAATTCGTTGTCCCGTTGCGATGTAATGATTCTGAAATATTAAGTAGTTTTTAATTTTAAACACTTATTCTCAAGATGGTCTAGAGTATGGCCCCATAATAACTTTGTGCTGTGTTCCGTAATCAGTGGCCAGGTTCCAGTCTCGCACCTCCGTTGTTGCTAATGTCCATAAGCAAAGGGGCGGAACTCACTGCCGGAGGCTGTTTTTCCCGAAACCTACAACTTGGGTATCTTCAAGTCACGTGCGAATAGCTATGTATGAATACTATGCTTCAGGCATTTAAAAAAATATTATAAATAGTGTTATTTCTTTCAATTTTCTATCATGATTTATTTTCTTTATTAATACTGTTGTGGATTTTGGCGTTATTTGACTTAATATTTAATTTGAGAGTATCTAAAATTGGTTACATTTTCTCTACAATATATCTAAGTATAATATTGCACACCGGTCTATGCTCGTTGTTGCCAGTGAAATAATTGAAGTGCACAGTGAAGTGCTAAAAATAATGGCTCCCGCCGCTTACGTGACATTTTAAAAGTTCAAGACTGTTATAAGCCATTATTTAAATATATTGTTACATGCCGTCAAAGATAAGCCGCACAGCCTATTATAAGCGCAGCTTATTGCCCTCCCGGATTAGGGAATCCTTTGTGTTTTGAATTTATAACATGCTATTGTTTTTCTACTTGTTTTATAACCCTCATTAGCGTCGAACTAATCCCCATTGTTATTGTTTTCAACTTTGTGAACGTTCGCAGGTGTGCAAATTAATATTTCTTAGAAATTGAGTGTGCGCCTCCAATTTCTTTGTACTGTGTAGTTAGTATAAGACGATGCCCGAATGGAGGGGAGGGGGCAGTCAAGCGACGACTACGAAACGTGTAAGACGTTCTCTAGTACTCTCGATTAGCGATATAGACGACGGACTTTGCGCGTTCGAATTGTAGCGAATTGTGCTGTGCGAACTGGTTGCATCCAGTTTTATTTGTATTTGTTTTATACGTGTTTGTACAGTTCTAATAAATTCTATAGTAGTTCCAACGGCATTTTTAATTCGAGTCCTGTAGCTCGTAACAATATCGAAAACACTATCGGTAAACTATAAAATGAAACTAACTATAAAGTGAAATTAGTTTTTAGTAGATCTGTTTACTTTATATAATAATTAAGACCTGGCTTAAAGGCCTAGTTGCCAAGCCATAAACTTTAAAAAAATAATTGCACACCGCTACTGGCAGAATATAGATGTACTCAAAGAATTGTAACACCTTAATAACGCATCTATATTCGCAACACATGAATTTGAATTTTTTGTTGATTTCTGTTAAGTATATGCCTCATAAAATTAATTGTATGTAATTGTTAATGGTGTTATAAAAATAATATCCAATGCAGTGAAGTTAATTCTTCTAAAGCGGTTTGTTAATTTAAAACCAAAGGTCATAGAGTTTTGCTCATATTTTCGGAAGTAACCGTTCCGAAGTTAGCTGCAGATTTTTTTTGCGGGAACTGAAGGACTGTGTTGTGCTATTCAGGTTTATTTTCTACTAGCTGACCCGTGCCCACTTGGCTGGGTATCAGAAAAAAAATAAAAAATACTTATTAATCACAATCAAATATACTCTATGTCACTTAGGAATAACGTAGTTTCCCACTGGTGGAAGAATTTTCAAAATCGGTTTAGTAGATCCAGAGATAACCCCCTACAATGTCACAAACTCACAAACTTTACCGTTTTATTTTTTGTTGATTTTAATTACCTACTAAGCGAATTCAAAATATTTCCCCTCCCATACTGCCCGTACCCTAGTGACGCCTACATCTCATAAGCCTATCTAGCCGATTAGGATGCGCGGCGACTACGCAACTTTTTTCTAATACTTACATTTTTAAAGTCGTGATATCTTTCGAATGGAATGTCCGAATTGAATAATTCAAAAAGTTGTATAAACGTATTGAAGTAGTATTGAATATGAAGTAATTTATTTTGATAAACAAGAATACCAAGATAGAAATAAAGAGCCTTTTCTAGCGGCGGCTAAATTTTCATTAAATTTTTAAAATAAAAGAACACTTATTGTGGCTTAACTATAATAGTCACACATATGCTGTCGCGACATTTTTTGTAAATAATGATTTGTTCTGCAAAGTCGTAGTACATTGTTTTATTCTATCATCAATAGTTTTCGCAGCGCATGCGATTTTAGGTAATTTTTTTACACCTTGGGTTACACTATTGGAGTTTTAGTAAGGATCCCTAATTTTTTTGAAAATATAATATAGCCTATGTGAACCGAAAATAGTGTAGCTTGCCAACAGTGAAAGAGTTTTTAAATTAGTTTAGCAGTTTCGGAGATTACCACCTACAACGTTACAAACTCACAAAATTTACCTCTTTATAATATT
Source organism: Dendrolimus houi (assembly GCA_039645545.1). NCBI lineage: Eukaryota > Metazoa > Arthropoda > Insecta > Lepidoptera > Lasiocampidae > Dendrolimus > Dendrolimus houi. Next base: position 349,823 of record CM077133.1, read on the forward strand.
AGTATAGAAAACAACACTAGTATCATTAGGTACCAAATAGTAGTGATGTACAATAAAGTGTTATCTATCTATCTAAGTAGATATGTATTTATATGAGAAACGTTAGTTGTGTAGTCAAATGTGGGTTTTGGTCTCAAGAACTCCGTTGCTTGATGGTAAAGACTTACAATTTGGCTAAGCTATGCCAAGACTTAATACATCAGATAAGGTTGTATGGAATGAGTTCCTTTGCCTGTCATTGTTGCGTTGCTCCGTGTAAAAAAAATGATTAAAAGTAGACAAAATAATTTTTCAAAATTGTAACATCGCCTCGCGCTCAGCTGAACTGAAACAAACGTTACATCATAGCATTTTAAAATATTATCTTATTATGAAAAACTGTTTCTTTATACACTTATGCACTATTATTTAGAATAATTACACAGTAATTACCATTTTAATGGCTCAGAGGCGTTTGAAGGCCGTGAAAAATGCTCCATGTCTCCTTCCCTTTCATACCCAAACAACCCTCCAAGTTAGAGCGAAGCATAAAAACCATGTTGCTACATGTTTGTATCCTTATCTAACACACGGTTGAAATATATTTTTGTCTCTGTCTTCGGCTTTACTAGACATACTGTCGCCGCAACGAGCTATTACGTCAGCTCTAAAGGCTTGTATCCATGGCCGATTCTTTAGAAATTACTTTTTGTTATTTTTTCGTTGAACACTTGTTGTTATGTTAATTTAGTTGCTACGTTTGACGTACGCGAAGGAGGTAAAAGAAATTTGAAAAGTTATGGAAATAATTAGAGACCATTTGAGGTTGGATCTTTCCAGAAAAGCTTTTATTGAAATATAATTACTTTTTTAACCGACTTCAAAAAAGGAGGAGATTCTCAATTTGTCGTGTAAATATATTTTTTATGTATGTACAGCGATAACTTTGTTGTTTCTGAACTGATTTTGATGATTCTTTTTGCTTTCGATTTAGCAAAGCTTATTGGTTGCAGGCTTTGTGTTACGAAGATATAGCAGAAGAGAAAGAAGAAGATGAAAGATATAGAATCCCAGAACCAACTGATATAAATACATTTATCAACTGCCCAGCATGACCTAGTAATACTTCATTAATTTAAAATTGACGGCATGTATTAGAGGTTCTTAAGTGCATATACATAATTTACCTTCGAGTTGCACTCAACATTTTCTAAATACGCTTCTGTTTCTGCATTCTAGAAGCTACCTTATTAGGGATACCATATATGTAACTAAAAAGTGTAAAATAAAAAAATTAACAAAAAAGAAACCAACTTCAAGAGTAACTAAAAACCAAAAAATTAAATTTACTACTTGAAGTCGGTGCCAAGTAAACCATAAAAATTACTACATCTCGTAATATTTCGTTGTTGTAACAATTTGTTTATAATTAACATATTGTATATTCCGAAGTTAAGCAAATAACGCTTGTGTCAGGGCTTGAAAACATTATCAATTACTTTTGAAAATATAGGAAATTACCGGAATTTTCGAAATAGATACTGCCATACCGGTATATGTTTTTACCGTTACTTGGTAACTTTTATGATTTTAACGTTTATAATATAACGTTAAAAACGTACGGGTAACGTTATACGTATCGGTAATTTTTACGTTATTTCAAGCAATGTTGCCATTTTTAAGAATTGCCTTTATTACAAATTCAAATTCAAATTCAAAGTTTTTTATTCAAAACAAGTTCCACTGGAGAACACTTTTTGAAGGTCATATAAATATATAAGTTAAAATTTAATTTTTCTTCCTATTCTATGTATACCGCTTCACAACGTGTTATTGCTGTTAAGGAGAAGAAGCGGCAAGAAACTCCCCAGCAACACGTCTAGCTAAATAATGTTTTTCTTTAAGTTTCTTATTCTATTTATATCTCAAATTGTTTTTTTTTTAATAAGTTTTATACAGAAGTATGTTACAGAATTACTTTTTGAAGAATTAATGGAGTACGCTGCAAGCTACCGAAACAATCGACAAACACAACAAATTTTACGGGCGCTCTTAGCACAGTGCCGTTTGACAACCTTTGCGCGTGAAAGAGAGCGACGATGGTAAAAAACATAGTCATAACGGTAAAATTACCGATAACGAACGTTAACGAATTTTAGGATAATATTTTGACAAATTACATATGATTGACATTAATGTATATGTATAGATTTTTGTTCTTGTTAATTTTGTAATAATAATTGTGATATTGTGTTTTATCAAAAAAGACATCTTAAACAAAATTTGCACGCCTCATAGGCAAAATATGTGAATCTAATATTCGAATGTCACCTCAAATTTATGTACCATGTTTTAAGCAAATGAATGAATTTGAGTTTGATAAAAATAGTATTAACTTTATATTTTTTACCGTTAAAATGGCTAGAAATAACGGTATTTCTTGTTTTACCGCTATCTGAAATTAGCATAAATAACGATAACACATTTTTACCGGTATTTCAAGCCCTGGCTTGTGTTATGAGTAACAATATACAACGCAGACTTTGGAACTGATCCCGGATATGCTGTTTTGGCAGTGCTATAATTATGCAAGAAGCTTACATTCAAGTCGTCAAAGGATTGTCCTGTATTGAAATCCTGTCACGGTCGCCATACTGTTATGATCGGTAAAGAGAGATATAATGATTTGTAATTAGAAACATCCTGGCTTTTGTGTTATTTCAACGGTACAAACGTAATAAACACAAAGATGAATAGTTTTGACGTGTATTTCTCTCAATTATTTTAACACTAGACAAAAAACAAGAGCTTGACGTAGAAATATGTCAGTCATATTTAAATAACAGTCTATACGAAAATAGGTTTCAAACTAATGAGACTGCAACAGACGAGTTATATATTTTATCAGCGGACTCAATTTTCTACTTTAAAATAAATTTTGGCACGTAATGCAAATTAGACTATGTTTTGCGTTAATCGTGGTCAAACAAAAAATACTTGGCACTGTCAAAATGCACAAGTCATGCATAACAATTGTGGACGCTGGGACGATGGTAACAATACCAAAATTTGACCTTAAAGAGAAACTTCAAATAAGATTTTTTTAATATAATGCCTTAAGATTCGAAGGCTTTGAAAATACAAGTGGTATTACTCTCTCTCTTTCTCTCTTTTCTTTCACCATATCCCAATTATTTGGGGTCGGCACAATATGTCTTTTCCTTCCACACTCCTCTACTCTGACATACATCTTCTGTCACACCACATATCATCATATCATCCTTCACACAATCCATCCATCTTTTTTTTGGTCTACCTTTACATTTGTACCCACCTATCTTGAAGTTTAACATTCTTTTTGTCACGTGACTTTCATCCCTCCTCATTATATGCCCATACCAACTTAATCTTCTTCCTCTCAATTTTTCAGTCACGGGTGCAACTTTCAAAGATCCCCTTATGTACTCATTTCTCACCTTATCCATTCTTGTGACACCACACATCCATCTCAAGATTCTCATCTCAGCTGAGTGGAGACGTTTGTGGTTTATCGCTTTAGTGACCCAACATTCCGACCCATATAGCATGACTGGTCGTATGACAGATTTATGTATTTGACCTTTTAGTTTCAGTGGCATTAGTTTGTCTCACGTCACACCGGTTACCTGTCTCCACTTTAGCCATGCTACATTTATCCTTCTCCTTACAACCCTCTCTATATCACAAATACTCTGCAGTGGTACAATAAAAGTGGTATTACTGACGTGGAATTGATTGATATATGTGTTAGAATATCACTCCGATAGGTCATGCAAGATGTGATAACTACTTTGTCATAATAGAATATCAGTCCAATGAGTCTATGCATAGAGGACTGCTCTATCACTCCGTCTTGTCGTTGATATGTGTAATTGTTAAAGGGTGTGTCCCATTGTATTAGTATGTGATTAGTATTAAATAAAAGTCTGAAATAGTGTTATGAAGTCGTTAATTAATGAGGCATGCTTTCACATATAAAAATTTGACAATATGACCGCTCTTACTAAAATAAAGATTCTAAGCTTATATAATGTTTGACTGCTTAAGCGGGCTACAGTTTTAACTGCACTGATAATACGATGAATTGTTAGTTGCACTGTTCATTTAGTTAGTTTTGCCTACACACATACGTTCTAACTGCACAGTTCGACTGTCCAGTTAAGATTATGCAGTTAAAAGTAAAGGGCCTGTAGTCCGCTTTATAAACGTTATAGGACATCTATATAATATTTTAGAGTATTTTTGTATTTTTCTGATTTTTTAATCACTGTCTTCTAGATATATGAATACATATTTATAAATAGATATACAGCCTATATTCGCCAACGAGATTCCACGATTATATTGAAGAAACTATAAACAATAGCTAAATTCTTTAGGTGTAGGTATTTTAGTACATCCGTAAGTGACAAACGCTTTGTATTCGTTTATCCCCATGTTCTTATTACTACATTTACTGCAATATATATAAATGTAGGTATTATATCCGTACGTAATTGAGTCATCACCGATTTTAAAATCGTTAAAAACACATTAGCGCCGAACACTTTGGTACTTCGGGCAAATGTTGCGTTTGTTTCCAAATACGTGATCTGAATGCTTTATTTAAATCTGACATTAGGGCGGCCAACGGCTTCTTTCATCTGCGGAGGTAACCACAATTTGCAAGCATCTAACGGTTCATATCCACGTAGTAAGTCTTGATAACATTTTAATTTGACGATTAGGGCATTTAAGCAAGAAAGAAAGAGTTTATTTTCAAAACGAAAACAACAATAAGAAACATTTCTAAAAAGATTGTATGTCGCAATTTGTGAATACTTTTGCTATACTGTAACGTAGTACTGATTTCTAGTGTCAACTCATCTTACAAAATATTACTGTTTTCTTGTATTGGTCTTGTTTTCCAGAATAAATACTGCTTCTTTGTAAAAATTAATAGGATTAATTATTTTTAGCCTTATTTGGTTTTATTTAAAAATTTGAAATTCAACTTGAACATCAACTATTATAGTTACTTAGTAGCATAGTTGTTCTTGTCATGTTTCTTTTTAAAGTTAATAATTGTTATGTACCCTCTTATTTCCGAACGATACAATCAGCCATTTCCTTAATTGAATAATAATGTTATATTTTTATTTATTCGGTGATTAGCGCCTGTTTTGTATAGAGTTGTCTATAATTTACAATAATTTTGTTACAATATTTATCATTTGTATAATACGATGATTGTGTACAGATTATAATTCAAACCTCTCAATTGTATATAGACGGTATTCACATTTTATTTTCATGTTGGCAGACGCGATAGATTTATACTGTGTTCGGCTTATTTTATTGCAGGAGTTCAGCAGACAGGCAGACGGCCCATTTGATGGAAAGTGGTTACCGTCGCCTATGGACATTTGCAACACCAAAGGTGCTACAAATGCGCTGCTGCTCTCTTAAAGGAGACTGGAACCTGGTCACTGATGCCGGAACACAACACAAGGTTGTTCTGGCGGCATACTCTAGACCAGGGGTGGTCGCCATCCAGTCGAGCAAATACCCTCCCACCTGGCTGTGGGTTGTTTAGTCGCCTCTTACGACAGGCCGCCCCAACGCAGGAAATTGTATTCTTTCTCCGTTCCTGCACGGATGATATAAAATATTATCTGAAATATCCAAAGAATAATGTATTAAATTCTTGTCATGCATAACCCTTTAATTAAAATAGTTTATGAATGACTTCAATCCGCTATCGGTTGTGCCAATATGCTAAGTTTCATATACTGTTAGGGATGACGAGGTGTTCTAAAAATGCTTGTCGAGTTTGAATAGTCAGTGTATATATGTTGCATTTATTATTTTATAGTTATTCTAATAAAAGATTTTTTAGTTTGATTTTAAAAAAGTTTATATTTTTACATTTTTGTAAGTCGTTTGGCAATTTATTAAATAACTGCACACATTCAAACATACTGTTTTTTTCCCGTAATTTGTTCGTGGTAGTCTTAATTGAAATTGCTTTTTCTTCCGGGTATTATATTTATATGTTTTAGCAGTGAAAGATAGCTTGGAGTGTATATTTTTATTAGTTATCTTTTTTATTAGTATGCAGGTATTATATGTGTATATTTGAGAAATATTTAATAGGTTAGTTTTAGAGTATAAATATTTAGTTGAAGTAAGATAATCTAAATTGGACAAATTCTAAATTGTCAATTTTTGTGTAACCTGTAATAGGCTTAAGATTGTTTTAGCGGCTGATCCCCATATTTCTATTAAATGTTTAAGGTGAGACTTTACAACTTTACAAGGGAATTATAAATGACGAGCCGTACTTTGTGAGGTAAACAGTTAGAAATTTTTCGTAGTGCTCCCAAGATTGGGATGAGTTTACTTCTTACATGGTCAATATGTGGTCTCCATGTTAGTTTGTCATCCAACCAAAGGCCAAGATACTTTTCTTTATTACTACGATTTATTTTGTTGTTGTTTATTGTTAGTGGAATATGATTAGGGATTTTTTGTTTTTGGCGGCAAAAATCATATAAGATGTTTTACTTGTGTTGATTGTTAATAGATTATATAAGAACCATTCATTAAGCTTGTCCAAATCTTTTTGTGCTTTAGCAATAATGTCATGTATTGAGTGACCAAAATAGAAATGGCATGCATCATCAGCGTATAACGTGAAATACCCTGTCAGTCCGACATTGACAATATTATTAATGTATATTAATAAAAGAAGACTTCCTAATATGGATCCCTGGGGAATTCCAAAATTAATTTTTCGCTGACTACTTTTAAACTCGTTGATTTTAACAATTTGAAATCTGTTGTGTAAATACGACTTGAATATATTTAGTGCTATAGCCGGAAAAGCTAAATAACGTAGGTATATTATTTAGCTTTTCAATTAGTAATGAGTGGCTGACAGTATCAAAGGCTTTTTTTAAATCAATAAAAATGCCTAGACATATTTGTTTTTATTTTTGTTATTAAGTCTATGGCGGCTGACAGGGTGTTTGACTTTACACGAAACCCGTACTGTTGCACAATTAAAAATTCTTTACTACACAAATATTCATGCAATCGGTTATATAAGATGCTTTCATATATTTTTGACATTACTGGAAGTACTGAAACCGGTCTATAATTACCAGGATCGGTTTTTGTTCCAGACTTGTATTTTAAAAGAAAATACTTAAATATAAAAACGATTCGTGATTTTTACGATCCGGAAATAATAACGATTCGTCAACGTGTGAATGGGCCCTAAATGATTTTATGCCCAGAAACATCCCACTGCTGGGTTCGGGCCACCTTGTAGTTGGGAACGGACGATAATACCCGCCACACTTGTCCAAGGCGGCTTGGCGGGTTTGACATATCAGTTATCTCGATGTGCAGATTTCACCATGATGTTTTTAATTAATCAAATTGTCCAATATTGACATTATATTTATTCTTTGACATTCTGTAATTTAACAGAGCTTTTCTCATTTATCTATCAAGTGAATTATGAACAGTGCTTGATAAAGGCAAAGATGCACTGCACTGCAAGGAATCTATGGAGATTTGATACAGTATGAATTCTTAGCATGACATTATTGCGATGGTAACAATATTCAAGTCAAATTTAAACCAATATCGTATTTAATAACCTAGGGCCAGGTGGTAGGGCATTTGCACGTCTGGATGGCTACCATGCCTAGTGTAGAGTAATCCTACCATATCAATCTGTGGCCAGGTTCCAGTTTCCACTTCGATGCTGGCAGCATATTAGTTACTTCTCTGTTGTTACTATTGTTCATAGACAACAGTGACCACTTTCCATAAGGTAGGCCATTGTAGTTCAGTAATAAAAAACATTAAAAGGCCAAAAGAAATCATGTACTAGTTAAAAACTGCATGTTTACCAGGGACGGAAAGCATAAGAGTGACATCGAAAGAAGAGTAATTGCAGGTAATAAGGTGAATGGAGCGCTAAACTCTTTTATGAACAGCCAGAAAGTGTCTGTAAAGGCACGCTTGGCTGTCCATCAAGGGGTGTTGGTGCCAACGCTAATGTACGGCAGTGAAAGTTGGGTGTGGCAGAAGAAGCATGAAAGTAGAACAAATGCAGTTGAAATGAGAGCTTTGAGAAATATATGTGAGGTAAGCATTAATTACATGATACGGAATAGTGTAATAAGGAACACTGTAGATTGAAAGAGGATGTAATAACAAGAGTTGAAAAAGAAATGTTAAGGTGGTTTAGGCATGTAGAGAGGATGGATGAAAATACTTAGTCTAGCCATAAATACTGTTACAATTAAAAAGAAACAAAATATTACATTTGGATTTGGAATCTGTCATTTTTATATGATTGTTCATTAATTGTGTTATCTCATTTCGGCGCCAATACATTGTACAACATTTTACGATATTAAAATGGAGTGGGGTGATAAAGAGAACCGAATCGCTGTGATTGCATTACACAAAGTAGGTATGGAGCCAAATGCAATTTTTAAAACTCTCCATACGCTTGGTATTAGTCATATGTTTGTGTACCGGGCTATTAATAGGTACAATGAGACCTCCTCTGTTTGTGACAGAAAAAGATGTGGTCGTCCACGTAGTGTTCGTACGAAAAAGGTGGTCAAAGCAGTAATGGAAAGAATTCGAAAAAATCCTGTCCGAAAGCAAAAGATTTTATCTCGGGAGATGAAGATATCACCTAGAATCATGTCGCGTATTTTAAAAGATGACTTAGGACTTGCAGCCTATAAGAGACGCACTGGTCATTTCTTAACTCATAATTTAAAAAAGAATAGGGTGGTAAAATCGAAACAACTACTGAAGCGGTACGCAAAGGGAGGTCACAGAAAATTTTCTTTACCGATGAGAAAATTTTTACAATTGAGCAACATTTTAACAAACAAGATGACCATATTTATGCTCAAAGCTCTAAGGAAGCTTCTCAATTAGTCGACAGAGTGCAAAGTGGGCATTATCCGTCTTCAGTGATGGTTTGGTGGGGTGTTAGCTATGAAGGAGTGACTGAGCCAATTTTTTGTGAAAAAGGTATCAAAACATCGCCACAAGTGTATCATGATGATACCATTCTAGAGAAGGTAGCTAAGCCCCTTAACAACACCATGTTCAATAATCAAGAATGGTCCTTCCAGCAAGTCTCGGCGCCGGGTCATAAAGCCCGGTCCACGCAGTCTTGGTTGGACACGAACGTTTCGGACTTCATCAGAGCTGAAGACTGACCATCGTCTAGTCCCGATCTTGATCCGCTGGATTATGATTTATGGCCAGTTTTAGAGAGTACGGCTTGCTCTAAACGCCATGATAATTTGGAGTCCCCAAAGCAATCCATACGATTGGCAGTGAAGAATTTTCCCATGGAAAGAGGGCGTGCTTCTATTGATAACTGGCCTCAACGTTTAAAGGACTGTATTGCAGCCAATGGAGACCACTTCGAATAAGCTTTTTATATTTTAAATTGTTTTATATTTATATATTAAACTAACACACTGTAAAACTTATAAATGTTATTTGCAATAGAAAAAAAATATTTCTTTGTTACAATATTTATGGCAAGACTAGGTAGAATCACAAAACAAGTGTATGACAGTATTGTGAATGGCAGAATTGATACCGGTAGACCAAGACGTACATACACATCATGATCAAATAACAGAAGTGTTAAAACGAGGTCAGGTAAAAAGCATTACAAATAAACGTGCATGTGTGAAGAGGTTAGTGAAAGTAGATGAAGCGAAAGTTGTTTGTCAGGATCGTCGCAAGTGGAGATCCATAGTCTCTGCCTACCCCCATGGGAAACAGGCGTGATAATATGTATGTATGTAAAAACTTCTAGAAAATCAAAAGAGCATAGACACAATTTACTTGAATAAAGATAATAAGGGTATAATAATGCAATTGTATTAGGCCGCGGGCAGCGCTAAACAATGGAACTTTACCAAGGTTATACCAGTTACAGAGGTGACCTGCTGCTTTGACAGCCTCCTTTCGTACCCACGACCCGACCCCGATTCGACCGCTTCTTGACTTTGCTTAAATCGGGTCGATTTCGAACTGTTCTAATTGTTCGTTGAAAGGAAATAACAATATAAAGAAACATGATCCAAGGATCATGTTCCCATCCTGGCTTGCTCTGGAGATGTTATCAACGGATTCGACCGACAAGCAGTTCATCTCCATCTTCCGACCTGATCGGACTTCTGTTTCGTGCACATAATCTCTGTTCCAATTTCTGTTCATTTTCAATTCCTTGTTTAGTTTTAATTCTCAGTTTTGTCCAAAAGTGCAAAATTTTAATTTATTTAAATAAATAGTGTTTATTCGGAAAAGTTTTTTTTTAAAACGCTCTGAGATATAACAGAACGTGTATTTTGACCATTTTCACACTGATTTCCATCATTAAACTGTAAAGTATATCTTTATCAAACTCTATTAGTGTCGTTACATCTTCCAGAAATTCTGAAATTTCAGACTTTTATATTTCCTTTGTACTTTTTTTTAAATCTAGACCTACTCACCCATTTATTTGCTTTTCTAAAATTGGTTAAAATTTGATATACCTTCATACAAGTAATAATAGCTTATTGTTTTTTTATAATCGTAGCGGGTGGAGATCCATCGTTTCTGCCTACCCCTATGGGAAATAGGCGTGATAATGTGTATATATGTATGATTTTTATTGTACAGCATATAAGTTGACGACCAGTGATAGAAAATTTTGCTACTTAAATATATCGATCTAACAGTGAAATTATATTTTTTGTCACTGTGAAATCACTGACGAAAAATCAGGGTCCGATATTTTCATAGGTGACGAATATTTTCACAGGAGCTATATTTGTTTCCGCCCGTTACAAGTCGTGAAAGTAATCAACAAGATTCCTAAAGCTATTCAAGCAATTAAAAAGTAGAAATGTTTTTTTAACAAAAAAAAGAGATTTGCAAAGGTTCGAAAACGGATATGATTTTGTTCATGTTAAAAAAAATTGTGTGTATGTGCAGTTCACAGGCAGTACAAGTGAAACAAAGTGTGACAAGGGGTGGAAGGATTCTAAATTTCGTGACGTCACGTTTCATACATTATATCGGAGTTTTTGGCGGGAACTGAAAGGAGACGTTGTGCGTGCTGTGCAGTTTTATTTTCTAAAAATGTGTAAAAGTACTCTAAAATGAACAATAGTTGTAGGATATTGATAGTTTTTGAGTAGTAATTATGTTTTTGTGAGAAATGTGAACTGTAAAGTCAGATGTGGCCTTTCGAGTTTTCACAAGAACTCCACTGAATGGCGTCGGTTGTAGCCTGCAATATAACTGCGCTACTATACGAAGACCTATATATACATCAGAATTGGCTGTATGGACTAAGATTCCTTTGCCTGCCTTTGTGGCGAATTATTCTACTACTACTACTACTACTACTACTCATACATTATATCGTTATAATATATTTAAGCTTTAAAACATGACATTTGAAGTTAACGAAAAATTTCAAAACATTTCCAACTCTATTTACATAAGCATAGTGTTTAAATGGTTAAATATAATGTATTCTATCGCATTCTCTCGGAGGCTTAGTCCTATAGATTTATGTATTTATCTCTTTTAAGTGTCGCTTTTTCGTTTTATCAAGTTTCAAACTTAACGATTCTAAAGAAGTTTCACTTCAAAAACATTACAGCAAATGGGTCAGCTGCAATCGTCTTGTATAAAATCTAAACTTGTATCTGTAGTATACTCAATATGCAGTCCACGCTACAAATAAAGCATTCGTCCTCAAACGGAGCTGATGTGTTAATTTACATTATTATGTTTTTGCTGACGTTTTTTGCTCGTTTACGATTCACCCGGGCGAGGCGCGCGCAGCGGTGTAGCAACTCATTGTTGCCATGTTTTAAATTATACAATTTTGGTAGATCGTCGTATTGTTTGGGGACTAATGAGATGATTTATATATGATACATATTACATATATATATATATATATATATATATATATATATATACATACATACATATATATATATATATTGCCAGGTCGTAGGGCCTTTGCCCGACTGGATGGCTACCACTCCTAGTCTAGAGTATGCCGCCATAAGGACCTTGAGTTGTATTCCGGCATTAGTGACCAGGTTCCAGTCTCCCTTAAGAGAGCAGCAGCGCATTTGTAGCACCTTTGGTGTTGCAAAGTCCATAGGTAGTGGTAACCGTTTACCAGCAAGTGGGCCGTCTGCCTATCTGCTGAACTCCAGCAATAAAAAAAATAATATATGTGTTGATATGAGTAATATAATAAGTCGATCAATTTTAGTGTACACTTATTTGTGTTGTATCTGTTATAAGAACTTTTTGCTTTATAATTTATTTTTATATTTTCTGACGATATACAAAGAATGTTAAAATTTCGAAACTGTGGTTCAAAACCGCTTTCAGCCTTCGAAGCTGCTTTTTTTAAATAATCAAAATAGTTGTTATTAAATTCCACAATGGCAAGCAAAGGAACTCGCTACATACAGTATTATTATAACTATAATTCATATACGTCCATACAGTCTTGTCAGATGTATTAGTTTTCAGTAATAGGTCAACCAAATTGTACTTAAGCCTCTAATTGACGCCAAACAACGAAGTTCCTATCACACCCCGAAAAGGCACATGTCACTGAACAGTTCACATTTTTATACAAATAATCAATTCTTGTTTAAAAACAATATCCTAGTTACTGGTCAGTTTCAAGCAATACTATATACATTTATATACAATAAAATTGCATGGTAACAAATTATTTCCGCGAAAACAAAAGATTAAAGATTTTAAATATTTTATGATATATGCGCAACTGGCAACACCGTGCACGGCGTGGCAACAATCTGTCAACCATACCAGTAGCAGCAGCACTATCTTTAATTTAATTAAGTCTGTATTTTTTGCTGAGCTCGTATATGCATACGTTTTTGGTGATACACAACGTGTCTACATGATTGATCGGATGATGTAATGCTTGAGGCTTACATAATATGAATTATAATAAAAAAATCGAGTTATTTTTTTCTAAGGTATAGGTTTCATGTTAGACTTTTAACTCACCGCATGATGTAATGATGTGATCATGGGCGTAGCTACCGCTCTATCAGCCGTATCAATGATACGGGACCCCCAGGCTACAGTGGCAACGGAAGTGTGTAAGCAAAAATACCTAAAATGTAATTCCACAATCTTTTATGGATTAATAACATTTTTGAGAATTACTGACAGGAACAGCTATCAGACTTGCCATTCTTGTCTATAGAAGCAGATCGAGAAAAATTGAAATCGTTTTCAGCTATGGATGATTTTATAAATAAGCTTGCTGAAAAAAGGCGAACATTAAGTATATATATATATATGTGTCGGGTTCACGGCATGCGAACGACACAACACCGAAGTATAAGACAATAATAATCTGAAATATTATAATCAAAGTTTATTACATTAGAATTATTACAATTACAATATTAAATACAGCACAATAATACACAGATATATTAGGACAACTCCAAGAGTTGCACCCACGCTTGTCAGGCGTCGAGCCGCAATTTGCCCTCAAAGAATACTGCGATTATCAAGCAGTAATTATCGACCACAAGACGACTTGATTGTAGACTGGTCGGCTGATGACTGTCGCCTCTCTGCCCGAACACCGCGTGTTTAAGGCCCTCGTAGCGCGCCGTAGTGACAATATCCGATAATGCTTTGGCGCCACTTCAGTTTCGATTTCTTCATAAAACCAACTTCCGCCATCCATTTTAACTTCCAACTTCTGGTTACTCCATTTCCGATATTCGTCGCTCGATAATAAAATTTTAATTCAATTCGAGCATTTTTTGTCTCTTTTATATACTTTACCCTTCCTTTGGGACCACCAGCACATTTTTATACAAGGCTCTACTAAGGCGAGCTACGTCACTGAATGTGATATTCCTGGCTTAAAGGTCTAGTTGCCAAGCCATAAACATTTAAAAAAAGGATGTGATATTCGGTACTAGCTGACCCGTGCCACTTCGTTGGGCGCCATTAAAAATATACTCGCACGCAAATCAAATCAAATATATTATTTAAAATCGGTTCATTACTTCATTTTTCAATTTATTGTAACATGTGGCAACATCCTTATTTTGGTATAAACACTTATATTTTTGATGTTATAGGGTAATATTGTTGTGTTGTTGGCACCTATATGCAGTAATTATTTATTTAAAACGTTAAAACTTTTTTTTGCTGTCTTACAATAATAATTATTGCGAAGTGTGTTTTTAAATGTGTATATTATTTAAAAAATGCGACAATTATTAATATAATAATAAAAGTAAGTATCGTACCAAGACAAGTAAAACATAACAATACAAGTAATAAGTCAAAGCGGGCCACGCTGGTTGGCCATACAAATTGTTCAAATTAACTGCACTTTACTGTTTTTTTCTTCAGATTGCATTATGAATATATGACTCATGAGAACCTATTGTTATACCAAATTATTGTATGACTGTATTTATTTTTGAAATTAATAATATAATTAGATTTTTTTTTAACTAGTTAGGTAAAAAGTGTAGCAGAGATCAAATGCTGATTTAGACGGATCAAAAAAATTGAATCAATTTGGTTCAGAGGTACAGAACTGAAAGGCTGGTATTCAATGACATTGAACGATTCGCTTCTATGTTTATACGGATCACTTTGGTTGATTCATCCAAATTGAAACACAGAAATGAAAGGTGTAATTTCCATAACGCAAGCAAGTGTCATACTCGTATTTCAAATAACGCGGGTTCGTATCCTAGCTGGGAAGCAAGGTTCATATATCTCACTTTGCATTCACTAGTCCTACCATCGGTTGAATTTCGATGTTACTTGTATGGAGCTTATGTCTAATTTGAATCGATAGTAAGGCAAATGAACGGTCATTATAGATATAGGAACCGGTCATTAGGCAGTTTTCTGACCTAACGTGCATATAGTGCCAAATGCTGACGGTGAAAGGAAACATTCTATATCACCAAGTTAAGCCAATTACGCTTGTGTTATGAGTAAATACAACGGATCACTCTGAGGTCGATCCCAGACACCCAGACCGTAGTAATTAATTTCCGTGCCATACCAGAAATAGAACCCGGTGCCTCTGCATTGCATTGAGCTAGGCCGGCAAAGGCTTTAGCTCGCTCAATCACAGAAGCCGCCAAATATAAAGAATCCTGCGTGTCGTGGCATGACAGATATGGACTGTCTGGTCTCCCCAAGAGATTGGGAGGCTGGAGCCCAGCAAGGAGACTTTTATGGCCTGTTATTATCATTATCCTGAAATTGTTAATAAAAAAGCTATCTAAAATCATATTTTTCTTTACAAAAACATATCACTGACGACCTCTGTCGTTGAGAGGCTAAGGCTTTGCTGGCCTAGTTCACTACAACGCAGAGGGTCTGTGTTCGATTCCTGGTATAGTAAATTTCGGAAACGACTTTACGTAACTTGCTTAAATTGGGTATATACAATATGTACGTTTGTCTGCTGATTATTATTATTAATCGACTTCAAATTAAAAAGCAAATAATAAATAATTTCAACAACATCTTGAAGTCGGTGCATTTTGCAAGTTTGTTTTTGTTTTTTATATATTACTAGACTTTTTAGTTTCTTCTTTTAAGTTGCTTGAATAGTTTTAGAGATAATATTTTAAGCGCCTGTTGAAATTTTACTACTGGTACGCGTATACAAGTTTTGCCTCTCCAAGAGTGAAGGCTGTTGGCGCTATTCAAAACTGATAGCTCTCGAATCCCCTGGGATCCAGTCATCAGATCTTGACCTTGTGACAATGGAACTACCTCTGGAGTATACTCTTTCGAATAAAGAAAATAAAAAAATGAAAATTGACACACAATTGTCGGAGAAATCGCGTAACAAACATACATAAAACAAAATACAAGTCCAATTGAGAGCCTCCACTTTTTGGAAGTCTGTTAAAAAAATCATTTCGCTTTAATAAAAACCATTGCAATATTTATTATCACAGTCAGCTCCCCTCAAGGCTGATGGTACAACGGAAGTAGTTACAGTTACGTGCTGAGGACAGGTTACTTGTATCTGAATTGATTGCACGCAACAAAACATTACTGTGCAGTTGCTAACAGGAAATGGACTAATGGAAACTGCCCACTTCCCTCGTTGCTTTCCTGCTTGCTGCCGTAAGAGGGGGCATCCTAACTAATAAATATGAAAATAAGTTTTTATGTTTGTGACTTTTCACGCTTTAGGACCTATTAGGTATCAGAATCCTAATAGACGGAGCATGAAAGTATCGATGTGATATTATAATCGAATTAGGCTAGTCTAAAAATATATGCCTAAACAGCGACTGTTACATATTAATATTTAAACAAGGTTAATAATTGTTTCAAAAATGAACTCGCTCAGCAACTCGTTCGGGCGTTCCGCGTGCCGAGTGCCGATTCCTGAGGGCATTCCGATCTTAGGTCTCCAGTTTCATTACGATCCCCAATCTCCGAGTGCATTCTGATTCCCGATCTCCGAGTGAATTCTGATAACCGAGTGCATTCTGAACCGCGATCTCCGAGTAAATTCCAATCCCCGATCTCCGAGTGAATTCTGATAACCGATTGCATTCTGAACCGCGATATCCGAGTAAATTCCAATCCCCGATCTCCGAGTGAATTCCGATAACCGAGTGTATTCTGAACCGCGATCTCCGTGTGAATTCCAATCCCCGATCTCCGAGTAAATTCTGATAACCGAGTGCATTATGAGCCGCGATTTACAAGTGAATTCGGATCCCTGATCTCTGAGTGAATTTCGGACTCAATCGTGATGTAATGAGATCGAATCGCCAGATAGCGTTCGTTAGAGCACAATAGCCTTCATTACAATGCTTTTTTCGTCATTCCGCCCTCATGATGATACGCGGGACCCATTATTTCGGCTCCAGCGCTTAATCCAATTAATGCTTCATTGGTTAATTTGATTGCTATACTTTTTAAATTTAACATCGAAGTCTTAATTGTATTAACAAAAGTAGGAAAATTATAATTTTGTAAAATATATCTATTTTGAATAAATGAAACCGCTATCGAACCGAGATATCGGAATGATTAAGACACGGTTATAATAATTGGAGAACGATACTTGACGACGTGTTTCTTAATTAATTGCAACGATGTCATCAAAAAACACCACCGCAGCGCCATCATTTTGGCTATATTCGTCTAGTATCGTAAGTGTTGACCCTTGGAGCATTATTAGTAATTTTCTCATAATGCTTCAAGAGACAGACAGACAAGAATTCTAAAAGTTGTATTATCGGAATCTGCTTGTCTGATTTAGCCTATACATAAATATCAAGAAAACAATTTTTAGCTAGACGTGTTGCTGGGGAGTTTCTTGCTGTTTCTTCTCCTTTGAACAGCGACGAGACGTTGCGAGGCGGTGTACATAGAATAGGAAGTGATATTAAATTTCGACTTATGTGTGACCTTCAAAAACTGTTGTTCAGTGAAATTTACCAGGCCACTCAGAAAGTATTGCGAAAAAAAGTTTTTATGTATGAGAGACTGGTCAGTTATAATCTATTTTGAAGTATGATTATTTATGAATAAAAATAGGTATGTTCCAATTTCAAAATTACCCTCCACGTTGTTTGCGAGCTAATTTGTTTATCGTGTCTCATTGAAAAATGGATCTGCGCAGGGAACATTTTCACGCTATGATTTTTTACGATTTCAAGTGTCGCCTGAAACCAGACGAATCGTACGATAGATAGACTTCAAATGGCATTCATGGATGCAGGCCCTTCTAAGGCAACCGTATATCGTTGGTACAACGAATTCAAGCGCGTTCGTCTAACTTTGGGGGACGAAGAAAGAAAGAACAGTTACGGAAGAAAACGTGTTTTATATTATTATATTTTCGCAAAACTTTCTCAGTGTCCCACGTACTTTAAATAAAAACTTTTGAATTTGATTTAGCCCCCTTGATTTTTCTCAGCATTTTAAACGCATTGTACAAACTCGAACCCTACAGATTTATTATATTACAGAATAGATAGAATTCTCCTTAATTAATTTCATGTTTCCCAGGTATTGGCCATGTGGAAACAAAGCAAACTATAACAAAGACCCGAGTGTTGTTAGCAAAGAATCCGGTTTCAATTAGTGTTGTTTCTTGCGAACGATGTGGACCGGGATTTGATTTCCATCCCAACTTATAATGATTAAATTGTATCTTTAATGGCAGGAGGATAGGTAGACTTTCCTGACGGAAAGTGTTTGTCAATCTTCTGCATGTCCGCTTATTTATCATACCAGATAAGGAGCCATCTATAAATTAGGTTACATGAATTTCATGATTTTTTGACACCTCCCTCGTCTGTCACAGCTGGTCATTTTCGTAAGACTCCCTCCTCCTCCTCCTTCCTAGTGTGACATCACATATTTTGCAATTTACATCAAGATATTATTAAATTGAAACAGCAGTTAATTGATTATCCTATTATTTTTAATATTATATATAATAAATAAAATATCTATGTAACAAATCGCTGCCAGATGGGCGCGTGAGCAGAAGGCTGGCAGCATTGCCGCGCTGTATGGCGATACTTATTCGTTGGGAGAAATATGCACCAGGCTTCTCATTACGGGTGGCATCAAAGCGTTTCTTGCAAATCTCTTTGCCGATGGACCCCACGGACCTATTATCTCAACTCCAAACGGCACAAATACGTAAGCCCTTCCTAAGGTTCCATATTTGTGCCGCTTGAGAGCTTCAGCTTTTGAAGCAGCGTTGCAGCCCCTAACTCAGCCATTGGAAGGTGCGACGGCGCCAGAATGTCGAGACATGTCGCGTCCCACATAAGCGGCTGTCCCATCTTCCAAGGAATAAGTGACATTTTTATTTCCATCTAAATTATTTTTTAATAATTTAAACACTACCCTCATAAAGATAGAGCTGGAAAATGTTTTGAAGGTTTTCGTGGTATTTATACCAAAAGCTAAAATATATTAGATTTTGAAATGACGTCGACCCTCTCTCGTGTGACATAATTTTTGGATAGCCCCTAATTATTTATGTGCCATTGTTTCGATGGATGATATAACTCTATATTCTCCAAATCGATTAGATGATTTTTTATTCCTGGAGTACAGCAAGACCGGTTGACGGTGCATACTTTAATGAAAACTGGTAACCGCCGCCTATTTTATTTTAGACCAGGGGTGGTAGCCATCGTGACGAGCAAATACCCTACCACCTGGCCGTGGGTTTCTTTTTCGCCTTTTACTACAAGATATCAGTATTTTTTCCTGTGTGGATTCTATCATTATGCAGATTTCGTAACGTAACGCAGATTAGCCTAGAAGAGGTTTCGGACCTATATTTTTCCATTGCGATGTGGATACTAAAGCTTCTGGATCAGGAGTTTGCTTCATTAATTACTCTAACGTGCTACAATTGGACAACAAGTCATCGACCCCGGTTGCCATGGAAACAAGACGTAATTAAACTATAGTTAGGAACAATTGGCACGGACGCGAAGCCATTGTTCTATTCGCCGACTATCTCGGGCGGAGATCAAAAATGGACCGATAAGCATCTTTGGCTCGCCTGATGGATCGGGGTTAAGGAGAGGTCGCATCTCTACGCAGTCAACAACACTATACACCTATACAGTATACTATAATGGCATACCACGGGTTCACAATTATACCTCTGGAAGTTTCGTATTCTTGAAGAAAAAAATATATCTTGTCAGGTCGTTTTAAATCAGTAATAGAGTTTTGACAGGTACTTGAACTAAAGCAACTTTTAATATTTGCTAAAAGATGCAGTAAAGAAAAATATACCTTAGAGGTTCCTTGGAAACTTCCAGAAAACCTCTAAGATATGTGCAGCTTTATTTTGTAAAAATAGTTGTAGGATATTAATAGTTTTTAGCAAGACTTAAATATGACAGAATTCTTTTTTATCAATATTATTATATTTGTAAGCAATATGTGGGATATGTGACTTGTGTAGTAAAATATAGTTTTCAGTTACCACAAGAACTTCGTTGTTTAGCGTTAGTCAAAGACCTTCAATCTATTTGAGTTGGTACTAATAATAATGAATATATCTCACAAGGCTTTAGGATATAGTTCCTTTACCCGTTTTTGTGCTGATTTGAGCAATAATGACAAACAGTCCAGCTTTGGTTCTTGATGCTTAATGTTTATAAACAATTGTGGCAATGTTGGTAATACAATAAAAATGTTAAGTAAAGGTGATTTTGTTATGTAATTCAGTAAGTATATTTTAACTACGAGCCAGCAATTGGGTTTAGTCGGTATAAATCAAGCCAATCGGTGTCCAGTTGGTCTACACACATATTCAGAGCACCTTCAGGTTGATGTATGGTGATGACCACCGCTTGATGCAGCCCGGGCTTCGTCACATCGAACTGTCTAGCATCAAGAGACCACTACAAGTTGATCTCGTTGAGTTAAAAACACCTCAGGGCTGAACTAGATTCAAATAAGAAAATTAAAAAAATGTTTATGCAAACAAACATGAAGTGTAAAAGTTTGTACAATCTCTAATGAAGAAATCAGTAATTAATATTCTGTTGCGAGCAAGGCGACTACACCTCATCGCTGCTGCATTGCAGATTAATGTCGCATCTGAATAGATTACAAACTAGTTTTAGTTACGGAAATAGTGTTCTAAATGCTAATGTCTATTTGTTTATTGTAAAAACATACGATTTGCATAATCTGAGAATTGGTATTATAAATAAAGATTATGTCTCATACATAACAATAATCATTATGAATGAGTTTATTTTGTATTTGCGACTTCGGATATAAAATTTAGGTAAATTTCAAGACTTGTCTTAGGACTTCTTGTTAGTATGTGGTTGTTTTTCTCATTCTAGTTATTATTTTGTTATCTTAAACAAGCTTGTTTTACTTATGTGAGATCGCCCTAAAAATAAACATGTTTTCTATCTTCTTTCTTGCTTTCATATTTCACAAGGTACGGATTTAAATCTGACACTGGTGAAACCTCGCGAAATGGAACTAATTTTTTGGTCTTTGTTTTCAGCACAGCTGAGGAACCAACTTTTATGACATTTAATTAAAAGCTATTTGCGTAACGAATATAACATTTAAAGCTAATATAGGTGAAGCTGCAGCAAATAGACTGACGCATAAGACTTTAATTTACAGTCATCGAAGCGGTCAATTATTATGGGACTATACTAAAGACTCTTGTCCTTATTTGCAGGTCCTTGCACCATGACGTACAGTCAATTAATTGTTGATGATGCCTCATTAATTTCTTTAAAGAATTTCGAAATCCACCGTGTTTGTAATTAGTTTCAAGCTTATGAGTTCTCACTGTGCCAAACTCCTCAACCCACGATGTAGACAAGATCAATTTTGTCCTTGGGCCTTTATTACATACCGTCTCCTATAAAACACTGTGTTAGATTTGAATGTTTTTTTAATGTTTGGTTGTAGGCAATATGGCAAGCGTGTCCACTTGATGGTAAGTGGGTTCTGTCGCCCATGTACATCTGCAACACTAAGGGAACCGGTGCGTTGCCTACCACGTTGAGACTTTAAATATCTTTACCCCTTTTTGAAGAGCCCCATATTGTAGCGCTCTGAGAAAATCGCGGGATGAGCTCATTCCATAGCTAGTTCACGTATGGCATAAAGGAGCGAGTACCACGTACTGTGAAAAACTTCCAGGTGTCAAGACTGTGTGGATGAACTCTCAGTCGTCGGCAAGCAGTGCGGTGGTAAAATAACGATGTAAGCATCAAACCAAATAGCTTGTCAGAATAATCCCTATTGTACAGACAGTAGAACACGCTTAGAGTACCAACGTCTCTTCTGAGACTTAAGGTTTCTAAACCGTCTGTAAGTTCGGAATCGTCGACAATCTGGACCGCTTGGCGCTGCAAGCAGTCAAGTGGGAGTAGCAGGAGAGTGCTGTATGTATTCGAGTATTTTTTTTGCCTGTTTTTCTCCTCTACCCCACCAAATTCTTAAAAGATCTAACTTCCACTAGGTAATTTGTAGTATAGTAAAAATTAATCGTCTCATTGAATCAGATATTTATTTCCTGGTAGTCGTAATCCCATGCATCCAATGTTAAAATGTTTCGACCTACCTACTTCAGCAACGCAAACTGCCAAGTTATTCGAAGTGTGTAAATGTTGTGATACTTTGGCGGTATGGTTCTGTGGCCTTGAGTCTTTATGAAGAGCTTATGAAGCATGCGGTTGCCACGTAAAGCTAACAGGGGGCTGTTGATCACCTCTGAGAAAGGCACGACAATTCAACAAACTAACATCACCTCTTTCTATCCAAAAGTGAGCTAGACTCAGTATTCTACTCATAATTTTGAGGAAGCTTTAATAAGTAATAGGTAGCTGCCTACAAATATCTTTGCTGTTGGTTGGGCTCTGTTCTTCTCATTTCAAATACACCCACAATGCTTTTATAAAGCAGACGTATACTAAAATCCTGTGTTGTATTTGATCGTAATTTGTCTTACTATAGACTAATAATTTTGTCAATATGAAGAATTTGCTGTATCTGGTGTTCATACGTTAACGGAAGCCACTTGTAACAATCAGCTGACATAAAGCAGACGATGTCTAAGTCCACGCAGTATCTACTGATTAATCGTTCGCAAGCAGTTGCTATGGCTACAGGATTTTTTGCCTCCAATCAGTGATTTGCAGAAACCTTGACTCTGTGTTTTTTGCGGCATTATGTCATGGCTCCACTGCCTAAACTGAACCGGACGGCTATTATTATTTGCCAAACTCTTATTTACTATTAATAAAAACACGGTGCATTTGATTTTCAACCTTATTCCTTTAAAGATATGGTCATGCGTCAAATTTTCTATGGTGCAAATGTGGGTAGTTTGGCAATTTTTTTGTGGACTCTAAAAAATGAACGTGAATGTTTCTCTCCGCGCTGTACAGCGTAATGATGGTACATTTCCTTTGCTAATAATAGCAATTTGTTTTTGTTGCTATTCGGATCCTGGTTGGCAATACGTGTATTCACCTTCTAAGGAATAAAATAAACTTGAAGTGATCTTTGAATTAAATGATTTTGACTTTCATACATGGAGTAGTTTCTTTTTAAACAACACTTTAGTTCCTGGTCAAGTTCACCTTAAGAAGTCAGTTAAGCTTCTGCTTCAGGAAATCAATTCCCTTAATATCGATAATACCACAACTAACGCAAATATGAAATTTGCAAAGACGTAAAGTCATCTCATGTGAACGGGAAGAAGCTTTGTGTTCAGAACAATAGCCTTTCGCGTTTCACTACGATCACCTCTAATAAAGGACGATGATACGGTCGAAGATGGAGCACGGTTACCTAGATAATACCTATTCACACGATACTTGAACATACCTGGATTGTACTTTTCGGGAAATACGGACTCTGGTAGTGTATTCCACAACTCAGCCGTACGTACCAGGAACATGGAGGCAAAACGTTCCATTCAAACTGGTGGCGTTGCCACTGTGAAACGATGGCGTGGACCAGAGCGCCTTGTCGTCCTAAGATTGAATGATGTAGGTAGGCTCAGGTCAAACAGTTCAATCACACTCTCTCCAAAATGAATTATATAAAAAACTGACCAACTACCTCTAGGCTTTGAAGCCTTGTGTTGACAAGCTGGTCGCTACCAATCAACCTCTTGACTCTTCTCTCAATTGACTCTAGCACTTCAAGCTGGTATTTTGCTGAGCTGACCCAAAGGTGAGAGCAGTGGTCCCTGCAAGATTACTTAAACACAGTAAAAATTAAGCAGTTGTTCAGCAGTGAAGTACCGTCTCACCTTTGAGAATATTCTCATCCTTTTTGCAGCCAGGTGAGGTACACTTTCAATATAGAAGCCCAAGTTGAGAGTGGATGTTAAAGAAATACTAAGAATTTGGTCGGTTATCGGAATGGATACACCTCGAAAAATGGGACTTAATTCAAACTGACTTTTTTTCGCCTTAAACAGATATGCTTGGGTTTTAGCTGTGTTGAATTTGACCATCTATCAACCGTGTGGACGGACACGGGTCAAGGATTGTTCTGAGCTTCGGTTTGATTTTCTGCTTTTGAAAATACCCCTGTGTCATATAAATTCGTGCTTATAAAAATAGTAACATCTCTGTAGCTACGTTCTATTAGAGACTCACAACGACCATGCTCACGACCGCGATTTTACCCGTTCCACTTGCTTGCTGGCGTTACAATCGTAAACCCAAGTGGAACGGTTATTCGACCCACCTCTTAATATGGGTCGTTGTGAGCGTTGTGTGATCGAAAATAATAATGTCATTGGTGACGTTTTCACCACGACCACAACGACCGCGGTCGCCTTGTGGAACGGCTAACGGAGCATTTTGGGCGTTGTAAGCTACTAATAGAACGCGCTGTGTATGTTATTAGAATACTTATTTGGGACACATCCTCACATTAAAAACCTCTGGCGAAATCTCATTATGGGTGAACTTGTGCTTCTCGATTTGCTTTGTATCGATTATCTGCTACTGTGAATTCAAAATTACGCAGGGGTAGGATGGAATCCGGCATTAGTGTGCGTGCTCATCTTCTTCAGCCAATCAATATCTACTGCTGGACTTAGGCCTCCCTAAGTCTGCAGCACATATTCCGAACTCTTACCTCCCTCATCCAGCCTCTGCCATCGACCTTATGCAGGTCCTCGGTCCACCGGTGTCCTATGTTACATTTACTGATATGCGATCTCCACTCCAGAATCCGTTTGCTCCATCGGCCGTCGATCCTGCGACAGACGTGACCAGCTAAATTTGTGGTCTATGTCGGTTACCTTCGTTCTCTTCTAGACCTAGGGTGCTCTATGGTCCCAGTACAGGTGTACATAATCATAGCTATAATTGTACTATAATTACTGTAACAGATGATAAAGTTTCGCTTGTATCACCAGTAGGTAAATAATGCCACGAACTAAACGTGAATTAAAAGTAGGAATGATGCAAGAGGTGGCATTCGTTGCAGGTCTATACTGTGTACATGGTATGCTAAGGCAACTTTCTAAAAGCAGCAGTGCAGTGTAAACAATACCTCAACGACATTTGAGTGTCGGACAAACGGACGGGCAGACCTTATGTGTATATTGATGGACCAGCGACCACTGTTTGTACTAAAACCTCACTGCATAGGGCTGTAAGATGCCGTTGCAGCTATCGATAAATTTATTTGAAACTTAAATTTAACTAATTTCTTATTTGATTACCAATTAAATTTTCTACATAACCACAATTTAACAAAAAAAAATATGTATAACACTTTAATCATTAATTTATATCTACTTATTAATGGCTTATGTGTAACTTACCACCAGCTATAGTAACGGTATATAACGAAAAAATACTTTATCTGCCAAAATTAGTAAATGACCACTAAAATTAAAACCCCATTTAAAGTGGTTGATTTAAATAGTAAAAGCGCATTAATTTGCTCGTTAAAATTTGGTGGTCATTTACTAATATATTTAGTCTTTGAATACAATTTTGGAGTGCAGTCAAGACTAAAACTTTATTATACAAATTAACTATTAACTAGTGGTCGCCCGTGGTCGAATTTCGACCATAATAATTAATTTAAATCATAAGTTTGAACATCATTAGGGTTCTGTTGTCAAAGTCTAATACTTCTATAATCACAGAATTCGCCAAGTCTGCACTCTTAATTTGACTTTAATAATAAACTAAAGAGAATATTATATATGCGTGTGTGTGTCAAAGACAGTAGTCTGTGTAATGTTTTTTTTGTTGATTTAATGTATTTCTTGTACATAATTTTGTGATGCAAACTTGCACATCGACATAACCGATGTGTCAAACCTGCCAAGCCGTTCTGGACAAGCGTGGCGGGTATACTGTCCGTTCCTCTATAGTGGGAGGCCTGAGCCCAGCAGTGGGACATTTATGGGCTGCTATCATTATTGTACATAATTTTAAGAAAATATTAGCATTCTGCACTCCTTCTCTATATAAACTATAAGTGTGCGAAATTTCATACTCCTCCGTCCGCGCAGTTTTCGTAAAAAGGGGTATAAAGTTTTGCTTCGCGTATTAATATATAGATAAGGTTGGAGATTGGCTGATATGGTCGACAAATTACCAACATTTTCTCTTTTCATAAATAAGAAAAAATATATTTAACATGAATCACATGCAAAACTTACAATACTAAACGAATAAATTAAAATTTTACATATAGCAAAAAACAGACAGAGTAGAGGCCCCGAGGTCATAGCTCTATCGATAAATTATAAGCAAAACATCGATGACATAACGTTTCCATCACTACCCTTAACATCGCTTGTTACATTGGTGTGCCTCCGGTAAATAGTAATAACAAGTTTAATCCACAAAGTCATAACTTTATACAATACATGGCATAATATTCTTTAACTGTTAAGCTATAAGGAGCGTAATCCAGTGAAGTGTTGGTGGTTTAAAAGTCATTTAACGGCGCAGTGTGGCAACGAGATGCAAGATTATACAGTAAACAAGCTCCACAGATATAGACACACGTTTAGGTATGTGACGTACTTACAGCTAACTTCAAACTTAACTATAATGCAATATTTCTATTACTTATTCCAATTTTTTTATTATATATTTTTTGGATCCTTTAAGATAACAAGTGTCACTGAAAATATCATTCAAATACGATAATATAAAATAATTGAACTTTATTCATTTATTTGCTTCCTTTAGTGAAGAATGCTTGAGTGAAACACGAACAGGTCAAGTTAATTTCTAAAATGGCATGGCTCTTCTGGTAATTTTTATGTATCAGATATAGTAGACTCATATAATGAGTTATTAATTCACTTTAAACAATTTAATAGACTTAATCGACACCTTTATACTCTGTCACAGATAATATATGAATGAAATAACTACACATTTCATTCACATATTACAATTTCTACACGTAAATAAATAAATTGAAGTGTCTGTTTGTAATGTCAACATAACAGCTTTTTATTAAATGTATGTGAAAGTATATACAGTACTAATATTAAAAATATATATTTTTTTAATTTTTGAATGATGTTTGTTCCGGCTTATTTCTGAAACGGCAGGACCAATTTTGATGAGATATTAACTGGCAGATAGTTGATGTTACATCTAGTTGAGTAACCTAGGCTACGTTTATTTTACAAAAAATATTTAAAGGCCCATGCACACGCCGCCGCCGTCACCGCACCGGAAGGCAAATTAAACTAAATTAAATTCCACCCGGACGAAGTCGCGAGTAACAGCTAGTCACTATATAAAACACTATTTCCAATCTTTTAATAAAAGACCTGAACCCTAGTACTTTATTAATGTTTATTAAAGATCCACTGATTCTAGCACTTTTCATTAATCTCTTTAAAGGCGAGGAAATTAAACTTAATGAAAAAGTAAAATAACGAAGTTAGTTTCACTAAAAGAGACGAATGTTTTGTTTGCTTGTAAAATTTTATAACTTCTAAATGCCTGAACCGGTTTAGATGTGCGTGCCATCGTTATGTGCTAATTATTAAGACAGATATAACATAGGCATAGGTTGAATAAAGTTATTATGTGCAGATTATTTCAGATTATTGCTCGCAAAATTAGCAAGTTGAAGTGGCAGTGGGCCGGTGACGTCTGTCGTATGACCGACGGCCGATGGAGCAAACGAGTCCTGGAGTGGAGACCACGTCTCGGCAAACGTAGCGTAGGACACCCGCCATCCCGGTGGACTAACGACCTATGCAAAGTCGCCGGCAGGGGCTGGATGAGGAAGACGGGAGACAGGAGGAGACGGCCTACGTCCAGCAGTGGATAGAGATTGGCTGAAGAAGAGAGAAGAGTGCAGATTATTATAAATATTCATTTAAAGTGCGTATAATCAAGTCAACTATACATTATTTGTCTGTAAAAAATGCTGTGGTTTCTAGTAAACAAATATATTTCTAACTACCACTGATTCGTATAGCGTTAACAGTGCGCAACAAGCCTTAATAATTCCAAAAGTGTTGTCTGAGTGACTTAGGAGCGTAGTTAGTCATTCGCTCCAATATTTATCCAAGCTATACACACTATATCGTGCTACTATATTGCTTGTTTACTGGATGCATTACCTAACGCAAGTTTATTATATGCGATGTACTCATCGTTTTGTTTTTGTAAAATTAACGTTCTGTCTTTGCAAATTAGTATTTTATTTTTATACTATTTTGAAAGACATCAAAACATTCTATGTTACTCTTCTGTTGTGTATTGCTCACAACAGAGCCACTTCATATAAAAACAGTCAATAGATAATAAACTGTCTTGATCGTGTATCAAAGGCGTGCTTAATTAATAACTATAAAAACAATGATAATTCTAATTGTTATGAATGAAGTGCTAACCTTACTAATATTATAAACGTGGGTTATTTTTTTATAGCTGGAGACAGCAAATAGGCAGACGGCCCACCTGATGGAAAGCGATTACCGTCGCCTATGAATTTGCAACACCAGAGGTGACACCAACGCGCTGCCAACCTCGAAGAAATTTTAAAACACCCCATATTGTAGCGCTGTGGGGAACCACGGCTGGGAGCTCATTCCAAATCCCCACGGTGCGCAAGAGAAACGTTGCGTACAAGAGCGAAGCGGCTCTAGAAAATAGGGATCAACACCCAGATGGTGTGCGGTGTGGTACAAGGAAGACAAAGGCACAATTCTGAAATGTTTTTCGGAACACTCCCCATTGTACAGTCGGTGGAATACGCAGAGAGACGCGAAGTCTCTTCGAAGGCCAAGCGTATCTATATCGGCTGTGAGTATGGGATCGTCGATAATGCGAACGGCTCGGCGTTGAATACTGTCCAGGGTATTTAGCTGGTAGGTGGGTGCCCTGGTCCACAAGTGTGAGCAGTACTCCATGTGCGGCCTCACCTGGGCTTTGTAAAGCACAAGACGTTGCCGCGAGGTGAAATACTGCTTGAATCGGTTTAGCACTCCCAGCTTCTTCACGCTTTCACAAGTAGGTATGTAACCCATCATCATAGAATTTTGCATACCCGTTGTCAGGGGTACAGAGAAGTTAGCTTTGAAGTCGCCCGTGGACATTCGCAACAAAGGTGTTGCTAATATGCTACCGCTCTCTAAAGGGAGACTGGAACCTGGCCACTATATGCTGGAACGCAACTCAAGGTTGTTATGGCGGTATATTCTAGACCAGAGTTCCAAAAAAATTCAAAACACGATTTCAATGCGATTGTGTCCAAATTCTACTAAATCCACAATATCTTCTCCATATCATCGTGGTGGACTAATAGTAGAAAAAAACTGGTATTAACTACCAAAAGCCACCAAAAAAATTAACATTTATTTCGCGAGTTAAAAAGTAGAGTGGTGTTTCAGGAGCACGCCATTGGAATTAACAGAATACCGAAATCAGTCACGCCTACGATTGAGACGATAGTGTCCGGCTATTTTGACGATGTAGCAATAGCAGAATTGGGCGTCAGGAGTCATAGCCATCCAAAGGGACAAACGCCCTACTTGGCTGTGGGTTGCTTATCGCCTGTTATGACAGGAATTAGTATTCTTTCTCCGTTCCTGCATGGATAAAGGAGACGGATACGCTTTCACACATTCTTGGGCCCAGATTGAAAAAAGTTAAGAGTGATTTTACGAGTTCTTTTTATTATCTTGATAGATTTTATTATTGTAGTGGGTTGATGTTTTCTATTTTACATTACTCTGGCCCAGAAGTCTTCGTCTCCTTTAATTCAGATATTAAAAATAAATGTGTATAAAGCCGCGGGTAAGAGCTAATTAAAATATACAATTACTTATTATTCTTATTTACAATCAGGTCCTTTTTCATTAAAAAGCTACTTATTACATATATTTCATATACCATTATGGTAGCAGCTGTGTATCTAGGTTTTCTAGGTCTTTAATTAAACAACTAATGAACAACACCTGGTACATGAAACAAACCTTATGCCCGCGTGATAAAGTTGCTTCTCCCTTGTAGAATACTTCCATAATAGTTGCTGCATATGAGACCGTAGGAACCTGTACACAATAGGCCGTAATTAACCACGGCCTTGATCTTTAATTAACTTAGAAATAGAGCCCATTTTTTATTTAATTGTAGTTAATTTTAGAGTAATTAGAGCTGGAGTGTAAATGACGATAGCCAGGTGGCAAATGGATGGAGAGAGATGGGAGAAGAAGTGACTAACTTCCCCCAAGATTTATATACAGAACCAAGACTTGTTGTAACCGGTTTTAGTCAACAATCTTGCTCGGTGGTGTAAACGTAAAAAATAAACATTTTTAACGACGGGAAATGCGGATTGAGGAGAAACCATTGCGGGAGTAACGCCGTAGGGACGTGTAGAGTTCGTCAAGTTAAGAGGGCACTAGCACCCCCGAAGTAATATGGTTACTCGACTCGGGGATGCCAGAGGTTTTAACCGTTTAACCTCTCGGTGTGCCGTCCTTAGCCTTTATGCCAGAGCCACGAGTTTATAGTCTAGCCACTCCGCTAGGCCCTGGCAGGCGATAGCCCTGCGGCTTCATGTTTCGCCGGGGGGAACGGGAGTCGGGAACTAAGTTTTGTGTAAACCTGTATTAACCGGTTTTTTTCGCGATAATTGCTTTCTCTATATAACAACTGTTTCTAATAAAAATATATTGTTACGAGCTACAGGACTCGAATTAAAAAATCGCTAATCGAGAGTACTACAAACGTCTTACTCGTCTCATAGTGGCAGCTTGACTGCCCACCCCTCCATTCGGGCATGGCCTTATACTAACTACACAGTACAAAAAAAATGGCCGCGCGCACTAAGTTTCCGAGAAATAGTAATTTGTACACCTGCGAACGGCTAACAAAGTCGAAAACAATAACAATAAAGATTAGTTCGACGCTAATGGTGGTTATAAAACAAGTAGAAAAACAATAGCATGTTTTTCTTAATTACAAATTCAAAACACAAAAGAATTCCTAAATTCGGAAGACAATAAAGTGCGCTTACGACAGGCAGCTGTGCGTTTATCTTTGACGGCATGTAACAATGTTTGTGTGCAGCTGTTAATTTGCTGTATCACATGGCTGTGCTTTGAAGGTGTGCTGCAAAAATGCTTCGGTTTATTCAACAAAACCTACTTATATTTATATTATTGTATAATTCTTATATATTTTTTAAATTAATAATAATAATAATAAATAGGCAGACAAACACACACACTGTATATCCCCAAATTAAGCAAGTTACGCTTGTGTTATGGGTAATATACAACGGACCATTCTGGGGCCGATCCCAGACACCCAGACCATAGTAGAAAACACGCTTCCGAAATTTACTATACCAGGAATCGAACCCGGAGCCTCTGCGTTGCAGTGAGGTAAGTCGGCGAATGCTTAGCCCGCTCAACTACAGAGGCCGTCTATTAAAGTAATAGTTTAAGTTTACCCACATACTTGGGGTCTTAGGAGATATGAGATTTTGGAGGTGGGCACTGAAAACCAGCGCTCTGTTGGAACATGTTTCGGCTCAGCTAAAGACCGAGTGCCAACATCATTTCTTAAATTGCGGCCTTAATTGTTTGTATGTATATGTTCTTATCAGTTTGTATTATGTGAGTCGCAATTGAAAATAAATATTTTCTTTCTCTCTTTTTTGTTCTTTTATTTAACGAACTTTTCCTGTTACCAAGTTTGATTGAGGTTAAAGTTAAAATACAACCCGAAAAAAAAATTTCTTTAAGTACTTAGGCTGTAACAGCTTGTAACCGGGTTAACTTTTTAAACCGGTTTTCAAGCCCTGCCCTGCACAGGACAGTAGGCTATATTCCTGTACTGATTCCTGGAACCGGGCGGCTTGTCGTAAGAGGCGACAAAACAACCCACAACCAGGTGATAGGGTAGTCGCCATAACAACCTTGAGTTGTGTTCCGGCATCAGTGGCCAGGTTCCAGTCTCCCTTCAGAGAGCAGCAGCGCATTTGTAGCACCTTTGGTGTTGCAAATGTCCATAGGCGATGGTAACCGCTTTCCATCAAGTGGGCCGTTTGCCTGTCTGCTGAACTCCTGCAATAAAATAAAAATAAACTAGCGCCCAGACTAATATTACACGTAAGCATTCCAGTAAATGAATTTCAATGTGTGTGTGTGCAGAGTAACAGAAAGGAAAGATAAAAAAAAAATTACTTTCATCAGGATTCAACAAAAGTTTTATATCTTATAAGATGCTGAGTGGGTATTACGACACCATTTATCAATGACACCCACACCAGAACTAAGCTCCGTGTTGCGAATGCCAACATGATTGACAGGCGTTTATCGTTCAATCGTTTACATAATGTTTCTTTTTTAATCGTAAATAGATTTAAACAAACGGTCAAGTGCGTAACAGACCACGCACAGTGTATAGATTTCGAGTATTATCATACATTATATTTTATTAAGTTTTCGCGACTTGTATACAAAACAAAACTACGTTTTAATGGTTTTAAGCGAGGTAATTTATTTGATTTTTGTTATTCTGACGTTTCGGCCACTTTTCAGTGTTCGTGATCACGGAAGACAAAGATGTCAACTGTCGACGAGTATTGTTAAAGTTTTATTTAGCCTACCGCCAACTTGTTCATTTTAATTATTTAGTTTTAATTTTGTTTATGATTATTATTTACTCTATGAGAGCCTAATCTAATTTACCACCACTTCGCAACATGTTACGGCTTGAAGAGAAGAAGCGGTGCAATAAACTCTTCAGCAAACATGCCAGCTCTAATAATTTTATATAATATTAAAATGGGTGGAAGGAAAAATAAAAGAAATTTTCAATCAAGTTGGTTTGTGTTCCTGCACGCAGAAAGAGCTCACAGTGTCTTGAGGTCTGGCAGTTGGTTTTTGCTGGGCTTGGGTCTTGATAGTTTTGATGATCGGACCCCAAACAGGTGGTACTTGCAACCATCTTCTCTATTGAAATTTGGGTGTTTTTTGATTTCAATAGCCTCACGCATCATTCCAGGTATTAAACGATTCTCTTTCGCGAGGATTTGTGGGTTATCGAATCTGATGTAGTGGTTGGGTTTATCCAGCGTGTGTTCACTGATCGCAGACTTCGTAGACCTTGTGTGTTGCATGTCAGCAATGTGTTCTTTTAGCCGTGTTTTTATGCTCCTCTTCGTTTGCCCAATGTATGATAATCCACACTCACAATCGAGCTTGTAGACACCTGCATCCTGAAGTGGCCACTGAAGAGTGGCGGAAACGTCGGAATAACAAAAATCAAATAAATTACCGCACTTAAAACCGTTAAAACGTAGTTTTATTATTGTCATATATTTTTCAGAATTTTCACCCCATAATGTAGAAGTTAGGTAGCAGAGAGGCACATTTTAATATATTCACAACTATTGATTTAGATTAAAAAAAACAATTAGTAAATATCGCTGTAATTTTTGGAAGTGTGTAACGATTCTATTGTCTATATGTATCAGAGCGCAAATTATAGGCAATGGACAGGCGAAGGAATTTAAAAATAAAGAAATTTTTGTGAAATTGTAAGTTTTGGTGGTTAATTTAAAAGGTTTTTAACTTAAATATCCAACTTTAGATGTTCTTTAACTCTTAATTGAACCTGACGAAAGGGAGGCCTCTTGGGTCTTATAAATCCCTGTGGGATGTTTACGTTTAATTAATTATAACAAAAAAAAAAATTTTTGAAAATATCACGTACTTTTCTCTGAAATACGCAAATCAAAAGAATGTTGTGTTACAAGATGTCCACCACAGTAGTCATGAGAACCATAGTGTATATTAATATGACATAGACAATCGTCATAGAGATTAGTCGATTTATCAGATGATTCGATTTATAATTAAATTACAATTTTCTACCGGTTAGTTAATTTTATAAGCCCACTAAATTATTGTCTAGATAATGTAGTGCATCAGTAACTAATTATTATAATTGTTTTTATGATCCTGGTAACACTATGATGTAATTGCTATTTTTAGCAATGATGCAATGTTATTGTTTTGTAGGGTAGCATTTTTCGTATAAAAGGCGTAGTGGCGTGTAGACGGTGTTCATTGCTTACTGTGCTGTGGGAATATTCACATCAAAGGCTGAACAATAAAGGGGAAACCCTGTCCAAATAGTTAATATTTGGTATATTTGGTACTTTCTTACCCAAATCTCTCCTTGCATTTTACAGTTATTAGTATTAGGTTGGGGAAAAAGTTTCTTCGCATTTTATATAAAAATTCAAAAGGTTTTTTTATAAAGTTTATTTACATTTGACTAAAGTATGTAGGTGCCATTTTGTTGGATAACTTCTTGCCATCTTGTACGTAGGGACGTGATCCCATTGCTATAAAATTTTTGGGGCTTCTGATCAAAAAACTGCGACAAGTGGTTTTGGCAGTCCTCTCGTGATGTTAACCTAACACTGCCTAAGGAATTCTGCAGAGACTCAAACAGGTGAAAATCTGAAGGTGCAAGGTCAGGACTATATGGCGGATGCATTAACACCTCCCAGCCAAAGTCTCGTAATTTTTGCTGGGTGGCTAAAGACGTGTGAGGTCTAGCGTTATCACGGTGAAAAACCACACCCCTTCTGTTGATTAATTCCGGCCGCTTTCTCTCAACTTTTTGCTTTAGCCTCATCAATTGTTCGCAGTATAGTTTAGAATCGATGGTCCTGCCTGGCGGTAACAGCTCATAATGAATAATGCCCTGCCAATCCCACCATACACACAGCATCACCTTGTTGCGAGTTAACCCGGGTTTCGCCACAGTCTGCGAAGCCTGACCGGCCTTTGATCACGATCTTTTTCGCACGTTCTTGTCGTACGTGATCCACTTTTCATCACCAGTTATCAGCTTCTTCAAAAATGGTTCGATTTCATTACGTCGTAATAAAGAATCACAAATGAGTACACGGTTCATTAGGTGTCTTTCAGTGAGCTCATGAGGCACCCAAATATCGAGCTTTTTTGTGTACCCAGCTTTTTTCAAATGCGCCATAACCGTTTTGTGGTCAATTCCCAGTTCTCCAGCTACATCGTAACTACTAATATGCCGATCTTGCTCCACTTTTTCAAAAATGGCATCAATTTTGTCCGTAACAGAGCGACCAGAGCGACGTGCATCTTTGATATCAAAATTTTCGGATTGAAAACGCTTAAAACAAATTTGCGCTACTCTCACAGATACTGCATTAAGTCCATAAACATCACAAATTTTTTCGCGGCTTGCGTTGCATTTATACCTTTTTTGTAGTAAAATTTTAAAACGTATCGAATTTCTTCATTAGATTCACTCATTTTAACAATAAGAAAAACAAATGAAAATCACACATTTTCCTAATTCGAATTTGGAATTGTCTTCTTTAAAATTAAAACTTTTTAATGATACCAAAACCAGCCAGGTACAAATGGTATAGCCAAACAGATCTTATTACAAGTTCATGCATACTATATGCGAAAAGACTTTTTCCCCAACCTATTACACCGAAAACTGTTTCCCACTTTTTCCAAAAGTAATCACTTATAGTCAAAAGTATATAGTATCCCACGTTTATTTAAGTTCGATTATTACATGAAAATGGTAAATATGGGCAAATGAAAAACGTCAGACGATAAAATAACTCAAAAACTATAAATAACACCAATTCAAATAAACTTACGGTATTTTTTGGCGACATTGTGATTTTTTTTTTGTGTATTCCAACCGACAGTTAGCTCAAAATTTGTACGAAAATAATATCCGTATTTATTGTAAGGTGATTGTACATATATTTTGACATATTGTGGGAAATCATGAACTTTTGATTGCTTAGAGCTTCAAAAAAGGATGTGGGAGGTATACTCCTTCAGTCCAATTAAGGGTTAAGTTGACTAAGACATTCCTAATCTCGCTATTCTCACTTGCCTTATCATCGGTTGAATTTTGACATTACTCTTATACAGGTAATGTGAAGCAAATGAACGGTTCGTAAGATAAGCAACCGGCCATACATAGTGTAATTGGTAGCAATCGTGTGTGTGGTACCAAAATAATTTGTCAAACTTTGGAATACGCTGCCTCTTACTGTCAGAGAGGCCAAATCCTTACCAACATTTAGAAATTTGCCACAAAACACTATTTGTCCACAAATAGCTACTATGTCTGATTAACAGAATATAATCATGCTAATACATTTATTATAATAACTTATGTATTATTGTATATATATGACTATGTATATATGTATGTATTTGTATATATATTTCTTAAATTAGTTTGAGTATTTATGTATCTATTGCCTTTTCCTGCACCACCTACATCGCCTGATTCAAATTTTTTTGATGTGGGTTGCCTGGTACTCCTGGAAGAGGTCGCTTTGAGCGATAAGGCCGCCTGTTGTATTTATTGCCTAGAAAATATTGTAAATATGGTCTATTTTGTAATTGTATATTTTGGTGTGCAATAAATTGTTATCTATCTATAGTGTAATAATAATAATAACAAACTCGTATAACTATCACAGCAGTTCATAAATTTTCCATTCGAGGTCGAATCATATACCCAACACGCACAAACATCTTTGCAAGAAACAGTTGTAATAATATATAAACAGGAGGCGACAAGTAGTCTGTTTGTTGGCATGAGTCAACGCTCCAAGGCCGGCCGGTAATGTGACACGTGTCTGTCTGCATACATTCTTATCCGCTGTAGGTATCAACAGTAACTCCACAACACTCATTATTAATTAATATGACATTTTAGCTCTATAAGGTACCATTTTATAACATTAGTAATAATATAATCATATGTATTTTTTTACTCTTAAAACACAGAATCACTGTTTCATATAATATCCTATATCGATGTGCAGGTTTCCTAACGATCTTGTCTTTCATAGACCGTATACATAATGGTAGAAATCTATCTCAAAGAGATAGCTGAGAACTAATTATTATGAGAAGCGGTTAATAACTGAAAAATATCAAAAAACCGACTGCAAAAAAGACGTTTTAAAAGTAATGCACTAAAAAGACCGAAGTAAGATTGAGAATAGAAAACAAAATTGAAATGAACTATAAACGAAGTAAACTCTACTTCGGCTTAACAGACTGTCTTATGAGCTGAATTTAAGTGAATGGGTCCCGCTTGCTACTGAACCTAATGCGGGTATTTAACTTAGGTTTCCAACTCATAGTGTAGTTTATTTTAATTTTGTTAATTCTTGATCTTATTGACTGCCAAGAGTGCCAAGGAAGGGTTATGTTTTTCGCGAGTATCTTGTACGTTTGTAAATTTCTTTATTACCTCTTATCTTGCAAATGGCTTGATGGATTTCGACAATTAAGGTATCGTTATATTCGTCTTAAAAACTGTGTCCTTAGACAGAGGGTTTCTGATTTATTTTATTTTAGACTTTTTAGTGGTTCGACATACTGTTATTTGATTCGTTTTACATATGATTGGGCTACAGATATTTATGACTATACAGGCAATAGTTGTACCATGTACATAAAACGGTAACAAAGTCAAATGGTTTCACTGTACTTGATCTACAAGAGTCTCGTCGCCTACCCGATGGAAAGCGGTTACAGTCGCTTATTGGTGGGCATTTACAACATCAAAGGTACTATCGATGTGTTGCTGGTATCGAAGGGAGGAACCTGGCTACTGATGCCAGAACACAAATCAAGGTTATTAAGGCAGCATGCTCTAGATAGGGTTAGTAGCCACCCAGACGGGCAATCCCATCTGGCTGTGGGTTGTTATGTCATTTGTTGTGACAAGAATTCCTATTCCGGCCTTGTAAAGATACAATTTAAACAAACAATACTTCTCATTGACAACCATGTTAATTAATTAATTATTTAAAAAAAATATAGAGTGTAAAATATAGGGTGTATACTAGGATATAAAAAGAAAAGTGGTCGGAGGTAGCAGCATTGCAGTAATCACCCTGACAGATGCAGAAGTGGTATCGCGCAAAGAGGGAGATGCCCCTTGCAAGGGGCGTCAGAGAGGCATGAGGACTCATCACGCAACCTTCCTTCTTATTCCTCATTTTCACTCTAGCCTGAGCATTCTGTGGTCAGTGTGGCTCCCAACGTTCACGGGCCAAAATCCCCTGCAATTTCTTTGAGTGTATACCTTTCCTACGTCCAGAAATCTTTTGATGCAACCTCCTATGTACGGACCGTAATACAGCCTCTTCAATCCTCTGTCGTATTTATAATACCAGTTCACGAAGTGTGGGTTCTTGTACACCTTTATCCTGTCTCCCCACCAGGAGTGTTGCGATAGCATTCGGCCCTGAAATACCTGGCTAAGGTTCGCATCTTCCAGTTATGAGATTCGAAGGCGTCATGGCAGCTGGTTTCTTTTGGTATACGCGATGGCCATCTGTTGCAGATAAAGCAAGTAGCAACTTTTGCTCCTTTCCAACGCCAACTCAGGTCCAAATCAAATCGTCTAGATTCAGAGCTATTATTATTAGTTCTGCATACAGCTCATCATCTAAGTCCTCCGGTATGATAATGCTCTCTTCGGGCGCTACATAAGTGTTTGGATTTCTAAATCGAGACAGCAATGATCCATGGGCAGGGAATATTAATATAAATAAATATACAAAATGTAAAAGAACCATTATTTAAAAATTCAATGTCAAACTAGTCGGATCAACTTGAAGTAAGTTCGCGTGACTAGATATTATATAAATCTCTTCCACTTTCAAGTAAAGAAGTAATTATAGCTTGTGTATTCGAAAAAGTTTTTATAGAAGAAATTTTTTAACTTGCAACTATTAAGCATCAAGTATACAGTATTCTATTTCTTTAAGCAAGCAGTCAGCCTAATTGCTGGAAAGAGATCATATACCAGCAGAATGAAGGAGTCTCATCCCTGAGAAAAATGACAGAACTCTAACTTGTCCGTAATGCTAATGGTCAGTGGTTTCGACGAACTGTTTGATCTGATGCTACCGCCTTGTTTTCATAACTGCATTGTTCACCATAGGCGAGGTGTTCATCCTTCTTCCTGGAGCTATCCTGCGTAGATAACGCAGCAGTTCTTTATAATGTTTATCCGTAGGAAACGTCCTGCCAGGGTTTTCTTTCTGTGCTACGGCTGTGTACTGTGTTTCTACATATAGTGGTTTAAGACAATCGTCATTGAATTTCTTCGAGGTTGACAACCTTTATATTTGTGGTTCATCCAAAAGACGCTCGATCATGCCGCTTGCTGGAACTGCAGTAGTAGAAAAAATATTACCTGGGAAATGTTTACTACCTAATGATCAGACCAAAACATATATGTACAAGCACAATTATAAAGCATTCTGCTGCTATAATAGCGATGTAATGGAGCGCGAAATTGAAATTCGGGTAGTTCTATTCGAACTAATAATTATAATTCGATTATGAAGCATCTATCATTTTCAAGGATAGGCGTGTCGTAATTGCCGATTGCTTGTTTTGTTCATAATAATATTATGAAACATTGAGACATTACCGTGGCTTCGCCCGCGTCATTTGTGAACATTTTGCTTTATCTGGGTTATTGGTGGCATTATATCTATTATATTAAGCTATTTACATAAATTGTATTATACATAAAGAAGTACGTATTGAAATGACAAAGTAATTGTTCGAGAGAGTCGAGCGAGAGTGGTAAGTAGTCAATGCTAATAATTTTTGCCACTGCTTCTTCCGGCCTCCAAGGCCGCTTTTATATCCCGCGTTCCGTCCGACGCCTAGCTGCTAATTGTGCGAGCTATAGCGTCGGCGGTATGCGGGGCGCGGAGAGTAGGTGTGCTCCGGCGGGCGGGTCAGGGGGGTGCTCTCTGTCCGGAACACGGGTCTTAAAACTCTCCTTCCTTCCTACTCTTTTTCTTATTTCCTCCTTTTATAATGCTAATATGAAATGGATAACCGTAATTTTAACAACAATAATTATGAATATTAGGTCAGAATACTGCCTATGTTGTGAATGTTTTCTGACCAGAAGTCCAATTCTGCTATTACTATATAGTCGAAATCGCCGGACATTGCCGTCTTAATCGTAAGCTTGCCTGATTTCCGTATTCTGTTGATTCCAACGGCGTATCCGTGGCGCGCCAGTACGACACTTTTTATAAATATATATATCGAAATGTTGTCAAATTAAATGTTTATAGTTTTTGGTAGCTTTCAGTATGCATTTCGGCTACCGCCTTTTATGGTAATGAAAATACCAATTTTTTTCTACATTAATCCGCCGCGATGACATCGAGAAGATATTGTGAATTTAGCAGAATACGAACTTTTGACATTATTGCAATGGAATCGTAATTTGGATATCTTCGCAACGTCGAGATATTGAATCAACAGAAATGGGCTAGGATCTAGGATTTCAATCTACGTGCTTTGAGTTTGGGACGTGTGCGCTACAAGCCCTTACATAAAAAGTATTAAGTAACTGAATCTCTGTTATTGTATACTTCTTAAGGAAGGTTTGCACTGAAAATCAGCGTTGTGTCGGGTTTTTAGTTTATATATTGCAGGAGATCAGCAGACAGGCAGACGGCCCACTTGATGGAAAGCGGTTACCATCGCCTATGGATGTTTGCAACATCAAAGGTGCTACAAATGCGCTGCTGCTCTCTTAAGGGAGACTGGAACCTGGCCACTAATACCGGAACACAACTCAATGTTGAATTCAAATTCAAAAGTTTTATTCAAAACTAGCTGATGCCCGCGACTTCGTCCGCGTGGTGCGGTTTTTTAACTATCCCACGGGAACTCTTTAATTTTTCGGGATCAAAAGTATCCTATATGTTGACTAGGGATATAAGCTACCACCATCAAAATTTCATTTAAATCGGTCCAGTCGTTTCGGAGATTAGCCGGAACAAACAGACAGACAAACAGAGAAACATATAGTTTTTAAAAATTCAAAATTAATTCTATTTCACTTACATCCCCCTGACTCGGTTTTTAGCATTTTTTCATTGTACAGAAATTCGACCTCTACAGTTTTAATGTATAGATAAGTTCCACTGGAGAACACTTTTTGAAGGTCATACATATTAAAATATAATTTTTCTTCCTATTCTATGTATACCGATTCGCAACGCATTGCTGTTAAGGAGAAGAACCGACAAGAAACTCCCCAGCAACACGTCTAGCTAAATAATGTTTTTCTTTATATTTCTTATTCTATTTATATCTCAAGTTCTCTTTTTTTATTAAGTTTTATACAGAAGTATGTTGCAAAATCTTGTTATGGCGACATACTTTAGACCAGGGGTAGTATCCACCCAGTCGGGCAAATGCCCTACCACCTGGCTGTGGGTTGTTTTATCGCCTCTTATGACAGGCCGCCCCAACGCAGGAAATTGTTTTCTTTCTCCGTTCCTGCACGGATATAATTCCGGTACAGCAATATGCTGAGCGCAAACCTTGTTTGCTGAAAACGCGGCGTACAAATTCTCAAAATATGCTCTCTGTGTAATAATGTATAAGGAATGTAATTACGTCGCTATTTCTTCAAATAAAGTATTTATTTCTTTCTCTTTCCCACTTCTTCTCGATGGTCGAGTCCGACTCGTACGGGGCCACTATTTTTCGCCGCTCTGCGATATCGTGTGCTATTTATATGACATGACTGAAACATGCATAGTTGGACTATTGTTAAAACAATATATGTTTATTTCGAGTAAAAACATCAATTATGTATGGCTGACCTTTGCATGTATTCGATGATGGGTTTCTTTAATGAAGGGACGAAAGGTCACGCTGTCAATACTCCAACGCATTATGACAAAACTTACACTTTTTTTCATATCAGTTAATATTATGCTAACATGAATGCTTAGTGCAAGTTTTTTTAGAATAGAATAAAAATTCACCGAAATATAGGAGAGATAAAATCTCACCGCCTCCTTTGGCTCGGTCACGTGGAACGGATGGGAGAGGATCGAAGTGTGAAAAGGGCCGATTTGGGACGATCGGATGGGCGACCCCAAGTACTGGTGAAGGGACAGAGTGGATGCTGTGTGAGCTTCAAGCCCATAACTGGCAAGAGAACAGGACAGAAGCAGGCGGCGTGTTCTCGTCTCGGAGGCCAAGAAACATTTTGGGTCGCTGAGCCAGTTAGTTCACCATATAAACAATTACAGAATAAAACTGCAAAACTAAAGCCGGCCTTGTCGCTTAAAGCGATCTCTTCCAGGCAACCTGACTGAGAGGATTCTTTTAACAACTTATGTCTAGGTATAATTAAATTAAAAAGAAGCAAAATAACAAAGGAAGAACAGTACAATGTGGACAGTAAACAGCTAAGTTAAGAAGAATAGAATTTTTTATTTTTATTATAGACTAAGGTAATGTTTCTTGACAGATTTTTTAAATATGGCAAGTGATTTAGCTTTTCTGATGAAGAGTGTACGAAGTCGCGGGCATATCCTAGTATGGACTATATTATTGTAGTATTTTTTATTGCAGGAGTTCAGCAGACGGCCCACTTGATGGAAAGCGGTTACCATCGCCTATGGACATTTGCAACACCAAAGGTGCTACAAATGGGCTGCTGCTCTCTTAAAGGAGACTGGAACCTGGTCACTAATGCCGGAACACAACACAAGGTTGTTTTGTCGCCTCTTACGACAGGACGCCCGGCCGCAGGAAATTGTATTCTTTCTCCGCTCCTGCACGGATAAAAGCATTAAAGAAATCTCTATTCTTTCTTCTTCTATCTAAAATCTCATCGACTGTTTCGGGCTGATCATGAAGGGCGTTTGAGAGGAAGGCCTCTGAAGCAGAGTTCGCACGCGTCGCATCGAGAGCGCGATAGTGCTGTGACTCCTTAGTGATGTGCCATTTTAACGATTAGAACCCTTGGCATGAACAATGCATGTTATGATGTCATAAGTGGAGCGAGTTAATTGCTTCTTAATTTTCTTATTATTTAAACAGTCATTAAACTTATTATTATAATATTTTTTTATAAATAAAATGCTAGATTATAACATCCGGACTTTGAATGTTAATTGTTTTAAAATGTATGATAAAATATGCCATAATTTATCATATTAAATCATTACCAAACAAACGTGTTGTATATAGATCTAATATATAAAATTCTCGTGTCGCGGTGTTTGTTACCAAACTCCTCCGAAACGACTGAACCGATTTGTATGAAATTTTGTCTGCATATCGGGTAGGTCTGAGAATCGGCTAACATCTATTTTTCATACCCGTAAATGATAAGGGTGATCCACCCCTAATTTTTTTTTGTCAAAATTTCTTATTTATTTTTTATTATGAGTTAGCATTGAAAAATACATACAACTTCAAATTTTCACCCTTCTACGATCAACCCCTATTTTTTAAAAGCGATATTAGTGCTTTAATAATTTAACTTACCAGAATAAATACATCAAAAAATCTCGCTCAAGTACAGCAGCGACCTCCTTTTTTTTATAGTTGGAGTACAGAAAACAGGCCGACGGCCCACCTGGTAGAAAGCGGCTACCGTCTCCGACGCGCTGCCGGCTTCGAAGAAATTTAATGACACCTTTTTCGAAAAACTCCATATCGTAGCGCTGTGGGAAAACTTCGGCTGGCAGCTCATTCCAAATCCCCACGGTACGCAAGAGAAACGTTCTACAGAACCGTTGCGTATATGAGCGCGAAGCGGCTCAAGGAAGTGGGGGTGAACTCCCAATCGATGGCGAGCGGTGCGGTGGTAGAAAGAGGACGAAGGCCCATTCTAAACAGTTCTTCGGAACACTCCCCGGTACACAGTCGGTAGAATACGCAGAAGGAGGCAAAGTCTCTCCTGCGGCTAATAATATGACTGATGTTGTTGATGACGCAGTCCACGATGGAGCTTACGTACCTAGATTTACTTGTGACTTGATTTACTCGTGAAT
The DNA here is from genome assembly GCA_039645545.1 of Dendrolimus houi. Classification (NCBI taxonomy): domain Eukaryota; kingdom Metazoa; phylum Arthropoda; class Insecta; order Lepidoptera; family Lasiocampidae; genus Dendrolimus; species Dendrolimus houi. Next base: position 393,866 of record CM077133.1, read on the forward strand.
CCTAGACTGTATTTGTCAAGGAAAATAGACACCAGCGTATCACTCCATTCCTCGGCAGTGCGCACCAGAAAAGATTATGCGAAGCTCTTGGTTCTAATTGCCAGCGTCTCCAGCATGTAGCGTAAACCGATGCGTCTGGATGTCATCCAAGCTGCAGTTCTGAGGAACACACCCTGAAGCGTATCCGATAGATGACTTATACTCTAACAACTTTGCGTCTATCTCAAGGCTCTTAAGTCGAGTATTAAAGGAGAAGAAGTGACGTAAGAAATTCCTTAGCAACATGTTTTCTTTATTTAATGTTATATACGTATTACATACATAAGACATGTGAAGGCTTGCCTAACAATTTCGTGGAAATCAATACAGTCATTGCGAGGACATTGAACCTATATTGTGCAATTGCTATAATAGTTTTTAAGTAAGATTATACACGTAATTGTGTGGCGAAACGACATAGGCCGGTGTCAAGGTTTCGTATGACTTGAGTGTAATAAGCAAGTATTATATGATACTACTAGGATGTGCCGGCGACTTCGTCTACGCTTGACTTGAAATTCCCGGGACACAAAGTAGAAGCGAAGTGTTTAGAAAAGAATGCAATCTATCGTTTTAGTGACTGTGTCGGAATAAGGTAATTTTTATGCTCCTGAACAACTTCAAACTGCTCCCGAGAAATATATATATATATATATATATATAGTGAACTCCTCCTCCTAAACGGCTGGACCGGTTTTGGTGATATTTGTTTTGTGTGTTTGAATGGGTCCCCGGATGGTTTAGATTCACAATTAGAACCGGTAGGTGGCGCTGAGATCAGGTTCTAGAATTCTACTAACCACCTAGACCGATTTTGGTGATTTTGTTTTTATGTCATGAAACAAAGTCTTTTAGGAATTCAAAAAATATGGCGGTACGAAGTTCGCCGGGTCAGCTAGTATATGTATATATTTACCAGCGCCATATGATGGCGATGTTTTCATGTACAGGTTCTGCCTGCCGCTTTTACTGTCTGCTTAATCTACCTTCACTGCCTGCCTACTTTAATTGCAGTCTCTGTATTTATGTATTCTTTAAGTTTTATTGTGTTGCCATTTTTTGATTTAATATTATTTAAGTTAGAATATGTAGTTTTTCAGTGTAGTAGAAGTAGTCGTAAATCGTAATGATTTTTCATCTGTTGTTACAATTTTTGTCTCTGTATATCTTTTCCTCTCTGTGTATATTTGTTGTTATTCAATTTTGCCTCCGTGTAAGAAACCTACATAGACACTGGCTGTTGGGAAGCCTTATATTGTCAATTGCTATTGAACTGTTTGATTTGTAACATTATAATTATCAAATTAATATAAAATATAGTGCAAGTGAAATGTCTTTTATTATATAGACATGCATACACGAGCAAATAAATATAAATATAGTCTGCTAAAGTTAAGTTTTAAACACTCTGTATATCACTGAAATGGCTCTAGCGGAAGATCAGCGCTGGTTGACAACCGGTAACTTGCTAAGCTGAAGCCACTTTAAAACATCATGTTTTTTTTGTTATTTAGTATATTTACGTTGTATGTGATAAAATGGATGAAAAGAGACTGACAAAACCAGTGTTATGGAATAAATACTTATTTGTTTAAATGTTATAATACTGGCCACTCGGTTTACGTTTAAACAAATAAGTATTTAATATATTTATATTTAAAACTACTAAATTAAATGAAACACTTATTTTTTTTCCTTACGTCCGAATCACAAACAAGTCGCTTTTAAAAAAATTTAAAAACCGTAAGAGAACAAAGGTAACCGACATGGCCGATGGAGCAAACGAGTCCTGGAGTGGAGACCACGTCTTGGCAAACGTAGGACGCCCACCAGCCCGGTAGATTGACGACCTGCGAAGGTCGCCGGCAGGGGCTGGATGAGGAAGACGGGAGACCGAGATATGTGGCGTGTACTTGTGAAGGCCTAGCTCCAGCAGTGGACTGAACTGACAGTGGACAGCACTGAAGAAGAAGAAAAACCGAGTGGCCAGTATTATAAAATTTAAACAAATAAGTATTTATTCCATAACTCGGTGCTGGTAGGCTGCAACGTACTTACCATACATGTCTTACAGAATGGCTAGGTCAAAAGCACCGTATAATAAACATGTATGTATGAAGAGATTAATAAATCTAGATGACGCAAAAGATGTATGTCAAGATCGTAGCAAGTGGAAATCCATCGTCTCTACCTACCCTTATGGGTAACAGGCGTAATAATATGTATGTATGTAATAAAACCCATCCGTGCAGAACGGAGAAAGAAAACAATTTCCTGCGTTGGGGCGGCCTGTCGTAAGAGGCGACAAAATAACCCACAGCCAGGTGGTAGGGTATTTGCCCGACTGGATGGCTACCACCCCTGGTCTAGAGTATGTTGCCATAATAACCTTGAGTTGTGTTCCGGCATTAGTGACCAGGTTCCAGTCTCCCCTAAGAGAGCAGCAGCGCATTTGTAGCACCTTTGGTGTTGTAAATGTCCATAGACGATTGTAACCACTTTCCGTCAGTTAGGTCTGCAGTCTATTTGCTGTACACCTTTAATAAAAATATGAAAACATGTAATATCTAAAAGAAATACACGCTTATTTCTGTATGTTGTTTGAATAACGATTCATTTTTGCGAATACAATGCCCTCATAGCTAAATTTGAGTCGAAGAATGCGACAATCGTAAGAAAGAAAGAAAGAAAAACATTATTCGAAAAAATGCGACGTAATTACATTCGTTATACATTATTACATAGAGAGCATATTTTGGGGATTTGTACGCCGCATTTTCAGCAAACAAGATTTGCACTCAGCATATTGCTGTGCCGGAATTACATCCGGCACAACGCTGGTTTTCAGTGCAAGCCTTCCTTTAAGCGTAAGACCAAAACGACCCAAATTTCTTAATTAAATAATGAATAATAATAATTTATAAAACTAATTCTACTTATATAATATTTAATTAGTAAAAATAAATAAGTACATTTGAATAAAACCAACAATAAATAGGTTACTTCTAAATTAAAATTAAGAAGAAAAAATCCTTTTATTTTTAGCGAACAACGCGACACCTACGCGATCTTTTGTGTTTTCAAATGATGACTCACCAAATAATTAACAACGAGCAATAAGATATGCTTTTGTAACTTCCTTTGTCGTGTTTTAAATGAAAAATTAACATGTGTTCATGTAATGTGGATAATACAATTTGTTTGCTTCTAGAAGTATTATTGTTTTTTCTATTTTCATTTTAATGCATGAGTTCAGCAAACAGGCAGACGGACCACTTCAGGGAAGGCGGCTACCATCGCCTATGGACATTTGCTACCAATGCGCTGCTGCTCTCTGAAGGGAGACTGGAATCTGGTCACTAATGCCGGAACACAACTCAAGGTTGTTATGGCGGCATACTCTACTCTGTTGGTAGCCATCCAGTCGGGCAAATACCCTACCACCTGGCTGTGGGTTGTTTCGTCGCCTCTTACGACAGGCCACCCCAACGCAGGAAATTGTTTTCTTTCTCCGTTCCTGCACGGATATATTTTTACTGGCTAAAGAAGCAGCCGGTCCACCTGGAACCCAATTCCGCTACTACAATCTCTTCAAAGTCGCCGAACACTGTCGTCTCAATCGTAAGTTTGCCTGATGTCAGTATTCTGGTAATTCCAATGGCGTATTTAAAGCTTGCCACGCAATCTTTTTAAATATTTATAAGGGAAAACTCGTGAAATAAATGTTAAAAATTTTAGTAGCATTCCAAGATACATTCCAGCTAACCCCAGTTCAGCTGATGGTAATACCGATTTTTTATAGTATTATTCCACCGTGACGATATCGAGTATATATTGTAGATTAAGTAGAATACGATTTTTTGACACTATCGCAATAGAATCGTACTTGGAAAATCTTCACAATGTCAAGATATTCAAATAGTTAACATTGGGTTGCTGGTGGAAAGTGATCACCGCTGCCTGTGGACATTTGAAATAATATAAATACAGATACTGGATGAATTTCCACTTGCTACGATTCTGGCATAAAATATTTTGCTTATTTATTATAGGTGCTTTTTACCTGGCAATTCTCTGCGATTTGATCATGGTAAGTACGTCGTGGTCTACCTGCACCGACTCAACCACCCCCATTGTTTCCATACACTTGTTTTGTCAGTCTCTTTACATCCATTCTCTCTATATATCCAGACCATCTTAATATTCTTGAAATAATAATATAATATACTCCTATGTGTGTAACATACTTGTAAAGAAACACTGTCTAACTGTATAACATATATTAGTTGTGTTTGTATATGTCCGTAATTAAAACGGTTTTAAGCGAGGCATTTTATTTGATTTGTATTCCGACAGTTCGGCCACTTTTCAATAGCCGTGATCACGGAAGACAAAGATGTCAAGTATCAATGAGCAAAGTTATTATTTAGCCTACCCCCAACTTGATCATTTTAATTACATAGTTTTTGTTTATGGTTATTATTTACTCTGTGTGAAAAGTGGCCGAAACTTCGAAATAAAATAAATATAAACTGTTTCGCATAAAACCGTTAAAACCTACTTTTATGTGTGCTAGTCGCAAAAACTTGAGTAAATATTGTATGTACGTATTAGGTTGGGGAAAAGTTTCTTCGCATTTTATATAAAAATTCAAAAGGTTTTTTTATAAAGTTTATTTACATTTGACTAAAGTATGTAGGTGCCATTTTGTTGGATAACTTTTTGCCATCTTGGAGGTAGGGACGTGATCCCATTGCTATAAAAATTTTGGGGCTTCTGATCAAAAAACTGCGACAAGTGGTTTTGGCAGTCCTCTCGTGATGTTAACCTGACACTGCCTAAGGAATTCTGCAGAGACCGAAACGGGTGAACATCTGAAGGTGCAAGGTCAGGACTATACGCCGGATGTATTAACACCTCCCAGCCAAACTCTCGTAATTGCTGAGTGACTAAAGTTGTGTGAGGTCTAGCGTTATCATGGTGAAAAACCACACCCCTTCTGTTGATTAATTACGGCCGCTTTCTCTCAACTTTTTGCTTTAATCTCATCAGTTGTTCGCAGTACAGTTCAGAATCGATGGTCCTGCCTGGTGGTAACAGCTCATAATGAATAATGCCCTTCCAATCCCACCATACACACAGCATCACCTTGTTGCGAGTTAACCCGGGTTTCGCCACAGTCTGTGATGCCTGACCGGCCTTTGAGCACGATCTTTTTCGCATTTTCTTGTCGTGCGTGATCCACTTTTCATCACCAGTTATCAGCTTCTTCAAAAATGGTTCGGTTTCATTACGTCGTAATAAAGAATCACAAATGAGTACACGGTTCATTAGGTTTCTTTCGGTGAGCTCATGAGGCACCCAAATATCGAGCTTTTTTGTGTATTTACGCTTTTTTCAAATGCGCCAAAACCGTTTTGTGGTCAATTCCCAGTTCTCCAGCTACATCGTAACTACTAATATGCCGATCTTGCTCCATTTTTTCAAAAATGGCATCAATTTTGTCCGTAACTGGGCGACCAGAGCGACGTGCATCTTTGATATCAAAATTTCCGGATTGAAAACGCTTAAACCAAATTTGTGCTACTCTCACAGATACTGCATTAGGTCCATAAACATCGCAAATTTTTTTCGCGGCTTGTGTTGCATTTTTACCTTTTTTGTAGTAAAATTTTAAAATATATAGAATTTCTTTATTAGATTCACTCATTTTAACAATAAGAAAAACAAATGAAAATCACACATTTTCCTAATTTGAATTTGGAATTGTCTTCTTTAAAATGAAAACTTTTTAATGATACCAAAACCAGCCAGATACAAATGGTATAGCCAAAGAGATCTTATTACAAGTTCATACATACTATATGCGAAAAGACTTTTCCCCCAACCTATTATATACCTTAATTTTTTTTTAAATTTTAAATAAGTATATATAAACCAATGTACATGTATCCTATAAATAAAGCCAACTTAAAAATATATATACAATAGTAAAAACTAAAATTAAAATAAAAACCTATGTTAAAACTGGTCCAGCCCCACCAGACCATTGTCGCTGGGCAGTGTACCTAGAAGGCTGGCAGCATTACCTCGCTGGATACAGAGGCTAATCCTTTGAGCGAGGTAAGCTCCAGCCTTCCGGTCTCCTGTTGCATGGACCAGACGTTTTTTAATTTTTTGCAATAATTTGTGGGCACTTGGCCCCCATGGGCCCAAAGTCTGTACGTATATATATTTTTATTCTAATATCTATACATAAATATGCTTTATAGAGGTATAAAGCATATAATATATAAACGAATATAGACGAAAGACCGTAAACATTGCATGTAATAAGAATAAGACAAGAAAAGCAAGCAAGCAACCCAAATAACAAGTTTTTCGATTGAAATTGATGATGACTCCAACGAACGCAACGAACAATAAAACTTGCAACGTAGCGTAAGGCCAGTTGCACATTAATGAAGTACAATATCCACCACTGGTCTCACTAAGCTAGCAGAGATATATTGTAAGGCTGAAATTTATAAATTGCATTTTTCCTTCTATGAATAACAGCTCATAAATGTCTCACTGTTGGGCTCGGGCCTTCTATTATAGGGAGAACGGACATTATACCCGCCACGCTTGTATAAAGGTGGCTTGGTAAATTACACACATCGCTTATCTCGATGTGTAGGTTTCATCACGACGTATGACTTCATTGTTAATACGTGGTAATTGTAACAATATGCACATTAGGTCAGAAAATTTCCCAAGCGGTGCTTGATTTTCGACCAGGATTCAAACCAGAATTTTATATATAGTATGATATATTGTAGTTTTGTATAGTATATAAAGTATATTATTCATTATTTTTCATTTATTCTTGGAATGTTTCATATTATTTATTGTCTTCACCGCCAGACAGACAACAGTGTCTTAACATTTTCTTTAGTTTAGGGGGTTGCCTGGAAGAGATCGCTTTTAGCGATAAGGCCGCTCTTTGTTCAACATTTACTGTTCCTAGTTTTATGAACGTAGTTTTCATTTTTGGTGAACAATAAAGTGTTTTCATTCATTCATTCATTCAAACCTGCGCACTTTGAGTTTAGAACGCCATCTATAAATATATAGACGCGATATTTAAATCAGATCAGTATCTATTTTGGTAGTTTAAGAATGACATTAACGTACATAGTTACATACTAACTAACGACTAACTTACTTATTATATGTACAAAGTATGATAACGCAAGTAATTTATATGGAGTCAATGATCACAGAGGAAGACGTAAGAAGCAAGTTCTGAATAAAAGAGTATATGCATAGTCTAGCAATGTTGCTTCGTTCTGATCCGGTCCGCTGAGCACTATGTTTGTTGTTGCCCCCACTGTGCCATTGAGAATGCACTGTAAACAGATTAAAAAATATATTTATATCTAAAATAAATGTATTTTCTGGAAAGATATTGTTTATTATATTTGAACAACTGTTAGTCTAATAAAAGGTTAGTAGGAAAAAAATTAAGATACATTTTTGATTGCATCATTTATGTTCGTAATCATATTTAATTAAAAACGAAATGGTAATTTTCCTCTATTTATGGAAAGTCATAAACTTAAATAAAATAAAACAATATTATCTATTTTATATACAGTGTGCACTAAGCCGTAACTCATACAAGATAAACGATAATGCCACGGCTATTAATTCTGCGGAGATGAGTATAAAAATAAAAAAAGTATATAAAAGAAAAAATGATAAAATAAAAATATGAAACTTGAAAAGTAAAAAGTGGAAACCGGTCGGGCTACTGACACCGGCGCGGGCGCACTTAAGGCGCAGCCCGCAAATGGACTCTCGTAATTATATTTCAAGATAGGCCCAATTAGACACGGAAACGAGGTTTGATTTGTGTTCATTGGTTTTAACGAAGCTTGTCTAAATTAAAATTTAAAAGTATAGATAGATAGATATTGGTTTATTGCTGACTAAATAAACAATTACTTTTAAAAATGCACGATTATCATATTGTCACGATAAAAACAACAGGCGGCTTTATCGCTTAAGGCATATCTTGTAGGCAATCTAACGTAAAGAATAATTAGTAACTTAAGGTAATCTGGCGATGCTGCTAACGCAGCTATAAGTTAGAGACACATACTTAAGCTACTTACAGTTATAGTAGTTTTAGTACGTGTATTTAATTTATACTTATATATTATACGAAGTTATGAAGCTTTCGTTGGATTAGATTTTTTCGTGTATTGTTGTTTGGATGGTTGGTAGTTGAAGCAATAGTATGATTTGTATAATACAAAATATACAGTAGTACAAATCAAATCATTTATTTGCTTAAAAACATGGTTATTAAAATCATTACATTACAATATGTTATTTTATGTTTCACATGTTTTTACCCTTTCAGGGATGCAAATAGTAATTAAGAGTTAAAAATCAACTAATTTTACTTTTTTTAATTATTCAGTACAATAAGAAGAAATTGTTTTCATTCAAACACTCAGCTTCTAAAATCGGTTTACACCCAAAGCCTTATAAAGGAAAGATAAGCTCACTTCTTAAATATAAGTTTTATACAAACAACAAAAAATAAAAGACAACTTATGACTTACTTACTGATGGTATGATGATGAATATATAATATGTTATATATAATTTAATCATGATCACATGACAGTGACACTTTTGACAGTTCACCTTTATACCGTACCGTATAGTGTTACCAACAGTTAATCTAAATACCCTGACTACAAGTGATTTGTCAACTAAAGAAAGATTTTTATTTAGTAAAGTAACATTTGTTTAATTGTCTCTATTAAAAAGAAAAATATTCATAACGCGGAAAAAGTCATAGATTAAATTATTTTTAAAACTCAGCGTCTGCCCTTACACTATCAGTAAAGACCGATTATAGGGAGGTTCTTAAAATTGGCAACACTGCTTTCAGCCATTTATAAAATAATGCAATAAAATCGTATAAATAACTAATTAAACACAAAATATTAACCCTACATACAATTTCGATTAAATAAACTAAGAGTTTTTTTTTATAATTTATGACTACTTTTTATATACTACTGTTTTGTTATAAAGCGATTCTGTTTTTGGGCATTGTGCTTTTTTATGACACTTTAAGTATCATAAGAAATCTTATATACATACACCCTTAGAGCCTTCAATTTGAATTTTGCTTCTAAAATTCCCTACAAATCATCACTTTTACCCGACTGCCAAGGAAGGGTTATGTTTTTCGCGCGTATCTTGCATGTTTGTAAATGTCTTTATTACCTCATATCTTCCAAACGGCTCGATGAATGTTGACAGTTAAGGTATCGTTGTATTCGTCTTAAAAACCCAAGTGATCTTAGACAGGTGTTTAAAAAAAAACAAAATGGCGGATTTTTGGCCTGAAATAGGAATGCGTTAATGAAATCAAAATAACCAAGCCTATCGAGTAGTGTATTGAAATAAAGGAAATTACAAATACATTTAATATATTAAATTTAGTTAAGAATAATAAATTGGCTTAACACGTTTATAATAGCTTAAAAATGGGCCATGTTTGTGTCAGAACTCTTGCTGTCATACAAAATTATGTATTATGTGTTTTTATGTATAGCGCCGTCTTTTTTAATTCAATAAAACTTTTTCATTCTTTCTTTCTTCAAATTTAGAATCTATATATTAATACGTGAAGTAAAAACTTTACACCAATTCTTACGAAAATTACGCGGACGGAGGAGTGTGAAATTTCGCACACTTATAGTTTACATAGAGAAGAAGCGACGAATACAACATTTTTTTTAAAGTATGCATATAAAATACATGAAATAATAAAAAAACATTACACACACTAACATGTATTTGACACACACACATATATACTCTTTTGTTTATTGTTCAAGTCAAATTAACAGCGTAGCCTTGGCGAAATCTGTGATTGCAGAAGTATATATAGTCTTTGACAGTAATTATTATGGTCGAATTTCGAGCACGGGCGACCACTAGTAGTTATAAATACCTGTAACCCAATCATATTTATAACCAAACAAATGAATTGTTTTGTTTATTTCTCATTAAAATATGGAATCGAAAGAGGTGTCAAAATTTGCATAGGAATATATCTCTATTGGATTTTGTCTTCTTTGTATGGTTTCACTATGTTCGTATAAGTGTAACAGCTTGTTTGTTTACTTCTGAGTTCCATCCTCGTTTGTTTGTTAATTCTTGTAAATTTGTATTTTTAGTGTGTTATATTCTCCCGTTTTAACTGTATGTAAGGCTGTATATATTTGATATATGTATGAGTGATATTTTGTTTACTTCAGGTATATAGGTATTGTGTTTTTGTTCATAAGAGTGTGCCGGGATACTAAAAAGTCTAAATTGAAATTAATAATTAAATGGTATGTCATTGGTGCCCTGGAAAATGAGACGCCCCTTAGTATGGGACGCGTCTTGCGTCGATACTTTGACGGCGAGCAGCGACCCATCTTCCAGCCACTAGCATGTCTGCCGGTACAGCTGTTGCACAACAGGAGGAAATGGCTACATATTTACGGCTTTTGGGGTCGAGACCCTGGGATCATAGGGGCCTGAGGCGCATAAGCTTTATCGAGACATAGCCAAGCGTCTGGTGGATGTCTCATGTGACCAGAAGTTTGGATTATACCTCGGGCAACGTATTGGCGTTGCCATTTAGCGAGGGAATGTGGCCAGTCTTATGTGCACGTTTCCGACTGACAGCGGTCTGGTACTAGATTTTATAGTTTCTTTTGAGTTTAATTTATTCATAATTAAAAAAATAAAACACGACTGCCACAAAAAACAAAACAATACATAGCACTAAAAAGACCGAAACTAAATTGAGAATAAATTCAAATTCAAATTTATTTACTTGCATTAAACATGGTTTAAAGGTGTTACAATAATTATATTTAAGTACACATGTTTTTGCCAGATTGGCGTGCAGGTTTAGATTTAGCTCTTACAATTAATTACAATATTACATTATTTATACAATTGTAATAAACAGTAATTGGTAACATGATTATTATAGCATTTATTAGCAAGTAACTTTCTTAGATGGAATTTAAATGAATTTGTATTTAACGATTTTACACTTTGTGGAATCTTATTGCACATGCATACGATGCTTTTTGGCAATAGAGTTGTTTTGCAAGGATGCAGCAAAGCCTATCTTTATCCCGTCTGTTACGTGGTACACCATCTGGCATACATGGGAATAAATCCTTATTATATCTAACAAACATGGCTACTTCGAGGATGTATAGTGACGGTACTGTTAGCAGTTTGTGTTTTGTAAAGAAGCCTTTACATAAGAAATATTATATTTGCGTCAGTTCAAAAAAGTATCCCATATCTCAAAATTGATTCGACAAGACCAAAGTAAGGAAAGATAGGAAAGATTATTAAAATACACAAAGTAAACTCAACTTCGGATTAACAGCCTATATTATGATCTGAAAGCCTGAAGTTAAATACCCACACTAAGTTTAGTAGCAGGCGGGAGGGACCCAATTGCTACTAACTTATAAACTTATTTAACTTAGTCTTGCACCTCAAAGTATAGTCTGTCAAACCAAAATAGAGTTTAATTTGTTTATAGTGTATGTTAATTTTTTATTAACTTCTTTGTATATTTTATAATATTTTAGATAAATTGCATTCCCCTTAAATGAATTTATTGGTCAGTAATCGCATATATAATATGTTTTCTAGTTAACTTCCTGTCTTTTCACTTGATCTCAAGAGTAAAGCTGTCTGTACATCATTAATTATAAGCAAAATAATACATTAAATCACGTCTTTGTTATTAAGAAGATCAAAATTTATAAAGGGAACTGAACCAATGGAGTTTGTTTTAATAGATCAAAGGTAGTTAATTAATGATTCATTCGTCTCTGTGTTTTCATATTATTCTTGTGCTAAATCCTGGTTGCATCTGGACCAAGCGCGTTAGAGTCAGGATATACATCTCTAATTGTTCTTCTTAGAAAGAAAGAAAAAGATCAGAAGTCAACGAGGTTCTTCATTTCTCTCTCACCTCTCGTTTTGAGATCATGGGCACAAATGTAATTTTATTATTTAAAACGAATTTGTAGATCATATAATACCAGCCCACAAACGTCCCACTGCTGGGCCCGGGTATCCCACTATTGGGGAATGGACAGTATACCCGCCACACTAGTCCAAGACAGCTTAGCAGGTTTGGTACATCAGATATCTCGACGTGCAGCTTTCATCACGATGTTTTCCTTCACCGTTAGGATGTGGTAATTGTAACAATATGGACATCAGGTCAGGAAACTGCTGAAGTGTTTAGTTAAAAAATGTGTTTAAAACAATAAAATATTTGTTGAAAATTTTTGCTGTTTTCTGTTTCAAAACGCAATAATATTGTTACATGCCTATTGTAAGCGCAGCTTATTGTCCTCCTGGATTAGGGAACTCTTTGTGTTTTGAATTTCCAATTAAGAAAAACATGCTATTGTCTTTCTACTTGTTTTATAACCATCATTAGCGTCGAACTAATCCTTATTGTTATTGTTTTTGACTTTCTTAGCCGTTTGCAGGTGTGCAAATTAATATTTCTTAGAAACTCAGTGTGCGCGGCCAATTTCTTTGTACTGTGTAGTTAGTATAAGACGATGCTCAAATGGAGGGGCGGGCAGTCAAGCGACGACTACGAAGCGAGTAAGACGTTTTCTAGTACCCTCGATTAGCGATATAAACGACGGACTTTGCGCGTTCGAATTGTATTGAATCGTGCAGTGTGAACTGGTTGCATCCAGTTTTATTTGTATTTGTTTTATACGTGTTTGTACAGTTCTAATAAATTCTATAGTAGTTCCAACGGTATTTTTAATTCGAGTCCTGTAGTTCGTAACAATATAAAGGCTCGTGCTGCCCTCTAGGCAAGTAGGAATTGCATGCTTTTGTTGAGTTACTTTTTATATGTTACAATAAATTCTAATATTATTTACACTATATATCTATCTTGTTTAAACAATAATAAACGCGTTATGTAACTCCTTTTACTTGTAAATACTTATGACGTCATCAATATTTTCATGTTTATGTGTTGTTCTAGAGATACGGTCTTATTCATAGAGAGTTAAAGTAAGTTTTAACGCTTTTTTTAGAACCATAAACAAACTAATGCGTTCAAACTTACGGGTGCGGTATTATACGGAACATTTATTTATTATTTGAGATATAAATATTAACTTTGGATGGTTATAAAAAAAAATAACCACGAAGGCTAAGCCTTAGCCTTCTAACCTGTATTAAAAAAGGTTCGGATCTGTTCATAATAAATAAATGTGCTGTATAACTATACCCCACCCTCTAATTCCCTATGAATAAGAGCGTAAATCTGTATATAAATAGTGTAATGCCTACATTTAAGAACGCACTCAGAAAACACTAGGTGGTTTTTCTTCAATAATTATGCTTAATTCTTATACTATAGGCAAAATTAATATATATATCTTATAAATATTGTTACATGCCGTCAAAGATAAGCGCACAGCTGCCTGTCGTAAGCGCAGTTTATTGTCCTCCCGGATTTAGGAATTCTTTTGTGTTTTGGATTTGTAATTAAGAAAAACATGCTATTGTTTTTCTACTTGTTTTATGACCATCATTAGCGTCGAACTCATACTTATTGTTATTGTTTTCGACTTTGTTTGCTGTTCGCAGGTGTGCAAATTACTATTTCTCGGAAATTCAGTGCGCGCGGCCAATTATTTTTGTACTATAAGACAATGCCCGAATGGAGGGGCGGGCAGTCAAGCGACAACTACGAAACGAGTAAGACGTTTTCTAGTACTCTCGATTAGCGATATAGACGACGGACTTTGCGCGTGTCGAATTGCATTGAATCGTGCAGTGTGAACTGGTTGCATCCAGTATTATTTGTATTTGTTTTAAACGTGTTTGTACCGTTCTAATAAATTCTATAGTAGTTCCAACGGCATTTTTAATTCGAGTCCTGTAGCTCGTAACAATACGTTTCTATGTATTTAATTTATAAAATATGTACTTTAAGTATGTCTGTTCAAGTTCATACATCGTTAGATCAGATTAAATTGTTCCTAAGTTAGGTTACCTGAAAGAGATTGCTTTAAACGATAAGGCCGCCTATTATTTCTACCATGACACTATTATAACCTTGCATTTTTGTATTTGTTCATTTGGTGACCAATTAAAGTATTTATTCGTATAATAACATAGTGTACAGAAACAATTTGGTATCGCAAACAACTGCTGTAGTATAATACTGTGTTGCAGTTGTTAGCGCCCACTTCCAGACAACTCGTTTGTTTTAATAATATATAAAGTGTTATCTATTCTATTCTATTAATAAACAAAATCTCTATAGTTCGCGTTAGTTTATAAACGTCTGTAAGCATAACAAGGCCAAGTTATCTAAACAACCTTTTCCATTGCGTTCAACATACATACATATAAGCTCTCATACAAAATAAATACTTTGAAGCACAATAACAGTACATCACCAAAGTAAGGCAATAATCGTAAACATCTCGTAGGAGCGCATTACTAGATGAACGGACAACATCTAAGAACATTGTATATAGTTATGAGCATAGGTTTATTATTAACTATAATACATTTTTTCTACCAGAAGACAGAAATAGAGTTTTTGTGTAAAGAGGTTTTTTTTTTTTAATATCTCCTCAATCATGTCGAACTAGATTTGTCAGGGTCTCTTCCATCTTTTATGTGTTTCTTTCGTCTTCTTTATGCTTTATTTATTTAGAAACTCTTAATTCTATTACAGTATTTTCTTATTTCCTATTATAACTACGGTGTATTACTACTTTTACAAATTTACTTTTGCATATATAGTCTTATTATCTATTGCATCATTTTTCCAATTACTATTTTCTCTTTACATTGTCCTTCTTCCATTGGGTCGTTTTTTATATACTTTCCTAATCTATTACTAAATTAAAAATAAATAAAAAAAAATCTATCTAAAGAGGTTGTTTATTATTAATGTACTAGGATGTGCAAACGAAACTTTGTTCGCGTTGTCTTGAAGACGTCGTATTTGTCAGAATATTGCAACGGCAACGCTATAAAAACACAACCTTTGTTTAATTCATTTGTCCCAAGGAAATGACGTCATTTATCGAGATAAAAAGTATTCTAAGTTAAGACCCGGGATATATGCGAGCTCTGTGTTGTGTTGAGTTTAATTTAAATCCGTTCAGTAGTTTTCAGGTGATGCCTTAACAGACAGACAGACAGACAAAAATCTAAAAATTGTATGTTCGGGATCTCCTGGTCCTTATTTGCCCCCTGATGTTTTATCACGTTTTTAAATGCATTGTATACTCGAACCATTTGCAAATTTATTATACATACTAGGATATGCCCGCGACTTCGGCCACGCTTGAATTGAAAGTCCCGCGGGTTACCGGGGACACAAAGTACTGTAACTATCGTTTTAGTAAAAACCGTGTAGGAATAAGCTAATGCACTCACACTTATTTATGCACTCGAACAACCACAAACCACTCCCGGGAAAATTCCCACAAGATTCCCGAGATAAGAATAACATACATTTTGTTAAGTAAAATTTGCTATAGATCAGTGAAAAAATCATATTGGAATTATATTTTTTTTATCCGCCCATTTTAAATCATTCCCAGAAAAATTCCCACGGGATTCCCAGGATAAAAAGTAGCGCAGATTTTAAGACTATGCATTTGCTGTCGATCTGCACGGAAAAGTGCATGGAAATCGGTCCAATAGTTTTCACGTGAATCCCGAACAAAGAGACAAGATATCTAAAAAAAATGCACCGTGTTCTCCATCGTTTATATAGTGTATTCCAGTTTTTTTTAATGTCTTCAGTGTACAGACACGGCATTTTTAGAATTTTATAATACTATATATTAAAAATTGACTGAAATTGCATCGGGAAAGCATTTAATGACTACACAAGGGTTTAAATAAATATATTGTAATGGCCGGTTTCTATATTTTACCAACCGTTCGTTTGCCTTACGATCGGCTTAAATTTGACATAAGCTCCACACAAGTAATGTCAAATTTCAATCAAATTTAAGATATAGGAAACGGCCATAAGAGATGCAATATCCTTGTTACAAGTAAATAAACAATAAGTACATAGAGATAAGTATAATTGTAGAAAATATAATATAATAGTAAAATGTAATTTAGACATAATAATACTCGTATTGTAAGCACTAGTAGATAGAATCTAAGAAAAGAATAGGTGTAACAGATATAAGCTGTAAATAAAGAAAAAGTATAAAAAAGCAAATAAAAACCTGACAGGTCTAGTTTGTTAGGAAACAGGAGGAGAATAAAAAAAATACCCTTGTTATGGTAACGCAGACGAAGTTTTGCTGGTATTGTTAGTCAATATTATTTATAGAATTATTATTATAATTCTATAAATAATATTTATTGATCGTTATTTATTGACGGCCTCTGTGGTTGAGCGGGCTAAGCCTTTGCCGGCTTACCTCACTGCAACGCAGAGGCTCCGGGTTCGATTCCTGGTATAGTAAATTTCGAAAACGTATTTTCTCCATTATTTACTATGGTCCGTTGTATATTACCCATAACACAAGCGTAACTTGCTTAATTTGGGGATATACAGTGATTGTATGCCGATTTAAAAAAAAGAAACCCCTCTCTAACTGGATTATTAATTCATCTTTGTTCTAGATGCAAATGATTAGCTCCTAAATAGTTGATAGAGGCAATAGCTGCCTTAGTTTCAACGTAAAGAACTAAAGTAGAGTTCAATTCGTAGATAAAAATGTATGTGGTAGAAAGTTATATCTCCCGTAGGACTTGCTGGACCACTCAATTTACCCACCTCTCTCTCCAACACAGCACATTAAAGAGAGATACAAAACAACCGGTCGGACGAGGAACAAAACTTGACGTCTTTAAGCTTCCGTCTTTTTATTAATCATGATTTTTTCTATAAAGTGGGTTGAAGTATCGATGGTCGCGCGTTTGCCTACTTACTACTAAGGTAGGAAAGGAGACCAACTTCATATAGATTAAGTAATAAGAAAACATTGATTAAGTGCAGTAAATAGATAAATATCTAAATACAGTAGAACCTCGATAAGTCGAAAGCCTCCTAAACTCGAAAAAAAATTGTGTTCTCTTCCCTTCAAGCCCCAAAACCTCCGTTGCTCGAAATCCTAACCGTCTACAAGTCGAAATATTTAGTGTATTTAAATTCAGTACTTATTTTCCTTCTATAACTCGAAAC
The DNA here is from genome assembly GCA_039645545.1 of Dendrolimus houi. NCBI lineage: Eukaryota > Metazoa > Arthropoda > Insecta > Lepidoptera > Lasiocampidae > Dendrolimus > Dendrolimus houi. Next base: position 411,222 of record CM077133.1, read on the forward strand.
AATAAATTGGACGTCTGTATCTCAAACAGCAATATTTGAAAAAGTTTTTTACCTCTATAATAAGTAGGATTTTTATTTATTCCATTTCTCTAAATCAAAATCAGTTGGAATCAATCTTAACCTCTACAAGTCGAATGTATCCTTACAAAATTCGCTAAGTCGAAAACTCTGTAACTCGAATTTTTTGGCGTCTCCCATCAAGTTCTACTTACAGAGGTTTTACTGTACTGTACTGTACTGTATAATTTTGAACCGGTGCTTATGAAAGGAGACGGGGATTTTTGGGCCTAATAAATGTAAAGAGTCGAGATATGGCTTAAAATAAGCGTTATATTTTTCTACTAGCTTCTGCCCACGACTTCGTCCGCGTGGAATAGTTAAAAAAATCCCCTCGATTTTGAAACATTATTCATTAGTGCTCCGCTCCTATTGGTCTTAGAGTGATGATATATAGCCTATAATCTTCCTCGATAAATGAGCAATCTAACACTGCAAGAATTTTTCAAATCAGACCAGTAGTTCCTGAGATTAGCGCGTTCAATCAAACAAATAAACAAACAAAACTCTTCTGCTTTATATATTAGTATAAGACAAGATTACAAATTGCAAAACATCAGCCTACGAGAAATCTCATAAATAATAATAATATCTATAATATTATAAAATTCTAAACATGACATGTCTGTACATTGAAGCTCTTTAAAAAAACTGGAATAGACTATACAAACGATGGAAGACACATGCAACTTTTTTAGATTTCTTGTCTGTTTGTTCGGGTTTCACGTAAAAACTACTGGGCCGATTTCGATACGGTTTTCGCTGGCCGACAGCAAATTCTTCGACTTAAAATCTGCGCTCCTTTTTATCCCGGGCATCTCGGAGGAATTTTTCTAGGAATGATTTAAAATGGCCTATTTAAAAAAAAAAACAATTCCAAAGTGTTTTTTTTACTGATCGACAGCAAATTTTATGTAATAAAAGGTATGCTATTTTTTATCCCGGGAATCCCGCGGGAATTTCAAATCAAGCGTGGACGAAGCCGCGGGCATATCCTAGTTATATAAATAACTAATAATGTCCTAAATAGAATAATTTATTGATTATCATAATCGGTTTATGAATGAATTTTAACAATTAATAATATGAAAACAGACCACCAAAATAACTAAACCCACTACAATTATGAAAAATATCTTTAAATCACTCTCATCGTTTTACAATCTGGGCCCAATAATGTATGGAAGCGTATTCGTCGCCTTTAGTATCGATCAATATTTTTTATCCTAGACCAGAGTTTCTCAAAGTGGCGCGTGTGCACCGCTAGAAGTATGTTTAATCTTAGGGGGTACACGATAATTTGCGACTGCTTGAATGTCTCGTACGTCCAATATGCATCATCACTGCAACATGCAAAGTTGCTTCTAGAATCGACTCAATATAGAGAAAGGAAGAATCCCATTAAATTGAAAAGTTTTTATTAAAAATATAGAACACGATTACATCATCTTTGGAAGGAGTATTTTGATAGAAGATCTTTAGACAAAGGTATTTGGTATAGAACGATAGTGAGTGAGCATCCTCGTATACCTTGGTTCCGTTCTATTAAGTTAAATAGACGTCTTTTGGTTATAGCACATAGATTAAGATCCGGACACATTCCGCTTAATAAGTTTAAATACCTTATGCGCAGAAGTATTACCCCAAATTGTGAAATTTGCGCCCTTGTCGAGCATGTGCCGCACTTAATAGCAGAATGTGTCAGGACTGAACAAATGAGAAGTAAGGTAATGAAGAGCGCTAATTTTTGTAGTTTTGATATAGGAATATTTAATAGTATTCTGACAGACATAACATCGAGTGCATCCAAACAAATGTTAATAGATTTAAGTGAAATAATTTGATATTTTTTAACCATAAGGTACAATGGGACTGACATATTTTTTGTAAATAAAAGTCCCTTCAAAATATAGAGAAAAAACAAGTGCCACTGGAGAATATTTTTTGAAACTCATACATATAAATAAGTTAAAATTAAGTCAACTTCCTATTCTATGTATACTTCGTAATGTGTTATCGCTGTTAAAGGAGAAGAAGCGGCCAGAAACTCCCCGGCAATACGTCTGACAATTTTTTTAAAATTTCATATGCGTCTATCTCGTGGCCTTTTTTTTAAAATACCTTTTACATACACATGACATAAAATAAATAAGAACACACATCTACTGCTAATAAAGCCTTATATTACAGGCAATGATTGAGGTATTTTGTATATCTAATAGGGGTAAGTAGAGTTCTAAGTTTGAGAAACCCAGTCTTAGAAGATTTCTCATATCATAAATACATACTAGTCCTCAATATGTGCCAATGTTACTGCTAATTGTATACTTAGTGAAGTGTGACCCTATCACAAACGGTCTTATATAAAATATAACTGACATACCCAAAGAAAGAAGCGTAAGGCAGTAGCAAACAACACAGTAGGGTTGCCAGTATCACAATTATCTACGTATAATATAATATTTTCTTTTTACGTTAATTACTTTCTTGGAAACAGTAATACCAAACAAAATTTGATTTATTATCTTTCCTAATGTTTAACATGTTTTTAGAGCGAGTTTTACTTGTAGTCCGCCACATATTTACTCAACAAAAAAGTATTTTTAAATAATTCATTTATTCAAAAATCGTTTAAAATTACAATTGTTCTGAAAACACGAGCTAGTTGCAGAAAAAATCCGTTCAAAATCGAGCGAGATAATGATCTAACGCGAACCAGAAATAAAAAAAATTGTATGGATTATAGTTCATTCGCGTTAAGAATGCAGTGAGTCATCATTGTTCGCCGGCCTAGCCCCGCCCCCTGACCAATCAAATCTTTTCAAATTACAAGGTCAAGTTCACAGTGACCAGTTGAAGGCATAGCTTCGAATGTAACGGTTGTGTCCTGTAATTGTGTTAAATGATTTATATTTATAAAAATGAATACCCCACCAATTCGTAAAAATAAAAGTGGTTCGGTAATTCAAAGTGGAGAGAGAAAAGTAATTTACAATGTTTTTAAGTATTTTAAACAGTCTGATTTAAATATGACTGTGGACAGCATAGTACAAAAAACTGCAAATGCATGCGATGTGTCCGAGAGAACAGTTATATTGCTGCCAACAACACAACTTTTAAGATGACTGCGTGAAAAAAATATTTTATGACGCAATTCGGTTAGTAGACGCTGATCGATGGAAGAAATGCTGCGACCACGTCTTACAAGAAGAAAACACCATGTGGGATTTAAATAACGTCATGGAACTCGCTGCAGAAAATTCTTTTATTCTAAATACTAACGAGGATATTGGTGATAGTGATTAAAATATTAATGACTTAATTTTGATTTTTAACTTTTAAGTTGATTTTTTAATAAACTTAATTTTTTAATACATAATTTGTTTGAATTTTAACACCACTGTGAATACACCTTTATCCTGCAGTTGCACTGATGACTAACTGCATTCTTAACGCGAACGAACTATAGTTATTCATTGCTAAATTTCATTTAAAAAAAAACAAGTATATTTATGCAATAACGAATGCTAATAAAACCATGATTGTTTAAAATGAATTATTTATAACAATATCTCATATTTTGAAACATACGAAAGAGTAATTAAAACCCGCAAAGGTATAGACTGGGAAATTATTAACTAACTAGAATTTTCGCCGTGGCTACGCCGCGTGAAAAACACTGGTTAGTAGCTCTATGCTCTATATATATACTTTAACTAGCTGACCCGGCGAACTTCGTGCCGCCATATTTTTTTAATTCTTAAAAGACTTTGTTTCAGGACATAAAAACAAAATCACCAAAATCGGTCTAGGTGATTAGGAGAATTCTAGAATCCGATCTCAGCGCCACCTACCGGTTCTAATTGTGAATCTAAACCATCCGGGGACCCATTCAAACACACAAAACAAATATCATCAAAATCGGTCCAGCCGTTTAGGAGGAGTTCACTGTCAACACACGTACAGAAGAATTATATATATGTAGATTAGGTGTTTTACCTAAAACTTTCCTGTTTCTTGTTATTAACTTCACTACAATAACAAAGAAACGAAGTTCATATATTCTACACAACTGCGCAGCGAAACAGAGGCGAGTCGCAGCCAACCTGAATTGAAGTAATACAATGACTGAGATGTTGTATTGTGACAACGTAGGTATTTGTTAGCGAATTGAAAAACTGCAGATTGCAGCGCCATCTATTTTGCTAATTCGTTTATTCCATGGAAATATGTCATTTGTCGGGATAAAATGTATCCTAAGTGTTAACTTAAGTTATCAGCCAGCACTATGTCAAGTTTCAATGATATACGTCAGTAGTTTACAAAAAAATGCGACATCAGCGCCACCTTTTTCGCTATTTTCGTCTATCCCACAAAAACAAAGTCATTTATCGGGATAAAAAGTATCCTAAGCTACGTCCCGGGATATAAGCTAGCTCTATATCAAGTTTCATTTAAATCCGTTTTATAGTTTTCACGTGATGCTCTAATAGACAGAGAGACGAAATTCTAAACACTGTATTTTCGGAGTCTCTTGTTCCGAATTACCCCCCTGATTTTTTCACATTTTTAAACGCATTGTACAAACTCGAACCATTTAAAGATTAATTACAATATATATATTATTCATAATAATACAATTTACGTTGATTCGTATTGTTGTACTTTGTTAATAATATTATTTTGTACGTGATGACCCTGAAACGAGAGGCAAGCCTCTTTCTGACCGGTTTTACAAGTTTCTTGCTTGACTCTCGAATATTTCAATACGCCTTACATCCCAATATTATCCATTCTATTTTCAATTTTATTACAACAACCACAAGCTTTAATTTTGTTAAACAGCAAATAATTCATATAACCATTTGGAATACTGAGAAGTTGATTTGCCGTCTCTGTCTAGCATGTTTAAAGTATATATTTCATTTCGCTCCACGAAGCTGTCAGAGCCAGTTTTCACAATTGAAACTTGAAAAGTGAATAGGCGTTGTTATGTTATAAACGTGTACAATATTTAATGTATTTCCTTTCGTTCTGATCAAAAGGAGTTATTTTCCGTTTTCTTTGTATTGTTATAATATTAAATTACGTTTCTTTTTAAACGCGTCCAAGGTTTCCTCCACATTGTAATACAAAAAGGCTAACAAAAACAATTTTCTTCATAGTTTATGGATCAGAAAGCAAACTACATTATCGACTTGTTTCTTTTTTTAAAGTATACTTTGAAAACGTATCTTCCGAAGGTTATTACTGTATATATAATATAGGATAAATAGTTTCCTATTTTCATCATCATAATCGATAGTAGAGTAACAAAGAAACATATTACAAGCGTGGGTGGATTGCTTCTAACAGACGTGTAATTTGTCTTTCTTGTGTTGCTAACAAGTTGGCAGGTGTTCGAGAGTTTAGAAGAACATAGAAAAAAATTAAGAATTATCTAATGACTAATTTGACAATGTAAGGATTATTTTTATCCGTGCAGGAACGGAGAAAGAAAACAATTTCCTGCGGCCCGGCGGCCTGTCATAAGAGACGACAAGACAACCCACAGCCAGGTGGTAGGGTATTTGCTCGACTGGATGGCTACCACCCCTGGTCTAAAGTATGACGCCATAACAAACTTGAGTTGTGTTCCGGCATTAGCGACCAGGTTCCAGTCTCCCTTAAGAGAGCAGCAGCGCATTTGTAGCACCTTTGGTGTTGCAAATGTCCATGGCGAGGGTAACCGCTTTCCATCAAGTGGGCCGTCTGCCTGTCTATTTTGATTATATAAGGACTATTTTGATAATGTAAGGGCTACTTTTCACTACATAAGGGCTATCTTCTCTATTTAACGACTACCGAAGGACGTATTTCTTACCAAAACCCTAAATATGAACTCTTATATAACTTGAGAAATTATGTATTGCGTTGTGGAACCTCTGGCAGTTTTTGGTTTATACCTTCCTAAAAAAACGCTTCATCTTCAAGATAACGATGGAAAAAAACCAATATACAAAGCAATGTTCACATTTTTAAATTAGTATAGATGCATAGAATTGTAATAAGTAAATGACTTTCAACGGAAGTTGTAATGGGTTATTAAGTTGAACTCGTTTGTGAGTCTGGTTTTACTCGAACGATATCTCTAATCTAGTTATGGTATCCGACACAATGAGGTTTACATTATAATTATTATCTATTATTTACATTTTAATTATTATATATTGTATATTATTATCAGTTTAAGTACCTCATATCTATGCACATTTTTTTATTTTTTCTTTGTATAATTTTTATTTTTATTTTTACTGTTCTCTATGGAAGGCTTATTATTATAGCTGTTTGCTCCCAAATAAAATAAAATAACCATAAAGCACCAGTTATCTACATATGTGTATAGTATACTGAAATCTTAAGGTTTGGCTGCATTATATCACATACAATAGATAGTACTGTTGCGAATGAATACTACTAGGCATGGCACGTCGTAGAGGGCCTTCTTAATAATGTTTAAAAGCAAAGCATAATGTGCAAACACTTAACAGTTCAAATTAAACTCGACAAAGAGGAAGCTTATATCCCGGACAGTCCCGGGTCAACACTTTTTATGGCGATAAATGACGCCGTTTCGCGTTTCTTCTGTTGCTGTCGTCTCAAATCACTGACAAACATCGTCATGGCAACGCGAACGAAGTTTCATTGGCATAACTAGTGCTACATAAACTTTTAACAAATGTGTATCATACAAAATGAAAGATAATTAACACCGAGGTCAGTGTTCAAAAGTAAAATAATACCATAATCAAAAATAAAAATTGTTAATTCATTACGTACAAACGATTTGAACATCAATCATTATTTAATACGTATGAGGCAATAAAATAATTTGTTTCTCATAAATAACATTTGAATTTAAACTCTGACGTTGAAAAAACAAAGTAATTTAACCAAATGAGTCACTGCATGGCATAGCTGATATTGTTCGCTACTTTTTCATATGTCCTTGCTTCATCTGGGATAATGTTAGTGTTATTGCCTGTGTCCAAATGCGTCTTGTTTACAGTGTTAAAAATAACGCCTTAATCATTAGCTACATTCGTTTCTATTTACAGTGTAAACTCCATGTAACTTCACTCAATTTAACGACAAACTCGCTTAAGCGTCAAAAACACTTGGCTTTGGTTGGTTTAGCTTGTCTTCTATACTATGATACACTCTATATAGCATTACACCCACTCTCAATAACGACACAATTCAGTAATAAAATGTACCTTTTAAGTTGCCAAAATTAGTAAAAAGTGCGCAGCTGTGATCTTTTGTCGCTTTATTATCCTAGCCCGTAATAAACTAGAGTGTCGGCATCATGCATAACGAAATTTGTAATAAATTTTAAAATAGCGAAATTTCTAGGTCCTTCCTTTAACACCAAGATGCCTCAATATCGCAAGATATGAATAAAATAAGTAAAAAAAATACAACAAAGTTACTAGTGCAGCAAAAGACGTCAGACAAAAATAACAGACTTCTCTCCATTTAACGACAACTCTATATAACGCTATAAAATGCACGGTCCCTTCAGTGTCGTTATATAGAGTTTACACTGTATTTATGTATAGTTATTTCTAGAAATTATGATAATAACAATTTTAATTGTAATAATTGAAATTAAGGCTGCAACTTTACACCAAAAAAGTTTCAATTTTTTTGGCGGTGGTTGCTGTATTGGCCGCCAAGTCTGTATCGTATAAATGTATGTATACATATGTTATCTGTCAATGGTTCACATTGTCAACAATAAATACAATGGCGCATCACAAATAAATGATGTATTTTATATAATAAAATTAAGTAATGAAGAGTGTTTTATGGATGACTAGGACTTTCCGAGTTAAATAAACAAGTGGTCGCCTAGTGGTCGAAATTCGACCATAATTAATCTTAATTATAAGTTTGAACATTATTAAGGTTCTGTTGTCAAAGACTATACTGCTATAATCACAGATTTAGTCAAGGCTACACTGTTCATTTGGCTTTAACAATAAACAAAAGATTATGTATGCATGTGTGTGTGTAATAATGTTTTTTGTATTGATTTAATGTATTTTTTATGCATAATTTTAAAAAAATATTACCATTATAAGTGTGCGAAATTTCATACTCCTTCGTCCGCGTAATTTTCGTAAAAAGGGGTATAAAGATTTTGCTTCACTTAATAAATATAATGATATTGTTACGAGTTGCAAGACTCGAATTAAAATGCCGTTGGAATTATTATAGAATTTATTAGAACTATAGAAACACGTATAATATAGATACAAATATAACTGAATACAACTAGTCCAAACGTAATGCCCGATTCAATAGCACGCGCAAAGTCCGTCACTAAATAGATTACCGAATGTACACAAGTCTTGCTTCGCTTGTGGTTATCGCTTGACTGCCTCATCACTCAATTGGGGCATTGCTTTATACTGTACAAATACAATATGTCTGCTCGGATACGTGGACTGATTTTCCTAGAATCACACCTGGCTAATGACTATAATAAAAGATTACAATCCACAATGGGCTGTTTTTCTAATCACAAATTTTAAACACAAAGTAAACAAAATAAGTCCAAATGCCGAAAGGTAATAAAATGTGCAAAACAGATATGCAGGTGTGAATTTGTCTTTGTCAGTTGTAACAATATCATACTATTTTGAGAGCAAGGGTTATATCTATTAAGTTTTAATATTATATAATCGCCATTCATCCCGGAAAATTACAATCCGTACCGCAAAAACTATCCCATTTTCTGGGATAAAAGTATAAGTCATTCTCGGTGTTAGACTACAATACCAACTTTCATTCGGCAAAATCGACATTGATTTTTCTGTGAGAGCGTAAGAGATACACTGACTAACTTTCACATCTATAATACTGGTATGCATTCATATATAACCTATTACATAACGTCCGCTTGGAGATTTTTTGTCTGTCTTAGCGCGAATAGACTCCGAATCAGCATAACAGATTTTAATGAAAATTTGAACAATCAGTATCATCTTAAAGCGTACTGCCACCAGTGTGTATCTTTACAATCAGTTTACTGTCGGTCAATGCTCTGTTCAACCATAACTGTACACATTGCCTGACACAACCGTACTTTGAAGGCACTCTTTACTAGACGAGTTTAACATTGTTATGAACCGCAGTTAGTACAACGAAGACGTATACCAGTGCCCCAAGTTTGACCCAAGATTTTTACAATCGTGTTAGGAAGGCGTATGTTAGCTATGTTAGGTGTTTCTCTTATGGATAAAACCAAAAATGAGGGTATCCGTAAGAGAACGAAGGTTACCGACATAGCTCGCAAAATTAGCAAGTTGAAGTGGCAGTGGGCCGGTCACGTCTGTCGTAGGACCGACGGCCGATGGAGCAAACGAGTCCTGGAGTGGAGACCACGTCTCGGCAAACGTAGCGTAGGACGCCCGCCAGTCCGATGGACTGACGACCTGTACAAGATCGCCTGCAGGGGCTGGATGAGGAAGACGGGAGACCGGGATATGTGGCGCGTACTTGGGGAGTCCTACGTCCAGCAGTGGACTGAGATTGGCTGAAGAAGAAGAAGAAGAAGTTAGGAAGGTGGATCACAGCGCCTTAACCTCCCACTGCTGGATTTGGGTCTACCGTCTATAGGGGAAGGGAGACTAATCTTTTTCACAATTTCACTACATCACTTTGTAGCGCTAGATATACTACATCTTCTTGTTAACATCCAGGTAGATGCAGTAGATACCGAGAAAAAAGACATACGGCTTGGGTCATCACAGTACCAGCTGCTCCCACTTGAATCCCTGCAACGCAGAGCGTTCCGGATTGTGGACTATCCCGAACTTACAGACGGTTTAGAACCTTTAAGTCTCAGAAGAGACGTTGGCACTCTAAGCGCGACAATGGGGTGTGTTCTGAGGACCTGCTTGGTTTGGTACCTACGTCGCCATTTTACGACCGCACTGCTCGACGGCGACTGGGAGTTCATCCACACTTCCTTGACACCTGGAAGTGATCCACTGTACGTGGCGCTCGCTCCTTTATGCCATACGTGAGCAAACTATGGAATGAGCTCCCTCCCGCGGTTTTCCCAGAGCGCTACAATCTTCAAAAAAGGAGTAAACAGATATTTAAAGTCTCGACGAGGTAGGCAAAGCATTAGGCTTCCTTAGTGTTGCAGATGTCCACGGGCGACGGTAACCACTTGCCATCAAGTGGACCCGTCTGCCAGTTTGCCTATAAGCAAATATAATCTTTAAAAAAATACGGACAGACGGATAGCCGTACGTGACGACTATATAACCGTTTTGCCTTTTTTATGTGTGTGTTTTTAACTGACTTCAAAAAAAGAGGAGGGTCGTTTTACATAACCTTTTAGTTTCTGAACCGATTTTGATCAGTAAAAGTTCAAAATGACATTTTACTGCTATTGAGCTTTGAATATCGAAGATATAGTAGAGAATTCATTGAAACAGTGTAAAAGCACGACTGTGTAGATTGAGTTATGGATGCCGTGGTATTTAGAAAACATAGACGATCGAACTTCGGAGTTGAGATTCAAACGAAAATGACGATTAGTGAAACCAGATGACGATATAGGTTGCGAGACCCAGCCAAAGATCGCGTCGAACAGTAATATTTCTATAAACTAAAACCACAAGCCGTGCCGCGGCAGCGGCCGACAAATGCTAGAACCGACTCATAAACATTTATTCACTGACCAGCATGTGTTAGCGAAATTTCGTTTGCGTTACCACGATAATTACTTATTTGTTTATGGAATTTTACGGCACGTATTTGCGGTCCACAAGTATATAATTATTAGCTTCGAGCTGCACTGCACAATGTTTTCGGGCTAATATATGTCAAAAAATATTGTGTGGTACAGATCGCCTCCATTCTGTGTTCAACAACGTTTTCTAAATACGCTTCCTCTTCATATAGCTAGCGTTTCCGTATTCGAGAAGCTACCTTATTGGGATGCCGTATTATGTAACACAAAAGTGTAAAATAAAAAATTTCTAGCAAAGATATTACTACATACATTGTTACAACAATATTAAAGTAATTATGTTTCACTATAAGTAGTATTTTTTTAAAGTAATGATTAATTATATTTTTATGTCAATACACTTAAAAATTTAAAAAAAACAAAGACGTCGAAACTAAAGTACACTATGTAGCAGATCACTGCCAATGGAGAGCGTGCCCAGAAGGCTGGCTGCATTGCCGCGCTGTATGGCGATGCTGATTCGTTGCGCGAAATATGAACCAGCCTTCTGCTCACGGCTAGTTAAAGAGTTTCTTACATATGTTTCACTTAGCACGGACTTCAGGATGTAGAAAATTTTGCTTTTTATATACTCTTAAAGCCAGTTTATCTTTAGCTACATTTTTTTTTATTTAAAATTCAACATAACCTTTACAAATAGTTTAATATTTGAACTGACGTATATTAAACTTTAGATGTCTAATCAGATAAAACTAGTAAATGAAAAGAAAAAACCTCCATAATGATGGGCATGGATGTAGACCCGGCCAGAAGTGGGAACTGGTTTCGACAACGACGCCCACGAACTGCCTCAGGCAGTGCAGGTAGAGCATCCCAAATTATATGCTACCTTCACTACTTACTAGTATTTTAAACTTACTTGACTAATAACTAAATTTAAAGAAGATCACGTACCTGTGAATGATCATATTTGATATTGTGTATGTTACGACCACACTTTCACAAAAGATCTATTAGTATGATTATGTAAACGAATTCTTGCAAACATGATTAAACTTTGTTTGTCGCTGTTCTTAGTTTAAGTAATATGTTACAGACGCTCCTTATATAACGTTATTGAATCCTAATGAGGCTTTATTTAATAAATAAATCTCTTACTGTATCAAATGTAAATTTACGTAATCAAAACTAAGAAAAAAGACCTAATTAATTATGGTTGATTCCTTAGTGATATGAATAAAAAACAGTGATAATAGCCACAGTGATAAAATCAACACTGTTTGAATTAGTTTTTTGATATTTATCCGTCAATATTTAGCACGTTTAATAATTAGGATATTTTCTAACAACATGCGTATTTATTATCAAATTCTGTTAATTAAAAAAATAAGCGATTGTGCATTTCAGTCACTTTAATTATAAATGCATAGTTCAAATATTAGATTTTTTATGCCAATAAACACGTTTTATATTAAACAATTTACAAACTGTTAAATTTTGATTTAGATATTTTTTTATTAAACTTGCGATATGTCAAATAATTAATAAATTTATGAAGATATCGCTTAAAATTTAGATACATTGATACCTGAATGAAAAGAAAGCTAACTGCCAAAATTAAGTAAAGTTATGAGTGGTTCAAACGCAGCATAGACTCGAGTTATAGTCAAGTGTATCTCTTCACTCGAGTACAGCAATCGATAAATTAAAGAGCGGACCCCATGTTTTGGTCCACTATATTTGATAGCCTGATCGTGTGTATTTGATACTTTCTATATAATGTTTCGGATACATACTTCAGTTCATCACTAATCTCTATAAAACTTGATTTACATTTGGTTTAGTCAAGTAGTTAGTAAACTTATATATAAATTATAATTTTTGAAGTTTAGGCAAGTTGGACACTTTAAGTATGGAGAAAAGGTATTGAACTCTCAGATACAAAGTTTTCACTTCTGACGTGCAGTCCTACAACTGACAGGTTTTTATTTACATAATCATATTGTAGTGGAACACTTACAAGCCAATAGATGGCGCTGTGCAATAATTGAGGTCGCAAACGAGTCCCAAAACGTACAAAGAATATAGGTATACAAATTCCCAACAATAAAAGATCTTCCTATGAGACGGAGGAGCATTCCATCTCGCTCCTTTACCTAATCGGGACATCCTTGAAATATGTATGTCATGTTGCAGTCTTATTCTAGTTCGTACTTAATTTCACCCTCGACAGTAACATATTGTTATGACTAAACACGCCGACAAAAGTGGATTCACACCTGTATACCATAAAAACACACTTTATTACCTTTTTGGCATTTGGATTTCTTTTGTTTACTTTGTGTTTAAAATTAGTGATTAGAAAACAGTCCATTGTATATTGTAATCTTTTATGGTAGTCATTAGCCAGGTGTGCGGGTTCCGATTTCTAAGAAATTGCGTCGACGCTTACAAAGTAGACATGTTGCATTTGTACAGATAAAGCAAGGCCCCAACGGAGGGGTGAGGCAGTCAAGCGATAACCACAAGCGAGGCAAGACGTGTGTACATTCGGTAATATTTGTTAGCTGTGTTATACGTGTTTGTATAGTTTTAATAAATTCTATAGTAATTCTAAAGGCATTTTAATTCGAGTCCGGTAACTCGTAACAATATATATTAGTCCTCCTTGACGAATCCGCCAACGGCGAACCTTGTCAAGTCCGGCTGCGCGAACGCAGGTGCTTAACGAAACCAAATTTGCTTTTAAAATTTCTTTTGCAAGGAGTGCAATCCAGCCGTCCTGATAAGTCATATGTGTAGCTGTAGGAGATTTTAAGACGGTTCTTTTTAATAAAGCGTTGCCCATCTGAGTGTTCTATACGCTGCTTTTCGAAGACAGCAACAGCTTTATCAATTGAACTACGCCACTCCCTTCTTTGTAGTGCACGACCTTCCCAACTGTCATTTGAGATATCGCATGCAAAAAGTATGGCGCTTGGGTACGCCTTTATAACGCAGAAATTGCCCTTATAACGCAGAAATTGACCGCCAGAACATATATAAATACGGTATATAGTCGGATAATCTTTTATTAACCTTAATTAGCAGCTATTAAATTTATTATTCAAGTCTTAAATCTTATACTAATATATGAAGCTGAAGAGATTGTTTGTTTGTTTGATTGAACGCGCTCATCTCAGGAACCACTGGTCTGATTTAAAAAATTATTTCAGTGTTAGATAGCCCATTTATCGAGGAAGGCTATAGGCTATATATTATTACGACTGCGGGACCCGAATTAAAATGCCGTTTGGAATTACTATAGAATTTATTAGAACTATACAAACACGTATAACACAGGTACAAATATAACTGGACACAACCAGTAAAAACAGCACGATTAAATAACACGCGCAAAGTCCGTAACTATATAGCTTATCGAATGTACACGTCTTGCTCGTATCATAATCGTCGCTTGACTGCCTCAACCCTCCCTTCCGGCATCCCTTTTATTTTGTACAAATACAATATGCCTCGACGCAAAACAATAACAACAAGAATTAGTTCGACACACCTACCAAGTACCTAAACAAGTACAATAACAATAGAATGTTTTTCTTAATTACTAATTCTGAACACACAGTAAATAGAAGAAGTCCAAATGCGGGAAACGTAATAAGCCGGGTTTATGGCAGGCAGATGTTCATTGACTTTTTGTCGGCATGTAACAATATCATCACGCTAAGGCCAATAGGAGCGGAGCACCAAAGAAGAATATTTCAAAATCGGGGGTTTTGAAAAAAAAATCCACGCGGACGACGTCGCGGGCTGAGCTAGTACAATATAAGCCAGTAAAACCATAAAGTAATATTCATCCAACAAAAAACAAGAATAATTTAATATTGTGAGTAATTTAATGCCCCTTAAGTCGATCGTCCCTTAAGTTTTCTGAGTGGCATCAATTCCATATAAAAAAAAGACAAAATTATCAGAGTTAATTTTAGCCCATGATGAAATGGCCCTCGAAACGTCTAGACAATCAATAAGGCTATCACAGACTACAATCGAGTACAAAAATACATAGATCGCAATTTATCTTAAGTGCTTGTTAGATTATTCTGAAGTGGCCCTTACATAGTCCTTCGTCGGCGACTTTCTTGTTCACGGGCTGCTTCACTGATATCGAGTGGTGGTTTAATAACCATTAATCTCATTTAAATTTATTTAAGTGGAGTGTTTATAAGGGATGTAGACACGTGTTACAATAAACCCTAACATTATCTTATACTAATATATAAAGCTGAAGAGTTTGTTTGATCGCGCTAATCTCAGGAACTACTGGTCTGATTTGAAAATTCTTACAGTGTTAGATAGCCCATTTATCAAGGAAGACTATAGGCTATATATCACCACGCTAAGACCAATAGGTGCGGAGCACCAATGAAGAATGTTTCAAAATCGGGGGGTTAAGGTCTATTATAAAAAGGAAAGATTTGTATGTTTGTAAAGAACAAACTCAAAAACTACTGGACCGATTTCAAAAATTCTTTTTATTTATCTAGTCTTATATTTGTTACTATAAAAATTAGGGATCCCGCTAAAAGTTTCATAATATAACCTAAGGTATAAAAAAATTTGCCATAAAATGTTTTTCATCGCATGCGTTGCTGAACACAAAAATGTTCTACAATATCAAAGAACATATCAATATGTACAAAAACCTCGCGATACAATATGCCTAACTATCGTAGTTATGTCACTATAACTACTTTTAAACATGTTTAAAAGTTGATAGAAATGCCGACCAAAATCAGACCAAGTTATCCATACCTTTGTATTAATCCTTATCCAAATAAATAATTTCATATTCAAGGCTGATTCAATACCTGCATATTACTTTTTAAACTATTCAAATCCGCCATTTCATTCAATAGATATTACGAATTAAAAAATGTCAATTTAAATAAAATACTTGACACTAGAATCTGGTTCTATGATTTTCTAGGACCGCTAATTTACATATAAAATAACTGACGTTAAAACGAAATCTTGTCATCTTACTTTTAAAATATCAGAGTAGAAAATTGAGAGGAAGAAGATTAAGGTGGCATGGGCATATAATGAGGAGGGACGAAAGTCACGTGACAAAAAGAATGTTAAACTACAAGGTGGATGGGTACAAATGTAAAGGTAGACCAAAAAAGAGATGGATGGATTGTATGAAGGATGATATGATGATTTGTTGTGTGACAGAAGATTATGTCAGAATTGAGGAGTGTGGAAGGAAAAGACGTATTGTGCCGACCCCAATTAATTGGGATATGGTGAAAGAAAAGAGAGAGTTGAAAGAATGTTTATTTATTGCGAAACTGGCAAACAGGCAGACGGCCCACCTGATGGAAAGTGGTTACCGTCGCCTATAGACTTCTGCAACACCAGGAGCGAAGCCAACGCGTTGCCAGTAGGATGGAATAGGGAGAAGCCCGATTCAGTAACCTAAGCCATCGAGCTGGTCCCAAGAGTTATAATCAGGATAATGATGATACTGAGCATGGCCCTATAATTTCTGGTAGAGGTAGGTTGCCATTGACTAAATATCTAAGTGGTTTACTGTAAATAACTTATTACTCAATCCGAGCAAAACTAAATGTGTTAAGTTTGTTATGCCCAATGTAAAAGAATACGATATTAATATCTCTCTTAACGACACTAGACTTAATCTAGTAGATTCAACTGTATTCTTAGGCATTAACCTAGATCAGAAGCTCCACTGGGGCGCTCATGTATCTAGTCTCTCAGGAAAACTTAGTTCTGCTGCATATGCGGTCAGAAGAGTTAGGCAGTTCACTGACGAAGAGACTGCTAAACTAGTTTATTTTAGTGATTTTCATAGTGTCATGTCCTATGGTATTTTACTTTGGGGCAACGCTGTTGACTTAGAGACCATATTTGTTTTACAAAAAAGAGCCGTAAGATCAATTTACAACCTCGGCCCCCGGGAGTCTCTTAGAGAATGCTTCAAGGAAATCAATATTATGACGGTCGCCTGCTAATATATCTTTAATAATATAATTTATATTCGTAATAATTTGAGTGCCTACAAGCAGTATAAGGATATTCACAATTTCAACACCAGGCATTGTAATAGACTGATATTGCCATCTTTTAGATTACAAAAAGTACTGTCCTCTTTCTTGGGGGTTGGTATACGCTTCTTCAATAAGATTCCGAGTGAAATGTTAGATCTGCCTTTCACTAAATTCAAAATCAAATTAAAAAGTATCTTGCTAAAAAGGGATACTACACTATTGAAGAATACTTAAATGACAAAATTCATTTACATAGCAGCTCGCTCTAACATCTTATACTATATTTTGTTTAATGTTGTCTTGCCAAGCTTGTAAGGGATTTATGGAGATATATTGCAGCATAACATTTTAGTACGTCATATCATTATTATAACTTTCATAATATTTTTCTTTCCTCTTATTGTGTCTTGGTCTTATTGAGTATGCACTGTTTGCTACAACTCCATTAATTCTTCAAAAAGTAATTCTGTAACATACTTCTGTATAAAACTTATTAAAAAAAAAACAACTTGAGATATAAATAGAATAAGAAACTTAAAGGAAAACATTATTTAGCTAGACGTGTTGCTGGGGAGTTTCTTGCCGCTTCTTCTCCTTAACAGCAATAACACGTTGTGAAGCGGTATACATAGAATAGGAAGAAAAATTAAATTTTAACTTATATATTTATATGACCTTCAAAAAGTGTTCTCCAGTGGAACTTATTTTGAATAAAAAACTTTGAATTTGAATTTGAATTTTACTGGAATACCCAGTAAAGCTTCCCGTGTTTCCTTCGCCTATAGGCAGGGCCGCGGGAGACGAGCAATTTTTTTTTCTTTTTCAGGCGGGGGAAATGCATTACGTACATATCGGGTCCTTTGCTAGGGATTAGACCGTTGTCGATCATGGAGGCATTCCACTGAGGGCAATCCAAACAGACGACCGGCTTGTGTGGAGACTCGAACCAATGGACAAATGCCCAAGGGCTAATACCCCACTAAAACCACCCTCCTCCCATGTGCCCCGCGCTTATGGTAGGAAACGCATGAGACTTAGAACGTAGTTACGCCCACGCCGATCCTAGCGCAAAAGTGCCTCAGAGTGCCCCGGCAATCAGAGCAAACTCACTTCGTCAATAGGGGTGAAGACTCCTCTGCTCCCTAGATGCTAGAGGGCCCCTGCAGCGGTATTTCAGGGAGGGAGATCATGCGCATATCTGCGCCTCCGGGCACCTGACTGACGTCGGCGCCCGCGAGACGCATGCGCACTTGTACCTCTCTCTCTATCTCGTTCCGCGGCCTCCTTTTGAGACATAACAGTCTCGCAGAAATTGGCCGCACCCACCCAATGATCATCGCTATGCAGCAAGGCTTGCACTAAACTGCCCAGCGAATCGATCGGACCTACTATTGTCTCGAGTTCAAACCTCTGGGGTGCCCATGTTGCGCAGTCGATTAGCGTATGAAACGCCGTGTCTTGTGCGCCACACTGGCGGAATTGGGGTGAAGCCAAGCAGCCCGCAATCTGGCACAGATACTTATCGAAGCAACCGTGCCCGGTAAGTATCTGCGTCATTCTGAAGGTCAGAGTTCCGCGTTTCCGCGACAGCCATCGCAACAGCTGCGGTCGGACCGCTTCCACCGTATCAATGCCAGCAACAGGGCTTTCCAACTCTACCGACCAAAATTGGATCATGGTCGCGGTTTCCCGCGTCCTGATCGCCTGCAGCTCGGCCAGGCCGTACACCTGGCCACGTGCGAGGGCATCCTGTAGGGAGCGTCGATCGCCAACTCCACATAGGTCCTTGCAGCCTCCGGCCGTCCCTTACCTCTCCTCCTAGAAGCCAGCGTTTGTTATATCATGATATAAATATGAAGTTTGTTGAAATAATACTTATTTTTACTTGTGAATATGTCGTTATATCATTATGCTTAACATCCTAAGTACACACATGTGTTACTAAACAAACGGCGATAAGCGAATGTGTCGATTAGTTGCGTAATGTTGATAACGATTGCAGCTGTGGCCTACATTACACGCCAAATATATACAACAGATCTTCTATTACAAATATTACGTACACTTCGACAATATTCCACAAACAGAAATGTGCTTTTGAATACTATATTGATAATGTATAGAGTATAGTTAATATTTTATATAAAAATATGTATTATATTTCATTACTTTTCGTATAAATACAAAACAGAACATATCACGCGGCTTCCTTGTGTATATGTTCCGGGCAATTTGATAAATCCGGTCACTATGAATAATGACCGGGCTGTATACATAATGCCCGTATCGGGTGGGCAATACAAATAAAATTGCATGACTAATCACTTTTCGCGGTCAGTAGGAACAATGACAACCTTATCTTGGGCAATATAATAAAACACAGATGAACTGTAGTTTTTTTTTATTATCAAATGAGGTTAGGGTATAGTTATATGGCACTTTTATTTATTATTTGAGATCTCTAGTGAATAGTGGGTGGTAATAAAAAAATAATCCCGAAACCACCTTAGCCTTCTAATCTATATTTAAAAAAATCGGATCTGTTCATAATAAATAAAAATGCTATATAACTATACCCCACCTTTAAATTAATTATATCACATTGTCCGGTTAGACCTAGGGAAGTATTCGTATTGCCCGGTCCAAATGATAAATTCAAGTTATCTCAATCCATAATTTTTTAAATGGACCACGGGCCGTTGTTCATTATTAATATAGGCCGGCCAAAGTAATAAATTTATCAAACTGACCGCCGCTCTTGGTTATTAGTCATAATGATCGGTCCATATTAATACTGCCCGATCAATTAAATTGCCCGTAGCATATACATCAAATACATATTCATTTCTCGATATAACATAAGTTCTATGTTAATCTTGTTTATATAATTTCGTATTAAATTTCATAATACTCGGTGTATTTGGAATTAAAAGTAATAGGCAAGTTGAGAGTCAGTCACAAGAGATGAGCATGTCTCATGGTTGAAACAAGCTTAAAAACTTATGACGTCAAAAGTTTGTACCAGTAAAAGCAGTCCAATAACGGATTCATTATTCCTTCTATCATCTATATTTAAACGTAAAATGGCAAGATGTTATTTTGTACGGCTGTTCTTTTATATATGAATAATGTTCAAAACTCTAAATAAGTACCACTGGAGAACTAAGTGATAATATTAGGATATCGTTACGAACTGAACGCCGACAAAAGACAAAGTCACACCTGCATACCTGTTGACATTTTATTACCTTTCGGCGTTTGGACTTCTTTTGTTTACTTTGTGTTTAAAATGTGTGATTAGAAAAACAGCCCATTTTATATTGTAATCTTTATGGTAGTCATTAGCCAGGTGTGATTCTAAGAAATTCGGTCCACGCGGTCAGCAGACATATCGAATCTGTGCAGTATAAAACAATGACCCAATGGAGAGATCGGCAGTCGAGCGATAGCCACAAGCGGAGCAAGACTTGTGTACATTCGGTAATCTATTTAGTGACGAACTTTGCGCGTGTTATTGAATCGTGCTTTACGTTTCGACTGATTGTGTTCAGCTATATTTGTGCCTGTGTTATACGTGTTTGTATAGTTCTAATAAATTCTACAATAATTCCAACGGCATTTCAATTCGAGTCCTGCAACTCGTAACAATATATTGTAACATTGTTCAAATCTCTATTCATTTCGACGTCATATTAAGGTGTTAATATCACGGTAGAAGAAAATGAGAAACAACACTCGGAGTGAAAAAGACCCTTGAATGAAAGCATTCGAAGTGTACAAGTCCTGATGGCGTTACAGATTGTTCGTTGCTTTTTGATGTTTTAATACATGTAAACACATTTCTTTTAATCAGGCAAGACAACTTATATGTTTATTTACAATTGTTGACAAACAATGAGACAATAGTTATCTGTTAAGAAGTTAGGAATTTTTCATCAACCTTATTGCTTCAATTTTTGTATATCTAGGATATGGGGTATCACTCCATAAATGCATATATTTATAGGAAGGTATATTCATGTATGGAAAGGACCAAGTGGAAAATGGAAAAGAGGGCGCCCTAGAAAGAGATGGATAGAAGATATAAAAAATATAGCAGGAAATGAATGGAGAAAGAAAGTTATGGATAGAGAGGTCTGGAAGAAGCTGTAGGAGGCCTTTACCCGAGAAGGGGTTCCGATCAATGGTACTGAAGAAAGTAAAGATACGAGTAAAAGAAAAAGAAAAGTTTATATATACATATAGACTTATATTTAAAACTTATCACTACACGTTATATTAGTAACATACTATTTTAGAAGAAGCATGCAATAATAATTGTAGATTGGAAAAAATAAACGGGCTTTATTATTATTATTATTATTATATTCATGTATATACGACAGTGTATGTCGCAGTTTGCTGCATATGTTAAATATTGAAGATATAATTGTAAAATTCCTAAAAATAATATCTGATATAGGTTCATTTCACTTGATATATAAAAAGTTAGTTGATTTTGATATTATTTTGATTTACGAAATGTCAGTTGATTTTGAAGGACGAAGGGGATTTTGGATTTATTACAAACAACTTTTAGATAATTAGAAGTGATCTGTAAAGTTAATAAAGGTACAAAACAATTGATTTATTGACATAGAAACGAACTTAGACGCTCACCATATATATATATATATATATATATATATATATATTCATTTCCGTTGATTTACCTTTCTAGCGGGTGTTAAATATCGACGGCGTCAGTGTAAGACCTTTTTTTAGGTACTACTAATTATGCTGCCGCTATCTTCAGGGACACTGGTACCCAGCCATGAATATAGGAACACAGCTCAAGGTTGTTGTGGAGGCATACTCTAGATCAGGGGTAGTAGCCGTCCAGACGGGTGAACACCCTACCACCTAGCTATGGGTTGTTTTGTCGCCTCTCACGACAAGCCGCCCGACCGCAAGAAATTGTATTATTTCTCCGTTCCTGCATTGAACCTTGTAGTTACATTTTTGGTAATTATGATTTTTTTCATCAAATTATTAACAAATACTAAATGTGTCGTTAAAATATATAATAAATGTTATCAAGAAATCACCTCTGATTTATTTTTTTCACCTCCCCATATCGGAATGGCGGCCATTATTTTTCAGTGTAAACACACGGGCTATTATTGTATTATTTTTGTCATACCTTCCCATGCAAGGGAAAAAAATGTGTCATATGATAGTTGGACGTACAGAAAAGTAATTAAAAATTTCCCAACTTTTATTACATAAAGAGATGACACTAAAAAGTGGTACATAATAGAGAGAGAGAGAGAGAGAGAGAGATAACACTTTATTGCACAACAAAATATACAATTACTAAAACAGACCATATTTACAATATTTTCTAGGCAATAAATACAACAGGCGGCCTTATCGCTCAAAGCGATCTCTTCCAGGCATAATAGTCAATACTTTTTCAAAAAAATCAAAAATCTCACAATAATAATAATTAGGTCGTGTTTACTTACGAAAATTAAACATATATTTCATCACCATTTAAGACTTCAACACCGGTGAAGAAACACGGTATATAACAAACAAACATACAAACGCGTCAAGTTTATTATGACGTAAAGCATGGGTTATATAATATTATGAGTAATTCCTTATAAGGCGTGTTTACAAATCACGATACTGACTTAAACATGTCTTGTAATCAATTAATATACTTATAAATGACAAATGTCTGCACCATAACTAGTTACGATTAAATGATTCATAGTTTGTTATGACTAAGACATAAATGGGATGATTATGTGACTTTATGTGTTTATGGAAGGTGACACACCCCTTTTTTGGATCTAGCTTCTGATTTGTTTGGATGTTTTATAGTTCGTTCTTTAAAACTTAGAATGGAATTCTCTCTCTCTTTTCTTTCACCACATCCCAATTAATTGGGGTCGGCACAATATGTCTTCTCCTTCGACACTCCTCTATTGTGACATACATCTTCTGTTCGCACCACAAATCATCATAGGGTTACGAGCTACGACCGACAAAGACAAATTCACACCTGCATACCTGTTTTGCACATTTTATTACCTTTCGGCATTTGAACTTCTTTAGTTTACTTTGTGTTTAAAATTTGTGATTAGAAAAACAGCCCATTGTGGATTGTAATCTTTTATGATAGTCATTAGCCAGGTGTGATTTTAGGAAATTTAGTCTTTATTTTATTTATTTATTAACTTACAAACATCGCTATCATTACAGTTGTCACCAATACGATAGCGTGGTACACATAATACATTATAGATAAATATATATACATATTCAGTTGTCATAACATATAGTATACTACGCAGTTCTTGTGAATTCAGTCACAGTGCAGATAAAAATGTCAATTTGTTGACACATCTCGTTCGATGTTCGCAAGGCCTGTGTCATCGGCGCCTTATTAAGCAAGTTGGTCCTGCCGTACGGTACTGCGTACATTGGTGGCTGCCTACGTCTCATCATAAAATTCGCTGGAACGTTCAGTTTGATTTCAGCTAATACTCCTGGGTTAAATAATTTACCTGTTAACAATTTAAATAAGTAGGACACCAATGCAAACTTTCTTCTGGATGCCAAATTATTATACCCAACCATGCCTAAGACAAACAAGGCGGGGTACATCAAAGGATAAAATGGGTAAACACTATAAAGTCTTAGGTATAAAAATCTAGTAAATTTATTTTGTATGCGCTCCAACACGAGACTATATTTAGTTTCATGTGGAGCCCAGATGATTGCGTTGCTTTCTAAGTGGCTTCTTACTAAAGCGTTAAATAATGTTTTAACGACATAAATACTATTAATATCCTCTACTCGACGTAATACAAACCCTAAATTTCGATAAGCTTTCTTACAAATGTTAATTATGTGATGGCGAAAAGTTAGCTGTGTATTAAGACATACTCCAAGATCCCGCACCGTTTCAGCTCTTTTAATTGCTCCGTTAACCAAGAAATAGTTGTAATGGAGAAGCCGCTTGTTTCTGCTGAAGGAAATGAGAGAGCATTTTGTCGTGTTAAAAAATAAATAATTTTTTCACTCCAATCTGCTACTTTATCCACGTCCTTCTGGAGCAGTTCACAATCCGATTTATCTTTGACCGCAAGTAACAACTTTAATTCATCCGCAAACAAAAGGGATTTGGAATTTTTCACCACCCTGGGCAAATCATTAATCATGATAATAAACTGGAGTGGTCCCAGGTTACTTCCCTGACTAATTCCTGATCGGGTATAGTATGGCTCTGATTTAAAACCAGCATAGTCGACAAACTGTTTACGATCTCTCATGTAATTAGCAAAAAAAATTAATAGCTTAGGAGTACATCCTACTGCTGCCAATTTCGTCAACAATATATCATGGTCTACCAAATCGAAGGCCTTTTTGAAATCAAAATAGGCAGCATCGACCTGGACCCCAGCATCAACCAACGGAATAATATATGACATAAAGTTAAGA
The DNA here is from genome assembly GCA_039645545.1 of Dendrolimus houi. Classification (NCBI taxonomy): domain Eukaryota; kingdom Metazoa; phylum Arthropoda; class Insecta; order Lepidoptera; family Lasiocampidae; genus Dendrolimus; species Dendrolimus houi. The sequence continues at coordinate 435,597 of CM077133.1, forward strand.
AGATTGGTGTTTGTACTACGACCTGGTCTAAAACCATGTTGAGCTTCCGATAACTGACAAGTTACCTGATCTAAAATACACTTATGGATTATCGACTCGAATATTTTTGCGGGTGCTGATAATATCGCCACAGGCCCGAAGTTAGTAATATCCGATCCGGCATCTCCCTTGGGCACTGGAACCACTCTAGTAACTCTCCAACATTCAGGAAAGAAAGAGAAATCAATAAACAGGTTAAATAAATGTAGTAGAGGTTCAGTTAGGATCGCCTGACAATCCTTCATAATAAATGCAGGTATTCCACCCGGTCCAGCTGAATGCTTAGGTTTGAGTCGTGCTAGTGCTTTGGACACCTGCGATAACTTCAACCGGTCTACATGCACGCTCATACTGCTACCACCCCCTGCTGCAATTGCATCGTCAACTTTGAGTTTTGCTTTTTGAGTGCTATAGACCGAATGAAAAAAACGAGCCAATTCACGAGCACAATCAGCCTCCAGTATTATATTCCCATCCTTTGTTATCATCTTTTTCTTAGTTATACCCCTTTTTGTATTTAAAAATCGCCATAAAGATTTAGGGTCCTCCTTAACACACATCTCAATCCGCTGCTTGTGCCTATCGTATGCTGCTGCGATCATCACCTTGACCCTTGTCCTACACTGAGCAAACGCTTCGTAGTCATTTTGTGATTTAGTTAACTTATACTGCTTATGAAATCTCGCCTTTTCTCTAATGTTGCGAATTACATCTCTTGTGTACCACTCAGGATAACTATATCTTGAGTTTACACAGTTTCGCTCTTTTCTAGGTACGCAATCATCTAGTAATTAGTAAAATGTATTATAAAAAAAATGTATACAACGGGCTCCAGTACACTGATGATATTGAAGAATACAATAAGTTAAAGTTGGTTTTTCTAAAATTCCATTGTGGCCATTTATTATTGTTACTATTTAGCAGACATATTGCATTTCTACAGTATAAGGCAATGCCCCAATTGAAAGATGAGTCAGTCGAGCGATAACCACAAACGGAGGAAGACTTGTGTACATTCGGTAATCTATTTAGTGACGGACTTTGCGCGTGTTATTGAATCGTGCTTTACGTTTGGACTGGTTGTGTTCAGTTATATTTGTACCCGTGTTATACGTGTATGTATAGTTCTAATAAACTCTATAATAATTCCAACGGCATTTTAATTTGAGTCCTCCAACTTGTAACAGTATCATCCTTCACACAATCCATCCATCTTTTTTGATCTACCTTTACATTTATACCCATCCATCTTGTAGTTTAACATTCTTTCAGAATGGAATTCATGGTCATGAAATTTATTATATACTGGCATGTGCCAGCGAAACTTCGTTCGCGTTGGCATGACCAAAAATATGCGATCGCAGCGTATAGTTTTCAGTTATATTCGGAATACACATTATATCTATTCCACGGAAGATACGTCATTTGTCGGGATAAATTAGCTCCGTGTCGAGTTTCATTTAAATGCGTTTAGTAGTTTTCACGTTATGCCCCGATGGACAAACAGACAAAAATTCTAAAAATCTATTTTCAGAATCAACTAGTCCGAATTAGCGCTCCCCACTAATTTTTGTTATACTTTTAAATTCATTTTTAAACTTACATCTTCTACAGATTTGTATAATGCGATGGCCTCCGTCGTTTGGCCGTTGCCGGCCTCATTGCAACACAAAGGCTCTGGGTTCGATTCCTGGCATGGCAAATTTCGGAAAGGAACTTTCCGTTGTAAATATGGCGTCCATCCTTTATGTAATTAATATGAGATAACATTTGCAAGGTCATCTGTATACAGACATTTTCGGTCACAAACATGAGGAACTGATCACAAACATTGTCACATACACGTAGGATTCAAATTAATTTTGTTGTTTAATGTAAGTTATAATAAATTAAGAAAAGGTACGATGGGGCGGACATAGACGTTTCAAAGACCCTTAAAAAAATAATCTTTCGGTTATTTACTACGGTCTGGGTGTCTGGGATCAGCCCCAGAACGTTCCGTTGTATATTACACAAATGTAACTTGCTTCGCTTGGGGATATACTTTTGTGATTATTTATTAAGTATATTGCTATAATCACTACGTGCTAATGGTGAAGGAAAACATCGTGATGAAATCTGCACATCAAGAGAACCGATGTGTTAATCCTGCCAATCCGCCTTGGACATGCATGGCAGGTATACTATCCGTTCCCCCTGTAATGGGAGGCCCGGTCCCAGCTGTGAAGTAAGAGCAGCGAGCAGGACAGAATTAAGGCAAGCCATTGCCCAGGATTTTTTGACTTCTGTCAAATATGAAATTTCAAAATTCAAATTAGTTTATTCTAGGATTTTTGCTACTTAATCGTTTGTTCGATATATTATATACATATTTATATCTATAGATTATATAGATATAAAAGTTTACAATCTTTAAATATCAACTTACAAATCGCAACGGACTGTACAAATATGGCGTCCATCCCTTATGTATTTAATATGAGATAACATTCCCAAGGTCATCTGTATACAAACATTTTCATGCACAAACATTTAATGTTTGACTAAGATTATGTACTAATCAGTAAAGTGTTGTTTTCATATTTCAGTCGGATTTACCAGCTGTAAATATTGTATAGCAAATATCTAAATTTATTACATCTTGTATGTTTTTCAAATATGCATGCAAACATTTATGATCACATTTCCTGATTAACATAAGATTGTTGCAAGTATATTTGCAAGTATTTTAATCAAAAATATTAAATATTTTGTAGGTATTTATTTACCTACTTAGATGGGTAGATACTATTTGATTTGGCGCCTACCTATCAACGCACCATTCGCCGGCGATTGGGATTTCATCCACACACGCTCGAAATCCTCCATTTTACGTGCCGCTCGCTCCTTTATGCCATACGTGAGCAAGCTATGGAATGAGCTCCCTTCAAAAAGCTTCAAAAAGGGCGTGAGCAGATACTTAAAGTTCCAACGAGGTAGGCAACGCATCGGCTCCTTTGGTGTTGCAGAAGTCAGAAAGCTTTTGTTGGTTTACAAGTTTACTATTATTTATATAGAAAACCACAAATTAATCCGGCGCTCAAATTCTAAATGTAATATTAACTCGATACCTAAACAAATTTCCGGTTCACTCCTCCTTAAATAGACCCTTGTTTGCTTTGGAAACTTCTCCCAAAGTTTCATCATTCTATATGTAGGCGGAAGGTATAGCAGCAGGTGGTAGGCAACAATGTAAGGGTTTTCGCGTGTAATATTAGAGTAAACAAAACCAGCACGCGGAGACGGCGTGGCGCGACGTGCAATGCGCGTGGGCACGGCCGCTTAAATCGCCACAGTGTATTTTAGATAGTGGAAAAGAACTTCACAGATGTTTTGTTAGGGGTTTTTAGGTGATAAGGCGATGAGGTGTCGAGTGTATCGAGTAGCGCAGGAGACTCGCCGCCATGCTAGTTTGATATATAAATGATCCTACTTCCTACTAATACTATAAACGCAAAAGTTTCTAAGAATGTATGGATGTATGTTTGTTACTCTTTCACGCAAAAACTACTGAATGGATTTTGATGAAACTTTACAATAATATAGCTTACATATCAGAATAACACACAGGCTATAATGTAGTATAGATATAATGTGAATTATCCAAAATATAACGATTTTCCGTCACCGTGAAACCGCGGGGCGCAGCTAGTGCAGAATAAATACACTAGCACACACATCCTGTTTTTATAATAACTCTTTGTTTTTCTAATGTGTATTATTCCTAAAGCTATTATATAAGTATATATAATAGCTTTAGGAATGTATATGTATGTTTCTATTGTCATATGTTTATATACGTATGTGTATATGTATGTGTCGTCGACGTCAGCCATTTGCAGTCCACTGCTGGACGTAGACCTCCCCAAGACGGCACCAGTCATCCCTGTCCTCTGGCTTCCTCATCCAGCGCCTACCGGTGACCGTGCTGGAGGGCGTCCGACACTACGTTTACCGAGACGCGGTCTCCACTCCAGGACTCGTCTGCTCCATCGGCCATCGGTCCTGCGGCACACGTGACCGGCCCATTGTTTCTTCAACTTGCTAATTTTGCGAGCTATGTTGGGTGTTTCTCTTATGGATATCCTCATTTCTAATTTTATCCATAAGAGAAACACCCAACATAGCTCGCTCCATAGCCCGTTGAGCGACTTGAAACTTGTGGACCAATCCTGCCGTCAGTGTCCATGTCTCGGCCCCTTAGGTCAGGACGTATGTATGTATATATTTATATTCTGTTTGTACTTATATGTACCATGTCTATTTACCGCAACGGGCACCACGGGACGACTGTACCAGAGTTCCACCCACATAAGCCGTGCGGCACTTAATCTCGCCACATGAGGTCTAACCCCTACAAAGAACCCGGCATTGTACGAAATGTATTCTCCCTGCTTCAACAAAAAAAAGGGGGCTGTCTTCAGGAAAGGCTTCGCCTGCATTTTTGGTCTGTTCCTCTCACATTTTATGGGGTGTCTGGGATGAACATACATTCCGCGCCTGGTGAAAGATGCCAAGGGTTATACTGCCTTGCAATGGCGAATCTCATTTATACAGAGTCAATAGTGTTCGAGAAATATAACCGTGACATGCATAGATACATAGACAAAAGAACGCATGGTTAGACTTAAGTAATAAAAGGGTTTCGTTTGAAACCTAAAAATAGGTGGTCGAGAGTTTCACTCCCTATTGTAGTGGAGATAGAGGACGCGTGAAGGACATGGGGATAAAAACTACAAAGATTTAGCCGTCGCACATAATCTGCGCAATGTTGCTAGTCTACGCATATACGCAATATAACAGGTTTTAAAAAATTATATATATGTGCATTTCACACGCAGTAAAAGTGAAACTTCAGAGAATATACTCAGATAACTCTTCTCTAACTTTTATTAATGTTACAAGTTGGGCCAAATACAAGAGCTGCACATCTGCCTGCCATAAAACTGCTTATTGCCCTTCCCCTATTCGGAGTTCTTTTGTTTAGACAATAGCCTATTGTTATTGTATTTGTTTATGGCCGTTCCCAGACATAATCCTGCAGGTGCAGAATTATGTTTTCTTGGAATAGCGTTGATGGTGGCGCAGGTGTAATTCAGGAGTGTCCGAACGGAGAGATGGGCAGTCAAGCGACGATACGAGTAAGACGGACTTTGCGCGTGTCAAATTGCATTGAATCGTGCAGTGTGAACTGGTTGTATCTAGTTTTATTTGTATTTGTTTTATACGTGTTTGTACAGTTCTAATATACTCTATAGTAATTCCAACGGCATTTATTTTAATTCGAGTCCTGTAGCTCGTAAAATTAATATAAATGTAATTCCTTTAGCCTACAACCGTCAACATATTATAATTCAAAATAAACTTCTTAAGTATCATTTTAAATTTCTCACTGTTTTAGTCTAAGAAATATTATTATCAGTTTTATTTTGGTCCCAATTAGACCTATGTTTAATCATCGGTCTTATTGGCTCTCTAAGCTGTGCTGCACAATGTAATAAAACTCTTATCTAATTCTCTCGCAGGCTTAGTCCTATAGATTTATATGTTTATCTCTTTTAGTGTCGATTTTCAAATCAAATCGATAAAACGAAAAATCGACACGATAACGATTCTAAAATAGTATACTTTAAAAAAAATCTCATACTTGTATGCACTTGTTCTACTAGTTGTTTGAATACTGTAGCCATGCTGTTGTAATTTTTACACGTGAATCTTGTAGAACAAACTGGGTATATGAATTTAACAAAAAATAGGTTTTCGTTATACGGAGTTACCATGATCCCAGTTGTGGGCAGTTCGTGGGCTAAAATGAAGTGAATTATTTTAGTTAGCTAAACTAAAATTCTCAAAAGGTGATATTTTCATATCATCATTCATTCATCTATAATGGCATAATATTGTTACGAGTTGCGAGACTCGAATTAAAATGCCGTTGGAATTATTATAGAGTTTATTAGAACTATACAAACACGTATAATACAGGTACAAATATAACCGAACACAACAAGTCCAAACGTAATTCAATAAAACGCGCAAAGTCCGTCACTATTAGATTCCCGATTGTAGGACACACGTCTCGCTTTGACCGTGGTTCTCGATCGACTGCCTTCCTGCCTCCATCAGGCCATCGTTTTATCCTGCAATGTGCCCGCCCGGCCACGTGGACCGAATTTACCAGAATCAGCTTGTACTTTAAAATCCGCAACACCTGGCTAATGATTACAATAGGCTGTTCTCTAGAAACGTATGCCAATAAATCAATAAACAAAAGAAGACGACCATAAAGGAATTACGAGTACAATAGTTTCAATGTTTTTAATTATTAGTTCAAATGCCAACGGGTAATAATCCTTCTCTAGAAATCTGTACATGGAATTTGTCTTTGTCATCGCTTAGGTTGTAACAATATTGTTACGAGCTACAGGACTCGAATTAAAAATGCCGTTGGAAATACTATAGAATCTATTAGAACTGTACAAACACCTATAAAACAAATACAAATAAAACTGGATGCAATCAGTTTATATCGCTAATCGAGAGTACTAGAAAACGTCTTACTCGCTTCGTAGTCGTCGCTTGACTGCCCCGCCCCTCCATTCGGGCATCGTCTTATACTAACTACACAGTACAAAGAAATTGGAGGCGCACACTGTGTTTCCAAGAAATAATAATTTGCACACCTGTGAACGTCCACAAAGTTGAAAACAATAACAATAGAGATTAATTCGACGCTAACGATGGTTATAAAACAAGTAAAAAGACAATTGCATATTTTTCTTAACTACAAATTCAAAAGACAAAAGAGTTCCTTAATCCGGGAGGACAATAAGCTGCGCTTACAATAGGCTGTGCGGCTTATCTTTTACGGCATGTAACAATATTAAACATTATTTTCCAAATTTTTCTAAAGATGTCCTTGTGTGCATTTACATAGCTATTACAAATTGATAAGAAAATATCAATCGGACAAATTAAGTATTAAGAAGATATACATCTATCTATAACCTACAAGACATGTTATCACTGATTAATAGATAACACACTTAAATAAATATGTTATGCAAAGTTTACACTGCCGCTTCAAGGTTTTCTCATTTAGTCATATTTGTTTGCTTTTTAGTTTTCTATAGTCATTTAAAAAACGGAATTATTATTAAATCGCCTGTTTATGTGTTTGTCTGTTTTGGTACTTCTGGTTTTTCTCTAGAAATAATGCCAGAAATAATTTAGATTTACTCTTAAGGGACTACAAGTGGAAAACATAAAAACATGTCTTTGTTCTAACAATTTTTTCATCACCTACACGCCAACAAGCGAACCGTCTACCTAATTAACCTAACCCACTTGATGGTAACTGGTTATGGTCGCGTGTGGACATTTGTAACATCAAAACTGCTACCAGTATGCAGCCGGTCTTGAAACTAAGGACCAATGGCCACTAATGCCGGAACACAACTAAAGGTTGTTATGGCGGCATGGTCTGAAACCAGGAGAGGTGCTCTTGTTATTAGTGTAGTTGAACACACTTCTGGATCGTAGCCTGGAAGTGTTTGAGAGTTGCGAAAATTGCCTTAATCTCTTCTGCGATGACTTAACAAATTATAACTTCAGTTCGCGATTATCACTGAGACTGGTTGACGCCATCGTTGTTATTATTTTCCACCTTATCGCTGAGACAGATGACCTGTCATTGTCAAAGTACATGTCTGTCTTGACGTGGATATTTACTGCAATAATATAAATAATGATATCGTATATAGTGCTCTCAACTTATCTGTGATTGTGTTCATTTTGGGGTTGCCAGCGTAAGCATCAGACTGGAATGTATCGCATAAATTTAAGATAATAATATCTCTATTGGTATTAATATCAGTACCGCTTTCCATCACAGTTGGGCCGTCAGCCTGTCTACTGTGCTTCAGCAGATTAAAAAAATTTATTATGCTCGGGCTTCGTCTGGGATAATGTTATAATTACTGCGGCCAAATATGTCTTATACGCTTTCGGCGTTAAAAATAACGCCGTTAACAAATAAACAATTTTTTTTAGAACTGGCAGCCCTAATTCGTATGAAATTTCAATGTAGATACATTTTTGCCATTTCACCGATAAATTGAGTGAGCTATAACTCCAGATTCAGTGACACTAGTAGTATAAGTCAGAACCACATTATATCATTTTACTTTTAAAATATTATCATAGAAATAATTTTAATTATTTAATTAAAATTACTTTTTAACGTTTTTAAGCGCAGCGTTTTATTTGAATTTTATATTGACGTTTAAGCCACTTTTCAGTAGCCGTGATCACGGAAGAAAAAGATAAAAGATGTGAAGTACTATTTTAATTACTTATTAAACAATAGTTAAGACAATGCGCTATTTGACTCCTATGAAATCACAAGTATGTACGCTCGTACAAAGTATATGAGGCTCTGACGTCCTGTAAGTTTAAAAAAAAACAGTTAATCTGGCTCTTCGCTTCTCTATTAGTTACAATAGCTTACCCGTGATGCTTGACAAGGACGGATAGGTGGGTTTCACACATCGTTAATCTCGATGGGTAGATTTCTCCACAATGCGTTCCTTTATCATTAATAATAATATAGCTATGCATCTAAGAGCTATTGTTAGTTTCACTATAAATAGCTCAGAGTTCCTGACGTCCACGTAGGTACTTACATTATGACTACGTTCCACGAAATACTCATAACGACCACGATTTTTCCCGTTCCGGTTGCTTGCGGGCGTTACAATCAAAAACTCTAGTGGAACGGATTATGGAGCGTTGATATCATTAACGATGAAATTCACAAATGCCATTGGTTGATTTGAAAATCGCGCCTTTTTCAATGTCAATCGATAGAGAGAATTAATGCTCTGTGGTCAACGCCCACTTGGACCCAGCTCTTGACATGGGTCGTTGTGAGCGCTGTGTGAAAATAATAACGTCATTCGTGACGTTTTCGCAACGACCATAAAGACCGTGGTCGCCATGTGGAACGGAAGATGAGGCATTTTGAGCATTGTGAGATACTAAAGGAACACGCCCTATATCATCCTTTTATGATAAGTCCTTTACTATGCAGGCTGTCAAACTTTGGAATGCGCTGCTTCTTACTGTCAGAGAGGCCAAAAAATTGCCTACATTTAAGAACGCGCTCAGAAAACACTAGGTACTTTTTCTTATATAATTATGCCTAGTTCTCATACTATGGACTAATTAATATCTATATACATGTTGTGAATATTGTTACGAGCTACAGGACTCGAATTAAAAATGCCGTCGGAACTACTATAGAATTTATTAGAACTGTACAAACACGTATAAAACAAATACAAATAAAACTGGATGCAATCAGTTCACACTGCACGATTCAATGCAATTCGACACGCGCAAAGTCCGTCGTTTATATCGCTAATCGAGAGTACTAGAAAACGTCTTACTCGCTTCGTAGTCGTCGCTTGACTGCCCCCGTCCCTCCCATTCGGGCATCGTCTTATACTAACTACACAGTACCATGAAATATTAATTTGCACACCTGCGAACGTCCACCAAGTCGAAAACAATAACACTAGAGATTAGTTCGACGCTAATGATGGTTATAAAACAAGTAGAAAAACAACAGCATGTTACAAATTCAAAACACAAAGGATTCCCTAATCTGGGAGGACAATAAGCTGCGCTTACAATAGGCTGTGCGGCTTATCTTTGACGGCATGTAACAATATGTTTGTATGTATTTAATTTATAAAATAATTTAAGTATGTGTATTTAATTGATAAAATACGTAGTTTAAGTATGTCTGTTTATTAAGTTCTATCTAATAGTCTCCACCACCTCGCTAGATCAGGTTAAATTGTTCCTTAAGTTAGGTTGCATGGCAGAGATTGCTTTAAGCGATAAGGCCGTCTATTGTTTTTACCATGCCAATATTGTAATCGTGCATTTTTGTAATTGTACTTTACTTTACTATTATATCATCTTCTATGTAGTGCATTTGCAGTGTTAGGTAATGATTGCATCGTAAAAAACCATCTTAATTAAATTCAAACTCAATTTAAATACGCATCCAAGCCGCGAGATGGGGCCGGCTCTGCAAATTTGCATTTTTATCACACAATTAAGGCAGAAAACGCGTTTTTCATAAGGTTACATACCTAAAGATTTTCTTTTTAAACGCTATTAATTTCGGTATTATTAATTACGATAGAGATGGGTAGCTGCCCTAACAAGCAGATAAATAACGGCTGTTTACAAAGTAGCCACGGCTAAGTAGTGTATTAGCTCATTCGTTGTTGAATGAAATCGAAAACTGACGATTTCACAGCTCAGCCGTCAGATGTCGCCGTGAACTTGCCATTTGGGTAATGGTTTCTTTTTTATTGCCAAGCTGCCAAAAAGGCAGACGGCCCAGCTAATGGAAAGTGGATATCGTCGTCTATAGAAGTCAGGAACACTAGAGGCGGATATAACGCGTTGCTAACCTTTAGGGTGTTGCTATAGCGAGATTACTCCTGTAGAAATTTATGCTTAAATTTTTGGTCAGAATATTTTGACAAAAGATCGTTAACAAAAGGCATATGGTATAAAGTGGTCCAGCTATCTCTCCCTCACTCCCCTTGGTTTGATGTGAGCAGAATGAATAGGCAAGCAGTTGTTACGGCACTGAGGCTTAGATCTGGTCATGTCCCACTGAATTGTTTTGGCTACATGATGCGTAAAATTAATTCCCCGAATTGCACTGTATGCGGAGTGAGAGAAGATGTCCATCACATTTTGGTTGAATGTGGGCGCGTCGAGCCTCAGAGACGTGACAAATTTGGCGCTAGAACTTTAATCTAGACTTCTTTAACAGTGTTCTGGCCTCACCGCTATCCGATGAAGCCAGAATGCTGTTTAAATTTATTTGTTTAAATTTAAGTAGTAGAAATTAATTATTAATGTTCCTTTTATATATTTTTGTGAGCAATAATGGGGATGACATTTTCTTTTTGAAAAAACCCTCATAAATAAATAAATAAAGATTTAAAAAAAAACTTTAGGGTGAGATAAAGAAGGAGTTCAAACTGTCCTCCTTTTATTAGTATAGTATTAATGTATTTAATTTAATAAATTCAATAGTTTAAATTTGTTCAAAAATTTGTTTGTTTGTAGCGACAGTTTTCGTTCGGGTTAGATTAGTACTTTTTTTGTCGCGTGCCAGTGAGGGTAGAAAGTTGCGGTGAGAGTCGCTCGCTGCGCACGTCGTGTACGAACACATTCGGCAAGTTTCGTTCGTTGAATTCACATTAAAAGAGACTCATTTCGTATTTTGTGAAAATATTCGCAACCTTCGCCATCCAGTGTGCCAGTGCTGTATCCTCGTCGCGAGTGTTCTGAAACTACTCGTTTTGAACGAAAGTGTCCACAAAGGAAGGATTCGGCGCCGACCATTGGACTTGAAACCCGCTCTTCGCAAGGTGAGTTGACTACACGTTATAAGATTTGTTCTCACTGGCAAAAATCCCACAAATACAGTCCGCTTAGCCACAATCTCGACATTGGGGATTGTACACAAGGCATATGGGGATGATCAAGATGCATCAGACAAAAGGTATAGGATCACAAGAGATGGAATATGGGATTTGCTTAGGTGGTGGGGGAAGTCGGCCATCGTTTTACGCCGATATCCTGTGTGTGCGTGATATCACACCAATCGAGTCGACCCTACAAGCTCTTATCAAGATTATGATTCCAGTATAGCTCTACCACGTAAAACCGGTTGTCGAATAAGGCCGAAAACGACAAATAATGGACTGACTGATATTCCCATCTTTTAGATTGCAAAAATTGTTGTCCTCTTTCTTGGGGGTTGGTATACGTTTCTTCAATAAGATTCCTAATGAAATGTTAGATTTGCCTGTCACTAAATTTAAAACCAAATTAAAAAATTCTTGTATAACGTTTTGCTTCTTGACAAAACTTCATTTACATATCAGCTCGCTCCAACCTCTTATGGTATATTTTTATCTTGCAGCATATTTATGGAGATTTTAGTAACATTTTAGTCGTCATGTCATTATTATAACTATAATGATATTTTTCTTTCCTTTTATTGTGTCCTTATTGAGTATGCACTGTTTGCTACAACTCCATTAATTCTTCAAAAAGTAATTCTGTAACATATTTCTGTATGAAACTATTAAAAAAAAGAGAACTTGAGATATAAATAGAAAAAGAAATATAAAGAAAAACAATATTTAGCTAGACGTGTTGCTGGGGAGTTTCTTGCCGCTTCTTCTCTTTAACAGCAATAATACGTTGCAAAGCGATGTGCATAGACTAGGAAGTAAAATTAAATTGTAACATGTGTATGACCTTCAAAAAGTTGTCTCTAGTGGAACTTATTTTTAATAAAAACTTTTCGATTTTGACACTAACAAGATTACGGCATAGCCGTCATCTGTTAACAACATTCAACAATTAGCCTAATAGCCATTTGATGGTTTTTTGCAGACTATTAAAACACCATTAGCTGTATGTATAAGTTTTTGAAATTTCGGCTGGTTACCCATCGCTAGATTAGGAGGAAATTCTTATTTATGCACAAAGCCAGTTAATGAGGCTTTTTGTTGATGTTAATAAATTGTGCCCTTTGCGTTATGGGGATTTCCGGGGTGAGGAAAATTACGTGAAAATCCTTGAGTATATTTTTATACTTTCTTTAAAAAATACAAATTACTTTTAATTAATTGAGCAGTCGATCGTTCCATGTTTTGATAACAAGGTTTTGAGTTACTTTTTGAAAATGTTCTCTCAGAGCGTTGGCATAGGTTTATAGAAGGAGCTGAAACCTGTGGCCGCATAAGGGCGTAAGTCATAAAGACAAAGGACGGAACACCGAGGGGTTTTAGTGGGTATCCCTGATCATGGCGGCGGTACCCCAACATGGCGGATCCCACACTTCCCACCGCGGGGAAAATGCGGTAGGGAGTGTGATGGATAGTACTCAAACGGATTTCCCCTCGTAAAAAGAGGGTGATAGAAAGAAGGTTTTTAGGAGGCAATTGTCATTAACTCGTACCGAGTAGCACTAACGTATACTTCTTTATTGCTGAAGCACATCAGACGGGCTGACGACCCAACTGTGATGGAAAGTGGTTGCCATCGTCTATGCACATCAGCAATACCAGAGGTGCCAGTGTGCTGCCGGCCTTGAAGGAGAAACTGGAACCTGGCCACTAATGCTGGAACACAACTCAAATTCAAATTCACAAAGTTGTGGTGGCGGCATACTCTAGACCAGGGGTGGTAGCCATCCCGTCCGTTTCTGCACGGAGAGGGCTGACTTCCACCGCGCAACAAAAAATTATAATAAATTTTGTACTGTATGTACTAATAATCTATGTAAAGTATTAAGAGCATAACCAAGATCAAAGCTAAGCTATTATAATAAATGAATGAAATCATGGATATATTTGTATACTGCTTGTAGGTGGTAAACTGACAACACACTTGATATAAAATTCTGCTATTATTATCGCCGGCCACTATCGTCTCAATCGTAGGTATGCCTGATTTCGGTAATCTGTTAATTCCAATCTATCTTTATAAATATTTAAAAGAGCAAAACGGCGAAATAAATGTTTAAAATGTTGCTAGTTATCAATATTATTTTTTTTTAATAGGTTTGCGTTTGACCACTGTCTCCTCTGATGTTGAGTGATGACGCAGTCTAGGATGGAGCACGCTTACCCGGAAGATACCTATTCACTCGTGACTTGAAGATTTCATGATTGTATTTGTCAGGAAGAATTATTCCACTCTTCGGCAGTGCGCACCAGAAAAGATGAAGCGAAACGCTTGGTTCTGACTGGTGGGGTTTCCACCATGTAACGGTGGCGCAAACCGGTGCGTATGGTTGTCTGATGGTAAAATGGGGATAGAGGAATCAGCTCGTGCAATTCTAAGCAACACTCCTCGAAATGTATCCGATATTTCGGCTGACGCCATTGCTACTAAAGATAAATCCAATTTTTTTCTCCTATTATTCCGCCGCGACATTGTTGAGGAAATATCGTGAGTTTAGTAGAATATGAATTTTTGAATATCGCAATGGCATCGTACTTTGAATATCTTCCCAACATCAAGATATTGAAATAAATCTTATCTTATACTTAACATGTGAAGCTGAAGAGTTTGTTTGTTTGCTTGAACGCGCTAATCTCAGGAACTGCTGGTCTGATTTGAAAATTTCTTACAGTTTTAGATAACCCGTTTATCGAGGATACATATATATGAAGAATGTTTCAAAATGGGGGGGTTAACTTACTTTTTCTTAAATACTCCACGCGGCCGAAGTCGCGGGCAGAAGCTAGTATACAACATAGCCAGGCAAACGTTTGTATATTAACAATCCGCTATTAACACCCCGCACTAGTAAGCAAATTCAATTTTTCCTCTTAGCAAATATTACAAATATCATAAATTCCTGGAATAAACGACTGGTTTGTTATATATTTTAACCTATTTCTCATGTTATCTTATCACGGTGTGAATGCACTCGGCTTTGTGATCCTCATCACGTACGCATACGGATGGACAACTTTTAACTTTATTTATTATGTGTTTGTTAGCCAAGGCCTGGTCATTGTTAGTCATAGATATAGCAGTCTCTCTTCCTCTTATTTATCCATTTACCATTTATTTGGGGCGGACACGATACGTCATTTCCTTCCATACTCCTCTATTCTGGCATACAACCTCTGTCACACCATATATCATCCTATCATCCTCCACACAATCCATCTATCTCTTTTTCGGTCTACCTTTACATTTGTACCCATCAATCTTGCAGTTCAACATTCTTTGTGTCACGTGACTTTCATCCCTCCTCATTACAGAGGAGGTCTCATTGTACCTATTAATAGTCCGGTACACAAACATTTGACTAATACTAAGCGTATGGAGAGTTTTAAAAATTACATTTGGCTCCATACCTATTTTTTGTAATGCAATCGCAGCATTCGGTTCTCTTTATCGCCCCACTCCATTTTAATATCGCAAAATGTTGTACAATGTATTGGCGCCAAAATGAGAAAACACAATGAACAATCATATAAAAAAGACAGATTCCAAATACAAATGTAATATTTTGTTTCTTTTTAATTGTAACAGTATTTATGGCTAGACTAAGTATAATATTTTTTACTTTTAACACATAGATGGTAATTAAAAACATAACTAGGTCTTTATGTTTTCATAAATTATTTATTTTAAATAAAATTGTTAAATATTTATACTTATATAACATTGGTTATGACATTGTTACGAGCTACAGGACTCGAATTAAAAATGCCGTTGGAACTACTATAGAATTTATTAGAACTGTACAAACACGTATAAAAACAAATACAAATAAAACTGGATTCAACCAGTTCACACTGCACGATTCAATGCAATTCGAACGCGCAAAGTCCGTCGTCTATATCGCTAATCGAGAGTACTAGAAAACGTCTTACTCGCTTCGTAGTCGTCGCTTGACTGCCCCGCCCCTCCATTCGGACATCGTCTTATACTAACTACACAGTACAAAGAAATTGGAGGCGCACACTGAGTTTCTAAGAAATATTAACTTGCACACCTGCGAACGTCCACAAAGTCGAAAACAATAACAATAGGGATTAGTTCGATGCTAATGATGGTTATAAAACAATAGCATGTTACAAATTCAAAACACAAAGGATTCCCTAATCCGGGAGGACAATAAGCTGCGCTTACAATAGACTGTGCGGTTTATCTTTGACGGCATGCAACAATATATTTTAGTTACAACATTTAATCACTATAAAAGTTTATGTAATTTTTACTTAAATATATTTATTATAGATATATTCATTTTTTTATAATAATAATTATTTAATTACATAAAAAAATATTTTTTATAATGTTTTAATATTTCTATTTAAGATTTATAGTTAGTTGTTTTTGCTATGTACTTTATAATACAGTAGTAGATATCTCCTTTTTTAATCTAAAGGTAGACTTATGGAGAATATCAGATATTTCACATTTATTAAGAGATTTATATTTATGACATGTTTTTTATTATAATAGTATATATTTAATGCACTTTAAACTAAACTCATTATCTGTGTATATATTTCTGTAAGAAGTTAAATGAAAACTATTGTTTGGGTCATTCATAAATTAATTAAAGGCTGGAACTGAAAACCAGCGCTGCGTCATCTCTTGTCGCAGCATAACGCTGAGCTCTGGCCTAGATGCCATAAATGTAGTGTACGTTTTTTTTATAATCATTGTGTATTCATGCCTTAAATGTAAAATATGTAACTATTTATTTTTATTTTCTTTTCTGTGTGTACATACATTTGGGACAATAAACATTTTCTTTCTTTCTGTCTTTACATGCCACCACCACCTTAATCTTCTTCCTCTCAATTTTCCAGTCACGGGTGCAATTTTGAAAGATCCATTTATGTACTCATTTCTCATCTTATCCATTCTTGTAACACCAAACATCTTTCTCAACATACTCATGTCGACCAAGTGGAGACGTTTTGACTAAATATGCACAATATATGAAAATTAAAAAACTGTTGCTTAACTCATCAGAGATGAATCTCAAAGCATTCTGGACTTACTACATACTTTCATAATCTTATACTAATATATAAAGCTGAAGAGTTTGTATGTTTGCTTGGACGCGCTAATCTCAGGAACTATTGGTGTGATTTGAAAAAAAATTCAGTGTTAGGTAGCCCATTTATCGAGGAAAGCTATAGGCTAACTAATATATAAAGCTGAAGAATTTGTTTGTTTGCTTGAACGCGCTAATCTCGGGAACTATTGGTGTGATTTGAAAAAAAATTCAGTGTTAGGTTGCCCATTTATCGAGGAAAGTTATAGGCTAACTAATATATAAAGCTGAAGAGTTTGTTTGTTTGCTTGAACGCGCTAATCTCAGGAACTATTGGTGTGATTTGAAAAAAAAATCAGTGTTAGGTAGCCCATTTATCGAGGAAAGCTATAGGCTAACTAATATATAAAGCTGAAGAATTTGTTTGTTTGCTTGGACGCGCTAATCTCAGGAACTATTGGTGTGATTTGAAAAAAAAAACAGTGTTAGGTAGCACATTTATCGAGGAAGGCTATAGGCTATATCATCACGCTAAGATCAATAGGAGTGGAACACCAATGAAGAATGTTTCAAAATCGGGGGGTTTTGAAAACAAATTCCACGCGGACGAAGTCGCGGGCACAGCTAGTTAAGTATATTCTGCATTGGTCGTTGTTTATCATTGAATGTTGAACTATGGTTTTCAAGTCATTGTACCGCTATCTCTTGTTCAAACCACAATACACATTCTTGATACATACATATTCCGTCGCTTTTTGTATAATAGTATGTATGTATATTTATCTCTACCCCATCAATTTTGTCTTGGGACGTGGAAGACGTCGCCATTTTGTCGTCGGATTCGTTTGCGGTGCTAAAAAGATAGACATGTAAGAAATAATATTTTTTTTAGAAAGTACAGTTGTTGAAACAAACAAAATGGTGGCCGTCCTGGAAAGTGGTTGATGTTGGTGGAGGTGGTTTCAGTTTTCGTGTATGTCTGATGTCTGCGTCTGAAGCTAAGGTGGACATACTTAGTCAACGAGGGTTTAGATGAGTCTATCAACTATTGTATTTATTTATTCTTATTCGATAAATTTTATTATTTACCGTCAATGTGAGTGATTTTATTATTTACCGGAAAGTGGTTACCGTCGCCTATGGACATTTGCAACATCGAAGGTGCTACAAATGCGCTGGTGCTCTCTTAAAGGAGACTGGAACCTGGTCACTGATGCCGGAACACAACACAAGGTTGTTATGGCGGCGTACTCTAGACCAGGGGTGGTCGCCATCCAGTTGAGCAAATAGCCTATCACCTGGTGGTGGGCTGTTTAGTCGCCTCTTACGACAGGCCGCCTGGCCGCAGGATATTGTATTCTTTCTCCGATCTTGCACGCATAAAATTATATTATAATATTACTTTCAGCGGCCTCGTGTGTACGAAATATCCGGGTTTCTTTTTAATTTCGGATTCCGCACACACAGTCATAATAGCCTTTAAATGCTTTAAAATTTGTAGAATTTTCCGATATTAACAAGTCGTGTTGATATTATATGAATCAACCAAATTGAATCAGTTTAGTTGATAGAATGAAATGATACAATGGTATTCAATGACACTGAATGAAGTTTAAGGATCACTTTGGTTCATGGATTTCATTCATCCTAATTGACATAAAAGAACCAACAATATTGGAAATTTTCAGCATTGTCAATATATCTTTTTATTTTAAATAACTCTTATATAAGATGTTATAAGAACTGAACAAAACCTCGAAGGTTTAACCTCAAAAGGTCTGCGGTAAGGACAATGATGAACAATGACATGACATGACGTAGCGTAGTCGGGTGACAAGTTAGTCATATAGACCCATATAGATTGAATCATTGGACAAAGGCTTTTCACTGAACTTTATCTCCCGTTGCTTACGAGAAAAACGATGTAATAAATCAGCTAAAAAGTAAATATTTGATTTGCGTAAGTTCTGAGAACTAGCTGATATACGTGTTTTTTATACGTGGTAGAGCCATATTGGAATCATGATAGATAGGTAGATAGCATTTCAATGTACACCATAACAGAACACTTATGAACTAGTATTATTCTAATTGTGTACAAAGGGTGGTCTTATCGCTATACATCTACATACACACACACACACACACACACATATATATATATATATAGGATGGAATTTCTTAATGTCACCTGGAAGGAAAGTACTGTAAATAATAGAGATAGCGAATTTTACTCTAAAGAAAGAAAGAAACACTTCTTTATTTTCGAAAATAAATAAAACTGCATTCAAAGATTTTCGAAAATTCTCTTGCTTCACCCGGGAATCGAACCGACTAAAATCTGTAAAAATTACACCCTGTAATTTTATTGCATCGATCGTTAGGGTCAATCACAAGGATGAAATCTCTCTAACATACTTGGTAAATTTAATGAAACGAAAATCATGTAATAAAATTAAATTGTGGAAAAAAGTAAAAAACAAAAAGACTACCCCCCTTATTTATAACTAGAAAGAAAAAAGAAAGAAATGAAAATAAAAATCTCCATTTTAACACACAATGGAGGAGAAGGAAAAAAACTACTTTCCGCCAGGTGGGTCATCTGCCAATTAGGCAAATTCAAGCAATAAAAGTAGGATAACTTTCCTCCCTGCACTAAATTAAACCTGGGGGTTATGTCGACGCCATAAAAACTTTTATTTCGGAAGTTCGAAATAACATAAATAAACTTTTTCTCATGCCATTATCTCCAAAATCTTTTCATACTAAAACTATAAAAATGTCAAATAAAGTATCAAAAACTCATTATAGACGCAGCAATAAAATGAAAATTAAATTCTTTTAACAAAGAAAATTTAAAAGGGTAATGAAATCGACTTCACAAAGGGTAGGTGACAAATTTTGGAATACCTTGCCAACCAATAAAATTCCCTTCTCAAATGTTGTACAGCCCCTATTCCTATTGAAATAATGTTCAATTTCTAATGAATATTACTAATAGATGTGTAAAATGGACTGCTGTACGTTTGTAAATCTTTTCGAACAATAAACTTTTGTATGATTGCTTATATTTTACAGGGGTTTAATAAAACGTAACATTGTAAAGGTGGTACGATTTTACGACGTCGTAATGGCTCGTAAACATGAGTAATTGCCGACATATGTTGCCGAGTTCACTGTATGACCGAATTGAGACCGGCTTTGAACAGCAACGCGGGAAATAGTGCTGTCGAATGTAAATAGGAAACAGTCATATTGGTTGCACCGAGGTACACCTTGTAAATGGTCTCTCCCCATATCGTCTAGGCACAGTTGACCGATCTAAGTCGATGATTCATCAACTTTCATTAATCTTTTCAAACGTAACATATTTATTTAAAGTGCCTTTCACATGACCTTTATTGTCTTCCCGGATTTAGGATATTTTTGTGTTTTGAATTGTAATTAAGACAAATATGCTATTGTTTTTCTACTTGTTTTATGACCATCATTAGCGTCGAACTAATCCTTATTGTAATTGTTTTCCGTTCGCAGGTGTGCAAATTACTATTTCTCGGAAACTCAGTGTGCGCGGCCAATTTTTTTGTACTGTGGAGTTAGTATAAGACAATGCCCGAATGGAGGGGTGGGCAGTCAAGCGACGACTACGAGACGAGTAAGACGTTTGTAGTACTCTCGATTAGCGACATAGACGACGGACTTTACGTGTGTCGAATTGCATTGAATCGTGCAGTGTGAACTGGTTGCATCCAGTTTTATTTGTATTTGTTTTATACGTGTTTGTACAGTTCTAATAAATTCTATAGTAGTTCCAACGGCATTTTTAATTCGAGTCCTGTAGCTCGTAACAATATCTTCAATTTGATCATGGTGAGTACGTCGCGGTCTCCCGGCAACGACTCTACCATTCACATTACTGTCATGTACTTGTTTCAAATACAAAATCAAATTCAATTTTTTTTATTCAAGACAAGTTCCACTGGAGAACACTTTTTAAAGGTCATAATACATGTAAGTCAAAATTAAAATCTACTTCCTATTCTATGTACACTGCTTAGCAATGTGTTATCACTGTTCAAAGGGGAAGAAGCGGCAAGAAACCCCCCCAGCAACACGTCTAGCTAAAAAATATTTTGTTATCATAATTATTTATATATTATCTCAGGCTCTTTTTTAAAATACATATAGAAATTGTATTACAATTACTATTCAAAGAATGATTGGAGTTGTAACAAACAAATTTTCTACTCTAATTCATGCTCTCCATATGCCCAAATCACCTTCTTTGTCATTCTGTCAATTACAAGAAAAAAATAAAACTAAATTAAGAACTCTCGAAACAAGTAAACTAATGTCGTGTGTCAGAGTCTAACAATAACAAATCCTAATGGTGTGAGAAGTGCGGCTGTGTGTTTCTCTTGCTTCTTCCACCACGTCTCTTGGCTTCTCCAGGCCAACGCACCGCGCCCACAAATTTAACTAGTTCTTATACAATTGTTAAAGTAGTTTGAAAATCTTTACAACGCTCTGTATCTTTTATACGTACAGGAACGGAGAAATAATACAATTTTTCTGCGGCCAGGTGGCCTGTCGTAAGAGGTGACAAAACAACCCACAGGCTACCATCCCTGGTCTGAAATATGCTGCCATAACAACCTTAACTTGTGTTCCGGCATTAGTGGCCAAGTTCCTGCCTCCCTTTAGAGAGCAGCAGCACATTGGTAGCACGTTTGGTGTTGTAAATGTCCACAGGCGATGGTAACTGCTTTCCATCAGGTGAGCCGTCTGCCTGTCTGCTGAACTCCTGCAATAAAAAAATTAAAAAAAATCTATTACTTTCACTTAAAAATTATTTTTAAATTACTGTATAAAGAACTATTTCTTTTTTTCTTTATATACATAGTTATAAAAATATGTATAAGTTATGTATAGTTAAATATTATCTTCTACGTAAAAATGAATCGTAGAAATGTATGTACGCGCATAACTTAAGAACGATTTTACCGATTTTGATGAAATTTTTGTATGTTTGAGTAAGTTGTATGTATGGTTTAGATTCACAATTGGAACTGGTAGGTGGCGCTGGGATCGGGTCCTAAATTTTTATTTTTCATTCTGCACAACGTCTTTCGGAACTGCTAGTAAGTTTTGACTTACACGATTAGAATGTGTAAAACAAACATCAGATACGATTGTTGGAGGGATGCAGGGTGATTTTTTTTCAATTAGACCTTCAGGGCCAATTTCTAAATAGCCACCACTTTGTTTTACAGCCCTTGGAGTCTAATCTCATTTTAAGCGACGACCTCCCAGTCTTTTTTTTTTAATGACGCATGGCCTGAGGGGAAGGTTTTACACCGAGGGATTTGTGGGACTCCTGATCGGTCGGATGCCCACCGTGGCCTCTGATCGGAGGAACGGGGTCGGCAGTCAGACTACCCATCTAAACCCAACCTGCGCCTCTCTCCTATGTGCTATGGTGTGCCACAGGAACTGAACCATGGGTATTACATCTGTGGTACCCCTACGCTTGGCTTTCACTTAGGGCACCCCCGGGGAAGGGTACCCTCTTTATTAATGGGGTGCCGGTTTCTACGGATACCGGAGCCGGCCGAGGTCGCTGATACACAGAACAGGCTACGTGTTCGATTCCTGGCATTGAAAATTTTGTAAAACGAACTTTCCGTTATTTAGTACGGTCTGGGTGTCTGGGATCGGCCTCAGAGTGGTCCTTTGTATATAACCTATAACACAAGGAAACTTGCTTAATTTGAGGATATACGATGTGTATGTTTGTCTGCCGATTATTATTATATAGAAAGTTATGCTGCACGTACCCTTCGAGCAAATATATACCTACAATAATAATTAAGCAGGAGTTATTATGAGAAGAAATGAAATATAATCACGCGTTGAATTTATATTCCTGTAAAATAATAGCTTTCTAAGTAAGAAAATGGTAATTACAAGTCAGCCAAGTGAATTATTCTAAATCATAAAACCAGAGAGATTTATTACATAGAATATGCTTCTGTAAAAAACCAGAGAGTTTAAAATTTATATGTCTGTATCTTAATACCATAATAATTAATATTATAACAATCATTTATAATATTAAGAAACTAACAACTCTTAGTGTCGAGTTCGTACAAAAACACACTACGACAGAAAATTTGTGTACTTTTTTATTCCTTAACTACACAAAATAATCGAATATCGACCCTAGTGCATAATACTTAAAGGCGATTTTAACTTATTAGATATTACCTACGGAAAGTTCTAATTTCATTTAATTAATGCCTACACTTTAATAAACATGAGCCACTTGTCTTTGGTTCTAATAATAATGAAGTACTACTCATGCGAGTTTAAACTCTTTCTTTGCAGCAATAAGGTTGCATTTTCAAGATGTGGCGATGTCAAGTGGCTGATCAAGGAGACGAAACACGAAACATATGGTGCAATGGTTATCATATCACGTTATGCAGTATTAATATGTTCTTTTATTTGAAGAGTTTTGTTTTGTTTTAATATTCAGGGCTTATGATTGCACAACTGATATATTGCTTTATTGCACGAGTTCAGTAGACAGACAGACACGTGATGGAAAGCAGTTACCATCGCTTATGGACATTTGTAACACCAAAGGTGCTACCGATGTGTTGCCGTTCTCTAAAGGGAGACTGGAACCTGGTCACTAATGCCCAAAAACAACTCAAAACGTAGAGCACTTTATAAAGTATTGCCTTAGGATAGTTAAACTAGTAGTAGACAGAAATAAAACAACACAATAGATAGATAAGCTGTACACTTAGTATATATCTATTAGGGATGGGACGAATGTGGTTTGAACCGAATACGAACTTCAGCCGAACATTCGGTTAAAACAAAAGATTCGGCCGAACTTCGGTTTGATTTCGCCACGCTTTCTCAAGAGCAACACGTTTTGACCTGTTGTGGTCGAGACTTGATAACGCCGTAAATTTCAAGTATAAGTAGGTGGATAAAAGAATACATTTTTAGACCTTTGATTGAAAAAACATCACCATTACATAATTTTAAACTCATAATGTTTACTTCGTAAAAAGTGATTTCAATCAAAATTAAAGATATAATTGTTGATGTCCCATAGACCTGTTTTTTTTTTTAAATTTTATTCAAGTACACATTATAATTAAGCAGTTGCATTACTTACTCATGTTTCTTAGAGGAATGATAACTTTATTTTATTTTTGTTTTAATTTGATGTCTATTTAATTAGGCGAAGACTTAATCAAGAACTAATTTTGTTTATTTTTTATCACATTACACGTTAAAATTTACATGTTCCTAACTAAAATAAATGACCATAAGTATATAGATGCCAATTTTTATATTACGGTTATGATAGATATGATTTCTATTAACTTCAGACAGAATAGTGCAAGTAGGTATTTTACTTTTTTTGCACTGAATGTTCGGCATTTAAACCGAATTTCGGCCGAAAGTCGAAGTTCGGCTCAAGCTGCCGAAGTTCGGCTCAACCGAATGTAAAACGAATTTCGGCCCATCCCTAATATCTATACACATAATAAAACTGTAGAGGTCGAATTTCTATACAATGAAAAAAAAATGCTAAAAACCGAGTCAGGGGAATGTAAGAAGTGAAATAGAACTAAATTAGATTTTTTTTAAATTTTATGTTTCTCTGTTTGTCTGTTTGTACCGGATAATCTCCGAAACGAGTGGACCGATTTAAAAGAAATTTTGTATGGTAGTAGCTTATATCTCTGGTCAACATATAGGATACTTTTGATCTCGAAAAATTAAAGAGTTCCCGTGGGATAGTTAAAAACCACACCACGCGACTAGTTTTAGAATATATAGATTATATAGTTTAGTTATAGTTTTAAAATATATAATGTATAAAAGTAATTTTAGCAAATAAGAATTCTAATAGTCCACAAAACACAGAGAGCAAAAAAATAGTAATAAGCATATAGTGTAAGAAACTAGAATAAACAGGTTAGTTGAAAGCAATTAAAATAGTAATATAAGAAGCTTGCAATAGCCATGGAAAGATTGTTACATTAAATAGGCTATGCCTTCTTCTTTTTTTTCCAAGGGGAAATCCGTTTGCGGACACCCTGCCGCACGGAGACGACGGCGGGGCAGTGTGGGACTCACCGGCCAGATGGACAGCCGGAATACCCACTAAAACCCTTGGTGTCTTTCTGTCGCCATATGTCAGGGTACCGGGACATGCGCGAGCTTTTCGCCGCGACCCCAACTGACGCGGGCCCACCCCTACGGGCTAGCCTGTGCTGCTTCTATCCGTGATTGAGAGAGGCGCTGGCGGAACATCGACGCGCCATGCATTACCGCATCATCAGCCGCGCCGGGGAAGTCAATACGACCGGCGCCGGGTATACCCACTAAAACGCCATGGGAACCTTCTTCCGCCTGAGTGCCGGGGTCACGGTATGCGGCTGTGGCCTTTACCCGCAACCCCGGCGGGCGGTGGGCCGCCTCATAAACAGAGGCGGCGTCTCCTGTGTGAGCCGGGAAGGTTCCCCGGCTCTGAGAGGGTCACGCGGCTTCCTCTCGCGCTCTCTCGCGGCATTGGTGCGGATGGAGGCCTGTCAAGTCCCCGAGGCCTCGACGCCCGCGTTACTACTTTCGCAGGTGACTGCCTAGTGTCCCCGAGATGAGCGCGGCTGCTCGCTCCCTCTCCCGCTCCGCCGCCTCCTTGGCGGACATAACAGCCTCGCAGAAGGAGGCAACGGCGTCCCAAGCAAGTTGGCCTCCGACCATGGATTGAACTACGGCCGAGAGCGACAAATCTAATTCAATGGATGCTACATTTTAAAAGGGAAATAATTGTTTTTTACTACACGTTGAAGTCGGTGCCAACTAAACCACAAAATATTTTTTGTTACTCTTGAAGTCGGTTTATTTTTTTTAGATTTTTTTTCCTTGTAGGTCACTTATATGGAGTCCAATTACAATCAAATTGAATTCGTAGCTTTACTGAGTCGGTTAAGTCGTCGGTCGGAAGTCGGTTAAAATCATTGTCAGTTACCAGGTTCTGAAATTCCACAGCTGAATGTGCACCTAATAGATGTAACTCAATAGGAATATGTAATCTATATCCCACTACCGCTGTAGTGAAATCGTGTTAAAAGATTAGGGGTGAGCATTATGCGTCTATGTTCGTCGAAGCATACATAGCTGGCTTTGCTGCTTTATGGCGTAAAATACAGCTTCGTTACTAAGCAGATTGTGTGGTAGTAGCCACAGCATCCTGAAGGTAATAGCTGGTAAATTTGACTGCCCACCGTTTGTCCTTCATTAAGAGGACTAAATCAGTGTTAGCAGGAGTTCAGCAGACAGGCAGACTGGAAAGCGGTTACCATCGCCTATGGACATTTGCAACACCAAACGTGCTACCAATGTGCTGCTGCTCTCTAAAGGGAGACAGGAACTTGGCCACTAATGCCGGAACACAAGTTAAGGTTGTTATGGCAGCATATTTCAGACCAGGGATGGTAGCCTGTGGGTTGTTTTGTCGCCTCTTACGACAGACCACCTGGCCGCAGAAAAATTGTATTATTTCTCCGTTCCTGTACGTATAAAAGATACAGAGCGTTGTAAAGATTTTCAAACTACTTTAATAATTGTATAACAACTATTTAAATTTGTGGGCTCGATGCGTTGGCCTGGAGAAGCCAAGAGACGTGGTGGAAGAAGCAAGAGGAACACACAGCCACACTTCTCACATCACTAGGATTTGTTATTGTTAGACTCTGACACACGACATTAGTTTTCTTGTTTTAGCGCATAAGATTGCGTGGTAGCAGCAACGGCATCCTGAAGGGAATAGCTGGCAAATTTGACTGTCCACTGATTTGGCCCTTCATTAAGGACTAAATCAGTGTTAGTCATTAATTACTAATATAGACATAAGGATTTTTTTAAATAATAACCTTATTATGTGTGTTTTGTGAATATGTATTGAACTGCGTTGTCTTGAAATAAGTAAATAATAATAATAATTATTATTATTATACACGTAACTAAAGATTGTTTTTTTTTTAAATACATATTACTCACAGTGGCGTAGCTTGCCTTAGATGGGCCCTGTATCAAAATGTGTTAGGGGGCCCAAACGAAAGATTAATTTTTATATCAAAGAAACAAAATTGAATTAAAATAATTATATATTGAGGGGTGGAGACTTTGGGCCCATGGGGGCCAAGAGCCCACAAATTATTTCAAAAAATTAAAAAACGGCTGGTCGTTACTACAGGAGACCGGAAGGCTGGAGCTTACCTCGGTCAAAGGATTAGCCTCTGTTTCCAGCGAGGTAATGCTGCCAGCCTTCTAGGTACAGTGCCCAGCGACAGTGGTCTGGTGGGGCTGGACGAGTTTTAACATTGTATATATATTTATCAATTAGATTTATTTATAGGATATATGTAAATTGGTTTTATATATACTTATTTATAATTTAGTTTAGTTTTTACTATAAGAAAATTCTTTACTCTACACAAAATAAAATTGATCATAGTAAAATTATATATTGATTATAATTTATTACTTATAATACTTAATGTATTGTTACGAGTTGCAGGACTCGAATTGAAATGCCGTTGGAATTATTATAGAATTTATTAGAACTATAGAAACACGTATAACACAGGTACAAATATAACTGTACAAATGTAATGCACGAGATCGTAATTCCATAAAACACGCAAAGTCCGTCACTAAATAGATTACCGCATGGGGTACACACGTCTTGCTTCGCTCATGGTTATCGCTAGACTGTCGATCTCTCCATTGGGCCATTGCTTTATACTGCACCGGTACAATATGGCTGCTCGACCGCGTAGACCGAATTTCTTGCAATCAGTTCGACACACCTGGCTAATGACTGCCATAAAAGATTACAATACACAATAGGCTGTTTTATAATTACAAATTTTAAACACAAAGTAAACAACAGAAGTCCAAATGCGGAAAGGTAATAAAGTGTGTTTTTATGGTACGCAGCTGTGAATCTACTTTTGTAGGTCGTAACAGTATTATGATATATATATTTATGTATGTATTATGATATGTTTATATATTATATAATAAAGATTTTTATTTACTTATTGCATATATTTTGAATGTTTTATATTATTTGTTGTCTACACCGCCACTGTCATGTTTTAATATTTTCCTTAGTTTGGGGGGTTGCCTGGAAGAGATGTAAGCGATAAGGCCGCCCTCTGTTCAACATTTATTGTATCTAGTTTTAAGAACGTAGTTTTAATTTTGGTGAACAATAAAGTGTTTTTATTCATTCATTCATTCATGAATACTATTAGGAGCTAAATCAGATAAACATTCAAATCAAAGATACACTTTTCTCGGCTTTTTTTCGGCAGGCTTATTTATGAAATCATCCATAGCTGAAGACGATTTCTGTTTTTCTAGATTTTCTGCCTCTATGGACAACAATGACAAGTCTGATAGACGTTCCTGTTGGCCTAGCAGTTTTTCTCAAAAATGTTATTAATCTACAAAAGATTGTGGATAACATTTTGGGAACATTTGCTTACACACTTTCGGGGCTTAAAAAATATTTATTTATGTGTCTCTATATATAATTCTTCTGTACGTGTGTTGACAGTGAACTCCTCCTAAACGGCTGGACCGACTTTGATGATATTTGTTTTGTGTATTTGAATGGGTCCCCGGATGGCTTAGATTCACAATTGGAACCGGTAGGTGGCGCTGAGATCGGGTTCTAGAATCCTCCTAATCACCTGGACCGAATTTGGTGATTTTGTTTTTGTATATTTGAGTGGGTTCCCGGATGGTTTATATTCACAATTGGAACCGGTAGGTGGCGCTGAGATCGGGATCTAGAATCCTCCTAATCACCTGGAGCGATTTTGTTTTTGTGTGTTTGAGTGGGTTCCCGGATGGTTTAGATTGACAATTAGAACCGGTTGGTGGCGCTGAGATCGGGTTATAGAATTCTCCTAATCACCTAGACCGATTTTGGTGATTTTGTTTTTATGTCATAAAACAAAGTCTTTTAGGAATTCAGAAAATATGGCGGTACGAAGTTCGCCGGGTCAGCTAGTATATGTATATATATATACATATATACATATAAATACTTTTTTAGCCAATGTAACACATGTAGAGACAGGTAACATAATGTATAGAAATAAATAAATAACAATTAATCTCATCAATCCCTCCCAAAACCAAAGCTACCCATAATTATCTTCCTCCCCAACCCAATCCAATACATTCCAACAGCGTAAAGTTATTTGTGTAGTAAAAAATGGGTAAAAATCTAAATTTAAAAAAAATAAGGAAATAATCAAAAACTAAAATGTATAAAATAACTTAATAAAGATTTTGACTAAGAATTTATTTAGTTTATTACGACACAAAATAATATAAAATTTTCTACATCTTGAAGTCGGTGCCGAACAAACCATAAAAATTACCATATACACTGTTATAACAAGAAATGTTGCAAAATATTGTAATTTTTATGGTTTACTTGGCACAGACTTCAAGATGTAGAAAATTTTATATTATTGTTACATGCCGTCAAAGATAAGCGCACAGCTGCCTGTTGTAAGCGCAGTTTATTATCTTCCCGGATTAAGGAATTCTTTTTTGTTTTGAATTGTAATTCAGAAAACATGCTATTGTTTCTCTACTTGTTTTATAACCATCATTAGCGTCGAACTAATCCTTATTGTTATTGTTTTCGACTTTGTTAGCCGTTCGCAGGTGTGCAAATTACCATTTCTCGGAAACTCAGTGCGCGCGGTCAATCTTTTTTGTATTATGTAGTTAGTATAAGACGATGCCCGAATGGAGGGGCGGGGGCAGTCGAGCGACGACTACGAGACGAGTAAGACGTTTGTAGTACTCTCGATTAGCGATATAGACGACGGACTTTACGCGTGTCGAATTGCATTGAATCGTGCAGTGTGAACTGGTTGCATCCAGTCTTATTTATATTTGTTTTATACGTGTTTGTACAGTTCTAATAAATTCTATAGTAGTTCCAACGGCATTTTAAATTCGAGACCTGTAGCTCGTTACATTATTTTGTCTCTTAACAAACTAAATAAATTCTTAATCAAACATGTTTATTAAGTTATTTTATACTTTTCTGTTTTTGAAGCCGGTTTTATAAACGAAGTTTTTTTTATTTGTTACTTTTTAGTGTGTAGCTATGGATAGGCGTACGAAAGGTGCCGCGCGCCTTAAAAAATATAGGTCCCAAGAATCAGGAACGTAATTTTTTATAAAAAAATGTTCATAAAATGAAAGCTACTGGGCCAAACTACGTCAAATTTTTAGGGGACCAAATGGCAACTATTCCGCATCAAACTAAGGAAGAAACACGTAAATCGGATCATAAATCTTAGCGTAATCGGTATACATACATAAAAAAACCAATCAAATTGAGAACCTCCTTTTTGAAGTCGGTTAAGAAGAAAATAAGAACCTTTGTCTCTACCCATGATAGAGGAGAAGCCTGTGCTATAAAAAGTCATTAAAAATGTTGCATCTCAAATAACATAGTAAACGCATCGTCATACCTGCGATGTCTAAATCTTTAACACTAACGCAGATGAAAAAGACGTCATCGTATGGCAACGCGGACGAAGTTTAGCTGGCATTGTTAGTTTTCTGTGTAGTCGTGTAATCGCGAAGAACTTTGTGGACACTTGTAGTTAAGAATATAAACATTTTTAACTTTAATTATATTGGAGTATACTTTGCAGCGATTAGATCTGGTGAATGATAAAACTTGATGTATCAACTTGTTTACAATGATAACGTAGGGTAAATGATCGAGTTGTTAACACCCAGAGATATTGCACCTGTCTGTGGAATATACATTAAGTGAAGAAATATAATTGTTTTATTATACACAATTATAAATATGTATAATAATAGGTTGGGGAAAAAGCCTTTTCGGATATAGTATGTATGAACTTGTAATAAGATCTCTTTGGCTATACTATTTGTACATAGCCAGATAGTAGGGTAATTGCCTGTCTGGATAGCTATCACCCCTGGTCTAGTGTATGCCGCCATAACAACCTTGAGTTGTGTTCCAGCATTAGTGACCAAGGTCCAGTCTTCCTTAAGAGAGCAGCAGTGTATTTGTAGCACCTTTGGTGTTGCAAATATCCATAGGTGATGGTAATCGCTTTCTATGAGGTGAGCTGTCTGCTGAACTCATTTAAAAAAAAATAAAAAGAAACATATCCTAATTATATTCTGGCAAATGATAGTTGAACCATCTAGTCAGTTTAAGAACTTTTAGAATAAGCTAGAAAATTCTGGAAGGAAAAGACAGATATAGATAGATGTTTAGAAAGGGACAGATAGTAAATAAAAGAATAACGAAATAATGGGTTCCAGAAAATTCTTCCGGGTATATAAGCAGCGTAAGACACGCGCCTACCGGGCAGCTTAGAATTGAGTTCAGTTCAAGACAGTGAAGCGACAAGTGCGATACGAAAGAGTTGGAAAAAGAGTTTAATGTAAGACAGTGACGAGTTTAGTGGTGAATTTAGTGAAAAGTGTAGTGGACAGTTAAGTGAAAGAGGAGTGTAGCGTAGTTCGAGACACGAACCAGAAGCGAGCTACACTCGGTAATATCGGAGGTGAGCAGGGCAGTAGCAGGAGGTGGTCTATGCAATATCAGCGACGGTATTGTGAGTGGGACACCTTATCGTCGGAAAAGTGCATCGTGCGTATAGGGGCAACCCAGCGGAGAGGCATTACGTGCGGCTGTGTAAGTCAATCAAGTCAATTAAATACATGTAAATACTACCGTCATACACTTTCGGTTACTTTCACACAATCTACAGCCCGGCTTGTCTGGAAGAGATCTCTCTGAAGCGATAAGGCCACCCTTAGTTCTTGCCTTTACACGAAATTATTGTAAATTATTTACTTTATGTGCATGTGGTGAACAGTAAAATGTTTTTTGTCACCCAGCCGCAGGAATTATATAATAATAACAGTCCATAAATGCCCCACTGCTGAGTAACGGACAGTATACCCGCCACGCTTGTCGAAGGCAGCTTGGCAGGTTTGAAGCATCGGTTATCTCGATGTGCAGGCTTCATCACGATGCTTTCCTTCACCGTTATTAGTCAGAAAACTGCCTAAGTGGTGCATGCGTTCGCGAGCCATTACGCTAGCACGACAAAGGAATTATAATTTAACATAAAAAAAATACTTGATAAAAAACTACTCAAAATTAAACAGTACCTAATAGATGCATTTCCCTTCAAGCAAGTATATGATCACGACCACGCGTGTCGCGGGTGGCCGGGTGATTAGTCTATGAAAACCGTGAAATCAGTTGCCATGTGCCTTATCGTGTTTTATCAAAATTGATACAGTCGTTCGACGATAACGCGACGCGTCCTTATGCCTTTTACGTCTAAAAGGGTGCGATTGCTTAACAAGTTCAATAAACTATAATCAATGGCGGCGGTATATTGTCCGGATTAGTGGTTTTGCAACATCTAGTACTGATTTTAATCATTACTGTTTTACAAATATTATCATCCGTGCAGGAACGGAGAAAGAATACAATTTCCTGCGGCCAGGCGTAAGAGGCGACTAAACAACCCACAGCCAGGTGGTAGGGTTTGCTCGACTGGATGGCGACCACCCCTGGTCTAGAGTATGCCGCCATAACAACCTTGTGTTGTGTTCCGGCATCAGTTATCAGGTTCCAGTCTCCTTTAAGAGAGTCGCAGCGCATTTGTAGCACCTTTGGTGTTGCAAATGTCCATAGGCGACGGTAACCACTTTCCATCAAGTGGGCCGTCTGCCTGTCTGCTGAACTCCTGCAATAAAAAAATATATATTATTGGTTCTTACGAAATTTATTTATCACTTATTTAGCTAATTTATTTGAAAAACATACAATAATTAATATTCTTAAATATTTCCACTAAAAATAATTTATATACTAAACAATTTGGCTCAAACAATTAGGAGAAAAATATATTATATTTATATAATAAGAAAATTATATACAATATCTAATAGTAACTACAATAATTAACTATCAAAAGAATATATATAAAAAGTAAGTAAAGAGAAATCATTGCATTATTTTAAATTACAACATCTCTTAATTTGTGTTTTAAGTTGATATAAATTACATATGAAAGGGTCTAAGTTAGTAAATACTGCAATGTACTGCTGACAAAACGGAGCAAAAATATGTGTTATTTACATAGTTTGTTTTTATAAGTGGTAATGAAAATAGGAATTTATCACGTGATCTAAAACGGGTAGTAAATTATTGATAAGATATGGGGGGATCAATGCAATTATTCATAATGTTACGAGCTACAGGACTCGAATTAAAATTCCGTTGAAATTACTGTAGAATATATTTGAACTATACAAACACTATATAACATAGGTACAAATATAACCGGACCCAATAAGTCCAAATGTAATGCACAATTAAATAACACGCGCAAAGTCCGTCACTATATCGCTTATCGAATGTACACGTCTTGCTTTGATCGTGGTTCTCGCTATACTGCCTCACCGCCCCCCCCAAGTTCGGGCATTGTTTTATACTAAACTGTACAATACAACAATCGACCGCGTGGACTGAAGTTTTCCAAGAACCACACCTGACTAACGACCATCATAAAGGATTATAATACACAATAGGCGGCTTTTTTAATTACAAATATTAAACAAAAAGTAAACAAAAGAACTCTAAATGTGGGCAGGTAATAAACCGTGCTTTATGTCGGGCAGGTGTGCATTCACATTTATCGGCGTGCTTCGTGAATTTTGGCTAAGTTGTAACAATAATTTTGTAGAGGTAAACTTGGTCCCTTTCAGTTTGACGAACTTAAAGAGTAACAAGTAAGAAACTTCAATAAAATTGGCTAAGAGCGTAACAAGGCTTATATTTTTATTAGTGTAAGATCGGAGAAAGCACGATATATTCGTGTAAATGGGGAGCTTGGAATAAAAGATGAAAAGTATGTGAATTTTTATCAATACAGATCCAAAATGATGCTAAGTCATATCCAATCCTAGTCAGAAGTTTCGAGATCCAATCAAACAATGTTCAAAACTCTTTCACGCAACGTCTACCAACATATTCCTTGCAATCAATCATATCGACGCTGAACTGCAATAACCAGTCTACCTTGAACCCTGTCAATCAAAGCGTAGTCTTGATCCCCAAATAAATGCTCCCAAGACGTGGGGTGGTTCGGGTCTTGTTAACTGGTCGTGTCAAGTCATGTACCCTTAATTTTGTAAGGACCTGTTCGAGGGTTTTAGACTGAGTTGCAGTGTTTAGCTTGTATCGCTTTACTTCATAATTGTATTAAACTAATTTCAGTTTTCCAGTTACTTCGAATTCTAAGGAAGACTGTGCTGACTTCATACTGGCATATACATGTGAATTGTTTTTTTTTTTTTTAATTCTCCTCCTCTGCCAGACGAACAAGATTTGTCCAGCTTTATATATCTTATGTCTTTCTTTATTTACCTTTTTTGTTTATGTATATATATTTATTTCTTTTAGTCTTTTCTTTATACATTATATTTTTTATGCATTTTCTTTTTTATCTTCTTTTCTTTTATTTCTCTTTGTTTAACACTTTATTCCAAATTATACAAATTCTATTACATTTTTATTTTGCTTTCTTGTTTGCCTTGTATACTATCTTATCTGTTTTACTATTAGATTTTTATTTTGCTTTCTTGTTTGCCTTATATACTATATTATCTGTTTTACTATTACATTTTTATTTTGCTTTCTTGTTTGCCTTGTATACTATATTATCTGTTTTACTATTACATTTTTATTTTGCTTTCTTGTTTGCCTTGTATACTATCTTATCTGTTTTACTATTACATTTTTATTTTGCTTTGTTGTTTGCCTTATATACTATATTATCTGTTTCACTATTACATTTTTATTTTTATTGTTTTTTTGTTTTTTATCTTTTTGTTTATGTGAATTGATTTAAAGTCAGTACAGCGCTACCAATTTTTTTATATATAATTGCCGCCTTAGTTTAGGACATTTTTTTTTTGCAGGACCCAGCTAAATAGCCGTAGATGGCTGTTTAGCCAAAGTCCGGACTTTGGGAGCTTCCCGACTCCGAGGGTGCGGAGGCATTCAGCCCGGAAGTAGCGCGCTCGAGGAGGCACCTCTTGTGAGGTTCGACCTTGGCTCGACCGCTGCAGAGGGATTGACTCTATAGGATTAAGCCGTGATAGGCTGAACGAGCAAAGCCAACAGGCTGAAGTGTTTATATAGTGGAGACTCGTTCTCGACTTCGAAGGCGGAGCCGATCCTAGTCTATCTTTACTACCACTTCGCAACGTGTTATAGCTGGAGGGAAGAAGCGGCGGAAGAAACTCTCCAGCAACACATCTAAGCTAATCACGTATGGCTACTTGTGTCTGTAATGAGTGGGTGCGACTAGTGGGTCTTAACTTTGTGTGAGAGGATCCGAGCCGGGGCCTCTCCGGCGTCTGTTTTGTCTGCGTCTGAAATGCCAGGCTGATTGTTCTGAGCCTCGGGGGGTTTATTAGCGCGAGGAGTCGGGTGATTTTATCTGGCTCGTCAATGAGTACATTGCGAGGACGTCGGTTTCTCGTGGGAGCATTCGGAGTGGGTTTAAAAAATATGTCCGTGTTATCTAACTTTTTAGTGTATCTAAAAACATCAAGCTTTGTGTATACTGCAAGTGCAATTAGTAGGGCAGAAATGTGCTCTGTGGCTTCCAGCGAAACTTCGCGTTGCCATGGCAACGTTTTGTTTATAAATTGCAATGGTGACGTCAAAAATGCTATACTGCAGTAATTTTCTTTTTGACTGTTGACCCGGAATACAAGTTAGCTCAGCGTTGCTATATAACATGGAAACGCATCAGTATTTTGGGAACGCTCCTCATCGTTAGCGATCTGAACTACATTTTTACCTGTAAATATGTTCATAGTACTTTTTAATCTTTAAGTTTTTTTAAATATTTTGGTGCATTTTAATTTTGTAAGGGTAGACCAAAAATGAGATGGATGGATTGTGTGAAGGATGATATGATGATTTGTGGTGTGACACAGGACGTATGTCAGAATAGGAGTATGGAAGGAAAAGACATATTGTGCCGACCCCAATTAATTGGGATAAGGTGAAACAAATAAATCATAATCAAGAAAAAAATCACTAACTAAAGTACTAATGTGTTATTAATTAGAACTTTTTAAATTAATTCAAATTCAAATTCAAAGTTTTTTATTCAAAATAAGTTCCACTGGAGAACACTTTTTGAAGGTCATATAAATATATAAGTTAAAATTTAATTTTTCTTCCTATTCTATGTATACCGCTTCACAACGTGTTATTGCTGTTAAGGAGAAGAAGCGGCAAGAAACTCCCCAGCAACACGTCTAGCTAAATAATGTTTTCCTTTAAGTTTCTTATTCTATTTATATCTCAAGTTGTTTTTTTAATAAGTTTTATACAGAAGTATGTTACAGAATTACTTTTTGAAGAATTAATGGAGTTGTAGCAAACAGTGCATACTCAATAAGACCAAGACACAATAAGAGGAAAGAAAAATATTATGAAAGTTATAATAATGACATGACGTACTAAAATGTTATGCTGCAATATATCTCCATAAATCCCTTACAAGCTTGGCAAGATAACATTATACAAAATATAGTATAAGATGTTAGAGCGAGCTGCTATGTAAATGAATTTTTGTCATTTAAGTATTCTTCAATAGTGTAGTATCCCTTTTTTAGCAAGATACTTTTTAATTTGGTTTTGAATTTAGTGAAAGGCAGATCTAACATTTCACTCGGAATCTTATTGAAAAAGCGTAAAGCAACCCCCAAGAAAGAGGACAGTACTTTTTGTAATCTAAAAGATGGCAATATCAGTCTATTACAATGCCTGGTGTTGAAATTGTGAATATCCTTATACTGCTTGTAGGCACTCAAATTATTACGAATATAAATTATATTATTAAAGATATATTGGCAGGCGACCGTCATAATATTGATTTCCTTGAAGCATTCTCTAAGAGACTCCCGAGGGCCGAGGTTGTAAATTGATCTTACGGCTCTTTTTTGTAAAACAAATATGGTCTCTAAGTCAACAGCGTTGCCCCAAAGTAAAATACCATAGGACATGACACTATGAAAATAACTAAAATAAACTAGTTTAGCAGTCTCTTCGTCAGTGAACTGCCTAACTCTTCTGACCGAATTAGTAAGCCTCTTTAAAGTTATTAATATATATACCCACATACACTACGCCTACACGTCCACACACACACTCACACACACACTCGCACACACATGCACGCACGCACATGCACACACGCACACTCATAAATACATCTTTCATTCTAACATTTATTTTTGTGTTCTAAATTTAAGTTAATCTTAAGAATCTTTTATATTTGGTAGCCAAGGAGTGGAGCACTGGTGACCTGTCATACAGATTTCTTATAAATCTATTTCAGGCACCAGTCACACACCAGGTATCATACTGAATCTGTTGTGTAGAGAAATAAATGAAGTATTTATTATTAATTTATCGTTTGATTTACTAAAACAATAACGGTTTATTCATATTGAGTTAGAGTAAGTTCGTAGCCTTCTTTATGGTTCTTAAAGAAGTTTTCAAACTCAGTCTAACTCAACATGAATTAGACTGTTAGTATGTAGATACATGTTTTAATGTTGGAAAATAAACAAAGTTTTAAAAGTTGACACTATGTCGAGTCTCATTTAAATCCGTTCAATAGTTTTCACGTGATGCTCAAACTGATTGACAAATAAAAATTCTAAGCGCTGCATTTTCGAAATCAGCTGGTCGGAACTAGGTCTTCTGATTTTGTTCTTTATTTAAATTAATTGCACCTTCTCAACACAACTATAGACAAATGATAATATATGTAGATTAGTTATTCTAATTATCCAATTTAAAAAAACATACAAAACTAGTTCAAAAAGTCTTATCTATATCAGCACAATTAAAGAGAACAAAAGTAAATGAATTTGTCTGTGGCCCACATTTGTCCCCTCACAAAACGACCATAATGCGTAACACGGTAGTTTTGTACTCTTGATGCTCGATTTAATGCGTTTGTCTCTTTTTTAATATTTGGAACAGACAGAGATGGGTGTAGTGTCTTTTTTTATTAAATGTTGCCAGCGTAGTAATGGACACTATAGTATAATTTGGAGATTTTGACGTGAGCTAAGAGTAAAGTTGTGCTGTGTAGTTTTATTTTATAAAAATGTACATTACTTTAAAAAAAAAACAATAGTTGTGGGTTATAGTTTATTGTATTATGTATAGTTTTTGAGTATTTCATAATTAGATATTTTGTAGACAATGGGAACTGTGTAGTGAAATATGGCTTTTCGAGATGATTTCAATTTTTCAATAAGAACTCCGTTGATTTGGGTCAGTCAAATATCTTCAATTTGGCTGGGCTATAATGATGACTTAAGACATCGTCATTATAAGGTTGTATGGACCAAATTCCTTTGCCTACCACCGTGGCGAATGTTAGTACTTTTTGTTTTTAAATTCCCTTCGACTTCTTTTTAGTACTACTCATAATTTGAACTATTTAATGCTTGCTAGTAATTCCAGTTTTTTCGCGATAAGTTGATACAATGCCCAACTCAAATACTGAAGCTGGTGTGCATAGACATTTATAATAATAAATTAAAATAAAATATTCGCTATTTAGCCATATACTTTCAGCAATTATTTTATTTTAACCATTGTTTAATAATGTCTATGCACACTAGCGTAAATCATATCACATTTACTCGTTGCCGTACAAGGTATAATTATTACGATAAACTTTATCATCAAATATTTTTGAGTGACACCAAAGCTACTTACATAAACATTTTATGACTTCTGTAATCTAAGCATAACTACTACCAATTAATACCAATTTGTTAACAGCCTTATTTGTAAACTCATTAAAAATATCTAAATCGGTTCTGTCCTTGCGTAAGTAAGGCAACTGCCTTGAACAATTGCACATTAAGAATTATGTTTTCAAGTTTATAACTAATTATACCCGCTACTTTGTTCGTATCTACCTTCTTCTTCTTTATCTCACCCATCTTGCAAAAAGGATCATACACAAAAATGCAACATATAGTTAATATTTTTTGGTTCGTTTAGTTTTTTTAATCAAATAATTATTGTTCTATTAATTATTACATAATATTAAAGACCTTATTTACAAAATTATAGTCATTATTATTAAATTAAACTCTTCGGTTATGCTAACAAAATGCATAAGGGTAAAATCGTAAATAAAGTAACTTGATAATTATACTAAAGAATACTACTTAATAAATATAAAATTCCTCATGACATACGTTGCAATTGCTAGAGTTTAGACAAAGCGAAAGTGGCACCTAGTGGTAGCTTTAAAAATATATAAAAATATATAAATACACATAGTTATATATTGATCCTTAGCCGGCCTGTGCCTCGATACTTCAATAGTTTAATATGTATTATTAATAATATTAAGGTAATTTTCGTTGCCTGTAAAATTTACGGAATTGGAATTTTGACACTGGCAACCCCGCGAACAATAGACAGCAATAAAGCCCGTTCCACATTACGTCCGCGGGTTTCACTGTCAACCACTGAACTTTAATGTAATTTACTGTGTGTTTATGCATCGCTTGACAAACATAATACCAATATAATGTCCTCTTTTTGTGTTGTACGAGACAGTTTCGTTTAAAATAATATTAGACAGTGACTTGGAAAAATAATACTAGAGACATAATCACTCAATAAAATACCTAACTCAGTATTCGGTATACGGTATTCTATAGTATACGGATACACTTCGGTGAATATGGCGCGGACTTGCACGAATTCCTCCCTCATCTTTTTACCACCGGACAAACAGAAGATACAAGCTCACGCCACGCCGAAATTCGGTAAATATGTAATTTTAATACCGAGGGTGAACAAGAGATACTTTTCGTCCCGGATAAAGGGATAGATTTATGTAAAGGTTATCCCAGAAAGTAGGATAGGTTTTGCTTTTTTGTGATTTGCCATTTTCGTCATTTTGGTAATTTTGGTAGTTTTTGTAGTTTTTGACGGCGGATAG
This sequence comes from Dendrolimus houi, assembly GCA_039645545.1. NCBI lineage: Eukaryota > Metazoa > Arthropoda > Insecta > Lepidoptera > Lasiocampidae > Dendrolimus > Dendrolimus houi. Next base: position 475,530 of record CM077133.1, read on the forward strand.
ATAAATAGAGTTGAAATAAGAGATGGAAGTTTGTATGGGAAACCAACCATTTCTCATATTTATAGATGTGTGTGATATAAAATGAAGTTAATCTTCCGGGGGCAAATAGCACTAACATAAACATTTAATACGATATAACCTGAATTAACTCCTGCTCTTTAAACAAGAGGTACTCAAGTATGCTATAAATTATATAATTAGAAGTTTTGGTTGAGATATTATGTACAAAAAAGAATGACAGATGGCGCCAACTGTGGTTGCAGAGTGTGTAATATCAAGTTAGCTGTGTCGATTTTTACTTAAATCAGTCCAGTAGTTCAAGAGATGCTTAACAGACAGACGTAAATTCTAAAACTTGCATTTTCAGAATCTGTTAGACCGAATTAGCCTCTGTGATTATTATCACATGTTTAAACGAAATGTACAAACTAAAGATTTGCTATATACGTCTAGAAGATCTTTTATCAGTGTTATAAACATAGAGAGTAAACTATATTTTTATTCAAAAATGAAACAATGAAAGTTTACGATTTCTAACACGAAACTAAAGTGCGTGAAAAAAACAATAAAAATACAGCCATAAATAACTATAAGTTACACGACCATAGCGAAAGAACTAAACCAATTATAGTACCAAATCCTTTTGTTCTTGAACAATTAAATATCATTTAAAAAGATGCAAAGCGGCATGGCGAATTTTGCAAATATCCAGCAAAATGGCGTAACATCTTAAAATAATTGAAAGTTTTAAAAACAAGGGAAACGGATTTAGGCGGAAAAACCGGTTTCAATTTAACTGCTTTTTAATAAACTGTAAAATTAATATATTGTTATCAAACCAAAAGTTACTGTGTTTAAAAGTGACGAAAGAATCACAATTTGTATTATACAGATAGGAAACCAAAACTTGGACAACATCAGCGAACTTCTTCGTATAGGGTTTACCAGAGACGGAAAGCATGAAAGTGATATTGAAAGAAGAGTAATGGCTGGTAACATTACTCTCAATTTCTTAATTTAATTAATGAAAATTAAAAAATGGAATAGATTATACTATTGTTTTGAATATTTTTGTTAGAATATAAATGTTATATAAACACTAGGAAGGTTGTTGGTTTGTTCATAATAATTTCAATTAAAGTATATACTCTGAATACGAAATAAAGCTAAAATACAAAAATATGAGTTTTTACTCGGTCTTATTCATATAGAGTTAAAGTTTACAAGCCTTCTTTAAGAACCAGAAAGAAGCCTTCAAACTTACACTAACTCAATATGACTGAATAAGCTTCTCATGAAGATTAAGATTTCATATAAAAATCAGCAACTATCAAAATACTGTAACAATCCTAAAATGCTTTGACAAACGATAAACAATATTTATAATTTATCTAAATCCCGCAACACACCGACAGAATTAATTAGCCCTGATAATCCAAACGACTCACTAAATGACTGTAACATATACTTCGCAAACGTTGGTAGCACCCTGGCAAACTAAGCTGCACGAAAACCACCCTCGCTTCTGATATTAAAGCCGATAATTCTCCAGTCCATTCGTTACTCATGTACCCTACTGATGAAGAAGAAGTGGGCTCATTCATCGATGAGATCAGAATAGGTAGCGCTCCTGGTGCAGATAACTGTGACCCCCTTCCAATCAAAATTTTAAAGCTTATCATAATAGAACCTTTTAGTCACATATGCAATCTCAGTTTAAGCACTGGAAAATTCCCGAATACGTGGAAACTAGGCCAAATATCGTCAATTTATAAAGGTGGTAATAGAACCCGGCCAAGCAACTATAGGCCAATCACCTTATTATGTGTATTCTCAAAGTTACTAGAGAAAGTAGTTGACAAACGGCTTGTCAATTTCTTGGAAAAATACTCTCTTATTTCTGATAAGCAGTTCGGATTTTGGCAGAATATATCGACAGAAGATGCCGTTCTAACTCTAATAAAGTCAATCGCCACATCCCTGGACCAAAATCAATGTAGCCTAGGTATATTTCTAGATTTAGCGAAAGCTTTTGACACGGTCACACAGAGTGGAAGAGCTCCCCTTCCACTAGGACCCAAAGGTGATGATGGAAAGGTGTCAGGGTAGATGGGACCGCTACATAGTGGAGGATTACTGCTGGTCTTTTCCTAAGACAATTCTCCCCAAAAACATTAGGCAAAAAAAGCTTGTACCTATATACGACGTGTGTTTCTGAAACCGAAGCAAAACAATTAGTAATATTTTACGCTAAGGTATATAATTAATTATAAAAGTATATAACAATTGTTGTCTTTTTCATACTCACCGCTTTTAGTGTAATACGAAAATTAGGATTAAAACAAACTAAAGCGAATATTCCAAAATCATTCATAGTGTTACGAGTTGCAGGACTCGAATTAAAAATGCCGTTGGAATTATTATAGAGTTTATTAGAACTATACAAACACGTATAACACAGGTACAAATATAACCGAACACAACAAGTCCAAACGTAATGCAGAAAATCGTAATTCAATAACACGTGCAAAGTTAGTCACTAAATAGATTACCGAATGTACACAAGTCTCGCTTTGCTTGTGGTTCTCGCTCAACAGCCTCATCCCTCAATCGAGGCGTTGCTTTATACTGCAGGGTTGCAATATGTCTGCTTGGCCACGGGGCAGAATTTCCTAGAATTGGTTTGTACTTTAAATCCGACACACCTGGCTAATGACTGCCATAAAATATTACAATACACAATGGGCTGTTTTCTAATCACAAATTTTAAACACAAAGTAAACAAAAGAAGTCCAAATGCCGAAAGGTAATAAAATAAGTTTCTACAGGTATGCAGGTGTGAATTTGTCTTTGTCGGCGTCTAGGTCGTAACAATAGTTTCATTATTTGTTGCTGTAAAATTATTCAAAACCATTTTAATATCAAGGACAACAAAACTATGTACCCGTTGACCCGTGTTATTTGTATTTATTATGTTTTCAAATGTAATCTCGTTAAAATATTCTAGTCACGTAGAAAATAAGAATAAACAAAGAAACGGAAGCTCCATTCTGTGATATATTTGATTTCGCTTTTATGTTCAGAAACAGGCAATAACGGACTCCGCCGCGCCAAAACTTACTCTAATCGAAAATGACATTGTTTCGAATCATATAGTTCTTTTTGAAGATCAGTACAACGTATTGAAGTACTTTGTATTATTATCTATCTATCTATAATATTGTTACAATTTGGGCCACCTGCATATTTGTAAATAAAGCACATTTACTAACCGCCGACGTTTGAGCTAATAACATTGAAGCTCTTTTATGTATCTCTTCTTTTGTTTACTTTGTGTTTAAAATTTGTGATTGGAAAAGCAGACCATTGCGTATTGTAATCTTTATGGTAGTCATTAGCCAGGTGTGATTCTTGGAAAGTTCAGTCCACGCGGTCGAGCAGACATATTGTATTTGTACAGTATAAAGCAATGCCCCAACGGAGGGGTGAAGCAGTCAAGCGATAACCACAAGCGAGGCAAGACGTGTGTACATTCGGTAATCTATATAGTAACAGACTATGCGCGTGTTATTGAATCGTGCATTACGTTTGCACTGGTGATGTTCACTTATATTTGTACCTTTGTTATACGTGTTTGTATAGTTCTAATAAATTCTATAGTAATTCTAACGGCATTTTAATTCGAATCCTGCAACTCGTAACAATATAATTGATATTGTTACGTGCGAGTGGGGGTTAGCACTTGAGATGAAAAGCAAACACCAGTTTTTTTTTACTTACTGCTTTTATTATTATTGATATTGTGTAGACCACCCCCTGCTACTGCAGTGCTCACCTCCGAATTTACCGCGTGTAGCGCTTCTAGGTCTCCTCTTAAACTACCCTACACTCCTTGTTCAATGAACAGTCCACTAAACTTTTCTCTAAATTCACCACTAAACTCGTCAATGTCTTCTATTAAACTTTTCTTCTAAAACTTTCGTATCGCACTTGTCGCTTCGCTATCTTGAACTGGAATGAATTACCCGGTAGGCGCGCCTTACGCTGCTTTCATACCCGGAAGAATCTCCTGGAACCCATAATTTCGATCTTCTTTGCATTATTCTATTATTTACTATCTATCCCTTTCTAAACATTTATTCTTTCTATTCTAGAATTTTTGCTCATCGTCTATCCTTTTCTAAAATGTATCTGTCCTTGTCTTTTTCTTCCAGAATCTTCTACATTTTTCTAAAACTTCTTAAACCAACTAGATCGTTCCACCGTCACTCACCACAATATGTTGGGGGTGTCGAATTTCGTGATTAATTTAAAAAATGAGAAAATATCAAGGAGGGTAATTCCGATCAGCAGATTCGATTGTGGAGCTTTTAGACTTTATGATTATAAATACTCTGTGCGATATATTTAGTATTATTCCTCTTCTGACTCCAATTATGGCGTGTCGGCCAAATGGAGATAAAATGAAATAAATGATTAAATGATATATCTTTAATTTAGTACGTACGACTCGACTCGAGAGGTGATGTGGAGCGACCATAGGATGATAGATGATAAATACTATATATATGTCAGTAGTTTGTTGTCCACTGCGATGACTAGAAGTATTCAGCTCCCATAGGATAAAAGGGAAGAGATAGGATAATTGGGATAGAGGGGAGAGGGCAGTCGGTCATCGGAACTTTCACTCATCGTACAAAAGACGAATCGAGTCTGTAATTAAGACAACGACTCTAGCATGCCTCTACCACGTTAAGATCGAGAGATACGCTTCTGTCAAATTCCAAGATCGTCCTTAAAAGAAACACAGGAACTCTCTAGTATATTGTAACACGAACTTAACCGCTTTCTTTGTTATAGCTACGTGACATGCAAACGCTGTTATATTTAACCGAAATAACTCTATCTACATGCGTGTATAAAAAGATTAATATCGTGGAAATTGGATGTATGGAAATGTGCCATAAAGGGGGCTCGAGTAATTTCTGGATGGCTGTTCCGGAAGGGGAATGTATCGCAAGTGATGTACTATGTAGGTCAACGACTAATTAGGGAAAGTGATTATTGCAATGTAACATTTTTCAACATTAAAATGATTGTTGTAAGCTTTTAATTCGGTGAAATTTTCAACATTTAAATCCCACTGGACACAATGAAACAACCATTTTTTTTTTATTTTTGGCTATACCATTTGTATCTGGCTGGTTTTGGTATCATTAAAAAGTTTCAATTTTAAAGAAGACAATTCCAAATTCAAATTAGGAAAACGCGTGATATTCATTTGTCTTTCTTATTGTTAAAATGAGTGAATCTAAGGAAGAAATTCGATACATTTTAAAATTTTACTACAAAAAAGGTATAAATGCAACACAAGCCGCGAATTTTTTTTTGATGTTTATGGACCTAATGCAGTATCTGTGAGAGTAGCGGAAATTTAGTTTAAGCGTTTTCAATCCGGAAATTTTGATATCAAAGATGCACGTCGCTCTGGTCACCCTGTTACGGACAAAATATATGCTATTTTTGAAAAAGTGGAGCAAGATCGGTATATTAGTAGTTACGATGTAGCTGGAGAACTGGGAATTGACCACAAAACGGTTTCGGCACATTTGAAAAAAGCTGGATACACAAAAAAGCTCGATATTTGGGTGCCTCATGAGCTCACTGAAAGAAACCTAATGAACCGTGTACTCATTTGTGATTCTTTATTACGACGTAATGAAACCGAACCATTTTTGAAGAAGCTGATAACTGGTGATAAAAAGTGGATCACGTACGACAAGAACGTCCGAAAAAGATCGTGGTCAAAGGCCGGTCAGGCTGCCTTTGACCACGATCTTTTTCGGACGTTCTTGTCATCAAGGGTTTCGCCACTGACTGTGGCGAAACCCGGGTTAACTTGCAACAAGGTGATGCTGTGTGTATGGTGGGATTGGAAGGGTATTATTCATTATGAGATGTTACTGCCAGGCAGGACTATCGATTCTGAACTATACTGCGAACAGCTGATGAGATTAAAACAAAAAGTGGAGAGAAAGCGGCCGGAATTAATCAACAGAAGGGGTGTGGTTTTTTACCATGATAACGCTAGACCTCACACATGTTTAGCCGCTCAGCAAAAATTACGAGAGTTTGGCTGGGAGGTGTTAATGCATCCGCCGTATAGTCCTGACCTTGCACCTTCAGATTTTCACCTGTTTCGGTCTCTGCAGAATTCCTTAGGCAGTGTCAGGTTAACATGACGAGAGGACTGCCAAAACCACTTGTCGCAGTTTTTTGATCAAAAGCCCCAAAATTTTTATAGCAATGGGATCACGTCGCTACCTACAAGATGGCAAAAAGTTATCCAACAACATGGCACCTACATACTTTAGTCAAATGTAAATAAACTTTATAAAAAAACCTTTTGAATTTTTATATAAAATGCGAAGAAACTTTTTCGCCAACCTAATACTTATATTTTAAAATAATTGTACTCTGTTGGGATATTGGTTGTGGTTGGTTTGGGTTGGGTGTGGGTGTTGGGAAGGATTTGGGTATATTGTGATAGGTCTGGGTAAGGTTCGGCATACCAGGGCGTGCGTGGGTTCTGTCCTGCAACGCCCTGGAGCCCCGACTGATGAGGCTTTTCGGCGCATGCTTAGAGCAGGGCCAGTTCCCGCAACGGTGGAAGACCGGAAAACTGGTCCTGCTGCGCAAAGAGGGGCGTCTTGCGGACTCACCGTCCGCCTACCGGCCCACTGTGTTGCTGGACGAGGTTGGCAAGCTCTTCGAGCGTATCATCGTCGACCGCCTCGTCCAGCACCTATCGACGACGGGGACGGACCTGGCGGACAACCAGTTCAGTTTCCGCGTAGGGCGCTCCACGATCGACGCCGTCATGCGCCTGGGAGGCCTGGCGGAGGAAGCAGTCTCCCGGGGCGAGGTATTATTGGCAGTGTCTCTAGGCATCGCCAACGCCTTTAATTCTTTGCCCTAGCCTTGCATCATGGAGGCACTCCGGTAATTCGGGGTGCCGTCCTACCTCTGCCGTATAGTTGGGGACTATTTAAATGAACGAGCCGTCATTTACCCGGTCCACGAGGGATGGAATCGGCGAGCCATGGTGTGCGGTGTTCCACAGGGGTCGGTTCTTGGTCCCCTCCTGTGGAACATCGCATACGACTGGACTTTGCGCAGCAGGGTCCTCCCCGGCGTCACTATCATATGCTACGCGGATGATACGCTGATCGCAGCGCGAGGAGGACCCACCGGCAGGCGTGCCTTCTAGGCACGGCTGGGGTGTCCTTAGTCGTAGGCAGGATCCGGCGTCTTGGACTGGAGCTGGCGCTTCAGAAGACCGAGGCCGTGTTCTTCCACGGTCCTCGGAACCGTCCACCTCCAGATACCGCTATTATAGTAGGAGGCATCCATATCGGCATCGGGGAGACCATGAAATACTTGGGATTGGTCCTCGATAGCCGGTGGGATTTTTCGGCACACTTTCGTCAGCTGCTCCCCAGACTCAAAGGGGCAGCGGGAGCGCTTTCGCGCCTGCTCCCCAACGTCGGGGGGCCAAACGCTACGTGCCGAAAACTCTTCGAAGGAATCGTACGGTCGATGGCCCTCTACGGGGCCCCCGTATGGGCGGATCGCCTGACGGCCAAAAACGCTCCGCTACTGCGTCAAGCACAGCGCATAATGGCCGTCAGGGCAATAAGGGGATACCGTACGGTGTCTTTTGAAGTGGCCTCGCTACTTGCCGGATCCCTCCCATGGGACCTGGAAGCCAGGGTCCTGGCGTCACTGTACACGTAGCGCAAAGAGGCCCTGGCCAGGGGCACCAGACCCGCGCCTCGCGAAATCGAGGCGTGCAGGTCGGAGCTTCGCCAGGTCGCCGTGGGAGTCTGGGAAAATCGCCTCAAACGCCCCAGCGCGGGCCCAGCCACCATCGAGGTGCTGAGGCCCGTCCTGCCGGAATGGATTGGACGAACACACGGCACCCTGACGTTCAGGCTGACGCAGGTCCTCTCGGGGCACGGCTACTTCGGGAGGTACCTGTGTCGCCTCGGCCGCGAGGCAACGTCAGGGTGCCATCATTGCGACACAGGCGACGAGGATACGGCGCTGCACACACTGCAGGAATGTCCTACATGGACGGAGCAGCGCCGAGACCTCGTCGCCTTTACCGGACTTGACCTTTCGCTCCCGGCCGTGGTTCGCACCATGGTCGGGAGCCGCACCGGATGGGACGCCGTCTCCTCTTTTTGCGAGCACGTTATGTTTGCGAAGGAGGAGGCGGAGCGGGGGCTTGAGCGTACGTCCTTGCTCCGCTCCCGCCAAAGGAGGACGCGCCGACGCCGGAGGTCGGACCTCGACCTTCGGCCACCGTAAGCGGGCGGCGCGGGTGGGGCCCCTTGGGGTATAGGGGTTCTCATTCACCCGCACATGCCGTCGAGATGAGAGCGCGAGTGTTCCGCGCGCGCTCATTTCTCCTCCCGTGGGGCGCGTTACAGACCGCCCCTCGCACGGACTAGAAACGGACGTCGCCGGGGGCTAGTCCCTCTGGCATTGAAGAGGCCAAGTGAGCATGGCCCACGCCTGCCAGGGCACAGCGTGGGAATCCCATTCCCGTAGCCCTGGCATAAGGCGCAGGACGGAACACCCAGGGGTTTTAGTGGGTATCCCTATGGGGAGTGGCAATAGCGTAGCACCGGTTCTGACCGAGCACGCTAGTGCCACCCCCGATCTGGCGAATCCCACACTCTCACATCGGGTCGCGAACATCCCCCTAGGCTTCTGTGCCTGTCGCGGCTTAGTCCTCAAACGGATTTCACCTGGCCAAAAGAAAAAAAGAAGGTTGGATAATTGGATAGGATTGGTAGAATTTTGTACTTTATTTAAGTTCTATTCTATTATAAAGTTTTACCTGTTCGTTGACAATATTATTATCTATTTTATATAATTCTATGTTATCTATTTACCAGGAATTATGTAACAGTTACTCAAGTATATATGTATGTGTATATAAGTTTACATTCTTTCTATTTTGTTTATTTCTTTATACATTGCAAGGACCATTCTGGTCTGTTACATTTCTCTTGGTTATCTAACTTATTTTTACATATATGTGTGTATTTGGCTTTTACTAATTATCTGACGCTTTCACATATATACTAAATTATATAGTGCTGAAACAACCAATTAGGAATATACAGGAATATAGATACCATCATGATACCATCGTCATTTTTCCCATGAAAGGCCGCTGTGGTTGAGCGGGTTAGGTTAGCCGAGCTCACTAGAACACAGATGATGCAGATTCGATTCCTGGCATGGCATAGGCGACTGGCGGTTTTTAGCCTCAAAGTCTAAAAATTCATCTGTATATAATTCTTCTTGGCGTATCTCACCGAACTCCTCCGAAGCAGTTAGACCGATTTTAATGAACATTTTTGTGTGTGTTTAAGTGAATTCGAGAATGATTTAGATTTACAATTGTACTTGGTGGGTGGCATTGTGATCGGGTTTCAGGATTTTGATGACATTTTTATGTGTGTTCAAGTAGGCCCCTGGAGGGTTTAGACTTTATATTGATAATTGGATCCGGGAAGTGGCGTTGTAATAGAAATTTCTTTTCAAGGTACGACAACGTCTGCACTGCCTTTATTATATTTGAAAATTACACTAGTATCAAAAAATAATAATTTCTGTTAATTTTCTACGAGCACAAACTAAGAGGGTGGCACCCTATCCAAGCTTTAGTGGCTTGGTCTACCGGACTTCCACCCCATTGGTTCCTCTCCAACACCGTTGGGACTGCTTCGCTGTACATCATATTTTGTATCCGCTGTTAACTATTTATGTTGCTTCGAAAAGGATTTCCTATGATTTATAGAGCGAAAATATTGGCTCCCAGCACAGAGTAGTTCTTTTTCAGATAATTTACTTTAAAATAATACAAAACTTCATTTTTTAAATAGGATATGCCCGTGACTTCGCCCACGCTTTACTTGAAATTCCCGTAAGGTTACCGGGATACAAAGTATTGCAGCGTTAGAAAAGAATGTAAGGTAACGTTTTAGTGATAACTGTGACGGAATAAGCTAATTTTTTAGCACCCGAACAAATTCAAACAGCTCCCGGGAAAATTAAAAAGTAGTGCAAGTTTCAACTCTAAAAATTAGCTGTCGATTAGCGAAAACCGCATCGAAATCTGCCCAGTAGTTTTAACGTGAATCCCGAACAAACATATAATAAATTTAAAAAAAAAATTTGCATCGTGTTCTCCATCGTTTTTATAGTCTATATTCCAGTTTTTTTTTAATAACTTCCATGTACAGACACGGCATGCATAGAATTTTATAATATTATGGATATATTCAGGTATCTTTGAGAAATAATTTGTTTTTCTATCTTCCTGAACAGAATAGGAAATAAAGCCATTCCAGCAGACGTCTTTGTGTCACAGATAAAAAAATGTATATTGTATATGCAAAATGTCATAAAAACAGGTTCATTAAGTGTCTAAATATATTTGTAATATTTGTACCATATTACTATCATTAGAAACATATCTAAATTTAAATTGTATATCATTTAGTATTTGTTAAATTTAAGGTTATACATAATTATAAGATTGAAACGTTACTAATAACAATTAACACCAAATCAATATTGAAATAAGTACGTACCTATCTATTAGGTTGGGGAAAAAGTTTCTTCGCATTTTATATAAAAATTCAAAAGGTTTTTTATAAAGTTTATTTACATTTGACTAAAGTATGTAGGTGCAAATTTGTTGGATAACTTTTTGCCATCTTGTAGGTAGCGACGTGATCAGATTGCTATAAAAATTTTGGAGCTTTTGATCAAAAAACTGCGACAAGTGGTTTTGGCAGTCCTCTCGTGATGTTAACCTGACACTGCCTAAGGAAAATCTGAAGGTGCAAGGTCAGGACTATACGGCGGATGCATTAACACCTCCCAGCCAAACTCTCGTAGTTTTTGCTGAGTGGCTAAAGATGTGTGAGGTCTAGCGTTATCATGGTGAAAAACCACAGCCCTTCTGTTGATTGATTCCGGCTGCTTTCTCCCAACTTTTTGCTTTAATCTCATCAGTTGTTCGCAGTACAGTTCAGAATCGATGGTCCTGCCTGGCGGTAACAGCTCATAATGAATAATGCCCTTCCAATCCCACCATACACACAGCGTCACCTTGTTGCGAATTAACCCGAGTTTCGCCACAGTCTGTGAAGCCTGACCGGCCTTTAACCACGATCTTTTTCGCACGTTCTTGTCGTACGTGATTCACTTTACATCACCAGTTATCAGCTTATTCAAAAATGATTTGGTTTCATTACGAAGTAATAAAGAATCACAAATGAGTACACGGTTCATTAGGTTTCTTTCAGTGAGCTCATGAGGCACCCAAATATCGAGCTTTTTTGTGTATTTACGCTTTTTTAAAATGCGCCAAAACCGTTTTGTGGTCAATTCCCAGTTCTCCAGCTACATCGTAACTAATATGCCGATCTTCTCCACTTTTACAAAAATGGCATCAATTTTGTCCGTAACAGGGCGACCAGAGCGACGTGCATCTCTGATATCAAAATTTCCGGATTGAAAATGCTTAAACCAAATTTGCACTACTCTCACAGATACTGCATTAGGTCCATAAACATCAAAAAAAAATCGCGGCTTCTGTTGCATTTTTACCTTTTTTATAGTAAAATTTTAAAATGTATCGAATTTCTTCATTAGATTCACTCATTTTAACAATAAGAAAAACAAATGAAAATCACTCATTTTCCTAATTAGAATTTGGAATTGTCTTCTTTAAAATTGAAACTTTTCAATGATACCACAACCAGCCAGTTACAAATGGTATAGCCAAAGAGATCTTATTACAAGTTCATACATACTATATGCGAAAACACTTTTTCCCCAACCTATTATATGTATATACATATAATAAAATGTAGAGGTCGAATTTCTGTACAATGCAATTTTATCCGTGCAGGAACGGAGAAAGAATACAATTTCCTGCGTTGGGGCGGTCTGTCGTAAGAGGCGACAAAACACCCCACAGCCAGGTGGTAGGGCATTTGCCCGACTGGATGGCGACCACCCCTGGTCTAGAGTATGTCGCCATAACAACCTTGAGTTGTGTTCCGGCATCAGTGACCAGGTTCCAGTTTCCCTTCAGAGAGCAGCAGCGCATTTGTAGCACCTTTGGTGTTGCAAAAGTCCATAGGCGATGGTAACCGCTCTCCATCAAGTGGGCCGTCTGCCTGTCTGCTGAACTCCTTCGATAAAAAAAAACAACAAAAAAATGCTAAAAACTGAGTCAGGGGGATGTAAGAGGTGAAATAGAACTAATTCAGATTTATTTAACTTTTTTGTTTCTCTGTTTGTCTGTCTGTCTGTTTGTACCGGCTAATCTCCGAAACGACGGGACCGATTTAAATGAAATTTTGTATGGTGGGAGCTTATATCCCTGGTCAACATATAGCATACTTTTTATCCTGCAGCGGACGAAGTCGCGGGCAGAAGCTAATATAATATAAGTTTCAAAAAATTGTACGCCCAACTGGCAAAAAACATGTGATCAGTATAAAATAATAAGATCTATTTGTATAACCATGTTTTTATGCAATAAATTATTTGATTTGATTTGATTCATGCAAGAGATCACGTAAAAATTAAAGTTCTTCTTTGTAAATGTGACTGCATGTATCATATCTGTCATATAACCTATCCACGAATACAACTTGTAATCTCCAAATAAGAACCTAAGCCAAAGGACTGTTGGCGCTAACTGTAATTGCAGAGTGAATGAAAGAGTGTGTTACGAGTTACTTTTTAAATGAATAATTGTCATTCTTTAGTACACTTCTTCCACGGCTATAATCTGTGTCTAAAACACTGACAAGTCTGCAAATAGCTTACACCTTTAGAAATAAGATTTACGCACATATACATGACTTACAGCGATAACGTTACATCAAAAAAATAAGTTCTAAGTTCATGAATTTCATCAGCATCTGTCTTTTTTTGTCCCATACTTCCATCCCTCTCCCACTCAATCTCCATTATAACGATGAAGTGACATTGGGCGTGAGATTGCGAAGTCCTGCCACTTGAAACTTTCCAGGCCTTCTTAAACGAATGCCGTTGGATTCTGAACCTTATGCTAATGGATTAAGGGAGAGGTTATGGGGCGATCAGACATATTTAAGTTTGTAAGAGGATAAGGAAGTGTACCCCTTGGAGAATAACTCGCTATCTTGTGGGGGTTGTCAGCTGAGACATCAAGTCACATCGTAATCATAGATTAGATTGGGTAGAGGGGAGATATTTTTGCGAAGAGGTTTTATACGTAACTAGAGTCTATATCATAAATGACGCTTCTGGCAAAACTTCACGTCGAGATGATGGAATTGAGCTTGTAATTAACAATAACACCATTAGTAATAACTTTGAAATTGCACAAACATTTAATGAATACTTTAGGGATATACCAACCTTAACAACTAGCTCTTTGTCATCATCACCACTGGAAGCTGAGCTGCTAATGACACAGTGTGTTGATGAATGTAATATTTCATTCAAATTTAATCATATAGATACAAGTGATATTGTAAAAACGTTTAAATCATTAAACATTAAAAACACAGCTGATTTTTGGGGTATATCTTTAAAAGTATTAAATGACATAATAGACACTATTGCACTATCACTAGTAGAAATATTTAATCGATGTGTAGATAAAGGGGTATTTCCCGACTTAATGAAAGTTAGCAAAGTTATCCCTATATTTAAAAGTGGAAACAATAACGACCCCTCCAACTTTAGGCCAATTTCTATTTTACCAACCCTAAGCAAGATCTTTGAAAAAATAATTTTGAATCAACTGCTCTCACATTTTAATATTAATAAATTATTTCATACTAAACAGTTCGGGTTCACCAAAGGTCGATCCACTACCGATGCAGGTGTTGAGCTCCTAAAACACATTTATGATGCTTGGGAAGGATCACAGAATGCCATTGGTGTATTCTGTGACCTGTCCAAGGCATTTGATTGCGTTGAACACGTGACCCTCCTAAAAAAGCTCAATTATTACGGTATTCATGGCGATTCTCTCAACCTATTATCGTCTTACTTAAATAACAGATCCCAAAGCGTTGAAATTAACAATGTCAAATCTTGTGAGACTGGCATATCTATGGGTGTGCCCCAGGGCTCTATTCTAGGTCCCTTCTTATTTTTGATATATATTAATGATTTGCCATATTTTATTAATGATATGTGTGAGGTAGTGTTGTTTGCTGATGACACATCACTTATATTTAAAGTTGATAGAAATAAACTGAACTTTGACGACGTAAACAACGCCTTATCCCAAATATCTAAGTGGTTTACTGTAAATAACTTATTACTCAATCCGAGCAAAACTAAATGTGTTAAGTTTGTTATGCCCAATGTAAAAGAATACGATATTAATATCTCTCTTAACGACACTAGACTTAATCTAGTAGATTCAACTGTATTCTTAGGCATTAACCTTGATCAGAAGCTCCACTGGGGCGCTCATGTATCTAGTCTCTCAGGAAAACTTAGTTCTGCTGCATATGCGGTCAGAAGAGTTAGGCAGTTCACTGACGAAGAGACTGCTAAACTAGTTTATTTTAGTTATTTTCATAGTGTCATGTCCTATGGTATCTTACTTTGGGGCAACGCTGTTGACTTAGAGACCATATTTGTTTTACAAAAAGAGCCGTAAGATCAATTTACAACCTCGGCCCTCGGAGTCTCTTAGAGAATGCTTCAAGGAAATCAATATTATGACGGTCGCCTGCCAATATATCTTTAATAATATAATTTATATTCGTAATAATTTGAGTGCCTACAAGCAGTATAAGGATATTCACAATTTCAACACCAGGCATTGTAATAGACTGATATTGCCATCTTTTAGATTACAAAAAGTACTGTCCTCTTTCTTGGGGGTTGGTATACGCTTCTTCAATAAGATTCCGAGTGAAATGTTAGATCTGCCTTTCACTAAATTCAAAACCAAATTAAAAAGTATCTTGCTAAAAAAGGGATACTACACTATTGAAGAATACTTAAATGACAAAAATTCATTTACATAGCAGCTCACTCTAACATCTTATACTATATTTTGTTTAATGTTATCTTGCCAAGCTTGTAAGGGATTTATGGAGATATATTGCAGCATAACATTTTAGTACGTCATATCATTATTATAACTTTCATAATATTTTTGTTTCCTCTTATTGTGTCTTGGTCTTATTGAGTATGCACTGTTTGCTACAACTCCATTAATTCTTCAAAAGTAATTCTGTAACATACTTCTGTATAAAACTTATTAAAAAAAAAAAACAACTTGAGATATAAATAGAATAAGAAACTTAAAGAAAAACATTATTTAGCTAGACGTGTTGCTGGGGAGTTTCTTGCCGCTTCTTCTCCTTAACAGCAATAACACGTTGTGAAGCGGTATACATAGAATAGGAAGAAAAATTAAATTTTAACTTATATATTTATATGACCTTCAAAAAGTGTTCTCCAGTGGAACTTATTTTGAATAAAAAACTTTGAATTTGAATTTGAATTTGAATTTGAATATAAACGGCCTCTGTGGTTGAGCGGGCTAAGCCGTTGCCGGCCTACCTCACTGCAACGCAAAGGCTCCGGGTTCGATGCCTGGTATAGTAAATTTCGGAAACGTATTTTCTCCGTTATTTACTATGGTCTGGGTGTCTGGGATCGGCCCCAGAGTGGTACGTTGTATATTACCCATAACACAAGCGTAACTTGCTTAATTTGGGAATATACAATATGTGTTTGTCTGCCGATTATTATTATTATTATTATTATTATATATATTGCGGCCTCTAGCCAGCAGCTCTATTTTACGTACATAAACGTAACTAGGTTTTATATATTTGTTATAGTCAAAAGTCGATACGCAGTCTCTTCCCGGAATGACTGGTTTATCCTAGGTTTGACCAAGGCCTTTCGACAAAAGTATTTTTAGTCAAACCTAGAAATAATCTGTTTCGGGCTGTGCCTAGTCGATCCTAGAAGCGACTAAAGCAGACTCTGTCAAAGTTGGATGCGTACTGCACTTGTTACATGTTTAATGACTATATAAATTAGTCTCTCCTAGGTTAGAAAAAATCGTTAGTCTAAGGCAGAAAAACGTCATTTATTTGGACTTTGACCAAGACTTTATACCAGATCTGAGTAGTTTGACTAGTCAAACCTAGGAGCGCCAGAGCTTCGATGTTTGACTGTAACATATATATTGTTACGATCTAGGTGCCGAAAAAGACAAATTCACACCTGCAGTCCTATAGAAACACATTTTATTACCTTTTCAGCATTTGGACTTCTTTTGTTTACTTTGTATTTAAATTGGTGTTTAGAAAACAGCCCATTGTGTATTGTAATCTTTTATGGCACTCATTAGCCAGGTGCGTCATACTTGCATGGGCAGACATTTGCATTTGTGCAATATAAAGCTATGGCCCGATTGAGGAAGAGTCAGTCGAGCGATAGCCATAAACGAAGCAAAACTTAGTGACGGACTTTGCGCGTGTTATTGAATCGTCTATTGCGTTCGGTTATATTTGTACCTGTGTTATACGTGTTTGTATGTTTCTAATGAACTCTATGATAATTCCAACGGCATTTTAATTCGAGTCCTGCAACTCATAAAAATATTATATAAACCTTCAGTGAAAATTATTTAACTTATGGTGAAAATTGCTTAAAATCCGCTGCGTAGTTTAGGACGAGTTAGCGGACATACAGAAGGACGCGGAAAGAAACTTTGTTTTATATTATGCAAAGATGAAATTGACAAGTATATCCTTAATCATTCGTAACTAAGTCTTTAATTGGAAAAAACAATACAAAGATATCTTAGTCTTTATTCTGAAATGCAATAATGCTATTCTCTGTTACGTATTCTCATTAAAGAAAATGTACAAATTTTTTATTTCCGTTAGAATGAATCATGTTTTATGAAATTTTCTTCTGATGTTTTTATTACATCATTTATGTTTGTAAAATGCAGTTGTTCTTGCATCTTGATACAAGAAATAGAAAAAGTAGCACACAATAAGAATAACCATATTAATATGAATTATTTCAATAAACAAGCAAATGTTTCGACTAAATCTAACTATGATAATATAACTAAAGTTTTGAAATAAGTTTAATATATCAATGTTGTATTATATTTTAAAAAAATCGATTTAATATGAAACTCAATTTTGACAGCCTTAACATTACAACTTTATACAAGTTTCACAGAGGCAGGTAAGCGTTAGGCATTAAAAACGCGGCACTCTGAGTCATCTAAGGGCACTGTATAACCTATGTGAATATTTAAGTCAAACACATTTGCCAGAATGTTACAGTAGTTTTGAAATACTTATTACCTCTAATGTATGGAGGTTGGGGCACTTTAGATTAGATGGTCCAGAGGGAGCTGCAATCGGACTGTCAATTAATATTTGCGGGATTCTCTTAAAACTTCGTCATCAGCTTGTTCTAGGCTCCATTTTGGACTTATTAAGGCAAAGATGCAAGGGAAAAGGTTTCTCTTGTAATATCTAACAGCATGTACATTCGCGGTATGAAAAGGTTCGCCAGTTTTCAAATTGATTCATTTAACGTTCCGCGAGCAAATGCTAACTTTTCAAACTAAGTCACAGAACAGACTGTTCCACGAAAAATATGTTTAGCTGTTAGACAATAAAGATTAAAATGACTTAGATCAAAGCGGTCTAAGAAGATTGTTTAGACATCTAAAACGTTTTCATTTTTATAATATTTTCTTAAGCTTACGCGACTAGTATACGTAAAAAAACTACGTTTTAACGGTTTCAAGCGCGGTAATTTATTTGATTTTCATTATTCCGACGTTTCGGCCACTTTTCAGTAGCCGTGATCACGGAAGACAAAGATGTCAAGTGTCAATGAGTATTGTTAAAGTTTTATTTAGTCTATCGCCAACTTGTTCATTTTAATTATTTGGTTTTAATTTAATTTGTGGTTATTATTTACTCTATGGGAGCTTAATCTAATTTACCACCGCTTCGCAACATGTTGTGGCTTGAAGAGAAGAAGCAGCACAAGAAACTCTTCAGCATTTTTATTCGTTTTAATATTTATGATAAGCGTAGTGATTATGTACTCTTTGTTTTTGATGATTAGAACTATTTATAATCTCAGTGTGTGTTACTGTCAAAATTGAAATTTTCTTAAACGTAACATTTATTAAAATGTTTAAGATGACGAACATTTTCATACCGCAACTGTACATAGTTACGGTCTTATTCATATTGAGTTAGAGTAAGTTTGAAGGCTTCTTTAAGGGCCATAAAGAAACCTAAATAAACCCGTTAGTATTTATCTAAGTATTTTACTGCATACACTGAAATTATAAATTGGTACAATGAAGAGTAACTTATGTTGTATTCTACATATAATCCCTTAAGACTATAAGTAGAACACCTAGGTCATGAAAGTCAATGGGCAAGATTCCCAGAAGACTGGCTTCGTTACAACGGTGGATCGCCATACTTATCCCTTGTCCAAGGTAGGAAACAGCCCTTTGTCTACCTGAACAGTCAATAAGGCGTTTTGAGAGCTCTTGATAGAGGCTCGTGGCCTCAGGACCGCATGACCCAACTTTTCAACAGCAAACACCACAATCATATAACTCTCTAAAATAAAAATAAAAAAACCAATATTTCAGATTGTACAGTGATATCTAAAGTGCCTATTAGTAGGGGAGGCCAAGCGGGGATTTTGGGATTTACTCGAGCGTGGCAAAATAACATAAGCGGAGAAACTTTGCACCCTATTTTGTACCCCCACCATATATTAACCCTTCATACAGGGTGGGGGTATTTTTTATTCTTCAAAATTTTTCAACGTCAAATTAAGGAAACTCCTCCACATAATTGTCAGATTATGGGTCAGCACGACAACGACATCAAGCTAAACCATCTGTATATTAATCTGGTGCGCTTGAGTATTACAATGTTACTTTTTTTGCATTTTTTAAAAATCGGCCATGACTTCAGATCGCGTTCAAATCGTTAGTCTTTTGAATAGGAGTTCCCTTAGGGTTTACTTAACATCCCTTTTGAATATCTGACGCGCTCGAGTATTTCTGTGCGACTCCTTTTTTTGAAAACCTGTAGCCCCACCAGTGAAAGGGCATACATCATATAACCTTTTTTTCTTTTTAACATCTAATCTTCACAATCCAAGAGGTCCCCGCGACGCTCGAGTAATTCCACATTCAGCATCTTGGGCTCCCCTACTATATGAATTAAATAAAATTTTCATCCATTACAAAATATACTTTCTATTGGATTTAAAAATATATTTTTTTTTATCAAAACTAAATATCCGTGCAGGAACGGAGAATCAATATATTTTCCTGTGGCCAGCGGACAAAGCCACCCACAGCCAGGTGGTAGGGTATGTGCCCGTCTGGATGGCTACCACCCCTGGTCTAGAGTATGCCGCCATAACAAGCTTGAGTTGTGTTCTGGCATCAGTGGCCAGGTTCCAGTCTCCCTTTGGAGAACGGCAGCACATTGGTAGCACCTTTGGTGTTACAAACGTCCATAGGCGATGGTAACCGCTTTCCATCAGGTGGGCCGTCTGCCTGTCTGCTGAACTCACGCAATAAAAAAACTACTAGTAGATATTTTTGGAATTTGATGGACTTTAAGGCTCTTAGCCTATATGTGTAGTCGTAAATCGCCTTATAATTATTGGAGAACTACAACATGAGGTAACGTGTATTGATTATATCTTTGTAAGCCCCATCACCTCTTTATCACCTGCTATAATATCGTCAATATATATACATACAACACATTTTTATTACACGTAAATATAACTCTAGGATATGCCTCCAAGCTGTCCTCGCAACTGTCCATAAAACAAAATGTACCCTTCTAATAATATCGCAAATGTTTTCGTCAGCTGACTACCTCCTTTTTGAACCACATAACTCAACCTGTGCCATATTAATAGCACGCATATGGTCGAATTTCGTTTGACGATCTTTCCCTAGCTTCAGCGATCTTAAATCTACTGCTACCTTCCTGTTGGATGTGTTTTCAAAATTGGATCCAATCAGTTTAGCAATAAAGTTGAGATTTGTGTTGTAGGTAATACTTTTTCCCGTTCTAACAAGTCTCCATGGCTACTAAAAACTTTTTTCTCTTGTTACAGCTCCCCTTGTATCAGGTACTTTACATTTTTCTTTTGGAGAGGGAAGATAATTTTATTATCTTTCTTCTTTTCAATTTGTTTTTAATATAACATTCAAAGGGATGAAATAACATTCCTGGAAGAAAAATCGGGAGCATGTTTGCAATATACATTAATGTGAGTTTCTTTGTTCCTTTACAGCTGTAATGAATGGAGTAGTCTCGATTTTTTTAGAGTGTACTCTCTTCAGACAATTATTATTATTTTTAATCCTAAAGCTATCATAGACTAAACTACAACCTTCATCACTATACCGTAGAGATCCTTTCTCGAAATCAGTAATAAGTAAACTACAGTCTCAATCTTTAACTAGGCCATATCCATCTTCTGTACCACATTGGTACATGTAACCAATGGTACAATTGGTACATGGTAAGGTATGTGAATGAATAGTAAGATATAAGAACCTCCCACATATCAGTGGTTCTGTTATTACTGTTTTAGAATTGTTTCAGAACCATAGAATTCTAGTTTACTATAAATCTAGTAAATTAACATCAGATGACGTGCGGAACAAAACCAAAGAGTTCTAGAAAGTTTAGCATACTAGACTCTCACTAAGGGTAACTAATGACCTGGTATGTCAGATCTCTCACCATCACAAAGACATATTTTTATATATTTCTAGCCCCAAATACTTTATCTGAGATGATATCCAGATATTAATACGACGATAATATTTTTATAGCTAAAACTCCATTAGTTTATTTATTTAATTTGTTTGGGAAACATACAATAATTAATATTCTTAAATATAAAACACAAAATTAATACACATCAATCAAGTTTCCACTAAAAAATAATTTAATTAAAAAAAATTGGCTCAAATAGTTAATTACAAAAAAAAGAATATAATTATACGAAAATTACATAAAATGTCTATTTTATTTTATTAATCCTTCGAAAAGTAACTGAGTAACATACCGACATATATATAGATATGATGATATAGATTTTTAGCTAGATGTATTGCTGGAGAGTCAGTTGCCACTCATTCTCTAACACGTTGCGAATTGTGTACATAGACCAGATTGTTAACTTAATTCATTTTGTACACAAAATAGTTAGAAATAAAACTACAAAATAGCGGTGATGTACAAAGGCGAGCTTAATAAGCCTAAAAAGAGTTTTCTTCCAACAAACCTATTAGTCTAGCGAGAGTGGGGAAACAAGAGGCAGGATTGTGTACATTAAAGTTTATATGCACAAGTAAATATGTTCGCATACCTAAATTTACTTATTGAAAATAAATTTTACATTATAGAGTTGGGTAGGACATGATTTTATAATGAGTTTGTAAGAGTAACATGACATTTTGTACTGAACCAGTACAACGTACCACTTTAAATGATGCGAGATTTTGTATGGTTTGTACCGCGGCAGTACGTTTGAAATGACGAGGCCGGTGAGGCGTGAGCGTCATTCCTTCATTTGTCCCGTACAAAACTTCTAGTTCGGAAATAATCGTTAAGAATCGAATGTGATCGGCCTCGGATGTTGTCCCTCTTTGTCATGAGAATATCCATAGAGGCGTTATTGTACTGTTGTCCTCGTTCCGTCCTTCCTCTTACATTTGACGCGTGAGTAGTAGTAGCTGGACAAAATTTTTGAAGTTGTACAAATTTAAATTTTGAGCCGTATCAGTACAAATCTATTTTGTACGGAACAAAATATGTACTGCCTCACACGTGTACTACTCATCACTACTTACATACACATATATCTATATATACCTAGTGTATACATATATAAAATACATCAGTTAATTAGGACAGATAGTCCTCTTTAACTCTTCTTTTAAATATGGTTTGACTATACTTTTATGTATAATTTACTTTTACTTAATCATGTATGATTTCCCAAAAATTTTCTCCATTTGAACTTAGTTTGATTTGAATATAATCAGGAAATATTCACGGATTTGCATTTTCTACTTAAGTTTCAACATTGAACCTGGTGGGTACTGCGTCTTTGTTCCCCAAATTTATGAACTGGCTAGCCTTGACCACAAATGAAGTGATTACATAAAGTACACAATTATCATTCTAATCAAGGCAAGGTGTATCAAAAACTTAAACAAAACAAGCAATTTTTGTAATAGTTTAAAAGCTTCAAACAAAAGGTCGAATAGCAAAGTAATTGATGGTTTAGGTCGAAATTTGCTTGAAGCCTCCGCTTTTGAAATGGCCATACAAATATAAACCTTATCGTAAGGACATAAGATCCAGGATGCTTTATCTGTTCTTGTAGTGGGTATGTTATTGGGGGTGTAAAAATCAGCTGTTCGCAATATAACGTTTTGGAAGGGTGGTTATTTTAATAAATTAATTTGTTTTTCGCAGTTGCAATTAAGGTGGCCAATCTTTTGTTTTGGTAATTGTACACTTGTGGTTCGATTAGAATATGTATCACTATTCCTGCGTCGCTTTCTAATGAAAAAGGCTCGTAGCTGTTACATAGATAGGACTTTGATTTGTATATCTAACAGATTATGTTAGAAGCTACGTTTTAAGATTGTAGAAGTGTTTTCTAATATTCTATTAACTTTTCTAGACCTGTTGTTTTTTTTTTCATTCCTTCTGTCATTGTATTAGCAAATACATGAATTGCATCCGGCTCCGTCTAATCTATACATCTATTATTTTCTTTCCCGAACTAGTAAAATTTTCTAAGCTGTGACTCTGTGTGGGACAGAAATCGTACAGATAACACTATGATTAAGCTCCATACTCGATGAAAATGGCTTCCAGAGTCCATTGGCCTATACGTTGATGTCATACCAGACAATAATAGATTTTTTAAATCGCCTGAAACAAGTAAACATGCAGGCGGCTCAACTGATAGAGAGAGAGAGAGATAACACTTTATTGCACACCAAAATATACAATTACAAAAACAAACCATATTTACAATATTTTCTAGGCAATACAAAAGGCGGCCTTATCGCTCAAAGCGATCTCTTCCAGGCAACCTAAATGAAAGAAATTTGAATCAGGCGATATAGATGGTGCAGGAAAAAGGCAAGACATACATAAATACTCAAACTAGAGTAAGAAATGAATATACAAATACATACATATATACATAGTCATATATATACAATAATACATAAGTTATTATAATAAATGTATTAGCATGATTATTTGTGGACAAATAGTGTTTTCTAAGCAAATTTCACATATTGGTAATTGATTTGGCATATCTGACAGTAAGAGGCAGCATATTCCAAAGTTTGACAGCCTGCACCGTAAAAGAATTATCATAACATGATGGAGTGTGTGCAGGCGTCATAAGTTTTCGGTGCGTATCATGGCGCAAATTAAGGGCAGTGGATAGGCGAAGGAATTGAAAACGTCCCTTAAGGTACTGGGGACTATTAGGAGTAAATAATATGTTATAAAGGAGAGTGAGAATGTGAGTATTCCGGCGTAAATGAATAGGAAGCCGCTTGAGTCTTTTACTATATTCGGAAACATGGTCATATTTTCGCAATCCAAATATGGTGATAGAAAGTGATTACCATCACCTATGGACATTTGCAACACCAACGGTAAAGCTGCGCACTTTAAAGGGAGACTGGAACCTGGTTACTGATACCGGAACCCAACATAAGGATGTTATGGCGACATACTCCAGACCAGCGGCTCTCAATCTTTTTTACTCAGCGATGCACTAACACACTCTTTACAAATTCGCGACACCCTTATACTACTTATAAGCAACATTTTAGATAGTTGAACTGAAGGAGGTTTATCAAATTAAACATTATTAATCTATTGGACGTATTTTTACTGCGTAAGATAACACACAAACAAACACATAAGGTAAAATATAGAAACTAAAAAGTTTGTGTGTGATTTGATTTCCCTCCATGCAGGAACGGAGAAAGAATACAAATTCCTGCGGCCGGGCGGCCTGTTGTAAGAGGCGACAAAACAACCCACAACCAGGTGGCCTACCAGGCCTACCAGGTGGTAGGGCATTTGCCCGTCTGGATGGATTGAGTCGTGGTCCGGCATCAGTGGCCAGGTTCCAGTTTCTCCTTCAAGGACGGCAGCACATTGGCAGCACCAACCACCACTAACCACTTTCCATAACAGTTGGGGCGTTATCCTGTCTGCTGTGCTTCAGCAATAAAAAAAAAGATCTTAAATCTGATATTTCGTTTAGCAGCTAAATGTGTGCTGTATTATAAAATATTAATCGGCATTTTTACAAAATAAATATGCAATCCTGAACTGCAATTCAAACACACAACAATATTTCATTTCTACCTGAAGACGTCCAAAGTAGTGCAAGCGGACTTCCAAAATGTAAACGAAGGCTAGGACAACCTGTTTTATTGTTTGTGTGTTTTGTTATAGTCAGTCTAGTTGTTTTTGTTCATAACAGAAGCTATAAAGTTGTTATTTTAATTTATCCGCCTCCAGTTATTGTTTTCGATGCGAAATAAAAACAATAAAGCGCCGAAAGATATAAAATGTGAGAGCCTTTTTACGTCCCAACGTTAATATATAAACAGTGCTGATATAAAAACACACAAACGCAACTTTATGACACACTTGTAGTATTAATATCGGTGGCGGTAAGTGGCACGTCCTGACAACTCCGCTTTTTGGGGATCTTTCGTTTTATTATATGCTAAAACTGTTTTCCCATTTATATTCACATGTAGAGATGACAGGACACAATTGTAGTAAACAAACCTTCATTCTTCTTTCTTTGAATCTTTAAAACATCTTCTTACATTGTCCAATACACATCTCACGTCATAGCCTGAATCCAAGTTTGCATCTAATGGTCCCTTGTCTTTATTTTCTGTCGTAATGTTTATCTTCTCTTTCATTCATCGTCTATTCTTCTCATTCACACACTGTTATGATACACACTTAACTAATCGATAATATAATTACAGATGCGTTCAGAAACATTTACAATCCTATATGTATTCAAAATTTTATATAAGTTATTTTTTGAAATTCTATATGTAGGACTTTCAATAAAAAACCAAATCTACTCTCTGTTTTATGTACACGGCTTCGCAACGTGTTATCGCTGTTTTAGGAGAAGAAGCGGCAACAAACTTCCCACCAACACATATATAGGTAGATTACGTCCAGTGATCGGTTGCTACAACTTGCTAATCCTTTATTTACATTACTATTGGTCAAAGTTTTAAATAAGCTCCATACAAGTAATGTCAAATTTTTACCGATAGTAAAGCAAGTGAATGGATACTAAGATATAGGAGTACGTAGGAAGGTTTCGGTTGAGATTATGGGAGCTGCAGACGTCTAGTTATCGCACTGGACAACGAACTACTGGCGAGCGCTTTTATCAATTGGACTTGACTTTATGTTGTTGGTCCGAAGACCTCACAACTTTACCAGGTGCTCGAGCCCGGGGGGCAACTTGCTCGAGGGAGCTACTTAGGGAGTTTTACCTCGGCTGGACTGTCGCCGTGAGAGGGGGATGAATTTAAGGATGCCCACCATAGGGCGACACAATGCACTAACTGAGAACAGGCGACGAATAATATAAAACCCGAGGGGAAGGATCCCGGTGGACCGGGATCGGCGGTTTTCGGCAGCCTACGCTATCTTACTGCCGTTTCGTAACGTGTTATGGCTGGGAGAGAATAAACGGCGAAAGAAATTTCCCAGCAACATGCCTAGTCTATCGTATGGAGGGGCTATCTCCTGGCGTCTTTCGCGGGGAAATGGAGAGATCGTGATTGGCAGCGTCTGAGACGCCGCCGTCTGTGTGTCTGTCGGTGCCTGCCAGCCTGCCGTCCTAACCGCGGACAGGCTGATCCGGGCCAGCCGTTTTGTAATAACGTCGACCCTGTCCGTGAGGATGTTACGCGGTCGTCGCACGAGAGCCTTTCGTCGAGGCTTATAATCGGACGCGGACACGGCGAGCGGATTTCGATGGTGCGGCGCAAGATCGAAATACTTACGCGAGAGCGACGTAATGTAGTTTTTGACGGAGGGAAGCTCCAGATCGTGGTGGAAGTCAACGTTACGCACATAGAGCGGAGCACCGACGGCTCTGCGCATGAATTTATTCTGTACGATTTGCAGTTTCTTTAAAAGGGCTCTTTCTAGCGCGGGTATGACAGTAAGGGTGTCTGATTTGAGAGCTCTAGCCAGCTTCCAGTACGCCTGGTGAGTTGGTTCGATATCTCCCAAAGTTCTGTCCCAACGTCGTTCCCCGACTTCCCGGGTACGTAGTTTGACCTCACGCTCTAGTTCGCGGAGTCGAACTCTGTTGTCTTCGGTGGGATATCTGTCGTGAGCTCTGGAGGTGGCCCTCTTTTCCCTTAGCAGTACCCTCACCTCGTCCGGCAGGCATAAGTGGCGGTCATCCTCCACTGGCACCTGTCTGGAAGAGTTCCGCACTGCGGATTGAAGATGGCTGATGTAGGCCTCGATTAACGGGCGAGCACACAACATATTAATAGTTGCTCTATCTCGCTCGCACATCATCCGTTCCGCTCACACATTGTGCTATATATTGTACTAGCTGTACGACTTGCTAATATTTGTCCTTTAGATTACCGTCTTCAAAATAAATTAGGTCACTTCAGTTCACATCAGCACTCGACAGTGATACTGCTCTCTGCCATCTGAAGTATCATTTAACCTCTGTCTCTCGCTGCTACAGGATCAAGATCAAGGAACGCTATGACATTAATGTCGTATACCACATTACACCTAAACGAATGTGCGACGTAGAGTAGCATTATTATCACCTAGTAACCAACGACCCCCGTTATTATAGTACCCTATTTCATCAAGCATGTTGTAAACAAATGCGGTGTTACTACTACAACTATTTAACATTCAAATAGTGGGGTCGAGCAGCTGCCAAACAAAGCGTTTATTACGAACGAGTTCACAAAGTTCTACTTTTATGCTCGAATTAAATGAGGTATAAAAGTCTTTGTTACTTTTATACAAAGCTTTATTCTTTCATAAGTTTAAAAAGAATAACTACGGTGCATATTGATTTAGTAGTATAAAGTTGTATTTGAGTATTTTCGCCGTGGTACGTAGGTACAGCCCCGGATCTTGACTTGAAAGAAAAATGCCGCTCGCCCATTACAGCCCACTGATGGACACGCGTGCGTCTGTTCTTCTTAACCTATGCCTACGTACCCCGCGAAAGGTAATTCAGGTGCTTAAAGTACTGGACGTCTTAGTGGTCAAAGTTGCGTTAATGATTTGTTATGAGTTGAAAAGTGTGCTTTTTTGGATAGGTATTTTTTCTTCTTTATTTTGATTATTTCATTGTTTCGTTAGGATATAATATTGTATAAATCTTGTATTTTATTTTTTATTTGTGTAATAGTTTAAGGTCACCCACACACTTGGGGTCTTGTGACACATGTGATCTGTGTGTGTGTGAACTTCATTTCTGAAATTGCGGCATTCATTTTTGATATGTAATAGATTTTCTAATCTGTTTGTATTGTGTGTTCCGCCATTGGAAATAAATATTCTCTTTCTTTCTTTCTTTCTAGTTGTGTATTTGTCTGCGATGTTTGAATTTGCCGCCCTTTGAATTGGCCGCCCGGGTCATGGGCCCGGGCTTGCTTAAATGTAGCTTATCATAAAACGGTGGCAAATTTAACCAAATTATTTAGGTATATACATGATTGTAGCTATTTGTCAACGGCGTTATTTTCAAAGCTATAAATAAGACTCATTTGGCCATAGTAAATAACTTTAATATTACCTCAAATGAATCTCGAGTATTGTTAACTAAAGTTAACTACACTGTACAAACCAGAGTTTGAAAACGTTATCAATAAACTTTAAAAATATAGGTAATTACCGTTATTTTCGAAAAAGATACCGCCATACCGGTTTTATTTTTTTACCATTACTTGACAACTTTTATGATTTTAACGTTATAATGTAACGTTAAAAGTCGTATGTATAACGGTAACGTATCGGTAATTTTTACGTTATTTCTAACGACGTGACCATTTTTGAGAATTGGCTTTATTACGAATGCATGTTACCGAAACAATCGACAAACACAACTCTAAATATTACGCGCGCTTTTAGCACAGTGCTGTTTGACAATATTTGCGAGTGAAAGAATGCGACGATGGTAACAAAACGTAGTTTTAACGGTAATATTACCGATAAAAATAGTATTAACGTTATATTTTTTACCGGTAAAATGGTTAGAAATAACGGTGAGTTTTATAACGATATTTATTTTTTACCGTTATTTGAAATTAGCATAAATTATGACACCACATTTTTACCGGTATTTCAAGCCCTGGTACAAACACACGCTATATTTCAACGGCAGTTAACGCGTGGCTAATTTTAAAATGACACTAAGACAAGTGAAATTAAAACTAAAGCGACGGAAACAAAGGCATTCAATGCGATCGGAAACGCAATAAAGTGTTACTTTCAATATGTGGAAGTTGTAAATCTTGGTGGGTGGTACTACCCCCAGTAGCAATGGGTTCGCGATTTGCGGCGCAGTCGTTAAAGTTTAGCTGCAAGTTGTTATATGCAACTAACTCTGCAGTAGGTAACCAAGTGAATTTATCAAATGAGCCTATGCTTAGCCACATCCGAAGTTATAGCAGTCGATCAGCGTTGGTCTAACAGATCGACATTTTTGCTGAGCTTGATCCAAGTTTTAGGACATGTATTGTGAGCGCTGGCGGGAGCGAGGATATAAGGGCACCAGACACGCTACGAACGATGCGGGCTTCGCAGCGGCAGGCACTCAAGTCTCCCTCGTGATCCTTCTTTTGCGTCTTGCGGTTCCTTCGATAAGTGGACCAGCTGGAACGATACAGCGTGCACCTTTCCAGCGTGCGGGTTGATATAAGCGGGTGTGAATAGCGGCACAACACACAAAACGCGGCGAGGTATGTGCGGAAGCAGCGACGCGTTCAGCGGTCGGATGTGACAGATGCGTCGAAAGAAAAAAGGAGAAACAAAGTGGCGGCGACCAAATAGGCCGGCGTTAACATATATATATATATCTTTTCCTTATACTTTGTGGTTGTTTTCTCTTTTTTGTTGTGCTTTATTTGATACTTTAAATGTGTTTGTTTCACTTGTATATGTTCGTCCTGAAATTAAACCTGTTTTCTTTCTTTCTTTTTCTTTCTTTTCTTTCTATTTGGGTATGAGTAAAATTAGGCGACTGAAATATTTTTTTTTATTGTATGAGTTCAGTAGATAGGCAGACGGCCTACCGGTCTAAAGCGATCACCATCGCCTAATAGACATTTTACCACTAAAGGAGCTACCAATGTACTGCCGCTTTCTAAAGGGAGACTGTGGAACCTGGCCACTAATGCCGGAACACAAGTTAAGGTTGTTATGGCTCTTACAATAGGCCACCCGGCCGCAGGAAATTGTATTCTTTCTCCATTCCTGCACAGATATTCTAAATCTGCAAACAACACGTGGATGTAAAAATTGTCATAAGACCAGCTTTAATGTATGGCTGCGGATCCTGCACACTTATACATAGTTTGTCGCCACACCTGCCGAAAGTACGGTGCGGAAACTTTGGCGACTGAATTATCTGTCTTAGTATTCGGTTCGCATGACACACCAAACGCATCCAATAGTCTAATACAAAACTTTTCCTCAAACATCTTATTGTCTATACCATAGGTCCCCAAAGTGGTCTATAACGAATCTTAAGGGGTTCACGTTAACTAAAACAAAATCTGGGTGTTCACGAGCTGCAAATAGGGGTCCACACACAATAGTAAATTCCATTTAAGCAAGTCGTTGCGAAATTTTTTACTTTTTATAAATAGAATAATAAAACATGATAGTGCATGCTTGTAAATACTTATAAGCTATAAAATTTATATAGGAAATAGAAACTATACTGAATCCACCGCAAATAGAATTGTCAAAATCAGTTCAGAAATAATAATCAATTCGTTGTGTATATATATATGTGTGTGTGTGTGTGTATACATATATATACACAATTGAGAACCTCTTCCTTTTTTTAAGTCGGTTACACAGATGGGGGTCCTCTGAATGTAGTACAAAATTGGTAAGGGGTCAATGAGACTAAATAGTTTGAGGACCATTGGTCTACACTATTAAAAGTGTAATAATATAACCCATCAATCTCGGTCCTACGATTTTGATAAAAATTTATGTGTGTTCAATAGGTTCCGGGGTGGTTTAGATTCACAATTAAGCCCGGTAGGTGGCGCTGCAATCGAATTAGAGATTTTTATTCGTTCAGGGCAGAACAACGTCTGCCTAAACCGCTAGTGTTATATAAACCCATTCATTCCTTTAAAATATTAGTATTATCAGTGTTGGCAATATGAAGGGATGAAATTAGGTCCTTTTAGAGCCGTAAAAATGTCGAAGCATGTATGTAAAATTATTCAATTACGTTCGCCGAACTTTCGGTCGCGTAACGCGTCGCGTGGTGTGTTGATTGCTATTTTTAAAATACAAGTTTCGGTATTAAGCCGAACGCTACGTAATTTCGTCTAATGTGTCATAGGTTACTTAAAAAAACACTGCGAACGTATTTAGCCGAAGTTTCAACGCCTTACTTTCGGCGGGTGTGTCGCTAGCCTTAAAGGCGAGAACCAACATATTTCTTTCTAGGTAAGCGTCCTCCATCTTACACTACATTTCCACCTGATGTCAGGTGCAATATCAGATAAATGCGAACCTATACTATAGTAAATCTATAAATGGTTCGAGTTAGTACGATACGTTTAAAAATGTGAAAAAAATCAGGGGTACCAACCACCGAATCCGGACAAGCAGATTTCGAATATATTTTTTGAACTACAACCTCTATATGTATTTAAATTAAATAAATTATGATGAAAAATATGTTTTAGCTAGACCTGTGTACGTAGAATAAGAAGTAGATTGAAATTTTAACTTACATGTATGACCTTTAAAAAGTGCTTGTGTGGTCTTTCTGTCTGTCTATTAAAGCATCACGCAAAAACTACTGAACGGATTTAAATGAAATTCGGAACGGAGCTAACTTATATCACGGGGCGTAACTTAGGATAAGTACTTCTTATCCCGATAAATTACGTCGTGGAATAGACGGAACAGAAACATATAGGTGGCTCTACAATCGCGTTTTTCAATTCGCTAACAAAAATACCTACGTTGTCGTAAACAACATGTCATTCGATGTATTACTTCAAATCAGGTTGGCTTCGACTCATCTCTATGTTTTGCTGGGCAGTTGTCTAGGCTATATAGATTTAGCTAGTATGTTATAATTGTACGAATAGAACCGAATTAAGTTTTTGTGTAAGAAAAATAACGCTGCGGGGCAAACTCTAGTACAATATAAAAAAATTCTATTCACGTAGAAAATCTAGGAGGCTTCGGCGATTTGTAAGATGATAAAAGCATCTCAGTGGACTATGAAGTACCTTATTCCGGGATGATATGACCTTGGGATAGGGTCTCGATGCTTGCACGTGGAACATTTTGCTATTAAAAATCGTCGTATCAATTATTCGGAGCCATAACGGTATAAAGTGGGCCAGGGTCGCGCCTGGACTCCGCTTTGTTATTTTTCAAAATGTTTACTCACTTCCTTGAGAATGTTTGGAGCACATTTAATATGGCCTTGTATTGTATAATACTTCCTGTTTAATTATATTTCCGAGGAGTTAATGCAAATACCTATTTGTAAAGTTACTAGGCTTTGCTCGCGGCTTCGCTTACGCTGAAAAAGGGTATGTTATAAGTCTTAGACACGTCGAATTAGATTTTTACTTCATAGCACCTAATGATAAATACCAGTCACGCCATCTAGCAACGCAAATATGGAACTAATCACAAGAGCAACACGCTAAAATTGTCGCTGTTATGTCATGGCGATGTATTTGTTAGTGAATTGCAAAATAAAACACGGCGTAAGCGCAATCTCTTCACTGTATTGGGCAATCCCTCAGGAACACTATTTTTTTCTGGATGAATGGTACACTATGCCCTACCCTATACCCCTGAAGATGTGTATCCAAAATTTTGTGACGAGCCGTTGCATAATTAAATCGTTAAAGTGTTACAAACAAACAGACTGACATTCGCATTTTTAATATTACTTGGGATTATTTTGTTTCATAAATTGATAATCTGCAGGTGGCTTCGTGTAAAGCCGCAGTACCTTAGTGGTTAACGCACTCGTGTCCCAAACTCAAATGACGCGGGTTCGAATCTTGACCGGAAAACATGCGTCACCTAGGCATTTTTCTGACTAAATGGTGCACATTGTCACGATTATCGCGTGCTCACGGTGTAGGAAAACATCATGATAAAACCTGCAGATAACCAATGTGTTTTTTATCCGTGCAGGAACGGAGAAAGAATACAATTTCTTTCTCCGTTCGACTGGATGGCTACCCCCCCTGGTCTAGAGCATGCCGCCATACAACCCTGAGTTGTGTTCCGGCATTAGTGGCTAGGTTCCAGCCCCATCTACGAGTCCGGCAGCACATTGGTAGCACCTTTAGTGTTGTGTTTATAGGAGACGGTAACCACTGTCCATCACAGTTGGGCCGTCAGCCTGTCTGCGGTACTCCAGCAATAAAAAAATAAAAAAAACCGCCAAGCCGCCTTGAACAAGCCTGGCGGATGCACTATTCGGGCCGTGCGCATGCGCCTCGCGGGCGCCGACGTCAGTCGGGAGCCCGGAGGCGCAGGTATGCGCATGACCTCCCTCCCTGAAATACCGCTGCAGGGGCCCTCTAGCATCTAGGGAGCAGAGGAGTCTTCACCCCTGTTGACGAAGTGAGTATGCCTCTCCCGGGGCACTCTCAAGCACTTTTGCGCTAGTATCGGCGTGGGCGTAACTACGTTCTAAGTCTCATGCGTTTCCCACCATAAGCGAGGGGCACATGGGAGGAGGGTGGTTTTAGTGGGGTATTAGCCCTTGGTTCGAGTCTCCACACAAGCCGGTCGGCTGTTTGGATTGCCCTCAGTGGAATGCCTCTATGATCGACAACGGTCTAATCCCTAGCAAAGGACTCGATATGTGCGAAATGCATTTCCCCCGCCTGAAAAAAAAAATGCACTATCCGGGCTACTAAGAAATTGCTAAGCCCAAACCCAGCAGTGGGATGTTTACAGGCTGTTATTACTATTAGTTAGAATGTATTCTACCTACAATCCTTTAAGACTATAAGTAGAATACTAAGCTTAGGACAAATAATTGCTTACCATCTTGTTTTGTTTTTTGAAAAATAATCTGTTATATTTTGTGTTAAGATGATTAATTTACAACATTTACTACTACTTTAATATCTAAGTTTAGATGTCCGTTAAGTTAACATTGAATAGTGAAATTTATTGCAAGAATCGTGCATGTCTTGTATCGAAATGATGTTCAAATGTCCCTGCTCCATCTGGGATAATGCCAGTATTATTTACCGTCTCAGGCGGGTGTAGCGATGGGTCTAATGCGTTCTTTCTGAAGCTATATTATTATTAATTGGTAATGACGTTAAAGTTTAACAGATAACGTATGTATACACACTCTTATAATATTCATTTCTTGTTTAAGAGGTCATCACGAGCAGCAGACGAGTATCGCACTGTGCTAAGCCACTGTGCTACAAAGTTAAAAAAAAGAGAAACAAGTGACGTTTGTTTGACAGAGATGTTACGTCATTACGAGTTTAGTGCAGTATTATGTAAATAACAATTATTTGTAATAAATACAACACTATGGAAATGTATTTTAGATAAACCAGACGCATTGGGCTACAATCAATCACTAAGATTATCCTAGATGGAACAAGGACCTAACGAAAGGTAACGTACTAGGGATGGGCCGAATGTGGTTTTAACCGAACACGAACTTCGGCCGAATTACGGTTTGATGTCGCCACGCTTTCTAAAGCGTAACACGTCGTGACTTGATAACGCCGTAAATTTTAAGTATGAGTAGGTGGATAATAGAATAGATTTTCAGACCTTTGATTAAAAAAAAATCCCCATTTCATAATTCTAAATGATGTTTAATTCATAAAAAGTGATGTCAATCAAAATTAAAGTTGTAATTGGTGAAGTATCTTAGACGTGTTTTTTTTTTAAATTTTATTCAAGTTACGCATTATAGTTAAGCAGTTGCACTATTTACTCGTGTTTCTTAGAGGAATAACAAATTTATTTTATTTTTGTTTTAATTTGATGTCTATTTAATTAGGCAAAGACTTAATCAAGAACTAATTTTGTTTATTTTTTATCACATTGCTCGTTAAAGTTTACATGTTCGTAACTAAAATAAATGACCATGAGTATATAGATGCCAATTTTTATAATACGGTTATGTTAGATACGATTTCTATTAACTTCAGACAAAATAGTGCAAGTAGGTATTTTACTTTCATTCTTGCACCGAATGTTCGGCATTTAAACCGAATTTCGGCCGAATGCCGAAGTTCGGCTCAAGCTGTCGAATTTCGGTCAAAGATAATGTAAAACGAATTTCGGCCCATCCATATAATGTACACGTGTAATTTTTTTTTGTAAATAAGGTTTTTAATAAGGAATACCTCATTAATATTACCATCTAATCTAAAAAGAGTATAATAATAAGTAATTTAAATATAACCTAAAATAAGTAAAAGTATTCTTACTAAGGAAGTGTCCATTAGCACTTCTCATATTGTCTCTATTAAGGCGAAGACATTTTTGTGTGTGTGTTTACACATGTTATGATTTTAAATGTTTTCTGTTAATTATTTTAACAAAATGAGTTATAAAGCGTACACGGCAACCAATTAAGTTAAACCAGTTCGATGGCCACAAATAAATAATACAATAGGTTAGCATCAGTAATCTGTAATAAACGAGCGGGGAATCGAAGTCGGCACCCCGCGGCAGTGTCGCTAACAAAAAACCAGCCCCACGGGACCGTACGCTCTTAGACGGCCATTGAATATATTTGGGGTTCAATAAATAATACCCATATTGTGAACAAAGGAAGTTTTGAAATTACATTTGACATTTCATATACTGTACGTATCTCGCTTCCACAATTTAGGCCTCTCAACTAAATACAGAATGAACACACCTGTACATACGTCTTGTTTTTACTATAACTCTTTTACCGTCCGGGCTGTGCGTCTTTGGAATGAGCTACCTATTGCTATAAGACAAGCCAAATCCTTAGTGTCAGGTTCAGAAGCATTACTTCTCTATTGTGTATAATAGCTAGCTGTCCCAGCAGACGTTGTCCTGTCCTGAAAAAATAGAAATCTATGACCCGTTTACAGCGCCACCTACCGTTTCCAATTGTGAATCTAAACTATCTGGGGGAAGTTATGTGCGTACAGACATTTGTATGATTCATTTTTATACCTTTTAAACCTTCCTTGGACTTCTACAAATATTTCAAAACCCAAATTAGGGAAATTGGTTCAGCCGTTCTCGAGTTTTTGTGAGACTACACATATACAATAATATATTTCAAAATACAAACGTTATTGGGATAAATGTATTAGCATGATTATATTCTATTAATCAGACATAGCTATTTGTGAACAAATAGTGTTTTCTGAATAAATTTCTAAATGTTGGTAAGTGTTTGGCCTCTCTGTCAGCAAGAGGGAATAATTTAAATGGAAATAAAACTAATAAAAGAACTGCTGTTTTAATTTAACTAGTGATCGATTAGTGGTCGAAATTCGACCATAATTAATCTAAATTATAAGTTTGAACATTATTAAGGTTCTGTTGTCTAAGATTATACTTCTATAATCACAGATTTCGCCAAGCCTACATTGTTAATTTGACTTTAACAATAAACAAAAGAGTATATATGCGTGTGTGTGTCAAATACATGGTAGTGTGTGTAATGGTTTTTTTTTTATTGATTTAATGTATTTCTTTGCATAATTTAAAAAAAATAGTAGCATTCTGCACTCCTTCTCTATATAAACTATAAGTGTGCGAAATTTCACACTCCTTCGTCCGCGCAGTTTTCGTGAAATGTGAAAAAATGTGATGTCACACTGGGGAGGGAGAAGTCTCACGAATGTGACCAGCTGTGACAAGGACACGGGAGGAGTCAAAAATTATGAAATTCGTGTGACGTAATTTGTGTATGGCTTAAGGGTACAAGAGGTATATATACCAAAAGACACAGATTCTCGCTCTAGTTCGCCTTAGACAGCAGTATGTGTCACTTCGGTACATTTATGCAGTGCTCTTGAAAAGTGAAATATATATATAATCGCCATCGATTGGATTTAATGGTGAATCTAAACCATCCCGAGCCCCACACAAAATTTTCATTAAAATCAGTCAAGCCGTTATTGAGTTTTATCGAGACTAAAGAACAGCAATTGATTTTTATATATAAAGGTAGGGTCATAAATATAATAAATTAATTGCTTGAAATAATATTTTTAATTCACAGAACCGTGACAGTCCATAACATTTCACGCTTAACCATCACAACCTGTCACCCTGGAGGGTGTACAGAAATAGATAACGATACATAAAAATGGAAGAATAAATTTGATAACTCAAACCACTCGCACAGGTTACGTAAGGAATAGTGGTTACCGTTGCTTACAGATGTTTGCAACACCAGGGACCAAGCCAACGCGTTGCCAGCCTTTAGGATGGGACAGGAGGGATGGCTTGGGGGTGGGCGAAGTGCGCCATCGGAACACGAAAGGTTTATTTCTAATCATTTTATAATCTCTATTTAAAAATTGTAGATACATATCGACTTCTCATAGTGGGACCCTCTATAAATAAGACACCTATTATGGAAACAAGAGCAAATATAATGGAAGGGACTAGACTTTGTAAACAAACGTGTCATAACTTGTCTAAAACTGATAAATTGTCTTATTTATACTGGCTACTGAGCTACAAACTCCCAATTATAGAGATAAACATCGAAAAATCGAAGAAATCAAGTCTCAGTTAAAAAGTTTTCAAAATTCCCATTGCTAATAAATATTGCAATGCAAAAGAGTCGGTACCTCATTGTAATTATCAAAAAAGCCATATTTATCCAGGTGTATATAGAGAGCCCGAATTACAAACAGGATAAGTTTTATATTCGCGTCAAAATTATACAAATAACATTTCATATGCGAGTCCGACTCGCACACGGCCACTTCTTTTTAATACATTGTACAGTCTCGGAAATCCAGGACATAATTATCAAGTTAGTACGAAATCATCAACTTATAACCTTAATAACTTATGCCTTGTACATCTCAACTTCCTTTGTTCAGAAGAAGCCCACAATCTGCTTTGCAATTGCATAGAAAAAGTTTAGACATATCTATTCAAAAATCTATCTTATATCGTTTAAAATAAAGTAAAAAATGTAACATCTATTACACTTGAACCAATTAATAAAATAGTTTTATATATACTATACAGTTTGTAGGCGATAAGTACGAACTTTTTCGCTAAGTTGCGATCAATAATAAACATGTTTTATGTATAAAATGCACTCAAACAGTTCAAGAAGAAAGATCAAAATTGCTTGCACTGCTACAAGTGGTTGATAGTATTTTAAACTGAAGTAAACTTTAAAGTCAGCCTATAAGGTTGGTATTAGAATGGAAGTGAGCCACTGCTTTCAATTGCCTGTTGCTAAGCGTACACCGGGACGAGCAAGATGGGATCGTCAACCTTTTTCTAGGGCACCCTTGTATAGAACTTTCACCTTTTTCAGTGGAAAAACTAGGGCTGTGAAGTATTATATTTTTGTCACTGCGGATATTATTCAAAACTGATTTTAAAATCGACATAATCTAATCAAATAAAACCCCACAAGCTCTTTCATAGACCTAAATATTAATAACTGTCATTACCTGTTACGAAATGAAATTTTACACTTCACTGACTTGGGGATCTCGTACAGAAGGAGGACGTGGCCTAGATAATAGGCCTAATTTAGAGAAAGGTTTTAAAAATGAGTTTAGTTTCATAACCAATTTATTACATCGTAAGGTCAGTTTTGTGACATAAGAAATCCTAATTATTATTATTTTATTTTAAATTGTATATTAATTCGTATTTAGACATTAGTAGTTTTAAATTTAATTATTTTGTAAGCTACATATGTGGCGTGATACAATAATAGCTAAATTGTTACAATTATGGATATGATATTCAAACCTGTATATACCAAATAAATTACTTTGACTTTAACTTCGGCACACAGGCACGTTTACGCTAAATCAGGGTAGTTTAATAAAGAAAGAGAGGTAAAATTTACAGCAAGTCATGCCCATCCTCTATATTGAGCTCCACTGTTGTAATGTAATCATTTGTATCTTTCTTAATATGTTTCTGTACGAATTGCCTATTATTTAACTTATTTTAATTTTATTTATTATTTACTCATTTCATCGTATAATTTCTTTAATTTAATTAACTTATAAAATCACTTTATATTCAACTCTAAAGACGAACAAATAAATAAGTCACAAAATTCAATATTTTCACGGGAGAAAAGGAATTTAATTTTCGTCTTGAATTCATAGAATACATACACACAACCAAAGATAAACATAAGTTTATATTCAAGACCGAGAGCGCTAAAAGTACAAGGTTTGGTTTAATTTTATGAAATTCGTATATTAGTAAAATGTCCGAAAGAATAACAATTTTATATTCTGTCGTATATAAGACATCTCCATCACTAGCAGAAGCCTCGAGTCATATTAGTGTTCTATGTTATCACAAAATATAAAGTAGGTTCTGTTATAAATTGGCTATTTCTAAGTAGAATAAGATATTATTTTCTCATATTATACTGAAATATACATCTGACAACTGAATTTCACGTTTGTTCGTAGAATGAATAGAATATTTTATACTTATTTGTGATTTTAAAGTAAAAAAAAACATATTTTAGTTTAAACTATGAATAAGAGATGTTTCTGTTACAAATTCAATCATTTGAATTGATCACGAATGTAAATTTATACTAGAAATCTTAAGAAAAAACATGTTTTATTTTTCTTTAATCTTTTAATAAAATTTAACGCCTTCATTAAATCTAAAGTTTAAATAACTACGCCTAAAGCTTATATTATTTTCACTACCATACTAATACTATACTGTTTATTTAGTAACTATTTTTTTCTGGATAAATAGTTTTTCATATATTAAACATGACACAATAAATTATAATACAATAAAGAAATTTTACTTCATACTAATTACAAATATTTTCCAAAATTATTATTGCCATACTAGAAGAACAGCGATTATCGTGCTCACATATGCCTGTTTTTTTTTGTTAAAATTACTGTAACTCATGTTTCAACATTACATACATTGTTCACTGCCTTAGGGAGAAGCCGATTTCCATGAAATTTTGTGTACTTAACCATAATAAAGATGAATTGGCTAAACTTGCCTCAAAGAAGCTTGGTGTGCTAAACCGTATAGCAGTATTTCACCCCGCGGCAAAGACTCGTGCTTTACAAAGCACAAGTTAGGCCGCATGTGGAATACTGCTCTCATTTATGAGCTGGAGCACCCACTTACCAATCTGACCCTCTGGACTCCATCCAGTGTCTGCCCGTTCGTATAGTCGACGATACCATACTAACAAGCGGTTTAAAATCGCTTAGCCTTCGGAGAGACTTTGCGTCCCTCTGCGTATCCTCATTTTTACAACCGCACCGCTCGCCATCGACGGGATGTTCACCCCCATTTTCTGGAGCTCCCGCGCTCCACTACGCAACGGTTCTCTAGAACGTTTATTCCGCGTACAACAACGATCTGGAGAGAACTTCCCGCCGAGGTTTCCTTTCTGGGCTACGACACGGGGTGGTTTAAGAAGGGCGTTATAAAATTTCTTAGAGGCCGGCAACGCGTTGACAACGCCCCTGGTGCTGCAAACGTCCATAGGCGACGGTAACCACCTTCCATCAAGTGGGCCGTCCGCCTGTTTGCCTGCTTCAGGCAATACAAAAAAAGATGAAAATAGAAAAATTTTCATTCCTGAAAATGAGATTCTTTACGTGCCTCATAAATGTTAATTTTGTGCGAGTAA
The DNA here is from genome assembly GCA_039645545.1 of Dendrolimus houi. Taxonomy (NCBI): domain Eukaryota; kingdom Metazoa; phylum Arthropoda; class Insecta; order Lepidoptera; family Lasiocampidae; genus Dendrolimus; species Dendrolimus houi. The sequence continues at coordinate 515,901 of CM077133.1, forward strand.
AGCCACAAGAAAATATGGTGTATGGTGTGCCTTTAACAAACGGAATTACCATAGGATACATTTTATCCCTCAAAATAAGATTTTATCACGCAACAAGGATTCAAAATTGACTCGAACGAAGATCAGGTATTTCAGCAATATAATAGAAATCAAGAAGTTATTCTTTCATTCTGGTAATTATCGATACCTGCTGTTGCTAGGTGTCATCTACAGCTACCCCACTTTACGCGAACCGCTTTTGTTAGAAATGAAACAATCGAGTTAAGAGCCACCACATCACATAAAATGTGACACAAAAAGTGCATAAGACAATAGCACTTTTCACACGGCTATAACATTTGTATATAAAGAAACAATAGAAAAGTCGATCAGTCAAAACCTATTATTAAACTAAAATGCTCTCATATAAAAAATTCATGATAAAAAATATGTTGCCAACACCAGTATACTGCCATAAATGCACTAGCAAAGCGCAACGGGGCTATTACTTAATACATTTCTATACAAACGTAAGCGGTAGAAACATGCCAGATTTAAAATCAACCTTATAAGATTGGAATAAGGTGCAAGTGTTCGTTCATTTCTTTGTGAAGGTCGATGTCGCTTCCTACTTTTCGTATATTGGATGAAAGTTAACCGCGTCTTTGTTAGTGTGTGTGTGTATGTGAAGAGTAAGTTATAAATGTGTGCGCCTGTACATCGGTTCGGTCACGTAGGCTCGTTTATGAGTCCGTGCTCAGCAGTAAAGTGGACTCTTAAGTTTCTTTGTTTAAATTTTTTTTTGTAATCAGAACTGTTATCTCATATCAAAATAATTTCTGCATATATATATGTATGTCGCAGATTGCGATATAATTGTAAAAAATTCGTAACGTAAAATCTGATATGGGAGGTCGGTATGGCCGTGATAGGTAATATGAAGGTATTTAATAGATTGAAAATATGTATTTGCCGTGCTAAGAACATAATGTGACTTTAAATTGAGGGTACTTATGTTTTTCTCAAAATACCTGCACTTGATTTTATTAAGTAGTGTTTTAGCATAATAAAAACTGGGTTGTATTTGTATGGTAAGGTTTATATTGTTGAGCACTTTATAAATGTTTTTAGGATTTTTAATAACTTTTGTAATAAGTTTCATTTAACCAGATTGCTAAACGGTGAACAATGTGTTGTTGGTTCGACAATATAAAAGGAGGTGAAATCGCCTAATAGGGACATTCTGCGTTCGTCGGTTGAAGAGAGCGAAAGCTCTGTTGGACAAGGAGCACATAATATGTTGTGATGATTATTGTGTTACTCCTGTCTTTATTTGCTGGCGCTCGCCGTTATATATATAATTTATGTATTTATTATTAAACAGTGAGTAGTTCGTACTATATGTTACTTATACCACCATCGCCATTGTCATCTCAATTCATTCCTGGGGTTGTCTGGAAGAGATCGCTTTTTAGCGATAAGACCACCCTTTATACATAACTAGATATAATTGTAGTCTTTAAGTTCATTTTTGTATTGGTAAATGTAATTGGTATATGTAGAATAGTGTTTAAGTAGTTGTACGTAGTAGTAAGTTCTAACATTCCAAATAAAGATAGTTTGATTTTATTTAAACAAAGAAAGTTAATTTGAGGTCCGTTTGTGGCAGTGTAGCTGCACATAGCAACAGATCGTCAGCTGTGCCGAAGTTTTCCGAACTGCTACGGAAATTGCCGAAAACGACGATTGATTCTATGTTCTAGAATATTCTAAACACACTTGTTTGGGTGATCTAGTATTTTCTCGTGACTTTTTCTGGGTAAGAAGCGAATTTAACATGTTTAAAAAGTTTCCTTAAGAACAGTATTACATATTATGTTCTAAATACGATTATAGTATCTGTAGTTAAATAATTATTACGACCTCTGTGGTTCAGTGGTCAAAATTCTCTAAATAGTTGCCAATCTAACTTACCGGGACACATAGCAGTCCCGGGTTTAATTACGGGTATAGTAATTTTTCGAAATGAACTTGGCGTTGTTTACTATGGTACAGGTGTTTGGGATCGACCTCATAGGTGTCTATTGTGTATTATTAACCCATAACGCAAGTGATACAATGTGTATGTTTGTCTATTAATTATTATAATTCACCGGGGACCTAAGATGTAATAAGATTGGGTCATTTATGTCGTGATCCAAATAATCACCTGTGCAGAAACTGAGAAAATATATTTCCTGCGGCCGAGCCGGCCTGTCTTAAGAGGCGACAAAGCAACCCACAGCCAGGTGGTAGGGTATTTGCCCGACTGGAAGGCTACTACCCCTGGTTTAGAGTACGCCACTATAATAACCTTGATTTGTGTTCAGGTATTAGAGGCCAGGTTCCAGTCAATGTCCACAGACGATGGTAACCGCTTTCCATCAGCTGGGCCGTCTGTCTGTCTGCTCAACTCATGCAATAAAAAAAATCAAACTAGAATCGTTCAATGTCATTGAATAAATACTGTTTGTCCTTTCAGTTATGTGACTTTCAACCAAATTGTTTCAATTTGATTTATCCATCTAATATCAGAAAGCATACCCAGACCGGAAACAAATTATATATTATATTGCGAAGCTGACAAACATGCAGACGGCCGAGCTCATGGAAACTGGTTACTGTCGCCTACAGACGTTTACAACATCATTGGCGAAGCCAACGCGTTGTCAACCTTTACTATGGGGTAAAGAGGAGGGGGAGGAGTTAGACTGATCAGACAAGAGATGTATATCGACCACTTTGAGAATCCCTGCTCTAAAGGGAGACTGGAAACTAGCCATTAATGCCGGAACACAACTCAAATTTCTTATGGCAGCACACTGTAGACTAGGGGTGGTAGCCACCTAGACAGGCAGAAGCCCTACCACCTGGCTTTGGATTTTTTTGTTCCTGCACGGAGAAATACATATACACACTCAGTAAGATTTAATGTAATTAAATCATCAGGCTAACAAAGCGTGATGTTCAACCTGCTTACCTGTTAACAGCCGCTGTGCCTCAGCCGTGCACCGAACCGTGGCGGTTATCTCGACCAGTGTTACTTTAAACTGTGAGCACTCGTGTACATGTTTTTTATGCTCTAATGCTTTGTCTTGCTTCCGTGATTTATCGTTCGTGTAAATTGTCTTTACATTCTGAACCTTGGGGGGTAAAATATATTATAACATAGTGTGTAATATACTTAGCAGAAAGGTATATTGTATTGTTGCATAATTCTTCATTTTTATCGCGAAGCTGGTAAAAAGACGGACAGCCCACCTGGGGTCCAATTCTGCTATTTCAGTATCTGGTTGCATTGCGATTGTGTCCGAAATTCGTATTTTACTAAAACCACAATATCTTTGCTGCGGACAGAGAGCACCCCCTGACCTGCCCATTGGAGCACACCTCTCCACGCCCCGCATACCGCCGACGCCCATAGCTCGCACAGTTAGCAGCTAGGCGTCGGACGGAAAGTAGGATATAGAAGCGGCCTCTGAAGCCGGAAATGCTCACTTGCTTCACATTGCTCACATATATATGGAACCAATACTCACTACCTTACTCGCTTCCATTCATCATTCTCTCTGTATTTCGTCTATGTATAGTTTTAAACAATCCATTAAGCAGTCCACATTGAGTTTCATTTGGAAGAAGCAAATGCCACCAATAATCTCTATATCATCGTGGCAGTATAAAAACTAGGTACAATCAAGGTGACGAAGTCCGATAATGGGGTAAGTTCATACACCGCTCATTTTTAAACTTGTTTCACGGAATTTAACGCCAACTACAATTCGAAGACTGAATTCAATGGAATGTTGTCGTCGAAACTATTCAAACATGGTAAAAATGAGATGTGTATGGAGTTCCCCCACCGATGGACTCCGACACCTTGACTATACCATCAGCAGAAATAGCATTAGCCGAAATTAATACATAAAAGCTACCAAAAAATGTTAATATTTTTCCCGAGTTTTCGCTTATACATATTTATAAAGATAGAGTGGCGTATCACGAGCCTGCGGACTTTCCCCCAAAGAAGACTGACGATGGCTAGATAACCAATTTTAGTATTCATAATACTAATGTATTCAGTCATGATTATTTTTTTTCTACTGCTTGTATATACTACATATGTATGTGTCTGTGTGTGTATATATACATACTAGAGTTTACCCCGTGGCTGTATACAACGTACATTGTATTTCATATTTAATGTATGTTACAAGATGTCCATCACAGTAGTCATGAGAACCATAGTGTATATTAATATGACATAGACAATCGTCATAGATAATACTTTCAGTCGATTTATCAGATGATTCGATTTATAATTAAATTTCCATTTTCTACCGGCTAGTTAATTTTATAAGCCCACTAAATTATCATCTAGATAATTTAGTGCATCAGTAACTAATTATTATAATTGTTTTTATGATCCTGGCAACACTATGATGTAATTGCTATTTTTAGCAATGATGCAATGTTATTGTTTTGTAGGGTAGCATTTTTCGTATAAAAGGCGTAGTGGCGTGTAGACGGTGTTCATTGCTTACTGTGCTGTGTGAATATTCACATCAAAGGCTGAACAAGAAAGAGGAAACCCTGCCTAAATAGTTAATATTTGGTACTTTCTTACCCAAATCTCTCCTTGCATTTTACATGTATTTGCCCCAGAAGATTCGCTTAATTTTATATCGCAAACTATATATACCATTCCCCATCTATCTGTAAACTACGTTACCTAAGTGACAAAACTTGACAAAAGTGGACCAACGGGACCAAGAGGATGAAATGGACAAATCACAAAAAACCTATCCCATTTTTTGGGATAACCTTTACATAAATCGATCCCATTATCCGGCATGAAAAGTATCCCTTGGCCACCTCCGGTATTAAAATTACATCTGTATCGAGTTTCAGCCAAATCGGTCCAGTAGTTTTCCAGTGAAAATGGAACAGACAGACGGACAGACGGCCAGCCAGCCTGCCAGCCAGAGTTACTTTCGCATTTATAATATTAATAAGGATTACTTAAGATTCTACTTTAATGCTTTGCAATGATGTAAGGTCTGTCGTGACAGTACCTTAAGGGCTCGGCGGAAGATAGAGCTGGTTTAAAAACCAGCATTATGCTGAGACTTGATACCCCTTTCAGGACAAGATTATGTTGTTTTAGTTTATTTGTTATCAATTAATTATATCTACACTATCCAATGTAATTTGTCCTGAATACAATTATTTTCTTTCTTTCTATTCAGGCTTCAGTCAAGTTCTAGATCTTTAATTGGCTTGTGGCCCATTCCTATATTGTAATAACCATTTATTTACCTTACTATATCGGATAAAATTTGACGTAAAATCCATACATGTTATGTCAAAATTCGCGGACACAGCTAGGTTATTAATAAATCAGTTTGCCCGGAAGAGGTTGCTTTAAGCCAAGTTTAAGCGATAAAGCCGCCTTTTGTTTTCTAATAAATAAGTTAATTTTACTTGCAGAGGTACAATTAAGTAATATGGTGACAATCCTTTGATAACCCAATGTATTAGTATCACCATATCGTCATATCACCGGTTGTACAAATATTTAGGTTTATAATATTAATACATACAAATGAATCAATATCTTCTTACGTCTTACGTTTAAACTAAATCTGATGATTTTTGTGAGCAATAGTGTTATTTGTTTGTAATTTAACACTAACGAACTCGCAGTCTCAGCCAGTGTTATAATATAAGTTATAATAAGCAAGAACAAAAAGTATAATTTTGTAATCACGGCTTTTCAAATCTCTCAAACAAAGGAACTCGTCTCCATGTTTGGAGAGAGATGCCGATACGTGCATCTCGCTCTGGCAAAGGACGATGACGTAATCACGCAACCCTTGTGATGCAATAGGGACGATAGTTGAACGCTGATGCGTTTTGAAGTTTGGCTCAGCGACGGACGGGTTGATTATAGCCCAGGAGGCAGTTGCAGGGATTTCTTGTTACAATAGAATTTTTTATGGTTATTTTCGCCTGATATGTGAGGGTTGGATATTTTGGACATTAGAACAAAAAAAGCCAAGTTGTAGTCCATGTCGAAAATTATTAGAAAAAGCTTTTTATATTTACTTTTTAACAGACTTCCAAAAGAGGTTCTCGATTCGACTGTATCTTTTTTGTATGTTTTTACGCGATTTCTTCCGTCAATTGTGCACCGATATTCAGATTTTTTCTTTATTTGAAAGAGCGTACTCCTAAGTTGGTTTCATTATCTTTTCACCAAGTCAGAATCTGATAAGGGGATCTCAGGGAAATCGGAAACAACACTCGTATGTTATAGGCACTAACGTGTTTCATATTTTTAAAGCTTTTAAAGTATTTGCGTAAAAGTAGAAAATACTCTTTACAAAAAATAAAACCAAATTCAAAATTAACATCTTGAAATCGGTGCCAAATTTACAAAAACAGTAATTTTCATGTTTTACTTTGTACCGACCGTTGCTTTTTAATTACAAATTGAAGATATTGAAGTCCGTTTTTTTTTGTTAACAATGTTTTTAATGATTATTTTTGCTTAATATGATAGGGTTAGTTGGTTAGGACACCAGGAAAAAAAATATGTCGAGTTGTATTCCGTGTCTATTTTTTAGAAAAAACTTTTTATATTTACTTTTTCTCTCTACAATATTTTTGCTAGTTTTTAATAAAATGGACGTGTTAATACATGGACAGTGAAGCACGTCGTAGTAGTGCGTATTTAACCTTAAAAAAGTGTTCATATGAATATATCTTAAAAACTACTCAAAGTATCTTATTAAAATTATTTATTGAAAATCATGTAAAAAAAAACAATTTATAAATTCAAGAGGACGAGATATATACATACACCTTTTACTACTTTAGAAGTGCCTATTTCGCCGATTTTAAACCTCAAGTACACGTATTGTGTGTAAGAATCTTCACTTAATTTATGTATATATTAGGTTGGGGAAAAAATTTCTTTGCATTTTATATAAAAATTCAAAAGGTTTTTTTATAAAGTTTATTTACTTTTGACTAAAGTATGTAGGTGTCATTTTGTTGGATAGCTTTTTTCCATCTTATGTAGGGACGTGATCCCATTGCTATAAAAAATTTGGGGCTGCTGATCAAAAAACTGCGACAAGCGGTTTTGGCAGTCCTCTCGTGATGTTAACATGACACTGCATAAGGAATTCTGCAGAGACTGAAATAGGTGAAAATCTGAAGGTACAAGGTCAGGACTATACGGCAGATGCATTAACACCTCCCAGCCAAACTCGTAATTTTTGCTGAGCGGCTAAAGATGTGTGAGGTCTAGCGTTATCATGGTGAAAAACCACACCCCTTCTGTTGATTAATTCCGGCCGCTTTCTCTCATCTTTTTGCTTTAATCTCATCAGTTATTCGCAGTACAATTCTGAATCGATGGTCCTGCCTGGCGGTAACAGCTCATAATGAATAATGCCCTTCCAATCCCGCCATACACACAGTATCACCTTGTTGCGAGTTAACCCGGGTTTCGCCACAGTCTGTGAAGCCTGACCGGCCTTTGACCACGATCTTTTTCGCACGTTCTTGTCGTATGTGATCCACTTTTCATCACCAGTTATCAGCTTCTTCAAAAATGGTTCGGTTTCATTACGAAGTAATAAAGAATCGCAAATGAGTACACGGTTCATTAGGTTTCTTTCAGAGAGCTCATGAGGCACCCAAATATCGAGCTTTTTTGTGTACCCAGCTTTTTTCAAATGCGCCAAAACCGTTTTGTGGTCAATTCCCAGTTCTCCAGCTACATCGTAACTACTAATTTGCCAATCTTGCTCTACTTTTTCAAAAATGGCATCAATTTTGTCCGTAACAGGGCGACCAGAGTGACGTGCATCTTTGATATCAAAATTTCCGGATTGAAAACGCTTAAACCAAATTTCCGCTACTCTCACAGATACTGCATTAGGTCCATAAACATCATAAATTTTTTTCGCAATTAGATTCACTCATTTTAACAATAAGAAAAACAAATGAAAATCACACATTTTCCTAATTTGAATTTGTAATTGTTTTCTTTAAAATGAAAATTTTTTAATGATACCAAAACCAGCCAGATACGAATGGTATAGCCAAAGAGATCTTATTACAAGTTCATACATACTATATGCGAAAAGACTTTTTCCCCAACCTATTATGTAATTAGAAAAGATTCTTTCCTTACACAATGTCATCCACATAGACCTCATTGTCTAAAAAAATAACTGTAATAAGTATGGGATTGACGAATATATTGAAAATACATAACGTTATAACTTCATATAAGTTTTACATTTTTTACATTGAGCTTTATAACCCTAAAAATAATTTTGGACCAACTAGAAAAAAAACATTATTTCTGATAATTTCTATCTACCTCATTGAATATATGTTCTTTGTGAATAAATTTGGTTTAGATTTTTAACATAATTTCACGTAGGTAATTCACAAACTACCAAATCATAGGTGTAACTTGTTTTTCAACAATATTGTAGTTAACTTGTGTGTTTATTTAGTTTGTTTTCAATATTTTCTATTTTAAAATCTAACTTTAGACGTTCTTTAAATTGGCTCAGATATGTAAACATCATTAAATAGCGTAATTGATTGCAGAAATCGTGTGTGTTCCACCAAAATCATCTTGTAAGAAAAAACAATTTATACACTACAAACTCAACTTTTCTCAGATCTACAATATATTACGTTGAATATTAATAATATCCGTTTTGATGACGCAATTGGAGCGAACAAAAAGCTTTAGTTCAAACAAGATAATCGCATAGATTTATATTATGGCCGCCATAATTGCCCAATGGACTAATAAAAATTAATAATACCTAGACTCAATTTTAAAACGGATGGCTCTGACGTAATTTTATTTATCAAAACAGTCTTTACATTTGGGCTTTCTATATTATTAATATTATGAATTTTATACAAGACTAGAGTTTACCCCCGCTCTTCTCTAACTCTCTAACCTCTAGTGCATGCCTCTTGTTTAAAGAGGTTACAATTTTTATGTTTGTGCTATTTGCCCCGAAAGACTCACTCCATTTTATATCGCAAACTATCCCATCTCCCGGATGAAAAGTATCTATGCCCATTTTCTATGTATTATTACTACATATGTACACCAAAAAGACTAAATTAGACTAAATCGACCAATTTGAAAAATCGACCAAATCGACGAAATTGACTAAATCGATGAATTGGATTAAATCGGACAAATCGGTCCAGCAGTTTTTCCGTAAAAGTATAACAAACAAATAGACAAATATATTTTTATCCCGGTAACTGTCCCATTTTTCGGGATAAAAATTATCCTATGTTCATCCTCGACATCGGAAATATATACATACCGAGTTTCAGCCAATTCGAAATAAGTTTTCCGTGAAAACGTAACAGACAGACAAATAGAGTTACTTTCACATTTATAATATTAATAGGAATTAGTAATTTATAGAATGACAATTATGACTTTCTTTGACTATCGGTGTGCTAGGAAAACTTCGTTCGCGTTGCTCGACGACGTTAGTGAATTGCAACGGCTGGCCCTAAAAGTGCGCGATATTTTTGGCTACATTCGACTATTAGGCCAACATTTAGGATATAAGCCAGCTGTGTCGAGTTTCTTTTAAATCCGTTCAGTAGTTTTACGTGATGCTCTAAACGACACACAAAAATACTAAAAGTTGTATATACAGAATTTGCTGGTCTAAACGAGTCCTTCTGACTTTTTTCTATCTTTTTCAAATTCATTGAATAATTTGACACCTCTACAAGTTGATTATATTGTAGAATATTTTCTAAAATGAAAGTTATTTGTGACTTTCTTACCTTTGATTGATTACTCAGTTTCTCATTTTAAGTGTATAATTAGAGTTAATATAAAATAATTTTCCCGAATATATCCAGTGTAAAGGCCTATGGAGTAATCATTAATTCAACTGTAGTTTATTTTTAGCTAAATATTACATTTTTTTTATGCATAAATAAAATTTTTGGTTCTGTTAAAAACTACATTATTTTAATTGTAGTTTTTACAAAATCGGGCAATATAAGTATTAAATTAATTGCTAAAATTTAATGAAAATTAAAAAATCATTTTTTTTACATATTGCATGAGTTCAGCAAACAAGCAGACGGCCCATTTGATGGAAAGCGGTTACCATCGCCTATGGACATTTGCAATACCAAAGGTGTTACAAATGCGCTGCTGCTCTCTTAAGGGAGACTGAGAACCTGGTCACTGATACCGGAACACAAATTAAGGTTGTTATGGCGGCATACTCTAGACCAGGGGTGGTCGCCATCCAGTCGAGCAAATGCCCTCCCACCTGGCTGTGGGTTGTTTAATCGCCTCTTACGACAGGCCACCCGGCCGCAGGAAATTGTATTCTTTCTCCGTTCTTGCATGGATAAAATAACGGATAATTTCTTAATTAAAATCACGTTAAGATAGATTGATCGAAATAGTTCGATTATATTCAGTTACATAAGTCATCACACCGGCGTATGTTAATTTTGGAAACTAATATGTTTTATGATATTAAAATTATGGCGTTGTAATTTAACAAGGATTAAAGCGAGTTTTTTTATCTGTTTAAATTCGAAAATAAAATGAACAAGCTTTTAAATATATTGTGTAGTTTTAATTATGTAGTTACGCAACATAAAAAAAATATATAATCATGTATTTTAACAAATTATAATCTATTTTTTAATCAACCATAAAACTTTCCTGCCTCCTGTACTACAACATAAAAAGTAAACCCTTTCATTGCTTACCATTAGAGATTTATATGACGTCGGTCTCTGCCATACCCGCGCGTACGTGGGATGAATATACAATAAACATTTATGAGGCAGATATAGGGTTGCCATAAATATGGAATTTCTGGAAATATCCGGTGATATATGTCTTTGTCCGGCACGCTGGGGAAATTCAAAACCGTCCAGAATTTTCACAATTTGAGTAAAGAAATAAGTAGATAGTCAATTTATTATATTCGGTGAAGAGATGGTGAGCGGCAGGGGAGAAGGAAACGCCCCTCCTTCGCACGGGTTCATTCACATACACTTTAGAGTGTTTTTATGGCATGAGTTCAGCTGACAGGCAGACGGCCCAAAGCAGTTACCATCGTTTATGGGCATTTGTAACTCCAAAGGTGCTACCAATGTGCTGCCGCTCTTTAAAGGAAGACTGGGACCTGGCCACTAATACCTGAACACAACTCAATGCACACTCTACACCAGGGGTGTTAGCCATCCAGGTGGGCAAATAACCTAATACCTGGCTGTGGGGTGTGTTCTCGCTTCTTACGACAGGCCGCCCTGCCGCAACATTTCGTGTTCTTTCCACATTCCTGCACGTTTCTTATCATTGTTTTATCACACAACGAATTTCCTCCTAAAATCCGGAAATTTACTCCGGAATTTTGATTTAATGATCTGGTAATACATTTTGTTTCTCTGGACTTTTATAGGGCGAGTCCCCGTGGGCGAACTCAACATAGCGATAGTAGAAGAGGTCTCCTCATAACTATCTTGAATTCCAATTTATTGACTTTATTTATCTATGATTTGACTTTAAATTTAAATGGAAGTAAAAGAGATACACCAACGAAGTTAATTTTTATTACAGACTTGTAGTGTCAACGAAGCTTTGTTCGCATTACGATGACGACCACGCGCCCAATGCTACTATTACTATCTCCTTAAAATCGTCGAACACTCTTGTCTCAATCGTAGGTTTGCTTCATTTCGGTATTCTGTTAATGCCAATGGCGTGCTCGTGGCCCGCTAATAAATAATAATTAACAATAATAATAATAATAAAATAGTATATTAGGTACTAGAGCATTGTTACAACGATAACAGAAGGTGCTATAAAGTTCTATTACAATAAAATAGGTTAAATCTAATTAATAATTAGGGAAAACTAGAAATAAATAATAAAATTAGTAGATAATAACACCTAAACTAGACAAAGCCTGTACTATAGGTGTTAGTGAATTAAAATGTTAGTAGCTTTTCAATATTAATTTCGGTTAACGCCATTTCTGCTAATGGTAATACCAATCTACTAACATTCCGCCGCGACGATATCGAGAAGATATTGTGGATTTAGTAGAATACGAATTTTGGGCGCAATGGAATTGTACTTTGAATATGTTCACAACGCCAATATATTGAAGCAGGAGAATTTGGCAATTTCAACGGCGGAACATATTTTTTTTGCTATATTTTCTATCCCACGAAAATGGCGTCATATACATAATCATGTCATCGTCAGCCATTTGCAGTCCACTGCTGGACATAGGTCTCCCCAAGACGGCTCCACTCATCCCTGTCCTCTGGCTTCCTCATCCAGCGCCTACCGGCGACCGTGCTGGAGGGCGTCCGACACTACGTTTGCCGAGACGCGGTCTCCACTCCAGGACTCGTCTGCTCCATCGGCCATCGGTCCTGCGGCAGACGTGACCGGCCAATTACTTCTTCAACTTGATAATTTTGCGAGGTATGTCGGTTATCTTTTTTCTCTTACGGATATCTTCATTTCTAATTTTATCCATAAGAGAAACACCCAACATAGGTCGCTCCATAGCCCGTTGAGCGACTTGGAACTTGTGGACCAATCCTGTCGCGGCTCCGTAGGTCAGGACGGGGACCTACCTGCTACACATAATAAGCATCCCAATTGTTGATTTGGGACATAAGATAGCTGTGTTGTCGGTTTTCATATGCATATTACCAAACCGTAATATTTACCAAACTTTATCCGTGCAGGAACGGAGCAAGAATTTGTTGCGCCCGAGCAGCCTGTCGTAAGAGGCGACAAAACAACCCACAGCCAGGTGGTAGGGCATTTGCCAGACTGGTTGGCTACCACCCCTGGTCTAGAGTATGCCGCCATCACGACCCTGAGTTGTGTTTCTGCATTAATGACCAGGTTCTAGTCTCCCTTATGAGAGCAGCAGCGCATTTGTAGCACCTTTGGTGTTGCAAATGTCCATAGGCGATGGTAACCGATTTCCATCAAGTGGGCCGTCTGCCTGTCTGCTGAACTCTTACAATAAAAATAAAACCGACAATAACCGACTATAGCACGCACACATACAAACACATATACACACACCCACACACACACGCACACACACCCCCACACACACACACACACACACACACACACACACACACACACACACACACACACACCACACACACACACAGAGTCACAGATACACACACACACACACACACCCGCACACACACACACAGTCACAGATTCACACACACACGCACACACGCGCACACACACACACATACACACACACACACACACACACACACACACACACACAGCCACACACACACACACACACACACACACACACACACACACACATACACAAACGCACACAAGCATTTTACATAGTTTATATTTAAGTTCTTATAATGAAATTGTGTTGGTTGCCGCGATACAGACCTACTACTACCTGTGCGCAGAAGGTTTGCCGATAGCCTCAGGATGTCACGCGTCGATGGTCTGTAGGGTTGACAAAAAAGGTTACATAAATAGTTGTTGCAATAAATTTATTATTTTAATTCTATAATAGTAAGTACTCATCGGCGAAGCTTCTGCGCGCGGCTTATAGAGTCCAGTGCAGCAATCGCTGCCAAAAATATAGTCTTATTTTTAAGTAATATAATTAAAAATGTATTATTATCATAAGTTTTAGATATAATTATATAAGCCCTAGGAATAAGTTTATATAAATAAATGAATTATTTGAATTTCAATTCAGTTCAGTAGTTTTCATATTGTTACAATTTGGGCCCTTCATATTTGTTAACAAAGCACATTTATTACCCGTCGGTGTTTGAGCTAATAACAATGAAACTCTTTTATGACCGTCTTTTTTTTACTTTGTGATTGGAAAAACAGCTCATTGTGTTTTGTAATCTTTATGGTAGTCATTAGCCAGGTGTAATTCTTAGAAATTCAGTCCACGCGGTCGAGCAGATATATTGTATTTGTACAGTATAAACTTATAAAGCAATGCCCCAAGGGAGAGGCGAGGCAGTCAAGCGATAACCACAAGCCAGGTAATCTATATGGTGACAGACTTTGAGCGTGTTATTGAATCGTGCATTACGTTTAGACTGGTGGTGTTCAGTTATATTTGTATCTGTGTTATACGTGTTTATATGGTTCTAATAAATTCTGTAGTAATTCTAACTGAATTTTAATTCGAGTTTTGCAACTCGTAACAATATGATGTTTTAATAAACAAACAAAAGTTGTATTTTAAAAATGTGCTATTTTTATTATTTTTAAATTAATTGTACAAAGTCCAAACTGTTTGCAGTCCAGATTGGCTATGGCAGATTTGGATTTTATACTTGTATCTTCCGAACCCTGGAAGATATCGAAACGAGACATAGTTGAAGTTAAGACAACATTGAGTAATGTTGTCTTAACATTTTAAATAAAACCCCGAAACCAATTCACGGCGAACTTTAAGACTGACAGACTAAAATCCTGGTCATCTATGTATGATAAGGTGTTGTATAATAACTCTCACTAACAGTTGTATATGCAGCCGTTTCCACTGGCGAACCGGCTGATTTGGTGCGTTAATTAATTGAAAAATATGTAGCTAAAGTATACCATTCTTGGCATCATGGCATATTGTTTATTTTGTAGCCATAAAATCTATTGTTACATGCCGACAAGAGTGAATGCACACCTGCCTGCCATAAAGCGCAGTTTATTATTATCCATTTATGGTAGGCAGTGGCCAGGTGTGATTCTAGGAAACCTTGTTTACCCGTTCGTGACATATTGTAAGCTGAGTATAAAGGAATGCCCGAACGGAGAGACCGGCAGTCAAGCGACGATTACGATACGAGCAAGACGTGTGTACATTCGATGAGCTATATAGTGACGGATTTTGCGCGTGTTATTGAATCGTGCAGTTTGTACTGGTTGTGTCCAGTATTATTTGTACCTGTGTTATACGTGTTTGTATAGTTCTAATAAATTCTACAGTAATTCCAACGGCATTTTAATTCGAGTCCCATAACTCGTAACAATATTAAGATTTCTTAATTTCTTGAATTAATTGACAGAGTGTAAAATACTATGGGTAACAATAGAAGAGTTTTAGTTCACGCTACAACTAGCTCTCTAATTTGCTTTTTGATTCTACGACGACCTCTGTGGATGAGCGAGCTGTCTTAGTCTTTTTTTTATCCAGGGGAAATCCGATTGAGGACTAAGCCGCGACAGGGGCAGGACCTTGGGGGGATAATTCGCGACCTAGTGTGGGATTCGCCAGATCGGGGGTGGCACTAGCATGGCCAGTCAGAACTGGTGCCACGCTATTGCCACTCCCCGGTTAGGGATACCCACTAAAACCCCTGGGTGTTCCGTCTTTCGCCTTATGCCAGGGCTACGGGTATATGACCTAGCCTCTCCGCAGCCCTGGCAGGCGTGGACCCCCCTCGCGAGACCTCTTCCATTGCCGGGGGACTTATCCCCCGGCACCATCATGCTCTCTTGGCGTGGGGCGGTCTGTAACTCGCCCCACGGGAGGAGAGGTGAGCGCGCGCGGAACACTCGCGCCCCCATCTCGACGGCATGTGCAGGTGAGTGAGAACCCCTATAACCCCAAGAGGCAGCGAGCTGTCTTAGTCGGCCGAACTCGCTGAAACACAGATCAAATCAAATCAAATAATTTATTGCATAAAACCATGGTTATCCAAATGGTCTTATTATTTTATACTGATCACATGTTCTTTACTGGTTGGGAGTGCAATTTTTTGAAACTTATATTATGTAGGTACATACTTGTTTCAATATTTATTTGGTTTTAATTATTATTTGTAATCTTATAATTATGTATAACCTTAAATTTAACAAATACTAAATGATACACAATATAAATTTAGATATTGATGGAACTATAGGCGCGCAACCTTTGCCTCCCTTTGTTTTCTACTCGTCATCGCCCCTTCCATTCGTTCCTCCGCGGCCTGCGACATGTATTCCCACAGATATGTTCCTAATGATAGTAATATGGTACAAATATTATAAATATACTAGCTATACCAGGCAGACGTTGTCCTGCCTTTAAAAAATAAAAATCTAGAACCCGATTCCAGCGCCGTCTACTGGGACCAAATGTTAATCTAAACTATGCTCAAATCCACTTGAACAAACAAAAAATTTCATCAAAATCAGGCCCACCATGAGGAGTATCGCGGCGACACCTACTGAGTCCAATCGTTAATTTAAACCATTCCGGGACAAACTTGAACAACAACAGAAAATGACCTAAATTCTGGTACCCGATTGCAGCGCCATCTACCTGGTTTAAATTTGAATCTAAATCTTCCTAGTAGAAGTAATAATTAAAATACTAATATCGCTATTAAAAATAGTGGTTAGTGGTAGAAGGATGAAAATGTTGGGGTTCTATTTATTTTTTAATGTCGAATCATAATAAAATCAAAATAAAAAAGTTGACAAAACATAAAAAATAAATATTTAGGGGTGGGTCACCCTTATCATTTAGAGGTATGAAAAATAGATGTTGGCCGATTCTCAGACCTACGCGATATGCACACAAAATTTCATACAAATCTGTTCAGCTGTTTCGGAGGGGTTTGGTAACTAACACCGCGACACGAGAATTTTATATATTAGATTTAACCACTTAACATTGTATCTTGTCACCTATATTTAAAACTTATCATTAGGGACTCCGTTACACTGTAGTAGCTTTTTAGTAGTTTTTTTAATTGTTATTTGAATCATTTAGTTTTCAGAGCTTTCAACTCTTTTGGGATTTTATTATATATTTTTGGGGCCATGTATATATAGTACACCCTTGTACAGTAAAGTTGTTTTTGCAGGGTGGATACACAGTTTGTCTTAAGGAACGCTCAAAACGCTCCAGGTTTGATTCCTGGGATGGTAAATTTCGGAAACGAGCTGCGTGTCTGGGATCGGCCCCAGAGTTGTCCGTTGTATATTACCCATAACACAAGCGTCAACTGGCTTCGTTCGCGATCAGCTTCCTTGCGTAGCGGTCACGAATGCGCTCCTCACATCTATCTAATACAATTTTTCGCGCTTTTTTACCTGGAAAAGCGATAAATTGTTAGTTCTGTGTACAGGTGATAGTGTACTAGTGTTTGTTCGTTTAGATTGCGGTGCGGAAAGCAGTTTTGGCCGGTGAGT
Organism: Dendrolimus houi; assembly: GCA_039645545.1. Taxonomy (NCBI): domain Eukaryota; kingdom Metazoa; phylum Arthropoda; class Insecta; order Lepidoptera; family Lasiocampidae; genus Dendrolimus; species Dendrolimus houi. The sequence continues at coordinate 533,191 of CM077133.1, forward strand.
CCCATTTCTCTCTCCGCTTGCTAGTGTCGTGCGCAAAATCAGTTGCGCGCGCTTTTGTAACGGTTTTTGTGTGTGTAGTGTTTTCGCGCGCCTTTCTGGTCTCCTCTCGGGTCAGGGCCTCCAGTAATGGACGGCCCAAGTACCCTGAAGGCCCCCAGGAGCCGAGTGTCCCGCGCAAGCGGGATCACAGCGGCTCCAACAATGGATGGGCCATGAAAGAGATAGGGGAGACGCGGGAAAGAAGTCTTCCCTGGTTCGTCGCAGCCGCAGCGCCGCGGAACCTCGTCTCGGGCGCCCGGGTCCAGCCGTTGTCACGGCTACCGGGCTGCCCGCTTCGATAGGGGGTGCATCGGCGGTGGTCGACCTCACCGCCGCCGGGCCCCGCGATAAGGAGAGCGCGACGATGGGGCCGCCTTCGGCTCCCGCCGCGCCTAGGGTTCCCGCCATGCGTGCCGCGCGCAAGAGCGCGGCACACACGGCCGTAGGTAGGAGGTGGTGCTCGCCGCGAACTCGGCCGTTCTCATGGCCGTGAGCGCGGCGAACGCCATCGTAGAGAATGTCTACAGGGCGCAAACGCCACCTGCACGGGCTTCACCTGTGCAGGGGCCAAGCGCCTTCGTGGACCACGTAGACATCGCGCCGTCGGGCAGCGTCCCAGATTCGCTGGAGTACGCACTCGACGACGCGATTCGCGTCTTCTGCGGCCCGCACGCCGAGGCGGCTGCATGTGCGCCGACACCGGTTAGTTCGGTGTACACAGCGGCCGGCTCAGCGACAGCGGGGGGCGATGGCCCCACGACGGTGTCGACTAGCGCGCGGGCTTCACCCGTGCCCTCGGCATCGGCTTGCGCACCGGCTTCACCCGTGCGCAGCGTGGGGACGACCGCCCCGCGACACCGGTTGCCGCGCGGGCTTCACCCGCGCCAACGACCGGGGTCGTTGTTAGGGGATGGTGATATAGGTGCGGTGGCGGCGATGATGTTGTCTTCTTTCCCTACTGGGACTGTCGCCGCCACCGCTTCGTCCAGCTTCGTCCCCGAGTCGAGGCAGCGGTTCTGGGACCGCAGCGCCGACTCGGAAAGCACATCGGGTGCTTCCACGCCGGCGCGGGCGCGATCGCCGCTGCGTCGCACGGGCGACGCGACGGCGAGCGTGCTCGGCGGGTGCGGAGGCCTACCTCCGCACCGAAGGGGGGGAAAAGGGTCGCAAGGCCAGGAAGGCCACTGCTGCCAAACTGGCCGCGGCTAGCCAGTGCGCCGCGCTGATAGGGGACGTACGTGTGCTCGGCCCTGGGGAGCTCCCGCCTCAGCGGCGAGCGCCCAGGTCGCCGACATCCTCCAGGTCGCCCAGACGTCGGGCAACCTGAAGGGCGCATACGTGCGCCGACTGAAGGAGGCTGCGACCCGGCTGTCGGACATAGTCGACACGCTGGTGACGCGGAATCCAGAGTCGGAAGCCTGGAGACTCGGCAACGAGAACTCCAGGCTGCGCGCCGAGCTCGGCGCCTTGCGGGAGGAGAACCTCTCCTACCGCAAGGAGTTCGAGCAGATGCGGAAGGCCATGAAGGCCCCCGCTGCGGATGCGGCCCCGGTTCCCGCTGTAACGGCGGAGCCGGGTCCCGTGCCCGCTAAGCGGAAGGCCAAGGCCGCCGCGGCGGAAAAAGTCCCGGCCCCGAGCCGGTTCATATCTCCGCCGCGGTCCCCAGAACGGTTCCGGCTACCGCCGCTGTGGCGGAGCCGGTTCCTACACCAACCGCTGCGCACACCGGTGTGGATTATGATATGCTCACGCATATCATCGCCCGCACGGTGGGCGCGATGTTGACGCTCGGCTTGCCGGGATTGAGGAGCGGCTGCCGCCCGCGCCAATTCTTCGCCCGCCGCTTGCGGCGGACAGGAAAAAGGCCGCGGAGACACAACCGCTGCCTAAAACGGCGGGAGCTGCCGCCGCCGCCCGCCGGGCCCCGGGGGAAGTAATTCCCCGGTACCGATGGAGGTGGTGGTAGCCCCGTCGTAGGGGTGGCGGACTCCCCACCGCCACCCCTCCCCAAGAAGAAGGTGAAGAGGGGGAGTAAAGCAGAGGGCGAAGAAGCTGCGCCGAGCCGCAGCTCTCGCCGCCGCCTCTGCTCCGGCGCCTAAGCCTGGGCCACCGGCCCCAAAAGCGGCCCCAGACTCATGGCTAAACCCGCGGCCGCGACACCGGCCGTCGCGGCACCCGCCGTCGCGGCACGCGCCGTCGCGGCACCTGCCGTCGCGCCACCATCGGCTGCGGTGGCCCCTGCCCCCGCCCCCGTTCCGGAGGGGGCGTGGTCCACGGTCGTCCGAAGGAAGAAGGGCAGGGGAGCGGGGCGGAAACGCCCCGCCCCCCCTCGGCGCAAGCACCGGCTTCGCCATCGGGGCGGAAACCGGCGCGCAAGCCACGGGCTACGAAGCCCGTGGTATTTCAGGAGCCGAGATCGGCAGCAATTATCATTAAGTTGCTGCCGGAATCGGCCAAAAACGGTATTGGCTACCGGGAGGTCTTCGCGAAGGCCGCCTCGGTGGTCAATATCACCGAGCTAGGCCTCAGAGAGGGGCTGAAAGTGACGCGGACCGCCCGGGACGCTCGACTCCTGGACTTCCCAGGACCCGAGAGCGCGACTAGGGCGAACCGCGTCGCCGAGGCCCTTCGAGGGGCGCTCAAGGATGGCCGAAGTCATCCGCCCCGTAAAGCGTGGGGAGCTTTACGTCTCAGGGCTGGATGAGTCGGCCACAGTAGATGGGCTTCGCAGTGCCATCGCCAGCGTGGGCAACTGCCTGCGCGACGATGTTAAGGCGAGGCACATCGGCATAGGACCTGGGGATGGGCGCATCATACGTGATGTGCCCCGTCTCTGCAGCCAAAGCCATCGCCGAGCGGGGCCACCTTCTGGTGGGCTTCACCTCGGCGAAGGTGGAGGCTCTGGAAGCCCGGCCCATACGTTGTTACCGTTGTTTCAACGTCGGCCACGGCACCCAGACTTGCCCGGACTCGTGCCCGGACCGGACCGGCTTGTGTCTCCGCTGCGGTAAGAGCGGACACAAGCAGCCGGACTGCACAGCCCGCGACCCCACTGCGCCGTCTGCGCGGCGGGGGCAAACGCGCTACCCACCCGACGTTGGCGAGGCACTGCCAGCCCCCATACGTCAAGGGTAAATTCGTCCACCCGAGGGCGAATAAACGACCGGCGAGTGGAAGGGGGTACCTATGGACACCTAAATGCCCAGTACACCCTTAACACTCTTCCAAGTTAATGTTAACCACTCCCCCGACGCCCAGGACTTGTGCCTGCAGGCGATGGCGGAGTGGCAAGCAAACCTGGCCGTAATAAGCGAACCTTATTACGTACCCCAGCCAGGAACTGGGTGGGGGATCTCGATGATGTGGTGGCCGTGGTCGCCAGAGCCGGATCTGGCACACCGCTCACCAGTCTCGAAAGAGGAAAGGGCTACGCGGTGGCGGAAAGCGGAGGTTACGTCATCATAGGCGTGTACCTCACGCGCAGCCGCCCCCTGGCGGAGTACGAGCTCGCCTTGGACTCCATTAGGGCAGCCGTCGGCAGACTAGCGCCGAAGACGATATTCGTCCTAGGCGACTTCAATGCCAAGCACCAATCCTGGGGAAACGCGATTACCGATGTTAGGGGACGGACGGTTGAAGACTGGGCGCTTCAATCCAACCTGTCCATCCTGAACCAGGGGTCGGTCCAGACCTGCGTACGTGCGCGGGGTGGATCGATCATCGACTTGTCATTCGCCACACATGCGGCCGCCCGCAGAGTGGTAGGATGGAGAGTGCTGGAGGAGGTGGAGACTCTGTCTGATCACTTGTACATCAGATTCGAGCTCTCCCCCTCGCCTAGCGCTAACCCTGTTCAGGGCCCCTCCGGCTCCCGCGCTGGGCTCTTACCAAGCTCGACGCGGAGCAGGCCGAGGAGAGGGCCATCATCGAATGCTGGACCTATCCAGCCGACCTGGGGAATCTGGAGGCGCAGGCTGAGCACATGCGCAAATCCCTCAAAGGATTTGCGACGCTGCTATGCCTCGAGCCAAACGACCGCCGCCGCGTACATCGGTCCACTGGTGGACTGAGGAGCTGGCTGAACTGCGGAGGGCAGTCCGCAGAATCAGCCACAGGCTCAAACGCAGCAGAGCGCGTCGTCCTCCAGACTATGTTGAGGAGAATGGACTCGTGGGGGAGTTCAGAGAGGCCAGAAAGGCCCTTTCGATCGCAATTTTGCGAGCGAAAGCCCGGGCTCGGGAGGAGCTCCTCGAGACACTGGACCGGGACCCTTGGGGGCGTCCGTATCGTGCGGCCCGCAACACGTTGCGGCCCTGCACCTCCACGGCTACGGAAACGCTCGAACCCGAGGTCCTCCGGTCGGTTATCGATGGGCTCTTCCCGGATCCGGGGATCTTCACTCCCGATATGGGTCCAATCATTCCCGACACCTCGGAGGTGGAGCCTCACTCCATCACCGAGGAAGAGTTAGACGTCGCCCTGACCGGCTCCGGGGCAGGAAGACGGCTCCGGGACCCGACGGGGTTCCGGGTCGGCTCCTCTTCCTGGCTGCCAAACACCTACGCGGCCAGCTGCGGGAACTGTTCGATGCCTGTATTCGCGCAGGCCAGTTCCCGTCGCAATGGAAGGAGGGCCGATTATGCCTGATTCCCAAGGGAGGCCGTCCTCCCAACGATCCGTCCGCCTACAGGCCCATAGTGTTGCTTAACGAGGTCGCCAAGGTCTTCGAGAAGATCTTAGCGGAACGCCTCGTTAAGCATCTCGATACTGTGGAGCCGGGGCTAGCACAGACGCAGTTCGGGTTTCGGCGGAGGCGCTCCACGTTGGACGCCTTCGAGACACTGCGATCTGTAACGGACGACGCAGTCCAAGCAAAGGATACTGTCCTGGCAGTTTCGCTAGACATAGCGAACGCCTTTAACAGCCTCCCCACGAGACGATCAGGAGGGGCTTCGTGCACACGGAGTCCCCGTACCTCACGAGGCTGTTGGGCGCGTACCTCCAGGACAGATACATCCTTTGGGAGGGCGGCGAGTCCGAGAATCGCGCGATAGGTCGGCGACGCGTCGCGTGCGGCGTCCCACAGGGATCGGTCCTCGGGCCGGTTCTTTGGAACGTCGGTTATGACTGGATCCTTCGGGTTCCGGTCCTGCCCGGAATAGGGCTAATCTGCTTTGCGGATGACACCCTACTCACGGCACGCGCTGCGTCATTCGCGGAATCCGTGGACCTTGCCAACGCCGGGCTGGCGATCGTGGTCCGAAGAATAGGTAGGCTGGGCTTGAAGGTCTCCCCGCGAAAACGGAGGCCATCATGTTCCATAGGCGGTTTCGTAACCCCCGCGGACTTGTCCGTTACAGTCCAAGGGGTGGACATTCGTGTAGGCCCCAGATGAAATATCTGGGGCTAATTCTTGATGGGAAATGGCTGTTCAAAGCGCACTTTGAGCAGCTAGTTCCCAAGCTCGTGAGGTCCGCAGGCGCCCTCTCTCGGCTTCTTCCCAACGTGGGGACCGGGGGGGGACGACTAGGAAACTCTACATGGGCATCCTTAGGAGTATGGCCCTGTACGGTGCACCCGTATGGTCCACTGCACTTCACCGCCATAATAGGACTTTGTTGTGCCGCGCACAACGGGTCCTGGCGGTGAGACCATCCGAGGATACCGTACAGTGTCGTGGACGGCGTCGACACTTTTGGCAGGCGATCCGCCCTGGCCTCTCCAGGCGGACGTGATAGCCAAAGTTCGGCGCTCCCGACAGGATGCCCTCGCCCGTGGCCTGGTCTATGGCCAGGCCGAACTCCAGGTGATCAGGACGCGGGAAACCGCGGCCATGATCCAAGCTTGGTCAGTAGAGTTGGAAAACCCTGTTGCTGGCATTGACACGGTGGAGGCGGTTCGACCGCAGCTGTTGCGATGGCTCTCGCGGAAACGCGGGACCCTGACCTTCAGAATGACACAGATACTTACCGGGCACGGCTGCTTCGATAAGTATCTGTGTCAGATTGCGGGCTGCTTGCCTTCACCCCAATGCCGCCAATGTGGCGCGCTAGACACGGCGTTACACACGCTAGTCGAGTGCGCAGCATGGGATACCTCAGAGGTTTGAACTCGAGACACTTGTAGGACCGATCGAATCGCTGGGCGATCTGGTGCAAGCCATGCTGCACAGCGACGATTGGTGGGTGGGTGCGCCAATTTCTGCGAGGCGGTAGTGTCTCACAAGCCGCGGAACGAGATAGGGAGAGAGATGGTAGTGCGCATGCGTCTCGCGGGCGCCGACGTCAGTTGGGAGCCCGAGAGGCGCAGGTATGCGCATGACCTCCCTCCCTGAAATACCGCTGCAGGGGCCCTCTAGCATCTAGGGAGCAGAGGAGTCTTCACCCTGTTGACGAAGTGAGTTTGCCTCTCCGGGGCATTCAAGCACTTGTGCGCTAGGATCGGTGTGGGCGTAACTACGTTCTGTATCTCACGCCTTTCCTGCCAGATATACAAGTCGAGTCTGTGCGCGTCAGTGGAAAGCCTCCATGATCAACAACGGTCTAATCCTCTAGCAAAGGACCCGGTATGTGCGAAATGCATTTCCCCGCCTTAAAAAAAAAAAAAAAAAAAAAAAAAAAAAAAAAAAAGCGTCAACTGGCTTAGCTTGGGGATATACAATGTGCGCGTGTGCAGTTCACATGCAATAGAAGTGAAACTTCAGAGAATATATTCACAGACAATTCTTATCTAACTTTTATTAATATTGTTACGAGTCGCGAGACTCGAATTAAAATGCCGTTAGAATTACTATAGAGTTTATTAGAAGTATACAAACACGTACAACACAGGTACAAATATAACCGAACACAACCAGTCCAAATGTTATGCAGAAGGTCGTAATTCCATAAAACGCGCAAAGTTCGTCACTAAAAGATTCCCGATGGTAGTACACATGTCATGCTTCGCTCGACTGACTCCTCTCTCCATCAAGTCATCGTTTTATACTGCACAAATGCAAATATGTCTGGCCGGCAAGCGTCGACGTAATTTTCTAGAAATCGTAATCCGCACACCTGGCTAATTATGACTTCAAACGGCCATAAACGAGTACAATAGGCTGTTCTCCACAATAAACAATAAATAAGTAAACAAAAGAAGACAATCATAAAAAAATTACAATTAGTTCAAATGCCAACAGGTAATAAAATACGTTTTTATAGATATGCAGGTGGATTTTGTTTTCGTCGGAACTTAAGTTGTAACAATGTAAATATACCTTTAGCCTACATCCGTCAACATATTATAATTCAAAATAAACTTATGTATCACTTTAAATTTTTCACTGTTTTAGTCTAAAATTATTATTATCAGTTTTGTTTCGGTCCAAATTGGACTTATGTTTAATCATCGGTCTTCTTGACTCTCTAATCTGTACTGCACAATGTAAAACTCGTGTCTCGTTCTCTCGCAGGCTTAGACCTGTAGATGTATGTGTTTATATCTTTTTAAGTAAGAACAACTTTTGTGGCTATCTCGTAAGAAGTAATACGTGAAACCAGTAGCATATCACAAAAAATACTCGAGTCTCAAGTTACATGTGTTATCTTTTTCTTAGTCGTGTGGGTAAACACTTAACCCATTTTTTGCTACGTCGGATAAACATAAATCTTCACTTTTTTTTTTCACCCGAGTTTTTGGGATCAAAAGTACCTGCATGTGGGTGGAACACGGGTTATGCATTTAGATAAACGCTAATGAATAAGGATCTTTATTTTCTAAGGCATAGTGTTCATATTTTATGATATGTAAAATTGACACTGAATTTTGTATGCATTTATTTAATAAGATTGTACATTTATTGACGACCTTAAATGTATCTGTTTAAGGTTCAAAATTGATATATTATAACTAAGATTGATTGATGAAAAATATATTTTATTCTTTGTGATTAAAGTTGATTTTCGTTTGAAGATTGTCTAAACAGCTGAAGGCCTGTATTTAGACTAGAATTGCACTGACCATTTTAAGGTGATACCTAAAGTAACCCATATCGCGATGAGCTAAGACCGAATTTAGCTTGTTCTTGAGGTAATTTTATATTGGTCTATAGAAGCAAGGGGCAAGGGCAAACGTGTTGCTAACCAAGATTTTGGTGTGTTGCACTTTTGTCTCGAGTTACACCCATACTCATAATAGTTAAACTAGGTTTATCGGCTCCTTGAAGATAAATTAAAAAGTGTTATTCACAATGGCATTATTTTAACTTCAACATGAACATATATGTATGACTCTTCAAGAAATGTTTTCCATTGAAAGTTAATTTGAATAACAACTTGAATGTTAATAAAAGGGTTGAGGGTTTGTTTTATAAACAAAAATATAGTAATTCAATATACTTTTTTCCTTTACTTGTAAAGGGTTAAATCCACTATAAAGCCGATGTCAGCTGATTAATGTTTGTCATTCTTTTGATTAATTCGATAATAAAAATATTTTGTGTTTTAATATAAATAAGTAGTACATAAGTCTCAAATAACCAACTTAAAAAGTTTATAATTACCATTTTAAAAATTACAAATTTACAATAAATATTATTAACTTTACAAAATGTTATGTCAATAAGAAGGCATTTTTATACAATCACTAGCTGTACCCGGCAGACGCTGTCATGCCTTTAAAAAATAAAAATCTAGAACCCTATTACAGCGCCATCTACCGGGACCAAATGTTAATCTAAACTCGAATCAACTTGAACAGAGTAGAAAAATAATTTTTAACTAAAGTACTTATATCGCTATTAAAAAATAGGGGTTGGTGGTAGAAGGATGAAAATTTAGGGTTGTATATATTTTTCAATGCTAAATCATAATAAAATATAAATAATAAATATATTTAGGAGTGGGTCACCCTTATCTACCCTATCCTATCTTACCCTAGGGGTATGAAAAATAGATGTTGTCCAATTCTCAGACCTACCTGATATGCACACAAAATTTCATAGAAATCGGTTCAGCCGTTTCGGAGGAATTTGGTAACTAACAACGTGACAGCAGAATTTTATATATTAAATATAAATATTTAAGAACAAAAATAATCGGTGAGTGAATAAATAATATGCCTGTTTGAGAAAGAATGCTTTTACGTTACGCTTAAAAGAATACCTTTTGTATATATATTCATCTTTAGGTCAATAGGTATATAAGAACTGTACTTTACAACATTTAAAGATGGCATTATTTTATTTTTTAAATCTTTCCTTCTTGTTGCTTCTCTATGTTTTCTTTCTTCTTGCGTCTCAAACTCTGTAATATTTTTTGCCAAATAATTGAGGACAACAAACATGGATTTGAATCATTCAATGTCACTGAATAGTGTCGTGTTTCAATTTAGTCGATCCCTCTAATATAAGCACTGTGCCAATAGATAAGCAATACTCAACTATTAAATGTTATATCAAATATCATATCACGTCTAATCTTTGATTAAAGTACAGATACTCAATACATTAATATAAAAATCAATAAATAGATATTATTTTCTTATTTTAGATTTTTAGTCCATCTTGATACAAATAAAACAAGACAATGTCCTAAAATTCAAGTAGAAAATTATCATTGTTATTGTATTTTAATGATAAACGTGATATAATAATTGACTTGATACAGAAAATTAATCTATTTTGATATACGATAATTAAGGACAAGATCTCAATTACGAAACTAATTGAAACATAGATGACAGATAACGTGAAATAAATAATACAATATATTTTTCATATTTTGTTTTTCTAGTTTTTTCTACCTTCTTTTTTCTTATTAAAGTTTAGTTTTATTGTGTGTTTAGGTGGTGCCCCTTCTAGGTGGAGGAGCGAGATGGAATGCTCCTCCGTCTCAATGGAAGATCTTCCAGCGAGGCTATTGTTGTTCCTCGCAGGCCTAGGCCCATCTATCACTGTTGGAAATTTGTATGTTTCGGGAAACGTTTGCGACCACTATTATTGCACAGTGCCATCTATTGGCCTGTAAGTGTGCCACTATATGTGTTTAGCTGGTTAATAAAGAAAATCTACTTTAGTATCAACTTTATATGTTTCTTCAGTTAGCTAAGACTTTTAAACCTCATTAAAAATCGCGTGTGTGATATACCGAAATGATGTAAGGAAAAACCATTTAATAAATAAATATTCGCTAGACAAACAGACACATTGTATATCCCCAATATAAGCAACTTACGCTGGTGTTATGAGAAATATATAACGGACAACTCTAGGGCTAATCCCAGACACCCAGATCACAGTAAATAACGGAAAGTTTGTTTACGACATTTACCATATCAGGAATCGAACAAAGAGCCTCTTCGTTCTAATAAGCTTTGCTGGCTAAGACTTATCCCGCTCATCCACAGAGACCAAATCAAGTTAAAATTAACTTTAAAAATTAGACACTGATGTAAATAGGGAGAGGGAACGTTCCCTAAAAAACTAATCGCCTTGTTCGACGGCAAAACGATTGTTTTCTAAGCAACTTCTTGCTGCGTGAGACTGCTACCAGACTCTTGAAAATACCTAATAATATTGGCAGATTATTGTCATAAGTAAAGAAATGGTCCCAAGTGGAATATACCACCTAAATCGTCGAGGTTAGGGCCAAATAAGATGACAACACACCGTCTCCCTCTCCCCAGTTCACTCATGTACTGATTATACGGCCAGGTATGGACGGTCTATGTTGTTAATTTGGCATCATTACTTGCGAGAATACAGTCTTGGTAGCTTAGTGACTAAGGCAACCGCGTATCATTCCAATGAAGTGAGTTCAAAACAAGCATCAGTTGAGCAATTTTTTTGACGTATTTTGCATATTAAAACATACTAACGGTGAAGGAAAGTGTCATGACGAAACCTAAATAGAGATAATTCTGTGTTCTGTTCTGTGAAATGCTCCAATCCATCTCTAATCATTGGGCTCGAGCCCAACATAGGCATGTTCATGGGTTTATCTTAACTTATCATATAAATACGAATGTGAGTTTGTATGTTTGTTTGTTACGCTTTCACGCCTTAACTGCTCAATTGATCATCATGAAATTTTGCATTCACGTTGTCAGGGGCACAAAAAAAGAAATAGGATACCTTTCATCCAGAAAAAACACTGTTCTCGAGGGATAAGAAACAAAACTAACATGCACTAACAAGCTTCATGTTGCCATGACGATTTCTTTGTTCAGGATAGCATAGGGTACCTTTCATCCGGAATAAATGCACTGTTCCCAAGAGATCTTAAAATCTAAATGCATTGACAAATTTTAGATAAACGCGATAGAAGCCGCGGACGAACACTAGTATTATATAAAACAAGATGTCTGTATATACTTCTCAGCAGGAATAAAACTTATTTCACTACTTCCAAATTCAAACAAAGCGGTAAATCCTTAATCTAAGTTAGACATAGTTTATTCATACTGCAATAGTTAAGTCACATAGACTACTTGATCCAGAAGAAAAAGCCACCTCAAGGAAATTGAATACAAAAGCTAAATTAAATATTACAAGTTCTAAAAACTTTCTGTAATCCAAATGTTTCTTTAATAGCGCCCTGTACTTGAATTAAGTGCTCATCATCCATTCGCCAGCATGTTTTTCTCTTTCTCCAGATCCAAGTTTTAAAGTAAAGTCACTAGAACTCCAACACGGACTATTATTTTAATTATCCTCTTTCAGGATGTACCGACAATCCTCCGCGAAAGTTTAAAACGGACGGGTATTTGCATAAATAGGGATTTGGCAGTTCCAACGAGGGTGGGGACAGATTCGGGGAAGAGGAATGGAGTGGGGACAGCCCCCGGGAAGGGGACGGGGCAGTCAGGGGAATGGGGAGAACCCCTAAGTTGGCCCCGAAAGCTGATTGCGACCTTAGGCTCTAAACTAATGAAACAGAGATAATTTTTAATTAAACCTTAGACACGCTTTGCTTTTAGGGCTTTTAAATAATGCTTAGCATTTTTAGAGCTTCTAATTGGTCTTTTGAGTGTGACTCGGATTTAAGACGTCAATTAGCAAATTAATAAACTCAGACACTCATATACGCCATCAGATATGAGAGTATATTAGAATGAAATAGGTTCTCGGACTCCTAAATTGTACTTTACTTACAAATAATGCAAGAGTCTCCAAGTCAGCGTGCTCTATCTTATCAGGTGAGACTGTCTCAGTGATCTGTTAACTACTTTTTTTATTTGGCTATCTTAAAGATACAAAATCAATAAAAGAAATCAATTTTCGTTAGAACTATGCAAGAGACGTTGGCACTCTAAGCGTGTTCTACCGTCTGTAAAATGGGGAGTGTTCTGATAAGCTATTTGCTTTGGTGCCTTCGTCGCCATTTTACCACCGCATTGCAGCAGATGTCCAGGGGCGACGGTAGCCACTTGCCATCAAGTGGAACCGTTTGCCAGTTTGCCTACAAGTAAATATAAAAAAGCTTGCATTTTATCAGAATTTTACATTACGTAAATCAAAATTTGGAGAGTTTGAAAGCAGATCCCTCTGTATAATGATTTCTACTAGAAACTTTTGTTAAGGAACATCGATATAAATGTTTAGGGCCTGTCTAAGGATATCCGTGCAGGAACGAACAAATAATACTGTTACAAATTTGTGGAATGTGAATTAAAAATTGCCGTCGGAATTATCACAAAGTTTATTAGAGGTATACATATGAATTCACAGTTGTTACAAGTACAGACGAATACAACAAAACCAAACCGTAAAGCAGAAAATCGTGACAATCGTAATAAGATCGCGTAAAGTCCGTCGTTATAAGATACTCGCTTCGAAAGTACACTAGGTAACGCCTCCAATTGAAACACAACTAAGTCAGTCCGATGGATAGGATAGTCCCCCATAGCCTCCTAGCGACATGCCCACTATTTATTTAAACTATTACCTTGTAAACTTAATGGTTTCTAAGAATGTACAACGAAATGCAAACAAAAGGATTTATGATATCTTACCGAGAAGCGTACAGTAGGATTACATTGTACGCTTCTCGGTAAAACGTCATGAATCCTTCTTTCTTTTGTTACGCGAACAATTACTGAACTTCGAAGGGGTAATAAAACTTCTGTAAAGGATTAGTATCTGGTTCGCAACAATACCAAATACTGCGAAGGAGGAGCTTGTCGTAAGAGGCGACAAATCAATCCACACAGGTGGTAGGAGATTTGCCCGTCTGGATAGCTATCATCCCTGGTCTGGAGTATGCCGACGTAACAACCTTGGTTTATGTTCATCAAAAAGTTGGCATCAGTTGCCCGGTTTCAGTTCCCTCTTCAAGGACAACAGAAACTAAACTAATACGGAAAGGAGGATGATTTGAACAGACACTTTAAAAGTAACACGATATAGTAAGTATTGTTAGTATATGACATTGGATCTTCTATATGCTGCTGTGGTACATTTCTTTCCTTTAAATTATGTTCAAGAGTGGAGAAATTTTAAAACTGTGTCTAGTATACACTATTATATATGAACTATTTCCAACTTCAGTGGCCAGGTTCCAGTCTCCCTTTAAAGAGAGGCAGCACATTGGTAACACCTTTGGTGTTACAATTGTCCTTAGGCGATGATAACTGCTTTCCATCAGGTGAGCAATCTGCCTGTCTGCTGAACTCATGCAACAAAAAAATTATATAAACGCAAAAAAAAGCTGCTATTTGGGGAGTTTTTTTTAAATGTTTTGAGGTCCATGAAAGAATTTCTTAAATAAGAGAGATTTAATTAATATACTTTCGTAAACACAGTGTTTCCAGGAAGCCATTTTTACATAAGTAGTGATGTCAACGTATAATAGTGATGTGCATTGTAACACAAATATCGAATTTATTCGATTTCCAAAATTTTTTTGGATATTATATATATTCATTTTATTGGATAACTATTTATGTACTATACTAGTGGTCGCCCGTGGTCGAAATTCGAGCTTAAGGTTCTGTTTTCAAAGACTATACTTCTATAATCACAGATTTCGCCAAGGCTACCCTGTTAATTTGACTTTAACAATAAACATAACAGTATATATGCGTGTGTGTGTCAAATACATGGTAGTGTATGTAATGTTTTTTTTTATTGATTTAATGTACTTTTTATGCATAATTAAAAAAAAAAATAGCAGTCTGCACTCCTTCTCTACATAAATTATAAGTGTGCGAAATTTCATACTTCTCCGTCCGCGTAATTTTCGTAAAAAGAGGTACAAAGTTTTTGCTTCACGTATTAATATATAGATTACATATATCTACATGTCCTTGTGTCATGTACTGAATTATAAATGTTATTATGCTATGTCTATCTACATACGTTATCAGAGATAATATAGTCTACCTTTAACTGTATAAAGATATATCAATTCTTGATAGATACGGAAAACATTAAGTAGGTATATGTCAAATTTGGCAATATTATTAACTGATATAGTCTGGTAAACAAACAGATTTCCGTTTTAATCGAAAGGAAAATAGATGTATTACAGAAAATATTCCGAGAATCGAGTTTGTTTTGTTGTTTACGAGTTGTGAGAGGCCTTGAACGCCAGGAGCCTCGTGTTCCACGTGTAACTGTAGAGCGCTTATACAAAAATAATTTCTTTATTTTACCTTTTAATGGAGTTCTGTAGGTAGAAATAGGATCTCATGTTTTCGTTAAGTCCCTCAGTCCGTTTGCCCGTCTCTCCTGTCAGTCCGTTTGGCCGTCACTCCTGTCAGTACGTCAGTGTGTCAAAAACCAATTACGCAATCAAATATAAGCATACATCTTATGTCACACCACATATCATCATATCACCCTTCACACAATCCATCCATCTTTTTTTGGTCTACCTTTACATTTGTATAGTTCGATGCAATATGGCGGCTTCGATATTAGCTGCGAGCAAAGGCGTGCGCAGGTACAGTCAAGTTGAGATTAGTTCGGGCTAATGATGTTTCTACTATTTTACCGACTTTAAAAAAGGAGGTTGTTCAATTCATGTAAATATTTCTTTAATGTAGGTTCGACAAAACTGTTTTGTTTCTAATCGGATTTTCATGATTCCTTTTGCTTTAGATTCAGTAGCATCAGGATAGTTCATATGAATCATTCATTTTTGTTGGGCACCATATACGTAACTAAAAAGTGAGTAAATAATTATTTTTTAGCAAAAAATATACCGAATTGAATTAATTAAAAAGCAAAAATAAGTATTTTCTACAACTTTGAAGTAGGTGTCTATAAAACATAAAAATAAAATTACCTTTTATGTTTTACTTCGCACCGACTTCAAGCTGTTGTAGAAAATAGTAATTTCTTGCTTATTAATTACTCTTGAAGTCGGTTTCTTTTCTTTCTAGAATTGTTTTGTTATATCTTTGAGTATTCATAAAATTAAGAATTACTATTTCGGAGGTATGTATTACCTATAGTTTATAGTTTGGTTCATGGAAAGTAATGTTGAGAGTGCTGGCGGCTGTTTGGTGCTTATTATATACGGGAGGGTTCAAGGAAAAATAATTGTTATTTATAATACTCGTGCGATAAGTTGATTTTTACAAACCAGTTTGTCAAAATCAACAACCGACCGAATGTCAATGAAACAAACATAAATATCAGTCAGAAAGTCGCAATTTTTTTAAACATTTTCAATATGATAATGACACGCATTTACAACAGCGATGTGGTAGGGGAATGAAATAGGAGGATTGGATTAGGGATGTAGGATAAAAAGTGGAAAGTGGGCCATCGAAACTGTCATTCATGGTTTGAAATGCAATTAGCTCAGAGTGACCGTTTCAAGCCGATATTCTGGGAGAGCGTGGTATCTCAGCAGTCTAGCCGGCCCTAAAAGCTGCCACTAAAATAATGATTCCAGCATAGCTCTGTCACGTATAAAAGGTTGTGTAGTGTTTTCTCTCCATCTTCGTTAGCCTACCACACTCCACTGCTGGTAGGACTCCCCGAGTCGATATCAGAACTGTTGCTTTCTTCGTTGTTTCGCTTGAACAGGATTCCTTCTCTGTGATGGATGACACATTCGTCTGTCAACGTGTCGATTAGAACGACATCCTTTTCTACTTCTCTATCCTTCTTACTTTCACAAACCTTTCTTTCCGTTCGTTTTCTTACCATGTGTACGGAAGCTTGCTGTTTTTGGACTAGTTTTTTATATCATATTTTTTTACGCAATTTAATTCCACAATTCAGACAATATAAAAATAAATATCTTAATGGAATAATAACAAAACACTTAACAAACAACAAACCGTGTGTACAGGTTTTAAAAAATGTAAAAAAAAAGTCATACGGAAATACTTAAGCGCGTCAGATATTAATAATGTATGTCACGTGCAAATTGTCAGATTATTGAAATGTAGACTTTTCTGCATGTAATTAACTCACCTTGTCTTAATCTGACGCGCTTGAGTTTTTTTAACGATCTATTTTTCTTTACTATTCTGATCGGCTGCCCTAAACGCAGGACTCTATATGCAGGATTCATATATGGTGGGGGTACTTAATAGAGTGCAAGGTTTCTCCTCTTAGGTTATTCTGCCACGCTCGTGTAAATCCCAAAACCCCCGCTTGGCCTCCTCTACTAGAAGTCTGTCTGATGACGTGAACATTGTATATTAACATAGTAAACGTTGGTAGAGGTTGGCGCTGATGAATGAAACCTGTGCGAGCACGTTATGCTTGCAAAGGAGGAGGCGGAGCTGGGAGCGTGAGCGCAGGTTAAGGCTCCGCTCCCGCCAAAGGAGGACACGTCGGCGCCGGAGGGCCAGCACGGACCTTCAGCCACCGTAAGCGCGGGTACCCCTTGGGGTATAGGGGTTCTCACTCACCTGCACATGCCGTCGAGATGAGAGTGGGAGTGTTCCGCAAGCGCTCACCTCTCCTCTCGTGTGGCGAGTTACAAACCGCCAGTAGTTTTTACGTGAACCCCGAACAAATAGACAAGAAATCTAAAAAAAATTGCATCATGATCTCCATTGTTTATATACTCTATTCCAGTTGTTTTTTTTTAATAGCTTCAATGTACAAACACGGCATGTTTAGAATTTCATAATATTATAGAAAAGCAACTTTATTATTCCCACGTTTCGGTCACTTTTCAGTAGCCGTGATCACGGAAGACAAAGATGTCAAGTGTCAATAGGTATTGTTAAAGTTTTATTTAGCCTACTTCTAACTTGTTTATTTTAATTATTTAAATTTAATTTTTGTTTATGGTTCTCAATTAAGTGCCATTTACACGGAGAGAGTTTATCGTACTTTCGTCGGCGATGACATGTTTACATTCAACTAAAAAACTCGCATACGAGTATGTTATACGATAATCGTAAGGTAATTATCACCAACCGTTTTGTTTAGACTACAACACAAATCGCACTGAGATAATCGCCTACGACTTCTCGACTTGTCTAAACTAGATCGCGGATGACATTTTTTAAAGTTCATGCAAGTATCGTACAAAATAGGTTGAACCGATTTGAATGCGGGACTTGCCTTTCGAGCTCGGTGATGTGCACGATATTTTGTTTACACAGAGACCTCTATATTCAATGACCTGGCGATTATCACCCTAACACGTACGATATCGTATGTTTAGTTTACATGAAAATATTTTTTTTCTTGCTTGCAACAATCGTATCTTCAATGCAAGAAACTCTCTCCATGTAAGTGGCCCTTTAGTTTGTGGGAGCCTAATTTAATTTACCACCGTTTTACAACATGTTGTGACTTGAAGAGAAGTAGCGGCGCAAGAAAGTTTTCAGCAACGGTTCTTTATATAAGTAAAAAGTCAATTAACTAGTAATTTGAACTTATAGAAAAAAAAAACAATTAGTATATTCAATTAACTTTTTCTATATAACGTTGATAGAACATGAAACTAGTTACACGCGCTACGAAGAAGGAATATTAATACAATGTTGCTCTCAATTTCTCGTGGAGGTTTCCTATGAAGAAGGAAACATGAAAAACAAATTAATTATCCACTTTCCCGGAACTGGCTACCGTCGTGAAAAACATCTATAAGTACTTAGTTATTTTGTAAATTTATTTCTTAGTATCGAATATAATAAGTCTATCAAATACCCAATTTAATCAAGAAGTATTATTATATGAGTGGAAATTTCTCAGCTTTATTACTTTGGAGAGCTTTTCAAGAATAAAAGGTAATTTCTGTGTTTTTTTTTTATTGCAGGAGTTCGGCAGACTGGCAGACGGCCCACTTCATGGAAAGCGGTTACCATCTCCTATGGACATTTGCAACACCAAAGGTGCTACAAATGCGCTGCTGCTCTCTTATGGGAGACTGGAACCTGGTCACTAATGCCGGAACACAAATGAAGATTGTTATGGCGACATACTGTAGACCAGGGGTGAACTATATCAGAATTATATAAAACTAGCTTCTGCCCGCGACTTCGTCCGCGTGGAATAGTTACTTTGGGCTTCTAAGATATTCATTGAAATCGAATGATGTAAATGGAAATTTAGTTCTAAATTAAATACTTGTGATGGATAACGTATTTGTTTGGATAAGGATTAATATTATGTTTATAAAAACACGTTCGCAAATAATGCATTATTTTAGAACAAATTTGGTTAGCATAAAAAAGATTATAGTGAGCCAACCTTAAAAGATAGACATATGCTATCGTGGACTTTTTTTTAGAACTTTTAAAGGGGAACAATTCTGTTACACATGATTTTTGCGAAACTTTCACTGTTTACGCAGCGCACGCAGCGGAAGCTCTCAAAAGGAAAAAAAAACAATTTTGAAACATTCTTCATTGGTACTCCGCTCCTATAGGTCTTAGCGTGATGATATATAGCCTTTCTCGATAAATGGACTATCTAATACTGAAAGAATTTTTCAAATCAGACAAGTAGTTCCTGAGATTAGCGCGTTCAAGCAAACGAACAAACTCTTCAGCTTTATATATTAGTATAGATCTGTGGAGAAAATTTGAGAAGCCGAAGAGAAGAAGACGGCCTCTGTGGTTGAGCGGGCTAACTCTCAGCTGGCCGAACTCGCTGGTACGCAGAGGCTCCGAGTTCGTCTGGGCGTCCGGGACCGGCCCCAGAGTGATTCGTTGTATATCACCCATAACAGAAGCACAACTTGCTTAGCTTGGCGATATACAATGCGTATGATTGTCTGTCGATTACAAAAAAAAAATTTGGGAAGTGAAATACAGAGTCGAGGAACCACTGGTCCTATTATTACATCAAACAGGTACGTGCGTGCTATTCCTTAGACACTTCCCTTTTAAATTATCCTAACACATTTTATATAATTTTGATACAGTCCACAATTATCTATAAAAACCAAGCGCCGCTGAAATCAAGTTATGTCAATTTTAACCGATTTCCAAAAGAAGGTGGTTCTCAGTTTGACTGTAAGTTTTTAAAAATGTTTCTTACTAGATTTCTCCATCAATTGTAGGCTGATTTTCATATTTTTTGTTTATTCAAAAAAGTATACTCCTGAAGTGTTCCCAATGTGACCAAGTCAGGATCTGATGACTCAGGGATCAGGATCCCAGGGAAATCGAGAGCAACCCGAAAAGTGCAGAGTGCTCTCTCTCTCTCTCTCTCTCTTCGAAAGATAAAATCTTTATATACGCGTGCCAGTAGTACAATGTCAACAGGTTCTTAAAATAATATTCCTAAAGCCATTCAAGCAACTAAAAAGAAGAAATTTTTTTTAACAAGACCAAAACCACTCGAAGATAAAATGCAAAAAATACGTATTTTCTACAACATCCTGAAGTTGGTGCATTTTAAAATTTTGCTGTTGTTTTTTATGTTTTACTTCAAGATGTAATTGAAAATATTTATTTTTTGCTTTTTACTTTGAAATCCGTTTGGTTTTGATTTTTAATATAAAGTCGGTTTTGTTTTTGTTAAAAAAGAATGTATCAATGTAATGTAACTTAATGGAGAGTAAGATATAGGAACCTGGCATTAGTTTGTCTCTGAGTATAACAAAAGTCGGCTTTGCCCCTTGGGTCGGCGAGACCGCTAAATTTTACGACCCACATAAAAGGGAAAGTCGGGGGATGGCACGTGAGAATTTTATGTAAAAATATCACCGTATTTATTAAGTTACGGACCTGCAACCCGATTTAGAAACATGTGATTTGTCAGAGAATCGATTCGACTGAAAATCGAATCATATAAACCTTAAAACGCTCACTGCGAAACGGGGTCTTAGTAGCCCCGTATCTGTCTGTCAGGAGGGACTAATTTAAATTTGGTTAAGTATAGAAAAAATATGAATATACATCTAAGATGTACTATTAAACCAGAGTTTATTTAATTGGATACCTACCTTTATACGGGAATACCTTAATAAGTCTCGTGCTGCAACAATGGAAGTATTAGTACAAGGTCTAAAACGCCCCGTACCGAAGGGAAAGTCAGTACAAATAAATCAGCACTGCTGTGAATGTGTTAATGTTGTAGTTTCACTAAAGTAGAAATTTTTTAAATGTATTAATTGAGCAGTCACCCCACCGGCGTACGCCTCCCCTAAACCTTACGCTTCCCTATCTTTAGCTATTGTCGTCCAAGCTGGTACACACCTGTCTGGAAATATGTATATCTTTACGTCTATATGTATTTTTAAAAAAGAGCCCGAGATAGATAAATAATTATGACGATTTTTTTTATAGCTGGACGTGTTGCTGGGCAGTTTTTTACCTCTTCTCCTTTAAACAGCGATAACACATTGCGAAGCGGTGTACATAGAATAGGAAGTAGATTTAAATTTTGACTTACATGTTATCCGTGCAGGAACGGAGAAAGAACATAATTTCCTGTGGCACTTTTTAGAAAGTCATGCAATCTTTTTTATTTATTTTTATTGCAGTAGTTCAGCAGACTGGCAGACGGCCCACTTGATGGAAAGCGGTTATCATCTCCTATGGACATTTGCAACACCAAAGGTGCTACAAATGTTCTGCTGCTCTCTTAAGGGAGACTAGAACCTGGTCACTAATGCCGGAATACAACTCAAAGTTGTTATTGCGACATACTTTAGACCAGGGGTGGTAGTCAGCCAGTCGGGCAAATGCCCTACCACCTGGCTGTGGGTTGTTTTGTCGCTTCTTACGACAGGCCGCCCCAACGCAGGAAATTGTATTCTTTCTTCGTTCCTGCACGGATAAAAATTAGGCAAAATGTGTTGAAACAACGCATATGTATACGCATGCTAAAATGTATATACACAAGATGTTACCTCTTGTGTACATATTTTTTAGCAATAAATTATTCATTCATTCACATTTTTTCATTACTATTTCAACCATTGTTATTTATGGCAATGAATACTAAATGTATTAAAATGAGTTAAGATAATAATTTGCGGATATCTGTCGTAAAGTGATTTAGTTGTCCTTACGATTTTTCCTTCATTGCCCAGATTCGATATAGATAAATTATAAGAGATAATAATGAGTTTATTTAGAGTATAAGTGTAAAGTAATTTTGTTGATCCTTTGTTAACAACATTTTATAACTAAACAAATTCCCTGTCGCGCTCCCTGACCCCGCTATCCTTTGCGTTCAGAAGTGTATTAACCTTTTCGCATTTCACGACAATCTTCAACTATATTCATAATAGTAATTTTCAAATTGTGTACTGTATCGTCGTGTGTGTACAATATACAATAACCGTGTACAATATCCGACTACATTCAGAATAGTAATTTCCAAATAGTGTACTGCTGCATATCTATATGTTGGAATAATATTTTTCTGATCGGAACATTGTGAATCACCCTCGAGAAGGGACTTGGGGAAAATTTCAATTTCCGCCTTCACCGGATAACGTTTTTTGTGCAAGCATAGATTGTGTAACGTTGTCTTTGCAGACGAGTTTAATAATAAAAGAGGTTCTTATTATATCCAACGTTGAATTTTCAATGTAGTTACGGTTGTTGGAATCAATTTGGACAGATCTGAGTGGGTTGAATTTTTTATTAAATAATTATTGAATGGTGGGGGGAAAATATGCTGAGAAATATGAGTACAGACATGATTTATGAATGCAAACTACCATTCTCAACTTTGGTTCCATTTCTTACAAGATACTTGAGTGATTTGTCTGAATAGAGCGTTTAAATTACTCGATGTAACGTTGAATATATTCATGTTAATGTGAATATGCAATCTTTACGCTTCATAGTGTTAAATCTCGGTTGTGTTCAAAACATCCCTTCGGAACTCGAGGTCCATTTTTAAAATTTTCTTTTAAGCTTTAAGCCAGCATTTGTTTTATAATAAACTAGCGGTTCGCCCCGGCTTCGCATGGGTATCTAAAAATAACTTTTTTTATTCAGTTCAATTACCTACCAAGCGAATTCAAAATATTTCCCCTCCCGTACGGCCCGTTCCCCAGTGACGCCTACATAGCATAAGCCGAGCAGGGTGAGCGGCGACCACGCAACCGTTTTCTAATATTTACATTTTTAAACTCGTGATATCTTTCGAATGGAATGTCCGAATTGAATAATTCAAAAAGTTATACAAAGGTATTTAAGCAGTTTTGAATATGAAGTAATTTATTTTGATAAGGATGAATACCAATATGTATAAATAAAGAGCCATTTCTAGCGGCGGCATTTAAATATTTTTTTTATAATAAAAGTTCACTTATTGTGGCATAACTATAATAGTCAGACATATGCTGTCGCGACACTTTTTGTAATTAATGATTTGTTCTGCAAAGTCGTAGTACATTATTTTATTCGATCATCAATAATTTTCGCAGCGTACGCGATTTTAGATATTTTTTTACACTTTGGGTTACACTATTCGAGTTTTAGTAAGGATCCCTAATTGTTTTGAAAATATAATATAACCTATGTCATCTGGGGATAGTGTAGCTTGCTAACAGTGAAAGAATTTTTCAAATCGGTTCACTAGTTTCGGAGGCTATTAAATGCAAACAAACAATCAAATCTTTCCTCTTTGTAATATTAGTATTGATAAGTTCGGCGTTTGACCACGATCACGCCTAATGCCAGACGATGCGGTCGAAGATGGAGCACGCTTACCTAGATGGTGCCTATTCACATGAGAGTTGAAGACACTTACCCGGGTTGTAATTTTCGGGAAACACGGACTCTGGTAGTGCATTCCACAACTCTGCCGTATGTAAAAGGAACGTGGAGGTGAAACGTTTAGTACACACTGGTAGCGTTCCCACTGTGAAACGATGGCGTAGACCAGAGCGCCTTGTGGCCCGACGATGGAATGGTGCAGGGGAACCAATTTCTTGGGCCTACCACTTTTACAGTTGCGACGGCATGGCTGGATATTCGTTCTCTATATAGCTTGCATTAGCGACGTATGCGACAGTGTCTTGATAAATTTTACATTAATTATCATATTAGATTTTAAATCTACTTAATTTACAGACCAGCAATTTCTAAACTTTTATGTATAAATAGAGTGTATCAAAAATTATTTTTTTTCCGTATGGCGGAGAATACTTACGTATACAAGAGACAAAAGATAAATACCACTTGCAACCAAAATATAGACCATAATGTCAGTGTTGTTTTATTACAAAACAGAAAATGGACGTAGTTGATCCCAACTTAATTAGTTATCCAGAATTAAACCCCTTTATGTGTAATATATCACCGAATTATGGCAGTCCCTTTATTAGGCCCGTGGACAATGGCCGAATGCAAATTAACGTGTTTATTTCGAATAGCTCAGCGGGGGGAGAGGTTGGTGGGGATCTCCCCTCTGTCTCCACTCCTTACACACATGATTCCACGATTCGATGACACTCCATTCGAATCGATTACACGTGTCCAGTCCTCGTTTCGTCTACACTAATATTGTAAAGAGGAAAGATTTGATTGTTTGTATTGAATAGGCTCTGAAACTACTGAACCGAATTCTTTCACTGTTGGCAAGATACACTATCTCCGGATGACATAGGCTATAATATTTACAACAAAAAAACATGGGATCTTTACTAAAACTCCAATAATGTAATCCAAGGTGTAAAAAATTTACCTAAAATATTCTTTATATCGCGTGCGCTGAGAAAACTATTGATGATAGAATAAAATAATGTACAACGACTTTGCAGAACACATCGTTATTTACGAAAAGTGTCGCCATAGCATATCTCTAACTATTATAGTTATGCCACAATAAGTGTTCTTTTATTTTAAAAATTTAATTGAAATGCCGGCGCTAGAAAAGGCTCTTTATTGGTATCTTGGTATTCATCCTTATCAAAATAAATTACTTCATATTCAAGACTGCTTCAATACCTTTACATAAATTTTTGAATTATTCAATTCGGACATTCCATTCGAAAGATATCACAAGTTTAAAAATGTAACTATTAGAAAAAGTTGCGTGGTTGCCGCTCACCCTACTCGGCTAGCTAGACAGCGCCTTATGCGATGTAGGAGTCACTGGGATACGGGCCGTATGGGAGGGGAAATATGTTGAATTCGCTTAGTAGGTAATTAAATTCAACACAAAATTTATTTTTAGATACCCGTGAGAAGCCAGGGCGGACCCTATTCTATAAACACAATCGAATAAAAATTACAATGCCATACAACACTTTAAGCCGTGGTAGCGTAATGGCTAGCGCACGCGTCCCAAAGTCAAAAGGCGCGGGTTCGAATCCTGGCCGGACCGCATGCACCGCTTAGGCAGTTTTCTGACCTATTATGCACGTTGTTACAATTACCACGTGCTAACGGTGAAGAAAAACATCGTGATGAAATCTGCACATCGAGATAACCGATGTGTCAAACCGGTTTGGACAAGCGTGGCGGGTATACTGTCCGTTCCCCTATAATAAGAGGCCGGAGCCCAGCAGTGGGACATTTATGCGCTGTTATTATTATTATACACAGCACTCTCGTTGCAGTTTGCGCTGCTGAACATATTACTGTGGCAACATCGCAGGCAGTGAGTGTTTACATGCTCTATACTCACTTCGCACAAACAAGGATTTGTTCTCCTAAACCAGATTACAGAGGCATTTGGAGGCCACTTTATTACAGCACATGTTCAAAACTCAAAACCACATAGCTAAGAAAGTTCTCTGCTCTGTGTTCAAAACCTAGTAAATGATAAAAAATTACATGAACTTTAACGACATGATAATGTCATTTTAAATCTATTTATTATTTTACTAGTTTTGCCCCACTCACTCACAGTCATATCTGAAACCCAAGGTAGACATTTTGCATAATTTGAGCACAATGACAGCACACTTACTCACTAGTCACTGTTTTAGCTATATACATAAATAGGTACCTTTCCTAACTTAAATTTATAGCAAACATGAACTTGTATTATGCACATTTTCATCCCTTAATAACATCTATATATATTTTCTTAAGTTTTCGTGACTTGTATACATAATAAAAGTATGTTTTAACAGTTTTATGCGCGGTAATTTATTTGATTTTTGTTATTGCGACGATGAATTATTAGAGCTAGGCATGTTTGCTGAAGAGTTTCTTGCGCCGCTTCTTCTCTTCAAGCCATAGCATGTTGCGAAGCGGTGGTAAATTAGATTAGGCTTCCATAGAGTAAATAATAACCATAAACAAAATAATTAAAATGAACAAGTTGGAGGTAGGAAAAATAAAACTTTAACAATACTCGTTGACACTTGACATCTTTGTCTTCCATGATCACGGTCACTGAAAAGTGGCCAAATAAATTACCGCGCTTAAAACCGTTAAAACGTAATTTTATTATAACATCTATATATATAAAACAAAGTCTTCTTAGTTACACCATTTATAACTCAAGAACGGCTCGACCAATTTTTATGATTTTTGTGTTTTTGGAATTGTCTTCATCCAGAATAGGATAATAAGTATTAAAATATGATATTTATCAATAAAAAAATTATCATTAAAAACACGTCAGTCACAACATCTGTCTCGCCATCCGATTTCGGCAATGGTGGCTGCATTTAAACTCATTTACATTTATCTGATTTAGCTGAATTATTTTTGTGTGTGTTCAAGTGGGTCCCGAGATGGTTTAGATTCACGAGTGGACCCGGTGGGTGACGCTGCTGGTACCTCTTTAAGGATGAAACCGATTTTCGAGAATGGTTTAGAATTCATCCTTTCCCAAAGTGGGCGATTAGGTCCCCTGGTGGGCGTTGCAGGCCTAAAGGGGGGCAGTAAGAGACCCAGCAACCCGTTTCAATAATCATTCTCATTGGCAGGTGTAGCCCGTAAGAGTTAACTTGAGACCTCAGCGCCGTTGTGTACTACCTACTGCGCTCAGGTCTCAAGTTAACTCTTGTGGGCTATAGTAAACGTCTCGTTTAGAATGAATGTTTAATCTCCACTAATATAGCTCACAAAATAATCAATTAATTTAATTTGACGTTATAGTGGTTTTTAAGTAGGTGGAAAAATGGGGCGCTAAAAATAATTCATTCTCAAAGTGGGCAGTATACAAAATAAGTTTGGGAACCACTGGTTTAGATTAACAATTGGTCCCGGTTGATGGCGCTGCAATGTTTCTAGATTTTTATTTTTCAAGGGCAAGACAACGTCTGCTGTGTATAGCTAGTATTTTTACAAGTTTTTAGTTAGTCTAACATAATTATGTGTTTGTGCTGTATTGTTCTCAGCTTTTTGGAAAAGTTTACCGATCATCAAAATTTCTTCAATATAACACTAGCTACAATAGCATACATATATTGTATTACCTGCGGTTAAACTTTAGTATCGTGGTAACTGAATTTTAAGTAGTGGGGTGCGGAGGGGGAGGTTGAGGAGGATTACTGCTCCCTTCTGCAACCCCCATGTCTAGGAGACATACAGTAAATATAACTTTTTTTTACTAATAGTGTACTTATTTCTTATATGTAAAGATGAAAAATACAGAAGAAAGGTAGTAAGGTAGGTCAATGTAAAAAACATTCAAAACAGTCTAAAAACGCAAAATAAAGCCCAAAAGCCGAGCGAGTGAAGCGAGTGTGCCACCACAGCGGTCTTTGTATTTAATTTAAATAGTTATCAATGAATAAATGGTGATCAGTGTATTCCTAAACACAAAACAAACTTTTTTATCAACAAATGTGACATAAACTTGTTTATCAAACGTATTTTTGTTTTTCCCATTATTCATTCAAAACTTGTTGGTGGTCTCTAAAAACGTGTTTCCTAGCCCCCATAACAGGTCTAGTTTCTATATATAAGGCGTATTTATACCCCTAAACTTAATTTGCCTTAATCTCATGCCACTCTGTGTAAAAGCTCAGCCTTACCTGCCTCTTTTACCGCGACATTGGCCAAATCAATGCCAAAGGCGTTGGAGCCAACACCAGCAAGAATAGAATAGAATAAATATGTATCTTCGACCACGTTACAATCCAAAAACTACCTGCTCAGCACACGGAAGTAATAGCAATATTTCAGTAAACAAGTCGTTTACCCTAAAAGCAACAAGGACTTGCTTAATTTTCGCCGTTGTTTTTGTAGGAACATTAAGTGGCGTGGCGACGTGTTGTCGGCTTCACTGGCGACCGCCGCACGTTGCTTCAGACAATGGAATATTCCCAAACTTTATAGACGCCTAAACATATTGTCTAGAAATTTTTGTATGTTTACGTAATTGTAGGAAATGCAAAAAGACAATAATAGATATATAACGATTTATTGCTCACCAGAATAAACAATTACAAAACAAAATGCATAATTACAATACTTCTTGACAAAACAATAAGCAACCTTATCGCTAAAAGGGATCTCTTCCAGGCAACCTGGCTTATAAGAGATACTTAACCAATCTGGCGATGTAGGTGGGGCAGAATACAATTTAAATATAGGTACATACTTACAGTAATTTATAAATCTAATACATACGTAAATCCAGACACATTTATAGAATACCAATATATAGATATATACGAAATAATCTAAATAAATATATTTATTAACATTATATATGACAAGAATTTTATATTAACATATTGGTTACGAGTTACGGGACTTGAATTAAAAATGCCGTTGGAATTACTATAGAATTTATTCGAACTATATGAACACGTACAACACAGGACAAATATAACTGAACACAATCAGTCCAAACGTAATGCGCGATTCAATAACACGCGCAAAGTCTGTCACTATATAGATTATCGAATGTACACATGTCTTGTCTCGCTGGTGACCATCGCTACAAATGTCAAATACAATATGCCTCGACACAATACTCGACCGCTTGGACTGAATTTCCAAGAATCACACCTGACAGTGATCACAATACAACAATAGGCCCTAAACGATTACAATACACAATGGGCTATTTTTCCAATCACAAATTTTAAACACAAAGTAAACCAAAAGAAGATGGTCATAAAAGCGCTTCAATGTTATTATCTCAAACATCGATGGCGGGTAATAAATGTGCTTTGTTTACAAATATGCAGGTGGCCCAATTGTAACAATATATTATAATAGATAAATAAGCAAATGTTTAAAATATTAGACATGTTTATTTAAAGACAAATAGTACTTTCTAAGGGAGTTCCGAAATGTAGGTAATGTTTTGGCCTCTCTGACAGTAAGAGGCAACGCATTCCAGAGCTTGACAGCCTGCACTGTAGAAGAGTCATCATAAAAGGATGAAGTGTGTGCAGGTGTCAGGATTCTACGATATGTATCTGAGCGCAAATTGTGAGAAGTGGAGAGGCGAAGGAATTCAAAACGTTCCTTAAGGGAAGGGGGACTATTGGGATTAAATACTATGTTATAAAGGAGAGTTAGAATGTGAGTATTCCGGCGAAAGCGAATAGGGAGGGAGCCACTAGAGCTTCTTACGAAATTTAGAAACATGGTCACATTTTCGCAAACCAAATATGAGCCTAATAGAAAAATTCTGAAGTCGCTCAAGTTTGGTGGTTTCCACAATATGGTTACTAAGTATGAGATTACTTCAGATGGAGCAGTAAAGTTATGTTAATTACAAACATAATTAGAAAAACAGTATGTTATCATGATACTGCTTCATCTGGGATAGTGTTATAATTATTGATCTTTCACGCAGATCCCTCTCCAGGGTGTTCTTCCTCTTTAAATTCAAATTCAAAAGTCAAAAGTTTTTATTCAAAATAAGTTCCACTGGAGAACACTTTTTGAAGGTCATATATATAGGTTAAAATTTAATTTTACTTCCTAGTCTATATATACCGCTTCGCAACGTGTTATTGCTGTAAGGAGAAGAAGCGGCAAGTAACTCCCCAGCAACCCGTCTAGCTAAATATTGTTTTTCTTTATATTTCTTATTCTATTTTTATCTCAAGTCCTTTTTTTTAATAAGTTTTATACAGAAGTATGTTACAGAATGACTTTTGAAGAATTAATGGAGTTGTAGCAAACAGTGCATACTCAATAAGACAGAGACACAATTCAAGGACAGAAAAATATTATTATAATTATAAATATAAAGACATGACGTATTTTTTTTTGCTGCAAAATCTCCCTATATCCCTTACAAGTATGGCAAGATAATAATACTCGTACAAAATACAGCACAAGAGGTTTATCTGTAATAAGGAGGTTGGGGGCCTTGAGGTATTATCTCTTTACCCTGGCTGGAACTCAGTGGACAACTACCGGTAACTGGGTTTGGAGCTGCTGGAGTCTTCTCCGCATGGCGATGGCTTCGCAGCAACTCTCGTTGGCCAGTCTGTGGCTTCTGGTGGCCTGTCAGCAGCTTTGTCGGTTTTGCGACCTCACGCCATCGCCCTGATTAGGTGAGCGTATGAGATCACGAGGAGTCGGCAGCCAGGTGCGTTGATGGTCTGATGGACGTGCGTGTAGTGGGGCAATTCGCAATTCGCCACGCCATCATCGCCACAAACTCCTCAACACTGGGTATGCCCACTACATGCAGATGTAGGGATGGGTTTAGCGCGTTATTTGTAATGCAATATTGTTATTAGTTGTTAATGACGTTAAATATCGACCGATAACGTATGTATATATTAAAACACTTCAGATATTTGATTAAATCACTAACTTTCTTCAGGGAAAACACCCACAGAGTTGTGACTAAGTATAATCTCGCGTGAATTGGTCATCTCCCTTAGGGATTAGATCAAATCATGGTTTTCGTCCTTTCCTTGCGATATATATATATATATATAATAGGAAGTATTCTTAATATTGTTAGTTTGATTAAAAACTGACAGGCCTACATGAGCTTAAAAAATGCGAGATTTCAAAATGTATTTGTAAATACGAAGGGACGCTGCAACCGTATTATATACTTATATATGGTGGGCAGCACGTCACCCTACCTCCGCCCTTCTCGGTGCTGAAGACCCCAATTACCGATTTTACGAGCGAAATAAATTGTCAGTTAAAAAAGATATCATGACAACATTTCAACCTCGGTTCAGTTTGAGAGGATCTACCAAATTGCCTATATTACATTTTTGAGATACAGCGTATAAATTGACCTTTCACGACCGTGCATATACGTCGTACCTGCATACATTTTTTAAAATCTATGTTTAAAAATATACACACAGTATTTAGCATGTATTTAGAAGTAGAAGTAGAATAAGACGTGGTCATCATCTGCATGTGCCATAGCTGTTAAAGTCCTATTTATAGGAATTATAGGAATTCAAAAGAAACAATTCAACACTTTTATTCATGCAAGTGATATTTTGAATTTCTCCGTACTTTATTCGTCTATTTGATGATTCAAAAATCGGCCTTTAGTAAGGGGGTTAAAAATAATGAGTATAACATTCTGGTGGTATTTTTGGAGCTCATTTATTTATTTACAGTAAACCCTCGATACTGTTCTGGAATCTAGTACCAGTCTTAACCTAAAAACAATCATAGTCAAGGTGGTGAAGTCCATCAATGGGTTGAGTTCATATACCGCTCGATTTTTAACGGAATTTACCTCCAACTACAATTCGAAGATAGAATCCAATGGTATCTTAGCATCACTAGTACTTACAAGCTTCACTAAGCTTGTTGTCGTCGTAACTATTCAGACACCGAAATAATGAGAGGTGTATGGAGTTCCCCCACTGACGGACTTCGCCATCCTGACTATGTACCTTTTCCAACCACTTATTTTATTTTTGACGTTTGCACGTCTATCAACAGCGCGTTCAATTAGTAGCTCACAATGCCCAAAATGGGTGCCCAAAATGTAACGTACAATTGGGCTACGTTCCATTAGACCACGATTTTTCCCGTTCCACTTGCTTGCCGGCGTTATAATCGTAAACCCAAGTGGAACGGTGGTTATTCGACCCACCTCTTGAAATGGGTCGTTGTGAGTGTTGTGTGATCGAAATTTATGACGTCATTAGTGACGTTTTCGCCACGACCACGACGACCGCGGTCGCCTTGTGGAACGGCTAACGGAGCATTTTGGGCGTTGTGAGCTACTAGTGGAACGCGCTGCAAGTTGTACATTATTTGACAGTAAATTCCACATGCTACGAATGTCATAGTTGTCACACTTCATTGTATCAGGCCACGTAATAGTGACGTTCTATGAGTCTCTAATGCATAGACTGTAAACTATCATCATCATACCTAAGGAGACGGTTGGGCTTCCATACATCGTTAGGCCCAGATCGTAAAAAATATTTTTATTACGTCGATATTTTGCTTATAATTGCAGGAGATTTAGTTAATTTGAATGAATTAATCGTGTTGTGTGTGTTTTCATATTATTGATTGTTGAAGTGACCTTATTTTTCAGATTTCTGAAACAAAGTATAACGTACCTAAAAGGTAACAGTGTTATTACTGAATGACAATGAGGATGAAAAACAACTTAAATTATGTTATCCCTGCAATTTAAGGGTTCCCACGATTATATTCTAATTAACTGAATTTAATTAATTAATTTGCCACGAACAATAAATTAAGTATATTTTGAAGCACACATAATATACGTCTTTAGTATAAAATTGTAAAATTCGCCAAAAACATCAAGTTCTATAAAGCATTTTTATTTTTTATTGCTGGAGTACAGCAGACAGGCTGACGGCCCAAATGTGATGGAAAGTGGTCACCGTTACCTATGAGCATTTGCAACACTAAAGGTGCAGTAACACAAATGGCACTAGTTAAGATATATATAGGTATAGACATAAGGCACACACTGCACATGCACTTCCTCACAACACCAGTATGTAACAGATACACTCTACATTAGTATGAGTTCAGTATTAAAAATAGAAAGTAAATAATATTATAAGTTATTCTTAAGGTACACTACAACATAGAAATCACTAAATTAATGTCACCTAAAAACTTTCATAGAAATTAAGTTGTAAAAAAGGGTACGGAACTCGAGTCCGTAGAGTAGTTAATAAAAAATAAAAAAACACTAGAGGTGCTACCAATGTGCTGCCGGACTCGTAGATGGGACTGGAAGCTGGTCACTAATCACGGAACACAACTCAAGGTTGTTATGGCGACATAGACCAGGGGTGGTAGCCATCCAGTCGGACAAATGCCCACCACCTGGCTGGAGGTTGTTTCGTCGCCTCTTACGACAGGCCGCCCAAACGCAGGAAATTGTATTCTTTCTCCGTTCCTGCACGGATTTATTTATACACAATTAGATAATCCTCTAAGGAGTGTATAGTGTTACGGTTATTTAGTAGCATAGTTGTTCTTGTCATGTTTCTTTTCAAAGTTATAATTAATTTTGTTATGTACCCTCTTATTTCTAAACGATACAATCGGCCATTTCCTTAATGGAATAATAATGTTATATTTTTATTTATTCTGGTGATTAGCGCCTGTTTTATATAGAGTAGTTGTCTATAATTTAACATAATTTTATGCAATAATATTTACCTCTAATATGTGGTAATTGTGTACAGATTATAATTGAAAAACTCTCAATTGTATATAGACGGTATTCACTAGATTTTATTTTCATGTTGGCAGACGCGATAGATTTATACTGTGTTCGGTTTATTTTATTGCATGTAAAACTTTGAGTATAATCTATACATATAATAAAACAGTAGAGGTCGAATTTCTGTACAATTAAAAAAATGCTAAAACCGAGTCAGGGGGATGTAAGAAGTGAAATAGAACTAATTTAGATTTTTTTTTAATTTTATGTTTCTCTGTTTGTCTGTCTGTCTTTTTGGACCGGCTAATCTCCGAAACGACTGGACCGATTTAAATGAAATTTTGTATGGTGGTAGCTTATATCCCTGGTCAACATATAGCGTACTTTTGATCCCGAAAAATTAAAGAGTTCCCGTGGGATAGTTAAAAAACCGCATCACGCGAACGAAGTCGCGAGCAGAAGCTAATATTTTATATAATAACTTATATAAAATATTACCTAAAATTTCCAAACAATAATGTATAAAATTCTTTTCATTCATAACCCTTTAATTAAAATAGTTTATCAATTACTTCAATCCCCTATAGGTTGTGTCAATTTGCTAAGTTTTGTATACTGTAAAATTGTTGGAGGGATGACTAGGTGTTCTAAAAATGCTTGTGTAGAGTATGGAACATATGAAAGGCGTAAGGTCTCTATATTATATGTATAGTGACCAGTTGCTGCTCTTCTATTACCAAAAACCCTTCCGAGTTGTTGCAAGTATTACAATAATCTTGTAACTTATTACATCAGCACACATAAACAGGCAATTAAATTAAAAGAAACCATAAAATGTATATATATATGAAAATAATTCTTCTTGGCAACACGAAAACGTGATAAGCACTCATTAATTCAAAAAAGTCATGCATAATGCATCATTTTGTATTTAAATTTACAGAATACTGTGGAAAATATTATAAATTAAAGTCGTAAACAAAAAAACTTACTCGATGAATAGGTAATTACGATTTAATGTTCATTTTAAACAATATATTATTTTTGATATTTGATGATTTTCATAATTTTTTTAAATTTATTGTATGGAAATGGTAGACCAAATAAGCCGCTTGCATCCGATTTTAATACGTATGGGACTAAATAATCATTATAACTATAGAAACCGTATTAAAAAAGCTACGAAATAAATATATCTCAACTATTTTCACTTAGGGCATTAAGACCATGTTGGAAAGAGATTAGTATACAGTCGATCATTCGCTATACTGTCATAAATCTATTGAACGTGTCCATTTTGTAAAATGAAACAAAAAATAAAAAAATAGTGGATTAAATCGGACCAGGCAGATTTTAAAAATACAACTTTTAGAATTTTTGTGGGTCTCTCTGTTAGAGCAAACATCACGTGATAACTACTGGGAGGATGTAAATGAAGCTTAACACAGAGCTAGCTTATATAAAGGTTAAGACTTGGGATACTTTTTAACCCGATAAATGACATTGTTTTCGAAGGCGACGAAGACGCTGTGGTCGCTCTATTTTTTGGTGACTTCTTTGCAATTGACTAAAATTTACTAAAAAACGTTGTCATAGCAACGCGAACGAAGTTTCGCTGATACAGCTAGTATACCATAAATAAGAATACTATATATCTTCTATATAAATAAAAATGAATCGTCGAAATATATGTACGCGCATAACTTGAGAACCACTATAGCGATTTTGATGAAATTTTTTTGTGTGTATTTGAGCGGGTCCCCAGATAGTTTAGATTCACAATTGTAACCGGTAGATAGCGCTGGGATTGGGTCCTAGATTTTTATTTTTTCAAGGGAGAACAACGTCCGCCAAGACATCTAGTTTTGTATATTTAGTAGAAATCCTTATTCTGGAATTTTCTAGGAACTCAAAATGTAGACATGAATGAAACCGCGGACAGAAACGTAGTCCTTTTTCTATGGTATAGCAAAAACATGAATTGAAACAAGTTAGTTTCGAGAATATTATTTGGAATGATGCTAATCATAAAAACTAATCTGTTATGTTCTGACTGGGTAATTTTTAACACAAAATATTCAATCTTGGTTTAAATTTAAAACAAAAAATATATTTATATGAATTGCTTTGTTGAACGAAAATAAAAATTTATTGTTTTTTTTTTTTACTTGACTTAAATGCAAAGCAAATGAAATAATTTGTATTAATAATCAAACGATTTTCCGATTATAAATGAAGATGAAATTAATGTACCAACACGAAAGTTTATTGTAGTCTTAAAACTGTGGCTGATCAAAGAATACTTCTATACCGTAGATGAATTCCTTAAAAATACGTCCTTGTCGTTATCATCCATATGAGGACAGTTTCAAAATATTGTTACGACCTACACGCCGACAAAAGTAGATTCACACCTGTATACCATAAAATCACACTTTATTACCTCTCCTCCTTGTGTATTGTAATCTTTTAGCCCGATGTGTCGCACTGATTCTAAGAAATTCGGTCTACGCGGTCGGGCAGCCATATTGTATTGGTGCAGTATAAAGCAATAGCCCAATGGAGAGATCGGCAGTCTAGCGATAGCCACAAGCGAAGCAAGACGTTAGTGACGGACTTTGCGCGTTTGATTGAATCGTGCATTACGTTTGCACCTGTTGTGTACAGTTATATTTGTACCTGTGTTATACGTGTTTGTATAGTTCTAATAAATTCTATAAATAATTCCAACGACATTTTAATTCGAGACCAGCAACTCGTAACAATATTATTATTATGTTATTTTTTAGCTCTTGACATAAATCTCAAACACTGACATTGTCCTTAAATGGTTATTGAACATTTTTAAAACTAAGTATTTAATCAATCATGTATTTTGCACACCATAAATATATGGTAGAATGTAATGTACTTTAAAATTGAATAACATCTGTAAGATACTACATTCTGGCAAATAAAGTTAGTAAATTGAGTTGAAGAAGGTTTTTTTTAGCTAGATATGTTGGTGGTGAGTGTCTTTTCACTTTTTCTCCTTAAACAGCGATAACACGTTAGTGAAGTGTTACTCATTGTATAGAGATATACTAGCTGTTTTCGGCAGACGCTGTCATACCTTTAAAAAATAAAAATCTAGAACCCGATTACAGCGTCATCTACCGGGACCAAATGTTAATCTAAACTCGAATCAACTTGAACAGAGTAGAAAATTATTAAAGTACTTATATCGCTATTAAAAAATAGGGGTTGGTGGTAGAAGGATGAAAATTTAGGGCTGTATATATTTTTCAATGCTAAATCATAATAAAATATAAATAATAAATTTAAAAAAAAAAAAAAATATTTAGTGGTGGGTCACCCTTATCATTTAGGGGTATGAAAAATAGACACATATATTTTTTATATATATATAAAAAAAATTCATGGAAATCGGTTCAGCCGTTTCGGAGGAGTTTGGTAACTAACACCGTGACAGGAGAATTTTATATATTAGATTACATTTTACTTGTAATTTATGCGTAATGTGGTTTATTTTTATGTGTGTGGTGCATCGATGATATTACCCCATCGGAGGGTGACGCACCACCGGCGAGAGCCCATGGCTCCATCGCCATGTAAGCTAGGCTCAACC
Source organism: Dendrolimus houi (assembly GCA_039645545.1). Classification (NCBI taxonomy): domain Eukaryota; kingdom Metazoa; phylum Arthropoda; class Insecta; order Lepidoptera; family Lasiocampidae; genus Dendrolimus; species Dendrolimus houi. Next base: position 569,754 of record CM077133.1, read on the forward strand.
GCTAAAGGGAAATACAAAATAAAACGATGAGATGTTGTACTCTCCATGTATTTACTTGCTTAATTGATTCAACAATAAATTTAAGACTATATATACAGAAATCCTAACTACTACGTGAAAATATTTGAAACCTATGTAATATTCTGAACAGGTCCGTAGATGTATTTTCGAAGGATTTCTGTTTTTTTTTTATTAACACATTTTGGCACGTACACCGACTACTCAGTTTTAACCTTGCTTTTATGTAGTAATAAATTAGTCCATGTACGTGACGTAATACGCACCTTTGAAAAATGTTCTACAAAGGAATTTGATTCGAATAAAAATTTAGAATATTTCGTAAGTACGCGGTATAAGTTGTCAAAGCCGTTTAGACGACGAAGGCCGCTGTATAAAGACTGAAATCAACCAAATATTATTCATTTGAGGTAGCGTAGTAGCACGAGTATTGTAATAATAGAGAACTCACAATGGACTGACTTGGGCAATAAAATACCATAAGCTGAAGCGAAACCCAGAACGACGCGGAAACTTCGAAGATCAAACAGACGGTTGGTATCACCAAAGTCAGCAATACAACGTAGATTTAAATTTTCAAATTCAAATACAAAATCAAAGGTTTTTATTCAAATTAAGTTCCACTGGAGAAAACTTTTTGAAGGCCATACATATAAGTTAAAATTTAATTTTTCTTCCTATTCTACGTACACCGCTTCGCAACGTGTTATAGCTGTTAAGGAGAAGAAGCGGCAAGAAACTCCCCAGCAACACGTCTAGCTAAATATTGTTTTTCTTTAAGTTTCTTATTCTATATATATCTCAAGTTGTCTTTTTTTAATAAGTTTTATACAGAAGTATGTTACAGAATTACTTTTTGAAGAATTAATGGAGTTGTAGCAAACAGCGCATACTCAATAAGACCAAGACACAATAAAAGGAAAGAAAAATATTATTATTATAATAATGACATGACGTACTAAAATGTTATGCTGCAATATATCTTCATAAATCCCTTACAAGCTTGGCAAGATAAAAACGTTATACAAAATATAGTATAAGAGGTTGAAGCGAGCTGTTATGTAAATGAATTTTTGTCATTTAAGTATTCTTCAATAGTGTAGTATCCCTTTTTAGCAAGATACTTTTTAATTTGGTTTTGAATTTAGTGAAAGGCAGATCTAACATTTCACTCATAATCTTATTGAAGAAGCGTATACCAACCCCCAAGAAAGAGGAGAGTACTTTTTGTAATCTCAAAGATGGCAATATCAGTCTATTACAATGCCTGGTGTAGAAATTGTGAATATCCTTATACTGCTTGTAGGCACTCAAATTATTATGAATATAAATTATATTATTAAAGATATATTGGCAGGCGACCGTCATAACACGATTTCCTTAAAGCATTCTCTAAGAGCCTCCCGAGGGTCGAGGTTGTAAATTGACCTTACGGCTCTTTTTTGTAAAACAAATATAGTCTCTGAGGCAACAGCGTTGCCCCATATTACCATAGTGACAATATCAAAATAACTAACATCTCAATCTCTCAAACTGTCTCTTCTGACCGCATTTAGGTCTATGAGTCTCAATTCTCAAATGTCGAAAAGTACTTGAAAAGTTTAATAGCATTTGTACGGTTCGTACAGCGTTTTGCTGACGCTGGGGTCTTTTAATATAAATAACGCTTACAATTATTTTGTGGCTGAGTTGCTAATAGTCTCGCTACTACTGCAACAATAAACCCTGAAACTACAAGGTGTATTTCTTCGCCCTACTATAAGAAAACACCAGCACTCTAACGGCTGCCAGCATCCACCACCAATAGCAACAACTACTGATGCAAGTGTACAAACAATAAAGTGTTTTACTAATTCCTGCGGCCGGGCGGCCTGTCATAACAGGCGTCGAAACAACGCACAGCCAAGTGGTGGGGCATTTGCCCCTCTGGATGGCTAACACTTCTGATCTAGGGTATACTGCTATAACAACCTTCAGTTATGTTCTGGTGCTAGTATCGAAATCCCAATTCTCCCTTCGAGGATGGTAGCACATTGGTAGTACCTTTGGTATTGCAAATGTTCACAGACGTAACCACTCTCTATCAGATGAGACGTTAACCTGTCTGCTGTACTCCAGCAATACAAAACATTTATTTCAGAAAAAATATTAATTTTAAAAGGAGAGGAGTTAAAAACTCTTAAGTCAAGTAATCAAAAAAATCTATCCGCGAAAAACAAAGCGTTCAGAGTGGTGAAAGACATTTATTGTCTTAGCAACTTTATTAGAAAACACCATCAAAAACGATCCTATGGTATCTTTTAAACCAAGATTCATCCTATACTTTAAATTGTTATACTAATTATAAGTTTAAACGCACATAATTAACCAACTATTGACTTAAATAAAAGAAAACGCGATAAATCCTTGTGAGTAGTAAGAAAGATCCTTATGATTTCTCAAGACCTGTCTAACGCTTACATACGCGTAAATCGTCTTCCGTCAGCGTTCGAATCACATTCTGGAATGAGACAGCAGTTCCTTAGATCAAAATCAATTTATTGACAAAAAATTGTTACAGAAATGCTTACATAGGTTCCGGCACTAGGAATAGTCTGTATCGCAGGACACCAATAGGTAATACAGCGATATAAAAATAAATCATATCGTTTCTATTTTGGACAGCGTTGGCCAATGAAAAAGTTCAGCAGTGCCTCCCCTTACAAAAAAACGCCAGAATACAATAAACAGGTTTCACCGCAAAAGTTGCAGACAAAGGAATTAATGGTTCAGGTTCAATTCTTATTGTGTAAGTTGGGGCTGATATATGGGGCGGGCCTCGGGAAGTTTCCAAGGTTGCTGGAATATTTAACAGGCACTTGTTGGAAAAGGGAGAACTAATTACGATGGAAATAGGGAGCACTTTGTGACTTAGAAACATTGTTATGATATTATAAATAACTTACAGGAAAGCCAATTGAATCCCCTTCGGTAACAAGAAGTTACTCTTACATAGACAAGCCTGTGGGTATAAGATTAAGTACGTTATTTTTATCATAACAGAGTATAATTTAATTGTAACAATTTTCTGCGGGTCTAATACAGCCACTTTTATCCGTTCTTCTAAAACTCATTCCTTCGTTAATATCTTTTGGTGAATTATACTTCCTGCACCAATAGATAATATCACGGCATTGCTTCTTTGCAATATTCACATTAACATTCTAAGATAAATTTTGGTAAAACTTGAAAAACAGCTAGCACTATGATTTGGGATTGGTTTTGAGACTATTGCTTTTTAATTCTCGCTTGCAGGCAAAGGGGCAGACGATCCGCCTGATGGTAGGTAGTTATCGTCGTCTATGGGTATTTGCAAAATTAAAGGAGCCGACGCGTTGCCTACCTCGTTGAGACTTCAAAATACCTGATCCCGCATTTTGAAGAGCCTTATATTGGCGCTCTGGATAAACCATAGGAGAGACTTAATTCTACAGATTTTTTTATTGGTGTAGTGTAGCAGATAGGCTGCGTGCCAATCCGATGAAAAGTGGCCACGGTCGCCTAATATAACATAACAGGTGTAAGCAATATGCTTGCGGCTTCGAAGGGGGAACTGGAACTTGGCCAGTGATATCGAAACGAAACTCTAAGTGTTATGTGGCGTACTCTAGACTAGAGAAAGTAGCCGTCTAGACTTACAATTGTCCTACCACCTGGTTGTAGATCGGTTAATTTACATTTGATTTAGGGAAGGATTGTCGTAGAATAGCCAAGTAAATACAAGGCAAACAAAAGCACAGAGACCAACACACCATATTACACAACTAGAACTTATTATTTATCGTTGGCAGCGTCATAGTCATGTCATGGGTAGTCGTCTCACCGTGTATTTGGCCGCTCCCAGTCGTAAAACAAAGACATTACCCTCAAGTCCCTTCCAAATCACCTTTCCGATTGATTCAATCTCTGTCTATTGCTGAGATGTTAGAGTAAACATGTTTACGATTTCTTATTCGTTTATCTGTCCTCTGATTGATTGGATTTTGCTCTTTGTTCTATGATTGTATGAAAGAAGCCATGAATATCAAACTGTTTTATAGCTGTGTCAGAATAAGAGACCGGGTTTACTTTGCGGGCTAGAAAACATGTTGATTGTATAATAGAGAAAGTAATCTTCTAGATTTCATAAAGTTTATTATATTAGTGTTTTAAGTTTATCTACAAAAAAAAAATATTTGTATTTTTTTATTCTTGGAGTACAGCAGATAGGTCACCGTCGTTTACAGAGATTTGCGACACCAGGACCGAGGCAAACGCGTTGCCAACATTTAGGATGAAATAGAGAGATGAGACAGGAGGAGTGGGATAGAAGATGTGATACGGGGAGGGACAAGTGGGCTTACGGAATTCTCACTCATCGACTACAATTAACTCATGGCTAACCCTTTCACGCCGATATTTACTGAAAGCGTGATATCACACCAATCGAGTCGGCCGTTAGAGCTGAAATTAAGATAATAATTTCAGCACAGCTCTATTACGTTAAAACATATTTGCAACAAAGGCGTTACCGATGTGCTGCCGACCTCAAAAGTGTGACTAGAACCTGGTCACTGATGCCGAAATATAACGTAAGGTTTTTATGACGGTATGGGAGCTGCATACGTCTAGTCATCGCAGTGGACAACGAACTACTGGCTAGCGCTTTTTTTTATTGGACTTGACTTTATGTTGTTGGTCCGAAGGCCTCACAACTTTACCGGGGTTTTCGGGGCGAGTGCCTTCGTTTCGCAAGCCCGGGGGCAAACTTGCTCGAGGGAGCTCGCTAGGGGACTTCACTTCGGCTGGACTGTTGCCATGAGAAGGAGACGAATCTAACGATGTCGACTAGAGGGCGACACAATATACTAATTGAGAACGGGCGACGGGTAATATGAAGCTCGAGGGGAAGGATCCCGGCGGACCGGGATCGGCGGTTCGAGGCGGTCTACATTATCATACTGCCGTTTCACAACGTGTTATGGCTGGGAGAGAAGAAACAGTGAAAGAAACTTTCGAGCAACACGCCTTGTCTATCCTGTACGTCTTGTTAATATTTGTTAGCGTTTCCAAAATAAATAAGTTCACTTCAGTTCACATCAGCACTCAACAGTGAATACTACTCTCTGCCATCTGAAGTATCATTTAACCTCTACCTCATGCTGCTATAACGGTATACCAGCTATACTCTAACCTGCGGGTTATAGCCATCCAGACGGGACAGTGCCCTACCACTTCCCCCTATGACACGTCGCCCGGTCGCCGAAATTAATATTTTTACTACATTCCTGCACAGATAAATGAAGACAATAGACTTGAATATTTTTTGTTTCATAGGCAGTGCTCAGGTATCTATCAAATTAGGATAACGAAACTATGTTTTTTTCATTTCTCATATTCTGAAAGTACGTTTAGAGTTTCCTGATCAGAGGGATGAAACAAGAAACAGTATTTTTTTATGTTTATGGCTTGGCTACTAGGCCTTTATGCCAGCAATTTTTTTTAAATTATGCGTACCATATAGTTAATAAACATATGCGACTAATGTCCCCCCACCTTTTTTGACAACCACTTTGTAAATGGCGGCATAAATTGTAATAAATAATATCAACAATTTTTAACATCATTTTGTATTTATAAATTACTTTTCTACTAAATTACTTTTAAAATTATTATTTCATTTATACAAATTTGAGTTACATATTTATTATCATCAGGAACAAAAAAAAATGCTAGTTGGTAGAATGCCACAGAAAAAGCAATTTACTTGACAGACATTTCATATTATGTGACATATTAATTGATTTCATTAGATTTAGATATGGATTTAACGCATGATTTCATTAGAGAAGTAGTTGTTTGTTTAACTAATCAGTTTTTATTTACTTTTCTCATATTCGAAATGAAAAACAGCGCGCTAACCTCGGGTGAAAGGCCTATTTAGGCACTCGAACTATCTTATGCCTGAATAGGTCACTTTCACCTCTCGTGTAACAATCTACTATTTCGTTATCCTAATTTAATCCTAATATCGATCGTTTCTAGTGGAGATCCATTGTATCTGCCTACCCTTATGGTAAACTAGTGTGATAATATGTATGCATATAGGTAAATATGTTGTTTACTTGCCTCAAGAATCAAAAGGTTTGAAACTAATCAGTTTTTATTTACTTTCCTCATATTCGAAATGAAAAACAGCGCGCTAACCTCGGGTGAAAGGCCTATTTAGGCACTCGAACTATCTTATGCCTAAATAGGTCACTTTCATATCTTGTGTAACAATCTACTATTACATTATCCTAATTTAATCCTAATATCGATCATTGCTAGTGGAGATCCATTGTCTCTGCCTACCCTTATAGTAAACTGGCGTGATAATGTGTATGCATATATGTAAATATGTTGTTAACTTACCTCAAGAATCAAAAGACTTTAAGGGCGTATCTATTTACTTACAACGATTTCTATAAAAACCCCTATTTTTACAAAAACAACTCATATCCTAAAGCATAAACCCATCCGATGGGCAACAAAGAGTATTTCGCAAACAGCCGCTGACAAATGTAATCCCCTTTCAGTAAACCCAACATAAAAGGAAACTTCTAAACATATACAGCGAGAATTAAATAGAAAAGCAACCCGCCTATCATAACTATAGTTGGGCCGTTCGATTTATAGATGGCTTTAGCCGTATTTGGCATCTATCAAACTATTTCTAGTAGTTACGTGAACTATCGACGATGATACGATTAAAGATTGCGATCGATATCGGAAGTCAAGCATTACCGAATCGATTAATATGTAACGATTTATTGTTTGACAAAATATATTTATATACAATATATATACAGATAGTAAATCAAAAGTTAGAGCAAGTCAGAGAATTTGTTTACTTAGGCTGCATGTTTACCAGAGACGGAAAGCATGAAAGGAGAATTATGGCAGGTAATAAGGTTGAATGGAGCGCTAAACTCTTTTATGAACAGCCAGAAAGTGTCTGTAAAGGCACGCTTGGCTGTCCATAAAGGGGTGTTGGTGCCAACCCTAATGTATGGCAGTGAAAGTTGGGTATGCCAGAAGAAGCATGAAAGTAGGATAAACGCAGTTGAAATGAGGGCTTTGAGAAGTATATGTGCGGTTAGCTTGAATGATATGATAAGGGAACGCTGTGGATTGAAAGAAGATGTAATAACAAGAGTTGAAAAAGGAATGTTAAGGTGGTTTGGACATGTAGAGAGAATGGATAAATATAGAATCACAAAACAGGTGTATGACAGTATTGTGAATTGTAGAGTTGTTGCCGGTAGACTGAGACGAACACACCATGACCAAATATCAGAAGTGTTAAAGAGAGGTCAGGTAAAAAGCATTTCAAATAAACTTGCATGTATGAAGAGGTTAATGAAAGTAGGTGAAGCGAAAGTTGTTTGTCAGGATCGTCGCAAGTGGAGATCTGTAGTCTCTGCCTACCTCCATGGGAAACAGGCGTGATATTATCTATGTATGTGTGTATTTTACGCTTCGTTGTCTTTTTATCTTTGAAATATAGAAAATATGCATAACTTAATTACGATTTATATTTAAACTCTTCGATTAATCATCAGTTTTCAGGTCATATCAATAGTATTTAGGAAAAAAATTGTTGGCACACATAACGTTGTCATATTGTGTTATAAAATAAAATAATAAAAAGAATTATATTGTCACCAAAAATATATACTAATTTCGCCTTAAAATTAAGACTGGATATTAACTAACACCTAGACCAGGTCAAGTCTGTATCCTTAGGTGCTTCCAGTAACTTAATAACTAAATTTATGTAACAAATTAAATATATTTAACAACACAAATTAAAATTACAACAAAAATTTAGAGGTAGTCCTAAAATTATCAACGAAGCGACTTGTAAGACATTCATATAGCTTTAATTGTCTACAGAACATGAACTCCATATGCTAGGGACTGAACTGTCGTAATCTTTTCTAGGTTTTATTAAAGGTTATGTTTCTAAAGAAATAACTAATTATGGTGTTTGAACTTCATAGAAATTATTTTGATACTGTTACAAAGTTAGTTCGTCAGTATTTGTATGAAACTTCTAATGGTGCTTCTTAGCACGGCTCAACTATAATATTATGTGAGTGATGTGATAAAATGTGAGTTTGTTTATTACGTTTTTACACCTTAACTACATAACAGATCGTCACGAATTTTGTACACACTTTGTCAGGGACATAGAATAGGACACAAGGTACCTTCATTTAGAAAAAAATACTCTTCCCGAGGAATAGGCGAGTATAGTCGAGCTCCGGCTGCGTTTTATTGGCGCCACCGTTGCAATTCATTTACAAATATGTACATATATCGTCATGGCAACAAGAATGACAGCAACAATTTTAATGTGTTGCTGGCTGCACTAGACTGCGTTACGGGTATTTATTATTAGATACATTTCCGAAAACTATAACACGCCCACTTAATTACATATGCATCCCTTTTTAATGCAAGCAAAGCCACCGACAAAAACTAATGTCTGTTAAGGATGGAGAATACTAACATATTTATTCCAATACTAACGTGCCAGCGAAACTTCATTTGCGTTGCCTTCACGACTTTTTTTTTAGTGAATTGCAACAGTGGCACCAAAAAAATAGTGTCATATTTTTGACTATATATATTCGTCTGTCCCACGATAACAACTTCATTTATTGAAATAAAAATATCAGCCATCTGGGATATAAGTTAGCCCTCCTCATAACTTGAGTCATAAACCAGAACACTGCATTTTGAGTAACAAAAACTTATATACCTAATTAAATTAACCGCAAAAAGTTTATAGTCAAGACAATGCACAATATCTAGAATTAGCAACTGATATAATTGATGATATAATTCCAAAAAAGTATATTTTTAATTAACTACACCAGTCTGTTTTAGTAAAATAAATACTAAGGCTGTGGTCTGTTCCAAATGTTAAAAGCGGCGTTTAACTTCAATCGACGTCAAGCGCCGCTTTCGGCGTCTAATAGACGTTATACCGATGGTTACTCTGGAGACGTCTAAACGCGCGTCATTTTTTCCCGTGTACTCTGTGTGATTGGACAGATTTGTTTGATAGAATGCCGTCAATAACGCGGCGTGTTTACGCTGGAATGCTCGAGAATGATTGCGTGCTCGACGTAAAATGTATGAACATCTGAAGCAACGTACTCATTTGCGAGCCATAACTGTAACCGAGCAGATACAGTAACGTGCTCTAATGTGTAGGCCGGAAATGATATTTGCTCGCGACGTCCACAAGCGGTTACTCACTTGAACAAAATCCATAATGTGTAAGTAGCCCGTAAGCCTGCCACGAGCGGAACGCATTCCGCTTGAAACGAGCCGACAAAAATCACTTTTCTAACTGTAACCGTTGCACTTTACTCTAATTTAAAATTCATAGTGTGTCTTGCGAGCGGCTCGCAGCGAGTGGATGATTGTCGGCTTTTGCCACGAACCAAAGGCCGCAGCAATCGCTCGTCGAAGGCAAAATTCCGCGCATCATCAAAATATTCTATTTTTTATATAAATATATACACACACACACGCTCGTACAATCACAAGCTTATAGTTAGGCAATTTTCTAACTTCATTCTGACTTATTGCACATATTGTTACAATTACCAGGTGTAAACGGTGAAGGAAAACATCATGATAGAACCTGCACATCGACGTAACCGATGTGTCAAACCCTCCAGTCCGCTTTGGACAAGCGTTATAGGTTTACTGTGCATTGCTGTATACATGCTACTGTAGTGCACCTTCATAATAAGTATATTTTTTTTTATTTGTTGCAGGACTTCAGCAGACAGGCAGACGGCCCACTTGATGGAAAGCGGTTACCATCGTCTATGGACATTTGCAACACCAAATGTGCTACAAATGCGCTGCTGCTCTCTTAAGGGAGACTGGAAACTGGCGACTAATGCCGGAACACAACTCAAGGTTGTTATGGCGTCATACTCTAGACCAGGGGCGGTAGCCATCCAGTCGGGCAAATACCCTACCACCTGGTTGTGGGTAGTATTCGTCAGTCGCGTACAGCGTTACACCGGACGCAACGTACGGCGTTTGTAACGGGTGTCTGACCACCACCTAAGAAATATGTGCAGTTTATATAATTTTTCATGTAAATTATTGTATTTACTTCGCGGTAGCGGAGCGTAACAGTGCTTCCAAGGAAACAAAGAAGAATTCGTCAATCTCTATGAGGATAAATAATTGCATTGCTTTTTATGGATTTTTTCCACCTGGTGGAAAATGGTTACTCTCGACTGTGGACATTTCAACACCAGAAGAGCTACCAATGTGATTGCCTGTGGCTTCGTACGAACTCGGAATCTGGCCACTTTTTTTGCTGTTAATGTCAGAAAACAAATTCAACCTTCTTTATTTATTTATTAACTTATAAACATCACTATCATTACAGTTGTCACCAATACGATAGTGTGGTACACATAATAGATTATATATACATATTCAGTCACAGTACAAACAAAAATGTCAGTTTGTTGACATATATTGTTCAATATTCCCAAGGCTTGTGTCATCGGTGCCTTATTAAGCAATTATAATATAACTAATGACTAAAATATTTAAAATACTTGTTATTTTTCACACTTTCGATTGCATGCCACCATAACCACCTTGAGTTGTGTTCCAGCATTAGCCAGAGCGGCAATAGATTGGTAGCACTTTTGGTGCTACAAATGTGCATAGGCGATGGTAACCGCTTTAGATCAAGTGGGCCGTCTGCCTGTCTGCTGAACTGCTGCTTACCTCAAGAATCAAAAGGTTTGAAACTAATCAGTTTTTATTTACTTTCCTCATATTCGAAATGAAAAGGAGCATGTTAACCTCGGGTGAAAAGCCTATTTAGGCACTCGAACTATCTTATGCCTAAATAGGTCACTTTCATCTCTTGTGTAACAGTCTACTATTACATTACCCTATTTTAATCCTAATATCGATCGTTTCTAGTGGAGATCCATTGTCTCTGCCTACCCTCATAGTAAACTGGCGTGATAATATGTATGCATATAGGTAAATATGTTGTTTACTTACCTCAAGAATCAAAAGGTGTGAAACTAATCAGTTTTTATTTACTTTCCTCATATTCGAAATGAAAAGCAGCGTGTTAACCTCAGGTGAACGGCCTATTTAGGCACTCGAAATATCTTATGCCTAAATAGGTCACTTTTATCTCTCGTGTAACAATCTACTATTACATTATCCTAATTTAATCCTAATATCGATCATTACTAGTGGAGATCCATTGTCTCTGCCTACCCTTACAGTAAACTGGCGTGATAATGTGTATGCATAATGTATAATAACACACTGAATTTCAGGCGAGAACATATTGTTAAACATAACCAGTCCATTATCACATCTAGAACATTATCAAAGTTATTTACAAAACGTAAATAAACAAATTAGAAAACTAGCGATTCTTCGAACATGTTATTACGTCATTTGTTTTTAAGTCAAAATGATGAAAGATCACATTTGCATAATGTATTATTATTATATAATAAAACTGTAGAGGTCGAATTTCTGTACAATGAAAAAAATGCTAAAAACCGAGTCAGGGGGATGTAAGAAGTGAAATAGAACTAATTTAGATTTTTTAAATTTTTTTGTTTCTCTGTTTGTCTGTTTATCTGTTTGCCTGTCTGTTTGTATCGGCGAACCGATTAACCGATTAACGAACCGGATAACGACTGGACCGATTTAAATGAAATTTTGTATGGTGGTAGATTATATCCCTGGTCAGCGTATAGGATACTTTTGATCCCGAAAAATTAAAGAGTTCCCGTGGGATAGTTAAAAAACCGCACCACGCGGACGTAGTCGCGGGCATCAGCTAGTCATAAATAAAAATAGGAACAGCGATCACAAGTTAATCATAGATAAAGCTTTGAGGTTCATAGATGTTGTTGCCTGTGATGTATATACTCCTGTGTATGTCAGTAAAGTCAAAAATCCCTATTAATATTATAAATGGGAAAGTAACTCTGTCTGTTTGTCCCGTTTTCACGGAAAAACTACTAGACCGATTTAGCTGAAATTCGACACATATGTAATTTTAATACCGAGGGTGGCCAAGGGATACTTTTCATCCCGGATAATGGGATAGATTTTAGGATAGATTTATGTACAGTTTATCCCGGAAACTAGCATAGGTTTTGTGATTTTGTCCATTTCGCCCACTCGGTCCACTCGGGGTCCATCGGTGTCCATTCGGGGTCCACTCGAGCTCCAATCAGGGTCCACTCCGGGTCCACTCGGTGTCCACTCGGATTCCACTCGGGGTCCAATCGGGGTCCACTTGGTCCATGCTATCCATGTTGCGTATTTTGTCAAGTTTTGTCATTTATGTAATAGATACTAAATACTAAATAATTTGTACAGAGCAGAGCACTTACGGAATGGAGATCGGCCATCTTAAGAAGGAAGATACCACAGACAATACATGTTATTGATCTGTCAAGTTTATGGATTGGATGCGTTCTGTTAGGACGGTGCTCCGTGGGTCCTTTTTTTAAAAAAAAAACCAATTTATATAATGGTTAATAATGCTCTCTCTCTCTCTATTATAGAAAATCAAATTGTTTTTATACAATGTACAATTGCACGGGTAAGCAATTAGTTCATATAATACTTATATATGTAGTTTACAGATAGACGAGAGATGGTATGTAAAATGAAGTGATTGTTCCGGGGGCAAATACATAAAAAATTAATAGAATGTAACCTGTACCGCCTGCTCTTTAAACAAGAGGCACTAGAGGTTGACCCGCGGGGTAAACTCTAGTAAATATATATTTCAATGTCACCAAAACAGTTTTAATTGTATTTAAAATGCGTTTGCACTTCATATTTGCTGAATTAAATCTAACTAATCTTCTAATCTGTACCTAAGATCAACGTAATATGAAACGTTGTTTTAGTCATATATATGGAAGACCACGATTTTTCATATAACATCACAAAGAATTTTAACTTGCTAAATTAGTTCTATACAAACAACTTGTTCGTACTGGAAACACGCCGACTGACGAAGTCTTTATAAATCAGTAGACTATGCTGTAGCCTGTATTGTTTTTGATTACCCCTGAGAAAATCGCATACTCCATCCACATAAATAGTGGCCATTTTACAACTATGGCTAGCAACGAACACTATCATGTTTGCTATATATTTAGCTTCGCATGCTTTTCCCTTTGGTATGGTCTGTTCTAGTGTTGAGTAGTACACGTGTGAGGCAGTACATGTGTCTTGTACAAAATAGATTTGTACTGATACAGCTCAATATTTAAATATAAAAGGAAGGATGGAACGAGGACAACAGTACAATAACGCCTCTACGGATATTCACATGATAAAGAGGGACAACATGACATGTACGACTGCTAGTAAAATGAGGTGATCGATACCGATCACATCCGATTCTTAACGAAAATTTCCGAGCTAGAGTTTTGTGCGGGACAAATGAGGGAATGAAGTTCACCGCCTCACCGGCCTCGTCGCTTCAAATGTACTGCCGCGGTACAAACCATACAAATCTCCTCGCCTCATTTGAAGTGGTACATTTTACTGGTTCAGTACAAAATGTCATGTTACTCATACAAACTCATTTTAAAATGATGTCCTACCCAACTCTAGTCTGTTCTGCCATTCTTAACCATTCTTAATATTCTTGTGGTGTTTGCCCCAGATATTCTCAATCGGAAATTAGTATACTATAAAAAGGACCACAAATATGTAGGTAGCTACATCTAACATGCGCTGCACTCTTAAATTGAACACCAACTTCCATTACATATGGTAAATGTCTCCTTAGCTGTTCTTTCGCAACCTTCATCATTTCTCAAATTGCCAATTATTGCTCATGGTTTTAATCATCTGCTTGAATGTCTAGAACTGACCTCAATATCAATATGGTGAGATACTGCTGTCTTTATATACCAAGGTTTTCAGATAGATAAGATTCCATAATCTTATCCTATACATACAAATGTGACCTGGTTCTTTGAAAAAAATTTGCTTGTGTTCAGCAGACAGGCAATCGGCCCACCTGGAAATCGGTTACCATCGCCTATGGACATTTGCACCACCAAAGGTGCTACAGATTACAGATGCGTTGTTGCTCTCTAAAGGGAGACTGGAGCCCGACCACTAATGCCGGAACACAACTCAAGGTTGTTATGGCGGCATACTCTAGACCAGGGGTGGTAGCCCATCCAGATGGGCAAATACCCTTGACTGTGGGTTGTTGTATCGCCTTTTACGACAGGCCGCTCGGCCGCAAGAAATTGTGATCTTTCTCCGTTCCTGCACGGATGAAAATTTATGTTTGCTAGTACAGGCTACCACCCCTAGTCTAGAGTATGCCCCCATAACAACCCTGAGTTGTGTTCCGGCATTAGTGACCAGGTCTCAGTCTCCCCTTAGAGAGCAGCAGCGCATCTGTAGCACCTTTGGTGGTGAAAATGTCCATAGGCGATGGTAACCGATTTCCAGGTGGGGCGACTGCCTGTCTGCTGAACACAAGCAACAAAAAATAAAAAAAAATAAACAGGTCACATATTTATGAATTGGTTAAGATTATTGAGTCTTATCTCTCTGAACACCTTGGTACATATCCTGAATACCTTGGTCTCCTTAAGAGAGCAGCAGCGCATTTGTAGCACCTTTGGTGTTGCAAGTATCCATAGGCGATGGTAATTGCTTTCCATCAAGTGGGCCGTCTGCCTGTCTGCTGAACTCCTGCAATAAAAAACAATTGCTATCGATCAACGGAAACCGCATTAAAATCGGCGTAAGCAAACAGACAAACAGACTAGAAATCTACACATATATAGTCTCAAGGTGGTGAAGTCCGTCAGTGGGGTAAATTTGTAGACCTCTCGTTTGATACCGTTTTTAAACAGAATTTAATGTCAACTGCAATTTACAGTCAGAATTAAATGGTGTTTTAGCTTTACTGACCGATTTGTTGTCCTCGTGGCTATTTAAACACAGAAATAAAGAGAGATAGATGTATGGAGTTTTCTCACTGACGCACTTCGCCACCTTGACTATATATATATGCATTGTGCTCTCCATTGTTCACATAGTCTATTCCACTCGTATTTTTAAATAGTTCCAATGTACTGAAATGGTATTTCTACAATTTTACAATATTATAGATATACTAGCTTCTGCCCGCGTCTTCGTGCGCGTGGAATAGTTACAAAAAAGTAAGTAAGTTACACCTTCTCGATTTTAAAACATTCTTCATTGGTGCTCTGCTCCTATTGGTCTTAGCGTGATGATATATAGCCTAATTGTTTTTTAATGTATAAATTGTTTTATTGTATGATGATGATACCGGCAATATCAATACTTAATTAGGTGCATAAATGTATAATAAGCTGTTTAAGTAATTAAAGTTTTTTTAACTATCCCACGGGAACTCTTTAATTTTTCGGGATCATAAGTATCCTATATGTTGACCAAGGATATAAGCTACCACCATACAAAATTTCATTTAAATCGGTCCAGTCTATATTCTATTTATGCAAACACTGAATGCAGCAATATATACAATAGACGATGGATTCGAAACCTGGGTTTAAGAGTTTGGTAGTTACAGGGTCCCAAGTGTTGATGCTGTGTTGACACATAGACTGGTCCGTATAAGCTCTTATAATTATTGCTTTTTAATTTATTGTACAAATTTGACCCCTCTACAACTTTATCTATACTAATATTATACAGAGGTAAAGTTTGTTTGTTTGTAAAAATTAATCTTTTGAGCTACTACTCAGTCCCGTCCATTCTCTGTAAGAGCATGGAACGTGTACTGCACGTCCGGCTATTGGCCTACCTAGAAGCAAATGACTTTCTCAGCGATCGACAATACGGTTTCCGCCGAAATCGATCGACTGGAGTTCTTCTAACATACCCCTCACACATCTGTAGTGAGGTGATTGAGAAGTACGGTGAAGCCCTTGCGGTATCCATGGATGTCTCTAAGGCCTTTGACAGAGTCTATCACGACAGACTTATTCGCAAGCTTCCAGCATATGGTCTACCAAACACTCTGTGTTCCTGGATATCAGATTTTCTAATGACCGATTGATACGAGTGGTCGTAGATGGCCACTCCTCCGATCTTATGCCAATTAACGCCGGCGTTCCTCAGGGGTCGCTTCTCACTGCAACGCTCTTTGCGCTGCATATCAACCACTTGCTCAAACCCAGTATCTATGGGTATGTAGACGATAGCACCGTTGTAGAGAAATACACATACACCGCGCGAGCTGACAGAGTCGGAATCCATACACTTAATGAGGCAATGGTAGAGCGGTTGAATGTAACTTTAAAGGCAGTCTCTGACTGGAGTAAAGCTAACTTAGTTACGTTCAATGCCTCTAAGACCCAGGCGTGTCTTTCTACTGCGAAAAGGTGTTCTTTTGAACTAACTCCTACTTTCTGAGGAGTACCCGTTCCGATAACCAATGAACTCCAGCTTATTGGCGTTTCCTTGACATCGACTCTCAACTCTGGCTCCTACATCGAGTGTACGGCACAAACTGCGGCAAAAAAGCTGGGCATACTATCGATGGTGAGACTGTATTTCACATCTGAACAGCTGCTAGTGTTGTACAAAACACAAGTACGAGCACGTATAGCGTACTGCTCTCACCTTTGGGATGGCTCAGCCAAATATCAACTCGAAGCACTAGAGTTGATTGAGCGGAGAGCCAGGAGGCTAGTTGGCAATGACCAGCTTTTCGACGACAAAACTCAAACTCTCGAACATCGAAGCAGGGTTGCCAGCTTGTCAGATTCACTTTGGAGAGTGTGCAGCTGAGCTCTTCGATCTGATCCCGCTATCTCCCTTCCACGACGGCCTCTGTGGTTGAGCGAGCTAAGCCTTTGCCGGCTTACCTCACTGCAACGCAGAGGCTCCGGGTTCGATTCCTGGTATAGTAAATTTCGAAAACGTATTTTCTCCATTATTTACTATGGTCTGAGTGTCTGGGATCGGTCCCAGAATGGTCTGTTGTATATTACCCATAACACGAGCGTAACTTGCTTAATTTGGGGATATACAATGTGTGTGTTTGTCTGACGATTTATTATTATGTGATTGCGATTGTGGTGTTGTGAGAGTTTACCGATACATTAGTTATGCATGTTGAATGGCTGGGCTGAGACTGTATTGTGTGTATTTCTAATTGCATGATTTTTAATTCTCCTTCTACTTCTTTATATATTTCACTAATTCTTTCTGCTGTAATTAGCTTCCTACGGTTTATTGCTCTTCTTTGTCGCCAATCCTTGGCCGGCTTACGTCCATATTCGGATATCTTTCGATAAATTTTATATGTAGTGATTCTAGATAAGAATTACAATCAGTTTCTAAGTTTGTAAGCAGTAGATACGTACGCAGAATGAATCCATTCATATCCGAAGTCTATTTCTTTCGCGTACTAGGTTTACCCGAGGTGGGTACAGGTGCACTGGCTGAGATAACCTCCTGTACAACATCTTGGGTGTGATTTACAGATGTTACTGTTGATTGGGTCGGAGAAGCTATAGAGGGGACATAAGAGTTACTGTTAGATGGGGCATTTAAGAAAATAGATTGGTAATTGTCAGCTATCGCATATTCTTCGAGGGGAGGCCGCTGGCTCAGCCCCCCATCGCCGATGTCCCGCATACTGCTGCATCCAGCATCGGCTCCAGATGTGCCCCAGCGACCCCCGAGGTAGCGGGCGCCAAGTTGTATCTCTTTTTACTCATCATCATGAAATTTGCTTTAGGTTTAGGATCGTTAGTTTAGGAAGGGTCGTGCATGTAGAATATTAGTCAGGTGGCGTCGACAGATTTAAGTCCCCCCTTCCTGTAAGCCCCCCCACCGCGACAAGGTGATCCCTGGGGGGGTTATTATTATTATTATCATCATCGGATATATAGTGGATATTCCACCTATAAGAACGAAGCGCTTTGCATGTAGCTTCAGCATACGCACCGCAAAGGAGTGGAACTCATTGCCGGAGTCTGTCTTTCCCGATACTTATAACCTGGGTGTCCTCAAGTCCCGTGTGAGTAGGTACCTTCTAGGTAAGCGTGCTCCATCCTAGACCACATCTTTGCTCCACATAGGGCGAGATTGTGGTCAAACGCGAACCTATACTAAAAAAATATTCTAAAACGACGATGAAAATTTTTACACCGGTAGAATATTACATTATTTGTGAGTGACATGACCTATGTTTGATTGTGGTTTTTATGACGTCCAGAAAAGTGGACACGACTCAGCTAATTATATTATAGAGAAGAAAATAATTATTACTTTCTAATTTTAACTAGATAAATAGAAATGTTAAGCAATAAGCTTTTTTGCAAAAACTGATATTTCGAAAATATCGAAAATAATAATAATTAGAGAAATCGTTTAAACAGTATAGTTTTGCATTTAAATATTCTTCTGATTAACTATATTTGAATATCAAGGAAACCTAACTTCCTAATTAGTATTGTGAGTGAGGAAATGCGCCGGCGCATAGCGGAAGCCAGTCGTAAACACTAAGTCACTTCCCGTTAAAAGCGAAATGTATGCTCCTTATAATTTATGTCATAAAAAGTGGTTTACATGCTTTGCTTTTTGAACCTTATGTAATCATTACGTTCGGTTGTCTGTCTGTTCTGTCGTTAGAGTAGTCTTTCTCGGAAAATACTGTGTCTAGATCCTGGGTCCCCAAAGTGGTCTATATCGAACTTCGAGGAGTCCACGTCAGCGAAAACAACACATGCAAATAAGGGTCCTTAATAGTGAATTCCATTAAAGTAACTTGTGTTCGTTTGTATTTATTTATCCGTCCAGGAACGGAGAAATAATTTCCTGCGTTGGGGTGGCCTGTCGTAAGAGGCGACAAAACAACCAGCCAGGTGGTAGGGCATTTACCCCACTGGATAGCTACCACCCCTGGTCTAAAGTATGTCGCCATAACAACCTTGAGTTGTGTTCCGGCATTAGTGACCAGGTTCCAGTCTCCCTTAAGAGAGCAGCAGCGCATTTGTAGCACTTCTATGACCTCTGTGGTTGAGCGGGCTAAGCCGTTACCGGCCTACATCACTGCAACGCAGAGGCTCCGGGTTCGATTCTTGGTATAGTATAGTAAACGTATTTTCTCCGTTATTTACTATGGTCTGGGTGTTTGGGATCGGCCCCAGAGTGGTACGTTGTATATTACCCACAACACAAGCGTAACTTGCTTCATTTGAGGATATACAATATGTGTGTTTGTCCGCCGATTATTATTATATATATACTTCTGGTGTTGCAAATATCCATAGGCGATGGTAACCACTTTCCATCAAGTGGGCCGTCTGCCTGTCTGCTGAAGTCCTGTAAGCTATAAAATGTATGGAACCAACTAGAAATTATGCTGAATCTAACGCAAAGATAAGGTGTTGTGAAGGTGTTTTACAACAATTTCTTCAGTTTTCGCGACTAGTATACATAATAAAACTACGTTTAAACGGTTTTAAGCGCCGTAATTTATTTGATTTTTGTTATTCCGGCGTTTCGGCCACTTTTCAGTGGCCGTGATCACGGAAGACAAAGATGTCAAGTGTCAATGAGTATTGTTAAAGTTTTATTTAGCCTACCCCAACTTGTTCATTTTAATTTTGTTTATGGTTATTATTTACTCTGAGGGAGCCTAATCTAATTTACCACTATTTTAAATTATTCCCAGAAAATTTTCCAGGGTATTACCAGGATAAACAGTAGCGCAGATTTTAAATTTAAGAATTTGTTTTCGATCAGCGAAAACCGCATCGAAATCAGCCCAGTAGTTTTTACGTGAATCCCGAACAAATAGACAAGGAATCTAAAGAAACTTGTAATGTGTATTCCATCGTTTATATAGTCTATTCCAGTCGTTTTTTAAATAGCTTCAATGTATAGACACTGCAATGCATGTTTAGAGTTTTATAATATTGTTACAATTTGGGCCACCTGCATGTGTGTAAACACATTTGTTACCCGTCGGCGTTTGAGCTAATAACATTTATGACTGTCTCCTTTTGTTTACTTATTTATTGATTGTTGTGGAGAGCAGCCTATTGTACTCGTTTATGGCCGTTCGCACGCATAATTACACAGGTCTGCGGATTACGACTTCTGGGAAATTGTGTCGACGCTTGCCAAGTAGATATATTGCATCGTGCTGTATAAAGTAATGCCCGAATGGAGAGGTCGTCAGTCAAGCGATAACCAATAGCGAGACAGGATGTGTGTACATTCGATAATCTATATAGTGACGGACTTTGCGCGTGTTATTGAATCGCGCATTACGTATGGACTGATTGTATTCAGTTATATTTGTATCTGTGTTATACGTGTTTGTATAGTTCTAATAAATTCTATAGTAATTCCAACGGCATTTTAATTCAAGTCCTGTAACTCGTAACAATATTATAGATATACCTACATGTCTTTACTTTAGGTAACGCGAAGAAGTTTAACTGGCACTTTTTGAGTACTTAATAATTTAATAATGAGCTGATAAAGGCGCGTTCCCAGAGTCGGTGAGGCCATTGTCGATTGTTGCTTTGTCTGTCCGCTTGATTGTGCCCCTGCCCGCCAAATTATGCTAATACACGCAGCTCCTTACTTTCATTTCCATTGTCAGTCTGTTTCTTGCTCGCTCTATTGTTACTTTATGTAATGCCGGCTTTCTGATTATATTTATACATCTACTATTGTTGAACCTACGCGAGTTGCCAGCTTCTAATCCTTTAAAATTTATATACAAAATAATTATAATTGCACACATATTCTCAAGCTAAGAAAGTTACGTTTGTGTTGTTTTCTCAGTTCTTTTATAAACAGCAAAATAAGTTCAAATCAAAACTTTTCTATTAAAAATTGATTATGATGTAGAGGTGACCTGTATAGGGCGGAGGAGCGAGATGGAATGCTCCTCCGTCTCAGAGGAAGATTTTCCATCGAGGCTAGTGTTATGAAAATTTGTATATGTTCTTTGTATGTTTCGGGAAACCTTTGTGACATCAATTATTGCACAGCGCCATCTATTGGCTGATAAGTGTTCCACTACATTGAAAACACTGAAACCTTAAACCTATTAAATAATTATCTTCAGAGTTCAAAGGATGGCATATCAATAACAAACACACACACACACTCATACCCATATGCACCCACACCACAGGCACACGCTCATATAATTCATATATAACTTCAACTATTCGCATATTTTACATACATTAGTGTCAGCTACTATACATTTTTAAGTTGGAGGTGAGGGTCAGGAGTGCCATAATCAAAGGTTTTTTTCCTAGTTTTAGTTTAGATTTTTTGTCGCTTTTATAATATACCTCGTGGAAAGGAAATAAATAAATAAAATTAAAATAAATATGTAATGGAACATTTTGGTGTCTATCCAAAACAACCAGACTAGAGTGAATAGTTGGAAATCTGTTTGCGAAATATAACTTACCTTGAACGCAGTCCGCAATCTGTGCGTTCCAGTCAACTGTTCTTTTTGTTACATTGAAATGAAATGAAGTGCAGTGTAAACTCTATATAACGACACTGAAGGGACTTTGCATTTCATGGCGTTATAGGGAGTTGTCGTTAAATGGAGAGAGGTCTGTTTGTTAAGGCCAAAGCCATAAACCGCGTAACAAAAAAAAAGCTTATCAGTGACAGTGACGTTTATTATGTTTAATGTATTTTTTTTGACGTTCCGCCTTCTCTCTCTCTTTTCCCGCGCTCGCGCTGATATGCAATTCCTTCGCTGCCCGCTCCCGCAAGTAAAATTATATAGTATAACATAATAAAAGTGCATTTATCCGTGCTCCAATTCCTGTTGTGTGTTGTATGTGCAATCTCAGCAATCAACTTATAAGAAGAAAGAAAACGGGTCGGCCCAAAGAAAACACCAGCAACAATCTTGTAAGTCGCACACAAAACCTATTTACAAACCAGCACCTACAGTCCACCCCCCTTTGGTTCACACCACTGTTATTTTTGTCTGACGTCTTTTGCTGCACCAGTCATTTTGTTGTATTTTTTTACTTATTTTATTCATATCTTGTGATATTTAGCCATCTTGGTGATAAAGGAAGTACTTAGAAATTTCGGAACTTCCTAAAAATTTTCGATATGCATGATGCCGACAGTCGAGTTTATTACGGGCTAGGAAAAGAAAGCGATAAAAGAACGTACACAGTTGCGCAGCTTTTACCAAGTTTGGCAACTTAAAAGGTACTTTTTATTACTTAATTGTTGTCGCTATTGAGAGTGAGTGTAATGCTATATAGAGTGTATCACTGTATGGAAGACAAACTAAACCAACCAAAGCCAAGTGATTTCGACGCTTAAGGGAGTTTGTCGTTAAATCGAGTGACGTTACATGGAGTTTACATTGCATTTTTACGTAAATGTAGTTGAATACATTGCACTAGATCAACTCTTCGTAATCGGCAGCATATTCGTAAGACCTTTGCTGTTGCAAATATCTATGGGCGATGGTCATCGGGACGTCATCTTGTCTGCTGTACTCCAGGAAGAAAAAAACACTCGTATTCTAGATATATATGTGGGAATAATGTATCTTGAACGCGTGATGTGATGAATATGAGACAATATTTCTGAACGAGCCGATAGTGTGAAAGGGATGACGAATGAAACAAGAAAATAGACGACGTATAAAGACGCTCTGAATTTTATTTAAAACTAGCTGATGGCCGCAACTTCGTCCGAGTGGTGCGGTTTTTTAACTATCTAGAATATATAGAACTCTTTAATTTTTCGAGATCAAAAGTATCCTATATGTTGACCAGGGATATAAGCTACTACCATACAAAATTTCATTTAAATCGGTCCAGTCGTTTCGGAGATTAGCCGGTACCAACAGAGAAACAAGATATTTGAAAAAAATCTAAATTACTTCTATTTCACTTCTTACATCCCCCTGACTCGGATTTTAGCATTTTTTTTCATTGTACAGAAATTAGACCTCTACAGTTTTATTATATGTATAGATATTGTACCTACGGTGATATAAGTAAGTTACTAAACTAAATGCGCATCGCTGTTAAGCCGTAAATTCGTAGTGTTGTTTTTCTTGCCAGCCACCATCCCACATATACGACTATATGTCCATGCTTGACTTGAAATTCCCGTGGGATTCTCGGGAGACAAAGTTCAAATTCAAATTCAAATTCAAAAGGTTTTATTCAAAATAAGTTCCACTGGAGAACACTTTTTGAAGGTCATACATATAGGTTAAAATTTAATTTTACTTCCTATTCTGTGTACACCGCTTCGCAACGTGTTATTGCTGTTAAGGAGAAGAAGCGGCAGGAAACTCCCCAGCAACACGTCTAGCTAAATAATGTTTTTCTTTATATTTCTTATTCTATTTTTATCTCAAGTTCTTTTTTTTTAAATAAATTTTATACAGAAGTATGTTACAGAATGACTTTTGAAGAATTAATGGAGTTGTAGCAAACAGTGCATATTCAATAAGACAGAGACACAATTAAAGGATAGAAATAAAAAAACAAAGAAAGGAACGCAGCATTAAAAAAAAATTAATTTACGTTTAAGTGAAAACTGTGTCGGAATAAGCAATTTTTATGCATCCAAACAACTATAAACCGTTCCCGGGAACATTCCCGCTGGATTAACGGGATCAAAAATATCACATTTTATTACATAAAATTTGCTATCGATCATGAAATTCGATTTTTTTGCCGGCCATTTTAAATGATTTCCGGAAAATTTCCCACGGAATTCCCAGGACAAAAAGTATGTCGTCAGTCAACGAAAACAGCATTGAAATCGGTCCAGTAGTTTTTACGTGAATAACCGAACAAACATACAAGAAATTAAAAAACAAATTTTATTCTTGTTTTTTTTAATAGCTTCAATGTACAGACACGGCATTTTTAGAATTTTAAAATATTATGTATAACATATCCTCACCCCTGGTGTTGCAACCAGGGATTGCAATCCGTAAAAACCGGATCCGGTAATCCAGCGGATCCGGCGGATCCGTCATCAATATGCACATACCGGATCCGGTACAAACATAACGGATCCTGTGACAATCCGCAACGCGCGATTAGTTTGATAAAATAATCGCGCGTTGCACGAATAGGTACTTTAAACGTGATGCTTGTGCGTGCGAGTCGTTTGACGCTGATAATGCATTTACTATGCCAAAGAAAAAAAAACATGCGACTAGAAATGATAAAAATCTTGGATAGAATTAACCAAGATAATAATAGCTCTAACGATAATGTGGAACTCGTGGAAGAATTAGTAGAGAAGGACTTAGATTTACAAACACTGTAAAAAGACTTGACATTATAGGCAGAATTACAATTGCAGATCCAGCAAGAAGTAGCGTCTTATACAATACAAACTGTAAAAAGAAGTTTTTTCATAAAATACTGTTACGAGTTACAGGACTCGAATTAAAAATGCCGTTGGAACTACTATAGAAATTATTTGAACTATACAAACACGTATAAAACAAATACAAATAAAACTGGATGCAACCAGTTCACACTGCACGATTCAATACAATTCGACACGCGCAAAGTCCGTCGTCTATATCGCTAATCGAGAGTACTACAAACGTCTTACTCGTCTCGTAGTCATCGCTTGACTGCCCCACCCCTCCATTTGGGCATTGTTTTATACTAACAATACTGTACAAAAAATCGGCCGCGCGCACTGAGTATCCGAGAAATAGTAATTTGCACACTTGATTATCTATTCCTGCGAACGGCCAACAAAGTCGAAAACAATAACAATAGGCTATTGTCTAATTGCAAATACGAAGTAATAAAAAGAACTCCGAATGCGGGAGGGGCAATAAACAATATGCGCAGCATTTCTTTGTCGGTATGTGACAATAGGTATGCAGGTGGCCCAACTTGTAACAATACTAAAGAAGGAAGTGACGGCATTTGAAAGTGAAGGAGTTCGAGGAGAATACTTGTCTTCTATTCATGATTATTTGCTGACAATTAGCCGATAAGTGTAGCAGCTGAGAGAGCCTTCTTGACCGCAGGCTATATTTGTAGCTCTATGAAGGTGGCCCATCTTGTAACAATACTAAAGAAGGAAGTGACGGCATTTGAAAGTGAAAGAGTTCGAGGAGAATACTTGTTTGCTATTCATGGTTATTTGCTGACAATGAAACCGATAAGTGTAGAAGCTGAGAGAGCCTTCTTGACCGCAGGCCATATGTGTAGCTCTATTAGAAGTCGATTGGCAGATGAGACAATCAACACAATTTGTTTCCTAAGATCGTTTTGTCAAACCATAAATTGATTGTTTGTTTAAACTTTATAAAGAGTATAAATATTATAAATAACAATTATTGTGATATTTGTGCTATTCATTTGATAGTTTCGGTAGTCTGTCATCTGAGTAAATAATTACTATGTTATGTTTAATTTTATAATTTTGATTTCTACTTTATCTTTAAAATCTAAGAATACTGAACCACGAGTTACATTACATGAAAGATAAAGAGTTTTTTTTTCTTTTGAGATTTTATTTAATTTGACTTTTTATAATAATTTGTGATTTTATTTGTTCTGACATAAAGAATTTCGTTGTTTTCTCTTTTAAAATTAGTCATAATAAATTTGATTTCGTATATGTATCGTTTTATTTTTAGACTTCATTATTAAAGTGGGCAACGTTGGAACGAAAAAGGAAAATTAAGTTATCCAGGTCAAATCATTCAAGATTGCAATCCCTAGTTGCAACCGTCTATAGGCGACGGTAACCACTTTCCATCAGATGGCCGTCTACCTTTTGCCAGCTTCGCAATGAAATAAAACTATTTCAATGAAAACTTGAAATAAAATTATATCAAAACTAGTTTGAATCGGTCATATCCAGAATACAACTCGTTTGATAGCGAACCAATTGTTAAATTAAGAGTTTCTTTACAAGGTAATCGACAGTGGCCTTGCTCCCTTCTCACATTCAGCTCTTTATCTGAAGGGTATGGACACGTGTAGGCCACAAGCATCGTCCCCACTTGTATCGACTTATCATGATTACCAAGTATTAATTTCAGCACTCGAGAGATATTCTCATAATATTTTCATAAGTTTTCGCGACTTGTTTACATAATAAAACTACGTTTTAACGGTTTTAAGCGCGGTAATTTATTTGATTTTTATTATTCCGACGTTTCGGCCACTTTTCAGTAGCCTTGATCACGCAAGACAGAGATGTCAAGTGTCAATGTGTATTGTTAAACAATTTGTTTAGGATTAATCCCTAACCCTATTAATATTATAAATGCGGAAGTAACTCTGTCTGTCTGTCTGTTCCGTTTTCACGGAAAACTGCTGCACAGATTTGGCTGAAACTCAGTATATTTATGTTTTCGATGCCGAGGATGAACATAGGATACTTTTTATCCCGAAAAATGGGATAGTTTCCGGGATAAAAATAGATTTGTCTGTTGAATGCCAGAACACAACTCACGGTTGTTATGGCGGCATATACTCTAGACCAGGGGTGGTAGCCATCCAAACGGGCAAATGCCCTACCACCGGCTGCCTGGCCGCAGGAATTTGTCTTCTTTCTCCGTTCCTGCACGGATGAAAGCTGTGACAAACAAAGTTAAACTGAAATACTGAAGGATACACATGTAAAGGCAGACCAAAAATCGATGGATTGTGTGAAAGATGACATGATGATTTCTGGTGTGACAATAAGTGAATAGTTTGCTGATCGTTTGTTGCTCACAACAGATTAAACTTCTGCTAAGCATTTGGTTGTATACCATTCAGCGTTGATACTTCTTTGGTTCCGTAAAGGAATTGACACCAAGTAGCCAGTCAAATTGAAAAAACTTGCGATCAAAATTTTCCCCCTACTTCTAGATCGCTTCACTTTGGTAGGCGTTGAATCGTTTTGAAACACCCAAACCGTCGACTGGCGCTTTGTTTTTGGATCGTATTGATAAATCCAGGACTCATCACCTGTAATGATGTCGTAAACACGCCGAGACGAACCTGCTTCAAATTTGTTTATATACATATCACGACACCATTCCACCCGGGCCTTCTTCTGAGCAACGGTGAGGTTTTCCGGCACCCAGCGTAAAACTATCCTCCTCACGCGAAGACGCATGTGTAGAATCTCGTGAAGGCTTCCCGATCCAATCTGCAGTTCGTGCTGAATCTCGATACATAACTCGCCTGTTGTCTTGGTTTAAATTTTCCACTGCTAACACATTTTCTTCTGTAACAGCCGTCAAAGGGCGACCACTTCTTTCTTCATCCCCCAAAGTTAGTCGACCGTGGTTGAATTCGTTGTACCAACGATACAAGGTTGCTTTAGACGGGCTTTCATCCACGAATGCCATTTGAAATCTATCGTACGATTCGTCCGGTTTCAGGCGACACTTGAAATCGTAAAAAATCATAGCGCGAAAATGTTCTCGGCGCAGATCCATTTTTCAATGAGACACGATAATTTAAATTAGCTCGCAAACAACGTGGAGGGAAATTTTGAATTTGGAACGTACCTATTTTTAGTTATAAATAATCATATTTGCAAAATCGAATATAACTGGCCAGTCTCTTATACATAAAAACTTTTTTTCGCAATATTTTCTGAATGGCCTGGTACATATGTTACAATTTTTTAAAATATACTTATAGTTAAGAAATATGACTTATTTATCATCTTCCATTTATACCAAGTTCATATGA
Source organism: Dendrolimus houi (assembly GCA_039645545.1). NCBI lineage: Eukaryota > Metazoa > Arthropoda > Insecta > Lepidoptera > Lasiocampidae > Dendrolimus > Dendrolimus houi. Next base: position 597,623 of record CM077133.1, read on the forward strand.
TGTTTGAAATTTCCATATGGATGTATTTACAATATGTCTAAGAGATGTTTTCACGCACCCATATGTTGCGTCAGCCGCCATATGTATTTATTCTATGATGAAATTGCATCATCTAATACACAGGTAATAATAGGTTTTTAATAAATACATTGGCAGTACTAAATAATCTCATTTGACGCCATCTATCTTGATACTATGTTACCGTTTGTGAAATTAATGTTTAATAATTAAATTGCTATATTTAATACTAGTATGTGCAAGCGAAACTTCGTCCGCGTTGCCACCACGACGAAGTATTCGTTAGTATTCGCTAATGCAACAGCAGCATCAAATAGACGCGTCTATCCCAAGGGAACGACGTCGTTTGTCGGGATAAAAGTATCATAAGTCTTAAAGCGGGATATAAGCTAGATCTGTGTCGAATTTTATTCAAATCTGTTGAATAGTTTTCACGTGATGCTATAACAGACAGACAAAAAATCTAAAAATTATATTATCGGTATCTGCTGGTCCGAATTAGGCCCCCTGAGTATTTGTTACATTTTTAAACGCATTGTATAAATAGATAGACTAGCCATTTTTAGTAGCTCTATGTTATTCATATAAAAACTAAATTAGGTGAGGTACCTTTTTATATATATTATGTTAGACCTAAAACTAAAACATGCATGACCTGCTCTTACAGACAGGCAGACAAAAATGTTAAAATTGGACCCTTCTCCAAATTTATTATGTTATATAGATAGTATATATTGTTACAACCTAAGCGGCGACAAAGACAAATTCCACGTACAGATTTGTAGAAGCACATTTATTACCCGTCGGCATTTGAACTAATAATTAATAACATTGAAACTATTGTAGTTCTTTTATGATCGTCTTCTTTTGTTTACTTGTTTATTGGCATACGTTTCTAGAGAACAGCCCATTGTAATCATTAGCTAGGTGATGCGGATTTTAAAGTACAAGCTGATTCTAGGAAATTCGGTCCACGTGGCCGGGCGGGCACATTGCACTTGTGCAGGATAAAACGATGGCCTGATGGAGGGAGGAAGGCAGTCAATCGAGAACCACGGTCAAAGCGAGACGTGTGTACCATAATCGGGAATCTAATAGTGACGGACTTTGCGCGTTTTATTGAATTACCTTTAGACTTGTTGTGTTCGGATATATTTATACCTGTGTTATACCTGTTTATATAGTTCTAATAAACTCTATAACAATTGCAACGGCATTTTAATTCGAGTCTCGCAACTCATAGCAATATCGTCATGTAGATAGTATATATATCACATGATTTACGCATGCCGTTTTAACCGATTTCGGTTATTTCTACCGCTATGTACTACAGTCATTAAAGCTCTAGTATTTAGTATTATAACCAGTCGAATATTTTATGTGGCTTGTATAATCTATTTTAGCCTGGAATGTATGCATGATGCTACTTCGGATAGGCTAAACGCAAAACCATAGCGTGGGTTGTAATAAACAGGAGGGCAGGCGTTTTTCTCGTCCCATCTGAAAACAAACTTTGTAGCTTTAATAATACTAAAAAACCAATTTGGTGGAACATAACGCATATATACACGTGTAATAGATATACGTATTAAAGTATTATTTTTTTTATTTACATCAAAATACACATAAATTAAAACTAAATTTATATTTTATTCATACAAAATACATATAGGTACATACATCTACAATATTATAAAATTCTAAACATGTCGTGTCTGTACATTGAAGCCTTTAAAAAAAAACAACTGAAATAGACTATAAATAAACGATGGAGAATACGGTGCAATTATTTTTAGATTTCTTGTCTGTTTGTTTAGGATTCACGTAAAAACTACTGGGCCGGTTTCGATGCGGTTTTCGCCGGAATTTTTCTGGGAATGATTTAAAATAGACCGATAAAAAAAAAATCGAATTCCAATCTGATGTTATCACTGACCGATAGCAAAATTTATGTAATAACTAGGATTCGCCCGCGACTTCATCCACATTGGGCGAAATAAGCTAATGTATACGAGTGTCCTAACAAGTTGAAAGTACTGCCGGGAAACATCCCGCATCCCTTAAGTCCGGGTTATTTGGTATCGATTAGTGAACACCGCATCGAAATTAGCAAAAAAGTTTTTACGTGAATCCCGAATTAACGGAAAAACAAAAAATCTAAAAAACGTTAGACTGCACTTTTACAATTTTATAATATTGTTACGAGTTACGGGACTCGAATTAAAATGCCGTTGGAATTATTATAGAGTTTATTAGAACTATACAAACACGTATAACACAGGTACAAATATAACCGAATAGAACAAGTCCAAACGTAATGCAGAAGGTCGTAATTCAATAAAACGCGCAAAGTCCGTCACTATTAGATTCCCGATTGTAGTACACACGTCTCGCTTCGATCGTGGTTCTCACTCGACTGCCTCCTCTCTCCATAAAGGCATCTTTTATACTGCACAAATGCAGTATTCAAATTTCCTAGAAATCGTAATCCGCAACACCGGGCTAATTATATCTGCAAGCGGCCATAAACGAGTACAACAGGCTGTTCTCCACAATAACCAATAAATAAGTGAACAAAAGATGACGATCATAAAAGGACAGGTAATAAAATGTGTTTTTACAGATATGCAGATGGATTTTGTTTTTGTCAGAACTTAAGTTGTAACAATATTATACAAATGTGTGGTATTTCTTAACCCTGAAATCCCTCGGGAATTTTCCCGGGAGGGGTTTGTAGTTGTTCGGGTGCATAAAAATTATCTTATTCCGCCACAGTTTTCACTAAGCCGATAGATGTGGTACTTCGTGTACCGGGGATCATGCGGGAATTTCAAGTCAAGCCTGGAAGAATTCGCGGGCATATCCTAGTACTTTATAATTATGTTATATTTGTTTTTAAGTTACTTGTTATGATACTAAGTAACTTAAAAACAGAATATTAAATTTCGTGTAAAAAAACCATGGTTGTTTATATTATAATAAATTTTCCGCATATGAATAAAATTAACAAAAATCTATTTTATTTTTGAACTCCTTGAAATTGACTTTTCTTGTAACTAGAATCATAAACCAGAACACTGCAAGTTGAATAACAAAAAATTTTATATACATATACCTAATTAATTTATCCGCAAAAAACTTATAATCAAAACAATGTACATACAATAGCCAGAGCTAGCAAGTGACCTAATTCCAAAAAATGCATTTTAACTAAATTCACCAAAAGTCTGTTTTAGTAAAATAAATAATAAGGCTGTGGTCTGTTATAAATGCTAAAAGCAGCGTCAAGTGCCATTGACGTCGAACTCCGCTGTCGGCGACATATTTACTTTATATCGATGTTTAGGCTGCCTGTCCATTGATGCGGAGCGAGGTTGCAGAGCGGAGAAACGGAGAAATCCTATTGGTTAATAACCAATAAAATTGCATAAAAACAAAGTCAAAGGATAGGCAGTTACTCTAGAAATATCTAAACGCGCGGCAGGTTTTGCCGTGCCTTGTGTGTTTGATAGACTAATGGACGTCAAAAACGCGACGTCTTTACGCTGGGATGCTGAGAATGACTGCGGACGTGGCGTACGACATATGGACACCCTATTTTTAACGAGGTGAAACGACTAACCGTCGCGGGCGTGTGGGCTTCGCCATATTGGGCTGGCACCAGTAACCCCGTACGAGGGAGGTAGGAGTATGTAGTATGTAAGCAATTGGCAGCGCATAATAATTAAGTATTTGCACACTTAGCATAAATGTAGTATAAAGGCTTTAATTTTGTTAAACGTGACAGTAAAGATATCAATCACATTAGGACAATGTAGTTTTAATACTACAACCAGCTCAAAACTATGCGCCATTCCCGCGCATACTACAAGTAGGAGAAGTATTGTAGCCACCAGAGTTAGGGATACTCACTAAAACCTTTCGATGTTCCTTCCTTTGCCTTATGCCAGGGTTATAGACAAAGTTTAAGCTCGACCAACTTCGCGTGCCATGGCAGGCAGGGGCTTCTACGCCCACATCTACTGCCCATGGGAAGCATAACCCCTGGCGTCATCCCTCTCTGTCCGGCGTGTGGCGGCTAAATATCACGTCACCTGGAAGGAGAAATGAGCGCGCGCGGAACACGACGCGCTCTCCTCTCGACGACATTATTGGCGGTTGAGGAGCCTTCTACAGCTGCCGTAGCCCTTGCTCACGCTTCTACTCCGCTGCCTTCTTGGTGAGCATTACGCGCTCGCAGAAGAAGAAAACGGCGTCTGATCCGATTTTGCTTCTGACCATGGCCCGAATCACGGCCGGGAGCGACGTATGGATGCTTTGCACAACGATTGTGCACCGCGTCAAGCGCCTGAGGGAGCGTAGTGCGTTTTTAAAGCATTACGCCGAACGCAGGTTTCGGCGTTTGTAATAGGTGTCAGGCCGCCGCCTAAGAGGTTTGTGCAATTGATATATTTAGAGTAAATTTACTGTATCATATATTCGCGGTAGCGGAGCGTAACAGTGCTTCCAACGAAACGAAAAAGTATTCCTCAATGTCTATGAGGATAATTGAATTACTTTTTTTTATTATTGGAATACAACAAACAAGCTGAAAGACGGCATGGTGGAAAGTGGTCATCGTCGCCGAAAGACATTTGCAACATTAGAAGCGCTACCAATATGCTGTAGGCTTGGAACTTGATCACTAAAACTAGAACACAACTTCTGCCCTCTAATATTGGCAATGATTAAAGTCATTAAAAATACTTGCTAATTTTTACACTTTCATAAAGTATAATAACACCATAAATAATGGAAAAATTGATTAACAACATCGCCCATTGCATTTCAGGCGAGAACATATTGTTAAAACATAACCAGTCCATTATCACACGTAAAACAGTACCCATAAGAGTTATTTACTAAATTCATATACAAACTAAAAAATTAGCGATTCTTAGAAATACATTACGTCATTTGTTTTCAAGTCAAGAGCATGAAAGATCACAGTTTTTATGATGCTTTTAGTTAATAAATTAGATTGTGATAACAGAATAATCAGTAACCATAGATAAAAATGATTCGCTGTTCCGAAGACAATTTAATAGTAGATAAAAAAATCTTACACTTTCAAGCTGCTGTTATCCATTGGTCGGTTTTTTACTATTCGTTCACTTGTCTTATCATTAATAGAAATTTTAAGTTATTTATATGAAGCTTGTATCAAATTTTAAGTAGTAATAAGCCAAATGAACGTTATATGAATGAAGGAATGAATATGCTTTATTGTGTTTTAAAAGGTCAGTTAACGATTTCTTCCAGACAACCTTTGGATGGACAAGAAGTTTGATAAGAACAGAGGTATGTTGCATTATTCTCACTACCGAATCAGTATCTTATAAATATATACATATATGATATAATATACATATATTAATAAAATATAACAATTATACTAATACGATATATGTAAAAAAAAATATATTATTACGACCGACAAAGACCAATGCACACCTGCAGTTTATTACCTTGTCGGCATTTGGACTTCTTTTGTTTACCTTATGTTTAAAATTTGTAATTAGAAAACAGCCTATTGTGTATTGTACTCGTTTATGGCCGTTTGCAGGCATAATTAGGCAGGTGTGCAGATTACGAATTCTAAGAAATTCGATCTACGCGGGCGGGCAGCCATATTGTATCGGGCAGTTTATCGATGGTCACAAGTGAGACCAGACGTGTGTACATTCGATAAGCTATATAGTGACGGACTTTGCGCGTGTTATTGAATCGTGTATTACGTTTGTAGTGGTTGTATCCAGTTATATTTGTACCCGTGTTATACGTGTTTGTTTAGTTCTAATAAATTCTGTAGTAATTCCAGACGGCATTTTAATTCGAGTCCTCCTAACCCGTAACAATATATAATACACTTGCATAAATAAATATAAAACGAGAAAAAGCTGTCAATAACTACTGCTGCATCCATAAATTGAGCTATAATAATCCTTTACAAGTCTATTAAAAATAGATAGGTAGATAGATAGATAACACTTTATTATACGCCAATACAAAAATGAACCTAAAGACTAAAATTATATCTAGTTGTGTACAAAGGGCGGTCTTATCGCTAAAAAGCGATCTCTTCCAGACAACCCCATAGGCAGTGACTTAGTTATAGTAAAATATAAAACCCACAAGGAGGAACCGATAGGTCGTCTTTGACGAGGATGATAGACCAATCTATGACGCTCGTCAGCGTGGCGTAAATCAGAGAGATCCGTGCAATCCGATGATCCCGAAATCTGGCGGAGTTACATATTTGCTAACAATACGTACATATTTACTAAAACGTTGCTAATTTGTTTATCATACACATACGCAACGCGAGATATGTTCTAACGTAAGGTCAAGGTGATATGAAATATGTCGCAGACCGTGTTGTTCCAGCAACACAGTCTACTCTTGCTGTATCAAGATCTGCTGGTCGGTGTAGCCCCAGCGCTCAAGGCAATATGGCTATATATAACTTATAAGATGTGACAGCATGGGCGTATCGAGGTGGCACTTGTAATATTTTTATTCAATTACTGCCGTTTTGTGGAAATAAACTTCCAATAAATTACTGTATAAACAGAAAAATACACAACAAACAGACCAAAACTATTAATATAAAAACAGTAAGATCTTAAGTTTGCTACACTGTATTAACAAACAACTTCTTCTTGATGAAACTACGCCGACTGAGGCGATCTTTGTAAATCAGTAGATTATGATTGGCTGAACTCTATTGTTTCTTAGTACCCCTAAGAAAACCATACACGTCTCCGAATTGCATACCCCCATCTACGTTGATAGTCGTTCCAGTGACCAATTTACAGTTATCGCTAGCAACGAATACTATCATATTCGCTATATCCTTAGCTTCACATGCTTTTCTCATTGGTATCGTTTGTTCTGCCAGTTTTAACCATTCTTGGTATTCTTGTGCTGTCTGCCCGGTCATTCGTGGCCGGAAATTAGTAGCCTACAAAAAAGAAGTAAAATAACGATCAAAAAAATGATAAACAAATAGAAATAAAACGTAAGACGAGACCAGAGAAACAATGAAAATATAATACCGTAATTCCTGGGCTGATAGTATTCACTCTTACTCCCTTTGAAGCTAATTCAACACTTGTCACACGAGTGAAAAAGGTCAATGCTGCCTGTAAAGAAACAATAAATACACTTAAAAACGTCTAATTCACATTTTAGTATGTGATAAGAATTATTGTTTGATGTTGATAAAGTAAATAATCTTGAGCAGATTTTTTTTTATTAAGAATATTTAAATCTCATAGTATATAAGGAACTATAGTGTCAGTAATTGTTAAAGAGCTCTGATCACAATGTGTATCTATACTTGGGAACTAACATAAAATAAGTTTAACGACAAAGTAGCTTTTAGTAACTTTGAATAGTTTTTAAGATATTGTGAATAATATTAAATAGTTCAATCTCAAGAAAAAGTTTATAAATATGTAAAGAAGAAAGCTATACAGTTCTTGATAGGCAAAAACATAGAATAGCTACATCAAACATCAATTGCAATCTTAAATTAAACGACAATCTCTATTACCTTGGCCATTCCATATGGCAAATTGTTTGCAGCCACAGCAATTCCAGCGAGGCTAGATATATTAATTATATTGCCTTTGCTTTCTATGATAGCCGGAATTAATAATCTCGTTAAATTATAAACAGAACGCAGGTTATTATCGAAGAGTTTGTCAAATTTTTCCATGGTAGCGGTTTCTATTCCTTCCGGGCCACCGATTGCTGCATTGTTGACTAAAACATCCACTCTGAAAAGGAAATTAAAATTAAATCAAATGCTCATAATCCGATCAGATTCACCATAAATAATATCTTTAGGACAGTCCAGTTATTCAGAGTTTCTTATAGATAAATTCAGGGAATACCCGATGAATTGCTGTTATTGGTGTTTGGTTTCAAAGAACATCTCTCGAGTATCAATTCAAAACAAAGTGATGTTCCTATCGCCGCCTCAAGTTAGAGCTGAGCGAAATCTACAAGATCAGCAATGATCCAACTTAAATCGAAACATCTTCATTTACCTCCCAAAATGCTCCAAAGTCTTGTTAGCTGTTCTTTCGCAACCTTCATCAGTACTCAAATCAGCAACTATTGCCAAAGGTTTCAATCCTCTCTCTTTTTCACATATATTTGCTACATTAAACAAATTCGTCTCATTCCTTGCAACTAATACTAGTTTCGCGTCATATTTTGAAAATAAAATTGCAGCAAGTTTCTCCAATACCGGAACTAGCACCAGTTATTAAAACTACTTTATTTGCAAAATTGATATCCATTTTAAAATCTGTTTAAAAAGATACTCTTTTTAAATTAGCAATTAAGAGTCACTGATGTATGTTATCATTGGCGTACGTAACACTATTAAAAGATTAATGTAATAAAAAAATATTAGTATTTTAGTCGCACTTAGAATTGCTTGAATGTCTAGATTTGGCCTGAATAATTGTCTTTATATACCAAGGCGTTCAAAGAGATAACATTCAATAATCATATCCAGGTCATAAAAATATGACCTAGTTACTTTAAATCCCTAATTTTTAGGTATAGCTTTATATTGTATAGGTTCGCGTTTGACCGACATTGCGCCTGATGTCAGATGGAAATGCAGTCTAAGATGGGGAACGCTTACCTGTAGTTTGTATAAAATGATAGAAAAATATCGTTGGTGATAACACCTCTCGATAATCTTTCATACAATTTGGTTCTCCTTTCTACATTGTTTCACCTTTATTGTTTTTAGATAAAACTTCAATGACCGAATTAGCGGATGTGGAAAACAAAAGGAGAGTAGAGTAATACAGATAAATGTTCAAGTTCCCTTTTCTGTATGCTGCCGGGAATTAGGCATCTCTTTTATTCCTTATAGCTAACTATCAGACAGACCGCCCACTTGATAGAAAGTGGTTACTGTCGCCTATGGACGAATATAACACCAGGAGCATCGCCAGCCTCTGGGCTGGCCAGCAGAACGCTCACTTACTATACAAAACAAGATTAACTCAAGATTAATCACTTAACCGGCCCTATGAACTATAGTCAAGATTATAATTCCACCATGATTCTACCACGTGAAATGTGGTGTAAATAAAACCATAGTATAAACACGATTATAAATAATTATTTCAACATTGTAATGTTTATGAGTAGTATATTAGACAGGGTTAAATTTTTAATAGTAACTGAATGTAATAAACCAGAACTATTAGTTAAGAAGAATAGACTTAACTACATGAGACCCAGATCTGGCGCATGTAAATATATTATTCCTAAATATGATAACGTATATGGGGCAAGGCTCGAGGAATATATGACACCAATAATAGTAAATGATCTCCCAGATGACCTGCAATCAATGTACAAAAAACTACAAATCGACCAAATATAATTTGAAAAGATTCTGTATTGATTCCCAAAGCGTACCATCAGGCTCACATGTGCAGACCTGGGACTAAAGCGGAACTATATACTACAATGATAATAACTCCGCTTTTATTTTCAAATTAGAAATAAACACTTAAATGATGATAACAATTCCTCGCTTCTGCTCCTATTTTTGATATAACATTAATATTGTGTAATTTTTTTTTAACTATGGGAAGCCCGTTTGAAGGCCATCAACCGCGCATAGATGGGGCAGAATCCCCTAGGGGAAAATCGCGGTCGGGGTCAAGAAGCCCACCAGGAGAAAGGTCCAGGCTAGCCGGACAACCCTGCACACTGGCGGAAGAAGGCTCCCTTGGGGTTTTAGTGGGTATACCCGTCGCCGGTCCTATTGATTAATCGGCGTCGGGGAACCCCACACACCGGCCGCGACATCTCCGCATGGCTGATGGTGAAGTAACGCATTTCCCCAAGTAAAAAAAGGGGAAAATCGCGGTCGGTGTGTGGGATTAGCCAGGTTGGGGTGGCACTAGCACCTCTAGCCTGAACTAAAGATGCTACTGTTAGGGATACCCACTAAAACCCCTCTGTATTCCGTCCTTCGCCTTTAATGGTATGGCCACGAGTTTATGGCATATCCCCTCCGCTGAACCTAGCAGGCGGTTGCCCATCGGCCTCGACCACTGCCAGGGTACTACTGTTGTCCCCCGGCGACATGTATCATAACCTAATGTATTCTACCCGACTTTCAGCGGCACGAATAAACTCTTAAGGTTTGTCAAAAAGACAAATACATAAACAGAAAAGCTAGACATAGTCATGTTCCACAAGCAACCCGAATTTTTATCCCAGACATCACAAAATACGTAGTCCGTGAGAATTCCTCTCGCCGGATATGCGTTTCTGTGTTTTATAAACGAACTCACACTTTTCATAACAGATTGCGAGAATAAATAAATATAGGATATGAGCCAGCAAACATTTGAGCATATTTTCATACAATGGTTTTAATTGTTGATCTACATAGGTTTTTAGTAATAACATCTGTGAAAAATGATTTTTTTCCTCTCATAATTGAGTTAGTTGCATATGTTATTTAGTACTAGCTGTGCCCGCGACTTCGTCCGCATGGGATTTCTTTTCCCGGACCCCTAATTTTATTAAGCAGCATAAGTTACCCCTTATAATATCAGCTATCTATATAACAATTAAACAATAAATTATAACACCACACAAAGTCACACACACACAACCAACAACAAAACACACACACACACACAGAAAGGTGCAGCAACACAAATGGCACTAGTTAAGATATATATAGGTATAGACATAAGGCACACACTGCACATACTCTTCCTCACAACTCCAGTATGTAACAGATACACTCTGCATTAGTATGAGTTCAGTATTAAAAATAGAATTTTTTTTTATTATAAGTTATTCTTAAGGTACACTACAACATAGAAATCACTAAATTAATGTCACCTAAAAACTTTAACAGAAATTAAGTTATTAAAAAGGGTACGGAACTCGAGTCCGTAGAATAATTAATATATATATCAGCTATCTGCTAGTGAAAGTCTCGTCAAAATCGGTTCAGCCATTTCAGAGATTAGTCGGAACAAACAGACAGCCAGACAAAAATTTTAAAAATTATTTTTTTGTTATAGGTATACAAGTAAATATAAATAATAATAATTATTGTACATACAGCGTGACAATGCAGCCAGCCTTCTGGGCACGCTACCTTCTGGCAGCGATTTGTTACATACTTTATACTAATTTAATAATAATTTAGTTTATATCTTTCATTGTCTATATATGAGTATTACATGGGAAATCAAAAATGACAGTTGCACGAATAAAACAGTTGAAATTTTTAGAAAGTAACAAACTTTGCTATTATAATTATACAAACAAATTATTATTATGAAAAATTACAAAATTCTAAACATACCCTGACTGTACATTAAAGCAATTAAAAAAAATAACTAGAATAGACTATATGAGAGATGGAGAACACGATGCATTATTTTTAGATGTCTTGTCTGTTTGTTCGGCTTTCGCTAATCGACAGCTAATTCTTAGACTGAAACTCTGCGCTACATTTTATCTTGGGAATCCCGCAAGAATTTTTCTGGGAGCGATTTAAAGTTGTTCGAACGCATAAAAATTAGCTTATTCGATTTCAGTTTCCACTAAGACGATGGCTTACATTCTTTTTTTAAATGCTGCGATAGTCTGTGTCCCGGGAATCCCGCGGGAATTTCAACTCAAGCGTGGACGAAGCCGCGGGCATATCCTAGTTATGAATAAGATCTTAGTCCACCCAAAGGTTGCCTGGAAGAGATTGCTTTAAGCAGTAAGGCCTCCCATTATACTACTACTTTCTAATTTTAAGATACGAAAATGTGTTACTATTTTTATGTTGGTGTACAATAGATAAGAGTATTGTTGTTGAAACTTAAAGATAAATAAATTTGGATAAGAGCAACACACAAAACTATATACCTTAAAAACAACTTCGTCTCACACACGCAACCAACCACCCACCCTCCACCGCTCTTGACTCACGACTCTTGCAACAACAACATCTTAAGTATAACTAAATTAACAAAACTTTGTAGTTATTACAACTAGGGTACATGTTGTCCTAGCACAATCAACTATAGCTTATTGTATTTCTGTATGTGGAAATGCTTGTAAAACAGATTTTATTTGTGTAGAAAGAGCTCAGCGCTTGCTTCTAAAGGTTATGCATTGTACACCCTATAGATATCCAACAACTGAGTTATACCTGTACTCAAAAGTTCTAAGTGTTAGAAAGCTTTATGTTCTAAATGTAATTTTAAGATTACAGAAACCCAAGCCTTTACACTCAAACATTGATACTACTAGAAGACGATACGTAATATTTGAACTAATAACTATAAAAACTTCCTTTGCTAGGCGGCAATACGTTTATCAATCCAGCTATTTGTACAACAAAATTAATCAGGTGTTAAATATGTATCATATGAATACACATGCTTGTAAAACCTCTTTGCTAAAATGGCTTATGTCACTTGACTACGACGCAGTAGGATCTCTTTTACAAATTCCTCATTGAATATATTATTAATTATACGTACACACACACACACACACACAAATACACAAAAACTCACATATAATTATTTTCTTTTATTAAATACTATTATAATTTTATGTTCTGTACTTAATGTAAATTAAGTACACTAATTTTCTATACAATTCATAATAAAATAATTTTTATATATCAATGTAGAGGACATACTCTATACCATGAAAATATTTTAGAAACTTTTAAATACAATGTAATATTTAAAGTATGGAAGAGCGGGATCTTCTGATACAAGTGAATTTTGCTTAAAAGAAGATTCCAGCAACTGTCTACAAATTGTGAATGTGTTTCTTAAGAAATAAATACTTTCATTTTAATTTTAAATTACATCATGTAAATTATTAGGGCCACAAATGGTAGTTTTACCCTACTGAAATTGACTTAAATGTTAACAAATCTGGAATAATGATATAGATTACAAACTTTTAATTTTATACATTTCAAAACATCAAAAGACGTAACTTGGTTTCATAACAAGTAAACACTCCACTAAATGTTTTTTTAGCAAACCAATTAACTTTTCACCTTTACCAATAAGAACTAGCAGTGAATTACATAAAAAAACCATAAAAGTGTAATTTATAACGTTTCTACAAATTAATACCACCTCCATGAGTTCCAGGGTCGATTCAATAATTCGTAGAAGTACTCGGCACTCTTAAATGTGAGTAATTTGGGCGATTCTACCACGGTTATAAAACTAGTTGCACAATTACAATCCATCACTAATTTTAATGTACCATATTAATTGACAGTTTTACTTCTTGAATTAGTACTTATGGAGTCACCTAAATTGAGAGTGCTGCCTCGCTCGCAGACAATTCTGTCATCATCATCGTACGAGCGTTAAATCTCGGCTGCGTTCGGAGCGATCCTTCGACGCCCAGAGTCCGCTTTCCTACTTTTTCTCCTCCACTTCGCGCGATCTTCGGCATCCCTTGTATTGAGACCTTTGGTACGCATGTCATCCCTCACAACGTCAAGTCAGCATTTCTTGGGCATACCCCTGCGACCGGGACCTGGCGGAGGCGGCTTGGCTAGATTTCTTCCCCATGTAAACGACAAATCTGTATTACACAAATCTTTACAAAGAAAAAAACAAAAAAAGAGAGAAAAAAAATGAAAACATTTTATTTAAGACAAAAACTAAGTTAATAGAAATAGAAAGACCATAGGAACAAAATAAGTCCTAAATTGGACCCAGTCTCAGCATAATGCTAGCCCACAAGGACCAGCGCTGTTCTTCCGTCTGGGACCACAAAGTGAAGTCACGATGGACCATACAATACACATAACAGTATAATGCAGTTTAATAATGATAAGTGAATTGCAGACTAAAAAACAATATAATTTTACGCAATAATTTAAATAACACATACATATATAAAATCATTGTAGCAACACACACAACGAAACAAATAACATATATCTATAAATTAACCAAATTATAATTAACTAGCTGATGCCCGCGGCTTCTCGTGCCGTAAAGGAATTTCGTAAAATCCGTTCTTAGCTGACCTCTGCTTGGCTAAAGGAGGATCCATGCCAAATTTCAAGTCTATAGGTATTATAGTTCCTGACATATCGTGATGAGTCACTATATACGTGGATTTCAATCTAATATATAAAATTTTCGTGTCACAGTTTTCGTTGCCATACTCCTCCGGAACGGCTTGACCGATTTTGATGAAATTTTTTGTGCTTATCCGCTATCTATGAGAATCGGCCAACATCTATTTTTCATCCCCCTAAATGTTAGGGGTAGTCCACCCCTAAATTTTTTATTTTATTTTTTAGACAAAAATTTTAATTTCTATTTTTTTATGATACAACATACAAAAATACATACAATCCTCAATTTTCACCCTTCTATCACCAACCCCTATTTTTTAATAACGATATAAGTACTTTAATAATTTTCTACTCTGTTTGTTCAAGTTGATTCGAGTTTAGATTAACATTTGGTCTCGGTAGATGACGCTGTAATCGGGTTCTAGATAGATTTTTTAAAGGCAGTACAACGTCTGCCGGGTACAGCTAGTTATATATATTTAGACTAGCTGATACCCGCCCGCTTCGAGTGCCGTAAAATTTGTTCTTAGCTGACCTCTACTTGGCGAAAGGAGGGTCCATGCCAAATTTCAAGTCTATAGGTATTATAGTTCCTGAGATATCGTGATGTGTACATACGTGGATTTCGATTATATATATTTAGATGAAAATAAATAAATTCCAAAAGTCATATGGCCCAAGATAGCATTGTGCGTTTTGATGAGCATTAAGAAATTTCTTAAGTTGGATCCTAAACAATGGTTGAAGGTACATTTTTCATAGGTAGGGATATTATTCCAGCATTTTGATGCTGCATACCGAATAAATGAATTTGCCGACAGTAGTCACCGCAAACAGTTGGATAGCGAAGGGCTTTGACCGATGTGTTGAGAAGCCCTCGATGGGCGAAGGGCCAGATACAGAATACAACAGTACTGGACACGGCACGAATTGTGAGGAGATCCCTGTAGGGGCGGATTTTGACGTTACATCCGTGCAGGAACTGAGAAAGAATGCAATTTCCTGCGGCCGGGCGGCGTGTCGTAAGAGGCGTCAAAACAACCCACAGCCAGATGGGAGGGTGTTTGCTCGACTGGATGGCTACCACCCCTGGTCTAGAATATGCCGCCATAACAACTTTGAGTTGTGTTCCGGCTGCAATGGCCAGGTCCCAGTCTCCCTTAACACCTTTGGTGTTACAAATGGTCTATAGGCGATGGTAACCGATTTCCATCAGGTGGGCCGTCTGCCTGTATACTGAAGTCTAGTTTTAAATCGACCTTTAAAAATCGACACCCTAGTTCGCAATCATATTAATTAAATAGATATTTTTTGAATAAAATTTTGTCTTTATGATTTGTGCACTATCGTCTTATTATCTCCTTGTGATTTCATGTAATTAATCAGGAACGTTTAGGTATATAAATATGATTTTTTGTAAGAAATAAAAAAAATTACCCCGAATTTGCCGCCTCTCCAAAATCTGCCGCCCTAAGCTTCAACCTACTCAGCCTATAGGTAAATCCACTACTGGATTCCTGTCTCTATAGCGAATGATTGTGGAGTACGGATTAGTTGCAAGTAATTTCAATGTATATCTTCAAAAATATAGTAATGAGCAGCCTAGTGAGTTCCATTTAGGTAGCCTTAACTCAATATTGGGATCTGTGAAATGAGAATCATCATTTGCACAGGCTGGGCGTTCGTCCCCCATTCTTTGGGCTGTTTCGCTCACGTACGCAACGGTTTTCAAGAACGTTTCTTTTGCGAACCGTGGTCATTTGAAATGAGCTCTCAGCCAATCCTTGGTAGCTTAGTGGTTAGCGCACTCGCGTCCCAAACTCAAAGGGCGCCGGTTCGAATGCGGCAACACTGTAGTTCGTTTGCGTTAAGAATGTAGTGTGGCATCAGTGCAAATGCAGGGTAAAGGTGTATTCACAGTGGTGTTAAAATTCAAACAAATTATATTTTTAAAGATTAAGTTTAATTAATTTAAAAAATCTACTTAAAAGTTAAAAATCAAAATTAAGTCATTAATATTTTAATCACTATCACTAGTACCCTCGTTAGTATTTATAATAATAGAATTTTCTGCAGCGAGTTCCATGACGTCATTTAATCCCATATGGTATTTTCTTCTTGGAAGACGTGGTCGCAGCATTTCTTCCATCGATCAGCATCTACTAACCGAATTGCGCTATAAAATATTTTTTTCACGTCACTCATCTTAAAAGTTGTATTGTTGGCAGCAATATATTTTTTTATTTGGGCCCACACCAACTCAATGGGGTTCAGTTTGCAGTGGTACGGAGATTTTTTTCTCTCCACTATGAATTACCGAACCACTTTTAATTTTACGAATTGGTGAGGTATTCATTTTATAAAATATAAATCAGTTAATACAATTACAAGACGCAACCGTCGCGTTCAAAGCTATGCCTTCAAATGGTCACTGTGAACTTGAC
This sequence comes from Dendrolimus houi, assembly GCA_039645545.1. Lineage (NCBI taxonomy): Eukaryota > Metazoa > Arthropoda > Insecta > Lepidoptera > Lasiocampidae > Dendrolimus > Dendrolimus houi. The sequence continues at coordinate 614,258 of CM077133.1, forward strand.
CTTGTAATTTGCAAAGATTTGATTGGTTAAGGGGCGGCACTCTTAACGCGAACGAACTATAAGGCAGTTTTTCTGACCTAATGTGCATATTGTTACATTACCACGTGTTGAAAAAAAACATCGTGGTGAATCCTGCACATCTAGATAATCGATGTGCAGGTTGTTACAAGCGTTGCGGGTATTACTTACTGTCCGTGTCCCAATAGTGGTAGAACCGAGCCCAGCTGTTGGACGTTTATAGGCTGTTATTATTATACACATTAATTTCAGGATTTAGTCCTCTACTTCGTAAATTAATACAGTAATCCTTATGCTACTGCTTTAGCTGGGATAATGTCATAGTTTTTGACCGTTTCACGAAGATATAGCGATGGGTTTAATGCGTCATTTGAGATACGATATTGTTGTTAATTGAGTATGGCGTTAAATATTGTTACATGCCGTCAAAGATGAGCCGCACAGACTATTGTTAGCGCAGCTTATTGTCCTCCCGGATTAAGGAACTCTTTTGTCTTTTGAATTTGTAACATGCTATTGTTTTTCTACTTTTTTTATAACCATCATTAGTGTCGAACTAATCTCTATTATTATTGTTTTCGACTTTGTGGACGTTCGCAGGTGTGCAAATTAATATTTCTTAGATACTCAGTGTGCGCCTCCAATTTCTTTGTACTGTATAGTTAGTATAAGACGACGCCCGAACGGAGGGGCGGGGCAGTCAAGCGACGACTACGAAACGAGTAAGACGTTCTCTAGTACTCTTGATTAGCGATAACGACGACGGATTTTGCGCGTTCGAATTGTATTGAATCGTGCAGTGTGAACTGGTTGCATCCAGTTTTATTTGTATTTCTTTTATACGTGTTTGTACAGTTCTAATAAATTCTATAGTAGTTCCAACGGCATTTTTAATTGGAGTCCTGTAGCTCGTAACAATATTGACAGATAACGTACATGTCGAGCCTTTACCGGCATTTTGTCGTAAGTAACTATAATTTTTTTTTGACTTTCAATTTTAGTTAGATTAGACCCTGTTGCGAGTATACTGTCTGTTTGATTCTATATTATAAATTGGGAGGTCCAAGCCCAACAGTTTGACGTTTACGGGCTGTTATTATTACCACAGCGCTGTGATATGGGTACAGCTGTCCGGTCAAGAAAATCTTGGTAAACCGAACAAAAGATTGTGCGGTTTTAAAGCGAATACGTTCATCATCTAGCGAGCTCTATTCGTATCTTGCCGTAGTTACTGTCAAAAGTGAATCGTGCGTTTTCTTTAATATTGTTACGAGCTACAGGACTCGAATTAAAATAAATGCCATTAGAATTACTATAGAGTTTATTAGAACTGTACAAACACGTATAAAACAAATACAAATAAAACTGGATGCAACCAGTTCACACTACACGATTCAATGCAATTCGACACGTGCAAAGTCCGTCGTCTATATCGCTAATCGACAGTACTGCTAAACGTCTTACTCGTTTCGTAGTTGTCGCTTGACTGACCCACCCCTCCTTGCCTTGCATTGCCTTATACTGACTATACAGTACAAAAGTATCGGCCGCACGCACTGAATTTCCGAGAAATAGTTATTTGCACACCTGGTTATCTATTCCTGTGAACGGCCAACAAAATCGTAAACAATAACAATAAGGATTAGTTCGACGCTAATGATAGTCATAAAACAAGTAGGAAAACAATAGCATGTTTTATCTTCGACGGCATGTAATAATATATTCGCTAGTTGCATTGAATTCAAATCCATCTCAGGCAATAAAACTTTATTAAAAACAGTAGCATTGAGTACTAAATATATGAAAATGTAGGTTGGCTTTTAATTTGGCATTTGATGTTTGAATGAATGAATGTTCTTAATTGCATATACAGACGAAACCAAATCACATATATATATGAAAGAAAGAAAGAAAACATTTATTTAGAACTACAACAGAAACAGAAATACATTACACTAGCATAAATAAATAAATGTACAATGTAACATGCAGTTAAAAAAATAGAAGCAAATGTAGCTCTAAATTGGTCCTAGCTCTGCATGATGCTGGTGAGGTTAACCAGCGCTGATCTTCCGCTAGGGCCATCAAAGTGACATACACAGACCCGGAAGCAAATAAAAAACAAAGCGAAAAGAAAGTATAAAAAAAAGAAATGTATATCACAACAATTGTAAAAAGATTACATACATAATTTGAGATAATTATATCCATAAGAGTTTAAAAAGAGCGATATTAAGAAACACACGACACAACACATACAGGATAGGGCAGGCACGTCCACCAAATGGGCGCCATTATGTAGCACTGATATCATGAACAAGATCAACTTGGCGCAATTGGGCATACAAGAACTTTTGTAATTTAAGTCTAAATCCATGAATACTTTGCATATTTTTTATGGGGGTGGGATATTGTTCCAGCATACCTACAACTATCCCTAATATATATAATAGAGGTCTTGTCGCCACCGGCGATATCTTTCAGACCACCTTCAAACTTGTTAAAACTATTTAAATATAAGTTATATATAATCATAGTTTATAAAAAGAAAAATTTAAATGACCGAATGTGAAATTTCAAATAAATTATTAGTTACTTACATATACAATCGAATGCAATGCAAGAAAACTTAACTTATTTGTATTGTATTCTACTCATAGTCCCTCAAGACTATAAGTAGAATACTGAGCCTAGATCACCGTCTTCTATGGGTAAGGTGCCCAGAAGGCTGGCTACGTTTCCTCGCTGGATCGCCATACTGATCCGTTGTCCGAGGTAAGCACCAGCCCTCTGATCACCTGAAGAGTCAATGAGTCGTTTCGATAAATTTAGAGGCTCATGGCCTCAGGAGCCCACGGTCCAAGCGTCTTGACAGCAAACGGCACGAACATATAACTCTCACTGAAAGTTGCATTCAGCCGTTTCTGCCGCCGAGCCGGCTGATCTACACGTGTTTGGTAAATGGGATGCGGCCAACGTGTCTACGCAAGTCGCATCCCACACCAAAGGCTTGCCACCTTAGGCTTGACGCCTACCATCGTCACGTGCAATACCGTTCGGCTCCAATAAAGCCGGCACGTTGGCGGTGGCAAGCGCCCTCCGTAAGACATCATTCAAGGCGGCGTGGCGTAACCATCTGCCGGCACTGCGGCGGCAAGAAAGACAGTGGTATCCCGGGCCGATATCTCACGCATGTCGTTATTGTCGTCCTACATATTTTATATAACTTTTGTTAACTATAATATTGTAGTCATTGAATTATTTGTTATTATTGTCCAAAAATTCCTGCATCGAATAAAATGTCCTGACCGCTAAGTATGATGTGATATGTTAATAAAAAAAAACTTGGTCGGTTTTTCTTCGAACATATGGCAACCCTAGATGGGGTGTTTCTAACAAAGCCAGTTTTGGTGATAATTCCGGTGTTGCAAATATCTACAGGCGACAGTAACCACTTTCCATAAGGTGGGCTCTCACAGACTGCTGACCTTAGATTTAAACGTTATTATAATTTTAGAACATAGTCTAAGGTGAACTCGTTGTTCTGTCCATCTCTCCGAAATGTAGTCGTGAAGGTAGACAGTCATTATCCTGAAAGCCGAGTGCATATCACATGTATGTGTGAATTCCGAAACTGTTGAACCAATACAGATGTTTGCATGCTAATTAGGACCTTACACATGCAACCGTTGCTATGTGGTATTTTTAAATCACTTACTAATAATATTGAACATTTTAACGCAGATAAAATTAAATCTCTCAGTGGATGAGAGGCCTAATCCGCAAATTTACAGTAAGGCGTTTTTCTCAGTTAAGAGATACATATTATAGCACTCTTGGACCCCAAGCTCTAAAACTAATGGAATCGGGATTTATATTCATGGAAAAATCACAAAAAATCTATCCCACTTTTTGGGATAACCTTTACATAAATCTATCCCAGAATGTATCCCATTATCCGGGATGAAAAGTATCCCTTGGCCACCCTCGGTATTAAAATTACAATGTACCGAGTTTCAGCTAAATCTATCCAATAGTCTTTCCATAAAAGGATAACAAACAGAGAGACAAATATATTTTTATCCCGGAAACTGTTCCATTTTTCGGTATAAAAAGTATCCTATGTTCATCCTCGGCATCGAATATATATATATATATATATATATATATATATATATACACTGAGTTTCAGCCAAATCGGTCCAGTACTTTTCCCGTGACACACACAGACAGACAGAGTTACTTTCGCATTTTATATAAAAATTCAAAAAGTTTTATTATATAGTTTATTTCCATTTGACTAAAGTATGTAGGTGCCATTTTGTTGGATAACTTTTTGCCATCTTGTAGGTAGGGACGTGATCCCATTGCTATAAAAATTTTGAGGCTTCTGATCAAAAAACTGCGACACGTGGTTTTGGCAGTCCTCTCGTGATGTTAACCTGACACTGCCTAAGGAATTCTGCAGAGACCGAAACAGGTGAAAATCTGAAGATGCAAGGTCAGGACTATACGGCGGATGCATTAACACCTCCCAGCCAAACGCTCGTAATTTTTGCTGAGTGGCTAAAGATGTGTGAGGTCTAGCGTTATCATGGTGAAAAACCACACCCCTTCTGTTGATTAATTCCGGCCGCTTTCTCTCAACTTTTTGCTTTAATCTCATCAGTAGTTCGCAGTACAGTTCAGAATCCATGGTCCTGCCTGGCGGTAACAGCTCATAATGAATAATGCCCTTCCAATCCTACCATACACACAGCATCACCTTGTTGCGAGTCAACCCGGGTTTCGCCACAGTCTGTGAAGCCTGACCGGCCTTTGACCACGATCTTTTTCGCATGTTCTTGTCGTATGTGATCCAATTTTCATCACCAGTTATCAGCTTCTTTAAAAATGGTTCGGTTTCATTACGTGGTAATAAAGAATCACAAATGAGTACACAGTTCATTAGGTTTCTTTCAGTGATCTCATGAGGCACCCAAATATCGAGCTTTTTTGTGTACCCAGCTTTTTTCAAATGCGCCAAAACCGTTTTGTGGTCAATTCCCAATTCTCCAGCTACATCGTAACTACTAATATGCCGATCTTGCTTCACTTTTTCAAAAATGGCATCAATTTTGTTCGTAACAGGGCGACCAGAGCGATGTGCATCTTTGATATCAAAATTTCCGGATTGAAAATGTTTAAATCAAATTTGCGCTACTCTCACAGATACTGCATTAGGTCTATAAACATCACAATTTTTTTTCGCGGCTTGTGTTGCATTTTTACCTTTTTTGTAGTAAAATTTTAAAATGTATCGAATTTCTTCATTAGATTCACTCATTTTAACAATAAGAAAAACAAATGAAAATCACACATTTTCCTAATTTGAATTTGGAATTGTCTTCTTTAAAAGTAAAACTTTTTAATGCTACCAAAACCAGCCAGATACAAATGGTATAGCTAAAGAGATCTTATTACAATTTCATACATACTATATGCGAAAAGACTTTTTCCCCAACCTATTATAATACACAGAATTACTATGAACATAAGAATAATTAGTACTGAGCAAATTAGAACAGAATATTATGGAGATACTGATGCAATATTCAAGAAGAATGTTATAATATATTAAATGCATAATACATATTTATAAACAGAATAGTATTGTAGAAGTAGAAAACAAATTCTTATACTAATATATAAAGCTGAAGAGTTTGTTTGTTTGTTTGCTTGAACGCGCTAATCTCAGGAACTACTGGTCTGATTTGAAAAATTCTTTCAGTGTTAGATAGCCCATTTGTCGAGGAAGGCTATAGGCCACATATCATCACGCTAAAACCAATAGGAGCGGGGCATCAATGAAGAATGTTTCAAAATCGGGGGGTTTTGAAAACAACTTCCACGCGGATGACCTGGCGGGTGATACAGGCAGTCATAATATATAAGAAAGAAACTTATGGCGGTTTTTGTAAATAGCACACGTACCAAGATCCACCTATGTCTTAGAAGCACTTCAAACGTCACGAGGGGTGTGTAATATATCATACGACATTTAAATTTGGCATTCAATAATTGTAATGTTAATGTATGCAACCGACCTGACACTGACTCATGCGCATGTGGTTCGATCATTTCAACCAAAGACTACTGTTTAAACATACAATACATAAACAATGATAACAATACATACAGAAAATTCCAGCATTAACCAGTTTATACCGAGTTTCTATAAATCAAATAACAATTTATATAAAAACATTTTCTTTTGTATTGTAAGGTTACACACATTTTTTTTGTTTGTATGCAATGAATGTATCCCTTGAATTAAAAGTTATAATAATACATATTTAATCCTATTAATAGTATAATATTTCTTAAGTTATAGTTTACCAGCGTTATTCATAATAGAAAGTTAATTAACGTTCTAAACATTAGTTAACTAAGCAACTGATTAAGCTTTAAACAGTATTTAAAATTTTCTTATTCATAAACAAAAAATACGTTGCTTAACTAAATACTACTTAACTTCTTTACCCTTGCAACTTTTTGGTAGAATATAGGCGCTATGAGCAATCTCCTTATCAAAAGTCAAATTTTTTCAAATGCTTGAATATCAAAAATGATTTTGAAAATGACAACTTTGTTTTCATGTCATTTTACTTAATATTTTTATTTTTGCAGGCTTTACAGGCGCGACTAATTAAAAATAGTCTAATAATTGAAAAGAAGTTAAGTAATTTCATTTTTCACCAGATCAATGATTAACTTATATAATAAATATATAATAACAGCTCATAAATATCCCACTACTGGGCTCGGGCCTCCCATTATAGAGGAACGGACAGTATACCCGCCACGCTTGTCCAAGGCGGTTTGGCAGATTTAACACATCGGTTATCTCGATGTGCAGGTTGCATCACGATGTTTTCTTTCACCGTTATTAGCACGTGGTAATTGTAACGATATGCGCATTAGGTCAGAAAACTGCCAAGTGGTGCATGCGTTCCGATCAGGATCGAATCCGCGCCCTTTGAGTTTGGGACGCGTGTGCTAGCCATTACGCTACCATGACTTCTCCTTCTCTTATAATGATTAACTTATCATAAATTTTCCTTATAAATCTGTATTTTTTTTACACTCTACTTCATCATACTGCATAATAGGGTTCAACCTATATTAATAAACCTTAGCACGAGAGCGCCTGAATTCATATGTATCTAATACATCTTGCTCAATAATATGTCGATCGTCACCGAAATCAATAGAAAAAATGGAATCCATTTTTTGTCTCAATCTGCATGAAATTATACACCAGCCGTTAAATGCAACAATAATTTTGTCCGCCATTTTGTTACTTAAGAGAGTTAAACAGTGGGGTAAGCTTGTTTAATCTGACGGCTAGTTAAATAACTGTTTAAATAGACTATTCAGTGTAAATAGTGTTTTGGCCAAGTGGCGTGAGGTGACAGGTGTCATTTGTGATCCCAAAATGCCGGTTAAATTAAAAGGACAGGTCTTATAAGTCCATCATTAGACCTGTCCTTTTGTATGGCAGTGAAGCGTGGCCTGTACTTGAGCGACGCAGCAAGGGCTGCGTGTCACGGAGATGAATATGCTGCGATGGATGTGTGGAGTGACGCGGAAAGACCGGGTCACGAACTCCCACATCCATGGGAGTCTTCATGTCCGTGACATGGCAGACAACCTGCAACTATGTGGGGAACAAATGCCTAACCATGCCGCCTCCACCAGGTCCCGGTCGTAGGGGAAGGCCCAGGAAATGTTGGCTTCACATTGTGAAGGATGACATGCGTACCAATGGTCTCAAAACGGGGGATGCTGAAGACCGCGCGAAGTGGAGTAGAAAAAGTATGAAAGCGGACCCTGGGCGTCGGAGTGAAGGCTCCGAACGCAACCGGGATTTAACGCTCGGGTGATGATGGAGTGTTTATGAATACAATTTTCTTTAAACAACTGTTTAAAGTATTGCTTAAATATTAATCAACGTTTATGAATAACACTGTACATGTTAAAGATTAAATACTTAATTATTTTTGTTTCATTTCTGTTGAGGTATAATTTATATTATAATACTAGGATATGCCCGCGACTTAGTCTATGATTGGTTTGGAATTCCCGGAACACGAGATGAGGCAGCATTTAAAAAAGAATGTAAACTATCGTTTTAGTGAAAATTGTGTTGGAATAAACTAATTTTTACGTACACGAACAACTACAGACCGCTCCCGGGAAGATTCCCGCGGGATTCTTGGGATAAAAGTGTCGCACATATTATTACATTAAATTTATTATTGATAATTGAAAAAATTACTATTTAATAATTATTAATTATTACATATTATTGGAATTCGATTTTTTTAATCTGACCATTTTAAACCATTCCTAGAAAAATTCTCGCGGGATTCCCAGGATAAAAAGTAGCACAGAGTTTAAGTCTAAGAATTAGCTGTCGATTAGTGAAAACCGCTTCAAAATCAGCCCAGTAGTTTTTACGTGAATCTCGAACAAACAGATAAATAAACAAGAAATATAAAAAAATGCATCTTATTCTCCATCGTTTATATAGTCTATGCCAGTTTTTTTTTTAAATAGCTTCAATGTACAGATACGGCATATTTAGAATTTAATATAATATATATTAATAATATAATATTACTAGCTGAGCCCGCGACGTCGTCCGCGTCGAATTTGTTTTCAAAACCCCCCGATTTTGAAACATTGTTCATTGGTGCTCCGCTCCTATTGGTCTTAGCGTGATGATATATTAGCGCGTTTAATCAAACAAACAAATAAACTTTTCAGCTTTATATTGTTACGAGCTACAGGACTCGAATTAAAAATGCCGTTGGAACTACTATAGAATTTATTAGAACTGTACAAACACGTATAAAACAAATACAAATAAAACTGGATGCAACCAGTTCACACTGCACGATTCAATGCAATTCGACACGCGCAAAGTCCGTCGTCTATATCCCTAATCGAGAGTACTAGAGAACGTCTTACTCGTTTCGTAGTCGTGGCTTGACTGCCTCCGCCCCTCCATTCGGGCATCGTCTTATAGTAACTACACAGTACAAAGGAATTGGAGGTGCACACTGAGATTCTAAGAAATATTAACTTGCACACCTGCGAACGTCCACAAAGTCGAAAACAATAACAATAGGGATTAGTTCGACGCTAATGATGGTTATAAAACAAGTAGAAAAACAATAGCGTGTTACAAATTCAAAACACAAAGGATTCCCTAATCCGGGAGGACAATAAGCTGCGCTTACAATAGGCTGTGCGGCTTATCTTTGACGGCATGTAACAATATATTAGTATAAGATAGATAACACTTACAGAACAATGTTAAAACTCTCATATTTAACCATTTTTCCATTATATAAATTTTCCTTAATAAAGGAGAGCATAATAGAATACTTGCAAATGTCGGCACTGTTCCAACTGATGTGGCAAAGACGGAATATTCCATGATACATAATTATCTACGTCAACTATTGGTAATTGTTGTTGGTTGTTTAATATGCACTTATTTCCTTTGAGTTTCCGTTATTAGAGATAAGAGGCACGTGGAGCCACGCAACACTTGGAAACGATGGGTTTTCGTCTCTTCTTTCTATAAGTAGCTAGTAGCCTCTGTGGCCTTTGACGGCCTACCGAAATGCAACTCAGAGGTTCGCGTTCGATTCCTGGTATGGTAAATCTGGGTATCAGATCGACCCCAGAGTTGGTTCCTTGTACATTACCCATAACACAAACGTAATTTGCTTAATTTGGACGGCTGGTAGGGAAGTAATAAATAAATATACTAATATTATGAAGAGGAAAGATTTGATTGTTTGTTTGTATTGAATAGGCACCGAAACTACTGAACTGATTTGAAAAATTCTATCACTGTTGGCAAGCCACACTATCCCCGGGTGACATAGGCTATATTATATTTTCAAAAAATTAGGGATCCTTACTAAAACTCCAATAATGTAACCCAAGGTGTAAAAAAATTACCTAAAATCGCATGCGCTGCGAAAACTATTGATGATAGAATAAAATAATGTACTACGACTTTGCAGAACAAATCATTAATTACAAAAGGTGTCGGGACAGTATATGTCTAACTATTATAGTTAAGCCACAATAAGTGTTCGTTTATTTAAAAACAGTAACATTACTTATTATATATTTTATAATAAGTAATGTTACTGATGCAACTATAACAGTTATATTAAAATTAGCTAATTTAAACTCACTGTTATATTAAAATCAGCAAAAACCGCATCGAAATCGGCCCAGTAGTTTTTATGTGAATCCCGAACAAACAGAGAACACAAAAAATCTAGGAAACAAAAGACTACACTTTTACAATTTTATAATACAGAGTGTCCAAAAAAAGTAGCGAGTATTTGTTCGATGACACAAAAAGTACTAGCAATTAACCTACTTTTTTAAATATTTTTTACTCTTTATGCTTTCGTCTCGGATTCTCTTCTGCCCAGTACCGACAAAAAAACATCACGTCAGAGGTAGCAACAATGTCAAAAGCTACGTGTCGTCGTGTTATCCATAGATAATACTATATACACGGCGTTCCATTAGTAGCTCACAACGCTCCGTTAGCAGTTCCACAAGGCGACCGCGTTCGTTGTGGTCGTGACGAAAACGTCACTAATGACGTCATCATTTTCGATCACACAACGCTCACAACGACCCACGTCTAGAGGTGGGCCGAATAGCCGTTCCACTTTGGTTTACGATTGTAACGCCGGCAAGCAAGTGAAACGGGACAAATCGCTGTCGTGAACGATGTCCTTGTGAGTTCCTGATGGAACGTAGCTATAGTGTTATCACCAATTTTCGTTCAAGATTAAAAGAGTGCCAACTACGTAAAGGCCATCATTTGGATAATATTGTCTTTTCAAAATAATGTTACATGCCGTCAAAGATAAGCGAACAGCTGCCTGTCGTAAGCGCAGTTTATTGTCCTTCCCGGATTAAGGAATTCTTTTGTGTTTTGAATTTGTAATTAAGAAAAACATGCTATTGTTTTTCTACTTGTTTTATAACCATCATTAGCGTCGAACTAATCCTTATTGTTATTGTTTTCGACTTTGTGGCCGTTCGCAGGTGTGCAAATTACTATGTCTCGGAAATTCAGTCCGCGTGGCCAATTTCTTTGTACTGTGTAGTTAGTATAAGACAATGCCCGAATGGAGGGGCGGGCAGTCAAGCGACGACTATGAGACGAGTAAGACGTTTCTAGTACTCTCGATTAGCGATATAAACGACGGACTTTGCGCGTTCGAATTGTATTGAATCGTGCAGTATGAACTGGTTGCATCCAGTTTAATTTGTATTTGTTTTATACGTGTTTGTACAGTTCTAATAAATTCTATAGTAGTTACAACGGCATTTTTAATTCGAGTCTAAAACTACGCTTTAACAGTCTTATATGCGGTAATTTATTTGATTATTATTAATAAATTAGATTAGGATAGAGTAAATAATAACCATAAACAAAATTAAAACGAAATAATTAAAATAACAAGTTGGCGGCAGGCTAAATAAAACTTTAACAATACTCGTTGACACTTGACATCTTTGTCTTCCGTAATCACGGCTACTGAAAAGTTCCCAACCGTTGGAATAATAAAAATCAAATAAATTACCGGGCTTAAAACCGTTAAAACGTAGTTATGTATACTAGTCGCGAAAACTTAAGAAAATATTAATCAAAAAAGTAGGTTGACTGTTGGCACCTAGTCTTTGTGTTATCGGACTTATAAATACTGACTACTATTTTGGGACACCTTGTATTATAGATATTATATATACAGAACTGGTGGTGGCCCAATGGTCGAAATTCGACCATAATTAATTTAAATTATAAGTTTGAACATTATTAAGGTTCTGTTGTCAAAGACTATACTTCTATAATCACAGATTTCGCCAAGGCTACTCTGTTAATTTGACTTTAACAATAAACAAAAGAGTATATTTGCGTGTGTGTGTCAAATACATCGTAGTGTGTGTAATGTTTTTTTAAAATTGATTTAATGTATTTTTTATGCACAATTTTAAAAACAATATTAGCATTCTGCACTCCTTCTCTATACAAACTATAAGTGTGCGAAATGTCATACTCCTACGTCCGCGCAATTTTCGTAAAAAGGGGTACAAAGTTTTTGCTTCACGTATTAATATACTGATTATACGAATATATACAGAACATAAAATACTTAGTGGTAAGTTTATAGCTAAACTAAAGATGTTACATGGCCATTAACTGTTGCTAAGCTATACTAACCGAAGCGGGGAGAGACGAGCGCGGGAAGGGAGTCCGAATGCGCAAGCGCCGCCAAATACAGTGAAAAATATTTGGTCTTGCAATTAGCATGATCGTTTGTGAATTTCACACGATCCTGTTAAATTTGGTTTAACTCTTACAAGTTGCTGGGTTGTGATCTTCAATGTTTAAAAATATGATTTTAGCGATTTTTTGTGGATTTATATATTGTACTTACTTTACATATATGTGAAGTATTGTTACTTGCCGTCAAGGATAAACGCACAGCTGCCTGTCGTAAGCGCAGTTTATTGTCTTCCCGGATTTAGGAATTCTTTTATGTTTAGAATTTGTAATTAAGAAAAACATGCTATTGTTTTCCTACTTGTTTCATGGCCATCATTAGCGTCGAACTAATTACTATTGTTATTGTTTTCGACTTGTTGGCCGTTCGCAAGAACTGATAACCAGGTGTGCCGTTATCAGTTCACCGGTGTGGGTTAAAAAATGCCGTTGGAACTACTATAGAATTTATTAGAACTGTACAAACACGTATAAAACAAATACAAATAAAACTGGATGCAACCAGTTCACCCTGCACGATTCAATACAATTCGAACGCGCAAAGTCCGTCGTTTATATCGCTAATCGAGAGTACTAGAAAACGTCTTACTCGTTTCGTAGTCGTCGCTTGATTGCCCCTGCCCCTCCATTCGGGGATCATCTTATACTAACTACACAGTACAAGGAAATTGGAGGCGCACACTGAGTTTCTAAGAAATATTAATTTGCACACCTTCCACAAAGTCGAAAACAATAACAATAGGGATTAGTTTGACACTAATGATGGTTATAAAACAAGTAGAAAAACAATAGCATGTTACAAATTCAAAACACAAAGGATTCCCTAATCCGGGAGGACAATAAGCTGCGCTTACAATAGGCTATGCGGCTTATCTTTGACGGAATGTAACATTAAGTTGACTATACTATCGATACGCTGTGATGGTCATTTTGATGCATTATAATGAAATAGCAATGAGAAATATTATAAAAAAATAATATATGAGTGTTGCTAATCGTATCTATAACTTTTTCGAGTTCAAAGTAGTATTGTAAATAGTACCTATTAAAAATGAAGATTTTGTTTACTTAATGTATTCGAGTGGACTATATTTGAACTTTATTTGCACACAAGAAACAAACACTTACACCTACAGAAAAATACAGAAACAAGGTGTCACAAAAGGCCATATTTAGTCAAATTCGTAGAAACTGCTATTTTCAATGTCGTCATTGCTATCATCACCTGGCCATAGTGTCTAGAATGTGAATTAATTTTTTGCTCTCTGGCAATAATCTATCTTATCTGTCGTCAATCTCAGTGAATTATAAAAAAGTAAATTTACATATCTAGTTTATTTTAATCTTAATTCAATTGATTAGTTAGATAGTTGATTCAAGTCTAAAATTCACTAAAAATAAAGCAATGATTTTTAAACTTTACCTAGGATGTCTAGCGGAATTTAAAACCAAAAAAAACCGTCATAATTGGACTATATTTACCAAAGAACCGCCATTATGACAGATTAGTAATGGTTCGTGCTTCTTTCAATCGAATAATTGCTCTATTAATTATCAAAAGTTCTTAATACTCTTGCTTACAAAATTATAGTCGTCTTATTAAAAAAAATATCCATCCTTTGGTTTTTCATGTTAGTAATTCATTTAAAGGTAAACAATTTTCTTATTTAGGAAAACAGAAAATTATAGTTTTTACCTTTTGAGTATTTCACTAAACAAACAAACAGAACAATGTACTCGTAAAACCATAAGAAAGAATGCGCTGTCGTTCGCTGCCATCGATCTTACAAAACAATGAGTAAATAAAAACGCTTATCGAGTGAAACCGTAGTAAATAACTAGTCTAAAATATTATTAAAAAAAGAGATAAAGTTGTTTGTATGTATAGAAGTTAGAGGTAACTGCCTGTTCGGTTGAAACAAAAAAACAGCCAGACGTGATAAAGCCATGATCTGTAATAAATTTTTTACTGCACGAGTTCAGCAGACAGGCAGACGGACCATCCATAGGCGATGGACCGTCTGCCTGTCTGCTGAACTCGTGGAAAATATTCAATTGCCTGCAGCCTGGGGGCCTGTCGTAAGAGGCGGCAAAACAACCCACAGCCAGGTGGTAGGTTTTGCGTCTAGAGTATACTCTAGACACTTACTAACAACCTTGAGTTGTGTTCCGGCATTAATGGCCAGGTTCCAGTCTCCCTTTAGAGAGCGGCAGCACATCGGTAATATCTCTGGTGCTACAAATTTCCACAGAACTCATACAATAAAAAAAGATTGAAATACAGAAATGAATCACCTACTAAACTATCTTTTATTGTTTTAGATAGAGCTGAGATCCACTCAGCTGATATGAGAATGTTGAGATGGATGTGTGGTGTTGTAAGAATGGATAAGGTGAGAAATGAGTTCATAAGAAGATTAAGGTGGTGTGGGCATATAACGAGGAAGGATGAAAGTCACGTGACAAAAAGAATGTTAAACTACAAGATGCATGGGTACAAATGTAAAGTTAGACCAAAAAGGAGATGGATGGTTTGTGTGAAGGATGATATGATGATTTGTGGTGTGACAGAAGATGTATGTCAGAATAGAGGAGTGTGGAAGAAAAAGACATATTGTGCCGACCCCAATTAATTAATATACGGTGAAAGAAAAGAGAGAGAGAGAGAGAGAGAGAGATTGACGAAGGCTAATTCTAATATAGTATGTATGATGCGTGAGCGGAGCCGGGTTATCGTGTGATGTCTGAATAAAAGGCCGTCCCGCACGCCGGATAAAAAGTTGCGAACGCGCAACAATGGGTCGTACGTCACGAATCTGAATCGAATCCGAATACAATGGGGAGTGTGGCCTGGCAACAACTCACCGTGCACTCACACAAACACACGCAGATCTTACAATTTATATATGTGTTACTTTGTTAACCGACTTCGAAAAGGAGGTTCTCAATACGTCGTGTAAATATTTTTTTAAACATGCACATATAGCCGCACTCAGGGAACTTAAGGAACGATTAAGTAAACTACTAAACTCAAAATTTACTAGGTATTTTTTTATTTACACAAATGTCTTAATAATAATAATTCAGTAAAAACAGCTAGGTAGTACACCAAAAATTTTAGATGTACAGCATAAATATGTCAGTAACTAAGACTGAAACTAAGAAAATCTTGTATCTTCGGCCTCAGCATCTTAATTACTAGTTTAGTAGTAATTAAAAAGTTACTTGGGTACTTGCATCTTAATTAAAACACCTGACAGCTAACCCTGGCAAAGACCATGTAGTCAATGTTTCTAATCTAATACATGTATTGTATGTATGCATTTCTAACATGATTTTACACTACGTCAGTACTTTTTATTCTGAGAATTCCGCGAGAATTTTTCTGGGTAGGGTTTAAAATGCCCAAATTGAAAAGAAATTAATAAAATGTATGAAACTTTTTATCCCGGGAATCCCGCCAGAATTTTTCCTGGAGCGGTTCGAAGTTGTTCGGGTGCATAAAAATTAGCTTAAACCGACACAATTTCACTAAAACGCTAATTTATGCAAGAAAGAAAGAAAGAAAAACATGATTTGAAGAAATAGCGACGTAATTACATACCTTATACATTATTACACAGAGAGCATATTTTGAGAATTTGTACACCGCATTTTCAACAAACAAGATTTGCACTCAGCATACTCTATAATAACCTTCTTTTTGGCGTAAGACTAACACGTCCTAATTTTGTTGATGTGTTAAATGTCTTTTCTAAATGGAATTTCAAGTCAAGCTTAATCGAAGTCGCGGGCATATCCTAGTAGTAGACAAAAGTTTATCTGATGATTGAAAAATTGGCCCTAATTCAATTAATTTGTAATTGCAGATCTAATTGTTTCCCTACATATAACATCGTAACAAAGCATCCGTCTGTCTCGTTCCGCTGGTGAGCCCGTCGGCCATTAAAATAGCCCTTATAGGGCCAAATTGGGGCTAATAGGAAACCCTTGTTAACATCCCTTTGTTTGGTACACACCTGCACACTTGTTTTATAGTTAGCACGTTGTTTGCGTGTAAGTGGATGGGCTGGATTAATATGGAGTGGCGAGTACTATAAGTACGATGTAGTACTTGATAAAGTACTACATACATTTCTGTACTGTAACTATACCGTACCATAATATTGTTACGACCTGATGAACGCTGACAAAAGACAAATTCACACCTGAAGACATTTTATTACCTTTTCGGCATTTGGACTTCTTTTGTTTACTTTGTGTTTAAAATTTGTGATTACAAAAACAGCCCACTAGGTATTGTAATCTTTTATGACAGTCATTAGCCAGGTGTGTCGAACTGATTCTAAGAAATTCTGTCTACGCGGTCGGGCAGTCATATTGTATCGGTGCAGTATAAAGCAATGGCCCAGTGGAGAGATCGTCAGTCGAGCGATAACCACAAGCAAAACAAGACTTGTGTACATTCGGTAATCTATTTAGTGACGGATTTTGCGCGTTTTATTGAATCGTGCATTACGTTTGGGCTGGTTGTATTCAGTTATATTTATACCTGTGTTATAACGTGTTTGTATGGTTCTAATAAAATCTATAATAATTAGAACAATATGTAATATTGTTAATTACAAAACCTGTGGTAGCAAATCGAATCAAATAATTTATTGCATAAAAACATGGTATATACAAATAGGTGTTGTCATTTTTATAATGATCAGATGTTTTTTGCCGGTTCGGGGTACAATTTTTTGTACCTTATATTATGTACATTTATACATACACAATTTTAATTATTACTGCTATTGTATTAAGCTTAGAGTAATAATAATCTAATAAGCCTAGTGGTTAACTTAGGGGAGAAACTGTTCCGACGACGTTACAGCACCTTGATGTTCCTGCTGACTCAGGCCCTCACGGGGCATGGCTGCTTCGGGAGGTACCTGTGTCCAGCCTGGATGGACCAGCGCCGGGAGCTCGTCGCCCATACCGGATTTGACACCTCGCCCCCGGCCGTGGTACGCACCATGGTCGGGAGCCAAACCGGTTGGGACGCCGCCTCCTCCTTCTGCGAGCACGTCATGTTTGCGCAGGAGGAGGAGGACCGGGAGCGCGAGCGGACCTCCTTGCTCCGCTCCCGCCAAAGGAGGACGCGCCGGTGTCGGAGGACGGATATCGACCTTCGGCCGCCGTAAGCTTGCCCCTTGGGGTATAGGGGTTCTCACTCACCTGCACATGCCATCGAGATGAGTGCGCGAGTGTTTCGCGCGCGCTCATTTCTCCTCCGGTGGGGCCGAGTTACAAACCGCCCCACTCCGGATAGACCTAGTAGTTGCCGGGGGATAAAAGAAGTCACCCGGCAGTGAAAGAGGTATGTGTGTGAGGCCCACGTCTGCCAGGGAACGCGGAGTTGGGAATCTCGTATACCCGTAGCCCTGGCATAAGGCGCAGGACAGAACACCCAGGGGTTTTAGTGGGTATCCCTAACTGGGAAGTGGCAATAGCGTATCACCAGTTCTGACTGGGCATGCTAGTGCCACCCGCGATCTGACGAATCCCACACACGGGTCGTAAATTATCCCCCCAGGCTTCTGTGCCTGTCGCGGCTTAGTCCTCAAACGGATTTCCTCTATCTAAAAAAAAGGGGATAATCTATGACATTGTGTGACAAAGGGTGGAAGGGGTGTTAAATTTCGTGATGTCACATTTCAAAATCTAATATTTAAGCTTTAAAACACGAAATTTGAACTATTAGCGAAAAACTTCAAAACTAATTACGGAAAAGTGTCTTAATTTAATGATTTTTGATGTAAAATTGCAACATATATGACGTCACAGTGGGGAGGGGGGAGTCTCACGAATGTGACCAGCTGTGACAAGGACGGGGGTGGATTCAAAAATCATGAAATTCATGTGACGGAATCTGTGGAAGGCCCCTTACTAACGTTACACTTAAAATACGCGTGTTCGAATTCTGGCCGAAAAAACCACGTGCTAAAGAAACACCGTGATGAAACCTGCACATCGAGATGTGTCAAATCCGTCGAGTCTAGTTGGATAAGCGTGGCGGGTATACTATCCTTACTTCCTACGAAATTCGGGGGCTAGAAAACATTTTTTTGAAGGTCAGACATACAAGTTGGAAAGTACTCTATGTACACCGCTTCGCAACGTGGAAGAAGAAGCAAGAAACTTGCCAACAATACAAATTCTTCTACTTCATATTTATCTATCTCAAGATCTTTGGAAACTTTCGAAGAATTAGTGAAGTTTTAGTGAATAGTGTGTGACAAAAAAAACGTCATATTACGGTCTTATTCATAGAGTAAGTGTAAGTTTAAACGCTTCTTTAAGAAACGTAAAGAAGTGTTCCAACTTTCACTTACTTACTATGAATAAGACCGTACCGTACTTAAGTCCACAGGCAGCTCAAATAAGGACATAACTCTGGCACATGAGCGCGTCAGCTGAAACTAACCGGATATATGACAATCCAATTTGTACGCAAAAGACAAGTAAGCCAGGTCTGGGCCCCGATCAGACGACTACTTTATTGGCTTCGATGCACTTTTGTTGCACCATTGTTTATTTAACATCTTAAACGAAAATGTCTGTGTGGGTTCTTCTATCATGCAAAAACTACCGAATACATTTTGATGAATATTTAGTCCAGTAAAGATGTTATTTTTTTAAGTTTTCACGAATAATAATACATAATTAAAACTATGTTTCAACGATTTTAAGCGCAGCATTTTGTTTGATAATTATTTCGGCGTTTAGACCACTATTCAATAGGGCGAAACAAGCCAAGCCGAATAAACATGAAAAAACAACAAATTTGCAAAATATAGTAATTTATTTTATTTTTAATACTGCGCACCGACTTCAAGATGTTGTAAAAAATATGTATCTATTGCTTTTTAGTTACATATGAAGTTGATTTTTTTTAACAATTTAACTACGGTAATTTTAAGAACCGTTTACCGCGGTTAAACTGAGCCGTTGATTCAATCAGTGACGTACTATATACAAATACAGGATTGGCAAAGTTGAACAAAAGCCAAATATGTCAGTTGCGTCAATGATAGAGAACAAAGAAAGTGTGTAACAAAGGCAGGAGCAGGCGAAAGTATAAAGCAGTGGCAGGGTTTAGCATACAGCTCTCTTATTATGGGGGGTGGCTCGTAAAACGGGCCCCAGCTATTTGGCTCTCGTAAAAGTGTCTCGTAAATTGCGAGTCGCAAATGCGCCTCATTGTTGGCACCCAGATACGCTCCCTCGGCGCGGCGAACGCTGTACGCCATACGGCGTAATCCGGCCCTGCGATAAGCTGCCGATCTATACACTTGACGTTTGATTTTAGTGATGCGATGCACATGCAGATATGTCGATAGTCAACCTGGTATCGCCAAGTAACCTTCTTTCGGCCTATACAAACTTTTCTTTTATTAATTTAAATTCTTCCTTCAAATTTGACGGCGTATTCCCTTTTTCGCACGCACGTCAATAAGTCAGTCATCGCACATGGCAAATATAGAAAATAAATAAATTGACGTAATTATTAATAATAAAATATACTACGCTCGCAATATTCCGCAAATTTTTATATTTCATAAATACCACAACTAATACCACTATATGTATAACGCCGCTTTATAAATAAATACACAATACTGGTAAACTTATAGCATACAAGTGCATTTGTACTGAGGAGCAGCTGCATTTCATGCCCATTAATCAGGTACGTGCGTGCTATTTCTCCCCAATACCCTTCAAAATTGTCCCATTCTCCTTTTTTTTCATTTTGAAACAGTTTGCTTATCACTAAACCCAGCGCCGCCGCAATGCTGCCTCTTACCAGCCCATGACAAGCCAGTACTGTCTATGCATTTATTGTGTTGTTAAGCGTTCGATAAAGCATGTGACAACTATATCAAAGTATGGTATTGCTTCCAATAGCCTTAATAATTAGTTTTAAATGGGCAGCTGTTCAAGAACGTGACATTTTGGTGCTGGGTTTTAAAATTTTTAGCAAGGCACCTGCTAAGTTTTGTAATTGCTCTGTTTAGTTGTTTCAAGTTTTTGACACCATATTTAGCACAATCGTGTATATTTTACTCTGTACATATGCTTAGATAAGTCTTGCAGGCGTACTGTGCGCAAATGTGTCTAAAATAAAGACAAAAGATTTTATTTTATTATTTCACTTTTAAAATCGGATTCGAGTTTTTTCTAAAGGTATTTGTTGTAAAAAATAATCTTAAAAATCCTGGTCAACATAATTAATTTAATTGAATACTAATACGTATAGAAATACACCATGTATTACAAGTTATAACGTTTCTAATGGGACAGTCGATACTTTTACAATATTTACAATACAGACAATGTTTAAACAAACAAAAAAAATTGTTAAGAGGCTCTGAGTTAGATTCCTGGCATGATACATTTTGTAAACTAACATTCCATTATTTACTTCAGTCTGGGTGACTGGAAGCGGCCTCAGAGTGGTCTATTATCTTATAATAAGAGCGCTAAGTTATGAGCTAAAATAAATTGAGATAGAGAGTTGTAGCAAATGTTGAGATTTTTTTCTAGTTACTAGAATTTCTAAAATACCTAGAACTAAGAATATATCTTGAGTATTCATATAAATTTAAGAGTGATAAAAAAATCAAATTAAATAAACACTTATCGATAAATCGCCTGTCGCAAGGCAACCGTCCCAGCTCTATTTAGTACATTTGACATAATCTACGATTCCCAACTCGGCGGCCCCATATTGTTTTTAAGTTATGACAGTTTAGGACAATGGAGCGTAAATCCGCACACGGCTTCCGCCCGCGTAAGCTTCCGAATGACGCGGCGATACGCTTTACGTCGCTCAGCGTAAAAATTGGATTTCACCAAGACGATTATGCTTCTTTCATATTGCGAAACTGTTATTACGCCTATTCTCGCGCAAGAATATTAATAACTAGCAGCCGCCCGCGACTCAGTCCGCTTTTGTACGCAATATGGGTTACAATAACAAATAAAAACGTACTGTTGTGAAGACAAAAGATGACCCGCCACGCGTAGACCGTTCCTAAAGTTGCGAAGACTTGAAAGGTGGAGCCCTTATGGGATCCCTGGGAATAAGAAAGATAGATTATTGACAGACTGAATGTATGTAGCAACAAATTGTATAATTTTCATGGTATCAGCATTAATAGTATAAATAATACATAAATTACCAATAACACAAACTTAGAAAGAATAAGTTGTTATATAATAGGTTGAGGAAAAAGTCTTTTCGCATATAGTATGTATGAACTTGTAATAAGATCTCTTTGGCTATACCTTTGTATCTGGCTGGTTTTGGTATCATTAAAAAGTTTCAATTTTAAAGAATACAATTCCAAATTCAAATTAGGAAAATGTGTGATTTTTATTTGTTTTTCTTATTGTTAAAATGAGTGAATCTAATGAAGAAATTCGATACATTTTAAAATTTTACTACAAAAATGGTAAAAATGCAACACAAGCCGCGAAAAAAATTTGTGATGTTTATGGACCTAATGCTACCTATGAGAGTAGTGCAAATTTGGTTTAAGCGTTTTCAATCCGGAAATTTTGATATAAAAGATGCACGTCGCTCTGATCGTCCTGTTACGGACAAAATTGATGCCGTTTTTGAAAAAGTGGAGCAAGATCGGCATTTTAGTAGTTACGATGTAGCTGGAGAACTGGGAATTGACCACAAAACGGTTTTGGCGCATTTCAAATAAGCTGGGTAAACAAAAAAGGTCGATATTTGGGTGCCTCATGAGCTCACTGAAAGAAACCTAATGAACCGTGTACTCATTTGTGATTCTTTATTACGACGTAATGAAACCGAACCATTTTTGAAGAAGCTGATAACTGGTGATGAAAAGTGGATCACGTACGACAAGAACGTGCGAAAAAGATCGTGGTCAAAGGCCGGTCAAGCCTCACAGACTGTGGCGAAACCCGGGTTAACTCGCAACAAGGTGGATGCTGTGTGTATGGTGGGATTGGAAGGGCATTATTCGTTATGAGCTGTTACCGCCAGGTAGGACCATCGATTCTGAACTGTACTGCGAACAACTGATGAGATTAAAGCAAAAAGTTGAGAGAAAGCGGCCGGAATTAATCAAAAGAAGGGGTGTGGTTTTTCACCATGATAACGCTAGACCTCACACATCTTTAGCCACTCAGCAAAAATTACGAGAGTTTGGCTGGGAGGTGTTAATGCATCCGCCGTATAGTCCTGACCTCACACCTTCAGATTTTCACCTGTTTCGGTCTCTGCAGAATTCCTTATGCAGTGTCAGGTTAACATCACGAGAGGACTGCCAAAACCACTTGTCGCAGTTTTTTGATCAGAAGCCCCAAAATTTTTATAGCAATGGGATCACGTCCCTACCTACAAGATGGCAAAAAGTTATCCAACAAAATGGCACCTACATACTTTAGTCAAATGTAAATAAACTTTATAAAAAAACCTTTTGAATTTTTATATAAAATTCGAAGAAACTTTTCCCCAACCAATATATAAATAAGGATAAGATATTAGCTTCGTTCTGCGTTTCGGAAAATAAACAATAATTATTTTAATATGTATATAATTATATATGTATATAATCTCATATAAATAAATAAATCGGCAGACAAACACACACTGTATATCCCCAAATCAAGCAAGTTACGCTTGTGTTATGGGTAATATACAACGGACCATTCTGGGGCCGATCCCAGACACCCAAACCATAGTAAATAACGGAGAAAATAAGTTCCCGAAATTTACTATACCAGGAATCGAACCCGGAGCCTCTGCATTGCAGTGAGGTTAGCCCGCTCAACCACAGAGGCCATCAAATACAAAAAATATAAATACAAATTGTATATTTATTATATTAAATAACATAAAATATATATCTTATACTATATATATAAAGCTGAAGAGTTTGTTTGTTTGTTTGATTGAACGAGCTAATCTCAGGAACTATTGATCTGATTTGAAAAATTGTTCCGTTGTTAGATAGCCCATTTATCGAGGGAGGCTATAGGCTATATATCATTACGCCAAGACCAATAGGAGCGGAGCACCAATGAAGAATGTTTAAAAATCGGGGGGTTTTGAAAACAAATTCCACGCGGACGACGTCGCGGGCACAGCTAGTAAATAATATGTATAAAAATTTATTCTTACGCACGCTTAGAGAGAGAGAGAGAGAGAGAGATATGTATATATATATATGTGTGTGTGTGTGTGTATGTGTATGTGTGTGTGTATAAGTATGCATCTTCTAGATCCATAGTTCCCTCTTTCATGAATCAAGAAAGAGGTTAAATTTTAAAAAAAAACCTTCAAAGACATTATTTTACTATGAAAGTATTGTCACTTATTATTATTTTATACTCAGTAGATGTAGCAAAACTTTGTATGCGTTGCCGTATCACCTATTTCTAAGTGAATTGTCACGGCAACACGCCTATTGAATGGAAATGACGTTTATCGGCATAAAAAGTGTCCTAAGTGGTGAGCCAGGATATGAGCTAGCTCTGTGTTGAGTTGAATTTCGAGTTTTTTGGAAAAATGAGAATGCACGATGCAGAATTTTAAGTTAGAAAATTGGTACGTAACCAATAAAGTGTTATCTATTTACTATTAATAAGTACCACAGATGTGTAATGGATACACTTACCACGTTCGTAGTTGTAATTTTTTTTTTTATTAAACTTTGCTTAATATACCATGATCCTGGTCACCACGCGTTTACTAGAAACTTTCGCAAGAAAACTAGTTTTTTTTTTTGTTGGCTACAATTCAAATAGCACTGATTTTGCCAATGTCGGAGTATGAAGAGGCAGGTGGAAATGAAAAAATACAAATACTATTATAAATCTAAAAATTTGGCCAGTAATTTATACACGTTTTCTGCAAACCTGGACATAAATAAATACAATATATAGGATTTATAATACAACATAATATCTGTACATGAAAATACAAACTATTGTTCAGATGAAACATAAAATTAAATATTACAAATATTATACAAACTAGAAAGCTATACTTAGAAGAATCTGATAGAAAAGAAATCTTACAAAACAATTTTGTTAACAACTAAAAAATATATACGGAGAACTTGTTAGATAAAGTTAGGAAATAATTGACAGAAAACTAGTTAATTTATGTAATTCTCTCATAAACAAAAGCAGACCAAGTTCAAGGTCAAACTTTTAGCATTTGACTTTTGACGTTTGACGTTTGACAAATGCTACTTTAAGAAAAACATAGCAATAACATCTTTTGATCTACGCTATGTTTAATATTCATATATAATCATAAAACAAATTAAATATATAACTATCCACTCTAAATTCCTTATTTATTTATTTAAATTTAATTTGTCAATTATTGAATGATCTACTTTTGTTATTGTTAATCAATGCCTATATAGTTGTGTTAGCCAGGGCGTAAGGATACGGCTAACCAACGAGAGTTGAGTATAAACTCGCTCCCATTGGCTGGAACTTAAAATGTAAAAAAGATACGGGTTCTTGAATTCAATTACGAGAGAGACTTATTTTGTACTACTGAAAGATATTTACAAGAGTTAAATAAAATAAAAGCCAGTTTTAAGATCGAAGTTATATTTATTCAAGAGCCTTACATCACGTCCAGCATCATAGCACTCTTGGCAGGTGTATTTATACCAATACCAGCTTCACTGGCAATTAGATCAATTAATTTTAATCAACGTTAACTTATACACAATAATGGCTTACAAACTCTCATTACTAAGCATATACAGACAATATGGGATGTTTTTTTATACACCGTATGGTTTCCGGCACGAATCTTGAGCAGTCGATGAAACAGTAGGGATCCTTTTTGCACAATGATCGTAGCCAATGTAATGAGATTTATCAACATATCGACAATATTATATTTTTGTCACTTTATTCCAAAACAACAATACATCATATTTCATAAAAAGATCGAAATTTCACGGTTCGTAAGAAAAAGTGACCGCTCAAGAATTGTGCCGGAGACTATACCTATCTTTCTCTTTGACGAGCATTAATATTATAAAATTATTGACTATAACTCGTTAAGGCGGGTTACCTCTATCTAAAACATCCATAGATAATATCAAACAATTAATTCCAAAACACCGTAAACATATAAAACCATCTAATTTCTCCACATCTGCCCATAAATAACTACCTAACAATACTATTGTACAAAATAGAATTTCATTAATTTAATCACGACCCTGTCTACTAGAGATGTCACGAATATTCGGCTGCTATTCGGTATTCGGCCGAATACCGAATCGGGAAAAACGTGCATAAAAATGTGTATACATATTTTAATCGCCAATTATGATTTTTACTTTAAATTTTACGTTTTGGCCAGTTTTTAACCGACTTACAAAAGGAGGAGGTTCTTAGTTCGATTGTATGTTTGTTACGCGATTGCTTTGTCAACTCTGGATCAATTTTCAAATAGTTGTCTTTATTTGAATGAGTATACTTCTGAGGTGATCCCATTGTCACTAGGTAAGGATCTGATGAGTGAAGAGCGACGAGCGCTACGCACTTTAATCTAAAAACCATAAAATTAAAATTTTACAATATCTTGAAGTCGGTGCCAAGTGAAACACAAGTGAAAACAAAATGCACCGACTTCAAGATGTTGTAAAATATATTTACTGTTTCTTTTTGGCTTAAAGTCAGCTTTGTATTTATAAAAATAAAAAATGACAGAATCAAATAAAAAATCATATTACGAGCGAATACACACATTTACGCCGAATATTCGGCACTTCAGCCGAGAGCGTCGCCGAATATTCGGTATTTGGCCAAACTACTTTTCGTGGCATCTCTGTCTGTACCCTCCGACAAACCGCTTAAGCTCGAAAGGGACTCACCCTCTGTCCTCTTCAGTCGTTCACAAAGGCTCTTGCGTGAATGAGAGGATCAACCAGTCAACATGACCTATGCACACATCACTAACACATACAGATTATTGAGTCAACAAAGCTTAAGTTATACTGGACCCGATTTTTTTTAAACACACTCGCACCAATTTATAAAGACCTATCATACTATGCTTATAGAAAGTGTAGCGAGGGTCTTCTTAAATTGACATCAGTTTGAAGAATGTGCTGTGAAAGATTATGTATTGCTAACGCTTCGTTGATTTAGGTGATTTTATTTTGTTTATGAATGAGCTTTTATTAATATCAGATTTCTTGAAACTGTATATATTGTATTTTATTCTTATCTGACCCGGGAAACTTTAATAAGAGTTGGAATATAAAAATCTAGATAAGATCTTTATAGAAGAAAGTGAGAGGCAGAGGTACATATTTATAATATGACTTTTCTTCATTCTTCGAACTTATCGTTTACTAGCTTCTGCCCGCGACCTCGTCCGCGTGGAAAGTTTTTTAACTATCCCACGGGAACTCTTTCATTTTTCGGGATCTTATAGATCAGTGGTTCTTAACCTTTAAGTCATGAGAGACCATATTACCAAATTTCTGTCTTCCCAGGGATCACCCAGTCGGTTATGTATATATATAGATTCTATGTATTTGTCTCTATCTAATAAAGCACGTATAATTTTAGAACTAGCATGTATTTATTCATTATTTTAAAAATTTAAAAATATAAGTTACGGATTTTAAATTTAATGAGATTTTTGTGATTGCATTCTCTTTGCGCGGTTTGCGTTGTGATGACTCGACACAACAAGTCACGTCACTTGTTTATTACGATGGCTTCGCGGACCACTTGGAATATCTCCAGGGACCACCAGTGGTCCGCGGACCACCGGTTAAGAACCACTGGTATAGATAGATAACTCCTTGTTTCCATAAAAATAAAATCTATATATATATAATAAAACTGTAGAGGTCAAATTTCTGTACAATGAAAAAAAATGCTAAAAACCTAGTCAGGGGGATGTAAGAAGTGAAATAGAAGTAATTTAGATATTTTTCAAATTTTTTGTTTCTTTGTTTGTCTGCCTGTTTGTACCGGCTAATCTCCGAAACGACTTGACCGATTTAAATGAAATTTTGTATGATGGAAGCTTATATCCCTGGTCAACATATAGGATACTTTTGATCCCGAAAAATGAAAGAGTTCCCGTGGGATAGTTAAAAAAACTTTCCACGCCGACAAAGTCGCGGGCAGAAGCTAGTACAACATAATGTACTTGATTTTGTGTTACATTATTAATGTCTTATAGACTATACTCATGAAAAAAGCTTTTAAAGATAACAAAAAGGGTTGAGAACAAAGAACACGCTCGAAAAAAAATTAATTTGGCATTGAAAACAATCCAATTTTTAAAATTACGTTGATTTTTTCAATATCAGCTTGCACAATAAAAGCCGAATTTAAAAATATTTGAATTCGTAATTCTATTAAATGACCATGTTTCTGAATATCGTAAAGGACTCAAGTGGCTTCCTATTCATTTTCGCCGGAATACTCACATTCTCACTCTCCTTTATAACATATTATTTACTCTTAATAGTCCCCAGTACCTTAAGGAACGTTTTAAATTCCTTCGCCTATCCACTGCCCATAATTTGCACCATGATACGCACCGAAAACTTATGACGCCTGCACACACTCCATCTTGTTATGATAATTCTTTTACGGTGCAGGCTGTCAAACTTTGGAATATGCTGCCTCTTACTATCTGATATGCCAAATCAATTACCAATATGTAGAAATTTGCTTAGAAAACACTATTTGTCCACAAATAATCATGCTAATACATTTATTGTAATAACTTATGTATTATTGTATATATATGACTATGTATATATGTATGTATTTGCATATTCATTTCTTACTCTAGTTTGAGTATTTATGTATGTATTGCCTTGTTCCTGCACCATCTATATCGCCTGATTCAAATTTCTTTCATTTAGGTTGCCTGGAAGAGATCGCTTTGAGCGATAAGGCCGCCTGTTGTATTGCCTAGAAAATATTGTAAATATGGTCTATTTTTATAATTGTATATTTTGGTGTGCAATAAAGTGTTATCTCCCTCTCTCTATAATTTTACTGACCCACCATAACCTGATTTTGTAAATGTGAAAATAAGCATAAAAATCGATTATATCGATTAGGTCCATCGATTATGATAATTAGAAATCGATACTACTATCTAAATGTGTTTAAGTCACGTGTGAATCGATCCGTTCTTGGTAATCGTGCTCGTTCTTCGACCATCTTATCACTCGACGTCAGGTAACTTAGTGGTCAAATGCAAATCAATTTAATCAAGCTGGTTTTCTATATCTTACGATACATTCATTTGCCTTACTACTACTATTTAAAAGATATAATCTTCACATAAGTCATGTAAATTTTCTTTCAATGGTGAAGTAAAAGAAAAAGTGGTAAGAAGTAGGAACCTTGTGAAAACCCAGATGAATTTTAATCAGTAATAAGGCAAATAGATTCTAAGATATGGAAACACAGCTAGTACGAACCGGCTTGAGACAGGTTATCTAGATTGAGAGTTCTTTAAGCCATTATAGGGATTTTTTCTTGTTGCGGATCTGATTATGGGTAAAAACGTTTTGTTTGGCGAACTTTTGGGAGTATAAAAACTTTAGCAAAACTATTGGAGCATAAATCTTTGTAAGAAAGAAGAAATAAAAAATGTTTATTTGGTCTTGACATAGCGATACACATTGAAAACAAGCAAATGAAATAAGTATTAAGGGTATGTAGGTATATAAGAAAAAAATATGTCTCGCGATGGTACCAAATAGGTGCAGTTCAGCAAATGCAAGGCAACAGGTGCCTGAGGCTGGTTTTCAACTGCACCCCAGGGGGGGACGGGTATTGCATTGTTATTTATTTATATATATAATAAATTACATACAGAGATATACACATAATACATAGAATTACTATAAACATAATAATAATTGGTACTGAGCAATAAAAAAATTGTTGCAATACTGATAAAATATTCAAGAAGAATGTAATCTATTATATATAGAAAACGAAGTCGTGTTAGTTACACCGTTTATAATTCAAGAACGGCTGGACAAATTTTTATGATTTTTGCGTTTTTGGAATTGTCTTCGTCCTGAATAGGATAGTAAGTAATAATTTGTCTGATTTAGGTGAATTATTTTTGTGTGTGTTCAAGTGAGTCCCGGGATGGTTTAGATTCACGATTGGACCCGGTAGATGGCGGCGCTGAACACCTCTTTAACGGTGGGACCGATTTTGTATTTTTCAAGTAGATTCGAGAATACATTAACAATTGGTCCCGGTTGATGGCGCTGCAATCGGTTTCTAAATTTTATTTTTTAAGGACAAGACAACGTCTGCCGGGTACAGCTTGTATATGATATATATGAAATGCATAATACATATTTATAAACAGTATAGTGTTGTAGAGGTAAAAGGTAAAATCATAATATATAAGGAGATTCACATTGATGTCTTCTCGCTTCCGTTACTCATCTAAGAGGTAGTGTTTTAAGTGCTTGAGAAATGTGATAATTGAGTGATTTAATTGTCTTAAGGGTGGTGGTATATTGTTCCATATCTTGATGCAGCATAACGCAAGCTACCTCTAAACCTCCATGATCAACAACGGTCTAATCCCTAGCAAAGGACCCGGTATGTGCGAAATGCATTTCCCCCGCGTGAAAAAAAAAAGAAAAAAAAACCTACCTCTAAAGCATGTTAATTTATGTAACAAAAATGCTAGTTGACGAGAACATTGTCTACCTTTGACTGCTTCTCCTCTGGCTTCTTATTATACAAGTACTGATGTTAAGGACACCAAACAGAAAGGCATCGAAATGTATTAAATTCGGCTGGTGGACACTTCAATATAATTTTGGCTATTTCGTTTGCTATAGGGAAATCCTTAAAACTCAGCGTGAGCTCTCGCCTCGAGCGTGCCACTCGCGCCGAGGCGAGGCGAGACATGAGGGGGACGCGCAGTCGCGCACTGCTAGCGCGGCGCCGAGCAGCGGGTGACGCGAGCCGAGAACCGAGCAGGGCTGCCAACCATGTACACATGTTGAGTTGGAAAAAAGCACTAGATAGATAATTCTTTATTGTACACCAAAGCATAACCAAACAGAAGTAGAAAAAGACAAAAGATGGTACAACTAGTGGTCTTATCGCTAAGGAGCGATCTTAGCGATAAGGCCGCCCTTGGCAGAGATTCACAGATTTTTAATACCGACGGTGGTGCAGTTGATGACTGATAATGATGAGATGAATCCTACTAATCTTATAAACGCGAAAGTTTGTAAGAATGGATGTTTGTTACTCTTTCACGCAAAAACTATTGAATGGATTTTGATGAAACTTTAAATAATATAGCTTACATATCAGATAAACACTTACGCTATAATTTATAAAGATATAGTGTGAGTTATCCAAAATATAACGATTTTCCATCACCTCGCGGGTGAGACCGCGGGGCGCAGTTAGTGATAAATAAACATAGCACATATAAGTACAAAAACAAAATTAATAAATATATATTCATATGTATATATACATACATATACACACACGTAGATTACATTAGACGATCAAAATTAAAAAAAAAACTAGCAAGGGCGTATTTTGTGAAGCACGTTGAAAGGTTCCGTAGAGGCGACGAATGATCACTTCTTATCATTTGCTTACGAATCCATAAATGATGTTTAGGACACAAGAACATGTGAACGTGCCAGAAAATACCAATGGACACATTCTTAGAATAATTTATTTTGTAAAATTTTAAAATAAAATTAAATTACTTGTTATTCTAGTCTAGATTTTAATATTTAGTAAAGTAATTGATAACGGATTACTTTTACATATTAAATTTAAAAATGACTATGAACCGCTAAAATATGCACCCTAAAACAGTAACTATTTGCTTACATAGGGATGGAAAATTCTCTAAATATTAGTATTTAGAGAATTTAGTATATTGTAGTGTTGCCACAATAAGAATATAATGAACAGCCCTGACCTTTGAGCCATTTACACTT
This sequence comes from Dendrolimus houi, assembly GCA_039645545.1. Taxonomy (NCBI): domain Eukaryota; kingdom Metazoa; phylum Arthropoda; class Insecta; order Lepidoptera; family Lasiocampidae; genus Dendrolimus; species Dendrolimus houi. The sequence goes on from CM077133.1 coordinate 645,713, forward strand.
ACTACAGAACATAAAAATTAAGCACTTAAATTAATATTTGCCTACTAGAGTGAAACCGTTACATTTGTGACGGGTAATTGTTTAATAAAATTGAAAGTTGGGTTAGAGGAAAAAGCGCTGGATCAAGCTGCGAAAGCGCTAAGGTGGCAGCCCTGCGGAACACTGTATATTTATGCCGAGCACGACAAGCCACAAGCGCCCCACGCCCCGCGCCAGTCGCCGCCCGAGCCAACGCGAGCTAGCTTGTGCCGAACCTTCATACAATCTGTGCTATTATAACAAATTGCAGTAAACTTCAGGTACGTTATATGTTTTATTGTCTGTTGTTTTATATATTTCGTGTTGTTATTCCTTTTTAATCTAACTTCTATACGTAATGTTGGTATGTTTAAATAACATAACTATTTGCCAAGCGATAAGGTACGCTGTGATGAGTTCGTATTTGACTAGTTTCACGCCGCTCTGTTGGGTATCAAATATTACATACATAAAAATGACCCCTTTCCCATAGTTTGCCGTTTGACCTTCCTTCAAAGAAATTGATCTTTATAAGCTACTCTATCGAACAGTGTAATAAAATAGGGATTTCTTTTTTCAAAATCGCCCCATTCGATGTCTTATTAGGATAAGTGGTTTTCAAAAATCTAATGATACCGCTTTAGGTTTGATGAGATGTTTAGTTTAATCTGCCTCGAGACTCCTTTGAGTATTTTAGGCTATATCGTAAAGTTTAATATCTGGCCTCAAAGGCCCACTTGAAAAATTCACTCTTTGTACATTGTTTACTCGCAGCTCTCTTCGGTGTAATATAGATGAAGATGAAATAATATACGTCTTTATCTTCATGATTTTTAAATTTGTCGCCTTCAGTTACAAAATATTTATACACTTTGTAGACAATTTCGCGTGACTGACCATGTAAAGGCTTCCCTCTTTTTCCTAAAGATGCCATAGTACAATTCTATTCATTTAAATTTGGGGATGTTAACAACTCTCTATGTATATTCTGAACTGGACGCGATCGTACTCCACCGCATTTGTCGAACGACTGACAAAATGTAACACATGTAGCGAAAGGGACTCTACAAAGCCAAAATTAGCCGAATGTCTCTTTCTAGAGGTCGATGTGCATTATTTCTTACCCAGTACTGTATACATTGTGTTTCCTTATGCTACTGCTGCTCCATTTGCATTCATTTTAGTGATGATGCCCAACTGCATCTTATTTGTAGCGTTAAAAATAACACGTTAACGATTAACTACATTAATATATATACGTATGTAGTACTTATCTGTTAATGCTTAATGTTACTGTCAATTAGTGCCAATGTTGCATTTCAAATTAACAAATTAAATTAATATATTATTTTCCACACGTTCCATTGTATGGTGTGTAATTTTTAACTTTTAAACAATATATACAGATTTCGTAACATATGATCTAAGCTTCGTAAATGCATTTTTTGAGAAAATGAGTGGAAAAGTTACTTTTCATTTCTCATATCCTGGGAAGCGATTCTCCCTGCCGTCTAAAACTATAGATTTTGTTTAGGTATACGGCTTGGCAGCTAGGCCTTTAGCCAGATCTTAGATTACAATGTAGTTTCTCCATTTTCTTAAGCCTATGTGTAGCACAGCTGAACTGTAGGTTATCAGCTGGTGCCATTCAACGGAGTTCTTGTGACAACTCAAAAGGCTACATCAAAAACTATCAATATCCTAGAACTATTGTTCATTTTAAAGTAATTATACACATTTTTAGAAAATAAAACTGCATAGCACAACCAGGGCGTTCCATTAGTAGCTCACAACGCCCAAAATGCTCCGTTAGCCGTTCCACAAGGCGACCGCGGTCGTTGTGGTCGTGGCGAAAACGTCACTAATGACGTCATCATTTTCGATCACAACGCTCACAACGACCCATGTCGGAACGGGATAAATCGCGGTCGTTGTGAGTCCCTAATGGAACGTAGCCAACATCTCCTTACAGATGACGCCTAAAAAATAAAAATAAAATTTGAAAACTATATGATGCATAGATAATACATGTGACTCTTGTCCAACTTTTATTACAGCCACTGTTAAATTACGGCATAAGCTTTAATATAAAAATATCAAGAATTTTATAACATAATTTTATACTTATAAATTACTTTGTACTAAATTATTATTTCATTTATGTAAATTTGAGAAAAATGTTTACTATCATCACACACTATTTGTCCACAAATAGCTATGTCTGATGAACAGAATATAATCATGCTAATACATTTATTATAATAACTTATGTATTATTGTATATATGACTATGTATATATGTATGTATTTGTATATTCATTTCTTAAACTAGTTTGAGTATTTATGTATCTATTGCCTTTTTCGTGCACCACCTATATCGCCTGATTTAAATTTTGTTTTTCATTTAGGTTGCCTGGAAAAGAGATCGCTTTGAGCGATAAGGCCGCCTGTTGTATTGCCTAGAATATATTGTAAATATGATCTGTTTTTGTAATTGTATATTTTGGTGTGCAATAAAGTGTTATCTCTCTCTCTCTCTCTATCATCAGTAACATAACAAAATACTGGCTGGTAGAATGCCACAGAAAAAAAATTACTTGACATTGCATATATGACGTACGTGTTGACGTTTCATCAGATTTAGATATGGATTTAACGCCTGATTTTATTAAAGAAGTAGTATTTGTTTAACTGATCAGTTTTTATCTACTTTCCTCATATTCGAAATGAAAAGCAGAGTATTAGTTAACCTCTCGTGTATCTACTCATTGAGATATAATGACCTAAGAATCTGTTCTTCCTGTTTCAATGATTATTAACCGTGTGGACAATGGCAGGAATGTCATGGACAAAGGCCAAAGTGATGAAGCTGGTTAAGGAGTACTCCAAGAGGCCAGCGTTATGGAACCCAGACAACGACTATTACCGGTCAGTCATGTTTTGTTAGAAACTACTAAGTAGATATGTAAGGTTAAATTTGTTGGAGAGGTACATCTGTATAGCATTTCAAAGTTATATTCCAAAATTGAGAGGTAGAGGTTTTTTTTCTGATGGAAAGCAGTTACAATCGCCTATGGACATTTGTAACAAACAACAAAGGTGTTACCAATGTGCCGCCGCTCTTTAAAGGGAAACTGAAACCTGGCCACTAATGCCGAAACGGGCTCAACGTTGTTATGGGATATAATCTAGACTCAAGCGTGGTAGTCATCCAGACGGGCCAATACCCTACCCCCTGGCTGTGGATTATTTTGTCGTCTCTTACAACAGGTCGCCCGGCCGCAGTAAATTGTATTCTTTCTCCGTTCCTGTACGGATAAGAGTGTAGCTATTTTATAAGCCACGTAATTAGCGGTTGTTCATAAAATAGCCACGAATACGTTATCAACTACATCGCCAACTAGCTAATGATTGTGGAATAAAAGCGACAACTTATAAGTTGACGACTTAACCGTCAACCGTCGCCTGCCGGTTGGCGACTCATACATCAATTAGCCAAAAAGCCATCAACTACATTTTTATCTGTTTTCTAAACAACCGAAGCAGTGGTAGCTTAGTGGCAGATGACAGAACGCATACACCACTTGGGCAGTTTACTGACCTTATATGCATATTGTTACAATTACCACCTACTCAGAACGATGAAGCAAAACAACGTGATGAAACCTGCACATTGAGATAACCGATGTGTCAAACACGCCAATCCGCCTTGGACAAGCGTGGCAGGTATACTGTCCGACCTATATCGGCTGTTATTATAATTAATAACCATTAGCCGGGCATTATGTTTATCAAATTTTGTATGCTTACCCACCGCTAATTCGAAGGTGGCTGTCATACATGCAACTAAGGCCTACTGCGACGTAGCCGGACGTCACGTCATACGCAGGACACCATCATTTTACGCTTATGTGCAACTTGTGTAGAAAGAGACGCACGTGGTAATTGTAACAATATGCACATTAGATCAGAAAACTGCCAAGTGGTGCATGCGTTCCGGCCAGGATGGAACCCGCGCCCTTCGAGTCTGGGACGCGTGCGCTAGCCATTACGCTACCACGACTATAATTTAGCCATGGTAGCGTAATGGCTAGCGCACGCGTCCCAGACTCAATTTTATAATATTGTTACGTGCGAGCGGGGTACGCACTTAGGAGTGGAAGAAAACACCAGGTTTTAACTAAGGCTTTTATTGACTTACACAGCCGTGCGTGATTCCGCTCTGCAGGGTTGCCCCCACACACACAACGAAAGACGCACTGTACCGACGATAAGATGTCTCACTCACAACACCGTCGCCGATGTTGCGTAGACACGCCTTCTGCTGCTGCAGTGTCCACCACCGAATTTACCGCGCGTAGCTCGCCTCTGGACCTCCTTTTAAACTACGCGGAAATCCTCCTTCACTAAACTGTCCACTACACTTTTCACTAAATTCACCACTAAACTCGTCACTGTCTTCTATTAAACTCTTTCGTTTCGCACTTGTCGCTTCACTGTCTTGAACTGAACTCAACACTAAACTGCCCGCTAGGCGCGCCTTACGCTGCTTATATACCCGAAAGAATCTTCTGGAACCCATAATTTCGTTATTCTTTAATTTACTATCTGTCGCTTTATAAACATCTATCTATCTCTGTATTTTCCTTCCCGAACCTTCTATTCGAGAACTTTCGTTTATACATCTATCCCTTTCTAACATCTATCTATCTCTGTCTTTTCCTTCCCGAACCTTCTATTCGAGAACTTTCGTTTATACATCTATCCCTTTCTAACATCTATCTATATCTGTCTTTTCCTTCCCGAACCTTCTATTCGAGAACTTTCGTTCATCGTCTATCCCTTTCTAAAATACATCCGTCCTTGTCTTTTCCTTCCAGAATCTTCTACTTTTTTCTAAAAGTCTTGAGACCGGCGTACGCTGGCGGAAAGTTCTACCCTCGGTCGCCACAATATTCATACAAAATTAATTGCTTATTTTATTTTAGCTGCTATTTATATTTATTTACTATGTTAATGAATTCAAATTCAAAGTTTTTTTATTCAAAATAAGTTCCACTGGAGAACACTTTTTGAAGGTCATATATATAAGTTAAAATTTAATTTTTCTAACTAACTTTCTACCTGCTTGTGGTGTTGTTGATGATTATTAAAATGAGTATATTTACAGGAATAATTCAGTAAAGATGAAACAATGGGCCGACTTGGCCGGTGTATTTGACAGCGAGGTGGCCGACATTAGGAGGAAGCTCAACTCGATCCTGGCCTGCTACAGAAAGCAGAGGGGGCTGGTCAGGGTCAGAGGCTACTACTTGTGGTACTTGTATGGACACATGTCCTTTCTGCCCAACTATTTACCAAGTCGTAAGGTGATTAATATGCAAATTTAGAAGTTTCTATTTAATCCTAGAAACCTTATTTGGGGTAGTACATAATATACGTTTCAGAGGCGTACGACCATTAAAGATAACCGGTAGAACCGGAAAAATCAGTTTGGGATATAAACTAATAATAATAAAACGCAATTGTAAGATTGTACATGACAAAATAAAAACATATGTTTAGGTTCAAGCAAAAAAGCGGACCTCTAAGAAATTAGCAAAAACTTACACATTTTTCAAATAATCTGATACATTTTAACGTTTATTTCTAAAGACCAATCTAAGAATGTAATTAGATTTTTAATGATTAGTTCTAATTCAACAAAATTTTATATGGTCAGTTAAAAGTTACACAAAGCCTAAACATACGTCTTTGTACTTCAATAAATCAAAAATGACGCAACTTAGCTTAGTGCGACACAGGTACCATCGACAAGCTCCCATTGAGTTAGCTAAACAGCACAAGGCGTTAACTTCACCCGTCACAAAGATATAGAGAGTTTTCGAAAACATGTACGCCCAGCAGATGTATATAACGCTTTTAGCGTTAAGTGATAAAAGCTATTTTTTAAAGTCACACACATAAGTTATACATTAATGTCTATTTCCTACTCTATCTTAGAGATATCCTAGATTTTAGCTAGAAATGTGACACCCGATAGCACACATGTAGCTAAAAATTTTAAAAGATAATATTTTAAATTTAATTAGTTAAATATATAGCATGTTTTGTGTTATTGTTACCAACAACGACAAAAAACAAGCAGATCTCAGTGTTATCCAGACCAGATCAAAGATTGTAATTGCATGAAATTTACAAAATTGAAAAGGAGTTAATTGAAACTTTGCAGTTTTGACTGAATTAACATGAAGTGTACAAGAAAAAGTAATAAAGCGAAAAGAAAACGCTCCGAGCGCAACCGGGTTTTCACATTAGGATGGTGATGATGTCATTCTGGTACACTTCTTCTTGGTTAAGATTAATAGGCATATTAAATTACAGAAACAAGGTAATTCCGATATACAAACCCAACATATAGAAGACGATTCTGATGCGGATTCTAATAACTTTGAGAGTTTAGATCAAGCAGAACAAACAGAACACCTAGAGGAGTCCATCCAATCAAACCAGTCCACCAATTGCAGCGAGGACGAAGAAGACGAACGACCAGTCATCATAAAAATCGAACCTAATCACCCTATAAAAACACGCAGCCGCTGAAGCGCAACATCACCAGAATCACCAAAAGACGGCCAGTTGTTGCAAAACCTAGCAAATTAGACAGCAACATGATTGAAGCGCTGAAGATGATTACAAAGACTGAATTGTATAGAAAGAAAGACGAATGTGACATCTTTGGAGAGTATATAGCATCGTCGTTGAGAAGACATGATGAAATAACGCGATGTATGATAAAGCAGGGCATGAATAATATATTATTTGAACAAGATGTAAAGAAATACAGTACCCAGCACGCCATATCGAGAGGGAATCCTCTGGAAGAAGAAGATTAAGAAGATATCTATCTATACTAATATTATAAAGAGGAAAGATTTGATTGTTTGTTTCCATTGAATAGGCTCCGAAAGTACTGAACCGATTTGAAAAATTCTTTCACTGTTGGCAAGCTTTTTTTTTGGTTTTTTTTCAGGCTGGGGAAATGCATTTCGCACATACCGGGTCATTTGCTAATACCCCACTAAAACCACCCTCCTTCCATGCGCCCCGCGCTTATGGTAGGAAAGGCATGAGACTTAGAACGTAGTTACGCCCACGCCGATACTAGCGCAAAAGTGCTTGAGAGTGCCCCGGGAGAGGCATACTCACTTCGTCAACAGGGGTGAAGACTCCTCTGCTCCCTAGATGCTAGAGGGCCCCTGCAGCGGTATTTCAGGGAGGGAGATCATGCGCATACCTGCGCCTCTGGGCCCCCGACTGACGTCGGCGCCCGCGAGACGCATGCGCACTTCCATCTCTCTCCCGACTGTTGGCAGCACACCATCCCCGGGTGACATAAGCTATATTGTACATTTTTTTTAAATTAGGGATCCTTACTAAATCTCCAATAATGTAACCCAAGGTGTAAAAAATACCTAAAATCGAATGCGCTGCGAAAACTATTGATGATAGAATAAAACAATGTACTACGACTTTGCAGAACAAATCATTATTTACAAAAAGTGTCGCGACAGAATATGTCTAACTATTATAGCTATGCCACAATAAGTGTTCTTTTATTTTAAAAATTTAATTGACATGTCGCCGCTAGAAAAGGCTCTTTATTTGTATCTTGCTATTCACCCTTATCAAAATAAATTACTTCATACTCAAGACTGCTTCAATAACATTATATAACTTTTTGAATTATTTAATTCGGACATTCCATTCGAAAGATATCACGACTTTAAAAATGTAAGTATTAGAAAAAAGTTGCGTGGTCGCCGCGCACCCTAATCGGTTAGATAACCTTATTCGATGTAGGCGTCACTGGGGTACGGGCCGTACGGGAGGGGAAATGTTTTGAATTCGCTTAGTAGGTTATTAAACTCAACAAAAAAGTTCCTTTTAGATACCCGTGCGAAGCCGGGGCGGACCGCTAATATTATATATAACGTAACTTTAACCGCTAGTTACTTGGACATTAGGCCCCACTGCAGGCGGACATCGGTTTTTTACATTGTTTAAAAATGCATGTATTATTATATAGTACTAGGATATGCCCGCGATTTCGTCCAAGCTTGACTTTAAAAAAGACCACAGCATTTAAAAAAGAATGTAAGTATATGTTGTTTCGGAATAAGCTAACTTTTATAACCCGAACAACTACAAATCGCTCCCGGGAAAATTCCCACGGGATTCCCGGGGAAAAAATGTCACAAATTTTATTAAATAAAATTTGCTATCGATCAGTGAAAAAAACACATTGGAATTAGTATTTTTTATCTGGCCATTTTAAATCGTTCACAGAAAAAATCCTGGGATAAAAAGCCAAAGCGAAAACTACATTGAAATCAGTCCAGTAGTTTTTACGTCCATCCCAAACAAACAGACAAGAAATCTAAAAACGTTGCATCGTGTTCTCCGTCGTTTATATAGTGTATTCCAATTGGTTTTTTTAAATAGCTTTAGCGTACAGACACTTCATGCTTAGAATTTTATAATATTACTAGCCGATACCCGCCCGCTTCCCGTGCCGTAAAGGAATTTCGTAAAATCCGTTCTTAGCTGATCTCTACTTGGCGAAAGGAAGGTCCATATCCATATCAAGTCTATAGGTATTATAGGTCCTGAGATATCGTGATGAGTCACTATATACGTGGATTTCAATTATATATATAGACTATAGAGTATAGAGCAGGCGATAATATAGGTTGTATTGTATTAAATCTTTATGGTAGTGCTATTTGCCCTCGGAAGATTTACTTCATTTCATATCGCAAACTATCTCCCAGGATGAAAAGTATCTAAAGTCTAAATTCGGTATTCAGGCAGACAGATCGAGTTACTATTGCATTTTTTTATAGACCATGAAATGATTGGTCTCCCATACAAACTTTCATCCCCTATTTCAACCTGTTCTAGTTTTATCTATCACCCGTCTATCTGTAAACTACATAAACGACCAAAACTAACGAAGTGACGTAAACAGAAAATCACAAAACCTATCCTACTTTCTGGGATGATCTTTACATAAATCTATCCCACTATCCAGGATAAGAAGTATCCCTTGTCCACCCTCGGAATTAAAATTACATATATACCGAATTTCAGCCCAATCGGTCCAATAGTTTTTCCGTGAAAGAGCAACAAACGGACAGACAGAGTTACTTTCGCATTAATAATGTTAAGAGTTAGCGGGACTCGAATTAAAATATAGTTAGAATTATTATAGAGTATTAGAACTATACAAACACGTATAAACACAGGTACAAATATAACCGAACACAACACATCCAAACGTAATGCAGGTCGTAATTCAATAAAACGCGCAAAGTCCGTCACTATTGGATTCCCGAATGTACACACGTCACGTCCGTATCGTAGTTGTAGCTCAACTGAGCCCTATCAATCAGGCCATCGTTTTATACTGCACAAATGCAAATGTGCCCGCCCGTATCGTCGACATAGTTTCCTAGAATCAGCTTGCACTTAAACCGTAACACCTGGCTAACGATGCAGCCTTCAGCGGCCGTAAACGAGTACAATAGAACAATAGGTTGTTCTCCACAATTCTGGAAACGTATGCCAATAAATAGTGAACAAAGAAGACGATCATAAAAGTATTACAATTCAAATGCCGACAGGTAATAAAATTTGCTTTTACAGACTGTAGGTGGAATTTGTCTTTGTCGTAGCCTAAATTGTAACAAAAATATTAATAGCGATAGATTTACAGAAAAATGCAATTAGTTTGATATGAAATAAATATGTCAATAATAATGAAGTAAAGATAGGTTGCTGGAGTGGTTGTTTGTTTGTGCCGCTTCTTCTTTTTTACCAGTAACTAAAATTGCTTTAGAAGTGGTGGTAGATTCATGACATTCGATAAGTAATGTGTAAGATTATTACGAGGTTCCCCGCCGACAGCGATTTGGAGTCTATTTTTACTTATAGATTTATGTTATTTTGTAATATGTTTTTATTGCATGAGTTTAGTACACAGGCACTGATGGAAAGCGCTTACCGTCGCCTATGGACATTTATAAAAGCAAAGGTGCTATCAAAATGCTGCCGCTCTCTAAAAGAAGACTCTAACCTGGCTAGTAATGCCGGAACACAACTTTAGGCTGTTATGGTATACTTTAGAGTAGGGGTGGTAGCCATCCAGTCGGGCAAAAATACCCTACCACCTGGGCTGTATAGTTTAATTTTATATCCCCATTGTATTCGTTTCTAATTTTTATAATTTCAAATATTTTATTGTAAGATTCTATTTTGAAAATTTTCATTTTCAAAAGTTTTCTAGCCAAAAAGAAACCGAATCCAAGAGTAACTAAACAGTATAAAATAAATATTTTCAACATCATCTTGAAGTTGGTGCATTTTGCTTTGTTGTTGTTTTACTTGGGACCGACTTCAAGATACTGTTGAAAAAAAAATTGTTGTTTTTCAATCGATATGATTGTTGTTGTTTGTTGTGCGGATGTTTCTTTTTTGGGTTTTTTTAGGATCAAAAATCTGTTCAGAGCAAAAAAGTTGTGTCTGAAAAAGCGCAATAATTTCAGTTGCTGCATGATTAAAAAATGATAACTGTTGTCCTTCTATAATATATTAATTCAAAAGAAAGAAAGAAAGAAAAAACCAGAGAACCCAATTCTGACCAGCAGAATACGAAAATACAGATTTAAAATTTTTTGTCTTTATGTCTGATCGATCATCACGTGAAAAACACTGAACGCATTTTAATGAAACTTGACACATTGCTTGCTTCTATTCCGGATCAGAGCTTAGGGTACTTTTATCCCGATAAATGGCGTCGTTTCCGTAGGATAGACGAATATAGGGAAAATTTAATAAATTTACCACGCCAGGATCGAACACGGGATTTTTGTATTCTACTGAGTTAGGAGGGTAAAGGCTTACTTGGCCCAGTCCTCCACAGAGAGGCCATGAGAATATCAATACATTTTTTTTTAAATTAAGCTGTATATATTGGTAGTATTTTTAAATAGGTATATGTATTATAGTTCTTTTTTAATGTGTATATAAATTTTAATTGTAAACATTGAAATAAAAAATCTTATATGTAGAATAATTTCGAATTTAGTTGTAATAAACTTTTTTATAAACTAATTTGCATTTAATTTATTTAAATTCATTAAAATAAAGGTGCGCCTTGAGATTTATTGGAAATACATAATTACATATGTACATAATTCTTAAGTGTCTCAAAAATGAATTAATCACAAAGTGGCGTAGCTTGCCTTAGACGGGCGCTGTATCAAAATGTGTTGGAGGCCCAAAGGAAGGGTAAAGTTTTTTATAAAAGAAACAAAAAATGCTCCAATTGAATTAAAATAATTATACATTCATTGTAAGTTATTACTTATACTTAACACTCCTAGGAGCTAAGTTAGACAAACAATTTAAATCGATCAATTTCGGCAAGCTAATTTATCAAATCATCCATAGCTGGAGAAGATTTTAGTTTTTCTACATTTTCTGCCTCTATAGACGATAAAAACAAATCTGATAGCCGTTCCTGTTGGCCCAGCAGTTATCAAATATGTTATTAATCTTTTTTTGTTTTGTTTACAGTCACACTTTCGGGGCCCCTGTAGCCTGAGGGTCCCATATCATTGATACGGCTGATACGGCACTAGCTACGCCCCTGAAATCACAGGAAATTATACGTATATCCTATAGAGTTAATATAATTAACCAATGACTATTAAAATTTCATCACAATACGTTGAGTAAATTCAAAAGCTTTTATTCAAACTAAGTTTAATTGCAGAACATATCTGAAGGTCATAAAGTTCATACTAGAATACGTTTCTTCGAAACTTCAGCAATATAAAGTTAGACGTAAAGACATGAAGAAATTAACTATAAGGTCTTTACCTCATCGATGAAGAACCCTAAGAATTATTCATATAGTACCAAGCAAATAATTAAATCATTGGTATTATTATTAGTATACTTTTAAATCACAAAAACAAAAAGTATATCAGTACACTAAAATGTTTCAAGAAATATAAAATTCTAATATAGATTATATATAACCAACTACAAAAACCTTACAAAGTCATAATAGAATGAAATATAAAAATCTATAGTACCTAGGTAAGCATTAAAAAGTTCAGTTGCATTCACATATAACTAGTTATACGCAAGATAACAGAAATGACCTTCGGATGGCCGGGTATGTTGTACGATGCGAGCAACGAGCAATCGAACGAGCGGCGAAACGAAGCGAGACGGAACACATCCGAACGGGGTCGAACGCAGCCGAATACCCGAGCGATCCGCAGTCGCGCTCCGAGCCGTAAGCGAGCGGCTACGTGCCGAATTCGCTTCACCGAGTTCATTAATTGGATTTTCTTTTCACATTCTCAAGGATAGGCAAGTAAAGTTATTAATGCATTTAAATAATTACAATATAATTCCATTTCCCATTGGTTTAACAGTTTTCTAATTAAAAATAAACTTTAATGACACTGTAATTATTACGTTTGTAACATTTTATTGTCGAATGTAATCGAATGTCAAAAGTGAATTTGAATTCATATTTGAATGTTGGTTGGCTTCTAAATTGTTTCTGGTCTTTTAGTTGCCAATAAATAAAAAAGTGAAGTGAATCAAATTTTATTTTTTGAGTTTATGGTTTGGCAATTGGATATTTATGTTGTATTCAATTCTTTATTTGAAAGGGATGTTAAAATTGTAATAATAGTATAATAAGTAAGATAATTTTATATTAATCTTGTTAGTAATAATTTTAATTAATTATATGATTACTTTTCTTTCTTTCTATTACTATTGGTCTTTGTCTCACTAATTTAAAATCGGTGGGTTTTTAACGGCAATTTGTGGTGACTTGATATTTATTCATGTTTTCTTTCTATGTTTCTCTACCTTTTTACTGTGACTTTTTCACAGTAATTTTGAGTTGGGTAGAAAGATTTTAACAGCAATTTGCGATGTATATAGATTGTGGGTACTTTTGTGTTTATTTTTATAGAACAGAAATTAATTGGAAATGGATATTTGTTATGGAAATAACGATTATTTAATTGTGTATATTTAAATATAATTATAGCCCATAATGGGCTCGGGTCTCTCGGTTTTTATGGGATTTTTTTATTCGCAACCATGCTTAGGGCTGATTGGCGGGTTTCGGTCATCTCGATATGTAACTTTTGTCACGATTTCTTTGATTATCTGTACGTGATAAATTGAATGACATGTAAATTAGGTCAGGGCGTCACTTAATTACACATTAGGTCTAAGCGTTGCATGCTTCCCGACTAGGATTTGAATCCACGTCGTATTTATTAACCGCGAGTGCGTTAACTACTAATCTACCACAGCTTAATAGAGAAAGGAAATACATGTGTTGTCATGTTTACAGATAAGACTTCAAACCCATTCAGTGTTACTTATAGTCTTTTAATTGTCTGTTTTGTTATAATGTCTACATTTTGAATGATCTTAGAGTGCCGAGGCAATATTAAATTTCATTATAGCCTTTGATTATAATGCTTCAGTTAATCCTGGTTGTATTCAGAATATTCGTCTCATATCATGCAAATTGAAATATGCTGTCATTTTTTTCTTTTTTATTTCATGATTACATTACTTGTAACAGTGGTGAAACACATAGTTTACAGTAGTGAAAACTCTCTAAGTCGAACTTGAAGGGAGACACCAAAAATTTCGAGTTATAGAGTGTTCGACTTATGGAGTATTTTGACTTAGCGAATTTTGTAAGGAAACATTCGACTTGTAGAGGTTAAGATTTATTATAATAATAGAGTTGTAAAATCAAATATAGCTAAGTTCGAGACAAAGAGGTCAAATTTATTTTTTCGAGTTATAAGGGGAAATTAAGTATTTAATTTGCTGTTCAGATTTCCAGCAACGAAGGTTTCGGGCTTGAAGGGAAGGGAACACAATTTTTTTTCGAATTTGCGAGATTTTCGACTTACGAGGTTCTACTGTATATTATTTCAATAAAACTCAGTCCTTTTTTGAAATAGGTTAAACAATGTCAGAGATAGAGTGGACGAACGATGCGGCTATCCAGCTGGTGGAGGAGTACAGGAAGAGGTCAGAGCTGTGGGACAGGAACCACGATTTGTACAGGGTCCAGACGGCCAAGTACGAGGCCTGGTCTGAGATGGCCAAGATCTTCGAGTGCGATATAGCAGATCTGAAGAAGAAGCTCAACTCATTGTTAGCTTCGCATAGACGGGAGAAGGCGAGGGTCAGGAATGGCGCTCATTCTTACTGGTTCCTATACGACTATCTGAACTTCTTACCCAATCATCTGGATAATCATGAGGTAATGTTTTAAGGTTTTAATTGCTGCAGTCCTAGGTCCTGAGGCCCAATTCTGCTACTCAATACCTTGCCGTCGCGAAGATATCAAAGGACGATTCTATTGCGATAGTGTCAAAAATTATATATATATATATATATAATTTTTGCTTGTAGCTTGTTCGTGCAGACTTAGCAAGTAACGAATTAACACCGGCTTATGCAACACTACCTGTCGTACAACTGCCTACAGCAAAATAGTATTTTTGCTATGGGAATAAAAACTTGTGAGAATATAATCTTCCTGCGCCTATCAAAAATATTAAGTCTATGGCTGTATTTAAATATAAAATAAAAACTTTACTCATGGCAATACCATATTACTCTATTAAAGATTATTTAAATGACGAAATATGACTGTAAGTCGTAGTATAACATTTAAAAAAAGAACAAGATTAATTTAAATGAATACACTCGTAGACATAAATTCGTAATAATATTTGTAATAATTAATTATTAAATGACATACTATACCTTCGTCGGTACCCCCCCAACGTATGACGTAATATATGAACAACCATTGCCAGCTTCGCGATAAAAAACATTGTATTAAAAAAATTATTTGCAAAGTAGTTCTCCTATAAAGTTTGCTATATGTCGCCGATGTTCTTCAATAACAGGCTAAATCAATGATTCCTAAACTATTTTGAGCAAGAGACCTCTTTCCAAAATGAACTAATACCTCAGACCCCCAAAGCCTTTAATAATCCTATCACTATTTTTTGTATTGATACAAAATACTTACCGTTTTACTTGAGTTTTTTAAAGTACAACAACGATACTTCCTACAATTCCTTCCTATAAGAATGACTAATTATGTTAATTAGTCATTCTTATAACAATTTGGTACACGTAACACAACTTATACAGAATCTTGAGAGTTTCAAACAAGAGCTTGTGTTAATTAATAGGGATCGATTTTTAGATATCGTCAATCCCAAAATCATTTTTCGTTTATGTCGACCTCTGGGAAACCAATTTCTACTCCGGGGGGTCCGTATCGACCTCTTTGGGAATCGCTGGGCTAGATAATTATGTTAGTAGGACAGCTAAAAGAATTCATATTTCCAGTTGATGTGCTATTATAATCCTCTGCAATAAATAATAAATGATTGTTCAGTTATTTAACGTTATTGGATACAATGAGCAGCTGTCCGACTTCCCTGTTTACACCAATTCTCATCGCGGACTGATAACGCGTGGCCTTGCTGATAGTGATATACCGCATAATACTGTGTTGTTTCTAATACCGGCGACACTGCTTCGCTGCAAACAAGTTTATTGATAAAGCTAATTTTCAATTTGAGAGGTCTAATCTTTGACTATTTATAGACTTAAGTCCATTTTTAACAGTTATATAAATGTTAAATTACATACTGTTACGAGTTACAGGTATTGTACACAACCAGTCCAAACGTAATGCACGATTCAATCACACGCGCACGCAAAGTCCGTCACTAACGTCTTGCTTCGCTTGTGGCTATCGCTAGACTGCCGATCTCTCCATTAGGCCATTGCTTTATACTGCATCGATATAATATGGCTGCCCGACCCCGTAGACCGAATTTCTTAGAATCAGTTCGACACGCCTGGCTAATGACCGCCATAAAAGATTACAATACACAATGGGCTGTTTTCTAATTACAAATTTTAAACAGAAAGTAAAGAAAAGAAGTTCAAATGCGGAAAGGTAATAAAGTGTGCTTTTATGGTATGCAGGTATGAATCTACTTTTGTCGGCGTGTAGGTCGTAACAATACTTTTATGTTTTTAGATATTATTATACTTTAGCCGCTTTTTAAAGCCACATTTGGCATCTATCAAACGAATTTTAGTAGTTACGTGAACTATCGATAATGATACTATTAAAAATTGCAATCGATGTAGGAAGTCACACATTACCGAATCGATTAAAATAAAACGATTTATTGCTAAAAAAATATATTTAAAGTTTGGTTGTCTTTTTATCTTTAAAATTAATAAAAAATGCATGAGTTAATTACGATTTATGTTTAAATTTTTCGAAGATACTTCAATCTCAAGGTTACGTCATGAATATTTAAGAAAAAAAGTGTTGACAAATTTAACGTTGTCAAGTGTTATGTTTCTAAAGAGACAAGCTAATTGTGGTCTTTTAATTTGATATACATTATTTTGATATTGTTACATAGTTAGATCTTTCATTAAAATCTGTTCAGCAATTTCCACGTTTCTAACAGATTTTTTTTTGAAATTGCTATTTCGGAAGCTGCTGATCCGAATTAACCCCCGATTTTTTCTTATTTTCAATTTTTATATTTTGACATATGAGTATATTACATATCACTCATAATCTTCTTATAATTCTACTTTTATTTTTTCTGTAATTTGAGCCAATGTTTTAAATTAAGTATATTCATTATTTTTAAGTGGAATTTTGAAACCTGATTGATATATATATTAATTTTGTGTTTTATATTTAAGAATATTAACTATTGTATGTTTCCCAAACAAATTAAATCCCTATTAATATTATAAATGCGAAAGTAACTCTGTCTGTCTGTTTGTCCGTCTGTCCGTCTGTCTGTTCCGTTTTCATGGAATAGCTACTGGACCGATTTGGCTGAAACTCGGTATATATATATTTTCAATGTCGAGTATGAACATAGGTTACTTTTTATTCAGAAAAATGGGATAGTTTCCGGGATTAAAATATATTAATTTATCTCTCTGTTTGTTATCCTTGAATGGAAAGACTATTGTACCGATTTGGCTGAAACTCGGTACATATGTAATTTTAATACCGAGGGTGGCCAAGGGATACTTTTCATCCGGGACAATGTGATAGATTTATTTAAAGGTTATCCCGGAAACTAGAATAGGTTTTGTGATTTTGTCCATTTCATCTACTTGGTCCACTCGGGTCCCGTTGGTCCACTTGGTCCACTTTTGTCATTTTTGTCAAGTTTTGTCACTTATTTAGTTTACAAATAGACGGGGGACGGTATAGTTTGCAATATAAAAGGAAATGAATCTTCCGGGGGCAAATATATAAAAAATAATACAGCGTAACCTGTACCGCCTGCTCTTTAAACAAGAGATACGCACTAGAGGTTGACCCGCGGCGCAACCGCAGGGTAAACTCTAGTAAATAAATAAATTCATTGTAAAAACGCGACGTCCGCGGCCCCAACAAATTTAGTGTAGAAAGTATAAATTTATAGATATAATATTTAAACAGCACAAATCAAAGTTAAGGAGTTCAACAAGTTCATATTGTAATAGTTTATACTTAATAGTCATTTTATGTTGTATCCGTGCAGGAACGAAGAAAGGATACTAATTCCAGCGTTGGGGCGGCTTGTCGTAAGAGGCGACAAAACAACCCACAGCCAGGTCGTAGGTGTTTACAAGTCTGGATGGCTACCACCCCTGGTCTAGAGTATACCGCCATAGCACCCTTGAGTTGCGTTCCGGCAATAGTGTCCACGTTACAGTCTCCCTTTAGAGATAAACAGCGCATTTGTAGTACCTTTGTTGTTGCGAATATCCATAGGCGATGGTAATCGCTTTTCAACAGTAGGCCGCCTGCCTGTCTGCTGAACTCATGCAATAAAAAAAAAACTCTGTTTTATACGTCTAAGTTAATAAATCTTTATAGACTGTTAACAGCCTTTAATAAAGCTGATACGAATAGAATGAGTAAAATTGGAAATACTTTCTAATTTGGGCAAGGATTGATTAATATCTCAGTTAGTTGTATTTTAGAATGTAGACTTCGGAGGTGTATCTAAAAATATATATTCACTTACAGTTAAAACTGAAAACAATGACATCATAGATATAAACGCACGTGCAAATGGATTGGATAAAGTAAAATAATTAAAGGATAAATACCTGTTTATTGTTCCAAAACAAAAGTATATTCATAAAATAGCGGCTCAACTGATAGGAAGTACTTGCTCTAGCCTAAGGAGATTTATAACGTCATACGTGTTACCAACGTGATGACGGTCTCAAATGTCGTGATAAATTTGTTAAAAAATATAATAAGTTTTGACTCTGAAGGTGTAACAGGTTATTATTATTCAGTGAATTCTTCATCAAGTTAAATAGAGCATCCAAATTAATATAAGGCATACGTTAAGTAAATAGCAGTGCAGTAAGTTAAGGTACAGGCAGTTCTATCTGAAGTTGGTGTAAATAGCTACCAACTCCTTCTGACTTCAACTCTAACTCTACGCTTACCACAAGTATTATTGGTTTCTATATATATAGTATTATTAATATCATCATCTTAATAATGTCATTATTGAACACGAAGTGTGTATATATTGAATACTTTATGTAAATAGGGTCTGAGAGTAAAGCCTTGTGCAGTCCGCATTTCTATTTAGCTGTTTTACATGGCCTGATGTTTGAATTTTTGAAATAATGTTTTTCTATTAACAATAAACTTCTAAGAAATACGTCTACAATGTTATATTTTGTGTAGACCAATTGTAGCGTGTAACCCAACAACAAAAAAGGCTATAATTTTAAATATACTAACACTAACACTTAACCTGGTCTAAAGTATATCGCCATAACAACCTCCAGTTGTGTTCCGGCATTAGTGACCAGGTTCCAGTCTCCCTTAAGAGAGCAGCAGCGCATTTGTAGCACCTTTGGTGTTGCAAATGTCCATAGGCGACCGTAACCGCTTTCCATCAAGTGAGCCGTCTGCCTGTCTACTGAAGTCCTGCAAAAAAAGAAAACTTAACTGCACCTTTTCTGTTTCACTAAAAGGAAGTTAGGTGTACAGTATTGTGTACAGAAGTTATATTACTATCACACAGTATATAAGTAATTTGGTATTTTAACTTGGTTCTTACATATATTACTGTATATCTAATTCAAACCTGCCTTAATACTTTGCAAATTCTTTTCAATAATTCAAAACTAGCTCAACTGACTGCTATCACCTGATGAAAGCTGTCTAGTAAGTTTCAAAATAAATGACATTCTCACTGCTGATTCAAAGCTTACATTTGTAACGTGAGTTTGTGAAATATCATGAGTTGTTAGGGAAAATAAATAATTAGAAACGAATTCGCAGGCATTTATTAAATTTAACGTTGGCTTAGTGACAACGAAAAACAAGCAGTTTTCCTCATTTGTCATATTGTTTACAAAGTAAAACGTTCCAATTATAATGTATTATGATTAAATCCAACAAGATGTGCAAGTCGCAGCACCACTAATTAAATAATATTTTTATACAATTAATTTAATTGTGGTCATATCGAATGTGATAATGGTTTTATTAACACCATTTTATTTATTGTCCTGCCACGTGGAGTTTGAAATATAATAGATGCATTGGCACGAGAATCTGTATAAGTATTAGCAGAAAGTTCAAATGGTAGACCAATTACTTGTGTTGTATGACTTCTCGACTCTTAAAGAAGAGAATTTTGGGAAAAGTAATGCAGGGAACTTTCTAGTACATCAGTAATAGCAGTAAGAGGTTATTTGGGCTATAACGATCTAGAATGAAGGCCAGTTGTCACTAAAGGATTCATCATGTAACAAATTTTTAAAAAAAAATTTAAAGAAGTCTTCCTAATTTTTTGCTTTTGTAAAGCTAGAAGTTCTTAAGAATCAATAGGTCTCCAAATATTATTAGGTTTTAAAATAACAGATTAAATTTTCCAGTTTTACTATTCTTTTATTTGACTTAACTGCTGATTAAAATTTGACATAATCACCATACAAGTAGTATCAATTTTCTACCAATGTTAAGGTAAAAGAGTGGATAGTCAGATATAAGAGCTAGATCTAGCTTGAATTTGGTAACAAAATAATCAAAATATCTTTAGTTGCAGAACTCAACACAAATATACGAAAAACAAGAACCAGCAGTAGAATCGGACAATGCTGAACAATCCGATTGTGATAATGACCAGCTTATCGACTACGAACCAGAAGAGATAGTAGTCAGAAGAGAACCTGTAGCTCCTAAACGAAAAGTCATACACAAAAGCAGAATATCGAAACCTCTCAAAAGGCATATAGTTAAGGAAGTAGCTAGAAGTACTTTAGATAGTAAACTAATAGAAACACTGAAACTTCTTAAGAAATCAGATATTTCGAAGAAAAAAGACGAATGTGACACTTTTGGAGAGTACATAGCAACGTCTTTAAGAAAGCACGACGAATGGACGCAAAGTATGATTAAGCAGGCGATTAATAATATACTGTTTGAGCAAGAAATGAAGAAGTACAACGGTAGTAATGGACAGTTTACGGTAGTTGTTAGTAGTGTCGATGAAAATCCTCTTATGGATGGTGATCCTATGGATAGTAAGTAGGGTGGGGCTTAGTGATATGGATGGACAATTTAATTAAATTTTAGAAATTTGAGTGAAGTGAATGTTCTAATACATATTTCAGATTGTAATCAAAAGACTGGGACTGGAGAACACATAATCATATATTTTAATACTAAATTCCAAAAAGAAAGAATAAAGAGTCAAAGAGAAAATGTTTTTAATTTAAGTGCAATATAACAAAAACATATTACTTTTGTGATTCCCAGATAAGAATAACTAACGAGGAGTTCGTTTACCAACTTTACTATACTGAGAATTGAACCCGGGACCTGAGTGTTCTAATGAACAAGATTAAAATTTAGACAACAGAGACAGTTGGTACTCGGTTTCTATTTCCTTATAACCGATATAGAAATATAAATATCTTTTTGGTTACTAATTAAATTAAATTAACATCAGCTATCTAACAGTGAAAGTCCCGTTAAATTAGATTCAGCCGTTTCAGAGATTACCCGGAACATCCAGACAGACAGACAAAAATTCTAAAAATTGCATTTTAGGAATCTCCTGGTCTCTGATTTTTTTTAACATTTTTATTTTGCAATTGCAAACAGACGTTTCAATTTTATTTATTTGTATTAGATGTCTTCCCTTTATTGTATTAACCTGGTATGTGATAGTTACATTTCAATTAAAATTGCTTTCTTCTTAATGTTACTGCTTCATCTGCGATTTTGTTAATGACCGTCTCACGCAGATGTAGCTAGGTGTTTAATGCGTTATTTTTGATTCGACATTGTTATTAATCGCTAATGATAATTGACAGATAACGTACGTATTATTAACGGCATGTTTACCAAGACGCATTTGGCCACAGTCCCTAGCTATAATATTATCCCAGATGGAGCAAGAACATGAGAAATAATTGTTACTTATTAATCTATAACTGCCATAGACGTTTTCATATCGATTTGTAAAGTTGTGGGTTAAAATAACAACTTTCGCAGATTTGTATGAGTAATATCAGAAGTATCAACATAAAGTGGTACTTTTATACCATGACTTACATCGACCAGTATATCTAGATACGTGTCAATTTCATAAAGCGAATTTTCAAACAAGGCCTCTTATAAGGTCACTGAACGAAGCTCAGCGTAAGTTAAGAGAGAGGTGCGCATGCGACTCTTGGGTACCGACGTCAGTCCGATGTCTAGATCTCCTCCCGTGATTCCGTCACAGGGGTCTACCTGCTTCTGGGGATGGAACTAAACCTCTGTGCTTCCCGGTATGACTCAGATCTTGATGCACGTGTAGGGGTTACCAGAGTTATCATGTAAGTGTGGAACCTCTGATCACACCCACACGTGTATCTGTCAGCATGATGATATACTTAGCTGCATCGTGGTTGGCACAAGCGTCTTCTTATTCAAAAGTACTAGGTTCAATCATATACGTGGATTAATTGAAAACAGTATTTATTACTGATATATTCAATATTTTGATGTTCACTGATTCTAACGATACCCAAGGGATACAGTTTAAAATAGAGAATGGCTTTGAGTTTGAGTCATCGTTCCACAGGACCGTACTCGCCGCAGGGCCGCCTTCGGTCTGGTGTACCACCATACGCGGATAAACATGGGTGTAACATGCACATGGGAGGCAGGTGGTTTAGTGGTCTAGTTGAGAACGACTGTACCAGAGTCCTACACGAGCAAGTCTAACCCCCACAAAGGGCCCGGTATTGTACGAAATGTATTTCCCGTGCTGCAACAAAAAAAGACGCGTCATTTCTGTCTTTCAATATGGAGAAGCAAGCAAACAGTTCCATGTAAATTATAAACTTAAATCATTCAATGACATTGATTAACTCATTCAAATTTAAAAACAGAAAAACTCAAATTGACAATCGAATCGAATTGGAATCTTAACTTTTGACGGCTTTGGTAGTCTATAAACAGTCTCGGCTCAATATTGATTCAATCTTGATTTGATCGAGACTGATTTCATTTTAATTTTAAATTGATTTAATATTTGACCGTCGTCATTCGAATAGATCTTGACTCGCACTGGTATGGATTTTTTGTGAAAGTAACAGACTTGGGGGCCAGCATTAGCAATCTAGTGGATCATTGAGGCACTTACACACTTCTTAAGTATATAAATGCCTTATAATTTTAAACTTGTCTTTATATAATTAAATGGCGAGCTTTGAATTCCGTGTAGTACTTTACTTCTTTAGTTTTTTAAGTTAATATATTTTGTTTCGCATTAAATACAAATACAAGCTGCAATGGTGGAAGTTATTAAAATTATTTATATTAATTACATATCTCTTTCTTAAATACCCTGCCACCACCACTAAACACCTAGGAATATGCGCTAATAACTTCTGTGATATCTCGGAAACATAGCTTTCAATTGTAATATTTCATGTCATATCTTCCATGATAGTAGAGGAGACGAGGAAGATTGTCCTTCTCCAACCTGATAAATAGATGATACATATTTAAAAAAAAACAAATTATATTGATTTGTAAACACGCCTATAATAGTTTGTCAATCGAAAAGTGTTCATGGCTATTTTTAATTAAAATAATTTTAATCAATTTTTTTCATCGCCTTCAACTCTTTTGATAGATACCTTGGCATAAAATACCATGTATTAGACATAAGCAAGAAATATATAATCGTACAGTAGAACCTCTTTAAGTCGAACTTGAAGGGAGACGCCAAAAATTCGAGTTTTTGACTTATTGAGGATTTCGACTTAAGCTAATTTTGTAAGAAAACATTCGACCTGTAGAGGTTAAGATCTATTCAAATAATAGAGTTGTAAAGGTTGTAAAATTAAATATTGCTATGTTTGAGATACAGAGGTACTATTGATTTTTACGAGTTCTAAATGTAAAATAAGTCACTAATTATTTCGACTTATAGAGGAAACACAAATTTTTTCGAGTTTGGGATTTTTTCGACTTATCAAGGTTCGACTGTATTAAGGTTTTTTTTGTAACGTATTATTTAGAAAATAATAAATAAAGCTTAAAAGGAAGAAATAAAAGAAAAGAAAAAATAAAAAACATACAGACTCCTAAAATTGCAAAAAGCCCGGACAATCCCGGAAGAAAAAATATCTTTTGATAATTAACAAATTTAGTTTCAACTGATTGTTTTTAACATGCAGAATATGCCTTGATAAGCTGCTATTTCTGTTCATGGCTACGTCGCAAGCAGCTATGAACAGGTAAGTCAATGTGGGTAAAGAAAGAAAGACTTTACATGAAGAATTAGCGACGTAAATACATTCCTTATACATTATTATACACAGAGCATATTTTGAGAATGCCGCATTTTCAGCAAACAAGGTTTGCACTCAGCATATTGCTGTGCCGGAATTACTTCCGACACAACGCTGATTTTCAATGCAAATCTTCCTTTTCGCGTAAGACCAAAACGTCCCAATTTTGTTAAACTAATTCTACTTGTGTAAATATTTAATTAGTAAATCAAGTAAATACATTTAAACAAAACCAACAATAAAATACTTTCTTACTTTAAAATTAAAATAAACACAACCATATAATTACTTAAATCTATTGACACATCCTTGTGTGTATATTCGTGTAACAACTTGTATCGAATCATCTATCATCATCAGGTTCACATTGTTCAATTAACCGATAAAAATTGGTATCATAAGGAAGGAAAAGACACTTTTTTTAGGGTCCTACCGGGTCCTTTACTGGGATTAGACCAAAGTAATGAGAGTTAACCAATGAAGATGGCGCAGATAACAGAGTCAATTGCCGGCTTGTGTGGAGACTCAGCAAGGTACCCCTATTAAAGAGGTAACCCATGGGCTAATACTCCACTAAAACCCTCCTCCATGTGCCCCGCGCTCATGGTAGGAAAAGCGTGAGACTTAGAACGTAGTTACGTCCACGCTGGTCCTGCGCAAAAGTGTTTGAGAATGTCCCGGGAAACGCAAACTCACTTCGTCAATAGGGGTTAAGACTCCTCTGCTCCCTAGATGCTGGAGGACCTTTAAGGAAAAGACACTGCCAACCCCAAATATTTGGGAGAAGGAGAATGAAACGAGACCAATATTTTATACTTTAAATATGAATCTGCCACTGAAAATACTCCACAATCTAAGAAACACCATTTAATAACAAGTAAGCAGTTTAAAGAAGTCTACAAACTTTAAAAAACATTAAGATTATTTATCTTAAATGACAGCGAAGTCGCGGACAAAAGCTAGTATATCACAACAATTAATTACTTGCATAAGAATAAAGTAGTTGTAATAAACAGGTATAATTATCATTTCGCATACAAATAACAGTTAATTTTAAGTAGATAGCGCTATTTAAAAAGATTAATTCACACAAATTATTTTAATTATTTTAATATAATTCGTATGTTTAATAATATTATTTGCAAATAAAGAAGAGAAATAATTTAAATTAGCTCTTTTATGGGCATCATGACATCATCTTTAGTATATCAGACATTTAATTTGTTGAGTGTGTGTGTTGTTGTTTTGCTCGTAAAAATAATACCTAATGCTTTTATAATCTTCAAGTATAATATCAACATATTTTTTGGGTAACATTCAATAATAAAACCTGTTAAAAGTTTCTTGACCATTATTGGTGATGTGGACTGTATGACTTGTTATTGGCGTTATTTACAATTAGATTAAAACTATACATAGACGAGTTACAGACAGAATGATGAATGGCAGAGAGCAAGGTAGTGCGTATTATTGCAATATTTCCGGCCTCAAAGGTCGTTTCTTATATCCCCCGTTCCGTCCGACGCCTAGCTGCTAACTGCGCGAGCTATGGACGTCGGCGGTATGCGGGGCGTGGAGAGGTGTGCTCCGGCGGGCGGGTCAGTCATTATTGACTGATTTCAGGCTATCTGTCTCGCTCGTGCAATACTATAACATTTTCGATGGTATACATTGATATAATTTACTTACGAGAAATCTATATTACACAAATCTCAACAATAAAATGACGATAGTTTCACATATGTTTGATTTTGATTTCATATCATATCATATGTCAATTCTTATGATTTTTTATGTATATATTGTCGGAATCAAAAGTTTTTTTTGTGAAATATTCTTAACATTAATACGTCCTCCTATTTGAAAGAACGCTTTGAGTTCTTTCAAGAATGTAGTAAAAGGCTCTTAGGATCATCAGCAAATCTGCGACTAATGACGCCAATACGTTCTACGCAATTTTGTCAGAAATCTTATGCTGTGCAGGCTGTAAGGTTGTAATAAGCATTACCAATGAGTCAGAAGCATCAGAAGTGCAAGTCATTTAAATCTTTCAATAAACTCTTCAAAGATCACTATCTAAACTTGTAAACAGTAATTTATGTATATGTAACTCTATGTACATATATTTGTATATAAATATGCATGTGTATTTTTATTTACTATTAATATATGTATATATGATTGTATATATTTTAAACTACGCACTGAATACCGACCCATTATTAGAAAGGTGAAATTATCCCCAGAAGGTTGTCTGGAAAAATCGCTGTTAGCTATAAGACCGCCGATTGTACTAGTTAAATGATTGTTAACTCATGTGTATTATTTTCTTGTGTGCAATAAAGAATATTCTATTCTATTAATAGTTGAGATTTATGTAATACATATTTCTCATAAATAAATTATGTCAGTTTATATCTTGTATAATAAAACGACAAAAACTGTAAAAAAAATTACTAGTGACGTCAATGTACTTAAGTAGAATTTAGAAGCATTTTTGAGATTTTTCTATACAGTGGTTTGAAATTTTTCTTCTATGGTAATATAAGAACTTTCCGTTATTTACTGCGGTCTGGATGTCGTGGGATCGGCCCAAGAGTACGTTGAATGTGTATTACCCATAAGAACGTACCTTGGATAGCTTGGTAATTTACAATGTGTGTTCGTTTGCCGATTAATAAAAATAAAATAAACTGATCTTACTTCTATATCTCCTGCTGGTTAATAAGTCGACAAGAACGCAAGCAAAGACGCGAGGGTTGCTGTAGCAAAATTTTTACCTGCATAGAAATTTCTAGTTCACCATAACAATAGACTGAAACAATATTCATGACCCGCATTTTCTTGTCAAATGACATAATTAATTACAGTCATTAATTAAAGTGATAGACACAGTGCCTGGGTTGCCAGCTTAAAGTGTGATCAAAAACCGGTAGAAAAGATTATTAAAATATAATGCGTTATTTAGGAAACTTTAAGATATAACTTTGGTGATATGATTTTTATTCATTTTAAATGGCACTATAGCTGAGTTCGGTCATATAGTTTTGTATCTATCAGTTCAAAGCCTTTTTTTATGACACAGAGGGAATGTCTTGGGACATCAGAGACAGGCAGACGGCCCACTTGATGGAAAGTGGTTACCGTCTGGAACCTGGATGCCGGAGACCATCCTCCAGTCGAGCCTGGCTGTGGGTTGTTTAAGGCTCACGGCCGCAGGAAATCTTAATCCTGAAGGCTCGTTTCTTAATCGACCGTTTGCCCCATGGCCTCCGAGCGGAAGATAGGGAAATGGTCGGCAAACTACCCACTAAACCTAACCTGCGCCCCTAGCTCACACGCTTTTACAGAGCGCCACAGGAACTTTACCAATAGATACTGCATCTGTGACACCCCAATGCTTGCCGACAAACGAAGGGTGTCCTACGGGGAAGGACACCCTCTTCAACAACTCGGGGGGTCCGCGGAATGGGATCCCCCACTTGTCCACGCGGCCCCCTGAAGCATATTAAAGCCTATATTATCCTTTATTACATAATATTAATGAAACATAGGCAAGACAGTTTATTAAATAATGAATAGTCAAAAAGTGTAAATTATAAGTCTATATGTCTGACAATAGAACATGTCGCACGCTGAATAATAGACTCACCGATTAGGGTTTCGGTCTAAAATGAGTTAAGCATAGAAAGGAGTTCATTTTGACGCCATCTATCTGCCAATGTCAGGTTTTCTTCGATATCTTGTTTTTAAGCGAAGTTATAGATATATCGGTCTCTTTCATTCGCTTGTGTTTTGGGAAGGAATATTACAAGATAGTGATATAAATCATCATACCTCCAGGACTGTTACAGTGAACTTATTGAGTTTTTGTTTTATATTGACCTATTAATAAATTAGTTTGTTTAGTGTGAAAATCTCTGGAAAGTTTTATTTACAACGTTTATAAAACTGTGACCGATGGATAATTAAGGCTATTTAGTATATCAAAATATTTTATTATTTTATGCTTTATGGCCTTAAATCTTAAAAATGTGAAGTATTCAGTTATGTATTAAATAAAACATGGGCATAATTCAAAATGTGTCACCAAGTTTTACTCAATGTAACATTTCTTTTTATATTAAATAGATTTATCTCAAGAACATAATTTATTAACCAAAAAATATAATACAAAAAAAGAAAATTTATCTTAAATAATATTTGTATTGTTATGACTTAGCCAAAATGCCACGAAGCACAACAACAAATGCACCAAACCAAACAAATGAACACCTGCGGTCATAAACCCCAAGTTTTATTACCGCCCACATTTGCACTTCTTTTGTTTTCTTTGTATTTAATATTTGTAATTAGAAAAGCCGCCTACTGTAATCTGTTCCGGTAGGCAGTGGCCAGGTGTGATTCCGGGAAATCGGGTGCACGCGATGAAGTAGACATATTGAACCGTGCAGTATAAAACAATGTCTGAACGGAGGGGTGGGGCAATCAAGCGAGGATTACGATACGAGCAAGACGTATATTCTATAAGCGATATAGTGACGGACTTTGCGCGTGTTATTTAATCGTGCATTTTGGACTTACTGCGTCCAGTTATATTTGTACTTGTGAATACGTGTTTGTATAGTTCTAATACATTCTATAGTAATTCCAACGGCATTTTAAACGAGTCTCGCGCTCGTAACCGTATATTATTACTCATTTTATAAATTTCATACCATACATTCATTTTCTTATTAATATGCTATTTTCATTGAATAGTAAGAAATTTTCTAAGAAAGTCCGGAATGACAAAACGTTTTTTAGGATTTCCCGAAAATCAACTTTTTTGAGTTAAGTCAGTCTATTATTGAGCGTGCGATGTGTATGTACTTAATGGAATATGAGTAATTCAAATGCAGCTAGGAATTCTCAGTATTATTTGTCATAAAAGTCTGGCAATGTCTTTGTACATGTGTAACAGTTTCAAAATGAAATATGATTTCAATCTTTATAGAGCATAGTCTCTTTTGAACTATAAAGATAAATAGAAACTTTCCTGGTCTCCTACTGTCTATATGTCAGACTCCGAGTCATGAAAAATCTTGATAATAGAAATTAGGTATTTTACGAGTATAACACGCACTGTATTTATAAAGTCACGAAGATTTTTATTAAAAATAAATCAAAAACAGAGAAATAAGTTAAAAACCAAAGGTCGAGTCATTAAACATAATATATATTTAAATATACCGCAACAACTGCAGTAAAAATTGTCTGTGTTTAATATGTTTTCTATGGTTTTTATTATCTGTAGTGAAATAGCAATGTTGTGTGAAGACTTACGTGGTTTTAATTAAATAAAAATCCCACAAAAAATAGTTAGAATTTATTGATAAACGTAAGAAAACTGTCTATCGTGTAAACAGTCTGCGTATTTCAAAAATAGAAAAAATTGTGTGTGTGCAGTTCACACGCAGTAGAAGTGAAATACACTCACAATTAATTCTTCTTAAACTTTTATTAATATAAATATAATTCCTTTAGCGTACATGTGTCGACATTTATAATTTAAAAAATTCAATCTAACTTACACTTGAAATCACTAAAGTATAAAGTTCAAAATTCAATGCACTGTTACGCACAATTTCCTTTGATCTACATATAAAATAATATCTGCCTTAAGTATATATATAAATAGAACTAAAATTCATTTGAAATCTTTAAAGTTTTATTTAAATTTCAAAATTAATACTAACAGGTAAAGAGAAATGTGTTTTATTTCGAATTAAATAAGGTTAAATTTTATGTGTTATTATCTCTTTTTCGTTTCATTGAGTTTGAAATCACAACGATTCTAAAAAAGTTTGACTTCGAAAAATTTTAAAAACTGGCATTTATGGAACAAGCCAACAAAGCTGGCAACCCCATACTTAAGGTTCAACATTGAAATGCAAAGTACTAAGCAATTATTATAATGAAATAGGTAATTGATTGAGCGCAGCGTGATTGTGCGTTTTTCTTTTTAATCTTTATATAATCGTTGACCTTCGGAAACGCTAAATCATGGGGTTGCCGGGTAGGTCAGGGATGTCTCTAATTTCTTTACATTTAATATCGATTTCATCACTAACCTGGTCATTATATAAAGGGTTGAAAGGCTAGTTGTTTTCAGCAACATATAAAATAATATACTACTGGTCGCCCAGTATTCGAAATTCGACCATAATTAATTTAAATTACAAGTTTGAACATTATTAAGGTTCTGTTGTTAAAGATTATACTTCTATAATGACAGATTTCGCCAAGGTTACTTGGGCTACGTCCCATCAGGGACTCACAACGACCACGTTCACGACCGCGATTTATTTATGATGTGTCAAATACATGATAGTGTGTGTAATAATGTTTTGTGTATTGATTAAATGTATTTTTTTGTATAATTTCAACAAATATATTAACGTTCTGCACTCCTTCTCTATATAAACTATAAATGTGCGATGTTTCGTACTCCTCGAGCAGGAACAGGCATTAAGAGGAATAAAACTTGTATAGATAGATGACATATTATTTACCTGCCCTGAACTTAGCAATTAATCATAATTGCTAACTTCAGAACAGGTCTCAGAGAACCTTTATTGGCATTTCAAAAAGTCTATATTAACAAACATCTGGAAAGATTGCGTCATGTGGCTTGACGAGTTTTCCCGTTAATGCTGAAAAACCAGAATTGACCCAACATTGTCCATTGGGAGGTGCTGTTTAATAAAATTTGTTATGAATAACAAAACGTCATAATTGTTCTGTCACGCTTGTGTTGCTAGTTAAGCAGTTTTGAACTCATATTTAGAAATTTAATTTCATTATGTCTCGATTGAAAATTCCTAAATTAGTTCATTAAAAATATTCATTAAAACTTTTAAAAATCTCTACTGAGTATAATAAATGTTGTAGTTAGTACAATGAATTTACAAATTAAATGAGATAAAATTCAAGGAGTGCTAATACGGACAAGCAGATTTCAAAAATGCCAAAGAATTTTTGTATGTTCGTTAGAGCATCACGTGAAAACTACAGAACGGATTTCAATGAAACTCCACACATAGCTTGCTTATATCCCGCGTCAACATTCGGGATTATTTTTATCCCGATAAATGATGTTGTTTTCGTAGGATAGACGAATATAGTAAAGAAAAGTCGCGTATTTTCGGTGCCGCTGTTTCAATTCACTAAGAAATACGTCGTCGTGGCTACACGAGCGAAGTTTGTACCTTCAGGGCAAAATTCTAAGCTACACCAATAGCGAAAAATACTCAAAGAATTTATGAGGCCGATTTCGACGAAACTTAAAATGATATCATTAGATATTTGTAAAATCGATTGCCCCTAGCCAGGAATCGAATTGGTTGATTTTGAAAAAATAATAATATCTGTATATATTATTATACGCCAGTAGGTACACTAGTTGATAAAAATCAATTTCTGTGAAGGAACGTCAAACATAAAATTTGGCTCTAAAGAAGGCCCTTATCCGTGCAGGAACGGAGAAAAAATACAATATCCTGCGTTGGGGCGGCCTGTCGTAAGAGGCGACAAAACAACCCACAGCCAGGTGCTAGTCTAAAGTATGTCGCAATAACAACTTTGAGTTGTGTTCCGGCATCAGTGACCAGGTTCCAGTCTCCCTTCAGAGAGCAGCAGCGCATTTGTAGCACCTTTGGTGTTGCAAATGTCCATAGGCGATGGTAACCGCTTTCCATCAAGTGGGCCGTCTGCCTGTCTGCTGAACTCCTGCATAGAGAGAACACAACTCAAGGGTGTTATGGCGGCATACTCTAGACCAGGCAGCTATAGTCGGGCAAATACCCTACATCTGGCTGTGGGTCGTTTTGTCCCCTCTTACGACAGGCCGCCCGGCGGCGGGAAATTGCATTCTTTCTCCTTTCCTGCACGAATAAATATTATATAAGGCATGTTTAGAATTTTATAAAACAACTAGCTGACCCGGCGAAATTCGTACCGCCATATTTTCTGAATTCCTAAAAGACTTTGTTTCATGACATAAAAACAAAATCACCAAAATCGGTTTAGGTGATTAGGAGAATTCTAGAATCCGATCTCAGCGCCACCTACCGGTTCCAATTGTGAATCTAAACCATCCGAGGACCCATTCAAACACACAAAACAAATATCATCATAATCGGTCTGTCAACATATGTACAGAAGAATTATATATATATATATATATAGCTTAATCTTAGGTAAATCGATTATTCCTCAAGACTATAAGTAGCATACTGCGCCCAGGTTACCGTCTTCTATGGATTAGGTCCCCAAAGGGCTGAGACTGCATACCTAGTGTAAATTCACGACTATACCTAATGTGGGTCGGCTGACGCAAACGAGTGTCATACCGGCTGATGCAATTGCAGCAAAGTTACGTTAGGGAAAAACCGGAAGTTTTGCTAATATGTTGTTAATCGTAAACTCTGTCAATAATAGGTAATTTAGTCATTATATAATGACTGGTTTAGTTAAATACACTTTTAATTAATATTGCGTGGTGTAATTCCTGGGAATTGATTCGTTTCATGTGCATCTTCTCGAAAAAGGGTGAATAGACAAACTGACCATTTTATTTTTATGACTGAAGTTTAATAATTCTTTGACAGTCATGGAAGCTTAAATTTATCTATAATATCAAATACGAAAAATGCCGTGTCTGTACATTGGAAATATTAAAAAAAAAAACTGGAATACACTATATAAACGATGGAGAACACGATGCATTTTTTTGTAGATTTCTTGTCTGTCTGTCTCTTCGAGATTCACATAAAAACTACTGGGCCGATTCCGATGCCGTTCTCGCTGATTGACAGCAAATTTTTAGACTTAAAATCTGCGCTATTTTTTATTTTGGAAATCGCGCGGGACATTTTCTGGGAATTCGGTATTCGGCTAACCAATTTTAATGATAGGTACACATAATTAAAAGTATGTTTGGCGGTTTTAAGGTATAAATTATTTTTATTTGATTCTGACATTTTAAAAACTGGCCAAGACGTGATATTAAAATAAAAATTAAAATCGCATTTAATACTGTTAAAACGCAATATAACTCAGGTGGTAGGGTGTTTACCCGTCTGGATGGCTACCACCCTGGTGTAGAGTACGCCACCATAACAACCGTGAGCTGTGTACCAACATTAGTGGCCAGGTTCCAGACTCCCTTAAGAGAGCAGCAGCGCCTTTGTAGCACCTTTGGTGTTGCAAATATCTATAAGTGATGTTACCACTCTGCGGTCGATCCCAGACACCCAGACTGTAGTAAATAACGGAAAGGAAATTTCAATTACGAAATTTACCATGCCAGTAATCGAACCCGAAGCCTCTGTGTTCCAGAGAGCTGGACCGACTAACAGGGCGTTCCATTAGTAGTTCACAACGCCCAAAATGCTCCGTTAGCCGTTCCACAAGGCGACAGTCGTTGTGGTCGTGGCGAAAACGACACTAATGACGTCATCATTTTCGATCACACAACGCTCACAACGACACACGTCAAGAGGTAGATCTAATAACCGTTTCGCTTGGGTTTACGATTGTAACGCCGGAAAGCAAGTGGAACGGGAAATATCGCGGTCATGAACGTGCTCGTTGTGAGTCCCTGATGGAACGTAGCCTAAGACTTAGCCCGCTCAACCACAAAGACCGTCAACAATTAGCTCAGAGCTAAACGTTTCACGCCGATATCCTGTGTTTACGTGGTAACACACTGATCCAGCCGGCCCTAAGAGCTGCTATCAAGATAGTCTCCAATATGGCTCTGTCACATTAAAAAGCACATTAAAATTAGTAAATATTTCAAGTTCCATATAGGAATCGAGCCCACATCTCAACTCAACTCTAGACGACTACCGAAATCATTACGCAAATGCATCTAATATTAATAACTTGAAACAATTTCAAAATGAAGAGAACAAATAGGGTTGCCAACTGTAATATAATATATCGTATCGTACTATACTTAGTCAATTGTACTGTTTGCGATTAACGCAACTCTTTCATTGCATCAGATCTCATTTCTTTATAATAATGTGTTATAATGTAATGAGGTCTGATTGAATGAAAAAGTTTTTTTTTTATATTAAATAGGTTTGCGTTTGAGCATGATCAAGTCCAATGTCGGACGATGATGCGATCGATACCTAGATAGTACCTTCCCGGATCAACTCTGCCGCATTCCACAACTCTGCCGTATGTAAAAGGAACGTGGAGGGGAAACGTTTAGTACGCACTGGTAGCGTTTCCAATGTGAAACGATGGCGTAGACCAGAGCGCCTTGTGGTCCGACGATGTAATGGTGTAGGGGGGATCAGGTCGAACAGTTCAACCGGAAGTTGTGTTAATTGCACACGCACATGTTGCTCGCTTCACATACGTCTAACATAAACCACAAAAAGTTCTCTTTTCTTTCACATATCTCTATAAATCTAATATTATAAAAAACACTGTGAAATCGCAAAATATACAACTAGAGAATAGGAAAGAAAGTTTAATTTAATAGAATACAAATCATGTACTATATATTATACAAAAATAATATAGTACGAAATGTACTGTTTTAATCGCTAATTGTCGTGCTTTTTTATTGAGTTTCTTATTATAACTTTAAAAATAATAGAACTTTGCTGACCAAAGCGAAAAGTAGTAATAAACACACATGGAAAATTCAATAATAAGTAAGTACTTTTTTTCATCTAAATTTCCCGAAAGTACTATATTTTCTTCATAAAAAGGGGGCAACCCTAAGAACAAATGAATGAGAAAGGCAATGTCACTACACAAAGAAAACGTATACAGATAGGTTGCATCACGCACACATGCAAACATCGTGACGTAAAATGGCGTGATCCGAATGATCTTATGCACCATGCCTCTATCTCGACTCAACGACCGAACGATCTGAATATAACATTTTCTATTGACGTTTTTATACCAAATCGTATTAATAACATAGAACAAAATGCGCAATGTATACAGAATCGGTCTAATGATACAAATAGATCATCCTAGATTTAAAAAACGCGGTATGAAGGCGTAAACAACTCTATTTAATTTACATCGATGATTTGTTAAAGAAGATTGATGTACACGTTTCTAGTTAAGCGTCTGTGTATAATAAATTAACATTTTAGGTAGTTGTTGTTTTGTTGATAATGAAATGGTAGTTACAGGATCGTGTTTGCAGGCACGTAGACAAATGTTCTAGTTGACGGATTGGTCTATGAGCTAGTTTCTTTTTAAAGTCAGGTGATTTCTTATCGTGTGCGCGGTTTGATTTTGTAGGTATATTTTTTTTGTTCGTATAGGTTCGCATTGGACCGCTATCTCACCTGTGATGTTGACTGATGACGCGTTTTAGCACTAAACACGCTTACCTAGAAGATACTTATTCATTCATGACTTGAAATTTCCCAGATTGTATTTTTCCGGGAGAAATAGACTCCGGCAAATTATTTCATTCTGTTGCAGCTGTGTGGATATGAATATGTGAATGGGTTTCTAAATTGTAAAAAAATATAAGTTTTAAGAATCTTCCTAAATGGAGATTTTATCTCGCTTGCACATTTTAGAAGATATGCATTGACAGATATTGATTTCAATAAAGCATAATATATATATATATATATATATATATATATATATATATATATATATATATATATATATATATACAGCCCATAAATGTCGCACTGTTGGGCGCCTCCCATTATAGGGGGAACGGATAGTATACCCGCCACGCTTGTCCAAGGCGGCTTGGCAGGTTTGACACATCGGTTATCTCGATGTGCAGGTTGCATCACGATGTTTTCTTTCACCATTGTTAGCACGAGGTAATTGCACATTAGGTCAGAAAACTGCCAAATGGTGCATGGCAGTCCATGGTCCGGCCAGGATCGAACCCGCGCCCTTTGAGTTTGGGACGCGCATGCTAGCCATTACGCTACTACGACTTATGTCTTACAAGATGTCGTACATGGGGGTAATTATCTTGGGTAATACGACAAAATACAAATAACAACAATATTATGAAAGTTTTACAAGAATTTTTTTTTTCATAAGAATTGATTTTTATACATAGAAACGTATCAAAAATCAAAATCAAATGTATTTCAAGCATACGTAATTTTATTGTTGAGATTTATGTATAATACAGATTTGTCGTAAGTAAATTCTTTCAAATTATATCTTCAAAATGAGAGAGCGAGATGGCGAGGGTTGTAATTTCGATTTAAGGTCCCATTGGTAAAGTACTCTAAAGTAAAAGCCTAATTTAGGGATCCGGTATGCAGGCTAGGCAGAACCTTATATAATATAAAAATCAATTGCTGTTCGTTAGTCTCGCTAAATCTCGAGAACGGCTGGACTGATTTGATTAATTTTGGTTTTGAATTATTTGTGGAAGTCCAGAGAACGTTTAAAAGGTGAGTAAATATGAAAAAAATTATTCTGAGGCAGTACGAAGTTTGAAGTTTATATATATGATATATATATATATATATATATATATATATATATATATATATATATATATATATATATATACTATATATATTTTCTAAATTTCTAAAAGACTTTGTTTCATACATAAAAACAAAATCACCAAAATCGGTCTAGGTGATTAGGAGAATTCTAGAACCCAATCTCAGTGCCACCTACCG
This sequence comes from Dendrolimus houi, assembly GCA_039645545.1. Lineage (NCBI taxonomy): Eukaryota > Metazoa > Arthropoda > Insecta > Lepidoptera > Lasiocampidae > Dendrolimus > Dendrolimus houi. Next base: position 682,450 of record CM077133.1, read on the forward strand.
GTTCTAATTGTGGATCTAAACCATCCGGGAACCCATTCAAACACACAAAACAAATATCATCAAAGTCGTTTCAGCCGTTTAGGAGTTCACTGTCAACACACGTACAGAAGAATTATATATATATATATATATATATATATATATATATATATATATATATATATATATATATATACGAGATGAGAGAGAGAGAGAGAGAGAGAGATGTTACATATACCACCATCGCCATTATCATCTCAATTCATTCCTGGGGTTGTCTGGAAGAGATCGTTTTTTAGCGATAAGATCTTTTAAGATGTTTGTACACAACTAGATATAATTTTAGTCTTTAATTTCATGTTTGTATTGGCGTATAATAAAGTGTTATCTATCTATCTATATATAATATAATATCACACTACCCTGATTCAAAGATAGGGCCCGGAGAACCTCTTAGCGAGAGTGAACTAGGACCGCACTCGTAAATAATAATGTGTAATGATTAATGACGATTGCACAGTTCACTGGATCACCGAAGTTCCGAGTTCGATTCCTAGTATGGTAAAAGTGTTAGTTGTGTTTAGAATAGAATATACTTTATTGTACGAAAATGCTATATAAAATCAAGAACATTAATATACAAGCACAATCGGCGGTCGTATCGGGGATGGCGATTGCTTCCAGACAACCTTTGGATGGAGTATAGGAAGGACAACAAAAGTCGGTAGTTGCTAAACCAGCTTTCGTACAATCATTTAGTTTATTAATTAATAAATAGTAATATATAAGATAATTTAATTATTATAAACAATAATACATACATAATTATGTACCTACTAGAATACACATATATGAAAACACATATATTATCTTATATACATACAAAAGTAAACAATAACACTATTGAATTTACTGTATCATTATGGTTTTTTTTTTATGTTTCCTGAATATTTTACTATTTTTATTTCATCTGTTTATAATAAATATAAGTCTTTCGGATTTGCATCTAATTTAGATAACACTTTATCGTTACTGTTAAAAAAAATACACTTTTTAAAGTCTTTTGAAACGTTATTAATAAGACCATGGGCTCTCGTACTAATTGTAAAAAAAAACTGTAATTAACAACGTATGCAACACACCCATTACGGTGTTTGCTTGTAATAAGTTTGCTTTTCTTCTAGTTTATTGTTTTCTACGTGGTTTTCCTCTTGTTGAATGGACTTTTTCGCTAACGAGTTGCGGCGAAATAGTCAGGTTATATTATGCCTAGAAAATTATAACGTCATCACACAAAAACAAATCAAAAACATTTGATAGCTCTTAACGAAACTACAAGTACTAATTAATACTAAAAATAACACTTAGAGATTCCGCTATTTGCAGATCTGATGATATTTATACATTTTGATAGATATTTTTATTTATGTACTTATTTGATTAAATATTGTTATATTACCATCTATAATGAATAGTTAGAGATGCTACGAATATTCGGCTTTTATTCGGTATTAGGCCGATTACGAAAACCAAATAATTCAAATTCAAATTCAAAAGTTTTTATTCAAAACAAGTTCCACTGGAGAATAATTTTTGAAGGTCATACATATAAGTTAAAATTTAATTTTTCTTCTTATTCTTTGTACACCGCCTCGCAGCGTGTTATTGGTGTTAAGGAGAAGAAGCGGCAAGAAACTCCCCAGCAACACGTCTAGCTAAAAATTGTTTTTCTTTATATTTCTTATTCTATTATATATATATATCAAGTTGTCCTTTTTTAATAAGTTTTATACAGAAGTATGTTACAGAATTACTTTTTGAAGAATTAATGGAGTTGTAGCAAACAGTGCATACTCAATAAGACCAAGACACAATAAAAGGAGAGAAAAATATTATTAAAGTTATAATAATGATATGACGTACTAAATGTATGCTGCAATATATCTCCATAAATCCCTTACAAGCTTGGCAAGATAACATTATACAAAATATAGTATAAGATGTTAGAGCGAGCTGCTATGTAAATGATTTTTTTTCATTTAACTATTCTTCAATAGTGTAGTATCCCTTTTTTAGTAAAGTACTTTTTAATTCGGTTTTGAATTTAGTGAAAGACAGATCTAACATTTCTCTCGGAATCTTACTGAAGAAGCGTATACTAACCCCCAAGAAAGAGGACAGTACTTTTTGTAATCTAAAAGATGGCAATATCAGTCTATTATAATACCTGGTGTTGAAATTGTGAACATGCTTATACTGCTTGCAGGCACTCAAATTATTACGAATATAAATTATATTATTAAAGATATATTTTCAGGCGACCGCCATAATTCAGATTTCCTTCAATGAAAAATACACCTACATATTGCTCAAAATTGTATATATTTTTATCAAATATTGTTAGTTAATCTACGTTTTAACAATGTTAAGTGCGATTTTAATTTGTTTTTTATATTGCGTTTTGACTAGTTTTTAAAATATGAGAATCATATAAAAATCATTTAACTACTTTATAATATTATAATAACAATAACACTAATAACGCTGGGAAGCTGGGTAAAGGTCCAGATACAGAAGGCAGCACTCTTGGACACGGCACGAATTGTGAGGAGGTTCCTGTCTCTGGAGCCCTAACCACCGGTAGTTTGGACCCCAGACCCCGCTGGCGGTGAGCTGCAAAATTTTATATTTTTTTTATTGAATATGTGTTTTATTTTTGATGTATTTTTATAAAAGAATAATTTTATAATATTTTTTTATATATTTTTTTTTTTTTTTGAGAATAAATGAATACAATAATAATAATTATAGATAATTTAAGAATTTCCTTTGAGTCAGGTTGCCTGGAAGAGATCGCTTTTAGCGATAAGGCCGCCTGTTGTTTTACCAAATTACTATTGTCTTGTTGTGCGTTTTTGTAATTTTTGTTTTGGTGAACAATAAAGTGTTGTGTATGTCTATGTCTAATTACACTGAAAATGTGTGCCGCAATTCGCAAAATGAGGTTGGCACTCAATATTTTGCTGTGCCGAAATATAGTCCGGCACAGCACTGATTTTCAGTGTGTAAACGCTCCTTAATTACAAAGTCATGCGATCCACGGTAAAAGCAAGTTAAATAAAATAAAATTATAATCAACATATAAAAAACAACAAAGGTTAGGAGCTAAAAAATTAAAGTAACCTAAATAGATCACTTATTATAAACACATTCTTATTCTATTTTGTACTTATTTAATCAAAAATATTGACAGGACTAGCTGGGCCCAGTAGGCGTTGTGCTGCTCTGAAGAAATTGTTTGAGTGGGTCCCGGGACGTTTTAGACTCACAATTGGATCCGGCAGGTGGCGCTGAACTGGGTTTTTGATTTTTATTTTTTCACGGCAAGGCATTATGAAAATCAGTCCATTAGTTCAAACCTAATAGAGCGACAAACATTTTCAAGCTTACGAAAGGATAACACTAATTGAAATAACATAACGATTACGCAAAGGAAATGATAATATTATACAAGTTTGATACATGTGTCGATTACATTGTTAAAAATGTCAAGTGCTTTTAAGTGAAAAACCGTTTCATGATTTAATCTTATCTAAATGAAAATTATCATTGACAACTAATTTCCGGTTATAAACCTTTATTTTAATAACCTCTTGATTACTGTCATAGAAGGTAGACAGTGGTGTGTTACTACTACTGTATAACGCGCGCTCAAAATATATTTTGGCCGAAAGGCTTTGAAACAATGACAAAAATTTGAAACATTGTCAAAGTTCTCCCAATCCGGCAGGAACGGAGAAAGAATACTATTTCCTGCGTTGGGGCGGCCTGTCGTAAGAGGCGACAAAACAACCCACAGCCAGGTACGGCATTGGCCCGTCTGGATGGCTACCACCCCTGGTCTAGAGTATGCCGTCATAACAACCTTGAGTTGTGTTTCGGCATTAGTAGCACCTTTAGAGCGTAATAAACGGTAACCAATTTCCATCATAGTTGCACCGTCAGCCTGTCTGCTGTACTCCAGCAATAAAAAAGAAATCCCACGAAGACACAGCTCTGCGTATTCTCTGCCAAGAAAACTCCATCAGTTCCAAAAAACTCCCCTCACCGTCTCCTAGGGTATTGGGATCCTTGATGGTAACATTTATTCATCAAATTCTTATCTTCAACCGATTTCAAAAAGGAAGAGGTTCGCATTACGACTGTATGTCTTTTTTTATGTATGTTACGCGATTTCTCCTTCAATTTGGACTGAGTTTAATCTTTTTTAATTCAGAAGTATATATTCTAGAGGTGCTTCCATTGTCACCAAGTCTCCTCGAATATTGTAGGCGCGTACAACGTGTCTCATGTATTTTTTCTTAAAACTATTCAAGTATTTGCATAAATAAAAAGTGGAAAAAAATGCAAAAAAACAACCGATTTGAAAAGTAACGCAAAAGTAAAAAAATTATATTTTCTACATCTTGAAGGCGGTGCCAAGTAATATAAAAAAAAATAACAAAACGTGCAAAATATAGAAATTTTTATGTTTTACTTCACACCGAATTCAAGATGTAGAAAAAAAGTTGTGGCTTTTTAGTTACTTATGAAGTTGACTTTATCCGTGCAGGAACGGAGAAAGAATACAATTTCCTGCGTTGGGGCGAACTGTCGTAAGAGGCGACCAAACAACCCACAGGTAGGTGGTAGGGCATTTGCCCGACTGGATGGCTACCACCTCTGGTCTAGAGTATGTCGCCTTAACAACCTTGACTTGTGTTCCGGCATTAGTAACCAGGTTCCGAGAGGAGCAGCGCATTTGTAGCACCTTTGGTGTTGCAAATGTCCATAGGCGATGGTAACCGCTTTCCGTCAAGTGGGCCGTCTGCCTGGCTGCTGAACTCCTGCAATAACAAAATAAAACAAATAAAAGTCGGTTTTAATTTTTATAAACAAAAAAACAAATTATATATTAAATAAAAATAAGTTCCCAAAGTTCTGACAAATTATGTGTTCTAAAAATTAAAGGTGATAATGCGCAAGTAAGTTAGTGAACTCCATTTTGGTAGCTCTTTGATACGTGCTTCTATGGACTTCTGGAAAAATCTGGAAAAATTGCAGCGAAATATGCATAGTGAGTGCACGGCCTAATCTGCCTAAATAACTGCGTTTATAAAAACTGTTTTGCCGCATAATACCAATATTTGGGAATTTGGGAAACTATTTTCAGTGGATAATATTATGTTGATAATATGTTAAAAGCATACTTTGCGCGAAGGTCAAAGACCTCCCAGAGCTGCCAACGCATGTTTACGATCGTAGTACATAATCTGTGAAAACATGCTTTTTATCACAACAGCACAAGATTGACATTCGCTATGTTAAAAATGGCTCAGTTATTTTAATACCTGTTATTTCAATGTTTACGAAAGACGCTCTGAAAAAGCACCAAATAAAATATACATACAGATAAATAAAATTGAAGTGTCTGATTGCAATGTTCAAATGACAGTATTTTACTAAATGCATGTGAAAGTATTTACGGTACATATACCAAAAATCAATTTTTTAAATATTTATATGTCTGTCTAGATTTTCTGGCTAATTTCTGAAACGGCTGGACCAATTTTGATGGAACTCTCACTACAGATAGCTGATATTATAAGTAGTAACTTGGCTAGTTTTTTTTAGTATGCCTTGTCATTAAATACTACAACAGTAATATTTATTCCTTTTTCTTCTCCTAGTGTAAGGCTTGCTAATACTAGGATATGCCCGCGACTTCGTCCACGTTTGACTTGAAATTCCCGCGTGGTTTCCGGGACATAAAGTACCACAGCATTTAAAAAAGAATGTAAGCTATCGTTTTAGGGAAAGTTGTGCCGGGATAAGCTAATTTTTATGCACTCGAGCAACTACAAACCTCTTCCGGGAACATTCCTGTGGGATTCCCGGGATTAAAAATATCACACATTTTATTGCTATAGTGATATATCAGTGAAAATATAACATTGGAATTCCAACTTTTTTTATTTGGCTATTTAAAATCATTCCCCGAAAAAATCCCGCGGGATTCCCAAGATAAAAAGTAGCACAGATTTCAAGTCTAAAATTTGCTGTCGGTCTGCGAAAATCGCACATCGAAATCGGATAACTCTAAAAAATTGCATCGTTTATATAGTTGCTTTTTTTTAATAGCTTCAATGTACAGACATGGCATGTTTCAAATTTTATCATATTGTTACAACTTAAGTTCCGACAAAAAACAAATTCCACCTGCATATCTGTAAAAACACATTTTATTACCTCTCGGCATTTGAACTAATTGTAATCATTTTATGATCGTCTTCTTTTGTTTACTTATTTATTGGCATACGTTTCTAGAGAACAGCCCATTGTTTTATTGTACTCGTTTATAGCCGCTTGCGGCCGAATCATTAGCCAAGTGTTGCGGATTACGTCGACTACGATACGGATACATTTGTATTTGTGAGATATAAACCGACGGCCTGATGAGAAGAGGGGGCAGTCGAGCGATAACAACAATCTAAGCGTGACATGTGTACTTTCGGAAATCTAATAGTGACGGACTTTGCGCGTTTTATTGAATAACAACCTTCTGCATTATGTTTGGATTATTGTGTTCGGTTATATTTGTACCTGTCTTATACGTGTTTGTATAGTTCTAATAAACTCTATAATAATTCCAACGGCATTTTAATTCGAGCCCCGCTCTCGTAACAATATTATAGTTTGAATAAAAAAATATTACATTTTGAAATAAATACTATTACAAGTTGGGCCAAATACAAGGGATGCACACTGCCAGCCACAAAACCTGGTTTATTGCCCTTCCTCTATTCGTAGTTCTTTTTGTTAGACAATAGCCTATTGTTATTGTACTTGTTTATGGACGTTCGCAGACATAATCCTGCAGGTGTGCAGAATTATGTTTTCTGGGAATAGCGTCGACGGTGGCGCAGTGGTGTGATTAGTGGAAATCATTGTTTACACGGTCCTAGCTGAGTATAAAGGGGCGTCCGAGCGGAGAGATGGTCAGTCAAGCGACGACTACGAGACGAGTAAGACGTTTGTAGTACTCTCGATTAGCGATATAGACGACGGACTTTGCGCGTGTCGAATTGCATTGAATCGTGCAGTGTGAACTGGTTGCATCCAGTTTTATTTGTATTTGTTTTATACGTGTTTGTACAGTTCTAATTCAGCTTTAGTTCCAGAACGTAAAAGTGTAACATCCGTTTGTAAATCTTAGTAGATACACAAGAACATTAATATATTCATTATCTTCAACATTTTCGACATACTTACGCTAATTGCAGCAGAATGATGATCACAGTCAGTCTGTTGGTATATCAACCTCTCTGATATCAAAGCAGTCATAATTTCAAACACAAACAAAACGTCTGTGTTTGTGTTAGTGGATAATGGTGCGGAGGTTTGTCTGTTGCCACGCATTTTGAGGAATGGGTAAACAAATTATTTTAAGATTGACTACTTTATCCATTGAGCTATATACATATAGCCCAATTGGCTTATCTTGTTGATACATAAATATTAGAGACTAGATGTGCCCGCGACATAGTCTGCGTGGATATTTTTTCGCAGAACACTAAAAAAACTAGCCTAAGTTACTTCTTATAACATCAGCTATCTGCCGGCGAAAATCCCGTCAAAATCGGTTCAGCCGTTTCAGAGATTAGCCGAAACAGACAAAAATACAAAAAAATGCATTTTCTGCATCTCCTGGTCCGAATTAGCCCCACTGATTATTTTCACATTTTTATTTTGACATTACAAACAGACACTTCAATTATATTTATCTGTGTAGATGTTACGAATATACGGCTGCTAGGAGTTTTTGGCGGGAACTGAAAGGAGATGTCATCAACTTCCATTAATCCCTTCATACACGCACGATTCGAGATTTTTTACCCGACTTTTCATTAACTACCAGCACCAACTCTACCATTCACAATGCTATATACACTTGTCTCTGAGATATTAGTAGGAATTTGAAGGGTATATTTTGTTTATAACATGATTTCAGCAGACAGGCAGACGGATGGAAAGCGGTTACCATTGCCTATAGACATTTGTAACACCAAAGGTGCTACTAATGTGCTGCTGCTCTATAATACACACAACTCAAGGTTGTTATGACGGCATACTCTAGAGTACTCTAGACCAGGGGCGGTAGTCATCCAGACGGGCAAATACCGCCTGGCGGTTGGTTATTTTGTCGCCTCTTACGACAGGCCGCCCGACCGCAGGAAATTGTATTTTTTCTTGGTTCATGCACGGATAAATCAATTTTGTATTGAATAAATTATTGGGGGCTAAGAAGACGTGATTAATAGATAAAGGAGAGGTTTACGTTGTTACAAGATATATTTTCAAGTGAAACTTCATCCGTGGCAGAAACAACTTACAAAGAGTTTGTATGTTCATCATAAATCTAGCTGTTTATTTGTAATATAATTAATCTGTAGAGAGTTCGAGACTGTACAATGAATTTAAAAATGAGAAAAATATCAGAAACAAAATTTGAAGAATTTTACTCAGTCTCAATTTAGGATAATGGTTATCCCGATAAATGACAATCGTTTCTTGTCTATACTCGTCATTTATGAGGATAAAATTATCCTAATGGACCCGGGATATAAATTAGCGCCGTGTGGAATTTCATTTAAAAATACGGGAATTTTTGGCGGGAATTGAAAGGAGATGTTGTGCTGTGCAGTTTTATTTTATAAAAACGTGTAAAATTCAAATTCATTTATTTATATAAACTTCTTTCTAGGCTTTATATAATATACCTAAAACTTATGGTAATAACACATTATAATAGTAAAAATTAAGCCAACAATTTTTTTTGGCGGCGGTTCCTGCACTATACTCTAGGTCTGCATCGCGGCACCCAACTCATTTTTATTCCAAGAACTTAAATATAGTGGAATTATTCATTAATTAATCTACAACTATGTAAAATAAGTGGGTGCTTGTATGTGTGTGTGCCCCTAGTGTTATAGTCGGTTTGGTAATATGCATTCTGTGTCGCTGTAATTTGTTGCCTATCTCACTTCGCCGGAATGCTCATCTTCTCAATTTACTATATCGTATACTGTTTATACCTTATACCCCTCCTTATCTTAAGGAATGTTTCAACTTCCTTTATACGTCAGACACACTCAATTTGCACTCCACTAATAATCTCCCGTTAATGGCACCTGCACACTCTACAAAATTTTATTCCAACTCCTTTGCCATGCAGGCTGTATTACTTTGGAACTCTTTGCCCACTGTCGTCAGAAAAGCTAAATCTTACGCAATAATATATGTGCTAGTTTACAATACTTTAGACTGTAATCTGTTGTTCATATATGTCATCTTTTTTTATATATATATTTTTCCTTTTTCTTTGTTGCATAATAATTAGAGATAATTTAAGAATTTCCTTTGAGTCAGGTTGCCTGGAAGAGATCGCTTTTAACGATAAGGCCGCCTTTTATTTTACCAAATTACTATTGTCTTGTTGTGCGTTTTTGTAATTTTTGTTTTGGTGAACAATAAAGTGTTGTGTATGTTTTTAGTCATTTAATTAATTGGTGTTTAAACTTTGATGCTGACATTTCTTTGACGGAGGGTGTTATAGCATACTTTATTTATAAATGGATATTGGAAATTACTCTAAAATGAACAGTAGTTATAGGATAGTGATTGTGATGAGTTATTGTGAGAAATGTGAACTGTATAGGCTAATGTGGTCTCTCGATTTGTCACAAGAACTCTGTTGAATGGCATCATTTGATAACCCAGCTGAGCTATAGGCTTAGGCATAGGCTTAAGAAATTGAAGAAACTATATTGTAATCTAAGATTTGGCTTAAAGGTCTAGCTGCCATGCCATAGACCTAAATACATAAATTTAAAAATACGTTCAGTGGGTTTCACTTCATACTCTCTCGATTTCCTTGCGATGTATATACACCGAAGAGTGAGATGGCGAATTTGTATAAGCGTGCCAGTTGTCCAGTTTCTACAAGAGCTTAATATATTATTTCTAAAGCTATTCAAATATTTGCGCAACTAAAAAGTTATTTATTTTTAACAAAAGCAAAACCGACTTATCATAAATAAATATTAAACCGACTTCTTTCTACAAGATTTTCAAGATGTTTTAGAAAGAAGTCCGAAAAATATTAATTTTTTGGTTTTAAGTGTGAAGTCCTTTTTTGTCTTTGAGTGGGTGGTCTCCGAATGGTTTAGATTCTATCCTAAACTATCCTATACTAATCCTAAACTCCTAGACCGATTTTGATGATTTTTTGTGTATGTTTGAGTAGTTCCCCGGGTGGTTTTGATTTACAATTGGAACAGGAGTACCCTAGAGGTCCTAGATTTTTATTTTTTCAGGGCAGCCCAACTCGAACTCCTCTATCCAGATTAATTATATTGTGGCGACCGAGGGTAGAACTTTCTGGCAGCGTAAGCCGGTCTCAAGACTTTTAGAAAGAGGTTGAACATTCTGGAAGGAAAGACAAGGACAAATACATTTCAGAAAGGGACAGATGATGAACGAAAAATAATGAAAAGAAGAGCGAAATTATGGGTTCCAGAAGATTCTTCCGGGTATATAAGCAGCGTAATGCGCGCCTACCGGAGAGTTTACCGGAGAGCGCCTTCGCTTCGCAAAGGCACTCGCCCCGAAAACCCCGGTAAAGTTGTGAGGTCTTCGGACCAACAACATAAAGTCAAGTCCAATAAAATAAAAAAAAATACCGGAGAGTTAAGTTGAGGACAGCAAAGCGACAAGTGCGATACGAGAGAGTTGGACGAAGAGTTAAGCGGAAGTCAGTGACGTGTTTTGTGGAGAATTTAGTGGGCAGTTCAGTGAAGGAGGAGTTTAGCGTAGTTAAAGAAGAGATTCAGAAGCGAGCTACACGCAGTAATATCGGAGGTGAGCACTGCAGCAGCAGGAGGTGGTCTACGCAATATCGGCGACGGTATTGTGAGTGAGACATCTTATCGTCGGGACAGTGCGTCGTAGTTGTGCGTGTAGGGGCAACCCTGCAGAGAGTTTCCTTCCAAGTGCGTACCCCCGCTCGCACGTAACAATATTATAGATATGTTTAGAAGAGACCCAAGTATAAGAACTTACAGTAGACATATCGTCGCCTTATATAGATATCTTATATAATGGTCAGACAATCCATTAGATTGCACCTATCAATTTATGGAAGTTATCAATGACCAACGTAATCAATTCTTCTTCATAAACCTTATCACCTAGAATATACAGTATAAAATCGTATGTTTATAATTAATAATAATTTCGTATATAGGTGTCAATGACAAACTTATACATGCGTAATTTATAGACCTTAATCCATTGGAATAGAGTATAATTTAAGTTGAATTATGAAAGGATTTAGATAAGTTCCGACCTCGCTGTATCATGTCCCGACGTCAAAGCATTTGTTTTGTTTCATTTTATCAGCACGATATGTTACAGTAATAAGTTTAATCTATAAGATATCTGGAATAACATCATCGGTTATTTATGTTTGTTTGTTGCTGCTTTCCTTTTAGATTTGGAGACAATACGCTGGCGAAGCGAAAAAGTTTCGAAACAAAAAATAAGTTTCTCCAAGACAATAATGTTGTGAGGGTAATTAATGATATATTTAATAGAATGATGAGAGGAGCTTAGAGGTTAGGTAGATAGAGGCCGCCCAGCTCATGGAAAATGGTTACCATCAGGTTGTCCAGATTGGGGGTTTTGACCCCATTTTGAGGTATTCTTTTGCATTCTTTTGGGGGACAAGAATTTCTTGCTAAAATTGTTGGGAATACAAATTTCAGTGCTGGGGAAATTGGGGACGTATTTTATCCCCCTAACCTTACTAAAACATCCATTACTTATTAGAGATACTATGAAGTTGCTCATAAAAGTTAAATCTAAACAGGTCTGTATACAATCATTGTAATGGTTTTTAGTTATGTAATAATATTATTAAAAAAAAAATTAAGTTTTCGCGACTTGTATACATAATAAAACTACGTTTTAACGGTTTTAAGCGTGGTAATTTATTTGATTTTTATTATTCCGACGTTTCGGCCACATTTCAGTAGCCGTGATCACGGAACACAAAGATATCAAGTGTCAATGAGTATTGTTAAAAGTTGCCGTCATGTTCCTTGAGTGAATTGTCACCCTGTTTTCTTGCTATGTGTCTGAAGCACATAGGCAAGAAAACAGGGTTCAATTCAGAAAAGTTAATCGTCACAGACAAGTCGTGATAGAGTAATGGCTATCGTACTCGTCCCAAACTCAAAGGGCGCGGGTTCTATCCTGGTCGGAACGCATGCACTTGGGCAGATTTCTGACCTAATATGCACATTGTTACATTTACCACGGCTAACAACGGTGAAGGAGAACATCGTGATGAAATCTGCACATCGAGATAACCGATGTGTTAAACCTGCCAAGCCACCCTGGACAAGCGTGGCGGGTATTCTGACCGTTTCCATTTATTTTACATTCAAACATCGATATTTGATGATGCAATCTTTAAAAAATACAATTCAACCTAAACCCAGCGAATTAACCGTTTCCATATCAAGAAATAAAAATAAAAGAACCGGTTTCGTCCTCAAGTGCACTTTTTGCGTACGTGCAACCCACCACGCCACAGCATCAAAATATTCTGTAGGACTTTTCGAGAGGCAAGTCTGCGTTATTTTTAGACATGACAACACTCGGTGACAAAGGGAAACAAAATGACACCTTTCACGTCAAGTGTCATGTTTTATCAAAGTTTTTTATTTAAACTTTTAGATGATTATTTCATAAATAAAAACGTTTATTACAAAATGTTCAAGAAATATGAAATGTCAAGAGTTTCATGACAAGAGAGCCGAGTGCGTGTCCGACCATGTACGATGGACGTCCGTAGGTGAAAATGTCAGCTCCTTCTGGACTTGTGCCAAAACCAAATATGAGCTTTATCTACGTATTAAGTGGGTAAACTACCGATTTTCAACGTATAATGAATAATTGTGAAAGTATTAAAAATCAAAAAGTGTTTTTTTGAGGTTCTGTATCTATTTTGATAAAAATGGAACCTTGTACTTTCTTCATGGCCGTCTGAAAAAAATGATAACTATTTTTCTCAGACGCCCATATCTATGCTGACCTCCCCCTCACTTATTCATAATAATCATACGAGTTTTAAATGCTCACTAAAAAATGATCATAAAGTATTATTCATAATTCTATTAATAATGTGGTTATGAATTACACTTCTTTAATAAGTCTATAAACCTCGTGTAACTATTATGAATACGTGAGTAAGGGTAGAAGTTTGACAGAATGATGTAATATATAACCAAAACGTGTCAGAATGACACTCAACGTTTTTATGGTTTTTCTCATAATTACGACATGGCTACTAACCATTGCGTGAACATTATGTAATAATAATACAGCATGATATTATGGTGTACACAATGGAGCAATAAAACTGCGGAGCAACTAATATTAGAACTGGCCGCCATACTTGTAAGTGAGGGTCGAGTACTTATTGAGATAAAAAGTATATTTGATTAAATGTTGGATAATAGTTTCATTAACAAATTATAAAATCAATGGAGGTTTATCACTTCTACGGAACCCTTGACAGCTCGTTGGCTGTCACGCACTTACCTGATTTTATTTAAATTACTCGTAACTTATCTATGTCAAGCTTTGCTGGTTTCTAAATGTACACTGTGAACTTTAATACTTTCTCTTAATTGCTTGTAATTATATTAAAACGTGTTAATAGCTGAATCAATAAACGAAGCCGTGTATTGTAAATTAATAAACCATAAACAGTTAAAAGAATCGATTCAAATTACATCAGTTGCCACTATGAGCAGGTAGCGTCTTTTTGCCTCTCTCTCTTACACCGGTTAATTGCGATAAGACTCTCTCGCTCGCACGCGGCTGACGACAGTCACGTACACAGCACTCGGCGGGTTGGCAACAACATAGATAATGTTTCCTTTAAAGCCGATTATTATATAATTTCTTGCATGGATTTCTTTTTTGTTGTTTTCGCAAATCTTGATAATAATGTCTAAAAGAGAAAGTCTGTTAGACACGCTATAAAACCCCTTATGTAGCTAATATTATATTCAGTTCGTGCATTATTTCTATATTCTTATGATAATTTGTTAAGTGGTAATCAGTGGTAGTGCTCTTTCTCATTTCCCACTCAGAAAGTAAACGATATATATATAATTATGAGCTTTATTGTCAAACAAATGTTGAAAAAATTACATAAGAATACACAAATTAAAATAAAGGATTTTTCAGCTTACTGTATTTTTCAAAATTGTGTTATAGTTAATACCAGGCGCTATTTCAGCTTCAATTGACAGAATTGATAACACAAATAATCTCTTTTAGCTCATCGTGGTTGTCAAGTAGGTTAATTATATGCTAATAACTAAATTTTTAATAGTATCTAACAATGTAAAACTCTTTGTGAGGCCCGCTCAGTGGCGACGCGTTGCACCGCCACTGTTGAAAATAAGTAAAAAAAAAAATTGGAACCATAAAGCATCAATGCTATGTCATTTGTCTGAGGTTAGAAACAGGCTTAGAAAATAGATAACATAACATTTTCTTAAGTTTTCGCGACTTGTATACATAATAAAAGTACGTTTTAATTTGATTTTTGTTATTCCGATGTTTCGGCCACTTTTCAATGGCCGCGATCACGGAAGACAAAGATGTCAAGTGTCAATGAGTGTTGTTAAAGTTTTATTTAGTCTACCGTCAACTTGTTCAGTTTATGGTTATTATTTACTCTATGGGATTTACCACCGCTTCGCAACATGCTATGGCTTGAAGAGAAGAAGCGGCGCAAGAAACTCTTCAGCAAACATGCTTAGCTCTAATAATTTTATATAATATTAAAGGGTGGAAGGAAACATAAAATAAATTATCAGTCAAGTTGGTTTGTGTTCCGGTGCACGCAGAAAGAGCTCACAGTGTTCTGAGGTCTGGCAGTGGTTTGGGTCTTGATAGTTTTGATGATCGGACCCCAAACAGGTGGTACTTGCCAACCATCTTCTCTATTGAAATTTGGGTGTTTTTTGATTTCAATAGCCTCACGCATCATTCCAGGTATGAAACGATTCTCTTTCGCGAGGATTTGTGGGTTATCGAATCTGATGTAGTGGTTGGGTTTATCCAGCGTGTGTTCACTGATTGCAGACTTCATAGACCTTGTGTGTTTCATGTCAGCAATGTGTTCTTTTACCCGTGTTTTTATTAAATAGAAAACATTTGTTTCTCAAAATATATTGGATGGATTGCGATGAAAACTTGGCAGCCTTTTCATCATGGCGTTGGAAAAATTTTGGGATCTTCGGTTCCCTTGGCGTTATGGCGATGTGATGAAATAATGTGGTGGTTTAGTTTGTAAGCCGAAACATGCTATTGGAAGTCTAACACTACCCTACCACAGTAAACTGTGTCGTTGATGGCATTCTGGCACCTCTTTATGGGGGTGTCAACAATGTTATAATTTACTAATTTATCCTGCTATCTATAAAACAAGGGGGTTGGTTTAGGACGAGATCGGAAATCAGAAGACAATTAGCGAAAAGTTTATATATATTATATAGTTATATTCTTGAAGTAGCACTGTTTGTAAAAGCGAATCCCGAGTTTTCCGACATGGCAAGTCGCAATAGATGCGACAATAACAAGCTTTGTATGCCTGCCCGTAGAACCGCTTTAACAGGGAAAAGTATATTCTGCAGGACGCCAGTGATATTTAATAAAGTACCCAGATCTATTAGGGATGATAACATAGATTTGTTAAAAAAGAGGCTACAAAAGATATTATCCGAAAAATGCTATTACGACTTTAAAAATTTTCTTGATGACCAATTCTAAATTAAATTTGACAATACATAATATATACCTTGAATTTTTATTAATTAATTAATTTTCATTTTTGACATTGTATTTCTAAGGCATAACTCTGCACTTGACATATTATCTATAATTACTGTATAATTCTAGAAAAGTAAAGTAATGTGTGTGGATTGAGTGGGTTACAATCTGTTTTGCTAATTAGTTTATTTTCAACTTTTAATTACTATTTGCATGCCTGAAAGTGCAGAAACATGTGAAACAAAATAACATATTGCAATCTAATGTTTTTATGAACCATGTTTTCCAAGCAAATAAATGATTTGATTTAATTTGATTTTAGACTAAGAGACGCTGAAGAGCGACCTTCACCCACCTGATAACCAGATGAGACATTTTATCAAATCGTATTGATTTGTTAACACGCCTATGATGGCTTGCCAATGGAAAAGTTTTCATGGCCATTTTTGAAGTCTTCAAAGCATAGCAATAATATTCCATGAACTTTTTGCAGGCAAACCTATACGGTTATTTTTGTAATTAAATTATCTTGTTATGATACCAAATTCTTATTGGTTAACAGAACGGTGTAGTTACCTATATTGACTTACCCGTTCATACCTGCTTGCCAGGATATACAAAAATAAGTAGGCAAGCCTATTGTTACGAGTTGCAGGACTCGAATTAAAATGCCGTTGAAATTATTTTAAGTTTATTTTATTAGAACTATAGAAACACGTATAACATAGGTACAAATATAACTGAACACAACCAGTCCAAACGTAATGCGCGAGATCGTAATTCCATAAAACGCACAAAGTCCGTCACTAAATAGATTACCGCATGGGTACACACGTCTTGCTTCGCTCGTGGTTATCGCTTGACGATCTCTCCATTGGGGCATTGCTTTATGCTGCCCAAATGCAATATGTCTGACCGCGCGGACCGAATTTCTTAGAATCACACCTAGCTTATGACTACCATAAAAGATTACAATACATAATGGGCTGTTTTTCTAATTACAAATTTTAAACACAAAGTAAACAAAAGAAGTACAAATGCCGAAAAGTAATACAATATGCAAAACAGGTATGCAGGTGTGAATTTGTCTTTGTCGGTCGTAACACTATCAAGGCATATTCTCCATGTTATAAACCATCAGTTGAAACAAAATTTATTCCAGTTATCAAGACTTGAGTTATGAAAAAATTGATTAAAATTAATTGAATTAAAAATAATCATGAACACTTTTCGATTGGCAAGCTATTATCATAGGCGTCTTTAGAAATCAATATAATTTGATAAAAATATGGCTCATCTGGTTATCAAGTGGGTCGAGGGCGATATTTAACGTCTCCTCTTCTATTTAAAATAGTAATATATGTACTTATAAAGTATATACTGTTCTGTGAAACGAGCCTCTTCCTTTCTGCTAATGGAAGCTTTTATCTGTTAACGATAAAATTACTGTGCCAGTAAAATGTTATGTAAACATTCGATAAGGGTCCAGCCACATGAAGCGGTTGAAGCTGTATTAAGTCTATTTATACAGGTGTAAAAAGTCGTGGTAGCGTAATGGCTAGCTCACGCATCCCAAACTCAAAGAGTGCGGGTTCGATCCTGGCCGGAAGCATGCACCATTTGGCAATTTTCTGACCTAATGTGCATATTGTTACAATTACCACGTGCTAACAACGGAGAAGAAAACATCGTAATGCAACTTGCACATCGAGATAACTGATGTGTCAAACCTGCGAAGCCGCCTTGGACAAGCGTGGCGGGTATACTGTCCGTTTCCCCTATAATGGGAGGCCCGAACCCAGCAGTGGGACATTTATGGGTTGATGTTATTTTATTATATATAGGGGAACTTTTTAGTGTTGTCAAGATCAAAGCTAATTAATACTAACAGGCGCCTTGGTTTGATTTTTATTAAGTTTATGATAAATTTATGTACTATAGTTTTTTTGTAAAAACAATTTTTCCGATTTATAATAGGGTACTTGATTGTGAAATCAACTGATATACTTTTTATTATTTTACAAAACGCCGAAGTTACTTACATGTTATTTCAGTGCAAATTATGACGTCATTTCTTTAACGAGTCAAAAGAGTTTTAATTATTGTTTAAATAGTAATTAACATTACATATTTCACTCGTGACATTTTAAAAGTATAATAATAGAGATAAAATTTATTGTATTTGTGTCATTTACCTACGCAAAGCTACGCTTTTGTTGCGCAGATTGGTTTTATACGTTTGATTTATTTATTCAAGGACAAAACTGACCACAATAAATAATAACTAATCTGAAAATGATATAAAAAGGCAGATTACCCAAACTGTTTACAATAGAACAACGATAACAAGGTGCAAACTACAGTTACGTTAATCTAGAAACTAGGATTGATTTATGAACATTAGTAAATGTGCTTCATCAGACTTTCGTCGTAAGTCACCACTATCTACTGATCCTCAAGATTGCTCCACATATCCTGGTTCTCAGTTATTTAATGAATCCCAAGAAGTTACATTTTAATTTAAAAAAAACTTGAAAGCCAAAGTTTCGCCACGACCACAACGACCGCGGTCGCCTTATGGAACGGCTAACGGAGTATTTTGGGCGTTGTGAGCTACTAATGGAACGCGCTGTGTATGGAATAACTCTGCACTTGACATATTATCTATAATTACTGTATAATTCTAGAAAAAAAAGTAAAATTAATGTCTGTCAATTGAGTGGATTACAGTTTGTTCTTGTTAATTAGTTGATTTTCAACGTTTAATTACTATTTGCATACCTGAAAGGGCAACACACATGTGAAACATAAAATAACATATTCACATCCAATGTTTTTACTAGCCATAATTAAAAAAAAAAAAAAAAAAATTGGCGGCCTCCCATCTTCCAGACACAGCCGTGACAGCCGGGGCTGCTGCTGCACACCAGGAGGCTCTGAAATGTCGCAAATATGTGTCCATTGGTAATGGGTACGTATTTGTGGCTTTCGGGGTCGAGACCCTGGGGCCGTGGGGGCCTGGAGCTCATCGCCTCTATCGAGACCTCTCAACTCGTCTAATTGAGGTCTCGCGTGACCAAAAGGCTGGCTTACACCTAGGGCAACGAATTAGCGTTGCCATCCAACGCGGAAATGCGGCCAGCATTTTGGGCACGCTCCCCACCGACAGCGATTTGGAGTCAATTTTTTATTTATAGATTTGTTATTTTGTAAGTATAGCTTTATTTCTAGTATACTTTATCTATTTTTAAGGTTTTTCTTTCCATTAAAATTGGATATATTTGGTTATCTTTAAACAGAAAATAAATGATTTGATTTGATTTAAATGTCTGAATCGCCGTGTTAGAGCGCGCCTTATATTAACTCAACAGAGTCAAGGTCAAATGTGTTTGCGATAAACGCGGACCAAAAAAAGGCTCCCGATGCAATGTGAAGGAGCAAAAATACAACAAAGACGAGCAAACGTGTTTTATATGGCAAATGAATACAAAAAACTGGTTTTAAATCAACGTTTAATGTATGGAATTGAACAAATAAAAACTACATTTCTATAATTGATCGGTTATTATAAAAGACGGAATTACCCGGTATGATCGGAATTTACTAGAGAAAGATTTGTTGACTTAAAAACGACACACTACCAGCGCGTTCCATTAGTAGCTCACAACGCCCAAAGTTCTCAGTTAGCCGTTCCACAAGGCGACCGCGGTCGTTGTGGTCGTGGCGAAAACGTCACGAATGACGTCATCATTTTCGATCACACAACGCTCACAACGACCCATGTGAAGAGGTGGGTCGAATAACCGTTCCACTTGGGTTTACGGTTGTAACGCCGGTAAGCAAATGGAACGGGCAAAATCGCGGTCGTGCAATAGGTTTACAACAATAATAAAGCAAGACCCCCGCTTCCGTGCTTGCCTTAGCCAGCTGGCACGAAGTGGAGGTCGTTAGAGCTAAGACTCAAGCTCTTAGGGTTGGACGTGATAGATGGCATAACGTCAGAAGTTGCTTCGGTGAACCTGCAGCCCACGTCACGACACCCATGTTGCCCCTGTCTTCTATGGCATTTTTTGGGGCCCATGCAGGGAGTGGCGAGTCTCCGTCTGCCCATTTTTTCCATGTTACTTGAAGATCGCCACGGGCAGACGTCATAATCCCCAATCTGTAACTCCATTAGTAGTTCACGCTAATAGCCCGGTACCTTTTGTTCTCATTCCCTACAATAGTCCTGCACTGACCGGGGCTTGTCCTTGGGTGCATTTTTATATGGTGTAGACAGCGACAATCGCCGGTCAGTTTCACGCCACATTTAGATTAAATTTGTCAAGAGGCCTCTACGTGTTGGCCTTCCCATGGCCCCACGCAAGCCCTCCAAAAGTCCGGGCCCCTATGTCTTTAAGGACATGCAATTATCGGCAGACAAAGACGCATATTGTATATCCCCAAATTAAGCAAGTTATGCTTCTGTTACGGGTTACAGCGGACTACTTTGGGCTGATCCCAGACACCCAGACCATAGTAAACTCGTTTCCGAAATTTACAATTCCAGGAATCGAATCCAGAGCCTCTGTGTTGCAGTGAGGTAAGCGGTCAAATGCTTAGCGCGCTCTACCACAGAGGACGTCAATATCCGTGCAGGAAAGAACAATGAATAGGTACTAATTCCTACAGCCAGGTAGGGTATTTGCCCGACTGGATGGCTACCACTCTTAGTCTAGAGTATGCCGCCATAACAACCTTGAGTTGTGTTCTTCCATCAGTGGCCAGGTTATCCCTTCGAGACCGGTAGCACATTGGCAGCACCTCTGGTGTTGCTAATGTCCATAGGCTAAGGTAACCACTTGGAAAGTGGCCTGGCCAGATACAGCCTGTGTGCTGTGCTTCAGAAATAAAAAATAAACAAAAATAAAATTTATCCGCGAAACACATGCTACACATAAAGACTGATTTACATTGATCCAGCAACTAAAGGTACTACACATAGTAAGCCGTTGTAACTTAGTGGTTAAGATAATCATGGCCCAGACTCAAACGACGTGACTTCTAAACCTGATCGGAAAACCATGCACCAGTAAAAAAGTTACCACGTTTTGAAGGTGGAGGAGAACACTGTATTGAAATTTGCACCTCGAGATAATCAATGTTTCAAACCCGCCTAGCTACTTTTTGTGTGAATTCTAATGATTAGATCCTATTGATAACACAGTGTCTTGCCCGTATACCACACATTCTACATATTGTTACATGCCGTGAAAGATAAATGCACAGCTGCCTGTAGTAAGCGCAGTTTATTGTCTTCCTGGATTTAGGAATTCTTTTGTGTTTTGAATTTGTAATTAAGAAAAACATGCTATTATTTTTCTACTTGTTTTATGACCATCATTAGCGTCGAATTAATCCCTATTGTTATTGTTTTCGACTTTGTTGGCCGTTCGCAGGTGTGCAAATTACTATTTCTCGGAAACTCAATGCGCGCAGCCATTTCTTTTGTACTGTGTAGTTAGTATAAGACAATGCCCGAATGGAGGGGTGGGCAGTCAAGCGACGGCTACGAGACTAGTAAGACGTTTGTAGTACTCTCGATTAACGATTTAGACGACGGACTTTGCGCGTGTCGAATTGCATTGAATCGTGCAGTGTGAACTGGTTGCATCCAGTTTTATTTGTATTTCTTTTATACATGTTTGTACAGTTCAAATAGATTCTATAATAGTTCCAACGGCATTTTTAATTCGAGTCCTGTAGCTCGTAACAATATTATCTTGATAATCGAAATCTTCGTATCGTTGCCACCTATGAAATCTCAATTAATCATAATGTTTGCTTTTAAGCTTAGTATAAGAAAAATTGTATTAGAAATTATTTTTGAACAAAAAAGAAAATATAAAAATAAATTATACCCCCTTTGCCTAGTGTAGTGTTCAAATTAGGAAAATAAACATGAAAAAATAATTACACTCCATCTTACCACACGATAGAGGAGAGGCGATTAAAATTCCATATTTTTTATATTTTAGTATAAAATAGAATAACACCCTTTATATCCATCCATATTATCCGCGCAGGAACGGAGAAAGAATACAATTTCCTGCGGCCCGGCAGCCTGTCGTTAGAGGCGACTAAATAACCCACAGCCAGGTGGTAGGGCATTTGCCCGTCTGGATGGCTACCACCCCTGGTCTAGGATATGCCGCCATAACAACATTAAGTTGTGTTCTCTGTGTGTGTGTCTCCCTTAAGAGAGCAGCAGCGCATTTGTAGCACCTTTGGTGTTGCAAATGTCCATAGGGGATGGTAACCGCTTTCCATCAAGTGGGCCGTCTGCCTGTCTGCTCAACTCAATCAATAAAAAAATTTTTTTTTTAAATAAACTAAAATTGTAGAGGTGTTGATTTCCTTGTTGGAACGACAGTTTGTCCTTTCGGACGTACAATACTGGCCATTGTAATGGTGCCCGGCCATTATGACATAAATTGATTAGTCAATAAATTACCCAATTAAATGAATATAAAACTATATCAAATTCAAATTCAAAGTTTTTATTCAAAATAAGTTCCGCTGGAGAACACTTTTTGAAGGTCATACATATAGGTTAAAATTTAATTTTTCTTCCTATTCTATGTACACCGACTCGCAACGCATTGGTGTTAAGGAGAAGAAGCGGCAAGAAACTCCCCAGCAACACATCTAGCTAAAAATTGTTTTACTTTATATTTCTTATTCTATTATATATCTCAAGTTGTCTTTTTTTTAAATAAGTTTCATACAGAAATGTGTTAGAGAATTAATTTTTGAAGAATTAATGGAGTTGTAGCAAACAGTGCATACTCAATAAGACCAAGACACAATAAAAGGAGAGAAAAATATTATTAAAGTTATAATAATGATATGACGTACTAAATGTATGCTGCAATATATCCATAAATACCTAACAAGCTTGGCAAGATAACGTTATACAAAATATAGTATAAGATGTTAGAGCGAGCTGCTGTGTAAATGAATTTTTTTCATTTAAGTATTCTTCAATAGGGTAGTAGTATCCCTTTTTTAGCAAGAAACTTTTTAATTACAAAAACACACAACAATGTCATATTACTATAAATTATCATTTAACATCAGTCAATCAATTTTAAAATAATTCTGTTACACATTATTTAAGTCGTCATTAAATATAATACATTTATTTCTGTGCAAGCTATTCATTTACTGTATAATATGCTTTCTGTATTAAAAAAGTCAACCTTAAGTTTAAATATATACGTTTTTTTTTAATTTTATTATATGTAGTTATCTTGCTCCCATCCACCCCTAAAGTAGTCAGGGACCTTGTTTTTCTCATATTATGTATGTGTATCTTAGTATTTATTTACTTAATTCTATTATTATTATACTTATTAACTATCTATATTATAAATGTATACTTTTTGAGTCTAACGTTTCTTGTTTCTAATATAACAATATCTATGTTATTTAGGCATTCTCTTATGTCTATGTGTATTTAATGTCTTTGATTTACCTATAGATGTCCTGTATACTACACACAAATACACACACACACGCACACTTACTACTACTACTTTCATACTGACTAATGCTGCCGTCGGCTGTCTCTTGGTTCCGAGGAGTTCCCTTTAATTACTATTTTTGCGACTATTTTGACAGTTGTTATATTCAAAAGCTCATCTGGTAGACGGTTGTACAGTTTTGACGCCATACAAAACATACTTTTATTTAAATAAGCCATCTTGTTTAGCGGACAACGTATTTCTGTTGTTTTGTCTTTAGCTTACAGGGTGTGTGAAAAGGTTGAGATTTTCTTCGATAAACTATATTACTTCATATATATAATGGCAAGGAACTGTAAGGATGCCCAAATTACACGCAATACAACTATTAAAGGAGCGTAGAAAAAAATTGGTTCGAAACAGCTGACGAGCGCTATTTGGGAATCCCACCCTGCATATTTGGCAGGTTTAGAAATTATAAAGTAGAAAAAAATACACCCAACGACATATCAAGTGCATTACCAAAATCCCCGGTACAACAAAACCCGTATTCATTACGAGCAAGGTTAGTGTGTAACGAGGACGCGTTATGGGTTCTTCGTACCATCAATTTGCATAGTAAATTTAAAAAAAAACAGGAGGCCTTATTCGGACCTGCGAATTCCGAAATTGAGTTTTTACAAGCTTTTATTTAACTTGCAATGAATGTACCAATGTATGTATGTATGTAAGTTGGGTGGAATCTTGCAAGTTAAATTTGACCAACTTCCTCGTTTCCGATTGAGCTGAAATGTTGCACGCATATATATATAGCGTGACAATGCAATAATATGGTACCATGGAGCTGAAGGTGGCCAAAGGAACTCCTGTGCTAAATAAGATAGACCCGTCGTGTTTGGGCTCGTTTTACTTGTCTTGGCTAGCACTGCTGCTACATGATATCGAGGATATCAAAAGCTTGTATTTAAAAACCTTTTTAAAAAGACTTATTTAGAAGTTACATCTGTCTGTTAAAGCATCATGTGAAAACTACAGAACGGTACAAGACAGATGTGTTAAGTTTAGGCGTTGTTTTCGGTGACTAACAAATACGTCGTTTTCATAGCAACGCGGACGAAGTTTCGCTGGAACATGCTGGTAAATAATATTAAGTTTTGAGGAAGGGAAGGGAAAACGGTTTAGCTGTTTTTACATATCGATAATCTCTCTAGACAGGTTTCCCCAAGACGTTTTTCTTCACCATAAACACTTGGTATTTACTACAGACCTTAGACCACTAATAGAAAGACGGAGTCTCTGACTCTGAAAGTGAAGTCGGCTAAAGAATGCCAACTTTGGAAAAGGATGCTGATCACTCTGCGTGCGTATAGGAGTACGCAGACGGGCAACACAAGTCTATAAAAATGCTTCAATTCATTTGACGTTTTTGTATATGTAGGCTCCATCTATATATATTTATTTATATTAATTCAATGACAAAAAATATTTTGTGGCTGAATATGACGGCCTCTGTGGTTGAACGGGCTAAGTCTTAGTCGGTGGAACTCACTGTAACGCAGAGGCTCCTCTGGTTCGATTGCTGGCATGGTGAATTTCAGAAACGAACTTTCCATTATTTGCTGTGGTCTGGGTGTCTGGGATCGGTTCCAAAGTGGTCCGTTGTATCCCATAACATAAGCGTAACTTGCTTAGCTTAAAAGAGCAGCAGCGCATTTGTAGTAGCTTTGATATTGCAAATGTCCACAGGCGATGGTAACCGCTTTCCACCAAGTATCAAAAAGTGCAAATTTGCATTAGCAAATCGTGGATTTGAGACCACGCTGCTCGTTGGTTTTATGTTGTACAGAATAAGGGCGCCAGTAGCAGGTAGCCAGTCCATTAGGGTCCCGGGGCCCTTGCCCATGATTTACGGTCCGGAACAGCTAAAAATAAAACAGACCCCATAAAGGTATCGTATAACAACTTTTTATACAGCACAATTAGTATCAACAAATTAATTATTATTGCTCTAATCAATTTTATCCGTGCAGGAATGGGGAAAGCACATTAATTCCTGTAGCTGGGCAGCCATAATATTTTACCCCCCCCCCCCCTTCTTTATATTTCTTGTAGTTATTCATAAAAATAATTTGGGTCATAGCCGTTTGAAAAGCGCCAAACTCTGTGCGTCATGTTTGAACATAATTTGAAAAAGCGCGAAAAACCTAAACCCCCCCTTGTGACCATAGTGGCCGGTTCCAGTTTCCACTTCGAGGTAGCATCTGTGGTGTTGCTAATGTCCATAGGCGATGGTAACCACTTGCCATTACATGAGCCACCAACCTGTTAGCCCCTGGATTGAATGAAAGCGCCAACATCGCCACAAATTCTTACTGCACTGAGAATTGTTATATAGAACACCTCGAATCTTATATGGAAACCACAAAACCTCCTCAAAAGAGAATGGTTTCATACATAAAATGATTGTGCGAGGCTATTGAAATAAAACAAAAAATGTGTGTGTGTCAGCAGTTCACACGCAGTAGAAGTCAAAACTTCAGAAAAGCAACCTACGAGAGAACGAGATAAATAATTAGGATAATTATAAGGTTTATTATTTTTATAATAATTTTACCAAGCTCAAAAATTATTTAATATTTTAATATTACATATTTAAGATAAAAGATTCAATCTAAATTACACTTTAATATACTATCATAAAGTCCAAAATTCAATGCACTGTTACGCACAATCTCCTTTGATCTAAGTATAAAATAATATCTGCCTTAAGTATATATAAATAGAACTAAAATTCATTTGAAATCTTTTAAGTTTTAACGGATAAAGAGAAAGCTGTTTTATTTCGAATTAAATAAGGGTGAATTTTATGTGTTTATCTCTTATTAGTGTCGTGTTTTTTCGTTTCGTCGAGCTTCAAATCACAACGGTTATATAAATAAATAAATAAATCGGCAGACAAACACACACACTGTATATCCCCAAATTAAGCAAGTTACGCTTGTGTTATGGGTAATATACAACGGACCACTCTGGGGCCGATCCCAGACACCCAGACCATAATAAATAACGGATAAAATACGTTTCCGAAATTTACTATACCGAGGAATCGAACCCGGAGCCTCTGCGTTGTAGTGAGGTTAACCGGCAAAGGCTTAGCCCGCTAAACCACAGAGGCCGTCAAGTCATTCATTCTAAAGAAGTTTCACCTCAAAAAACGCCCAAATTTCAACAGAGGAGATGGTTGGCAAGTACCACCTGTTTGAGATCCGATCATCAAGACTATTGAGACTCAAACCAAGCAAAAACTATCCGTCAGACCTGAGGACTCTGAGCTCTTTCTGTGTGCACCAGAAATCACACCAACTTGATTGTTAATTTTAATATAGAGCTATAGTTCGTTCGCGTTAAGAATGCAGTGAGTCATCATTGTTCGCTGGCCTAGCTCCGCCCCCTAACCAATCAAATCTTTTCAAATTACAAGGTCAAGTTCACAGTGACCAGTTGAAGGCATAGCTTCGAACGAGACGGTTGTGTCCTGTGATTGTGTTAACTGATTTATATTTAAAAAAATGAATACCTCACCAATTCGTAAAAATAAAAGTGGTTCGGTAATTCATAGTGGAGAGAGAAAAGTTATTTATAATGTCTTTAAGTATTTTTAAACAGTCTGCTTTAAATGTGACTGTGGACAGCATAGTACAAAAAGCGGCAAATGCATGCGATGTGTCCGAGAGAACAGTTTATAGTATTCGTAGTGCAGAAAATTCTTTTATTATAAATAGTAACGAGGATACTAGTGATAGTGATTAAAATATTAATGACTTAATTTTGATTTTTAACTTTTAAGTTTATTTTTAAATTAATTAAACTCAATCTTTAAAAATATAATTTGTTTGAATTTTTACACCACTGTGAATACACCTTTACCCTGTAGTTGCACTGATGAATCACTGCATTCTTAACGCGAACGAACTATAGGCATGTTGCTGAAGAGTTTCTTGCGCCGCTTCTTCTCTTCAATCCGCAACATGCTGCGAAGCGGTGGTAAATTAGATTAGACTCCCACAAAGTAAATAATAATCATAAACAACATTTTAAATTGAATAATTAAAATGAACAAGTTGGATGGAGGTAGGCTAAATAATATGTTTAAACATTACTCGAGCTACTGAAAAGGGGCAGAAACGTCGAAATAAAAATAAAATAAAATGTCACGCTTAAACCGTTACTTTTAATTATTATATCCATATGTATTACATAAAACATATGGTATTATTAATATCCCAGGTGCCACGAAGTCTACATGACCGTGCTCTGATTATTGAGTGTATGATATGAAACGAGTAGTTATCATCATGATTAGATAAAAAAATATCTGATTATGTTCTGTTATTTTTTGTAGAATTCTGATATATATTCTTGCTATATGTGATTCGAGTTGATAAAGAAAGTCGAATGTATTTGTCATATGGAAATATACTTTTAGGGTACCGTACATGGAGGTATAATGTACTAGGTAATAGAGAAGTCATCCGTACCTATCTTATTTGAGCACTCGTTATAGTCCATGGACTATGACTCGTTTAGTCTGCGCCGGGCTGTTGTCGACACGTGTTTGAGTGAAGATTAACTATTGAAAAAAGCCTTCGTGTGTAGTTGTAATGTTCAAACCACCCAAGAAACTTAAATAAAACTCAAGAGGTCACTTTTCATCGGTAAGTTTGTTGTATTCTCGATAAAACGTCTTATTTTAATTAAATTTTATCCATTTTACACGTCTCGACTCGTTACCACTGCGGCCATGTTCACGCTCATTACATAGAGTAACAATATGTGCTTACGCAGATAAGACAAACTATAGTTATTGGTGGCAGTTGCTTCTTCCAAATAAAAGTTGATGTGGACTGACTGTGGACTTATTATTGGCGTTATTTACAATTAAATTAAAACTATACTATACTATACAGAATGATGAATGGCAGAGAGTAAAGTAGTGCGTATTGGTGCCATATCTATATGAGCAATGTGAACAATTTTCGGCCTCCAAGGCCGCTTCTTTCATCCCTCGTTCCGTCCGACGCCTAGCTGCTAACTGTGCGAGCTATGGGCGTCGGCGGTATGGGGGGCGTGGAGAGAAGCTGTGCTCCAGCGGATGTGTCAGGGGTGCTCTCTGTCTACAATAACAGTATTGATGTATTCCTAACTAATGTTTACAGACAATGAAATTATTTTAATTCCCATGAGTTGTTTTATGAAATGCATAATTTATCGGAATACGCAAAGTGAACGATCGGTTATTTTAGTAGTGACGTATTATTTTATTATAAGGATTTTAAAATTTCCTCGGCCGGACCATGAAAAGTCATCATCCAACAAAATTGTAAATATTTGAAGGAAACAGATATTAATTAATTACTACACTTTTATTGACTTGTGGCACTTATTGACGCTGAAGCGCACACTTAATCCTTTAAATGTACCAATTTATTTGAGTTTTATGTATTTTGATTTTAAACTATTGGTAATGTATTTAATCGTAAACAAATGCATAACAATTAATTTTCTTTTTCTTTTATACTTTACAATTTATTTATTTATTTAACTACTTATTAATACATTTTGAAATAAAGTATGAATTCTAATGAGGTTTTGTAGGTAGAAAAGCTGTGACAAATCAGTTCTGTGGTGTATAATCTATATGGACATCTTGTTATACTATTATACGATCTAGCGCTGCATATTTTAATAGTTTGGTTAGACGGCATTTAGCGCTGCAGCCAATACAAGAGTCAGTCCACGGCACGTTCGTCCCGCGCAAGTCCCTGCTTGCATCAAGTTCGAACTTTTTTGTTTTGAGTAGCTTCTCTAGTACGTAGTACATATAACTCAATGGTAGCATAGCGGTTTTTACAAACATTGAAAGGGTTCATAACTCATTTAAGTCACTTGGCACCCTACAAGCAAGGTGAAAAATTTTTGGGGTAGGTTCACTTATATATATAAAATGTTATCTATGAGATATAAAAATTCGTCCCAAGCACTAAAATGTATTTTAATAATGATAACGGCCTGGATGTGATAGTTGAGGCATAATAAATTCGTTAAACTGAGAACATTTCCAAAAGTCAGTCTGAAGCCTTCCACAGGTGGACGCTGCGTTGTCAACCAGAGAACGTCGCTCGGTCAATAGATGAATATCGCATCCACAAATTGGCGAGTAGTCTGTCAATGATTGGTGCTCATGCCAGTGCGAGTCAAGATCCATTCGACTGATGTTTAAATATCCGTAATATCTGAAATTTCATTCATATTAAATCAGTCTCGGTTAAATCAAGATTTATTCAATATTGAGCCAAGATGGATTACAGACTGTCAAAGCCAACTTAAGTTACAAACTGGTTACAAAACCTGTGCACGTTCGTATTCTCTACTGAACCCCTCATAGGTCGTGAAATACACGCATTTGCCCGATTTTTAATCTAGTGGCTGTCCACGCATACGTCCGTATCAAACTCTTAAAACTTTCATGGGTCGAGGTTAACACAATGACAGAAAATGGCCAAACGAAAGCTGCTGCAAGGCCAATAAACCTATAGTTGTAGTATTATGAACATTATACCAATTGATTGATTCGTTAAAAATGTTTATTATTATGAACTCAATTGCATCACGTGACACTTGTTTCATCACACGTGATGAATGCGCCCAACACAGTATAAATAATTACAGTAAGATCACGAATACAAGCAAGCGCTAGTCTGTAATGTGATTATTACACCATGCGGCTGGAAGGACTCGATATAAAGGCGTGGCCTAATTAGAGGCTCCGGTTCTTTTTCATTTTACACCACCCTAATTTACAGGAAGAGCCTGTTATACTGAGTGGCGTGATATCTTCAATAACCTCATAAACCTTTGCTTTTGTCGTATTAGTTGTCACTACAAAAGTATCAAAAAAATTTCTGTACGCTGTGTTTTAGATAGATAGATAGATAACACTTTATTGTACACCATTACAGAAAACTTACGAACTAGTATTACTCTAATTGTGTACAAAGGGCGGTCTTATCGCTAAAAAGCGATCTCCGTGGCAGGAATATTGCTGATTAGGAATGGCGCTGGTGGTATACAGAATTATTGTACGATTACTTACATTTTAATAGTAAATATATAATGATCTGTAAATATTAATAAGCGGCATATAGTAAATAAAAAAGTATAATTAGAATGAAAGAATGAATGGAAACACTTTATATTTAACCATAAATTAAGACTCGGTTATTAATACGTGGCGTAGTAAAAATTTACTACAGCACTGTTTTTAAAAATTTCTAAAACAACAAAAGTCTATAATATTATAAAATTTTAAACTAGCCGTGTCTGTACATTGAAGCTGTTTAAAAAAATCAACTGGACTTTATAAACGACGGAGCACACGATGCAATTTTTTTAGATTTCTTGTCTGTCTGTCTGTTCGGAATTCAAGTAAACACTACTGGGCTGATTTTGATACGGTTTTCGTTGATCGACAGCAAATTCTTGAACTTAAAATCTGCGCTACTTTTACCCTGGGAATCTCGCAATAATTTTTCTAGGAATTATTTAAAATAACCAGATTTAAAAATAAATCGAACCCCAATGTGATTTTGCACTGATCGATAGCAAATTTTGTGTAATATTTTTTATCCCGACAATCCCGCGGGACTTTTCCCGGGAGCGGTTCGAAGTGTTTTTTTTTATTGCAGGAGTTCAGCAAACAGGCAGACGGCCCACTTGATGGAAAGTGATTACCGTCGCCTATGGACATTTGCAACATCGAAGGGGCTACAAATGCGCTGCTGCTCTCTTAAAGGAGACTGGAACCTGGTCACTGATGCCGGAACACAACACAAGGTTGTTATGGCGGCATACTCTAGACCAGGGGTGGTCGCCATCCAGTCGAGCAAATACCCTACCACCTGGCTGTGGGTTGTTTAGTCGCCTCTTACGACAGGCCGCCTGGCCGAAGGAAATTGTATTCTTTCTCCGTTCCGGCACGGATGTTGCTCGGGTGCATAAAAATGAGCTTATTACGACACACTTCACTAAAACGACAGTTTACATTCTTATAAAATGCTGCGTTACTTTGTGTCCCGCGAATCCCGTGGGAATTTAAAGTCAACGGGTGAAGTCGGGGGCATATTAGGCTTGCCAGACGAAACAAAATATAACATTTAATAATAATAGGCGCATTCGAGCAATTACACGCGTCGCGGTGAGGTGAGGCGAGGTATGCGCGGAGGGAAACACGGGGGCCATAATAATGATAATTTGCGAACGGCCGCCGTGGTGATCGGACGTCTACGGCTACAGTGGTATTAGGCTTGCCAGACCACCGGGAAATCCGGGATTGCCCCGGAATTTTGCCTCTTGTCCCGTGTCCAGTAATTAGCGCTTCTTGTCCTGGATTCTGAAAACTTACTATTTTTTTGATTGTTTTTTAAGTTTGGAATTTATTGTTTTAACATTTTTTATGGTAGTATCTTATTATTATTGTTTTGTTTTCTTCAGTTTATTACTATTTAATTTGTAATTTAGTATTCATTGTCTGCCAAAGTTTAAATTTGCTAATTTAAGCTAAGTGCTCAATTCTATGATAGTTTAACGTGTTGATTTACTACCAGAGTGCTTCATCTTAGAATTATAACTGGCGTTAATTAGCTACTAAGTACATAGTACATACCTATCTAATAAAAGTATGTATTTGAAAATAAATGGCATTTTTCTTTTCAAATACAAATACGAATCCTTTGAAAATAAAAAATAAATAAAAAATATATGATATTTTCTACTATGGCCGACATTGTTTTTCTAGAATTATCCCGGATTTGATAAGTTACTATCTGGCAACCCTATATAGGATATAAACTAATCATCCGCCCCTATCTTGTCACAGCTGTTTATAATTTTTATACTGTAGTCCAAATATAATCAGAATAATGACACAATTTCGCCTATAACCAGATATTATCGGTTATTTGACATCGTACGATGTTGTTTGAACGATAAAAATAGATACATGGATAGCATTAGTAGGACAAATGATTTTGCGGAATGAGTACCTACCATGTTCAGACTAAACTGGGACAATATAATTCGACATACCTATTTCGATAATGAAGACATTAGTGGGTGAAGGGTATTGGTGGCAGTTGCTTCTCTTTTGAAAATTAAACTCGATATAATGAACTGTATGGTTATTATTATTGAACTATTTACATAAATTGAATTAAATGAGAGAGTGGTAAGTCGTCATTCGTCAAAGAGAATTATATAAGAATTAACAATTTTTGCCTCCAAGGCCGCACCTATATCCCGCGTACTGTCCCACGCCTAGCTGCTAATTGTGCGAGCTATGGGCGTCGGCGGTATGCGGGCGCAGAGAGTAGGTGTGCTCCGGCGGGCGGGTCAGGGGGTGCTCTCTGTCCGCAACAAAGGGGATATGCTACAATCGATATAATAATAATAACAGCCCATAAACGTCTCACTGCTGGGCTTTGGCCTCCCATTTATAAGAGAGGGAACAAACGGTAATACCTCATTACGATGTTTTCCTTCACCGTTAACATATAATAATAAAAAACTCGAGTGTTTTCCTATCTCACTTCGCCGGAATGCTCATCTTCTCAATTTACTATTTCGTATACTGTTTATACCTTATAAGTAAGGTGAGGTACCTTATCTTAAGGAATGTTTCAACTTCATTTATACATCACGCACACTCAATTTGCACTCTACTAATAATTTCCTGTTAATGGCACCTGCACACTCTACAAAATTTTATTCCAACCACTTCGCCATGCAGGCTGTATTACTTTGGAACCCTTTGCCTACTGACGTTAGAAAAGCTAAATCTTTTGCCATATTTAAAAATTCACTCAGGAATCATTATGTTAGTCTTACGCAATAATGTATGTGCTAGTTTACAACACTTTAAACTGTAATCTGTTGTTCATGTATGTCATCTTTTTTATATATATTTTTCCTTTTCCTTTGTTGCATAATAATTACAGATAATTTAAGAATTTCCTTTGAGTCAGGTTGCCTGGATCAGATCGCTTTTAGCTACATGGCCGCCTTTTGTTTTACCAAGTATTATCTTGTGCATTTTTGTAATTTTTGTTTTGGTGAACAATAAAGTGTTGTCTATGTCTAATTGTAACAATATTTGGGTGCTTTTCTATTATCATAATAATAGGTAAACCTATCGCAGCCCTAATGGCGTATATTACTTATCTTAAAAGTGTCCCAAGACCTTGGATGCTCAGATCAGTCGTATTGTCGTACCAGCAGCAGCAGGGAGGTGGCAGCTGGGCTGCTAACCGACGAAGAGGTGAAGCAGGGCGACACTCGCAGGATCTACAGCAACCCTCGAAGCTCGTGACGCTGTTCAGGGTGCCGGCAGGACGCTCAAGGCGCTGGGTACTCAAACCAGTAGATGGGCCTGTCAACGTTAGAACTGCAGACTTGGTCCTGGTCTGCGAGATAGCGTCGAGGAGTCGCGGAGCTGCACGGCTCTCTGGTTAAGAAGTGTAGCAATTCGGGATTGGCAGTGGTCGAATGTGTGAATTATAAATAATGAGCACTGTGAAATAAACAAAGGCATTTAATAAGTTTAATGGTACACGATTGACGACAGACATGACGGGACGAAAGTATACATAAGACAAACGTGGTGTCAAAAATATTTAAACATAACTTGACATCTGAGGTGCCACTGCCAAGTTCACGGCCCCATTTTAACAAAAGACTAAGCTCCTTTTTTTTATTGGACTTGACTTTATGTTGTTGGTCCGAAGACCTCACAACTTTACCGGGGTTTTCGGGGCGAGTGCCTTTGCGAAGCGAAGGCGCTCGAGCCGGGGGGGCAACTTGCTCGAGGGGGCTCCCTAGGGGGCTTTATCTCGGCTAGACTGTTGCCATGAGAGGGGGATGAATCTAGCGATGCCGACTAGAGGGCGTCAATGTATTAATTGAGAACGGGCGACGGGTAATATGAAGCACGAGGGGAAGGATCCCGGCGGACCGGGATCGGCGGTTCGAGGCAGCCTACACTATCTTACTGGCGTTTCGCAACGTGCTATGGCTGGGAGAGAAGAAGCGGCGAAAGAAACTTCCCAGCAACACGCCTAGTCTATCCTATGAGGGGGCCGTGTCTCCTGGCGTCCCTCGCGGGGACGTGGAGAGATCGTGATTGGCGGCGTCGACGCCGCCGTCTGTGTCTGTCTGTCGGTGCCTGCCAGCCTGCCGTCCTAACCGCGGGCGGGCTGATCCGGGCCAGCCGTTTTGTGATATCGTCGACCTTGTCCGTGAGGATGTTACGCGGTCGTCGCACGAGAGCCTTTCGTCGAGGCTTATAATCGGACGCGGAACTAAGCTCCTACGTCAGTTGGGCAGGGTTATATAAGAGAAGAGCTGCCTATAGATAGATAAGATATGTATACCTGGAGGATCACTCCAGTCAGAATCAAGCATTCCTCCGGTATGTATTCGATACAGAATGAATGTCTGATCTTGCCTTTATATGATTTCTAAGGAACACGCGGATTAAATTTTTTGAAGTTTTCAAATATAGGGTCGCAACCTGAGAATTATTAAGAAAATGTTATGCGACCTACGACAAATTCACATTTAAAAAGAAAAAGAAGAATCACTTATACATATTGGCTACGTTCCATAAGAGACTCACAACGACCACGTTCCCGTTCCACTTGTTTGCGGGCGTTACAATCATAAACTCTAGTGGTACGGATCGAGCGTTGATGTTAATTAACGACGAAATACACAAATGTCATTGGTTGATTTGAAAATCGCGCCTTTTTCAATGTCAATCGATAGAGAGAATCAATGCTCGTTGGTCAACGCCCACTTTGACCCACCTCTTGACATGGGGCGTTGTGAGCGCTGTGTGATTGAAAATGATGACGTCATTAGTGACGACGTTAAAAAAATATTAAGTGCAAATTAATCAGAAAATTTAGGGCTATTTTTCTATACGCGAATTACAAAGTTCAGAGAAGTTAAGTTTTACCCATAAACATTATAAATAAAATATAACAAGAGAAATTGAATTAAAATACTTGGATAGTAAATAGTTAGTGCCTACTTAGAAGCCTACCTATCATAAACACCCCAATAAATAAGTGGCAACGCCAATGTGACAAAGTTGCCAGGTGGTAGGGTGTCTGGATGGCTACCATCCCTGGTCTAGAATATACCGCCATAACAACCTTGAGTTGTGTTCCGGCATTAGTGGCCAGATTCCAGTCTCCCTTAAGAGGTATCCATAGGCGATGGTAACCGCTTTCCATCAAGTGGGTCATCTTCCAGTCTGCTGAACTCATGGAATAAAAAAAAACAATCTCTGACCAATGTTCAAAACCACATGTAAAATCCATATATTTTATAAAATTGAGTATACATATTTATTTAATTTAGAGACTGGAGATAAACTTGAGACCGGGATCCATTTTCAAAATCAGTTTGATCAAGATTATTCTGGAGTATGGAGTGTTTTCCATCAAAAAAGTATCCTTAATATTGATTTGGGATATAAGTTAGCACTGTATCTAGTTTCATTCAAATTCGTTTAGTAGTTTTCACGTGATGCTCTAGCTAGAGGATAAATCATTTTTTCTCTTTTTTAAATTCATTATACAAACTCAACACCACCAACAGATTTATTACAGCAGATATAGATTATAGATAATATATAATCATAATTTGGATATATCGTTGTAAGTACAAGATAAACTTATGATACTTGGGTTTTTTATTTCAGAAAATGTAAGATTAGCCGTGTGGAAGTTTCCAGTATTTTTTAAAATTATAATCAGCAGACAAACACACATATTGTATATCTCCAAACTAAACAAGATAGGCTTGTGTTATGAATAATATACAACGGACCACTCTGAGGTCGATCTCAGACACCCAGACCGTAATAAATAACAGAGAGTTTGTTCACGAAATCTACAATCTGGATTCAACTCTGGCACCTCTGCACTCCAGTGAGTGAGTATTACAAAAATCCCATCAATAACATTACGAATGTTTCACAAAAAACATTATGATACGGACAATGTTTCATATGTATTATAATATTTATCCACTTCCACTTTTATCATAGGGCTGAAGAGTGGAACTCTTTACCGTCGTCTGTTTTTCCTCAAGAATACAATCCAGGTGTCTTCAAGTCTCGCGTGAACAGGTATCTTCTAGATAAGCGTGCTCCATCTTAGACTGCATTTCCACCTGACATCAGGCGCAATGTCAGTCAAACGCGAATATATATATATATATATATATATATATATATATATATATAAAAGTATGTATGTATATGTATATAGTTCAAGATTCTAGATTTACGCTTTACAATGATGTAATGTCTGCCGTGACGATACCTTAAGGGCACAGCGGAAGGTCAGCGCTTGTTTTAACCGGCCGGCATTATGCTGAGACTGATGCCCCTTTTGGGACAAAATTATATTACTCTAGTTTTTAAATTTGTTAGCAATCATACTGTATTTTATAATTTGTTTTTTCTTTCTTCTTTCTTTCTATTCAATATTTAAAAAAATCAAGAGAATACATTTTTATATTAGACTAAAGGCTTCCCCGCGGCTACGCCGCGTGAACAACCCTAGATAGTAGCTCTATGTTACGTATATACAAATTTAGTTAAGTATTTTACCTAAAACTACTGTTTCTTGTTATTAAGTCCACTACAATAACAAAGAAACTAAGATTTAAGTCATTTATTTCTCAAAAGAATTTACAATTCACTTGCAGAGAAATAACTAGTTACATTCACATTTACCCCTATTGGCGCATCTGTCCATTTATTATTGTAAAATGTAATTAATGTTTTGTTTTTGAATGGATTTAGTTAATTATTTGTAATATGTGAGGGTAGTCTTGAGACAAAAGTTGGAGCAATGCAAGTTGTTTATTAAGGTAACGGGCTTATTAAAACGCGTAAAGCGATTTGAAGGTAAAGTTAGGTGTTTTTGTCAGTCAGCCTGACTGTTAGTTACTAAGTAGCTTTACAATAACAAATGGTGCAGTGCAAACAGATGGATAGATTTATTTTTGGTTGGATAATTAAAAATATATATATATATTAATTTAGTCAAGTAAAGAGCAGTCCTTTAGAATATGGTTTTTCAATAGTTTTTTGAACAGTAAGATTAACTCCATACAGTCTACGCAACTGCGCAGCGAAACAGAGGCGAGACGCAGCCAACCTGATTTGAAGTAATACAATGAATGCGATGTTGTTTATGACAACGTAGGTATTTCTGCCAACCCGTTTATGCCATGGAAACGACATTATTTACCGGGATAAAACGTATCCTAAGTTACGACCCGAGATATAAGCCAGCTCTGTATTGAGTTTCAATTAAATCCGTTCAGTAGTTTTCACGTGATGCTCTAAAAGACAGACAGACAAAAATTCTAAAAATTATATTTTCAGAATCTCCTGGTCCAAAATATACCCCCTGATTTTTTTCAAATTTTTAAACGAAATGTATAAACTCGAACCATCTATAGACTTATTATAGACTAGCTGATGCCAGCGACTTCGTCCGCGTGGTGCGGTTTTTTAAGTATCCCACGGGAACTCTTCAACTTTTCGGGATCAAAAGTATCCTGACCTATGTTGACCAGGGATAAAAGCTACCACCATACAAAATTTTATTTAAATCGGTCCATTCGTTTCGGAGATTAGCCGGTACAAATAGACAGACAAAGAGAAAACAAAAAATTTGAAAAAATCGAAGTTAGTTCCTATTTCACTTCTTACATCCCCTGACTCGGTTTTTAGCATTTTTTTTCATTCTACAAAAATTCAACCTCTACTGTTTTATTATACGTATATAGATATAGAATATGTAGTGTTTTCCTGACAAATTAAATCAACTAGTCTTCAAGTCCGAGTGAATAAGTATCTTTTAAGTAAGCGTGCTCCAGCCTAGACCACGTCATCACTTACCATCAGGTGAGACAGTGTTCAAACGCGGACTGATTTACTAATCATAAAAAAATAATACTATCCTACTAATATTATAAACGCGAAAGTTTGTAATAATGTATGTATGTTTGCTACTCTTTCACGCAAAAACTACTGAATGGGTTTTGATTAAAGGCTGTTTAGGATAACTTTGAGTACGGTCACGTCTCCTGATATATCATACAAGTGTTAACTTGTATGATGAAAGCGTGTTATCAGTGCTCATTGTAAGGCTTTATCGACGTTATCATGCATCCATTTCCTACATTCATTATCATCGGTTATCAAGACGGATGCAATAGTTCGAGTGAAACTAACTTTTTGGGAATTTACGTCAATTTCTAAGGTAATTTCATGTAAGGTGTTTGCACACCCCCGCCCTATAGGAACAGCTGCACTGTTCCTAGACGTAGCTAAGGCCTTCGACAAGGTCTGGCATAACGGTTTGATTTACAAGCTGTACCAGTTTGGTGTGCCAGACAGACTCGTGCTCATCTTGCGAGACTTCCTCCTAGGCCGTAGCTTCCGTTTTCGGGTGGAGGGAACACGCTCGTCCACTCACTCACTCACAGCCGGTGTACCACAGGGCTCGGCCCTGTCTCCAGTACTCTTCACGCTGTACACCAGCGACATCCCAAAAACTCCAGATGTAGAGTTGGCCCTCTTCGCGGATGACACCGCACTCTACGCATCAGATCACAACCGACAAATGGCTTGCGTCCGGCTACAGGCAGCTGTAACAGAGCTAGGCGAATGGTTTCGCAGATGGAGGATAGAGGTAAACCCGGAGAAAAGCGCAGCAATGTTCTTTTCCCCGGGCACGCTTCGCTCTCCCAAACGCGCTTGCCTTCGCTTAAAAGCCATCTCGCTTTACGACCAAGAGATCTCCTGGGCAAAGTACACCAAATACCTGGGTGTCACCCTAGATCAGAAATTGCGCTTCAACGAGCATATCACTATAGTCCGGGATAGAGCGCGATTTACGATGGGTCGTCTAGCACCCATGATAGACAAACGAAGCAAAATGTCCCTCAGACACTAGCTTACTCTATATAAAACATGCATTCGCCCGATCATGAAATACGCGAGTGTGGTATTCGGCCATGCCAAGCCTTCCCTCTTAAAGAAACTGCAAATCGTTCAGAACAAATTCATGCGCAGAGCCGTCGGTGCTCCTCTCTATATGCGTAACGTCGACATCCACCGCGATCTGGAGCTTCCCTCCATCAAAAACTACATTACGTCGCTCTCGCGTAAGTATTCCGATCTAGCGCCGCACCATCGAAATCCTCTCGTCGTGTCCGCGTCCGATTATAAGCCTCGACGAAAGGCTCTCGTGCGACGACCGCGTAACATCCTCACGGACAAGGTCGACGATATCACAAAACGGCTGGCCCGGATCAGCCCGCCCGCGGTTAGGACGGCAGGCTGGCAGGCACCGACAGACAGACACAGACGGCGGCGTCGACGCCGCCAATCACGATCTCTCCACGTCCCCGCGAGGGACGCCAGGAGACACAGCCCCCCCATAGGATAGACTAGGCGTGTTGCTGGGAAGTTTCTTTCGCCGTTTCTTCTCTCCCAGTCATAACACGTTGCGAAACGGCCACCGCAAACCGCCGATCCCGGTCCGCCGGGATCCTTCCTCTCGGGCTTTGTATTACCCGTCGCTCGCTCTCAATTAGTGCATTGTGTCGCCCTATGGTGGGCATCATTAGATTCATCCCCCTCTCATGGCAACAGTCCAGCCAAGGTGAAACTCCCTAGGGAGCCCCCTCGAGCAAGTTGCCCCCCGGGCTCGAGCGCCTTCGCTTCGCAAAGGCACTCGCCCCGAAAACCCCGGTAAAGTTGTGAGGTCTTCGGACCAACAACATAAAGTCACGTCCAATAAAAAAAATGTTTGCACACTGGTAGATCACGGATGACGCACAAAAAAAAGAAAGAAAGAATTGTTTTATTTAGCACAAATAAAGAGTTTAACAATACTGAGAAAAGTAAAGTAGAGGAAACAATATAATTCCTAAAATTGGACCCAGAGACTCAGCGTAATGCTAGCCGCTAAGACCAGCGCTGTTCTTCCGCCTGGGACCAGCAGGTGGAGTCACGGAGGACAATACAGTACAAATAATATAAAATTGATTTAATTAAATAATTATGAAAATAAAACGGATTATTAGACAAATTTACATCAAAATAATATAAATATACATAATTGATTTTACGGCACCCGAAGCGGGCGGGTATCGGATAGTAAACATATATACATAGTGAACAACAAAAACAAGTAAATAAACTAAACAAAATATTATTAATACTATCATAGTAATAAAATGGTCATATAGTACGTGTATCATGTCTTAAGTTACATGGTGCGTTTTGTTACTTCAGTGTGTCCTTATGAGTTGCACTGATGAGCCGTTTCTTATGGGTGGAGGAATATTATTCCAGCACCTTGATGCTGCATAACGGAAATTACCCCTGATTACAGCTGTTCTGCGACGGTCCATTGTAAGCTGTATTGCACACTGACGACTTTCAATTTTCCTTCTACTGGACGCCCATGAGATCTTCTCGTACAAGTAAGCCGGAGATTTGTGCTTTACAACTCCAAAGAGGCACAGCTGGTCGTTGGATTGAGTAGTTTTATTAGTGGATTGTATTATTCAATCAATCAAACAATAACTCTTTATTGTACACTAATAAAAACAAAGAACTTACAGAGTAAAACTATGTCTCATTATGCACAACGGGCGGTCTTATCGCTAAAAGCGGTCTCTTCCAGAACCCCAGGAATGAATTGAGATTGTAATGACGATGGTGGTTTAGAGGTCTTCAGGTAGAAATTAAATACTATTGTGTGTTTGAATTGCAGTTCAGGAATGCATATTTATTCGGTAAAAACACCGATTAATATTTTATATTACATCACACATTTAGCTGCTAAACAAAATATAACTTAATAATAATAGGCGCATTCGAGCGATTACACGTGTCGCGGTGAGGTGAGGCGAGGTATGCGCGGAGGGAAACACGGGGGCCCTGATTAGAAGGCGCGCTTGCCGATAATTTGCGAACGGCCGCCGTGGTGATCGGACGTCTATGGCTACAGTGGTATTAGGCTTGTCAGACCGCCGGGAAATCCGGGATTGCCCCGGAATTTTGCTTCTTGTCCCGTGTCCAGTAATTAGCGCTTATTTTCCCGGATTCTGAAAACTTACTATTTTTTAACAAAATGTACCAAAACAATTCCTGTTTCTAAACACTTACTGATTGTTTTTTAAGTTTGGAATTTATTGTTTTAACATTTTTTATGGTAGTATCTTATTATTATTGTTTTGTTTTCTTCAGTTTATTACTATTTAATTTGTAATTTAGTATTCATTGTCTACCAAAGTTTAAATTGGCAAATTTAAGCTAAGTGCTCAATTCTATGATAGTTTAACGTGTTGATTTACTACCGCAGTGCTTCATCTTAGAATTATAACTGTCGTTAATTACCTACTGAGTACAGAGTACATACCTATCTAATAAAATTATGTATTTGAAAATAAATGGCATTTTTCTTTTCAAATACAAATAGGAATCCTTTAAAAATAAAAAAAAATACTAAAATATATGATATTTTCTACTATGGCCGCGACCCGACATTGTTTTTCTAGAATTGTCCCGGATTTGATAAATTACTATCTGGCAACCCTAAGTGGTATACATAATACATAGTACAGTTTCTTACATTCTAGTAATAAATATACAAATGTTTTATACATATATATTTTTTTTTGCGTCAATTAGCAGACTGGCAGACGGCCCACGTGATGGAAAGCGCTACCATCGCCTATGGACATTTGCAACACGAAAGGTGCTACAAAACCGCTGCTGTTCTCTAAAGGGAGACTGAAACCTGGTCACTAATTTTGTTTTTTTTTTGAGGCGGGGGAAATGCATTTCGCACACTACCGGGTCCTTTACTAGGGATTAAACCAAAGCGACGAAAGGTGTTACCACGAATGGCGCGCCAGAGTCAAATCGCCGGTTTGTGTGAAGACTCGAAGACCTCAATACTCCACTAAAACCATTCCTGCCATGTGACCCGCGCTGTGGTAGGAAGAGCGTGAGACTTAGAACGCAGTTACGCCTACGCTGATCCTAGCGCATCAGTGCTTGAGAATGCCCCGGAACAGGCAATCTCACTTCGTCAACAGGGGCGAAGAATCCTCTGCTCCCTAGATGCTAGAGGGCCCCTTGAAACCTGGTCACTAATGCCGCAACACAAATCAAGGGTGTTATGGCGGCAAACTCTAGACCAGGTGTGGTAGCCATCCAATAGGGCAAATACCCCACCACCTGGCTTCATATATTAAATAGATATATACTGTTACATGCCGTCAAAGATAAGCGCACAGCTGCGCAGTACATGGTCCTCCCGGATTAGGAAGTCCTGTGTTTTGAAATAGCAATTAAGAAAAACATGCTATTGTCATTTTACTTGTTTTATAACCATCATTAGCGTCGAAGTAATCCTTATTGTTATTGTTTTCGACTTTATGGACGTTCGCAGGTGTGCAAATTACTATTTCTCAGAAACTCAGTGTGTGCGGCCAATTTCTTTGTACTGTGTAATTAGTATAAGACGATGCCCGAATGGAGGGGCGGACAGTCAAGCGACGACTACGAAACGAGTAAGACGTTTGTAGTACTCTCGATTAGCGATATAGACGACGGACTTTACGCGTGTCGAATTACAATGATTCGTGCAGTGTGAACTGGTTGCATCCAGTCTTATTTGTATTTGTTTTATACGTGTTTGTATAGTTCTAATAAATTCTATAGTAATTCCAACGGCATTTTTGATTCGAGTCATGTAGCTCGTAACAATATTGTCCGCTTTTATAATTGTAGTGGGTTTAGTTATTTTTAATTAATTAATCGTGTCGTGTGTAT
The DNA here is from genome assembly GCA_039645545.1 of Dendrolimus houi. NCBI lineage: Eukaryota > Metazoa > Arthropoda > Insecta > Lepidoptera > Lasiocampidae > Dendrolimus > Dendrolimus houi. The sequence goes on from CM077133.1 coordinate 725,884, forward strand.
TCGTGTTATTAATTGTTCAAATCCATTAACATAAATCGATTATGGTGAGTTCTCGTCTTCCAGATAGAATTTAGGGCTGACGATTTCCATTTTGTAATAGAAGATGTATAACGCTTTTTTAAGCCACATCTCAACTCATTAAATTACTTTGCCCCGAGAGTCCACGTCTCCCTTTGATCTTGTGAGAAATGAACAAGGTATTGAGGCCTTAACCCTAATTGACCTGTAGGAATGAAGTACTCACTTTTTTTAATAATTATCTCATTTCCATAGGCATTATTCAAATGGGCTTTCACTGTCAAAAGTAGGCACGACTAGCCCACTTTTTTAAATGCCACTTCAACACGCACATAATGAATCATTAAGATTATTTCAGCAATAAATATTATATTTCACATTAAAACACGTGTTGAAAAATCTTAAAGTAATATAAATTGTGAGTCATGGTTTTAGTAGATAATTTTTAATTACACTTGTCGAGTGAGTCATTTAAAAAAGATGATCTTTTGACTTCAAAAAGGAGAATGTGCTCAATTAGCCTGTATGTATCTTTTGTAAGATTATAACGCGATTTCTACGTCAATTTGGGGACCAATTTTCTAAAACTTTAGTGTATTACCCTTTTTTTGTCATATATTTTGCATCCGTGCAGACACGGAGAAAGAATACAATTTTCCGCGTTGGGGCGGCCTGTCGTAAGAGGCATTTGCCCGACTGGGTGGCTACTACCCCTGGTCTAAAGTACGTTGGTGACCAGGTTCCACTCTCCCTTAAGAAAATAGCAGCGCATTTGTAGCATTGATGTTACAAATGTCCATAGGCGATGGTATGATATGGCGATCCTGCACGGATAAATCCTCCTGAAGATCCTGAACGAGAACTGCATGTCAAGGAGATGTATGGATATAATAGTTATGCTGTAGTGAATTTGTAGTCATCTTGAAGGCAAGGCAAAACTTGCCTCCAAGAAGCTGGCAGTGCTAAACCGGTCCAAGTAATACTTTACACCACTGCAACGCCTGGTGCTTTATAAATCCTAGGCGAAGACGCATATGGAGTACAGCTCACACCTTTGGGCTGGAGCACCTGCCTACAATTTAATCCCCTGTACTGTATTCAAAGTCGAGCCGATCGCGTTTTTGATGATTCTATAATCACAGACGGTCTAGATACGCTTGGCCTTAGGTTAGACTTCGCCTCTCTGAACGGATCTGTAGAACATGTCTCTTACGTACCGTAGGGATTTGGAATGAGTTCCCAGCCAAGGTTTTCCATGTCATAGAATTTCTTCGAGGCCGGCAGCGCGTTGGTGACATCTCTGGTGATGCAAACGTCCATAGGCGACGGTAACCGCTTTCCATCAGGTAGGTCGTCAACTTGACTGCTGTACTAAAACATAGAAAGACCGCGTCAGGAACTAGCGTATCCGCGGCAGCCTGGATATCCGTGACATAGCAGAGAAACTGGAATTGTCGCCTACGCTGGAACGGCCACGTTTTATGGAGACTAGTTTATGGTTAGATATGTGGGGAAGAAACACATAGCTGTTCCACTTCATCCAAGTCCCGGTAGAAGGGGTAGACCCAAGAAATGCGGGCTTGACGTCATAAAAGATGACATACGTACCAGTGGTCTCAAAAGCCAACCGCAGGCTTCGAATCAAAAGCTTCGAACGCAACTGGGATTTAAAGTCACCATCCTCAGGTTTAGAAATGAGAAAATACAAACTGCGCTGCAAAATACTTTTACCGGTTTAAGATTTTTACATACATTTCCGCATTTTCCGTCGCTGATGTGGCGTGTATTTGAATGTGCTATATCCAGAAGAGAAGTTTGAAACATTGAATCAGGTAGACGCGTAAAGTGTTGACGAAGGGAATAAGGTACCCTTGTTAAGTAAGTGATTCTGTCAGCACCTTTCGTTATTTGATGTACTTACATAAAAAATCTCGCTTAATACCTTTTGCCGTGAATAAGAATATATATGGAATTATGTGGTAGATATAGGTGTCAAAAGAAATGTATACGAGCACTTACAAGCGCACACTATCTAGAGCAGTGGTTCTTAACCTTTAAGTCATGAGAGACTATATTACCAAATTCCTGTCTTCCCAGGGACCACCCAGTCAGTTATGTATATGTATAGATTCTATGTATTTGTCTCTATCTAATAAAGCACGTATAATTTTAGAACTAGCATGCATATATTTAATATTTTAAAAATCTATAAATCTAAGTTACGGATTTTAAATTTAATGATAATTTTGTGATTGCATTCTCTTTGCGCGGTTTGCGTTGTGATGACTCTACACAACACGTCACGTCACTTGTTTATTACGATGGCTTCGCGGACCACTTGGAATACCTCCAGGGACCACCAGTGGTCCGCGGACCACCGGTTAAGAACCACTGATCTAGAGCCATGCAGGCCACTTTTTCAAAAGCTTCAGCTGCTAACTGTGCCTTGTATGTATATCAAACAAGTTGTAATATTTGTAAAAGAAAATCTCGAATTGCTCTCTAGACATCACGAACTGAGGACACAGCAACTTAGGGTGAAAACAGACAATAGATTATTGTTCCCCAGCTGCAAATTGTCACTACAAAGAAGTTCAAATTACACGTCGATAAAGATTTTTAAGAAACTTCCCGAAGACTGCAAATATATGTCCACACATAGATTCCAAACAACGACTACACAAATGGCTGTTGGATAAATATTTTTACTCCGTAAACAAATTGTTTGGGTAATTTTTGACAATATTTCATATAGTTGACATAAATGTATTTTTTGTTATTTTTGTAATAATTATTGTGTATTTTTTTTAATAATCTTAAAAAAATTTACACCCCTCACAGGCAAAACATGTGAGTCTTGTATCCTTATGTCACCTCAAATTTATGTACACTCACGGAATTAAAATATTCGTCACTTTAAAGTCGACTTTTGCTTGCACGAGTACAAGAAACAGTACTGTCAACATTTTAATAAATGTTACGTTTTTAAAATAGTAACTATGTCCGCGACTTCGTCTGGGAAATCACTAAACTATCTTCTTGGACAAGATAGAAAATCAAACAACTTTGATCTGAATAATTTTAAACTTTATTGTCAAACAGTTGTACATGCTGTTCTGTGGAACAGTCTGTTCTGTGACTTAGTTTAGAAAGACAACAGGTGCTCGCGGAATAAACAATTTAAAAACTGGCGAATTTTTTATTCCGCCACTATACGATGTGTTAAGCAAATAAATGAATTTGAATTTAAATTATTATTAAAATACTAAGGAATAATAAATAATTGCCCAATAAAATAACGCTACTCTTCCGACACTGATGACACTATCAATCCCTCCTTATTTTTGTAAAAATCCCAATTAAAACTTTCAATCGACCGCTTATGTTTAAATATTAAATAAAAATAATATTAGATAAAATGAAGATTAAACATTACTGGCTTTTTGCATCTTATAAAAATTACCTCTTATTGATTATTTATTGATATTGATTGTCCAGATCTTCTAAGCAAGATACACTTTAATATTCCAGCAAAGTTTAAGTAACCTATTAATGTACCAAGTTTTACCAATAACCGACAAGATTCATTTTTAGTGCGAGCAAGGAATTATTTAAATAATGCAAGTAAATACGAAGACATTGACCGATTTGTGTTGAGTATTTTAGGAGCCAAGCGGTGTTTAAGTTGAGCCTTAAAGTTTGCAACAGTCACTAAGTATTTCGGTGCCTTTTTTACGTATGCATGTCAGTTATGTAGCTTAATTCGTGAAAACCTATCATTGGCTTTCTTTTGTTAATTGTAGTTATATATTCAAATGTATTCAACTGCAGGTTTTCCAGGAATAAATCATATTTTTTCAAACTTAAATCAGTCATTAATTCCAAGTCTTAATTAGCTCCTATTCAATTTTGAAAACATGAATTTCATTAAATAATAATAACAGCCTATAAACGTCCCACTGCTGAGCTCGGGCCTTCCACTATACGTAAATGGACAGTATACCCGTAATACTTGTTCAAGGCAGCTTGACAGGAGTAACACATCGGGTATCTCGATGTGCAGGTTTCATCGCGATGTTGTAAGCACACCGTTGTTAGCACGTGGTAATTGTAACAATATGCACTTTATAGGTAGTGCCAGGGGCGTAGTAATAGAAAATGGTGCCTAACGTACCACACATCATAGTTGCGCCACTTTAATAAATTATTTTAATATAAAAAAAAAACAGATACACTAAATAAAACAGTTCTAAATCTTACTTACAAAACATAACTGAAATCGTTTTTTTTTTCATTGCTACGATGAACGAAACAGACACTAAAAAAACGAATTTTTCATATTAGTACCAAATACGAATGCTATTGTAACAAAAAAAAAAAACAGCATAATGAAAAATCTTCCCAAACTTTTAAAGTCTAAGAAATAATGATTTATTACAGCTCTCATTTTGCTTTATGTCACTTAACTTTCGTTTTTAGTCTAGACTTACGCCAAAACTGGTCAGACTAGCCAGCCAGGCGCCCAATTAGCCTTTGAAACGGGTCACGTTATTAATCTTACTAGGTTTCAACAGCATAACTTTCGTCTCGCATGTTATTTTTGTGACTTACATAAAAAACTACATTTAAACAGTTTCAAACGCGGTAATTTATATGTTGATATAGAAATAAAAAAGGTTCAAATTTCAATAGAGTTCCATAGAAACGCAAAAAAATTATTGCAATATTGACAATGACAGACGCTGAGATTAACAATAAGAAACAAAGAGGATATAATCAATACGCTTAACATAAATACTCAAACCTATAAAAAGGTTTACATGTCTAAAAAATCTTCTTAGACAAGATAGAAAATCAAACAACTTTAATCTAAGTAATTTTAAACTTTATTGTCAGTTTAACTAAAACATAATTTTCTGTGGAACAGTCTGTTCTGTTACTTAGTTTAAAAAAGTAACTGTGTTCGTGGAACGTTAAATGAATTAATTAGAAAACCGGCGAACATTTTCATACCACGACTGTACATTCATAAACGATAAAACATAAACACACTAATGAGCACTCATACACACAGTCTGTCACTGCAATTGTTCTAGGAAGTAGTTTTTTTAGTTTGATTTTAATATCTTCAGGGCTTAAAGATTCCTGTAGTGTAATGGGCAAAAAGTTGATTAGTTTGGGTATTATGTAGGTAGTTTGTAGTATTTTTCCATATTGGTTATTGTGAGGTGAGATGATTATGGTCTGTTTTTTAATTGTTTTTCTTGGTTTCCAAAGTAGTTCTTAAACAGCGATAACACATTCCGAACTGGTGTACATAGTAAGAAGTAGACTTTTTTTCATGACATTCACAATATGTTTTGCAGTGGAAATTAGTTTCAATAAAACATTTGATTTTTAACTTAAGAAACGTGCTTAGCAACAGTGTTTTATAATTTACGTAGAACTCGATACGTATGCGCATAATGAATGCATTCAATTTACAAAACACGCTCTTCGCAGAACGACTGGTGTTTTGCAACAAATCTTCGGACAATTGTAAACTGCTTTGGTCGGAAATCGTACGGGTTTAATGCAGTCGCAAATACTGACATAAATCTTTGTATATTAGCTGGCTAAGATTGGATTTAGATGTCCTTGCTTGGCTGTCGCGAATGCGACTATAGCTTCAGGCATCAAATGTCAATGTAAAGTGACACAAGAAGAACGTTACAACATGTAATCTTACAATAAATAATTTAGTTATTCTCAACTAATTAGCACCTATGAATTCTTACTGCGAACTTTGGACGCTCAAACATGACTTACACACCATTTAGGCGCTTCACACATTACGATACTCACAAGAGACGAAACTTCAGTCGCGTGCCACAATAGAATACACGTTCGCTACTCGACCTACGTGCATTATGCTACTAAAAACAAAGAAAATTCATCATTTGCATTTGCAGCACACACCGCTAGGACTTTTTATGTCGAAGTCAGTGAAGAAGTAAGCTCTTGCAGTGTATATTTGTTACAGAAATAAAAGACGAAATAGAAACAAAAGAAAATATTATACTCATCCCTAGATTAGCAGAAACATAAATTGTAGAGGTTTTGTTGTTACAAGGGTACTACAATAAGATGATAGATTTTTTTTATCATTTTACCGAATGTCTAAGAAATCCTACAAGCACCTTGTTGCTGTTCCGCCGCCATTTTGTCGAAATTCAGGAGACGCGACGCGCAGGCGACCGACATGGCGCCGCGGTGCGTATCGCGTGACTAGTAGCAGACGCTAAGCTAAGCTAAGGAACCACTATGTGAGATACTCCTCGACGACTCATCATCGAGCCTCGCGTAGAATACTAGTCGTCTGTAAGTATCGTAATGTAAGAAACGCCTTAAATGTAACCTATTGCACTAACGACAGCAAGCAGAAAAGCGCTGCCCGCACAAGTATCATAAATTAAATTCTCATTCAATGCGAATCTTTGTTTGTTTTAATTCAATTGTGAGATATAAATTGAGTTATACACTTATATCTATATAAACTTGTTACGTTGCAATTGCACCGTTATAAAAATATATATAGAAACAACCAGTGACAGCACTAATGTCTGGTAAGTCATGTGACAGTCAAGAGTTAAAAAAAAGTTGAGACCGCACTTACTCATCGGCTGTGGTGCGAAATACAAATATCAAAACTATCAGTTGATCATAATTTCTTTTTAAAATATTGATTAAGGCTTACTTTGCTGTAAGAAAACCCTGCCAACGTAGACATCTACCGTCTAGCTAATACACGAGCTGTTTAACTACTAGAGCTCCCCAAGACCTCGGTAGGCCAGTGTACCTCATTTTACCACATCTACCAGTTGTTATGGAAATAGATTGAATACATTTATATGCTTCATATCTTGTATAATTCATCAACCCACCTAAACCTATTCTGTGGCCAAGGAGGAGGAGCTAACTTTTCTCCCAACGCCACAAACTGACTAAATTTACTTACTACAAATCTGTAGTAATCTATGAATCTCAACAATAAAATAACAATTGTTCCTCACAAAAATATTTTTGATTCCAAAAAGGTTTCATATGTGAAAACTTTTTAAGAATTGAATTTTATATAACCTTTATCTAAAGGGGCCCATTCATGATCCTGTATTGCAATCCGCCGTATAATGCAGGACTGTCAATGTTGTTGCAGCCTGTGTTGCGTCCTGCAACACCGAAAACGCCTCTTGAGTTTTGCAAGCTTCGCTCAATGCACGACTGCACTACAGGGTCGTGTATGGGCCCCTTCAGACCATAAATCATTGATTGATATTAGTCGTAATTGCGGTCAAATGCAAACCTACTATAACAGTAATAATTGTAGTACTGTTATTTGAAGCTGAATTTTGACTGTGGCTAATGGAGCAAATAAGTTCAGAAGTGAAGCTAGAGAAGTAGTGATGAGTAGAACACGTGTGAGGCAGTACATTTGTCCGGTACAAAATAGATTTGTACTGATACAGCTCAAAATTTAAACTACTACTCACGCGTCAAATGTAAGAGGAAGGACGGAACGAGGACAAGAGTTTAATAACGCCTCCACGGATATTCACCTGACAAAGAGGGACAACATGACATGTACGATTGCTAGTAAAATGAGGTGACCGAGGCCGAGCACATCCGATTATTAACGAACATTTCCGAACTAGTTTTGAATGGGACAAATGAGGGAATACTGCCGCGGTACAAACCATACAAATCTCCTCGCCTCATTTGAAGTGGTACATTGTACTGGTTCAGTACAAAATGTCATGTTACTCTTACACACTCATTTTAAAATCATGTCCTACCCAACTCTATAGAGGAGGGCTACATCCAAGAGTATAGTGTATTTCGCCAACGAGTCAAGTGACGACATATCGCACCATAATGTATAAATAATAATTATATTTCATTAGATAACCTACGAAACCCGTGACTCATTTCAAAGCGGACTTTATGAACATAACATTATTTTGCGAAATGAAAGGTAATGAATATCAAGGAAATAATTTCGTAAAATCGCACGATGATTCACCCACAGACAAAAGAGCAGACGTTTATTTAATAAGTTTCATATTTAATTCAGCACAAAATTTAATACTTGAGATGATTTAGATTCATATTTTAACTGCATTTCTTTTGTTCATTCAGAATTAATGTATATATTATATTTAAAATTATATTATAAGTAAGTTATTTTCTTTTAAAATAATTTTCTATTATACCAAAAAACTTATTGTTAAAATCATTGGCATTTACGCCGTTTATATATTATATATATAACAAATTAAATTAATATTAAAGGTGAAAGCCACAATTAATAAATTCGATATTTGCAATTGGGGTAGTATAATAAATAAACCTTCGCCTCATCATTTAATTAGAATAACATCACTTGAGTGCATGACGTGTAATTGTCCATCTCTTTCTTTCTTACGTAATTCCCTACATTCGAGCCAAATATACCTTGCTCACTAGGTGAGAAGAAAACGACGGTAAGAAAGGAGGTAGTCCAAGTGTGTTCTCTGAAATAATTATTACAAAATACTTTAAGTAAAATTGATAGTGCTACAAATACTCTAAATATTTATCAGACTTCATAATAGTGGCCATAGGTTATAATAACATAGAAGAACTGTGCCGTATAACCATTTGAAGTTTTGTGTCCTTCCAATTTCTATATACTGTGCTCAAAAATGTTGTCTAATATAATTGAACCAAAGCGTAAACAATTGAGTTTACGTGAATGATAAATCTTATCAAGAAAATTATACGATTAATGTCTTCAAAGAAGATTTTAAAGTTTAATTTTTACCAAAACGTAAGAATCAAAAGAACTGGCTAAGTGCGTGCCAGTCTATGCACAATGAAGGGTTCTGTGAAGATGAAAAACACTTGTTGTTGTTATCGTTGAGTTCTGTAGAGTTAAAAAAGGAAACCATTAAATGATTACAAACCCCCCATTATATTTCAAGAAAAAAGAACCCATGGCCAGGTGGTAAGGCATTCACACGGCTGGATGGCCACCACCTCTGGTCTAGAGTATGCTGCCATAACAACCTTAATTTGTATGTCGGCATTAATTGCCATATTTCAGTCCTGCCGTCACATCGGGTAGCAAAATGCATATGTTCGTAGACGACAGTAACCACTTTCCATCGGATAGGCCGTCAGCTATCTTTTTTTATTGCATGAGTTCAGCAGACAGGCAGACGGCTCATTTGATGGAGAGCGATTACCATCGCTTAGTGACATTTACAACATCAAAGGTGCTACAAATGCGTAGCTGCTCTCTTAAGGGAGACTGGAACCTGGCGACTTAAGCCGCGGTCACACACAGCGAATACTCGCTGCGAATAGGCTCACTCGCCGCGAGTTGAATTCGCCGCGATTTGAATTGAGCATGTTCAATTTTACTCTTCGTAAAATTCGCTGTGTGTGACAGGGTTCTCCTACAAATAGCCATTCCGCGCGCCGCTCTAGATTAGACACGTCTGTGCTACAGGTCGTTTCGTCGCTGCATAGATATGAGTATATAATGATGAGACAACCAAAGATTCTCTAAAGTGGGGAAATAACGATATAATTCGTTTCTTGAGTGTGTCAAGAAAATACGAACAGCTGTGGGACACAAATAACAACAATTTTTTAAAGAAAAATGCAAAGGAAGAACGAAATTCTCGTGTAGAACTCGCTGTGTGTGACAGGCAGGCAGCGAATTGTCGCTGTGTCTGACCGCAGCTTTAGCCGGAACACAACTCAAGGTTGTTATGGCGGCATACTCTAGACCAAGGGTGGTAGCCATCCAGTCGGGCAAACACCCTATGACTTACGACAGGCCGCCCGGCCGCAGGAAATTGTATTCTTTCTCCGTTCACATTACAGACGTATCCTCTTGACATTAGACACGTGGTCCAACAAAGATGTGACGTCATCACCACGTACGGACAGATAAAGAAATGCCCATATATTATTGCGAATAGCTAATCTTACTTGGCAACCAGGAACTAGATATAAAATATCTTTTAAGGAAGTTTTTTACATTTTTATCATTTGATTTCGCAATCTTAATATAATTATGAAAAACAAACAACTATTTGTTTTGATAAAATGCTTATTTAATTATATTTTTTTGTACTCATCAAATTCAGTCAAAATAAATTCCTAAACTTAAGTATATAATTCGAATCTTTGCCGCCATTTTATCGTAAGCGACATTTGGACCTAAGTATATTTTTCGTTGCAAAAGATATTTTAAACTGTTATTTTGTTTTAAGACTTTCAGTTTTAATTAGAGTCAATCTTACTGAATCAAAAACTAAAAGTTTTCAAACAAAATAATAGTTTTAATATCTATAATATTGTTACAACCTAGGCCCCGACAAAGACAAATTCCACGAAAAATCTGTAAAAGCCGCACACCTGGCTAATGATTCTCATCCGTGCAGGAACGGTGAAAGAATACAATTTCCTGCGTTGGGGCGGCCTGTCGTAAGAGGCGACTAAACAACCCACAGCCAGGTGGTAGGGTATTTGCTCGACTGGATGGCGACCACCTCTGGTCTAGAGTATGCCGCCATAACAACCTTGTGTTGTGTTCCGGCATCAGTGACCAGGTTCCAGTCTACTTTAAGAGAGCAGCAGCGCATTTGTAGCGTCTTTGGTCTTGCAAATGTCCATAGGCGACGGTAACCACTTTCCATCAAGTGGGCCGTCTGCCTATCTGCTGAACTACTGCAATAAAAAAAAATGATGCAGCTTGCAAGCGGCCGTAAACGAGTACAATAGAACAATAGGCTGTTCTCCACAATAACTAGAAACGTATGCCAATAATTAGGTGAACAAAAGAAGACGATAATAAAAGGATCAATTAGTTCTAATGCCGATAGATAATAAATGTGCTTAGGAGTGGAATTTGTTTCTATTTGAGCCTGAGTTGTAACAATATTTATGAATTATATATAGTTTTAAATACCTTTTGCACCAAAAAATATGCTTAGGTCCAAATGCTAAGGTCATGTGGAGGGCATGCCTGATATATCCTGACTGTGTTACTTATGTTGTGTAAATGCTGTATTTTTTTTATTTAAGTTGTTCTATATCGCTCTTTTTAAATTTTATGTATAATAGGTACCAATCTCAATTTATGTAAGTAATATGCATTTAATCTTTTAATATTTAATTAAAGTTATTATGGTTTTTTTTTCATTTCTTTTTTTAAATTCTTGTTTGTTCGCTTCATATCTTTACCTTGTTTGCCAGTGTTCGTGTATGTCACTAATGGCCCTAGCGGAAGATCAGCGCTGGTTATATTAACCAGTAGTTAAGCTGAGCTAAGGCCAATTTAGGACTACATTTACTTACTGTTTTTATTTTATTTTAATAGTTTAAGTGAGTTTTACTGTATTTCTAACTAAATCTTTTTCTTTCTTTCTTTCTTTCAAATGTCGCTTAGGATAAAATTACGGTAAAGACTCAATATGTTATCCGCAAAAGTCTAAAAACAGTACACTGATTAACTTCAATATCATAACGTCTCATTTTAATAATATTTTTTCATCTCAAAGTTGTTTGGGGCTAAGAAGACGAGATTAATAAATACGAGAGGTTCTCGTTGGTACAAAATATATTTCCAAGTGTAACGTCATTGGTGGCACAAAGAACTCAAAAAGACAGCCACGCATTTCAAAATATTAGTTTCAAATTTAATACATACAAAAAGTTTGTATGTTCATCAAAAGTCCCCACGGCAACGAAATGTTCCAAGCGTTTTGCGTGGTTTACATAAAAACTGCCACAGCGAGGTAAATGTTACATAAATTTAGGTACAATTTTCCTGTTACTTCTAGGAAATGTGCTGAAAAAAACGTAGTGTAAGAAAAAGAATTTCCTCCACTTTATATATATCTCGATGACGTGTGATATGTGTGACATATAGAAGACGTGCGCACACGCATGTGCCGATATCAGCCAAAGAGCTGCCAACACGTGTGCCGCGAGCGCAGCGGACAGGCGTCCACGCGTCTGCCGGCTGAGTAATTCTACTTACACACAAATATAATATATTTCACCACCTATACTTACGATTACTGCAACCGCTACGATACTTTGTATGGCCTGTTCTGGTATCTTACTAATCGTTCATTCGTCTTAGTCGTCTAGTGTTTAAAGTTTGACGTTAGAACCATACAAGGAATTTATGGAGATATGTTGCAGTATACAATTTTAGTACCTCTCGTCATTATTATAACAATAATAATACTCTTCTTTCCTCTTTGCAGCTGGTTCGTGCTTTTACGTAATGTTTTGAGTCTCCACTACGAAGCGAAAAGGTGATTTTGTATGAGAAATGAAACGACGCTATTGAATGTTAAAACGGAAGAGGATTATATTTTACTTTTTTTTAAATGTTTGACATGACATTTAATAATAGTAAAGGCACAGATACACTTTTGGGTAATTTAAGGTGGCGCCAGATATTCCCGTTGGTAACACTCTTATTATGTCTTTGTCTTACTGAGTATGCACTGTTTGTTACAACGCCATTAATTCTTCGAAAAGTAATACTGTAACATACTTCTGTATAAAACATATACAAAAAAGAGCTTGAGACATAAATAGAATAAGAAACTTAAAGAATAACAATATTTAGCTAGACGTGTTGCTGGGGAGTTTCTTGCCGCTTCTTCTCTTTAACAGCAATAACACGTCGCGAAGCGGCGTACACAGAATATGAAGTTAACTTAAATTTTAACCTATATGTATGACCTTCAAAAAGTATGTTATCCAGTGGAACTTATTTTACATAAAAAGTTTTAAATTTGAATATACAATTAATGTCAAATTTCTACCAATAACATGGTAAAAGAATGGATACTTAGGCCTAGCAAGCAAGCAGATATGCTATCCGTTCCCTTATGATTGCTAGCCCCGAACCCAACAGTGGGCTAAAATTGTTACGAATAATATTAGCACAAAAGTTAAATGTGGTCCAAAAGAAACAAGCCGTGGTAGCTTAGTGACTCAAACTCACCTTTATAATGACGTGGGTTCAAATCTTGGCCGGGAAATAATACAAAGAGTTTCCTGACCTTATGTCTCTTCTTCCTTACCTCTCTCTCTTCTTTCCTTGCTACTTTTACACTTCTTTTCAGGGGAACGGGGGGGGGGATTCATCCGTTCTCAATTCATCATCGTTGGCCATCGGCTTCATCCGGCTGGTCGGATTCATTGGCCAAGTAACAAATCCAACCCATCACTACATATGCGTGATACCGTCACTACATGAAGAGAAAGTGGGGAGGTTTTTTTATAAATTCTCCTTCTCTTGACGCACACGCTTATCAGGGTATTTTTGTTCTTTTTGTATTTTTATTTTTTGTGTTCTTTTCTTTTTATTGTATTACAATTTTGGGTCTAAACATTCTACTACTTATTTACTATTTTATATAATACTACTTTTTATACTAGTACATTTCTTGTACTTTACTTCTATTGTATTTCTTTATTTCCTTATGTATCTATTTATTCTAGTAAACTTATTCACTGTCTTATATTGCTATTTATTTGTCTCTCACTTATCTTATCCTAATATATAAAGCTGAAGAGCTTGTTCGTTTGATTGAACGCGCTAATCTCAGGAACTACTGGTCTGATTTGAAAAATTCTTTCAGTGTTAGATAGCCCATTTATCGAGGAAGTCTATAGGCTATATATAATATCATCACGCTAAAACCAATAAGAGCGGAGCACCAATGAAGAATGTTTCGAAATCGGGGGGTCTTGAAAACAAATTCCACGCGGACGACGTCGCGGGCACAGGTAGTCCATCATATTTTGGCACATTGGTATTTGCGGTAACATCTCTACTTCATTTTTGTACATACGTTTACCTATTGACACTATTCTTATTTAATTTTTATCTATTACTAGCTGACTCGTGCCCACTTCGCTGGGCATCAGAAAAAAATTTAATTACCTACTAATCGAATTCAAAATATTTCCCCTCCCGTACTGCCTGGACCCCAGTGACGCCTACATCTATTCTATTCTATCTTTGTTGTTGCAACGCCTACATCGCATAAGCCTATCTAGCCGATTAGGGTGCGCGGCGACCACGCAACTTTTTTCTAATACTTACATTTTTAAATTCGTGATATCTTTTAAATGGAATGTCCGAATTGCAAAATTCAAAAATTTATATAAAGGTATTGAAGCAGTCTTGAATATGAAGTAATTTATTTTGATAAGGATGAATACGAAGATACAAATATAGAGCCTTTTCTAACGGCGGCATTTTAATTAATTTTTTTATAATAAAAGAACACTTATTGTGGCATAACTATAATAGTTAGACATATGCTGTTGCGACATTTTTTCTAAATAATGATGTGTTCTGCAAAGTCGTAGTATATTATTTTGTTCTATCATCAATAGTTACCCAGCGCACGCGATTTTAGGTAATTTTTTACACCTGGGGTTACACTATTGTAGGTTTAGTAAGGATCCCTAATTTTTTGAAAATATAATATATTCTACGTCAATCGGGGATAGTGTGGCTTGCCAGTAGCTTAAGAATTTTTTTAAATCGGTTCAGTAGTTTCGGAAATTACCCCCCTACAACGTCACAAACTCACAAACTTTACCTCTTTATAATATTAGTATAGATAGATATACTATAAGTAAGGAGGTTCAAGACCAACAGTGATATATGAGCCAACAAATCACGGATATATGTCCTATCTTTTAACCGTTTAAAACCAAGTGCAATTAGCAAACATATCATTAAATGTAAATTAGTTGATGAGTCAATAAGACTACGTGACTGCATTTGTTTTCTAGAACATTCATTGTATATTATAACAACTGGATCAATTAATTATATTGCTTAAGATAGTTAAACGAATTATTGATATGTTTTCCTTGTATTTAATATGATAGAATATGGATTTAGATTAAAGATAGGAAAAATGTACTTGTGTTCTCTTTATTTAGTGTTATTGATTGTGGCCAAATAACAAATCGCATCGCAAATAACGCATTAAGCCCATCGCTCCAAATGCATGATACCGTCACTACATTAAGATTATCCCAGATGGAGCAGTAACATTAAGGAACTAGACGGCGTTGGCTATCTCGCTCACACATTGCCACACGATGAAGATAGAAATTATAGTTGAGCCATTTTAAGAAGCCTCGTTTGAAGTTTCATATAAATATGGACAAAGTAACATTGTAACAGTGTAAAAATAATTTATATAAAATGAAAACACCATAATTAGCTTGTTTTTTTAGAAATGTAACACATGACAATGTTATGTTTGTCAACACTTTTTTTTCTTAAATATTAGTGACGTGACCTGGAGAATGATGTATAATTGAAAAGTTTAAGGCTTGTAGAAACGCCAAAGTCCTTGAGGATTTTTAGGTACTTCTTTTTCGAGCGGGGGACTTCCATAGACGCGGTCGTTTTTCACATGCATTATTACTTTATTTTGGATAAACTAAAGGAGTATTTAAAAATATAATATAACAAGATTATTTATCTCTCTTTTATAAACTTGTAGGTATGTTTTTTATTATGTTTTGATACAAATTGAAGGAGTAAAATGGTTTCATGTCAATAATTTGGAGGTGATTTGGTGATTTTTTTATCTTAACTTAAAATAATTATAGGTAAATTACAAAACAACCAAGTTACGTCTCATATCATAAAGATTTGTGGTCATTTTTTCGGTAAATTACTGATCAGTGAATACCAACGGCAAGATGTTTCATTTGCACTCCACTTTCGATCTTTTGCGGCAACAGCAGCCTTAAACATAAATCGTAATTAAGTTATGCATATTTTCTACATTTTAAAGATCAAGAACAAAACATGAAATATATATTTTAGTTTGAGTATTTGTGTATCTATTGCCTTTTTCCTGCACCACCTATATCGCCTGATTCAATTTTTTTTTTCATTTAGATTGCCTGGAAGAGATAGCTTTGAGCAATAAGGCCGCCTGTTGTATTGCCTAGAAAAAAATTGTAAATATGGTCCGTTTTTGTAATTATATATTTTGGTGTGCAATAAAGTGTTATCTCTCTCTCTCTATATATATATTTTCAAATAATGTTTTTTTTTTATTTTTATCGATTTGGCTTTGTGTGAGTTCCTACATCGATTCCAATTTTAATTGTATCATCACCGATAGTTGACGCAACTACTATAAGAGTTAGATAGATGCCAAATGTGGCTTTATAGAACAGCCGAATTATAATTGAAATTACTTAGGTACGACAAATCTGTTTAGTGTGAATCTCAGCAACATTATTACGAATGGTTTCATTTCTATTTTAAATTATTACCACTATTTTTTACCAGATGTAGTTAAAAATGTTATAGTTAACTGTGTTACTAGTTAACTAATAACAATTGTGTATGTGTGCAGTTTCACACGCTGTAGAAGTGAAACTTCAGTGAATGTACTCACAGATAGTTCTTTTTTAACTTTTATTGATATAAATAGAATTCAAAATAAACTTCTCAAGTATCACTTTTAATTTTTCGCTGTTTTAGTCGAAAAAATATTATTATCAGTCTTATTTCGGTCCAAATTGGACCTATGTTTAATCATCGGTCTTATTGGCTCTCTAATCTGTGCTGCACAGTGTAAAACTTGTATCTCATTCTCTTACAGGCTTAGTCCTATAGATTTGTGTTTATCCCTTTTTAGTGTCACTTTCTCGTTTCATCGAGTTTCATATCACAAGTATTCTAAAGAAGTTCCACATGAAAGAAAATTCATTTGAACCGATAAACATTTAAATTTTTATAAAACTTTTGTGCGTAAATTTGTGATGTATGCACATGGTTTGTGTCTTTGTGGTTAATTGTTATGAATCCACTTGAAACTATTATACCTTTGCCCGTATTAATTCCAAAGCGATCCCAAAAACGTGCAGGAACAGAGAAAGAATACAATTTCCTGTGGCCGGTAGGGGCGTCAAAATAACCCACAGCCAGGTGATAGGGTATTTGTCCATCTGGGTGGCTACCATCCCTGGTCTAGAGTATGCCGTTATAACAACCTTGAGTTGTGTTCCGGTATTATTGGCTAGGTTCTGGTCTTCCTTTAGAGAGCTGCAGCACATTGGTAGTGCCTTTGGTGTTACAGATGTCCACAGGCGATGGTAACTTCTTTCCATCAGTTGGGCCGTCTGCCGTTCTGCTGAACTCATGCAATAAAAAAAATAACTTGAAGTTTTACCGGCCGATTTTTAATGTACTTGTCCAACTTGAAAACCTGCCCATAAAACTTCAAGTTAAAATTTTGTTGCCATTCGTTTTTCCACAGGTTTACTGCAAATTATGATTCGGTTAGGTTAGGTACATTTTAATGATTGCATTTTTTATTTAAACATTATTTATTTTATCAAACAAAAAAACTGAATTCGATCCGGAACCAAAAAACGCATCCATAGTCTACTCTAAGTTATGCCGCCTCTACCCACGTCTAGTCTAAATTTATGCCGCTCTTCCACGGGGACGTAACGCTTTTTTGTGACAGAAAAGTTCCAAGTGGAACTTCTATATAAAAGTTTGACGTCAAAAACAATTATTACGGAAAGGTTGACGTTCGTCTGAGGTAAAATGAACTAATATATACAAATTAATGTAAAAAATCTAGTGCGAGACCCTAAGGCAGGAATTTAGTTACTAACTGATGCGAACTACGTGCTTAATTAAGTTTAAAACCAGTAACACAATGGTCGTTACTTAAAGTTAACACATCATTATCCCACTCTGAGTGTGTTGTAATATTATTGTAGATTTCATCGGATTTCCTACAACATTCACATGACCGTAGATAACCTTCTCAGTTGTTCAATAACTTCTTTAATAATGAAGACAATAATTTAAAATTCAAAACATCTTATCACACCTGATCTAGAAGATAATATTTATAAACACTACTATAATTATTAAACATATTTGAAAACAATAGGTATATTTGTTAACAAAAATTATCATATAAAAATATATTTTATGCCACACCTGCTAAGAAAGTGTCTTAATTCCCATTTATTACAATATATAGAATAGAAACGTAGAACGCCTCCCAAAACAAGACAAGTCAGAGTTGTAACCAGTCCCTTATTCAAGATCCCGGTCAGCTCAGAAACCGCTGGCCGGTACAGTACGTAGGTAGGGTACTTGACAGTTAAGTGGAATGGGACACTTATAATACAGTAGAAGCTCTTTAAGTCGAACATGAAGTGAGACGCCAAGAAATTCGAGTTATAGAGTTTTCGACTTATGGAGGATTTTGACTTAAGCGAATTTTGTAAAGGAACATTCGACTTGTAGAGGTTAAGATTTATTCAAATAATCGAGCTGTAAATCAAATATTGCTATGTTCGAGATACGACAATTTATTTTTTCGAGTTATAAAGGGAAAATAGTTACTGAATTTGCTTATAGGGAGTCAGATTTCGAGCAACGGAGGTTTTGGGGCTTAAAGGGAAGGGAACGAATTTTTTTCCGAGTTTGGGAGGTTTTCGACTTATAGAGGTTCGACTTAAAGAGGTTCTACTGCATTATTAAGCGATGAAGCCATCTAGATCTCGTGACAAGAATAGCAAGCTATGACTTTATGACTTAAGTGAGTCCGATATCGAGAGATTCATAACAACTTTTGTCGTACAGATAAAAGTGCAGTTTTACACAGGGGACAAAGTTGTGAATAAAACAAAACTAGTTGATTGTATAAGGGTGAAATTTAGATTACCCTTCTATTTAGGTACAGTTGCATACTGGTAAGACTTTCTAAATTGTAACATGCAAAGATTTTGGTAAACAACAAAAAATATGCATTTTTGCGTATACGCCCATTTGTTATAAAGCCCTCGATATGGTATTAATTATTAAACTGATAATAATAATTTACAAATAAGATAGTAGTATGGTATTTTGGCAGCCGCTCCTTTATATTTTTATTTTATGCAGAGTTCAGCAGACAGGCAGACGGCCCACCTGATGGGAAGCGATTACGCCTATAGACATTTGTAACTGTGTTAAGGGGGACTGAAACCTGGCCACTTATGCCGTGGAACACAACTCAAGGTTGTTATAACGGCACACTCTACACCAGGAGTGGTAGCTATCCAGTCGCGCCAATACCCTCCCATCTGGCTGTGGGTAGTTTTCTCGCCTCTTAGGGCAGGTCGCCCGGCCGCAAGAAATTGTATTCTTTCTCTGTTCCTGCACGAATAAAAAGATATGACAATAATCTCAGAATTTATATCTTCTCGCTCCATAGCCCCCTGAACGACTTGTAACTTCTGGACCATTCCTGCCGTCAGTGTTCACGTCTCGGCCCTGTAGATCAGGACGGGGAGGACGTCCTGCTCGAAGACTTTCGTCTTCAGGCATAGCGGGATGGCCGACGAAAAGACTTGATGAAGCTTACCGAATGATGCCCAGCCGAACTGAATCATCCTATTGGCTGCGTCCTCGAACTCTGCCTACCTACCTGAGTTTTCTGTCCAAGAGCGACGCCAACGACGTTTAGCGGTCGAGATTAGAAATGAGGAATCACTAACCCCCGGATTCTATATTTCACCAACGGTTGTCTGTAATAGTAACTGATTGATTTTGAAGCTACCAATAAATTGTGGTTAAGAGGGCCATACGAGCGTTTCACAAGCTCATTGACAGTTAGAAATACTGTCGGTTATCAGTAACTAATTCCCTCCCAAACGTTTTGCTAACGCAACGTAGTTCAATAAGTTGAGGTATAACTACAAAATAAATATATTTTCAAAAGAAGAGACCTTTTGTGATATACGATTGTCATTACAATCAAGCTTTCAATCAATCAGCTTTAGAAATACTTAAATTACAGAGCCATTTTATATGAATGTTGCATGAACAAAACGCAGTTATCTAAACAACATATAAACTTTTTAAGTAATGATTGTTCCAATGTCATTGGATTTTTGTAAAAAAAATAATGTTGTCACAAGAAACGGTGTTGACACTTCAGAAATTTTTCGCTAGTTATAGGGATTTGTGGTTTCCGATCGCAATTTTTTTTAATAAGTTAAGGCTAAAAACAACGGTTTTCATGGTACCAGAGTCAAATGACGGAAACTTTGTGGCAACCTTGTCCGATTATTTGTTGTCATTCAATTGTTTTAGGGAACTTTTTGTAACGCGACCGTTTCACATAGATGTAGCGATGGATTTAATGTGTTATTTATAGCGTTGTAATTTATTGTTAATGACGTTAAATATTGACAGTTAGTACGTACTAATACGTTATCTATTAATAATGTTATATTCATTCACAGTGCTATTTTTAACGCTATATTGAAGACGTATTAAGTCACAATCGATAATTATAACATTATCGCAGGTGAAGAGATGAATAGTAAAGCAATACTTGAATTGGAATTAGAACTGTTAAAGATAGAGATAGTAAATTTGAAAGATATAAATAAATAAGAATTAAATCCAAGTCAAAAGAAGAAGTAAAAAAAATGAGTTTAATTTATGCATATTAATAACGACAAAAAAACCACCAACCGACCGAAATCGGGTGGTAATAAAATTTCAACGAATAGCAGCGTTGACAACCAGCGGTTATAATATAGAAACACTTCATCTGTCGTTTCCATACAAAAAGTCTACCGATCGGTTAGAAAATCCCTCCCATCGGTCGTTGGTACTTTCATGAGTACAGTCCATTATAGAAACATCAGTAGAGCTACCAGGCGTTAATGTACTAACCGTCGGTATCAAAACGAATCGTTTTTGCAATATTGAAACCGGGCATAAGAGAACCAAGGTAACCGACATCGCTCGCAAAATTTGCAAGTGGCATTCACGCCTGCCTCTGGAGCAATGGCCGATGGAGCAGACGAGTCTTGGAGTGAGGACCGCATCCCGATGAAGCAGTGGACGGTAATTGGCTGACGATGACAACATATAACTTTTACTCATCCGGTTGGGTGAAATGATTTTTGAAGATTATTCACGTGTTCATGTGATGCTTTATAACGTGGTGCTTATTTACTAGAACCTTATTTAAAAGTTAATGCTCAATCTGGGATAATAACTGTTTCACGCAGATGTAGCAATGGGTATTGTTACGAGCTACAGGACTCGAATTAAAAATGCCGTTGGAACTACTATAGAACTTATAAGAACTGTACAAAGACGTATAAAACAAATACAAATAAAACTGAATGCAAGCAGTTCACACTGCACGATTCAATGCAATTCGACACGCGCAAAGTCCGTCGTCTATATCGCTAATCGAGAGTACTCGAAAACGTCTTACTCGTTTCGTAGTTGTCGCTAGAGTGCCCGCCCCTCCATTCGGGCATAGTCTTATAATAACTACACAGTACAAAGAAATTGGCCGCGCACACTGAGTTTTTAAGAAATATTAATTTGCACACCTGCGAACGTCCACAAAGTCGAAAACAATAACAATAGGAATTAGTTCGACGCTAATGATGGTTATAAAACAAGTAGAAAGACAATAGCATGTTTTTTTAAATTGTAAATTCAAAACACCAAGAGTTCCCTAATCCGGGAGGAAGACAATAGACTGCGCTTACAATAGGCAGCTGTGCGCTTATCTTTGACGGCATGTAACTGTATGTTGCGTTATTATTATTGATAGATAACGTATATGTATGTGTATATGTATTCTAATGTAGCTATTCGTTAAAGGCGTTATTTTTAACGTTATAAATAAGACGCATTTAGCCACAGTTCAATAACATTTGACGGCCTCTTTGGTTGAGTTGGCTAAGCCTTTCACGGCTTACCTCACTGCAACGTAAAGGCTCCAGATTCAATTCCTGGTATGGTAAATTTCGGAAACGAATTTACTATGGTCTGGATGTATGGAATCGGCCCCAGAGAGTAGTCCGTTGTATATTACCCATAACACAAGCGTAACTTGCTTAATTTGAGTATATACTATATGTGTGTTTATCTGCAGATTATAATTTAAATTATAAAAAATTAACATAATCGCAGATGGAGTCTGAGATAGTAGCCAAAAATTGTAAGATTAAGGAAAATAATTAAATATACTGCTTCCAAAAGTAAGTAAATAAATTATGAAAATGTATTCATACAATTTAACCCCTCGAGTGGGCAAGTAGACTGTATGACTAAGTTGCAAAATGATTAAAAAGAAATCTTTATTGCATCAGACGGTTTAACTGCAGCACCTAGCAACACGCTCGGCGAATGACTAATGATTTACGTCATGGCGTTGTAGTGTTTATTATAAAGCACAATCGAGGCATTCATTGGGTCATTACGTAGAAGCTGACGCTTAGACTTCAGTCCTAGAACATTTCTATAATACACTGGAACCTCATTATAATCTTAGAAGTATCTTGCTAAAAAAGGGATACTACACTATTGAAGAATACTTAAATGACAAAAATTCATTTACATAGCAGCTCGCTCTAACCTCTTATACTATATTTTGTATAGCGTTATCTTGCCTGTAAGGGATTTATGGAGACATATTGCAGCATACATTTAGTACATGTCATTATTATAACTTTAATAATATTTTTCTATCCTTTTATTGTGTCTTGGTCTCATTGAGTATGCACTGTTTGCTACAACTCCATTAATTCTTCAAAAAGTAATTCTGTAACATACTTCTGTATAAAACTTATTAAAAAAAGACAACTTGAGATATAAATAGAATAAGGAACTTAAAGAAAAACAATATTTAGCTAGACGTGTTGCTTGGGAGTTTGTTGCCGCTTCTTCTCCTTAACAGCGATAACACGTTGCGAAGCGGTGTACATAGACTGGGAAGTAAAATTAAAATTTAACTTATATGTACGACCTTCAAAAAGTGTTCTCCAGTGGAACTTATTTTGAATAAAAAACTTATTTGAATTTGAATTTAATAAACCTCAATATAGCGGTTTTCTCCATTTAACTTTGATTGAAGTTGGGCACAATATGCGCGATCCCATATTAACAGGCGGTTTAGGATCGCTTAGATCGATTTTGCGTCCCGCTGCGTATCTTACCGCCTGTATAACGGGGAGTGTTCCGAGGGACTGTTTGATCTAGTGCCAACACCTCACTTTTACAACCGCACCGCTCGCCAGCGACGGGATATTCACCCCCATTTCCTGGAGCTCCCACGCTCAACTACTCAACGATTCTCTAGAACATTCATTCCGCGTACAACAATGATCTGGAGGGACTTCCGCCGCGATTTTCCCTATGCGCTATGACATGTGGTCGTTTAAGAAGGGCGTTATAAAATTTCTTAGAGACGACAACGTCCATAGGCGACGATAACCACTTCCCATCAGGTGGGCCGTCTGCCTTTTTGCCTGCTTCAGGCTATAAAAAAACATGTCTTTTCCTTCCTCACTCCTCTATTCTAACATACATCTTCTATCACACCACAAATCATCATATCATCCTTCACACAATCCATACACCTTTTTTGGTCTACCTTTACATTTGTACCCATCCATCTTGTAGTTTAACATTATTTTTGTCACGTGACTTTCGTCCCTCCTCATTATATGCCCATACCAACTTAATCTTCTTATGAACTCATTTCTCACCTTATCCATTATTGTAACACCACACATCCACCTCAACATTCTCATCTCATTTCTCCATTTAACAAATTCTTAGAAATCCTCTACATACCGTTACATTACGAATACACTTTGTAAAAACCTCATTCAAATGAATTTCCCATCATTGCAAAACATTTAGTATCGAAGTAAAAGACATATTCTGTCGACCCCAGATAATTGGGAGACAATAACAGAATAGAGTAGGAAGAGATTTCCTGCGGCCGGGCGGCCTGTCGTAACAGGTGACAAAAGAACCCTTAGCCAGGTGGTAGGGCATTTGCCCGACTGGATGGCTACCACCCCTGGTCTAGAGTACGCCGCCATAACAACCTTGAGCTGTATTCCGACATTAGTGACCAGGTTCCAGTCTCCTTTAAGAGAGCAGGAAATTTGTAGCACCTTTGGCGTTGCAAATGTCCATAGGCGATGGTAACCGCTTTCCATCAAGTGGGCCGTCTGCTTGTCTGCTGAACTCCTGCAATAAAAAAAGAGAGATAAATAATCAGCAGATAAATACACATTGTATATATTTACTTCACTAAATTAAAAACCAAATTAAAAAGTATCTTGCTAAAAAATGAATACTACACTATTGAAGAATACTTTAATGAGAACACTTGACATGTGACAATACTATATTTTGTATAACTTTTTTTTTATTTTGTCAAGCATGTAAGGAATCTATGGAGATGTGTTGCAGTATAAAATGTCAGTATGTCATGTCATTATTATAATTATAATGATATTTTTCTTTCCTTTTATTGTGTATTTGTCTTACTGAATATGCACTGTTAGTTACAACTCCATTAATTCTTCGAAAAGTAATTGTGTAACATATTTCTGTAAAAAAATTATTCAAGTTTGATTTAATCAATTTTTAGCTAGACGTGTTGCTGGGGAGCAATAACACGTTGCGAAACGGTGTACATACAATAGGAAGTATAATTAAATTTTCACTTTTATGTATGACCTTCTTTAAAAAGTGTTCTCCAGTGGAACTTATTTTGAAGAAAAACTTTTGAATTTGAACTTAATTTAGGGCCGATTTTTAAATCATCATATAAAAACTATCAGTCGAATAAATTATAACCCAACTAAATTTAAAATGAAACGATTCAACCGCTTTATTCATGCAATTGTCATTTTTAATTTTCCCATGTTGTGTTCTATTCTATAGAATATCTTTTATCTTTTGGTTGAAATATCGGCCCTTAAACAAGTTAAACTCTTGTACTATTGTTATAATATATAACAGACCATAGTAAATGACGGAAAGTACGTTTAAATTTACCATGCCAAGAATCGAACCCGGGGCCGATGCGTGCCAGTGAACAAGGCCGGCAAAGGCTGCGCCCGCTCAACCACAGAGGCCGATGGATATTAATTAATATTACATATAAAAAGTTACTGAGTGGATTTTGATGAAACTTTATCGCCATACTTTTTAATTTAAAAAAATGTTCTTTTTTTATATTGTATTGGCTTTCGGCTTGTTCTTGGGTGAACTGCCATTGACTGCCATTGACTGCCATTGACTGCCAGTGTCAAGTGTGAAAAAAACATCAGATAAAAAATCAGATAAATTTACATAGAAAAAAATAAAATAAAAATCAAAATCCTTGTTCTCTATTTTATATGTTAATTTTGTCACCACCATCTAAAAATGAAATACACAATAATTGATTATTTTTATGAATATAATTTTAAAAAAATGACCGCCACCCTGGTTTAGAGTCCACCACGATGACCTTGAGTTGTGTTCCGAGATCAGTTCCAGTCCGTGCTTTGAAACCGGCAGCACATGGGTAGCATTTCCGATGTTTTAAATGACCACGGGCGACGGCGAACCACATTCCAAACTCAAATGGCACCCTATTCGCTTTCGCCGGAATACTCACATTCTCACACTACTTTCTAACGTTGCACTTGCACCATTAAAAAAAACCTAGACATAGCCAATGACAGAACTAATGTCAAAGTATATCACTGTCAAGAGAGTTTAAAAAAAAAAGCTGTGACGACGGTTAAGTTGGCTCTCGATCGAAATTCAAATATATTATTGTTCCTGTATTGAATTTATTAGAACTGTACAAACAGGTATGAAACAAATACAAATAAAACTGGATGCAACCAGTTCACACTGCACGATTCAATGCAATTCGACACGCGCAAAATCCGTCGTCTATATCGCTAATCGAGAGTACTAGAAAACGTCTCACTCGTCTCGTAGTCGTCGCTTGACTGTCCGCCCCTCCATTCGGGCATCGTCTTATACTAACTACACAGTACAAAGAAATTGGAGGCGCACACTGAGTTTCTAAGAAATATTAATTTGCACACCTGCGAACGTCCATAAAGTCGAAAACAATAACAATAGGGATTAGTTCGGCGCTAATGATGGTTATAAGTAAAAAGACAATAGCATGTTTTTCTTAACTACAAATTCAAAAGACAAAAGAGTTCCTTAATCCGGGAGGACAATAAGCTGCGCTTACAATAGGCTGTGCAGCTTATCTTTGACGGCATGCAACATTATTATCAGCTGTTATAATTATTTTATAAATATTACATACGTTTTAAAACTTCCTTTACCGTTATTAAAATAAATACGTGCTCCTGCTGGGGTGAGTTCCTATCCATTATAATATGTAACTGTTCTACTAGTTAAAACTAAATATAATGAATTGAACTGATTTGGTTTTCTACCAAAGGACACTGTCAAACCAAATGCCTATTCTTCTATAACATATTACTTATTCCTAGTAGTCCTCCTTACCTTAAGGAACGCTTTGAATTCCTTCGCCTTTCTACTTCCCACAATTTGCGCACTCATACGTATCGTAAACTCACTACACCTGCACACACTTCATCCTTTTATGATGTCTCTTTTATAGTGCAGGCTGTCAACTTTGGAATGCGCTGCCTCTTACTGTCAGAGAGGCCAAAACACCGCCTACATTTGAGAACACAACTCAGAAAACAGTACTTTTTCTTAAATAATTTTGTATGTAATTTAAGTGTGTATATTTAATTTATAAAATATGTAGTTTAAGTATGTTTGTTTGAGATCTACCTAATAATCTGCACCACCTACATCGCCAAATTAGGTCAAATTATTCCTTATTATTAGGGATTGCCTGGAAGAGATCGCTTTAAGCGATAAGGCCGCCTATTGTTTCTACCATGACAATATTGTAATTGTGTATTTTTGAAATTGTACATTTGGTGAGCAGTAAAGTTTTATCTATCCTATATATTCCATCAGGTGGTCAGCTTATCTACTACACTCCAGCAAAAAAAGTCAAAAAGAATTGGGTGGACTTTGCAGCACGACGTAATGATTTGTAGTGTGACTGATGATATATGCTAGAATAATTGAGTATGGAAGCAAAAGCATTTTTACTTAAAAAAACAGTTAAAATTATACATGCATTCCAAGTCACAAATATCACACAAAAATGTATATACAAGTATGTTTGTTCAGAGAGTGTACAACGAGAGCTGGGGCGTTGACACCGATGTACAAATACAACGCACAAACAAACACGCCTACTGAACTTTTTAGAAATGGTTCAGAATACCAGTACTTAATATAATTATGTACAGAGTTGCTAAATTTTATTATTCAATATTTTACATTATTATTGACAATTAACTATTTATCCCAATAAATGATATCGTTTCCGTGATATACCCGAAAAGATGGCGCTTCGATCGCATCTTATTGGCGCTACCGTTGCAATTTACTAAGAAGTACATCGTCGTGGCTACGGCAATTATAACGCAATTTTAATGTGTTGCTGTTTTTTTTTAAGTTTATGGCTTGGCAACTAGGCCTTTAAACCAGGCGCAGTTGTATTGTAGGCTACAATCGTCGCCATCCAGCGGAGTTCTTGTGAATACTCTAAAGGCCACATTTGGTTATACAGTTCACATTTCTCACAAAAACACATCATTACACTCAAAAACTATCAATATCCTACAACTATTGTTCATTTTAGAGTAATTTTACTCATTTTTAGAAAATAAAACTGCACAGCACAACATCTCCTTTCAGTTCCCGCCAAAAACTCAATGTGTAGCTGTTGTTCACGCCATGCCATAGATGATGGCAGCAGAGGTTCCCGTTACGGCCGATTTCTCTTTTAAGAAGAATAGAAGAGCAGGGAGGGATCGGCCGCCATCCCAATACGGCGTGGGCATTCCATATTTCTCGTCTGAATAATCAACATCTACACACTCTACAAGCCAAGTCGTGTTATTTGATATTGTTACGAGCTACAGGACTCGAATTAAAAATGCCGTTGGAACTACATATATAGAATTTATGAGAACTGTACAAACACGTATAAAACAAATACAAATAAAACTGGATGCAACCAGTTCACACTGCACGATTCAATGCAATTCGACCCGCGTAAAGTCCGTCGTCTATATCGCTAATCGAGAGCACTACAAACGTCTTACTCGTCTCGTAGTCGTCGCTTGACTGCCCCACCCCTCCATTCGGGCATCGTCTTATACTCACTATACAGTACAAAGAAATTGGCCGCGCGCACTGAGTTTCCGAGAAATAGTAATTTGCACACCTGCAAACGGCCACAAAGTCGAAAACAATAACAATAAGGATTAGTTCGACGCTAGTTACGTTATTTGGTCGTCGGAGGATGTTTTAAAAATACACTATATTTTAATTCGTTTATTAATTAATTAATTACAATTACTTAATTATTACTTAATATATAATACGTCTGGGCTTCTCCGCGATGGAGCTCCAAAAGACGACGCTGGTACGTCGCGAGGACCCTTTATGGGTTTGCGCGATGTTTCGACATCATGTGATCTTCTTGGAAGATCGATGAGTCGTGTCGTGTGAACCAAACTAAGAAAGTTTAGGGTTCGTCCATACGAACACGTAACACGCTAATGATGGTTATAAAACAAGTAGAAAAACAATAGCATGTTTTTGTTAATTACAAATTCAAAACACAAAAGAGTTCCTTAAAAGAGGAAGATAATAAACTGCGCTTACAACAGGCAGCTGTGCGCTTATCTTTGACGGCATGTAACAATATCAAAACTATTTGTAGTTAAATAAATTAAGTATAATAAAATATTATACACATTTAAAACTGTGTTTATATGTACCGCCCGTACACTGTTCTGATTTTTTTTTTAATCGCCAACTCTTCTTCTTTTCTTTTTCTTTCTTTAATGCCAAAACTTATATCTAAAACATGTCTTCTTAATTGCTAATACAATTTTATATCTATTTATTTAAATTCTATGTATTTTATGCTGTTGTGGTTAGTTCCACCTCTCGTTTGGGACTCTTAACGGCCAGTCCTCCACTTGTTCTACAAAATTTATATTAACACAAGTGAAGCCGCAGGCAGAAACTAGTAAATCTAACTACTATTAGAAATGCGAAAGTTTGAATGCATGTTTATTGCTAAATCACGCCAGGGATGATTTGGCACAGAGATAGATTATAGTCTGGAATGGAACAACTCAGGTTGTTATGGTGGCATACTCTAGACTAGAGGTGGTAGCCATCCAGACGGGCAAATACCCTACCACCTGGCTGTAGGTTATTTTGTGACCTTACTACAGGCCGCCAGGCCGCAGGAAATTGTATTCTTCCTCCATTCCCACACGGATTCAGTGGTTCCCATGGGATAGATTGGTTTTTGTTTCTCCCAGATGGCGTGTGGTATTCCCAGCGTCCGTTCCTCCACTCTGTGTATAAAATTCAAATTAACGGCAGTGAAGCCGCGAGCAAAAGCTAGTCGTCAATAAACATGAGAATAAAGCGCATCGCACCATCTAGCTGTGTAAGATTTAGGAGCTTTACAGAATTTAGATTTTAATGGACGTCTGTAATGGTTAGTATTTCTTTTGTCATCAATTTAGAAACGGTAGAAAACCAACGCCACTCGTCAGCCAAATAACATT
Organism: Dendrolimus houi; assembly: GCA_039645545.1. Taxonomy (NCBI): domain Eukaryota; kingdom Metazoa; phylum Arthropoda; class Insecta; order Lepidoptera; family Lasiocampidae; genus Dendrolimus; species Dendrolimus houi. The sequence goes on from CM077133.1 coordinate 755,518, forward strand.
TAATAAAAACTGCAAACCGCAAAATGGAGTAAACACATTACAACGGATGTGTAAAAATTGTATGAAACACGCTAATATGAGCGGTGGCAGGGCTTTTTAAACAGTAACTATTGACACCTTTTGTATTGCTTAAAATTGTTTACTTCTTATATAAATAGGCAAACTTCCACGTTTACATATAACTCACAAGGCTTGGTAGATGGATAACAGACATACAAACTACTTCCGAATTTCTATATTTTACCTTACTATTCTTTATCTTAACATTCTTTACCTTACCGTTCTTTATCTTACCACTCTTTACCTTACCATTGGTAGGAAATTAACATTACTTGCATGGTCTCCAGATTGAGTTTTGTTTTTTTTATTGCGAACCTGTGAATTTGGCAGAAGGCCCACCTGATGGCAAGTGGTTACCGTCACCTATGGCCATTTGCAAGACCAAGAGCGATGCGTTGTCAGCCTTTGGGACGGGCTAGTGAGAGTGGGATGTAGGAGATAGTATCGAAGAGATGGGATATGGAGGGCAAGGGACGAACCCTCACTCGCCGTACAACATACGATTAGTTCAAGACCAACCGTGTCACGCCGACATTTTGTAGGAGCGTGGTATCACACAGATCGAGTCGGCTAGGCCCTAAAAGCTGTAATCAAATTTTATACCGACCCCAAAATATTTCGTCAAAAAAAAACGAAAATTTACCCCAATCTGAAGACCCTGTTTAAAGCCTGCAGCACGACAAACAGCGTAGTTCTCTAATCTATATTAATATTATAAAGAGGACAGATTTGTATTTTTGTATGTTTGTAACGAATAAACTCAACAACTACAGGACCGATTTCGAAAATTCGTTCACCATTAGAATGTTACATTATCACTAATTAATATAGGCTATGTAAAAATTAAGGATCTCTACTCAAACTTCAATAATGTAACACATCAATCTAAAGAAAATACTTGACGCTGGAATCGGGTTTTACAATTTTGATGAAATTTTATGTGTGTTTGAGTGGGTCCCGGGGTGTTTAGATTCACAATTAGACCCGGTAGATGGCGCTAGAATCGGGATCCAGGATTTTGATGAAATTTTTATGTGTGTTTGAGTGGGTCCCAGGGTGGTTTAGATTCACAATTAGACCCGGAAGATGGCTGGAATCGGGTTCTAGCTTTTTATTTTTTCAGGGTAGGACAGCGTTTGTCGAGACCGCTAGTATCTTATACTAATATATAAAGCTAAAGAGTTTGTTTGCTTGCTTGAACGCGCTAATCTCAGGAACTGCTGGTCTGATTTGAAAAATTCTTTCAGTTTTAGATAGCCCATTTATCGAGGAAGGCTATAGGCTATATATCATCACGCCAAGACCAATAGGAGCGGAGCACCAATGAAGAATGTTTCAAAATCGGGGGTTTTTTTTATAACTTACTTTTTTTAAACTATTCCACGCAGACGAAGTCGCGGGCAGAAGCTAGTTATTTATAATTAAGAAATATTTTTCTTTTTTTAACATTTGAATGACTACAAGGCCAAAGGTTAGTCGTTAAAGTATCACACAGACAGACGTACCCTCAATGTTAAATGGTTTAAAATAAAAAATTGAGTTACGTAATAATTACAATTTATAAAAAAACACCATTTAATAATGTTCACCTTGAACTCGCGAACAAAAGCTTGTATCAAAAGCGGCATAGCAGTTAGGTTAATGTATGACTATTACAGTAGTTGCGCCAGGTGTACCCACACCCCTATCGCCTTGGCAACTGGCCAAAGGTGTGCCCCGTGCTCGTTAGGCCATGTGCAATTTAATGACACTATAATAAATGGCGGGGTTAAACTTTTAGCAAACTGTGGATATAGTTAAATTATACGTAGTCGATCCACTTGCAAATTGACAACCTTGAATTATTATTTATTGTTATATGTTTATATAATTATTTATTTATTTATTCACGGAGAGGTTGTCACTTTTGCACATTTTTGATTATAACTTTAAAAATAAGTACCCAATTGAAAAATCACGCAAATAGTTTTCATGGGTTACAGAATAACATTTTATGCCAATGACGCCGTGTGGAGTTTTCTACGAACCTATTATAATATAACTATCCTATTAATCTCACTTAAAAGACATTTAGGTATTACGTTTATTATTACTATAAAGTTAAAGTTACTATAATATCTATGAATCATGATTAATTACTTATTGCAAAAGAATAAAAACTCTTGACAGGCAGTAAAATAGAAATAGCTTGCGAAGGCATATTCAGAAATAGAAACGACGAATTACTCTGAGTTGTTACATTAGATTTGTCAAATTCAAATTTCGAATGAAAAAATGATTCGACAGCAAACCGTTAACGACATCAAGCATTCGATATTCAAACCAATCAATCAATTTGGACAAACAATTTCATTGGACCAATGTTTGATAAAGGAGCGTGCCCTACCTCCCCTCAACGCGTGAGGCCTTTCATACCGCCACTGAGGGGAGAATGGGGACAGATGTCAATTCTATTTCCACACCTATTTTATTATTCTTTACTTTTTAAGTAATAATACGTAATACATTAATGTATACTGCTGTGAAACGTTTTGGAGAGCTCTTGCCAACGCAAGTGTGGAAGTTTACGAGGGTTGTTAAGGGAAAGATGTGGACTAAAAAAATAATTAAGCGGAAAAGAAACAATGAGAAAGCTTCAACGCGATTTAAATTAAAGCTTATATAATACAGATATTTTTTTATTATACACCATTAAAGAAAATTCACAAGAAACTTAAAATATTTTAATTGTGTACAACGAGTGGTTTTATACCTAAAAAGCGATCCTTACCCAGACAACCCGTGGTAGGAATATTGCTGATTAGGAGCGGCGATGGTATACATAATTATTGTACGATTACTTACATTTTAATAATAAATATATAACTATCGTTATATATAAAGTTCTTCTGTGCGTGTGTATGTGACTGAATTCCTAAACGGCTGGACCGATTTCGATGAAATTTTTTTGTGTGTTCAGGTGGATTCGGGAATGGTTTAGATTCACAACTGGACCCGATAGGTGGCTCTGCAATCGAGGTGTTAATTTCATTTCTTCATGGCAGGACAACGTCTGCCGGGACAGCTAGCAATATATACAAGTATAAGTCGTGGTAGCGGAATGGCTAGTGCACACGTCCCAAACTCAAAGGGCGCTGATTCGAATCCCGGCCGGAACGCATGCGCCACTTAGGTAGTTTTCTGACCTAATGTGCATATTGTTACAATTACCACGTGCTAACAACGGTGAAGGAAAACATGTTTTATTTGTCCCGGTTTTTTATTTATTAAGTAATTAGTAATTGATCTAGTAACCCTAGGTCCAATAGACTAGCTGGAAGATAAACTCACGGACAAACAGACAGACAGATGGATAGATATGCAAATTTCATAAGAGTTCTGTCATTGTCAAAATATAACTAGAACACGTATTGGTCTTACGCCCAAATACAAGGTTTGCACTGAAAACCAGCGTTGTGCCGGATGTAATTCCGGCACAGCAATATGCTGAGTGCAAACCTTGTTTGCTTAAAATGCGGCGTGCAAATTCTCAAAATATGCTCTGTGTATAATCCTATATCCTATAAACGCGAAAGTTTGTTAGAATATATGGATGTATATATGGGTGTATGTTTTCTACTCTTTCACGCAAAAACTACTGAGTGGATTTTGATGAAACTTTACAATAATATAGCTTACACATCAGAATAACACATAGGCTATAATTTATAAAATAAAGTGTGAATTATCCAAAATATAAAGATTAAACTTTCTTTAACACTTTTAAAAATTGTTCATTTGGGAAGTTTGATCTATGGTTTTAATGTAAGTATAATTTATTTTTTAAGATAGTTTAGATTGGTATTCTTGTTTTTATTGTTTTCATTTAATGAATATTTTTACGGTACCTAATATTAATATTTAAAAAAATGAAGAAAGATATATAGGAAAACTATTGATTCATAATAAATCAATTGAATAAATGAATTGACGCGGCCTCTGTGGTTGAGCCTTTGCCTCACTGCAACGCAGAGGCCCCGGGTTTTCGATTCCTGGTATGGTAAATTTCGGAAACGTATTTTCTCCGTTATTTACTATGGTCTGGGTGTCTGGGATCGGCCCCAGAATGGTCTGTTGTATATTATTAATAATAATAATAATAAACCGGCAGACAAAAACACACACACTGTATATCCCCAAATTAAGCAAGTTACGCTTGTGTTATGGGTAATATACAACGGACTATTCTGGGGCCGATCCCAGACACCCAGACCATAGTAAACAACGGAGAAAATACGTTTCCGAAATTTACTATACCAGGAATCTAACCCGGAGCCTCGGCATTGCAGTGAGGTAAGCCGGCAAAGGCTTAGCCCGCTCAACCACAGAGGCCGTCATTACTATATTACCCATAACACAAGCGTAACTTGCTTAATTTGAGGATATACAGAGTGTGTGTTAGTCTGCCGAATTATTATTAAAAAAAAAAATTGATTGTAATGCACAGCACTGGACACGGCAGTTATCAATGACATCATGACAATTATCCAGTTTCAAATGTGTCTTTACATCGATCACTTTGGTTGATTCAGAAATGAACCTTCTAATATGGGCTGAATAAAAAGTTTAAAATCATTCTACTTTCTAAATACAAGTAGCTATGAGGATAAACGGAGAAGAGCCTGTGGACAGTAATTACAAAATTGTCTCTAATTACACTTTAATTGGGTAATAAACTAATTATCTTGCAAATTGGTGGTGCGTACGTGACTTCTGTCACAGATCCTGGTGATAGCAGCAGTCTTGAGGAACCTACTTCGTGTACCCATTTGATATAATATATTTCCGTCATTTTAGGGTTTCTTAACTTTGACAAAAATGGAACCTTTAAAACATAAAAGGCGGCCTCTGTGGTTAAGCGGGCTAAGCCTTTGTCGGCCTACCTCATTGCAACGCAGAGGCTCCGGGCTCGATTCCTGGTATAGTAAATTTTGGAAACGTATTTTCTCCGTTATTTACTATGGTCTGGGTGTCTGGGATCGGCCCCAGAGTAGTCCGTTGTATATTACCCATAACACAAGCGTAACTTGATTAATTTGGAGATATACAATATGTGTGTTTTTCTGCCGATTAAAAAAAAAAGTCCATATTTTTTTCTTCAAACTAATTTCTACTGGAGCATACTTTTACAAGTGATATAAATAACTTAAAAACTCATCATCATCCGGGCGTTAAATCCCGGTTGCGTTCGGAGCATTCACTCCGACGCCCAGGGTCCGCTTTCCTACTTTTTCTACTCCACTTCGCGCGGTCTTCTGCATCCCCCGTTTTGAGACCATTGTACGCATGTCATCCTTCACAACGTCAAGCCAACATTTGTTGGGCCTTCCCCTTCGACCGGGACCTGGCGGTGGCGGCCTGGCTAGACATTTTGTTATAAGTTAAAAACTAACGGTCTCATTCATATTGAGTTAGTGTAAGTTTGAAGGCTTCTTTATGGTCCTTAATTAATACTAGAAACTTACTGAATATGACAAGACCGTAAGGAGCTCCCTAAGCTATCTAAGCTTCTATCCGTGCAGGAACGGAGAAAGAATACAATTTCCTGCGTTGGGGCGACCTGTCGTAAGAGGCGACGAAACAACCCACAGCCAGGTGGTAGGGCCTGGTCTAGAGTGTGTCGCCATAACAAGCTTGAGGTGTGTTCCGGCTTTAGTGGCCAGGTTCCAGTCTCCCTTTAGCAGAGAGACAGCACATTGGTAGCATCTTTGGTTACAAATGTCCATAGGCGATGGTACCCGCTTTCCATCAGGTGGGCCGTCTTCCTATCTGCTGAACTCAATCCATAAAAAAAAACCTAAATGGAGTTCGCTATATATTTTTTTTATTGCGAAGCTGGTGAACATGCAGACAGCCCACCTGATGGAAAGTGGTTACCGTTGTCTATAGGCGCTATTTTTGAAAATATACATTGACAGAATTTATTTACAATAAATTTTAGCAAATCTAACAATAAAATTACGAATGTTCTCCATACCAAAATCATTATGATTCCTACAAGATTACATACATAATACATTTTTTTGACAATAAATATTTTTCTTCATTTCTCTTCGCCAAAACTATAGAACAGAATAGATTTATAAAATTTCCGAACATAGTCATGATCATGTCATGGTAGAAACAATAGGTGGCCTTATCGCTTAAAGCAATCTCTTCCAGGCAACCTAACTTAAGGAACAATTTAACCTGACCTAGCGATGTATTGACTTATACAGACATATTCATACTAAAACTTTTTTTTATATATTTTTTATTGCAGGAGTTCAGCAGACAGGCAGACGGCTCACTTGATGGAAAGTGGTTATCGTTGCCTATAGACATTTGCAACGACAAAGGTGCTACAAATGCGCTGCTGCTCTCTTAAAGGAGACTGGAACCTAGTCACTGATGCCGGAACACAACACAAGGTTGTTATGGGGGCATACTCTAGACCAGGGGTGGTCGCCATCCAGTCGAGCAAATACCCTACCACCTGGCTGTGGGTTGTTTAGTCGCCTCTTACGACAGACCGCCCCAACGCAGGAAATTATATTCTTTCTCCGTTCCTGCACGGTTGTTCCTGACGAAACTATATTTTATCAATTAAATATACATACTTATATTACTTTATAAATTAAACATATACAAACATATTTATAAGATATACATGTTATTTTTTTTAGCCTTCCTCCGCCATTGTTCAGGGCAGAGATTATTTTTTATCTTTTTATTTTTATTTATTCTGTTTTATTATTATATACTTTACGAGGGGTAAATAAGTGTGGGCGGCGATAATTTATTTATATCTAGTTCTTAAAATCTAGTCTATTTTATAGTTTCTATTTGCGTATCTTATGTTAACTAATATATACAATTATATATTGGCAACATTTTACTAGCTTTTATTTTTATTGACCACTTTTTGTACTATTTTAATCGCATACCGTAAAAAGACTCCGATTTTATGCTTACCCATTAGTTTTGCGATGTTTTTCTGTGTGACGTCCACTTCCAGGGTGCTGGCCAGGTTGTAGCGCTCTCTTATGTGAAGGGGGCATTCGAATACATATTAATTAGTCTATGGTATGAGAAACTACAAAGAAAACTATTGACTTTACAAAATAGAATGTTATTACAAAAATTGTAGGTAATTAGGCCAGGTGGTGGGACATTTGCCCAACTGGATGGCTACCGCCCCAGGTCTAGAGTATGACGCCATAAAAACCTTGAGTTGTGTTCCGGAATCAGAGGCCAGGTTCCAGTTTCTCCTTCAAGACCGGCAGCACATTGGCAGCAACTGTCGTATTGCTAATGTCCACACACGAGGGTAACCACTTTCCATCACAGTTGGGCCGTCAGCCTGTCTGCTGTGCTTCAGCAATAAAAAAAATCACTAGTCTAATTTTGTAATAAATATTTTTATTGTAAAATGAGAAATGAAGGTACTGTCAAAAAACAGCAATTTTGCATTTTTCAATATGGCGGCGCAATTTAGAAACGAGGTTGGCACTCAGCATATTGCTGTGTCGAAGCGTAGTCCGCAGCGCTGTTGTTCAGTGAACACCTCCTAAATCGCTTCCATTTCTCTATGGGGACTAAAGTAATAATATTTTTTCGCGTAACGTCCTCTACCTACCATTCGAGAGGCACGACCGTGACGTTGAGTATCCATTCGGCAGCATAGCAAGCACAAAGGGGGCGCATGCGCATGGCAACAGCGACTCCATTGTTGTCAAACTGACAGTTGTTTTGTCCGCCGTTCGTGCGTGACGCCCGCTCCAAAACCGGTTCGCGTCCGATATTAATCCTTGCTTTTATTATAATCATGTATTTCTACTATTATACTGTTACTATTGGTGACGGCGATTATTTCAGATTATTGTCATCTTACTATCTATAAGATTTGCCTCACTACTGCTCAAAATTTAATATAAACTCCATGCAATTAATGTATTTTTTTTTATCAATTTCAGTGGACGATTTACCAGCAGGCTGAGTAAGTTGGAACTTGAGCGGTATTTTTCAGAGGCAACTTTGGAGCCAAATTTTTTATATTTTCAAGTAATAAAAAGATTCACATTTATATACCTAAATGTTATTAGGTCCACAAACAATTCAACATGTAATATGTTTCACTACTTAGATATTTTTTTCTACAATAGGTATGGTCGCAACAATCAAACTAGTTACGGGAAAATTGTGGTGTAAATTATAGGACGACAATGCACAAACCATAAAGTTACAATTTCATTGTCAAAAAAATTGTAATTAATAATAATATCATCAGGCTAGTTGTGTGTAATGTTGTAAATGTTTCCCATCTTCCAGACACGTCCAGGGCAGTCGGCGCGGCAGCCGAACGTCTGGAGGGGCTGAAACGCCGCAAATGTGCATCCATTGCATGCAATGTGGACATACTTGTGGCTTTCAGTGTCGAAACTCTAGGGCCATGGGGTCCTGAAGCTCATCAACTCTATCGAGACCTAACAACTCGTTTAATAGAGGCCTGTGGTAACTGGCTAGCCTGTATTTAGGGCAGCGTATTAGTGTTGCCATACAACGAGAAAATGCGCCCAGCGCTTTGGGAGCACTCTCAACTGACGGCGATTTAGGACTCATATATTGTTTGTAATTTTCATTATTTTAATTAATTTATGAGTTAGTTTATTTTTAGCCTAACATTAATTAAAAATAATCTTGTCAATACAATAGACAAACAAACAAACTCACGTTTAAGTTCATATATTAATAAGTATTATAATCTAAATGATATAATGACTAAGTATAGTATATCCAAACATCACGCAAACCCATTGTCTTGTTATTATATCCGCGATGATTAGCATACATTAGCGATGCGAAATGCGAACCGCTTTCCTGCGCTCTTTGCATAATGTTTGTCACAAGTCACAATTGTTTCTCGTACCTACTAATAATACTTAATAATAACCCCTTTTTTGTTTCAATAACATAATAATATCCTCCTGAGTTGCATATCCTACGTTACCTGTCAAGTGTGGACGAAGTCGCGAGCATATCCTGCTATATAATATTATAAAACTGTAAAAGTGTTTTGTTTCTTATATTCTTTGGGTTTGTTTGTTCGGAATTCACGTAAAAACTACTGGACCGATTTCGATGCGGTTTACGCTGATCGATAAAAAATTTCCGGCTTAGAATCTGCGGTACTTTATATCCCGATAATGCTACGGAAATTTTCTTGGGAGAGGTTTTAAGTCGTCGTCAGGTTGAAAAAAAAATATTCTGATGCGAAATTTTCAGTGATCGATAAAATCTTTAGCAGAACTTAAAATAACCTTAGGTTTTATATTTAACAAAATAACTGTAATCTTTGCTACTTGTCTAAGGTGGACAAAGTCGCGGCAAATTCTAGTATTATATAAAATTATTAGAGCTAGGCATGTTGCTGAAGAGGTTCTTGCCGCGCTTCTTCTCTTCAAGCCACAACATAGAGTAAATAATAACCATAAACAAAAACGAAAACTATTTAATTAATATGAAGAAGTTGGTGGAAACATCGGAATAAAAATCAAATAAATACTGCGCTTAAAACCGTTAAAACATACTTATCATACCATATCTAAATGTTAAAATCAGTCTAAATTTGTCAACTCTACGGTACCATTAATTGGGCGTGGTTTCACACGCACTTGACCGATTTATTTATGAGTGTCTAGGAATTACTTTCCAATTCCGTGTAGTTACTCCATTTTCCTAGTTTTCATGAAATTCTAGTATTTAATGAAAAATAAATTATACTATATTACACAATTTCAGTTTGATTGCTAAGAAAATTGTTTCGTGTTAAAAAAATTAATTTTCCAATCCGACTAGATTTATGTTTTCCGAAATGAATGGCTTCATTTATTTCCAAAGCTTCAAGCTTCAAAAGGGGTGACTTTCACAACCCCTTTCGCACTCATTAGGCACCCTCGACAAAAATTGGTTCCAAATCGTTTTTCGAAATAGGTGCTTGGAAATTTTTGAATTAGTTATTTTTCGATTAAAACTATTGTTACATGCCGTCAAAGATAAGCGCACAGCTGCCTGTTGTAAGCGCAGTCCATTATCTTCCCGGATTAGGAATTCTTTTGTCTTTTGAATTAGTAATTAAGAAAAACATGCTATTGTCTTTTTACTTGTTTTATAACCATCATTAGCGTCGAACTAATTAATCCTTATTGTTATTTTTTTCGACTTTGTGGCCGTTCGCAGGTGTGCAAATTACTATTTCTCGGAAACTCAGTGCGCGCGGCCAATATCTTTGTACTGTGTAGTTAGTATAAGACGATGCCCGAATGGAGGGGCGGGCAGTCAAGCGACGGCTACGAAACGAGTAAGACGTTTTTTAGTACTCCCGATTAGCGATATAGACGACGGACTTTACGCGTGTCGAATTGTATTGAATCGTGCAGTGTGAACTGGTTGCATCCAGTTTTATTTGTATTTGTTTTATACGTGTTTGTGCAGTTTTAATAAATTCTTTAGTAGTTCCAACGGCATTTTTAATTCGAGTCCTGTAGCTCGTAACACTGTGTTTTAACAATGCCATTATAGAACAATAGATTATACGTGCTTGGCGAAAAAAAACTATTTTTTGGTTTAACACTGTCCTGCCCTTGGCTTTATCAGCCTGTATTTTGATTTTAACCGACTTCGAAAAGCATGAGCTCGATTTCTTTGTCAATTGTGAAGCGCCATTCAATTTCTTTTGTAAGTTTAAATATCTTATGATTTTTTTGATTCCAGGGACATCGAGAGTAACTTATTTAAGAACACCGAGCACCTACATTCTAAAAAAAGCTTGTATACGCGGGCCAGTATTGCATTTTCTACAGGCGCTTAGTTTTTTTGTATCCATGTTACGCAATTTCTGCGTCAATTGTTGGCCGATTTTCAAATTCCTTTTTTTATTTCAAAGAGCATACTCCTGAGATATTCCCATAGTCACCAAGTCAGGATCTGATAAGTGGTTCCCAGGGAATTCTAGGGAAACCATCTAAAATTGTTAACCGACTTCTTTGTTATACGATTTCATCGTCAATTTACGAGTCATTTTCCAGTGATTTTTCTTTATTCCTAAGTGTATACTCCCGTAGTGGCCCGTGGTCAACAAGTCAGGATCTAATAAATGGATCCCGGGGAAATCGAAAGCAACCCTTGTTGACGAGCGTCTACACCGAAGAGTGAGATAGCAACTTTGTATACGCATGCCAGTACTACAATGTCTACAAATAAGACATAAAAGTTACTATATTATGCAAATTTGTTTTTTTATGTTTTACTTGGCACTGACTTCAAGACGTAGAAAGAAGTCGATTTTTTTATTGCTATTATAATAAAAATGTAATAATTTAAAGACAATACAATCCAATATATCTATAATATTATAAATGGGAAATAATGGATGGATGTTTGTTGCTCAAAGGGATAGACGATGAACGAAAGTTCTAGAATAGAAAGTTCGGGAAGGAAAAAGCAGAGATAGATAGATAGATAGATGTTTAGAAAGGGACAGATAGTAAATTAAAGAATAACGAAATTATGGGCTCCAGAAGATTCTTCCGGGTATATAAGCAGCGTAAGACGCGCCTACCGGGCAGTTTAGAGTTGAGTTCAGTTCAAGACAGTGAAGCGACAAGTGGGAAATGAAACAGTTGGAAGAAGAGTTTAATAGAATTGGAATTTAGTAAAAACGCTTTCCCTTAGAAACTGCGTATAGGCGGTACGAAGTTTGCTGGGTCACCTAGTTACCTTATATTTATATTATTAACTAACGACTAACAGTGAATTTAGTACTGTCGTGTGGCCTATTCATTCATTCACTTACCTTACAATAGCTTGAATTTTAACATTTCTCGTATGGAGCTTATGCCCAATTTTAATAGATAGTAAGGCAAATGAATGGCGGTGCACATATAGGAATCGACCAATAAACGGTTATTGGTCCTACTAACGGTTAAAATTTGACAAAAGGTCCATATATGTAATGTGAAATTTCTACCGATGATAAGGCGAATGAATACAGGAGCTGGCCGTTATTGAACAAATTAGTGAGCACGATTTTGCAATACACAAAAACTTACTCGTTTTATAGCATTAAATATATTTCTGGACGAACTTGTGTTCATTATCAGACTACGGAAAATACACCTATATTATAATTCCAATTTGTTCTTATCTAGCTGCGGTGGGTTAAATAGTAAAATCCAACAAACAAACTCACTTTAATATTCCAAGTATTTTTATCACGAAAAAAATCCAGGACTTTTTCCGGATATGAAATTAGGTAGTACTATTTTTATTTTATGTTATTACTTAGACCTTTTTTCGACCTGGCCACTTTAAACCGCTTCCATGAAATTCCCGCAGGATTCTCGGGATCAAAAGTACAGCAGATTTTACTCCCGGGAATTTGCTGTCGGTCAACGAAAACCGAATTGAAATCGGCCCGGTAGTTTTTGCGTGAATCCCGAACAAACAGACAAATACAAAAAACATAAAAAAGTAATGACTTTCACAATTTTATAGATTATTTCAATGTTATCACGGAATTCTCCATAAATCCGAGTGATTATTTAAAGTGGTGATTAATATGAAACTGTATTACGTATAGATGATGAAATTTGTGTACGTACTTGGATCTATAAATTTCATCATCTATACGTAACAGTTTTATATTAAGCGCTAAAGGGCGAAAACAATTTCGCCCTTTTTCTCCCTTTAATTCTTGAGAAAAAGCACTTTGACTTTCCTTGAAGTTGTTGAAATCGATAAGGGATTTACACAAAATAATAATAATAATAAAATAGTTTATTACCTAATAAACTATTTTATTATTATTATTATATTGTATAATATTATATTTGTAACAATGCTCTGGTACCTACCAGAGCATTGTTACAACGATAACAGAAGGTGCTATAAAGTTCTATTACAATAAAATAGGTTAAATCTAATTAATAATTAGGGAAAACCTAACCTAAACTAGACAAGCCTGTACTATAGGTGTTAGTTCCTTCCCATAATGCATAATTTGAATGTTTCGCTTGTATTCATAGAAGTACAAAATAAGTTTAAACCATTTGAGCCTAAATGTAGACATCAATTGTCTCGGGACTTTCCAAAAATCCCGGGGTTTTTAAGGCGATATATCAATATGTTAATCATAGACAATGTTTTTAAAATATTGTATGTACACATAACTTATGAAGATAATTTATAAAAAAATCGATATGAAACATATAGTTAACAGCTGTACTAAATTTTTTTTCTAACACCACAACTTTAAAAAATATGGTAAAATAAACTGCGATCTTTGTTTTAAAACTGGCTTTAGTTCTTAACTGACAATAAGCCGCATTTTCAGCAAACAAGGTTTGCACTCAGCATATTGCTGTGCCGGAATTACATCCGTCAAAACGTTGATTTTCAGTGCAAACCTTCCTTTTGGCGTAAGACCCAAACGTCCCAATTTTGTTAAATAATAATAATTAACAAAACTAATTCTACTTATGTAATATTTAATCAAATAAATAAATTTTAATAAAACCAACAATAAAATACTTTGTTACTTCAAAATTAAATTACATACGCGAGTAACATCTTGAATCGAATCATCTATTCGAATACAATTCGATAGTGATTGCCGATTATTATTACCGAATTCTGTGTGCCACGTCACTGACATGAGGCAAGCAATTGACATTTTACTTGGAGTTTTTGGCGCGAACTGAAAGGGGACTTTGTGCTGTGCAGTTTTATTTTCTAAAAATGTGTAAAATTACTCTAAAATGAACAATAGTTGTAGGATGTTTATAGTTTTTGAGTAGTAATTATGTGTTTTTGTGAGAAATGTGAACTGTATAGTCAGATGTAGTCTTTCGAGTTTTCACAAGAACTCCGTTGGATGGCGTCGATTGTAGCCGACAATACAACTGCGCCTGGCTTAAAGGCCTAGGTGCCAAGCCATAAACATAAAAAACACATTTTACTTCATAACCTATAAATATTGAATGTGTTATTTTACTGTATAGATGTGAAGTGTTTAATATATTTTATTTTCCCACTCTATATACTATATAGGCCGGGCACATGACTGACTCGTGTTGCAGGTAAGTTATCAGATGGTGATATGTGTTTACTGCATACGAGTCTCTTCTAGGTTTAAAATAAAATATAAATTGCAATTTTCAGAAGGAGAGTTTGTTTATCACATTATCATTAATTATAATAATATCAGCACAAATTCGCATTTATCTAAATTGCCAAATACCATGTCAGCCGCGGTATAACACAATGACCTGGGCATGGAAGATAAGGCAGAATGTATGCGACAGGCGATAACCTACATTACATACACATTAGATATCGTGTGGATTATTTGGCTTACCAGTGCTTAGGCACTTGAAAAAAACACATATTACCTACGAATATAGAAACAATTCGTTGGTGATATAATAAAATAATAATAATAGCCTATTAGCGTCCCACTGCTAAGCGCGGGCCTGCCATTTTCTTGGTGAACAGATACTAAGCATTAGAGATGGGTATAACGGCTAGACAATTTTTTGTGTTTTTAGAATTGTCTTCCTCCGGAATAGTAATAATAATAAGTATGTATTAAAATATGATATTCATCAATAAAAAAAATCATTTAAAAACATCAGTCTAGCCATTAACTTGTTATGATATCTCCCGGCCGATTTCGGCAATGGTGACAGGATTTAAACACATTTTTATAATGTAATTTAGGTGAATTATTTTTGTGTATGTGTGTGTGGATCCCGAGATGGTTTAAATTCACGATTTAACCCGGTAGGTGGCGCCGCCGAACACCTCTTTAATGGTGGGACCGATTTTGATGGTTTGTTGTTTTTTCGAGTAGTTTCGAGAATGGTTTAGATTAACAATTAGTCCCAGTTGATGGCGCTGCAATCGGTTTCTAGATTTTTATTTCTTAAGGGCAAGACAACATCTGCCGGTTACAGTTATAAAGGAATTTAACAAAAGCTATTATATTGTTTTTGTGTAAAATTGAATTAATATTATGATATATAGATGTCTAGTAATGTAAAATTAGAATATCTGTTTAACTTTAGATTATTTAATTAATTAATATTTTTCTATCCTTTAATTGTGTGTCTGTCTTATTGAATATGCCCTGTTTGCAACAACTCCATTAATTCTTCAAAAAGTAATTCTGTAACATACTTCTACATAAAACTTGATAAAAATAGAATAAGAAATATAAAGAAAAACAATATTTAGCTAGACGTGTTGCTGGGGAGTTTCTTGCCGCTTCTTCTCTTTAACAGCAATAACACATTGCGAAGCGGTGTACAAAGAATAAGAAGAAAAATTAAATTTTAACCTATATGTATGACCTTAAAAAAATGTTCTTCAGTAGAACTTATTTTGAATAAAAACCTTTGAATTTGAATTTGATTGCTAGATATATATATATATATATATATATATTATATATTATAAAATTTTGGCTGAAGACAATAATTAAAGGACATTCATGAATACGTATTACTTTGCTGAGATTAAGCCGACCTTGGTTTGTTTTGTAATTCTGTACTATAGAAGAACAGATAAGTGCTCAGTAAAAAGTGTAACTTGGAAAGGCAAGAGGAGAATTACATTACGATTAACATACTTTTCAGTGTACATTGACAAGGGAGTTAACTTGATAGATAGGTAACACTTTATTGCTCGCCAAAATAAACAAATACAAAAAAGCAAAATGCATAATTTCAATACTTCTTGGCAAAACAACAAGCGGCCTGATCTTTTCCATGCAACCTAGTGTAATACTTGAAACAAGTCAGAAAGGTTTATGGTAACAAAAGAACAGCAACACTTTACATACAAACTCGACTTCCCTCCAATTTTAAAGTATATGAAACTTAGCATATTGGCTCAACCGATAGCGGATTTAAGTCATTCATAAACTATTTTAATTAAAGGGTTATGCATGACAAGAATTTAATACATTATTCTTTGGATATTTCAAATAACATTTTATATAAGGTATTGTATAATATATTATACTTAAAGTTTTATATGCAATAAAATAAGTCGAACACAGTATAAATCTATCGCGTCTGCCAACATGAAAATAAAATGTAATGAATACCGTCTGTATACAATTGAGAGGTTTGAATTATAATCTGTACACAATTATCACATTATACAAAGGATAAATATTGTAAATTATAGACAACTACTCTATACAGAACAGGCGCTAATTACCGAATAAATAAAAATATAACATTATGATTTAATTAAGGAAATGGCCGATTGTATCGTTCAGGAATAAGAGGTACATGACAAAATCAATTATAACTTTAAAAAGAAACACGACAAGAACAACTATGCTACTCAACAAATGGAACACTAGCTTAAAAGACATTCTTGACTAGTCTGGCGATGTTGGTGGAGCAAAAAAAGATAGGACTGTACAATTTAAATATACATACTTCACTAATTTATAAATTTAATACATACATAGATCCAGTCACATTTATAGAATACCAATATATACGTATATACGAAATAATCTAAATAAATATATTTATAAACATTATATATGACAAGCATTTTATATTAACAATAGATATATTAGTAAATGTTTAATATATTAGACATATTTATTTAAAAACAGATATTTGAGTTCCGAGATGTAGGTAATGTTTTGGCCTCTGACAGTAAGAGCCAACGCATTCCAGAGTTTGACAGCCTGCACTGTAAAAGAGTTATCATAAAAGGATGCAGTGAGTAAGAAGTTAATTTAAGCCCTTATTACAAAATAATACAGTAAAGGAAACTTAGTTATATTGTATTCAACTTAAGAGAGCAGCAGTGTATTTTTAAAGCTTTTGGTGTTGCAAATGTCCACAGGTTATAGTAACCGCTTTCCATCAGGTGGGTCCTCTGCCTGTCTGCTGAACTCACGCAATAAAAAAAACTTATAATCTATTAAGATTATGAGTAGAATACTGAGCCTAGATCAGATAGTCTTCTATGGATAAGGTGCCTAGAAGTCTTGACTACGTTTTCTCGATATATTATTAGTAGGCATCAGTTTTCTGATCACCCAGAGTCAATTAACCATTTTGATAGCATAGATAGAACTTACATATAAGAAATTAAGAAGAAGCAGTAAAGAAAGTTGCTTTTGATAAGTTCGTTTATTTTTAAGTCGCTATGCTGGGGTCTAAATAGTATACCAGCCAGCTTGTCTCTGGCGGATTGGTGGATTTGACACATCGGTAACCTCGATCTGCAGGTTTCATCACGATGTTTTTCTTCACCGTCAGCACGCTGTTATTGTAACAATATACACATTAGAACAGAAAACTTCCTAAATGGTACTCTCCGGCCAGGATTCGAACCTGCGTCTGGGTTTAAGACGCGAGTGCGCTCACCACTAAGCTATCATGTCACCACAAGCGAGTTTTCGTCGGTAGTGACCATAAATGGCCGGTTCCTATATCTTACCGATCGTTCATTTGCCTTACTAACGATTGAAATTAGCTCGACATAAGTTATCAGTTCAACCAAATGAATACTACGATATAGGAACAGGCCATTACACGTTTCTGGCCGGTAGATAAGTGGTATTAGAGGCCATGCATAAATTACGTCACACTTTAAGGGGGGAGCGAGTCGACGAAGAGGCACATTGTGTGACAAGGGGTGAGAGGGTGTCCTAAATATCGTGACGTCACATTTTAAAATCTAATATATCTTAGCTTTAAAATACAAAATTTGACCAAGATTATCTGAATAAGCAGTATTTAAATTATTTAGAAAAAACTGTGTGCGTCTCGGGACGCCCAACAGAAGTGATAACTTAAACTAATCTAAGTTGAACTATTTAATATTGAAAATGTTTAACTTGAGAAAAGCTTAGGTCATTACTTAAATTTTATGTAAATTAGTATTATTAATAAAAAGTTATTTATTAATAAAAATTATTGATTATAAAATATGTTTTATTCTTAGTTACAATTCTTGAATATGTACATTAGAATTTTGTGTATGTACATTATTAGTATCATTACTTAATCTAATTACCGAAATATGGCTAGGGCTGTGGGTTAGAGTGAGAGAGGAGGAGCCTGCCTACCACTGCCGTATGCGTGAAAGGGAAGCCAGACAGACTGGCGCCGTAACGCGTTACTTAACGAAGCGGTTTACCCTCCCATAAGAAGTTATCACTTTAAAAATAATTTTAATGAGTATAAAACTAATTACGGAGTTGGTGTTTTAATTTAATAATGTCTTTGTAAAATTGATAAATATGTGATGTCACACTAGGGAGGGAGGAGTCTCACGAATGTGACCAGCTGTGACAAAACGAGGGAAGGGTCAAAAAATCGTGAAATTCGTGTGAAGTAATTTACGAGATGGCCCATTAGAGCTTAATGAATAGACTGAACATGTATGGGAATAACATAATACTTAGTAACAACGTCATTCATACATGTTCTATTCTATTCGTTTAGTGCTAATCATTCGCTTTGATACTTGCGATTTTCATTGACTCCACTTTTATATTCAGAATATTTCTTGTTGAAAAATAAACAGCCAATTACTCAAACTACTCGAAATTTAAGTGTTCTTTAACCATTTGAATAGTTGGCCGTCTGTAAGGAAAATGGTACAGAAATAAAACACGATGTACGTGATAATTGTTTATTTTCAATGATACAACAATTATAAACATTGATTAACTTATAATAATATGTACATTTATAAACGGGCTATTTAATAATTACATTTGGTAAATTTATCTTTAGTTGGAAGCCATTTAAAGGAAATTTAAAAAAAAAACTGCACTTACACAATTAAAGAGTATTTAATGGGTACGTTCCATTAGGGACTCACAACGACCACGTTCACGACCGCGATTTATCCCGTTCTACTTGCTTGCCGGCGTTACAGTCGTAAACCCAAATGGAAAGGCTATTCGACCCACCTATTGACATGGGTTGTTGTGAGTGTTGTGTGATCGAAAATGATGACGTTATTAGTGACGTTTTCGCCGCGACCACAACGACCGCGGTCGCCTTGTGGAACGGCTGCGCATTTTGGGCGTTGTGAGCTACTAGTGGAACGCCCTGCATATTAACGTCGGCTACTTACATTCATAATTTTTGACAACTTACCATATTCATTGTCAAACTCAGAGTCAGATGGAGAAATAAACTTAAAAAACGACTATACTATATCTCGTTTTAAAAGGTATTTTAATATAAGTATTAATAATATACATGTTGTTTTATCGATTTTTAGATGGTGATCAAAGCATTTCTATATCACATAGTAGTACTTAGAATGATAAATACATAATTATACCATTAAGAAGAACAGAAAACAAAGGCACACGTGCCGGGGTAAACAGAGCTTTGAAATTGCAAATGCGTGTTGCTTAAACCCGTCAACCGTGCACGTTGAATACAAATTACTGCAAATATTGGCCGCAAATGAGTTTTCACGCAGACTTGCGTTTATAAACCGTATATATGAAACATGATCATCACTTTATTCACGATTTGGCAACATAGTCCGCTGGTTTTGTTTTTAGCATATAAATTTCGAATGTCATTTAACTTTTTGGTATGTTGTAAATCATTCGAAACATGGTGTTTTGGCCTATCGGAAACTATGTCTTGTTTGAATTACATTTTTGACACAGACTTTTTCCTTTTACCGAAGGTTCCAAAGTCGCTTTTGCTCGCGTTTGTGCTGGGTTTGGAGAAGGTGCCATAGCTGAAAGAATAGAGCACCGCAATGACATACATCGTTCGGGCCATCCAGTGGATTTGATGAAGTGATTAAAAGAACGACGGAAACTTAATTGTCGAATCAATACATCATACATCGCTGTTGTTACTTTGACAAAATTTATACAATAACCACCCACCAAAAAATAAATAATATTTGACACAAAATTACACGGCTATTGAAATTACCTAATACAATTTAAAAATACAATTTTTAAGGCATAGTTTGATAAAATACAGTTCTTAGGCTACTTAAGATCTATACTTACGGCCTGTGGTTGAGCGGGCTAAGCCTTTGCCGGCTTACTTCACTGTAACGCAGAGGCTCCGGTTTCGATTCCACCAGGAATCGTAACTATGCCAATGGTAAATTTCGGATAAGAATTTTCTCCATTATTGGCTGTCTGGTATCGGACCCAGAGTAATCCGTTGTATATTACCCATAACACAAACGTAACTAGCTTAATTTGGGGATATCTGCCGATTATAATTATTATTATATTATTACCTAAATAAAACAACATTTATTTTCAAACCGTGATAAACTCAACATTTTCTTTTATTCATAAGTGGTAAAATGTAATTTATCTATAATATTAATATAACATTGTAGTGTCTAAGACCTGCGTGTACTATACAAACGCCTCACTACTAAGCCTTGACCTCTTCATCTAAAGGATAACGGACAGTATACCCGCCACGCTTGTCAGAGGCAGATTAGCGCGTTCCACACATGGGTAATCTTCATGTGCAGATGATTTTCCTTTGTGTTCTTCCTTCATTGGCATCAAATGGAATGAGACGCTGAGACGGTAAAGCCTGTCAGATACAACTCCAATACGTCATAACTTAAACAAAATCAAAATTTGCAAGTAGTCAAGTACAAAGTTACCAAGTTATTAAACCACATAAACTTACTTAAGAATGATTTTATTACAATATTGTATAGTATAATTATTTTAATCTTAATATGAAACAGAAAATGGTCATAATTTATACAAAACGCAAGTCTGCTACAGAATTAAATTGTAAACAGTTCTCTAATTACGATTTAGCAACGATTCTGTTTGATCAAACATTTGCCAAACAAAATGGCGGCGAGGCAACCTAATGCATAATGTAAACACTTGATTATTATTAAATTCAAACGCAGGCAGATTTATGGTTTCATATCATTGAGAACATTGTTTGTTTTGTATAAATTTTACTTTCTAGGAATGTATTTGTATTTTGCTGTATTTAAATCAATCGTTGAATTGTCTAGAATACGATTAACCTGAAATCGATTTAAATCTGTAGGCAAATTAAATCGATTTCACACTGTTTATGTATGGCTGACATTTTTATTGGGAAATTCACAAACTACAATACCTTGAAGCTGAAATCGATTTTGAATAAATCAACATATCAAATTGTTTTCCTTTTAGAGTGGTACAGCGAGGCAAATGCGAGGTTCGTCTTCTTTTTAAGTATGGCTTCGCACGATTTGTGTATCTAATCAGTTTCAAGTATCCATGAATATTTAAGTTAGCTAATTTAAAGGTATTCGACTGACGCCAATTGAGGGAGTTCTTGATGCAACTCGAAAAGAAACATTTCACTAAACAGCTGCGGTTTACAATTATTTGTTAAAACAATCCATATGATACAATTAATTATTGTTCGTTTTAATCAGTATTATATTTATTGGAAATAAAAACAAAGCAAAATATCACAATTTAAGCTTCTGACAAAAACTCAAAAATAAGGTTATTAATTATTATGAGCTGCGGTACTTCGTGACCCGGGAATTTCAAGTCAAGTGTGGACGAAGTCGCGGGCGTATCCTAGTGTTGAAATATAAAAGTCAACGCTCTCACAGTAAGAAATACAAAGATGTTGGTAGTCCATACAAAATATAAACAAAGAGTAAGACAGCGGACTTCAAACAGTATAGCGGACGCACATTCTGGAAGTTACTGGGATTAACCAAACGGCGCATTGGCCATATTCATGTTGAGTTAAAGTAAGTTTACAGGCTTCTTTATGGTTCTTAAAGAGGCCTTCAAACTTACTCTAACTCAATATAAATGACCGTTTATGTTTTAAATAAATATATTGTTTTATGCAACTTATACTGAACTAGCATTTGACATACTTAGGAAAATATATTCAAAAAATTAAGAATAATTTAAATTCAGTTTACAAGTATAGCAATATTAAATTTACATGAAGTCCGTGAAGTGAAGGAAAAACAAGCTTTTTGCAATTCATCTAGTGGGAAAATGTTTCTTGTTTTAAAGATAATTTATGACCACGATTTGCTTGCAGTGTCTAGCTTTGATTAATATTGAAACGATTCTAATATTTTCGTTTTTGTAATGCTAACGCTTCATCTGGGATAATGATAACGTTATTTACCGTTTCACGCCGATGTAGCGATGGGTTTAACGCGTTATTTGTGATGCGATATTTGTAACTACTCGTTAACGCAATCACTATGTTTTATTATTTTTAACGCTATAACAAAAAACGCATTTGTCCACAATAAATAACTATATAACAGTATCACAGGTAGGGTTGCCAACCAACTTTATAATGACGTATCCTACTTTATTTTTATTTTTTTATTGCAGGATTTCAGCAGACAGGCAGACGGACCACCTGATGGAAAATGGTTACCATCGCCTATGGACATTTGCAACACCAAAGGTGCAACCAATGTGCTGCCGCTCACTAAGGGGAGACTGAAACCTGGCCACTAATGCCAGAACACAACTCAAGGTTGTTATGGCGGCTTACTCGAGACAGGGCTGGTCGCCATCCAGACTGGCAAATACGTTACCACCTGGCTGTGGGTTGTTTTGTCGCCTCTTGACAGGCCGCCCCAACGCAGGAAATTGTATTCTTTCTCCGTTCCTGCACGGGTAAAATTGCTGCAGTACAACAAACTGACGGCTCACCTAATTGAACATGGTTACCATCGTCCATATTGTGCAGGAACGGAAAAAGAACACTAATTCTTTTGAATAGGCGGCTGGTGAGACATCAAAACAACCTTCAGCTAGGTGGTAAGGCATTTACCCGTCCGGATGGTTACCACCCCTTTTTTCACAGGGGAATTCCAATTGAGGACCATCAGACGCGCGGGAAATCGCGACCGGTGAGTGTCCTTCGCCTTGTCGGGGTGGCACTGGCTCTCGCAAAGATGCTATTGCTAGACCATGATTGGGGATACCCACTAAAACCCCTGGTCGACCCTCAAACGTCCCTTGTCTGAGATGTGGGCTCGCTTGTGCATTTATCTCCAGCCCGGACGGATGTTTAACATCCTTAGTCTAAAGCAGGGATTCCCAAAGTGGTCGATGTCGACCCCCCGGGGTCAACGAAATCTTATTTTGAGGTTCAACAAGGTCTGTAAATCGAGCCCTATTAATTAACACAAGTTCTTATTTGAAACTTTCAAGATACTGTATAAATTTTGTTACATGTAAGTGTGTGTTTATTTCTAAAAACAATTATTATTATAACAAAAACAAGTATTTTTACATAATTTGCATGATATTAATGCACTAATTAATTAAATTAATTAATTACACTTTATATTTACTGAATTTTGTCTATTTTGTTAAATTTTGACGAGAAAATGATGTCAAGCTTAAGCAACCGCAAAGTTTTTAAATTGGTAAGTATTTTGTATCGATAAAAAACCAGAGATAGGATTTTTAAAGTTATTTGAAAATTACTTTATAACCCCTTTTCCAAAATAGTTTGGTATCACTGGTCTAAAGTATATCGCCTTAACCAGTCCAATAAATAGACCAGATTCAAGTCCCTTCTTCAACCGCCATTTTTATCTTCAAAGCGGGCAGCTCATTGGAGTTACAAATATCCATAGACGACAATAACCATGTACAATTAAGTAGGCAGTCAGTTTGTTGTACTGCAGCAATAAAAAAGTCAATAAATAGGTAACTCTTCAGTCAGGTAGACTGGCCTAAGGTCGTCGGTAATGGCTGAATGTGGAAAGTGGAAGACCGGTATAATGGCGCATTACTTCTTAAGCAAAATTTACTGACCGCGAAGTAACAAAAAACATTTTATTAAGATTCTGAGTAACAGAAAATTTAATTTTACAGTAAGAAATTTTGCTTGAATTATTTAGCCATGGCATTGCAACAACATAGCAAAAAAGATGTAAATTAATAATAATATGTATGTGTGACTAAGTTATGTATGTGATATACTTATGTATCTATAATATTATAAAATTCTAAAGTGCTGTGTCTGTACATTGAAGCTATTAAAAAAAATCAAATGGAATAGACTATATAAACGATGGAGAACACGAAGCAATTTATTTTAGATTTCTTGTCTGTTTGTTAAGGATTCACGTAAAAACTACTGGGCCGATTTCGATGCGGTTTTTGCTGATCGACAGCAAATTCTTCCACTTAAAATCCGCTCTACTTTTTAACCTGGGAATCCCGCGGGAAACTTTCTGGGAATTATTTAAAATGACCACATTGAAATAAATTTTGGAATTCCAAAGCGATTTGTTCATCAATCAATAGCAAATATATAATAAAATGTGTGATATACTTTTATCCTGGGAATCCCGCGGGAATATTCCCGGGAGCGGTTCGAAGTTGTTAAGTATAAAAATTGCCTTTTTTCAATATAGTTTTCACTAAAACGATAGCTTGCATTATTTATATGCTGATATTAGACGGAACAACGAAATTGAATCAATTTGTTTGAATTAAAAGGAAATGACGGCATTCAATGACATTGAAAGCTTCAAGTTTATATTTATATGGAACACTGATTAACTCATTCAAATCGAAAGATAGAAATAAACTGTCTAATACCGGCTTTTTGTCATTTTAGGCACGCACGCATTTCGCATATTATGCATGCCCCCAAAAGTCAAGTCGATTTATTAAAAAAATAAAAAACAACGTATTTTTATAATATATAATATAAATTACAATTTTAGTTATAAATTACTTAATTATAATTTTGTATCTTAATTAAATCACTACATTCGACGTAGGTCTTCGAAGAAGAAGCGGTGGAAAATATTATCAAACAGATCTGTCTATAGTCAAAATCTAAATAAACCTCTAGAACGATATCAAAATCGTTTTTATCATCAAATAATAATTTGAAGGTAAAAAGATGATATTTTCAGGTACAGTTTTACCTACACATAACTCCATATATAGTATTAGGAACAATATATTCTTCACATATATATAACAAGTCTAGATTTTACGACAAAAATTATCATTATTCTGTTTTCATAAAAATTGCTATGTTGTTCTGTTCGGCGCAGTTTTGTCGCGCAAACGAATTTTGCATATCCCGTTGGAGTTTAATCAGTGCATGGTTATAATTACTAACAGTATGAAACTGTTCATTACATAGAACAAGTTTTCGTAATACATTAATAGCATTAAGACCATCATTGAGAGTCGGCACTGTAAATTGTTCTTCAGTCTCCTCCTCTTCTTCAATTTCCTCTTTAACTTGTACAATATCATCTTCCATAGCTGGTGCACAAATTGCTAAAGAGTTATCTACATTAATAAATTCTTCTAATTCGGTGTCGGATAAATGAGCTAACTGAGCTAAAGGGGTAGTGTACTCTTCATCATTATCAGTCGTGGAAAACGTTTTCATCCACGGCTCATCGTCGTCATCTAAAGGTATTGTCAAGGGGTCTCTAAAACCTGCACAATTAAAGCAGTCAGATATAGTTCTTTGTGAAACTCGATCCCATGCATCTGATAACATCAAGATGGCATCAAGAACCGTAACGATATTCTGCTTGTGGCTGTTAAAGTTTTGTAACGATTTTACCACCAGCTGTCTTTTATAATGATATTTTAAACATCTCATAACACCTTGGTCCAATGGTCGCAATGTGGATGTAATATTCAGTGGTAAAAATGCAAGTTTAATACACTTCAAATTAGCATTAACATTATGAGCATTACAGTCATTGACCAAAAGTAGAATTTTCTTATTGTTAACTTGTAATTCAGTGTCCCAATTTCGTAACCATCTTTCAAAAATCTCCGATGTCATCCATGAGTTCATGTTGCTTTCATATGTAACGGGCAGTGAGTGCAAATTTTCAAAGCTCGTCGGTTTCTTAAATTTGCCAACAACTAAAAGCTTCTTTTTACTTGAACCTGTCATGTTTGTTGCGACCATAATAGTTAGTCTTTGATTAGCTATTTCCCCACCAGAGCAATCTTCTCCTTTCCATTTTAAAGCCCAGTCTGGTGTCATATTATAAAAAAGTCCGGTTTCATCTGCGTTAAATATGTTATCTGGTCCGTACTCTTCGGATAATGTAAGCCACGTTTGTGATATCCATTCTTGTACCACACGATTATCAGTACCATCAGGTTTGCCACTCACTTGTCTGTGCAAGATATCATGTCGAGACCTAAAACGGTAAACCCAACTAGGAGAGCAAACAAAATCTTCACCAAATCTCCTTGCAAAATCATTTGCTTTTTCTTGCAGAATTGGTCCAGTCACTAATATGTTTTTTCTCCTTTGAATTTGAAACCATTTTAATAAAGCTTCTTCAATGTTCGTATGTTTCGTTCTTCTTGCTTTTTTCATTTTCAACAAATTACTGTCATACATTTTTTTGATATTATGTCTCCCTTTCCAAATGGTTGATATTGTCGAGTGTTTTACACCATATTCCTTTGCTATATCTTTGTTTGGAATTCCGCTGTCTAACTTTGATATAATGCGAGATTTTTCTTCAATACTAAACGTTTTCCTTTTCTTTTGCGACATGTTAAAAATTTGACAAATATCTCTACAGTATATCTTCTTGCTGTGTCTTCTATACAGATAAACCATAAACTCACTGCGACAGTCCACTTTGATTATATCCTCACGTGTATTTTGTTTCTGTGAATCACAACAGATTCTAGACTTAACAAATTGTAGTTTAATTTTGCAGTATTTATATTATTACGTATATCGGGATTCCAAATATATACATTTTATTAGACTTAAACAAAGATAATTTACAGTTTTTAAAAACACAACCACACTTTAGAAGTCCAAATCATAAGGCAAAAGATCGTAATAACTTGAAAGTGCGCAGTCTGTGGATAGGACCGCAGTACCGAATATATACTTAATGACACCTCGACCGCGGTTGATGCTAAACTGACCACGACTCACAGGGCTGACTTTATATATTTACAAAATGAACATGGACCCCCCAATAAAGATGCATTGACTATCTATTGAAATTCCCAAATTAAAGCTTTAATGCAAAATAACGCAAGTTCTAAGAATTTGCCATTAACATGAACAATAGCACGGTTTATAATTATAATGTCTTGCTCGAAGATCGGAAACAGCCAAGAAATTATTAGCAAACAATTGTTGATTAATAGTTCAATACTTCGAAAATTAGAGCAAACTGAAGACAAACAATTAGAGCCAAGCATTACAAAGATTAAAGATTATCTAAACACTAAAAGTAATAATAACACGTGTTCAGTCTACGAGTAAAAGTATTATAGGTTCTTATTTTTTTATTCAATTATAAAGACAAACAGGCAGACTACCCACCTAATCGAATGTGGTTATCATCGAGAATAATACGGTAGTTGTAACAATAATCAAAGTGTTTTTGAACGCCTGTTCCATATGTTAATATAAAGGCTGAAAATTTGTCTGCGCAAGTGTAACACGGACTTCGAGAGCAAGTAACAGGTATTAATTAAATACTCTTTGAAGTTTTGTAGCCAAGTGATGAAAACTAATACACACTTTTGCTAACGGTTAGCTTTAAAAGTTATTGAGACTGAGATTCGTGGGTGCCAAGCGTCCTTACCTGCATTGCTACTTATAATAAAAATAATAACAGCCCATAAACGTCCCACTGCTGGGCACGGGACTCCTACTATAGAGGAAACGGACAGTATACCCGCCACGCGTGTCCAAGGCGGCTTGGCAGGTTTGACACATCGGTTATCTCGATGTGCAGATGTTTCATCGCAATGTTTTCCTTCGCCGTTGTTAGCACGTGGTAATTGTAACAATATGTACATTAGATCAGAAAACTGCCCGAGTGTTCGATTCCGACTAGCGCCCTTTGGGTTCTAGGACGCGTGCGCTAGCCATTACACTAGCACGACGCATTGCTACTTATTTATCCAGAAAATCTTGCAGCCTTTATACTACAGTATAGAAGGTGATAGATCTCGTTAGATCTGACGTTAACAGGTTCTCGGTACCTGCATTGATTATTTATTATACTGTGTGAGTTATGGTCATTGTTACCTAATACCTATTTACAGTCGGTCATTTTGACGGACGTAATAAGCAGTTTGTTTTATAAGACGTATATGTCTAACATTCAACCAGAAACAATGATAGTGATTGATATAACAAACACGTTAAAAATGATGTCGTGATAAATATATAAATACTTTTGACTGTCTTTCAACTTTTAATAACAATTCGAAAGTTGTTTTATTAAAAAATAATAAGTTCTAGAAGAAATATAGGCAATTTTAGTGTGACATCCCTAATTCAACTCAGTGTATATTTAATTAATGTGTGTCGAGCTTTATAAGATTCTGAAAAAGAGATGTCGAAAAGCCTTTCCCGCAATCCATCTGCTATATTGATTGATGTTATGGAGTGTTATAGAAATTGTTTATAATTCAATACTTTTATTTTGTTATGTTACAACTGATATCGTATTGTGTGTACTGTTACTTATACCTTTAAATTAATTGTTTATTGTATCGTAATACTTTGTATTAGCTTTAAAATGTTTTTATTTATTTCATTTATCTTTTGAAAAACAGTACTTACATAAAAGATAAAGTCCGCAATTTTAAACGTGGCATCCCTATGCCGGTTCGCAACAGGGCAAGTCTTGACAGGTTGTGGGTAGGGATGGGACCAGTCGAGACCTGTCCCGGCGGATGCGATCGATGTTGCGGTCTGCAACAATGAATGGAACTATGGAACGGAAGGACAGGTTGGTTTACCTTTTTCGTATTGTGTTTTTTTATATTCATGTTCCCTGGAAAGATTTGAATTTGGAATATCAAATAGCTAATTTGACGTAAATTTGAAATAAGAATTTTATTATGTTTTAAAAATATATCGGTGAAGCGGCTTCGTTTTGGAACACTCGAATTAATGCACAAATAATTATTTTATTTTATTTAGGTGTATGGCTTGGCAGCTAGACCTTTAAGTCAGATTACAATGTAGTTTCTTCATTTTATTAAGCCTATGTGTAGCACAGCTGAACTGCAGGTTAACAGCTGGTGCCATTCAACGGAGTTCTTGTGGCAACTCAAAAGGCCACATTTGACTATACAGTTCACATTTCTCACAAAACATAATTACTACTCAAAAACCATCAATATCCTACAACTATTGTTCATTTTAGAGTAATTTTATACATTTTTAGAAAATAAAACTGCACAGCACAACATCTTTCAGTTCCCGCCAAAAACTCTGCATAAATAGTTACTTTATAGATTCCACAGAGTAAATTAATATGATAGGAAAGTAGATTCAGACGTTGATATTTAAAAAAAAGTTGTTTAAAATAAACCTGGATTAGGTACCTGATTTAACAACAAACCGAGTTTCTCATAGGTACCATTATGCTCATAGACCAAATATCGTTCACTCAAATGGACTGTAGTTGCGTCAAACATGGCTCTTAAAACAGAAGGCTATGTAGTTTTTGACTTTGCCGCAAGAAATGTTTAAATTTTTCTACGTCTGTTGAGAGCAGGCATAAACTTGCTACATAACTAAATACACAATATTGTGAATATCTAATGATATTTTAAATATTCTTTTTGTTGTCCTCGTGTGTCAGATGTAAAACCATATTTTTATAAGTGTCTTGTAAATTTCGAACTCACGGCAACACTGCATCATCTAATGATCTGATTTAGTAATACGGCAAAGATTGACTTTTGCCTGTGGCCTAGCCATTCTTTACCACACCACCCTGTTTCATTGCGAAGATGGTAAATAGGCAGAGGGCCCAGCTCATGGAAAGAAGTTACTATCGTCTATAAGACATTTGCAATATCCGAGTCGAAGCCAACGCGTTGTCAGCCTTTAATGGGAGTAGTAAGGAGGAAATCATCAATCGGAATTCATTCAAAAGCTGACAAAGGACCCACTTGATGGAAAGTGGTCACCGCCGCCTATGGACGTGTGCAACACCAGGGGCGCTGCCAACGCGTTACCGACCTCGAAGAAATTTTATTAGGCCCTTCTTAAACGATCCTATGGCGTAGCGCAAAAGGAAAATCTCGGTGGGAAGCGTCCTCCAAGTCGTAATTGTACGTGGAGTAAACCTTCTAGAGAACAGCTGCGTTATTTCAGGACTAAACACTTCAGGGGTCCTCCAGCATCTGGGGAGCGGAGAATCAAACCCCTGTTGACGAAGTGGGTTTACCCCTACCTGGGCATTCTCAAGCACTGATGCGCGCAGGGTTAGCGTGGGCGTAACTACGTTCTAAGTCTCACGTTTTTCCTACCATGAGCGCGGGGCACATGGGAGAAGGGTTTTAGTGGAGTATTAGCCCATGGGTTACCTCTTTAATAGGGGTACCTTGCTGAGTCTCCACACAAGCCGGGAATTGACTCTGTTATCTGCGCCATCTTCAGTGGATATAACTCTCATTGCTTTGGTCTAATCCCGGTAGTGTACGAAATGTACTTCCTCCTGCCTCGAAAAAAAAGGGGGCTAACCATTTAACACCGCTGTTCTACGCCCCAAAACAAATACAATACCCAGCAAAATGTCGTACACATTAACAATCATAAATAAATGTGTAAATTTAATACAATCTAAATTAAATTTTCTACAAAAACTTAGACTTATAAACTTATGAGTCCGTAAGGTTTGTAAAAAAAAACACCGGTATTCTGTGAGAGCGTGGTAACACAGAAATAATTGCAGCATGGTTCTACCACGTACTCGTATATCGCTTTAAACCGCTTCTCCAAATATAACATTCAAGTTTCGCTATTACCAGGAGAAATAATTCAACTTTCTCAGGAAAAAATAATTATAATTAATTATGAAATGATTTCGGTTATCTACATTTAGCATTAGGTTTTGTAAATTAATTATCACTAATGAACTTTCGCAAAGTTAATATACCTTAACAAGCGATTTGGCATCGTGCCTAGAAACAACACGGCAATGACTAAACCGTTTCTGATGCGGTTTTTTGCTTGGCAGTGTATTGAAGCGTATCTAATCGAAAACGGGTCAGTAGTTTCCAAGGCCTCCAACTTAGTCCGTTATGACTATATCTTGTTATTCTGTTAAATTTAATTAAATAATTTTCTCGTTAAATTCATTAAAATTGCGTTTTTTTCGGTCTTGCATAATATGACAACTGTTATTGTCCTCTACTCTACAGGTATAAGAATGTGGCTAGAGAATTGTTACTTCCATAGTTCCAACCAACCAAAAAATCCTGATAAAAATGATAAATTAACAAAAATAAAATTGATTGGTTTCTAAGAACGTGTACACTACTTGTATTAAAAAGTTATACGCTACATAATCAGAATACATCATCATTATGTTTGAAGTTATTACAATTTTGAAGTAGCTCTTAAAATTCATGTTATGAAAATCAACGTCCGGGTAACTTGATTAACAAACTTCTGTTATGATGTAGCCAATTTGCAATTTTCTTATAATCTTAGCCAGTTATTTTTTACACATACAAAATTAACATATTTAAATTATAATTCAAATTGTAAATACGCAACAATGGAACAACTGTTTAAATATATTTTAAAAACTGGAATTTCCCGTTTATTTTTAAATAAGAAATCAAACACCTGTATTAAAACACGTGGACTTTAAGTTTAGTAAATATTAATTGAGACAAAAGAAATAAGTTGCCTATTTCCACCAACTATTATCGGCAAATCAAATTCCTATAAGTGCTAAAAGATCAGCAATAAAGAGCGTATTGCTTGCTATAACATATTAATAAGTTAATACTTAATAGGGAGTCAAAAATTTCAATTTAATTTTGATAAACATTTTGTTTGTCTTTGTAAACCGATTATCTGATGCTGATATCTTTAATTTTTCGAGATCAAAAGTATTCTATATGTTGATCAGGGATATAAGCTACCACCATACAAAATTTCATTTAAATCTGTCCAGTCGTTACGGAGATTAGCCGGTACAAACAGACAGACAAACAGAGAAACAAAAAATTTGAAAAAATCTAAATTAGTTCTATTTCACTTCTTACATCCCCCTGACTCGGTTTTTAGCATTTTATTTTTCCTTGTACTGGAATTCGACCTCTACAGTTTTATTATATGTATATATAGATTTCTTCAGAATTTTTTACCACAGAGTTCATAAGGTAGTGGATATTTGCGGCACACTTTTTATGACTCTGGAGGAGAATATCTTATAACCTTATTGATTGAATATGTCACACAGAAACAAACAAACATCTTTTGCACCACTTTTTCTACAGCATGTTTATTACACTTTTCTGCTAAAACTCGTCCATTTATATGTAGCAGTTTCAACAAATATGACTAATATACATAGTATGCGGACAGACATATGTTGTTTTTTAAGAATTCAATTTTTATTCAAATGTCTACGAATAGGGTTGCCAACCGTATTATAATATATAGTATATTGTACCATATATTATATTTTCATCGCTAATTCAATTGTCGGCTTTTTGTTCAGATATTTATGATTATTTAAAAAAATACTAGATCTTTGCTGGTCAATGTAAAAAGTAGTAATAAATACACATGGAAAATGCAATAACGAAATAAATAAAATTAATAATAAATAATCAAAAATAAATTTGTACTCTTTTACCTAAATTTCCCTAGATATTTTCTTCAAAAATAGGTGGCAACTCTACGAACCCTAAAAATTGAGCAAGTTTTCCAAAGACAATCTCGTTAACTTAAACCAAAAACGATGTCTAAGGTATTGAAAGGAAACAAATATGCAATATTGTTAATTAATTATTATAATTTTATGAAATTCTTATCATCACGCCTTCCGTGCGAGTTATCAGCAAAGATAATTGCGTGGAGTTTATTTAACGGCGATAATTTTATTATTTTGTTTCCAAGTGTGATTTACTTACTCAAACACCATTGTCACCAGGTTTCAAATCAGTTGCTTAGTAAATATTGAATCACAAGCTTTACACACGGGGAAAGGAAACTAACGCATCATTAAAAAAACATATATATTTTAAAAGCGTTTGATAGAATCTCGAATATACGAATAGAAACTTCTAGAAATGTAATATGTATAGAGGTGACCACTTTCCATTAGATGGGTCGTTGCATCTGCCGTATTCCAGTGAAATACAAAAAGATTTCTAACTTCTAAAATTCTCAAGTAATATATCTCCATAAAGAAATAAAAAATATACTTATTATATACAGAAACGGTCTTGTTATTATTACTTCTGTTTTTCTATATAACCGATACCGTGTTTTTCGATTAGCTTCACCGTTGCGTTGGTCTGAGTCACAGCGACCAAGGCCAAAGCGCCGGCCGGCACTTCGCTTAGCAACCGTTTAATTTCTCTTTGTTTTCTCATTTGGCACTTTTATGGTTGTTTCACGACGTTATTGCTCGTTCTGAGCGATAAGCGTTTCAATTTGAGCAACACTTTCTGTATTCTGATTATAATTTACACAAACAAAACTACTCGGTTTATTTATGCTTTTGTTTTCATATAACTTCTCATATGCTATTATAAATAAATATTTATGGTATGAATGTTCTAGAGACTTCGAAAGCTAAGATATATTTTCACGAAAATTCACAATTTATACACAATAAACTCTTGGTAATCAAACCTTTTCTTTTGTTAGTTTCATTATAGGCATACAAAAATCAAGCCTTTGCTGAGAAATATTAAGAGCAATAGTTTCAAATATACATAAAATATAGTTCAGAAATTTTTCGAAAAAATAATAATTGCGGTATAAGTTTTTACAAAGCTAATTTTATTGCGGTTTTTTAATTATCCCACGGGACCTCTTTAATTTTTCGGGATCAAAAGTATCCTATATGTTGACCAGGGATATAAGCTACCACCATGCCAAATTTCATTTAAATCGGTACAGTCGTTCCGGAGATTAGCCGGTACAAACAGGCAGACAGAGAAACAAAAATTTGAAAAAAATCTAAATTAGTTCTATTTCACTTCTTACATCCCCCTGACTCGGTTTTTAGCATATTTTTTAATTGTACATAAATTTGACCTCTACAATTTTATTATATGCATAGATAAGGGGATACTGTACGGTAAGTCTGATAATTTACATGATATTTTTTTATATAAAGATATTGAAAACCACTAATGATTCTAATGCGAATCAGAATATATAGACGTTTTTAAAAATGTATTATAACGACTTCAAAAGAGGAGTAGTCCAGTAACACACCACTTCTATAAACTACTCGTACAATTACATACCAATCTGTATGTCTGACGTCACTTTATAGAAAGTGATGAAACAAAGTTGTTGAATAAACTAGAGTGATATTTATAAATTAAAATAGTCATGAATGACGTAAATATTTAGATGGTTCCCTGTAAACAGGTATTATCACCAACAGCAGTTTGATAAGCACATGAGTATTGTGAACAAATTGATAAAAAAATACAATAAAGATTTAAAGCATACCTGGGAAAAATATGGTTATTAAAATTATCATTCCTGGAGATTTCCTAAAATCAACGTAATTATAACTTGTTCTGTCCTATATGAAAACCCATTAATAATGTCATTAGTCTTAAGTAAGAATAATAGATGTTAAAAATTTTAATTTAACAAACATAAATTATGAAAAATCTGGCGATGTAAAAAACAAGTTTTGCCTGAAGAAATTTCACAGTTGTCTTCCATCGTCGTTGGAAATTTCCTAAAACTCGTTGGCTGATGCAAGAGCGAACCGCAATTGAGTCTCGTTTCAAGCAGTCATTAAAATCAACGGATGAACACATTTTAACAAGAATTTGAGCGTTTCTATATTAGCTGTAATATATCGGTTATGTTTCCAACAAATGACATATCGTGAAATTTTATATATTTTTGAAATCATCTAAAAAGTTCTTTTAAGCTTTTAAGTTGTCACATCGCTCTATTCATTATAGCTACTTTAATAATTTTAATTAATCAACTTTAATCTTTATCGTATGACGTGATGATAATAGAAAATAACATGTCTAAATTATAGATGAACTTCTGTCCAATTTTTTCAATCAATCATTCACATTTCACGTACATCCTAAATCATTCTAATTATACTGGGGATTATACATTTTATGACCATTGTAAATCGCAAACTTTACCTATCGAATTACTCACTGTTTATACGATATACCTAATTAATTAAAAAATGTACCTAAATAAGTATATATATTTGAAAATAACTAGATTTTCATGATGAGTGTTTTTTGCTTTCGGAACGTGTACGACACAAAAAATCCGAAGACTTTTATGGTACTGTCGATTTTAACGTAACAACAAACATTGTTTTAGAACGTTCCAGAATTACCTCGGGGGCCAACGAGCTTCGAGGGAAGATTCTTATTATTTTTTCAATAGAAATTTAAAAAATAAAGAGAAAATATTGAAGGCTTTTTGTAAATACATAAATAGTTTAATGTATATTCCTTATTCTTCACACGAAGAAAATATAAAAGTTGTAGAAAACAAAAATTTAGGAATCGATTATATCGATTGACAATGGACATCTCTATTGGTTAAAATAAAAAAATACAGCACTTCAAGATGGCTTCCGTTCTATGTATAATAATAATGTATGTTTTAATTAAATAAATAACAATGAAGTCATGTTTTTATTGCCTGACTATATACGAACATTTTTTTTTTACATGTAACTGAATAAATTAACTGGAGACAAAATTTAGTACTGTTTTGCCTTCTATTATATGGGTATGAAAGAACATTTTTGCGGCGAAGAAAAACTGCCGGTGCACACTAAAACTATTGTTTAATATTCCCACGCTTAATTAATTGTAATTAAAGACATTTTGTTAGAAATCTTTTGAAAACTCATCATAAAAAGAATACGTGTTACTAACCACGTCTGCACTTGGCAACAAACCGGTTTTTCAACTGTGGTTTCTTATCTTTCAGAGATAATACTTATACCTTCTAGTGCTTTCTATTTAGCTTTTCGTATACAAATTGTAAATTTTATATATATGTTTATTTATATTTGCTTTGTTAAGAAATGTGAAGAAAATAATTTATCTTCCTTTGTTATTTTTTCCGAACTGTTCAAACCGGTAATCTGACGAGTTCGATCGGTTTATTATTATTTTTTAGACTATTTTATTAGTGTTTTTGATATTGAGGTGGATATTACTTAACGTTCAAGTTTTTACTGAAAATTGTTGAATTTGCTTATAAATAGTCATTTTTCAAAATTGAAAGTTTTAAAGAGTAGAAAACATAAAGCCGCGGCCTTTGTTGGTAATGTACAACTTAGATTAGTTATGTAAGTATACTTAGTATTTTAGTTATACAAAAGATTGCCTCACCTTAAACTTACCTACATAAAAATAAAGATAAAAACAAATCCATTTACAAACATCAAGTTCTCTTATCTAGTCTTTTACCTTAGCCAAGTATAAAACCTAGTCTCGACCGAAAACCGACTTTTCAGAATCTATTTAACAAAGATGACTAAATACATTTAAAAGTATATAAAAAACTTTAGAAGAGCTTCCTTTAGTAATAATAGAATCCTAAAGCGTTTTAACAAACGGCTTCAGATTTAACAGGAGTTACACACTTTTTCACAATAAAATCAAATTTACTGAATTTAACATTTAAAACACATTTTGATAACGTTTTAGGATTCTAACGCGTTTTAAAATAGTAAAAACAAACACAGTAATTGTAAGGGCACTGTTTTCCGAATATGCAATACGAACAAAGAAGCCGGCCGGTATACGACACAGAACGACGCGGAAACAACGTCTCACAAGCGCGGCCCGGCGCAACTGGCGCGCGGGGCCCCCGCTGCGGCCGGCGGAGTGTCCCCCCGCACCCCCTTCCGCAGTCCTCTATAAAACTGGCGAGTGTTTCGCGATATCGTCAGTCCGTCACAGAGAACGATAGGGTCGGGTGGGTCATTTAGCCTAGGGCGAGTGACGAAGCCCTGCGGTTACGAGATTAGATCTATGCGGTCGTGAGCTTAGGACGTTCTTCCCATCGATCTCTTCACGATAACCAGTCGTCGGTACGGAAGCCGGCTTGAGTGCGCATCAAAAAGCAGTACAAAAGAGACTTGTGATATTTTTCTAGTAAACGTTCCGTGTCGCGGAACAGTTTTTTATTTGTTTGTTAAAGTGTACAATATAAGTAAAAATTTGGAAAACATGGAGATCCTGCCGGTCACGAGCCAGTTTAGAGTCGGGTTCAACACTGAAAAAGGTTAGTTTACTTTCTCTATTCCGCGAGTTGCTTTCTAACCGGCCGCTGTTGCCAAGCGGCGCGCGCAAGCCGCACACAGACAGCGCCGCCGGCCTCGCAACCTACCGCCCAGTGACTAATGAAGTAATGCCACTTCACATCAATCATTATTATATTTTATGCATTCCCGGCTCACATTCACGTTTCAGATTGCACTTTGACAATGATAATGAAGTTCAACTTGCCTATATACAACACGGATCCTGAAATGTCAAATTTACATCAGCTGACACGCTCAGCTGTTAACCATTGTGCGCTCGCTCCCTTGCCCTTGGCTTGAGGGCACGCTTTAATTTACATTTATTGATACACATTACTGATAGAATTAATAGAGTCGATAGATGTGAAGATAACTGGTCAATTAGATTCTAATTAGATTTTCTGTTGTGTAGAATTGTTTTTCAAATTTATAGATTATTTTATGAAATTTTTATCGATAACAATAATTAAATGTTTTTCTCGATTGTTACAGCATGGAATGGGCCGACATGGCGGGAAGCGCCGGTGCCGATGCCGACTGAAGCGGCGTTGGCTCAGAGGCTCGAGAGAGAACTACGAGCGGCCAAAGGAGCCAGCGAATTGGCCACGGCTGAGGTCCTGGTACCAGCAGAGCTGCTGGCCAGGGCATCGCGGCAGACCTTGGCGCTGGCGGAGGGCGAGCCCTGCGGCTCACGGGGAGCGGCGGTCATAGTCGACGTTGCCGGAAGAAGATTAGCAGCTTTCAAAATAGACCCCAACACATTAACAACGCACGAAATCCACTTGCATCTGGAACACGATGCGACGAACTGGACTAGCCTGTTGCCGCAATTCTTAAAGTGAGTATTATAGATAACCAACATACCTACTTGAAATTATAAATTTAAAAATTATAGTAAGTACTTGTGCTTAAATGAGATTACTAATGAGATTTTGTTCTTTGCAGAAACTTAACGCGAGGCGGCACCATCATAATCAGCCCACAGTTCACGATAGAAAAGAAAAAATTGTTCAGGAGCCAGGCGGAGTGAAGGAGCCTGTGATATGCGCGTGATGCGAGCGAGCCGACTGACTGCCCTCCTCGATGTCTACGTATCGTTATTTTAACAAATATCAATATTATTGTATGTATATTATTATATATTTTTAATAAGAGAAAAAAGCACAGCGTGATATGTAATGTATAGTTGTAGAGTAAGCGCTTGAAGAGCGCGAAGTTAGTTTCGCGAAGTACCGTCGCGCCGCCGACGCCTCCGATAGTGACGCGAAGTGCGCTTTGTCCCGGCAAAGTGTCGATATTCGGCGGATTCGGATTGGGAGGCGTCGCGGGCGCGGCGGAGTCGGCGCGTGCGGCGGCGCGCGGCGGCGGGCGTCGATCTCGCCTCCTTCACCCTTCTACCCTTCTCCCTCGAGTCTTCACCCCCTCTGCCCACCGCTGCGCCCGCCCCCCCGCGCCGCCCGTACTTATGTTAATCATTGTATGATCATTGTTCGTATTTTATTATTGAATATTTTAAATGATTGTGAATGTTGGTGGTTGGAGCGTGAGTGGCGTGGCGGCGCCGGTGCGCACCCCATGATCTCAGCCGCCGCCGCGCGTGTGATACTGATACCCTGACCGATTTAGTCTTAGGTATTCTTTTTTGTTTCGAGTTCGATTCTATTCTGAAGTTGCGTAGAGTTTGTATTTTCATGTATCGTAACCATATTTATTAGAGACGGCCGCTGCCCGCGACCGGATATTGTGTACGTTTCTCGTAATATTGTACTAGTTCGTACATTTGTTTGTGATACTACTTTTGTAATGTATAAAATTTTAATTGAAAGATAAAAATATACTTTTTATGAATGAGAGAACACTAATGCAGATTGTAAAGTTAGAGATGTGTATCGTGGAGTGCCGTGATTGCACGGTGGCAATACGAGTGCGGCGCGGCGGAGCGGCCCGTACGGCCCCCGCACTGTCGCTCCGTCGGTCCCGCTCTGATATACTGCAAAGATCTCAGGTTATATTATTATAGTTATTAAAAGTATTAAGTTATTTAAGTTAATATAAAGATTGTAATTTTTTGTAAGATTGTTTTCTATCGCCGCGCGAAGCTGCGTAGCAATAGTCCAGTGGGTGGTGAGATGTTTTGTACTAACAGTACATTTGTAATGACGAAAATGTTGAATACTGCAGTTGAATGCATTTTTTTCATCCAGTGTAATTACTACATTAAATGTAAAAATCAATAGACTAACCTTTTTTAAACGAAATCTAAATGTTTGTAGGGTCCAGTGTTTTAAAACGCACAATATCATAGTACTAGAGTTCACTTTCATCATAAAACATATATAAAAATGCAACAAAAACATTTTACTTCTAAACTTGAAATGTCGACATATACAAAAACTAACAATAATAATAAATGTATCAATTGTTTATAATTGATATTTATTTGATAGACAGTAAAAGAATATGTAGAAATTATTGAAGAAAAAAATACATAGTTTCAATAATGGAATTCATTGTTTTAATGACACCCCGATCCTTATCCCAAGAGATACCTTGCATATAAATGAACTCCTAGAAAATATTCTAAACTAATTTACATTGATCCAGTGACTGACTTCAAAATATTCAATCTAGAATGTTGTTAGTCAGACTTGGTAGCGCTGTACTAATGTCAAATCCATTTACACGATGCCAGTATGAAGTCGGCACTGGCTTCCTTCGACCTTTAAGTCAGTAGCTGGATCAACATAAATCGGCTTGAAGATTGAAAAAATGACGCAAGAAAAAAGAAAGAAACAATAATTACCATAAAATTATCATAAGTTAACCTAGTTAAGAGCGAGCTGAGAGCCAGAGTACCTACCTAATAAAGTTTAATAGAACCCGTTCGAACCAGTTAGGACTGGTTCGTTCAGTTCAACCGGTTTTGCGTTAAGAGATTGGTGCAAGTGTGCAACCCCATCCTCACTTATTTTTTGTCCAATTAGTAAGCGTACAGACCCGTTATACATAC
This sequence comes from Dendrolimus houi, assembly GCA_039645545.1. Classification (NCBI taxonomy): domain Eukaryota; kingdom Metazoa; phylum Arthropoda; class Insecta; order Lepidoptera; family Lasiocampidae; genus Dendrolimus; species Dendrolimus houi. The sequence goes on from CM077133.1 coordinate 795,968, forward strand.
ACGTATAAGTTTTCTAAAATGTTCGATTCAGCTTTTTCAACTTTTAATGAAACGACAACATTAACATTCAAGGATTGGTGTGATGACCATTTTAGTAATCGCTTAGCGCTCCGGTGATAACCATACATGTTGAATATTACGAAACCTTTTAAAAAAGGCAATGTCCATTTTGAAGTTGCAGAATATTTATTTACATATAGAAAAATCTGTTGTTTCAGTATTAAGGAATTGCAAGAGAGCTTGATATAGGGATTGTATATCGCTTACGATCTTTTCAGTATAAATGTATAGATGTTGAGTCAATTATAGTTCTTAAGTCAGAGTATGATGCCATAAGCCCAATATTACCTTATACCCGAGCGCCATGGTGTCCATGGCGGATTACATATCGGAAATAAGGTTGCTGGGCCAAAAAGTATAGCTCCAAAGGATACTATTTACACGCTAGTACCCATTGTTCATCCTACATTTGCCAATCGATAAAGATGGGTCAAGAAATGATTGCAGCTTGTTCACAAGAGGCCAAAATATTACACTTAGTAGATCGCAATGAAAAACCGACACTATTCGATTGGCCAATGACTAGCAAAATGAGCCTAAATTGTCCCAACAAACTGGTTCAATATCCTGGCTCAATAAATATACTGAGGTTCTGAAACAGCAAAACTATAAAAGCAATAATATTAAACATTACAATATAAATGATATACGTAAGTTCTTGTTTCCAAGCAAAAATAGCAACTCTCACTGAACCCTGAAATTGAACAAACAAACGAATATAAAATATATTCAACAAACATGAAGGTAAATATATATATATTGGTATATTCTGAATGCGTTAGAAGTAAACAATTTCAATTTACGATCGGAGGCTATCGTATCGATTCTATACGGAAATTGAATCAGGCTACATAGCAACAATCATTTATAATATCTGTCAAGTCGTGTCATTGCAATTTACACTTTAAATGTTTATTTATAAAGTCAGAAGTTGCATGAACATTGAATAGATAACCGGTGTTTGGCAAGCGCTGGAAATTATTACATGAATGTATAAAAACTTGATTTTTAGATGTATGATTAAGCGGTAATAATATTATAAAAGCACTCTTTAATTTCGGAATCAAATTGAGCGGTCTGTTAATTACATTAAATTCAATTCGTTTTCGTTCTAAGGGTTTTGGAGAACTTTAAAACGAATCTTCGACTTATTTACGACATCGACTTTACAAATTGTAAACTGTTATGAAACTAGAAATCATTATAAGGCAAGCATTTGTATAAAGTTTTTTATTAAAAGGATATTAAACTTTCTAACCGCAGGCAAAGGAGATTGGTAATCGTGACTTATAGCATGCCGTGAATCGTTAAACTATCGACAGTCGATACAAGATTGTGCATCACTAATTTGTAATGGACGAGATAAAATCAAGGATTTTCGATTTATAAATAGAATTTTTTTAAATACGTTTCTTGTCTAGCTTTTTTGTACTTTGCTTTTTATTATATGAAAATATATAATTTGCACATTTAGAGCAGAAGCATGCTATTGTTATAACTTGAGACTTATAAATATGGATTTCTTAGCAGTGTGCATATATATATATATATATATATATATATATATATTAAATTAATTATATTAAGTTTCATGTTATTTACTTAAAAGCTAATCTTAGCTTTACATTACCTAGATTTATAGAGTTATCACATACATTATTAAGAAACTTAAAGAAATAAACCAAACCTGAAATCTACCGTTCAATTAATTTCGAAAGCAATTGGAAAGCATTGATTATTCCGTGTTGCTAAGCCGTATGTTAGATAACGCTTGAATCTGGGACTAGTAACGCCATCTTTCATTACACGAACCAAACTATCTATCACGTACACAAACTGGTCTGATTTGAACCTCAAGTGGAACCTTTAGTAGACAGTTTTGATTTTTGGTCAAATATAATTTCGTAGTGTATTTTGTTAATAATGTTTTCTTTGTAATAAATATAAAGAATACGTATTCTTTATGAATATGCAATAAGCTTGATAATAATAAATGTTATATGAGATATTTGTTTATTTAATTTTAAGAATGCTTACATACTAATCTATATCAGTTATAGTAAAAAATATATTATATAAAAAGAAATGTTGATAACAAGCCTCCACCTATTGGTAACAACACATACATACATACACGATTACTAATGGTAACATAGTTACTAAATTTCTGTCTTTCCAGAAAATTCTTGAGCCAGTATTCGCTTGACCGAATTTAGACTAGTGCAGGAAGTGCTATACTATGTCTTAAACAGACTGTTCAGTATTATACTGGTAGAAAGACACCTATTTTCGCCTGTTTTTTGGACTTGTCGAAGGCGTTTGACCTCGTAAACTATGGGATACTATGGAGGAAATTGGAAGGTGAATCGAGGTTGCCGCCTGCTATTGTATCAATTTTTAAATATTGGTACAATAATCAGAAAAATATTGTAAGATGGGCAGAGTCGTATCCGGACATGTATAGGTTGGAATGCGGGGTGAGGCTGGGGGGTTAAGCTCTCCTCGCCTTTTCAACATTTACATGAATCAGGTAATAGATGAACTCAGCAAAGCACATGTCGGATGTTACATAGATGGGGTGAGCTAGAACAACATTAGTTACGCTGATGACATGGTTCTGCTGAGCCCATCTATCGGCCGTCTGAGGCGGCTCTTATCAATATGTGAGTCGTATACGATAACCATGGCCTTAGATATAATGCTAAGAAGAGCGAGGCTATGATATTTAAAGCAGGCGCTTAAATCTTACGATATCATTCCTGACGTATACCTCTGTGGCAAACCGGGCACTGGGTAACCGAAGACTTAAAGGATGATTGTGATATAGACCGGGAACGTAGGTCGCTGGCTGTTCGATGTAACATGCTGGCCCGCAGGTTCTCACGCTGTACGCAAGAAGTAAAGAAGACGCTTTCCGAGCATACTGTCAGTCCTTCTACACGTGCAGCCTGTGGGTCGGTTATATGCAGCGAGCATACAGCGACCTACGTGTCAGTATAATAATGGGCTGAGGGTGTTGTTGGGACTGCCGTGGCGGTGCAGTGCGTCAGGGATGTTCACAGAAGCGCGAATCGATGGCTTTGCGGCCATCATTAGAAAGAGACGCGCCTCCCTGCTGGCCCGCGTTCGCGGCAGCACCAACAGCATGCTCGGTCTTTTTGTAGACCGACGGGACTCGCCACTGCTACGTAAATGGGTGCAACTGCACACCCAGTTTAATGCGTGAGTTTGCTTGTTTTCTGCCGCCTCGCGGCCCGGCGGCGGAGTCCATACTTGAAGTCATTTGGTGTACATGTCCCTTTGATGCCGTGGAATGGAACATTTATGGTGATTGTAGTGACGCGGGTGTAATGCCCTAGTATTTGTTTTATCGATAAATTTTTGTGCCGTGAATTGATTTGAGAGTGAAAATTTGATTACATAGAAATAATTTAAAATATAAAACTGTATAATATGGAAATGCTCAATTTCTGAAATAAATGAATTATTATTATTATTATTAACTGTATTCATTTATTCTCAAAAATTAAAAAATACATCCAAAATAAAACACATATTTGATAAAAAAAATATAAAATCTTGCAGCTCACCGCCAGCGGGGCCTGGGGTCCAAACTACCGGTGGTTAGGGCTCCAGAGACAGGAACCCCCTCACAATTCGTGCCGTGTCCAAGAGTGCTTCCCTCTGTATCTGGCCCTTCACCCATCCTCCCAGCGAAAGCCTCTCTAGATGACGGTCGAGGCTTTTCGCTATAAGACCGTAACGGTGATAACTATCAGCACAATGCTCGTTGACTCCAGACGCCACATAGCGGTAACCTCGTGAGCAAGATCTAAGTATTTACTTGGTTTTTCTTTTTCTTTCTTCACGAGGTTATCGTCATGCGGGATGCTGCTGTCAACGAGTATTGCTCGTCGCGCAGATCGATCTATTATCACGATATCAGGCTTATTGGCTACAATAGTCCTGTCCGTGATAACTGATCGATCCCAGTAGAGCGTGGCACGACTGTTTTCAAGAACTGGCTCCGGTGAGTACTGGTAATTTATTATTATTATAAGTCTAGGTTCAATGCTATTATTTTGCTGCAACAATTTGAGCTTCGTAAGATAAAGGCGTTTTGTCTATAGTTAGTGGTCACTAAAGGTGTGTGAAGCAATCCTCTCTGTCTGAGACCAAGCTGATTAGCCCGTAAATGTATTTTTGAAATCTTTTCAAAAATAAATATATCTTAATAAGTATATTTTTATGCAAGAAAAGCTTTTATGTCAACAAAAACATAAGTTAAGTTTTTTGTCTTATTATCAAGCTTTAACTTTATACAAACTTTTTAGTGCTCCATCCATTTTTGATAATTGAAAATAGTAAAGCTTAAAAATGCCTTCAAAGAAAACTGGTTTGAAGATGAGTCGGTTTGTAATTTTCCAAATATATTCCATTAGTGGTTTTTTTATAGTTTTGTAACTAAATGAAAAAGTTGATCAGTTTTGCCAACTCTAAGGAACCCTTTACCTACTGTATATACCTACATACGTCCGATTTTTTAGTTTAAACAGATATAGACTAGTCAATATTTGCTCAGCTGCTTCTAAGGTTGAATTATTTGTGAAGTTATTTTCGTGATTTTTTTTTAATTTATCAATGGCCGCTGTTTTAAGTTTTTATAAAAGAGTTTCAGTTTAAATACAAAATTCTGTCAAGCGCATGTCATTCTTCATACTATAACCCGTGTAAATAGAATGAATGAATAACTTATGACAGATAGATTACATCACGCGCTAACAACGGTGAAAGAAAACATCGTGATAAAATCTGCACATCGAGATAATCGATGTGTCAAACCTGTCAAGTCGTCTTGTACAAAGCATGGCGGGTATACTTTCCGTTCCCCCCATGGGAGGCCCGAGACCAGCAGTGGGCTGCAATTATTATATATACATATATTACAATACAATGGGTGGTCTGCTCGCCACAGGCGATTTCCTCCAAACTAGCCTATAATATGAAATCTAGTAGTATCTTGGAAAATCGGATAGCCTTCCTAGGATATAGACAGGTAGACGGCCAATCTGATAAGAAGCGGTTATTACCATCGCTCATGGACATATGTAACAACAAAGGTGCTACCAAAGTGCTTCCGCTCTCTAAAGGGTAACTAGAACCTGGTCAAGGTGGATCAAGTGGACGACATGTTCCAAATCACCAAATCTATCCTAGTTTCCTGGATAACCTTTACATTAATCTATTTCAAAATCTATCCTATTATCCAGGATGAAAAATATCCTTTGGCAACCCTCGGTATTAAAATTACATATGTGCCGAATTTCAGCCAAATCGGTCCAGTAGTTTTCCATTAAACGGAACAGACAGACAGACAGAGTTACTTTCGCATTTATAATATTAATAAGGATATATGTATAACGGCGAGCGTCATTCGTTTTCATGTCAATAAATCAACTGTTTGTACCTCGCACACTTTATTAACTTTACAGATCATCTCTAATTATCTAAAAGTTATCCCTATCCCTACTAATATTATAAATGCGAAAGTAACTCTGTCTGTTTGTCTATCTGTTCCGTTTTCACAGAAAAACTACTGGACCGATTTAGCTGAAATTCGGTATATATGTAATTTTAATACCAAGCGTAGACAAGGGATACTTTTTATCCCGGATAATGGGATAGATTTATGTAAAGGTTATCCCAAAAAGTGGAATAGGTTTTTTGTAATTTGCCATTTTCGTCATTTTGGTAATTAATCCGTGCAGGAGCAGAGAAAGAATACAATTTCCTGCGGCCGGACGGCCTGTCGTAAGAGGCGACAAAACAACCCAGCCAGGTGGTAGGGCATTTACCCGTCTGGATGGCTACCACGTCCGGGCTAGAGTATGCCGCTATAACAACCGTGAGTTGTGTTCTGGTATTAGTGACCGGGTTCCAGTTACCCTTTAGAGAGCGGCTGCACATTGGTATCATCCTTAGTGTTGCTAATGTTCATAGGCGACGGTAACCACTTTCCATCACAGTTGGGCCGTCAGCCTGTCTGCTGTACTCCAGCAATAAAAAAATAAAACAATAAACTGAATTTTTCCTGTTGTTACTGTTGCCAAGTAATTATTGCTCGTGTAAGAGCACCTTCAGGATGTGATAGGGGAAATTAGAAGGCTAGCCGTTTTACGACGATATTCTGTGTTTCTGTGGTATCACACCCATCGAGCCACCCTTAAAAGCTTCAATCAAGTAAAGATTCCAACATTGTTTTACCATGTAAACAAATCTTTAACTTATACTTAACCCCTCAGCAATAGAGATCTCTAGAGTACCTTTTTAAACGGGACAGCCAACACCTTTCAACGAAACGAAATGAAGGAGTTATTCAAAATGGCGTCCATACAGCGGGTTCCCGCGTTATCAGCGTAACCCGTGCTGATAACGGCTGATAAGCGCTGATTTCGGAGGTCACTGTCCTTTCTATATTGAACAAGATAGGTATAAGGTTAAAAAAATTGATAATTGCTTAGTGATCGCGCATAAATGGCGCATCTTGCTAGGTGGTAGGATATCTGCCCGTCTGGATATCTACCACAGCTGGTCTAGAGTATGCCGCTATAACAACCTTAAGTTGTGTTCCGGCTTTAGTAGCCAGGTTCCAGACTCCCTCAAGAGAGCAGCAGCGCATTTGTAACGCCTTTGGTGTTGTAAATGTCCATAAGCGATGGTAACCGCTTTCCATCAGGTGGGCCGTGTGCCCGCCTGCTGAACTCGTGCAATAAAAAAATGAAGTCCATGGAGACCAAGTTCCCGACCGTACTATATGTATTATATAGTATTCTACTATATTTTAAACAATATAGTATAGTACTATATTTACATCCTAATTAAATTTTTCTTGTCATGTGTCCTTGGACACCGGGTTACCTGGAAGAAATCGCTATAAGTGATAAGGCCGCCCATTGTTCTAATGGAAATGTATTTATATTAAATGTCTAGGTTTAAGTTGAACAATAAAGAGTTTTCATTCATTCATTCATTCAATTGTTGCGCATTTTGTTCAGATTCTTATATGATTATTTAAAAAAATAATAGATACTTTCTGGCTAAAGCAGAAAGTAGTTATAAATACACATGGAAAATTCAATAACTAAACATTTCGCCTATATATTAATACGTGAAGCAAAAACTTGGTACCCCCTTTTTACGAAAATTGCGCGGACGGAGGAGTATGACATTTCGCACACTTATAGTTTGTATAGAGAAGGAGTGTAGAATGACAATATTTTTTTAAATTATGCATAATAAATACATTTAATCAATAAAAAAAACATTACACACACTATCATGTATTTGACACACACACGCATATATTATTATAATCTTTTGTTCATTGTTCAAGTCAAATTAACAGTGTAGCCTTAGCGAAATCTCTGATTATAGAAGTTATAGTCTTTGACAACAGAACCTTACATACAAACTTATAATTTAAATTAATTATGGTCAATGCACACGGGAAATACAATAATTAAATAAATAAAATAATTCATGAAATATAAACGTGTACTATTTTTCTCCTTAACTTTCCCAAAAGTACTATATATTTACAGTTATAAAACAAAAATACTATATTTTCTTCAAATAAAGTTGGCAACCCTAGTGGAGACAACAGAAGAATATGAAGAAGTGATGGCATAAAACGCAACACGTATAATTTTAGTCTTTAAGTTCATTTTTGTATTGGTGTATAATAAAGTATTATCTATCTATCTATCACGTAACACACTGCAAACACAGTTGGTGCCATCTGCCAAATCTTAATCAAATCTTTCAATCAGTTAAGCTATCAAATTAAGCTATGTAACAGATTAGTAGTATATATATACTGTAGTGTAGTTTAATTTTTAAGATAGTTTACTTTATAATTTAGTTTTATTTTTTAAGTTAGTTTTAATTTCCCACTGTATAAATACTTAATAATGAGTACGTTCAATTACCGCGTTTAAAATTTTATTGCCTATGCAAACATAAACTTGAAAACAGAATTAATACGCTTAGAACTCTAGTAGGTGCCAGTAAAGTGAAGCACTTTTAAGTAGGACGTAAAGGTCTCAGTGTAACGAGCTTCAATAGTTTCAATTCCCAAATTTTTAGAAATACTCTATTTACTGGCAACATTATTTGTGCCTTTGTGTGCGTGTCGGCGAAAATAATCGCATGGCGCTCACAAAACCATCAATTAGTGTTGTGCTTCAAATCTGAATGTAATTTTGTAGGAAACTATCTCTCTAGGTATTATATTATTCTAAATTTAAAACATCTTGAAACATTCAATGCCGTTGAATAAGGTTTGTTAGAACCGTCTACTACTTTTAAAATGCCGCACGGGTGGTTTATGGCTTATTTGTTTACACCTTGGGTTACATTATTGAAGTTTTAGTAGGGATCGCTAATTTTTTCTAGTAACAAATATAGCCTATATTACTCATCAATAATGTAGCATTGTAAAGGTGAAAGAATTTTCTAAATCTGCCCAGTAGTTTCTGAGTTTATTCGTTACAAACATACACAAATTCAATTCTTTCTATATAATTTTAGTATAGATGTAGATTACTTTTTGAAAATAATAATTAATGCGTTATTTGACTCCTTTTACTTCTAGAAAATTATGTCGTCATAACTTTATACACTCTTACAAAATGTATGACGCCGCGACGTTTTGTAAGATAATAAAGAATGTCGCAACAGATTTGACTATTGTCTACTTTCTTGAATGTCTCTGTCACACCTGGGATACTGTTAGTGTTAGTGACTGTGTCACGCAGAATGTGGCCAAGGGTTTAATGCATTATTTGAGATGCAACGTTGTCGATGTCGTCAATGATTGACAGATAACTCATGTATATACACTAATGCATCTAATCGTTAAGACTTGTAGCAACGCCAACGTCCTTAAAGATTTTTTGGTACTGATTTTTAGGGCGACAGTGGGGAGTAAATAAAATAAAGTTATATTTAAAAAATAATAAAAGCAAATTATTTATCTCTCTTTTATAAAGATGTAAATATTTCTTTTACCATGTTTTGATAAAAATTGAAGGAGGAACATGGTTTCATGTCAATAATTTGGAAGTGATTTAGTGAATTTTTCTTAACCTGAAATATTTATAGAAAAATTACAACAAAAACCACGACACGTCTCATATTATAAAGATTTATGATATTTTTTGGTAAATTATTGTTTAGTAAACAATAACGAATAGTTGTTTCGCTCCTCTCCTCTCCTGCTCCTCACTCTCAACCTTTTGCGGCAACAGGAGCCTTAACGCGTTATTTTTAACGCTGTAAGTAGGTTGCATTTAATCACACACTAACACTAGCACTAGTAAGTAAGTAAGTAAGTATTAAGTAATTCCTCAAAGTACGAAAATTCTCGGAAATCAATAAACTTCTTTTACAAAGTAAAAGAGAAGAAACCTCGAAGAGTGCTTGTAACAAGTGAAAAGGAAATTGTAAGTTAACAAAGTAATTCGTTTGTTGCTATCCAAAGTTCTGTCTAAAAGTAATTCGTGTTAATTGTAAAAGTTTGCGGGTTTTATTAGAAACGATGAAACTAAGAGGTTTGGGAGTTGGGCGATTTAGCTGTTGAATTTACCGACTTTCAAAAATATGATAAGATTGTGTTTCTTGATTTGTATCACGTCAAAAAGAACGACTTACATTAAGAGTCGCCTGGTCTAGAGTATACCGCCATAACAAACTTTAGTTGTGTTCCGCTATCAGGCCAAGCTCTAGTCTCTCTTAAAGAGCAGCAGCGCATTTATAGCACCTTTGGTGTTGCAAGTGTTCATAGGCGATGGTAACCGCTTTCCATCAGGTGAAACTTCAGCCTCTCTGCTGAACTCTCAATCAATCGGAGTCACAAATTTTCATTATTATTGTTATAATGTATGTCTTCAAAGACCACTTTTTGAAGGAATTTTGGAGGGCTTGCGTGGGGCCATGGGAAGGCCAACACGTAGAGGACCCTTGCCAAATTTAATATAACTATGGCGTGACACTGACAGGCGATTAATCCTGTCTACACCATATAAAAATGCACCGAAGGACCAGCCCCGACCAGTGTAGGACTATTGTGGGAAATGAGAAAAAAAACCGGGCTATTGGGGTGAACTGCTAGTGGTACTAGGGGTCTGGGAATATGGGGACTAGGGCGTCTGCCTGTCGCCATGTTCGGGGAACATGGAAAAATGGGCAGACGGTGACTCGTCACTTCCTGCATGGGCCCCAAACAATGCCATAAAAGACAGGGGCAACATGGGTGTGAGTGGCTAAGAGGTGTAGAGAGGTGGGCTGCAGGTTCACTGAAGCTACTTCTGACGTGATGCCATTTAGCACTTCCATCTCTAGCTTGAGTCTTAGCTCTAGCGATCTCCACTCCATGCCGGCTGGCTAAGGCAAGCACGGAGGCGGGGTCCTTGCCCTGACTCCTGGAGTCAGGTCCGAGGTGTCGCTACTCACCTAAGGCTTTACCACAAAGCCCCCCCTGCGGGTTTATTGTTATTATTATTAATAATAAATATTAGTGTCGCATTTACAGAAATAAATGTTTTCTTTCTTTATTCGGCACAATATGACTTTTCCTAATATGATCTTTTATTCTGGCATAAGTTCTCTGTCAACCATATATCTTCATCGCTATGGCAATTCTTTTTTATGTTGCGAAGCTAGCAAACAGGCACATGATCCAGCTCATGGCAAGTAGTTACCGTTGCCTATACACGTTTGCAACACCAGGAACGAAGCCAAGACTTTGCCAGCCTTTAGGATGAGATAAAGAAAATACGATTCGGGATATGATTGAGGAATCAGAGCAAAGGAATGGGACAGAGGAGGGGATGGGATATGGGATTGAAATGGTAGATGGGACAGAGAAAATTGGATAGGGGAAGGGGAAAGTGAAGAAGTTTCCAAGCCTGTGAAAGCGTGGTAGAGCACCGATCGAACCGGCCCAAAAAGCTGTAATTAACATAGATTCAAGCATGACTCTACCAAGTCTAATAAAAGAAAAATAAAAGAACAAAAAAAATATAATAACAGAATATATTAAATAACAGTTAAGATGTAATAATGAAATATGTCTGTTTTATTTTACAGTTGTTAATAAGCCATATGCACAATAAAAATTTAATTATTCTAATTAAAATTAAATTCGTCTACCAATTAAAATAACAACGCCTACTGTTTACATAAATAACTAATACATACCCACATAAAAACAAAAATTACTTATGAAATATGAAAGAAATTCAGACCTAAATAACATCAGACAAAGAATTTTTTATTTTAGTATTCATAAAAATATGAATGTTCAGACGTTTTAAATAACGAGCCATAAGAATCAGCCGGTTTTAGAAGGCTTCCATAGACTCCCGGGCTGTTCCAGATCCCAGACTTCCATAAAGTTCTGATTCTTTGAAGTTTGTCGTTTTAAAGTAGAGGTCATACGAATGACCCTTTAGGAAGGCTTCCATAGAATCACACGCTTTTCCAACTTCCAGACTTCCATAAAGTTCTGATTCTTTGAAGTTTGTCGTTTTAAAGCAGAGGGCATACAGGTGACCCTTTAGGAAGGCTTTCATAGACTCCCGCGCTTTTCCAGCTTCCAGACTTCCATAAAGTTCTTATTCTTCGAAGTTTGTCGTTTTAAAGCTTTGTCGTTTTAGGAAGGCTTTCATAGACTAGAGGGACTTCCATAAAGTTCTTATTCATACTTGTTGTTTTAATGACCCTTTTGGAAGGCTTTCATAGACTGTCGGACTTTTCCAGGCTCGAGACTTCCATAGAGTTCTGATTCCTGGAAGTATATCGTCTTAAAACAGATATCAATAACAAAAACATTATCCCACAGGAAGCTTGAAAACTTAAGTCATCAAGAAATTTATGATACTACAAAATTGAAATGGAGTTAATTAAGACTCAATTTAAGACTGATTTAAAATTTAAATATACCTATTAAAACATAAGAAGTTGACTAAAAATTTTAATGTAAATATTTCACAAAAACACAAATGGACTGGTGGCACCAACTGTGATTGTAAAGTGTGTTTAGAGTTCCGTTTTTTGCCGGGCTATTTTTCTTAATCTTCTATTATAATACAGGTTCTTTTTAGACACAGGAGGACACGTAACTCGGGTAAGGTTATGAAAGTGACGTACACGATCAAACAGTACCTTAGAAAACTGGCAAACATACAGACGGTCACGTAATGAAAAGTGGTTGACGTCGCGTATAGACGTGTACAACACCAGGGGCGAAAGATAGAGGAGATGGGATAGACAGCATGGGATAGGGGAATGGAAAAGGTTGTATAGGGAAGATGAAGTGAAGGGAGGAGGAAGTGGACCATTAGAGCTCACACACGATTAGTTCAAGGCTAACTGGCATCATATCTTCTAGCTTTGTCTCCTTCTTGCGACCTTCGATATTATATATGCACACACAGCGCGGTATAACTGCACTTATAGGCAATTTGTGGCGGAAAAGATGTGCGGGTTGTCATACGAGGGTAGACAACAGACTACGTGCGACGAGGATCGACAGCAGACTGACTCGAAAAGACAAGCAGTGTTAGTACAGCGGTAAGTACGACAAGGATAGTCGTATGGAACGGAAGATGGCTGCTGGGAAAAGGTGTTTGGATAACGTGCTTAGGAAAGCGGGTAGTTATGGAAATAATTTAACAGGACAGGATTTTAAATTAAGCTGCGCGAACAGGCAGCTTAGAGAAAAGGCGGTAAACATATTTTTAAATATCTAAACAACATGCCCATGTTATGTAACTGTTTAGTGTATCTACAAACAAAAAATGCTCTTGGGATACTATTTCTGCAAAAATATGAAAAACCCAATAATGTCGAATACTGAAAGTGCAATTAGTAGGTTTGACCTATTTTACGTCACTATTCTGCTTTTGCGTGGTATCTATCATACCGATTGAGCCGGCCCAGCCAGCTGTAGTCAAGTTAATGATTCCAGAATTTCTCTATTACGTCACAACGTCACAATATGTAGCCTTCGCATAGACCTTGATTTAAGGTCTTTTTGGTCCTAAAGATCTTTCAACCATTGGTTTTAAAATTAATATTAATAATTATTGGTGACAGTTGCTTCTTCCAAATAAAACTCGATGTGGACTGTATGACATTATTTACAATTAAATTAAAACTATACATACACGAGTTACAGATATTAATGGCAGAGAGCAGTAATCTACTGCGTATTTGTGCCATATGTATGTGAGCAATGTGAATAAGTGAGCAAGTGAACCCTTCCGGCCTCCAAGGCCGCTTGTATATCCCACGTTCCGTCCGACGCCTAGCTGCTAACTGTGCGAGCTATGGGCGTCACCGGTATGCGCGATGTGGAGAGAAGGTGTGCTTCGGCGGGCGGGTCAGGGGGGTGCTCTCTATCCGCAAGAGTAATAATGATTTCCTTATCTATTTTATGGTAAAAAGACAAGTTGTTTCATCATTTTTGTCTATACCAACGGACTCGATTTGCAGGAATCCTACATTACCTACCTCATTTGAAGTACGATTTATTAGTTTTTAATGCGCTCTTGACTCTAAGATGCAGTTAATGATTTCCGTGGCCTTAATGAGCTCGACTATTGCTGCTCAAGTCCATTATACGTTACTGTTTGTTTTTAATGTACGGAAAGTTACCTTTATATTTGTTTATAAATAACCTTATTAGTTATTTGAGCAACCAAGTCATTAAACCGAGTTGATGTTATTAAAAGTGACTTGCATGTAAATTGTGTAACTTATTATATCATCTAGTTGTATATTATAAAGAAAGAAAGAAATACTTTATTTGGAGAAATAGCGACGTAATTACATTTCTAATACATTATTATACACAGAGCACATTTTGAGAATTTGCACGCCGCATTTTCAACAAATCTCCCTTTTGGCGTACCCTAAGACCAAAACGACCCAATTTTGCTAAATAATAATTAATAAAACTTATTCTACTTGTGCAATATTTAATTAGTAAATCAAATAAATAAATTTAAATAAAACCATCAATAAAATACTTTGTTACTTTAAAATTAAAATAAATACCCGTGTAACAAACTTGTACCGAATCATCTATTCGAATATAATGGTGTGTTATAATAAATATTACACATGAAATGACGATATTAGATCGTAATATTTGTTTAGTAATTGTCCAAAATTTTGTAGATGGTATTGGAGCCATGGGCGACCCCAACACTGATTACCAGAAACATAACTATTCTTAGGTGCAGTTTCTTAACTTTCTATCTTTATAGTTTCGTGGTCAAAGATAGAATGAAACAAACATGAATTATAAATAGTTACAATTATAACTAATTTATTTACACTTACAACATAATACAATGACTAAAGCTGAGTTTTTATTGAAATTAAGTTGTAATGGAGAATATTTTTTGAAAATCGTTCATATATGTTAAAAATTAAGTCTGCTCTATGTACATCATTTCGCAACATGTTATGCCAGAAACTCTCCAGCAACATGTCTAGTTACAATTCTTTTACTTCATATTTACCTATGTATCTTAGGCTCTTTTTCATAATTACAGTAAGATATTATACAGTTACTTACTTTTTCAAGAATTAATTAAGTTGTAGGAAACATTCAACATTGTCACATGTATTTCCACTGTTTAAACAGTGTACTAATTCCGGAACCAAAACTAAAATTCAGCTCGAATTCTTGATTTTACTTTAAAGTTTCTCCTTCAAATTTCTGCAGCCGTTTCTATTCTCTTAATAAACTCCTCAAAGTGAGATATCCCATCAGCTATAAGATTATTGGCGTCTTTCACTAGGTGCTCCTATATACATTATTACAGTATTGTTACAAAGTCTTTTTTATCGACAATATGTTTAAACATGTATTGTGTAGTTTCATTAACAGGTTCCATTATTATTTATCTAATGCATTCTGTGTTTCAGGAATATCTTATTCACGTAAATCTTATTGAATAAACATTCAATGGTAAAGATGAAGCATCGTCGCAAGCTTTTCTTAGCATGTTTGCTTTTTGGAGTTGTAAAGCAGAAGTCTCCGTCCTATTTATATGAGAAGCTCTCTTGGGCATCTAGCAGAAGACAAATAGGAACACGGCAATGTGCAATACAACTCGCAATGGAACGACACAGTACGGCAGCATTCAGAGGAAGCTTCCGGTATGCAGCATCAAGATGTTGGAATAATATCCCTCCACCTATTAAAAATGTACCTTCAATTTCTGTGTTTAGGATCAAACTTAAGAAATTCTTAATGCTCATCAAAACGCACAACGCGATCTTAGACATGACACAAGTGCTATATGAGTTTTTGAATTTTTTACTTTAATTTATTAGGCTGGAAGTACGTTTTCAAAGTTTGAGCCTTCTTTCTGCAACAGCATTTGGCTGCGAGGCGGCGGTAAACCGTGCCCACAGCTATGGGCCTTATTCCCCCATCTTTCTTTTTCAAGGCACATAGACTGGCACCATAAAGGATGCCAGTGATTTCATTCGGTACCTTACCGGCAAGCATAAAGTTAATTAATTCCGTCAAGTCCCTCAAGAGCGACTCACCAGCTTCACCACAACCTCCAGCTGTTAGATCTTTGAGATGCTGGGGCGTCAGACTATCTAGGCCCCCGGCAGAGCCACTATAAAAAGACCCTACGGCATTCCTTACATCTTCCATGGTGACAGTCAATGTGCTCTCGAAATTCGGTGGATCTGGTAGTACGGTGTCTGGTGGGGAAGGTGGATGTTTGTTGCGCAAAGCATTCAGGGTATCGTCACAGTTCAGCGCTACTGCCTCACTAGAAAATAGAACACGTGCTGCTCCTCTGATGTCCCCGTCACTAAGTTTTCTTTCCACTCAATGATAAATAGCAGAATTGTTTCGGGGACCATTTGATGAAGAGCAGCTTTGAAGGTTGGATAGATAGGTTGTTTCTAGGTTTTGGTCTAGCATTGAACAGTAATTTTTTATTTCTTGAGTTAAAGATATGCTTTCGTTTTGATTTTTGTTGTTTTAATTAAAAGTTGTCCCAGCTAGTAACCGAATTTTGAGTCAAAACTGATTTAATTAATTTTGAAAGAGTATAACATGTCGAAATACGTGCGCCACGGGGAATTCTTTTTAAAATAGGGTTATGTTTCTTTAATTTGGACAGTAGTTTCCAAAAATGTTCTTCAATAACTGGTGAGTTTAAAGAAATGTTTGAGTTTGTAATGGGTACTGTGCTACTGTTGTCAAGTTTATGCTTCTTTCCACAGTGAATTTTGAGGTCATGAGTCCTTTAAAAAAACGGGGCTGGGAGCAATGTGGGCACTGTATGATGTCGTCTTGTGATGCAATAGGCCAATTCATTACTCCAGTCCGTTACTTAAAATAAGAAGCCATACAAAAGTAGTACTAAAATTTAAAAAATACATTCATAGGACAAAGGTACATAAAAACTAATTATCTTATTTATAAAACAGCTAAAATATTCTAAATCTAAACGGCTCTAAATATCTAAAAAACACAGAAAATACGTAAACCTTATAATATTACAATAATATAAGTATTCATTAGGATAAAAAAAAAAAATTGTGCTATGAAATTAAAATAATACGTAATTTTGATATTGGTACTAATAATTTAAGTTATATATTTTTATGGTTTGAAAGGCCACGGCACTAAGGGCGATATTAATAGATTAAAGTTCCTTAATTGGGATTTCTATCTCGAAACTCAGATCTCGAACTCCAGAGCTGGTAGTGTAGGGTGCTTGTTAGGAATATGCGAGCAATCTTGTATATATATTATCACTATTTTATATAAGAACTTTCTCCAATAAACCACTGTTTCGATTAGTTCTTATAATATATACGGTATGTAGTTAAGGCGTTGGTATTTTATTTATAACTGAAAATATCCATTAGGGCAGTAGCCCTATCTAACTATCTATTAAATTAAACTAGTATATGAAGCCTTCCTCCACTAATCCACTGATTCTATGGCTTGTTTTTATATATATTTCCGGTACAGGGATAAAGGGTTTCATTTATAGCTTCGAGAACCTCCCATAAAGCAGCCTTGTCTGTAACTGCTTACACGTGAGAACTTGACCAGCTTGAAAGCCTAATTTTCTTTATTGTTGATTAAATAGAATTTTGAATCACAAATATAATATTAAATGTATTGAAAAACCAATATAATATAAATTATTAATTTATTATAATTTGGTTAATTTATAGATGTGTTCTTTGTTTCGTCGTGTGCGTTGCTACAATGATATTATATATGTATGTTTTATTTAAATTATTGTACTTTATTATATTGTTTTTTTAGTCTACAATTCATTTACCTTTATGAAACTGCATTATACTGTATATATTGTTGTTGTTACGCGTGTTGTTTTGTCCACCGTGACTTCACTTTATGGTCCCAAACGGAAGAACAGCGCTAGTCCTTGTTGGCTAGCATTATCCTGAGACTGGGTGCAATTTAGGACTTATTTTGTTTCTTATGTCTTTCTATTTATATTAACTTAGTTTTTGTCCTGGATAACATATTGTTCTTTCTTATTGCTATATCTGTTGACGATATTAGTCTTCATATAGCCAGAAATCTCTTAAGTCATTCTATTAAACTGTGCATGATCATTAAAATCTATGTATACCTTGCTTCATAAGATCTAGTCGTCAGTTTCTTGGGCGCCATAAAGTCTCGCTTAAGAGTCAGCTGTATATAACCATCTGCGGGCGATGTTGTCTTGAAGCTAGTGGATAGCGAGGGAACGCCGCACGAAACTGCTTTGCATGAATGTATGAAAGTAAAACAAGTAGTATTAAATAAACAACATTTTGAAGTTACTGATGTGGCTATAGCGTCCACTCCATTTACTTGATAATTATTTCATAAAATATGTACAACTATCACTGTACCTACTTTTTGCTACTTTCTTCTAGCTGGAATCTATTATTGTTAAATCATTATATTGTTACATGCCGTTAAAGATAAGCGCACAGCTGCGCAGTCCATTGTCCTCCCGGATTAAGGCATTCTTTGTGTTCTGAATTTACAATTAAGAAAAACATGCTATTGTTCTTCTACTTGTTTTATAACCATCATTAGCGTCGAACTAATCCTTGTTGTTATTGTTTTCGACTTTGTTAGCCGTTCGCAGGTGTTGTGTTCTAAGAAATTAATATTTCTTAGAAACTCAGTGTACGCGGCCAATTCCTTTGTACTGTGTAGTTAGTATAAGATGATGCCCGAATGGACGGGCGGGCAGTCAAGCGACGACTACGAGACGAGTAAAACGTTTGTAGTACTCTCGATTAGCGATATAGAAGACGGACTTTGCGCGTGTCGAATTGCATTGAATCGTGCAGTGTGCAACTGGTTGCATCCAGTTTTATTTGTATTTGTTTTATACGTGTTTGTACAGTTCTAATAAATTCTATAGTAGTTCTAACAGCATTTTTAATTCGAGTCCTGTAGCTCGTAACAATATTAATACGTAAAGCAAAAACTTTGTACCCCTTTTTACGAAAATTGCACGGACGGAGGAGTATGAAATTTCGCACACTTATAGTTTATATAGAGAACGAGTGCAGAATGCTAATATTTTTAAAAATTATGCATAATAAATACATTAAATCAATTAAAAAAAACATGGCACACACTACCCACACATACGCATATATACACTTTTGTGTATTGTTAAAGTGAAATTAACAGTGCAGCCTTGGCGAAATCTGTGATTATAGAAGTTATAGTCTTTGACAACAGAACCTTAATAATGTTCAAACTTATAATTTAAATTAATTATGGTCGGATTTCGACCACTGGCTGACCACTAGTATTTATTATTTCCTCAAAAATTACAAGCACCCACGTGATGTATATTTACTATTAATTTTGTTCCTAATTAGTAGTGCTATTGAAACTCTGTTCGGATTGGTATGACGATATAATGCCGTAAGTAGTAATTTTTTTACCTGTATTCGTATATCCCACGGTAACAATGTTATTTATCACGACAAAATATCCTAAATGATGACACGGGATATAAGCTAACTTTGTATCGAGTTTCATTTGAATCCGTTCAGTAGTTGTCACGTGATGCTCTAACACAAAAAATCTAAGTTATACTTTCCTAATTTGCAGATCCCAATTAGTTCTCCTAATTTTTTCTCTTTTTCAAATTCATTGTCCAAAATTTAACTCTCTACAGACTTGTTATAATATTATAGATACATAGATATATTATAGATACATAGATATATTATAGATACATAGATATCTTGTTAAGAGCTACAGGAACTACTATAGAATTTATTAGAACCCTACAAACACGTATAAAAGAAATACAAATAAAACTGGATGCAACCAGTTCACACTGCACGATTCAATACAATTCGATACGCGCAAAGTCCGTCGTCTATATCGCTAATCGAGAGTACTAGAAAACGTCTTACTCGTTTCGTAGTTGTCGCTTGACTGCCCCACCCCTTCACTCGGGCATTGTCTTATACTAACTACACAATACAAAAAAAAAATTGGCCACGCGCACTGAGTTTCTGAGAAATAGTAATTTGCACACCTGCGAACGGTCGAAAACAATAACAATAAGGATCAGTTCGACGCTAATGATTACAATTCAAAACAAAAAAAAAACCTAAATCTGGGAAGACAATAAATTGTGCTTACGACAGGCAGCTGTGCGTTTATATTTCACGGTATGTAACAATATTATAGATATATTATAGATGCATAGATTCGTAAAAACGTTAAGATGTAAACTGAGAAACTTATCACAACATTACAGAACGTCGCAGTCTCCTAGTTTTGTACGAGCGTACCAACTTATGATGTCATAATGAGGTATAAGTAAAATGAGTCAAATTATTATTAGATCAGATGATAACATGTTATTTTAACGCCTGTTTTTTTATATGGAAAAAATTCAGAATTTATTATAACATTTGTACATATTTACAAAAAAATCCCAATGTTTGAGTATTTATCCTAAACGTTTAGAGAGTAACCAAGATCTTCCATTCATACTATTTTCAATTCAGCTCCTAAAATTTCCATCAATAACATTACAGATTAATAATAAAACCCTATTCGTACCGATTTTCAACTGAAAATAACCCTGTAAACACTGTAAAATTTAATAATTACAGGCACACTCTTGCCCCCTTACCACGCACAAACAAAACATTCATACAATATATACACAATTACTTCCATCGCAGCGCATGCTCTGCGAGCAAATATATTGCTTGTTATGAAACCGTTAATGTATAATGAATATAAGGATTCTATAGTGTTATTTAGCACACTTAACTATTGAATATTACAAGGCGATAGAGCAAATCCAGATACTGTCAGTTGCCGTGGTAAACAACACAATTATGGCGTGAGGCTCAATTGATAGAGAAGGTATTCCAACTGCATTGCACGGTGTTTCACTGTGTTCAGATGTAATTTAAAAGGTGATGCAAACTCGCTCCTTTGCAGTAGTTTTTCTTAAACACGTTAACCACTGATTTAAGTCGCAGAGTCTTCTTATCTTCTAGATCCTTCAGAAGATTAAGAAACTTTTTGCCCACTGCTACCAAGATTACGCTTGCTTGCTCTCTCTTGCTTCCCACACTTGATTACGCTGACGCCTGCTATCTAGATTTAAGCTTAGAACAGCTGAACAAGCTTGAGCGGCTTCAGAATTTTTGTATCAAGTTCATATTTGGATTGCGAAAATATGACCATGTTTCCGAATATCGTAAAAGACTCGAGTGGCTTCCTATTCATTTTCGCCGGAATACTCACATTCTCACTCTCCTTTATAACATATTATTTACTCCTAATAGTCCCCAGTACCTTAAGGGACGTTTTAAATTCCTTCGCCTATCCACTGCCCTTAATTTGCGCCATGATACGCACCGAAAACTTATGACGCCTGCACACACTTCATCTTGTTATGATAATTCTTTTACGGTGCAGGCTGTCAAACTTTGGAATATGCTGCCTCTTACTATCAGAGAGACCAAATCATTTCCAACATTTAGAAATTAACTCAGAAAACACAATTTGTCCACAAATAGCTGTCTGATTAACAGAATATAATCATGCTAATACATTATTATAATAACTAATGTATTACTGTATATATATGACTATGTATATATGTATGTATTTATATATATATTATGCCCAATGTAAAAGAATATGATATTAATATCTCTCTTAATGATACTAGACTTAATCTAGCAGATTCAACTGTATTCTTAGGCATTAACCCAAATCAGAAGCTCCAGTGGGGCGCTCATATATCTGTCTCTCAGAAAAGCGTAGTTCTGCTGCATATGCGGTTAGAAGAGTTAGGCAGTTCACTGACGAAGAGACTGCTAGACTAGTTTATTTCAGTTATTTTGATAGTGTCATATCCTATGGTATTCTACTTTGGGGCAACGCTGTTGACTTAGAGACCATATTTGTTTTATAAAAAAAGAGCCGTAGGTCAATTTACAACCTCGGCCCCCGGGAGTCTCTTAGAGAATGCTTTAAGGAAATCGGTGTTATGACGGTCGCCTGCCAATATATCTTTAATAATATAATTTATATTCGTAATACTTACAATATAATAAGTGCCTACAAGCAGTATAAGGATGTTCACAATTTCAACACCAGGCATTGTAATAGACTGATGTTGCCATCTTTGAGATTACAAAAAGTACTGTCCTCTTTCTTGTGGGTTGGTATACGCTTCTTCAATAAGATTCCGAGTCAAATGTTAGATCGGTCTTTCACTAAATTTAAAACCAAATTAAAAAGTATCTTGCTAAAAAAGGGATACTACACTATTGAAGAATACTTAAATGACAAAAATTCATTTACGTAGCAGCTCGCTCCAACCTCTTATACTATATTTTGTATAACGTTTTTATCTTGCCAAGCTTGTAAGGAATTTGTGGAGATATATTGCAGCATACATTTAGTACGTCATGTCATTATTATAACTTTAATAATATTTTTCTTTCTTTTTATTGTGTCTTGTTCTTATTGAGTATGCACTGTTTGCTACAACTCCATTAATTCTTCAAAAAGTAATTCTGTAACATACTTCTGTATAAAACTTATTAAAAAAAGACAACTTGAGATATAAATAGAATAAGAAATATAAAGAAAAACAATATTTAGCTAGACGTGTTGCTGGGGAGTTTCTTGTCGCTTCTTCTCCTTAACAGCAATAACAAGTTGTGAAGCGGTGTACATAGAATAGGAAGAAAAATTAAATTTTAACTTATATATATGACCTTCAAAAAGTGATCTCCAGCGGAACTTATATTCAATAAAAACTTTTGAATTTGAATTTATATATATATGCAGGAGTTCAGCAGACAGGCAGACGGCCCACTTGATGGAAAGTGGTTACCGTCGCCTATGGATATTTGCAACACCAAAGGTACTACAAATGCGCTGCTGCTCTCTTAAAGGAGACTGGAACCTGGTCACTGATGCCGGAATACAACTCAAGGTTGTTATGGCGGCATACTCTAGACCAGGGGTGGTCACCATCCAGTTGAGCAAATGCCCTCCCACCTGGCTGTGGGTTGTTTTGTCAGGTTAGGTTCAAATTGCCTGGAAGAGATTGCTTTAAGTCTGCTTATTGTTTTACCTAGACAATATTATAAAAATATTATGTTTCTTTTACAATATCATAATTGTTTATTTTGGTATGCAATAAAGCGTTACCTATCTATAGCTACCTTAAAACAAGATTAAAAAGTTTCTTTCAATAACTTATCGTATTTTAAATTCAATGAAAAAAAATCTAATTAACAATATGTGCAACACAACGAATGTTAAAAGGAACTTACTTATGTAAAATTAAATAAATTATAAATTAAATTTAATTATATATAATATTTATAGAGATATTATATAGAGATAAAACAATAATGCATCTGAAAAACGACTGCGTCTGTAAGAATGATAAAATATATATGGCAACACATAAATAAATAAAATCCTGGCAAGAATGTGTCTTGTCATTGGGCTGCTTGCCTATATTAGAATAGGTCTTGTAAAACTGCATTATTATAATAAGTTTGGATTTAATAAAATACAATCATAAAGTCAAGGTGTTTATTATTATACATATAAAACACAAACAGCGTCTATGGAATCCTTGTTATCGCCAGATAAATCATTATGGAATCATTCTCAAGCACGTTGGCGTAACTACAGGCCTTAAATACCATGTCTAATTTACCGACAGAACTATTCTGTTGTTAAATGTATATCGGCCTTTATACTTACAAGAGTAAGCGCGATCCGCGAGTGTGCGCCGCGCCAATCTGCGAGCGAAGCGGTGTTGCCATGCGGGCCGCAGCCAATTCGACGCGCTTATTTGGACAAAACAAGTACTGTTTGCATTCATTATTCGTGCCGCAACCACCACGTCGAACGTGGCTTGGTTTTTGATTTATATTTAGACTTACATAGATACGTCCAATAGGTAGTCGTAAGTAAAAATATCTACATACAAAATCCGTGCAGGAACGGAGAAATCATACCTGCAATACAATTTCCTGCGGCCTGTCGTAAGAGACGAGAAAATATCCCACAGCGAAGAGTGCCTAACACGTATTGGTCCGTCTGGATGGCTACCACCTCTGGCCTAGAGTATGCTGCCATAAAAACCTTGAGTTGTGTTCTTGTATTAATGGACAGGTTCCAGTCTCCCTTTAAGGAGAGGCAGTACATTGGTAGCACCTTTAGTGTATCGAATCTCCATAGGCGATGGTAACCACATTCCATCAGCTGGGCCGTCTGCCTGCTTGTTGAACTCATGAAATAAAATAAATAAATATCTAATAAAACTACGTTTTAACGGTTTTGAGCGCGGTAATTTATTTGATTTATATAATTCCGACGTTTCGGCCACTTTTCAGAAGCCGTGATCACGGAAGACGAAGACGTCAAGTGTCAATGAGTATTGTTAAAGTTTTATTTAGCCTACCGCCAACTTGTTATTTTAATTATTTAGGTTTAATTTTGTTTATAGATATTATCTATGGGAGCCTAATCTAATTTACTACCGCTTCGCAACATGTTATGGCTTGAAGAGAAAAAGCGGTGCAAGAAACTCTTCACCAAACATGCCTAGCTCTAATAATTTTATATAATATTAAATGGGGGAAGGAAAAATAAAAGAAATTATCAGTCAAGTTGGTTTGTGTTCCGGTGCACGTAGAAAGAGCTCACAGTGTCCTGAGGTCTGGCAGTGGTTGGGTCTTGATAGTTTTGATGATCGGATCCCAAACAGGTGGTACTTGCAAACCATCTTCTCTATTGAAATTTGGGTGTTTTTTGATTTCAATAGCCTCACGCATCATTCTAGGTGTTAAACGATTCTCTTTCGCGAGGATTTGTGGGTTATCGAATCTGATGTAGTGGTTGGGTTTATCCAGCGTGTGTTCACTGATCGCAGACTTCGTAGACCTTGTGTGTTTCATGTCAGCAATGTGTTCTTTTAACCGTGTTTTTATGCTCCTCTTTGTTTGCCGGATGTTCGTCTATCTCACAGAAACGACGGTATTTATCATCATCATTATCATGTTCAGTAGTTTTCACGTGATGCTCTAACAGACAGATAGACAAAAACTCTATAGATTGCATTTCGGAATTTCCTGGTCTTTTCGCATTTTTAAACGCATTATAAGAAGAATTTCTATTGTATGAAGATTCATTTATACTCGTAATCATTAAGTGTCACTAAGTTATACTTGACTTAATGTTTCGTATAAGCAACATAATATACATTTATATATAGACTAGCGGTCCCGGCAGACGTTGTCCTGCCCTGAAAAAATAAAAATAAAGGACCCGATTCTGGTGCTACCTACAGGTTCCAATTGTGAATCTATACCATCCGGGGACTCACTGAAACACACACAAAGAATCAACAAACTCGGTCCAGGAGATTAGGAAGATCCTAGAACCCGATCTCAGCGCCAGCTACCGGTTCCAATTGTGAATCTATACCACCCGGGGAATCACTGAAACACACACAAAGAATCAATAAACTCGATCCAGGAGATTAGGAAGATCCTAGAACCCGATCTCAGCGTCACCTACCGATTCCAATTGTGAATCTATACCATCCGGGGAGCCATTCAAACATACAAAACAAATTTCATCAAAATCGGTTAAGTCGTTCTTAAGTTATACGCTTACCAACACATTTTGCGATTCATTATTATAGATGAATTCAAAGTGCTGCATACAAATGAACCCATTACGAATTTAATATGCAATAAACATAGAAAAACACCGTTGAAATTCAAGGTCAGTCGAGTGAACTAAGAATAACCTAATTCTGTTATCAAGTAAAAAAATTATTTAACGTAATTTTCCTAATTCCTCAAGTTTTAGTGTACTTCATTAAAATCATACAATTCTCGAGTTCATTTAATTTGATTATCGTAGTAGGTATCATACACACAAAAACATATAATATGTGTTCATACAACATTAGGGTTCACACTGTCAATAGATAAGTAGTCAAAATTACTGACATGCTGTTGCTCGCGTAGACTAAAAACAGTCATTGTTTAGGCAAACTTTCAACGCCTTTTTAAACTTCCTAGGGGTTGAATTTGCAAGAACGCCTATACACGAATACTTTAATTTGTAACCAAATGCAGATATTAGAAATTTCGTGCATCTTACTTTGAAAATGAACATCGTAGTTTGAAAATGATGGATTTTTCATACAAACTTACGTCCCCTTTTTCAATTCCTAAAAAATAAATAAAATAAAAACAGCCTTTATTACTTGATCACGCCTAATAGTTCTTTAGTTTTTTTCGTCGTCAGCCAATCATCGTCCACTGCTGAACGTAGGCCTCCCCAAGTCGGCGCGATTAACCACGGTCCTCCTCATCCAGCGCCCACCGGCGACCTTGCGCAAGTCGTCAGTCCATCGGGCTGGAGGGAGCCTGACACTACGTTTACCGAGACGCGGTCTCCACTCTAGGACTCGTCTGCTCCATTGGCGATCGGTCCTGCGACAGATGTGACTGGGCCACTATCACACCAACTTGCTAATTTGCGAGCTGTGTCGGTTACCTTGGTTCTCTTACGGATATCCTCATTTTTAACTCTATCCATAAGAGAAACATCCAACATAGCTCGATGGAGCGACTTGAAATTTGTGGACCAGTCCCACCGTCAGTGTTCACGTCTCGGCCCCATAGGTCAGGACAGGCAGGACGCACTTTTCTTCGATCTTTAATTATTAGTTACAGAATTATATTGTTACAATTGGGTCACCTGCATAATTGAAAACAAAGCACATTTATTATCCGCTCGGTGTTTGAGATAATTACATAGAAGCGCTTTTATGATCGTCCTCTTTTTGTTTACTTATTTATTGGTTGTTGTGAAGAGCAACGGAGGGAGAGGCAGTCAAGCGAGGATTACGATACGAGCAAGACATACATTCGATAAGCGATATAGTGACGGACTTTGCGCGTGTTATTTAATCGTGCGGTTTGTATTGGTTGTATCCGGTTATATTTGTACCTATGTTATACGTGTTTGTATAGTTCTAATAAATCCTATAGTAATTCCAAACGGAATTTTAATTCGAGTCCTCGTAACTCGTAACAATATTTATTTTTCAAGTTTCTCCATTTCTGGATGTATGGCCTCCTCCATCTTTTGCTATATAATTTTGTTTTGCGCAATCCTTGTCCAAAATCTACCTGCGACGGACGTAATATCGTCACTCCATTTTTTGATGGGCCTTCCACGACCTCTTTTCTGATCTCTGGTTTAATCCTTTACCTGTACATTTATTTTTAGTCAGTGGCAGGTATATAAAATTTCATGCTCCTAACTTTTTTAAATTTATTCCATGAGTTCAGCAGAGAGGCAGATAACTCATCTGATGGAAAGCGGTTATCATCGCCTATGGATACTTGCAACACCAAAAGTGCTACAGGTGTGCTACTGCTCTCTTAAGGGACACTGGAACCTGGCCACTGATGACGGAACACAACTCAAGGTTGTTATGGCGGCATACTCTAGACCAGGAGTGGTAGCCATCCAGACGGGCAAATACCCTATCACCTGGCTATGGGTGGTTTTATCGCCTCTTACGATAGGCCGCCCCAACGCAGGAAATTGTATTCTTTCTCCGTTCTTGCACGGATAAAAACTTTGAAAGTGACGGATTTCCATATAAATTTTCATCCCCCTTTTCACCCCCCTTAGGGGTTTAATATTAAAAAAATATTTCTTATTGCGCACTTCCAGCGTAGAAAGAACTTGTACGCAAATTTTCCCTGACCCAGACCGAGTTGTTTGGGCTATGCCTTGATATGTCAGTCAAGCAGACAGTGAGATCAAGTAATTACATAATATGTACCTATATACGAGTATTTATAGATTATTATGGTACTTACATAATACTTATTTATATTTGTATCTAGGACGAACGTTTTTATTGCAGGAGCAGATATGCTGAGAACCCACCTGGTGGAAAGTGATTACCATCGCCTTTGGATATTTGCAACACCAGAGGTGCTGCCAAAGCCGCCGCTTGTACTCCTTTAAACAACGATAACACATTGCAAAGCGATGTACATAGAATAGGAAGTAGATTTAAATTTTGACTTACATGTATGATTTTCAAAAAGTATTCTCCAGTGGAATTTATTTTGAACAAAAACTTTTGAATTTGAATTTGAATGTGCTACCGGCCTCTTGAGAGGACTGAACCTGGTCACGAATGCCAGAACACAACCGAAGGTTGTTATGGCAGCATATTCTAGACTCAATTTCCTGCCGCCTGTCATAAGAGGCGCAAGACAACCCACAGCCACGTGTTAGGGTATTTGCCTGTCGGGATGGCTACCACCCCTGGTCAAGAGCACGCCGCCATAACAATATTGAATTGTGTTCGGGCATTAATGGCCAGGTTCCAGTCCCGTTTTAGAGAGCGGCAGCACATTGGTAGGACATTTGCTGTTACATATTTCCATAGGCGATGGTAACCTCTTACCATCAGATGGGCCTTCTGCCTGTCTGCTGAGCTTATGCAATAAAAAATAAAACCTTTAACCGATGACTACTAAGTACGGAATTAATAGAACTTAGGTTTTTCCGCCTCTTTACATTTAGGTAACAAAGTAAAATAGACACCTTTTATTTACCCAAAATAAAAGCTACCAGCCCTAAATCATACCACACGCTAAAAATAACACCGAACCACGCGTAGGGCCACTCATGGGTTCAACAACTTTAATAATACAAACGATTGTTATTAAAAAATACCTTAAATCTACTATGATAAGGTCTAAAATATATTTCGCAGTTGCTAGGTAAATTATTGTATTCATGGACGATTTTATTATTGCAGTTAATTTATTTGTTTGTTACCAACACTGTCGTGGTGTGAGTAAATATAAAACAGAGTCCAAAAATCTTTACAAGGTTATATTCATATGCGTTTGTTACCTACTCAAAAAGTTTTCATAGTTAAAAAATAATAGTTACAGCTCCATTCTTTTTAGCCTACTTCAAAAAGGAGGTTCTCAATTGTTTCCATGTTTGTTACAAACATTTCTGTTTGTCAAAGAGCAATGGAACGAAGCGCACTGAATATAAAACTAAAAGACAGATTAAAAAGTCAGATATAAGAAAGAAAACTAAATTTAAAGATGCTATATGTCATGTCAGAAAGCTCAAGTGGAAGTGGGTTGGACACATCGTGCGATACTCGGACCAGAGATGGACAAAGATAGTGACAGAATAGCGTGGCCTTACGTATGGCACACAACGTGCGGGGCGCCCGCTCAAGCGTTGGGACGACGACGTCCGTCCCGTCGCGGGCCCAAGGCGGCTCGCAGTGGCCGCGGACAGAAGGCACTGGGTGCAACTGGAGGAGGCCTTTAGCCGAACAGGGGGTCCAAAAATAGAATAATTAAAAAATAATAATAATAAAAAATACTGACATTTTAGAATACTATAGTAGAACATGTTCGATGGATCAAATAAAAAGGGTTTTTATTTTATTTTATTTAGGCCTCGACCCTAACACTTAAGGAGGAGAACATGCTATTGGTGGCTGAAAGGAAGGTCCTAAGAAAGATCCTGGGTCCGACACGGGGAAGCGATGGCAACTGGCGGATCGGAAAAAATGCCGAAATCGAAGAGCTGGTGGATGAGCCCAATATCACAGGCGAGAGCAAGGCACATCGCTTGCGCTGGCTTGACCACCTACATAGAATGGGGGACGATCGCGTGGTAAAAAGAGCCTATCTGGGCAGACCAAAGGGACGGCGACCAGTTGGTCGGTTCAGATATCGCTGGAGTGACGTAGTGGAGGCTGATCTGCGCGAGATTCAAGCCTGTGACTGGCAGGAGACAGCACTGAACAGAAAGGAGTGGAGTATTCTCACTTTGGAGGCCACGACTCATTTTGATTCGTTGAGCTGCAGCAGTCAGTTAGTTATTTTATTTATGTTTATTAAGCGATATCTCCGTCAGCTATCTTTTATTCGAAAGAGTATACTCCTGAGATAGTCCCAGTGTCACCAACTTAAGATCTGATGAGTGGGTCCCAGAAAAATCGAAAACAAACATTTCGATACAGGTCGATATTTCAGTTAAGAGAAAAAGAGTTTAAAAAAGCGCTAATCGCTAAATAAATTGTTTGTGAATTATAATATCAGCCCGTAAATGTCTCACTGCTGGGCTCGGGCCTCCCATTATAGGGGGAACGGACAGTGTACCTGCCACGTTTGCCCAAGGCGGCTTGGCAGGTTTGACACATCGGTTATCTAGATATGCAGGTTGCATCACGATGTTTTCCTTCACCGTTGTTAGCAATTGTAACAATATGCACATTAGATCAGAAAACTGACCAAGTAGTGCATGCATTCCGGCCAGGATCGAACCCACGCCCTTTGAGTTTGAGACGCATGGGCTAGCCATTACGCTACCAAGTCTTTCGGTATTAACAGGGGATAATCATGCTGGAATCATTATCATGATTGAGATAATCGGTTTTCGTAAGTTGAGTGAGAGTTCCGGTGGCGTACTTTACCCTTCCGTTTTCCCAATCCCATATCCCATCCCCTCCACCGTATTCCTCTTGTTTGATCCCTATACTTCACAGCCCTATTCTATCATAAAGGTTGGCAACGCGTTAACTTCGGCCTGGTGTTACAAATGTCTATAGGCGATGGTTACCACTTTCCATGAGTTGGACCGTGTGTCTGTTCGCCATCAGATATTAGAAATTAAAATGAAAATATTGATAATTATAGACTTGCATCTGATGTAATCCAAGACAAAGATAATTCTGACGAAAGTAAAAAGAACGTATCTCTCAAATCTACACCTTTTAGAAAGTTAAGAGCAGAAATAAGGGCTAAAGTAGAATTAGAACAACAGTGGACAGAATATTTACGAAGACAAGAAGGGCTAAGACTTGTAAGAGATGAAAAAAATGAGAGGAGTTTGCGGCTTAGAGAAGAAAAATTGCAGTTAAGAAAAATAGAATTGGAAATTAAACATTCATTACAAATTAAGAAAGTTACACCTGAAAGAGAGAAAACAAGAATAAATGCTCAAAATAAAGAGAGAAAAGAAAGTTACTTGCTAATCATGATTTTATGCACCACTAATTAAATAAAAGTATAGACAAAGAATCCTACTCTATATGTGATGTCACTTATGAAAAATTTGAATCCATATATAGAAATTTCGGGATATGTTTTCAGAATAGTATATGTAAAATTTCATGAAAATTAATTCATTCCCAAGTCTATAAGGAAGAAATGTCTAAATGAAACCCTTTCAGATCAACTCTGGCTTACTTACTTGATACAAGGAAAACAGACGAAAAAGCGTTAGGGAGGGCGCCAAAAGCGTTAAAATTGGCAATAGCAATCAAGCAGTTTGTAAAGTGACACTTCTGTACTCTTATTTAGTCTTTTACACGTACGAACGAATAGGTTTGTCAATTACATAAAAGTATAATTTTTGTATATTATATAACGATTTAGAGAAATAACTGCGTTAATTGTTTTTAGGCAAAATTGCTGAAGGTGTAATAGTTTTGGTAAATTTCAAATGTTTTCTTAAGTCAAGGTGACCAACTTTTTTTTGTTCAAAAAGAGTACACTTTGCAAGTATTTCATATGTGAAAAAAAAAGAAGAAAAAACTCTTTATTTTCTTTTAAAAACACACTTTTCTTCGGAGTCGATTTTTTTGCTAAATGAGGATGTTCGTCTAATATTGTAGCCACATCCGAACAACTTTCATTTTGCATATTAAATTTGACTGTTAAGGCGGCAAATAATGTTTTTTACAGAATGTTGCGACTTCTCACTGCTCCAATAATCATTCCCTAGTGAAAATACCCTTTCAACAGCAGCATTAGTGCTTGGACAACATAAGGAAATTTCTATTAAATTCTGTTATATTCTATTTCAATTAATTCGCGCGTGAAATTCAAATCACTGTCAAAATAATTTTAAATATTCAATTAATATACAAATGAGTACTTTCAGAGTACAGGATTTGAAAAGAGTACGGTTTGCGAAAAAAAAAGAGTACAAAACTCAGTAAATGAGTATAGTTGGTCACCTTACTTAAGTGTAGAACGAAACTAGATAATGGAAGAATAACCGATTCATTGGCTTAATTGTAAGGCATTAAATCTCAATGGCGTCCATTTTGGGACATTTTATGCAAAGTGATAGCAATTTCTACCATTAACTTCAATCAATCAATTTTACAAAGTGTATTGTCAAAGTATTGTCATAGTATACATATAATGTTTTGATTCAACTTTCGAGTTCAATTCGGCTCGAAGTACTATGCAGTCACTGGATGGCGGTACCTACTAGATTTATGGTTACTAAGAAAAATCTGAATTTCAATCAATCAGTTATGTTTAAGACATAAAAATTGTTAATTTTAAAATTAAGTCTGGCAACACTAAAAATATATTTCATGTGTGACAACATTGTTAATAAAAAATTCTCTTCAACTCAAAATGGCTTCCTTATTTAACGTCCCCCATATGTCTTCACTTTGTTAAATTATGTAACAAATCTTTTTTTGCAATAATATAGATAATCGATCATAAGAATCTGTACTTTAGATAATTTACAGATTACAGACTTTCAATACAGAATAGAGCACTTTTTCACGTTGACTCCAAACAAGATTTTCAATGCATTGTTTATTTTTTATCTCGTCAAAAGATAAAGAAAAAAAAGTGAGTATGAATGAATGAATGAAAGAATAATTTATTGCTAAAACGCATGTACACAAGATGTTACAATATGCGTTGCTTCAATACATTTTGCATTATTAGGCGTGCAATGTCCGAATATATATCAGAATTATAAAACTAAATTACATTTTAAAAAAATGATATATAAATATATGTCTAGTTACAAAATATTATTAGTCATATCTTTGTCATTCTCATATTGATTTACAGTACAATAAACTTTGATCAATAAAATTTTCTTAAGAGACTTTAAATAAATGTATAGGCTGACACGTAACATTTCTGGCAGTTTATTAAATATTGTTACAAGTTGGGCCATGCACATGCACTACGGCCCGCCATAAAACCTGGTTTATTGCCCTTCCTCTATTCGGAGTTCTTTAATTTAGACAATAGCCTATTGTTATTGTACTTCTTTATGGCCGTTCGCAGACATGATCCGTGTGTGCAATTCACACACGGCAGAAGTGAAACTTCAGAAAAGTAGCCTACGAGAGAATGAGATAAATATAGAGTATCAGAAGTGTTAGGTTAATTATAAGGTTTATTATTTTTATAATTTTTTTACCAACTTCAAAACATTAATACATATATTATTCAGATTCCATGTTTTCACTTTGAAGAAATGACACGAGAGGCTTATGATATTGTTACAAGTTGGGCCACCTGCATACCTATTGTTACATACCGACAAAGAAATGCTGCGCATCTTGTTTATTGCCCCTCCCGCATTCGGAGTTCTTTTTATTACTTCGTATTTAAAATTTGCAATTAGACAATAGCCTATTGTTATTGTTTTCAACTTTGTTGGCCGTTCGCAGGAATAGATAACCAGGTGTGCAAATTACTATTTCTCGGAAACTTAGTGCGCGTGGCCAATTTTTTTTTACTATATAGTTAGTATAAAACAATGCCCGAATGGAGGGGGTGGGGCAGTCAAGCGGCGACTACGATACGAATAAGACGGTTGTAGTACTCTGGATTAGCGATATAGACGACGGACTTTGCGCTTGTCGAATTACATTGAATCGTGCAGTGTGAACTGGTTGCATCCAGTTTTATTTGTATTTGTTTTATACGTGTCTGTACAGTTCTAATACATTCTATAGTAGTTCCAACGGCATTTTTTATTCGAGTCCTGTAGCTCGTAACAATGTGATAAAACAGGAAACAAATGCTCCAGCTTTAATTTGATTTGTAAACTTCCAAACTTCAAAATATTTCGAACTCTATCTCTATGAGCATAGTATTTAAATTAATAAACATCTCTTTTTAGTATCGCTCTTATTTCGTTTCATCGAGTTTTAAATCACAACGATTCTAAAGAAGTTTCACTTCAAAAAGAATAAGAAAATAAATTACAAAACAAAAAAATTTGATGATTAATAGTCGTTTTACAAATACATTGTGGAAAACTGAATGGAACGGTTGGACGGACGGACATGACAATTTTATAAGGATTCCATGTTTGCCAACATTGGTTTCTCCTACTGTGTAATTTCGGAGAACTTCTAGTGCACTGGCTCTTAACCTACAGTTAGTTATGCTAGTGTGTCAGATTCCTTGGTTCACTGCAGCAAAGTAATGATGATATAGGGAGAAGAATAAATGTAGGTTGAGTAAACTGAAGATAAGTAGCAGAAACTAATGCTATTCGTTAGATTATTGTACTGTTACGACTTAGCCAAAATTCCACGAAGCAAGCCGACAAATGTGAATGCGCATCTGCCGGCCATAAAGCCCAAGTTTATTACCGGCCCGCATTTGCACTTCTTTTGTTCTCTTCTAAGTGTTTAATATTTGTAATTAGAAAAGCCGCCTATTGTGTATTGTAATCCTCTCTGGTAGGCAGTGGCCAGGTGTGGTTCTAAGAAACCATTGTTTACACAATCGTGACATATTGTAAGCTGAGTATAAAGGGATGCCCGAACGGAGAGATCGGCAGTAACGGACTTTGCGCGCGTTATTTAATTGTGCATTACATTTGGACTTATTGCGTCCGGTTATATTTGTACCTATGGCTACCACCCCTGGTCTAGAGTATGTCGCCATAACAACCTTGAGTTGTGTTTCGCCATTAGTGATCAGGTTCCAGTCTCCCTTTAGAGAGCAGCAGCGCATTTGTAGCACCTTTGGTGTTGCAAATGTCCATAGGCGATGGTAACCGCTTTCCATCAAGTGGGCCGTCTGCCTGTCTGCTGAACTCCTGCAATAAAAAAAAATAAAAAATATATGTTATACGTGTTTTGTATAGTTAGAAAGAAAAGAAAGAAAGAAATAAAGAAAAACTTTTTTCGAAGAAATAGCGACGTAATTACATTCGTTATACATTATTATACACAGAGCATATTTTGAGAATTTGTACGCCGCATTTTCAGAGAACAAGGTTTACACTCAGCATATTGCTGTGCCGGAATTATATCCGACACAACGCTGATTTTCAGTGCAAACCTTCCTTTAAGCGTAAAACCAAAACGACCCAAATTTGTTAATTAAATAACAAATAATAATAATTTATAAAACTAAGTCTACTTATATAATATTTAATTAGTGAAAATAAATAAATACATTCGAATAAAACCAACAATAAATATGTTACTTCTAAATTAAAATTAAAATAAATCATCATGTAACAAACTTGTATCGAATCATTTATTCGAATACAATTCGCTAGAGTGCTTGCCGAGTATTACCACACTCTGTGTGCCACGTCACTGACATGAGGCAACAAATGACATTTTACTTCATAACCTATAAAATATTGAATGAGTTATTTTACTGTAAAGATATGAAATGTTTAATATATTTTATTTTCTCACTCTATATACTATATAGGCCGTGCATAAGACTGACTCGCGTTACAAGTAAGTTGTCAGACAGTGATATGTGTATACTGCATACGAGTTTCTTGTTTATTATAAGTAAAAGTATAAATTACAATTTTCAGAACATAGTTCTAATAAATTCTATAGTAATTCCAAACGGCATTTTAATTCGATTCCCGCACTCGTAACAGCACTGTTGTAACGAGTTTATTTACTAAAAGAATACTAATAAAGGGTAGTTTGTATCTGTTGAAAGTTGCAAAATACTGAGAGGAAGAAAGAAGACAAGGTATGTAATGGGGAGAGATAAAGTTCATGACAGATAAAAAATGTTGAACTAGAAGATTCATGTATACAAATGTAAAAGTAGACCAAAAAAGAGGCGGATGGGTTGTGTGAAGGATAACATTATGTTTTATGCTGTGACACGGGACGTATGCCAGAAAAGAGGAGTATGAAGTGAAAAGACATTGTCCTCACTCTGATTCATTGCAAGATAATACAACGTCAGAATAAATTAAAGATATGAAGTCAGAATTTGCTGAGCTCGTAATATAGACGGCTTCTTCTTCTTAAAATGTATCTCAGTTATTTTGTCAGTCACCTACCATATCTTTGTTTTCAGCCTAATATCACCAGCCTGTAAAATAAGACCGGCGTGTCACGGAGATGAATGTGATGGATTTGTGGAGTCATGCGAAAAGAACTCGTCGGGATTTCCTGACGCGATCTTTTCCATCCGCGGCAGTCTTCATGTCCCTGACATAGCAGACAAACTGGAAGAGAGTCACTCATACAGCCACGTTTTACGGAGACCGGCTCGTCGGATGTAGCGAAAAAATTTCTAGCCATGCCCCCTCCGCCAGGTACCGGTCGAAGGGGAAGGCCCACAAAATGCTGGCTTGACGTTGTGAAGGATGACATGCGTACCAATGGTCTCAAAACGAGGGATGCTGAAGACCGCGCGAAGTGGAGTAGAAAAAGTAAGAAAGCGAATCCTGGGCGTCGGAGTGCACGCTCGGATGATTATGACGACTACCTGTAAAGCGTTCCTAGCAACCAGTCGCCACTGGATCTTGCATAACACGTAACCATTTGTTTTCTAGTCCACAAATTGGCCGCGTCGTGTCGTGGACTAGAATGGATGAAATTGTCTCAATTGACCACCGCATTGGGCTGAATTGGTTAATTAGACTGATTATTTTTAAACCTAGGACATGGTTATATTATAAACGAGATGCAATTGGAACAGTTACGGATGTTGCTACTAGGACTTTGTTTTTTATATAGTTAGGTTATTTTTTACTTACTTCACTTTTTACACTCAATTTAAAATTCAGATATATAAAGCTTTTGTTTTATTTTCATGCGGAGGAAATGCATTTCGCACATACCGGGTCTTTTGCTAGAGATTAGACCGTTGTCGATCATGGAGGCATTCCACTGAGGGCAATCCAAACAGCCGACCGGCTTGTATGGAGACTCGAACCAATGGACAAATGCCCAAGGGCTAACACACCACTAAAACCATCCTCCTCCCACGTGCCCCGCGGTTATGGTAAGAAAGGCATGAGACTTAGAACGTAGTTACGCCCACACCGATCCTAGCGCAAAAGTACCTGAGAGTGCCCCGGGAATCAGAGCAAACTCACTTCGTCAATAGGGGTGAAGACTCCTCTGCTCCCTAGATGCTAGAGGGCCCCTGTAGCAGTATTTCAGGGAGGGAGATCATGCGCATATCTGCGCCTCTGGGCCCCCGACTGACGTCGGCGCCCGTTAGACGCATGCGCTATTGTACCTCTCTCCCTATCTCAGATATGTAAATCTGTCTTAAGACCGGTCAAGTTCTACGATTCCGAACGTTGGGCCACTATAGTGATAGACCACAATCGTCTCCATTCAGCTGAGATGAGAATGTTGAGACGTTAGAAGTGCGACGTTACAAGAATGGATAAACTGAGAAATGAGTACTTAAGGGATCTTTGAAAGTTGCACCAATGACTGAAAAATTGAGAAGAAGAAGATTAAGGTGGTATTGGCATATAATGAGGAGGTATGAACGTCACGTGACAAAAATAATATTATACTGCAAGATTGATGGGTAGAAATGCAAAGGTAGACCAAAAAAGAGATTGATGGTTTGTGTGAAGGATGATATGATGATTTTGTGGTGTCACAGAGGACGTATGTCAGAATAGAGAAGTATGGAAGTAAAAGAGTTATTGTGCCGACCACAAATAATGAGAAGGTGAAAGTGAAGAAAGAATGTGTGAAGTTGGGTTAAATGTATAATAAGGAATAGTGCGATGCGGGAATGTTGTGGATTGAAAGTAGAAAGATAGATAGAGCAGGAAAAGGATGTTCAAGGTGGTTTAGACATGTAGACAGAATAGATGAAAATAGAATAAAAAAAAGTGTATTATGACAGCATTGTGAACAGTAGAATTGGTGCCGGTAGACTTCAACAGATGTTAAAGGAAGGTAAGGTATTAAGGACCCTCAGTCAGTACCGTCGCAAATGGAGATTCATCATCTCTGTCTACCTCCATGGGAAAGAGGATATTATTGTTACGTGCGAGCGGAGGTACGCACTTGGGATTGGAAGAAAACACCAGGTTTTTTTCAACTAAGTGCTTTTATTAACTTACACAGCCGTGCGTGATTCTTCTCCGCACGGTTGCTCCTATACGAACAACTAACGACGCACTGTTCTGACGTGAAGATATCTCACTCACAATACCGTCGCCGATATTGAGTAGACCACCTCCTGCTGCTGCGGTGCTCATCCCCGAATTTATCGCACGTAGCTCGTTTTTGGATCTCCTTTCAAACTATGCTAAATTCCTCATTCACTCAACTGCCCACTAAACTCATCACTGTCTTCTACTAAATTCTTCTTCCAACTGTTTAAACTTGTCACCATCTTCTATTAAACTTCTCTTACAGATCTCTCGTATCGCACTTGTCGCTTCACTGTCTTTAACTGAACCCGGAAGAATCTTCTGGTATCCATAATTTCGATCTTATTTTAGCTCCTCTTTTATTTACTGTCTTTCCCTTTTTAAACATCTATCTATCTCTGTCTTTTCCTTCATAAACCTTCTATTCTAGAATTTCGATCTTTATTTCGTTATTCTTTTGTCCATTATCTATTCCTTTCTAAACTGTATCTGTCCTTGTCTTTTTCTTCTGGAGCTTTCTAAATTTTTCTGAAAATACTTAAACCAACTTTGTCGTCTGTAAAAGACCTATTATTTGCTTGAGGCTTCTGTTACATGACTTTATTCATCAATTTTGGATTGAAATTCTAGAATAATATACAACTCATATAAATATTACCAGGATATTAACACCATTCCACCGGCCCAATGAGAGAATCGCCTCTTGTTCTCCTGGCCTGGGCATATGACGTCAGGAGGAAATGGTGTTTAGTACGTATTCCGGCACAAAAAGCCGGTGAGTCTCACACTACTTCTCCTGTTAAACATTTCCCAGATTCACCTCGAAGAAACAAAAAGGGTATAAACGTCCCACCACTGGGCTTGGACCTCCCAGTTTTTTAGGGGAACGGACGGTGTATCCGCCACGTTTGTCCAAGTTCAAATGTCTCACGTTTAGAGCAACATGAAAATAGAAACTTAAATGTGACAGGACATTGTAATAATGTTGTTATTTTCTATTTTTGTCTCTTAGAACTGAACCACAATCATAATTCAAAAGTTTGTTATTTACTGTCAAAAGTTAGCACAGCCAGCAATATCAAAAATAGTACAACAGCAAGCGAAAGTGAAATATGATTAAATATAATAAAACATACATTGAATGAGCAAGCTGGTAAAAGTAATATGTTAACTAAGAAGATTAGTTGATCGTATTCAAATACAAGTTTTTATTTAAAATAAGTTCTACTGGAGAACACTTTAAATGTCATACATATAAGTTATTTTAAAATGTCAAAATTTAATTTCAGTAGACTAGGAAGTCTATGTACACCGCTTCGCAAAGTCTTATTGCTGTTAAGGAGAAGAAGCGGCAAGAAACTCCCCAGCAACACGTCTAACAAAAAATTGATTAACTCAAACTTTTTTAAATAAATATTATACAGAAACACGTTACATAATTGCTTTTCGAAGAATTAATGGAGTTGTAACTAACAGTGTATATTCAGTAAGACAAATACACAATAAAAGGAAAGAAAAATATCATTATAGTTATAATAATGACATCACATACTGAAATTTTATACTCCAATACATCTCCATAAATTCCTTACATGCTTGGCAAGATAGAAGAGTTATTAAAAAATATAGTATAAGAGACTGGAGCGAGCTACTTCAATAGTGTAGTATCTCTTTTTTCAGCAAGATACTTTTTAATTTGGATTTAAATTTAGTTAAAAGTAGATCTAACATTTCACTAGGAATCTTATTCAAGAAGCGTATACCAACCCCCAAGAAAGAGGACAATACTTTTTGCAGTCTAAAATATGGCAATATC
Source organism: Dendrolimus houi (assembly GCA_039645545.1). Lineage (NCBI taxonomy): Eukaryota > Metazoa > Arthropoda > Insecta > Lepidoptera > Lasiocampidae > Dendrolimus > Dendrolimus houi. The sequence goes on from CM077133.1 coordinate 835,723, forward strand.
AGTCCATACAATTAATAAGGTCAGAGAACGCCTAGGTGCATGCTTTTTCGGCCAGGATTCCAACCCGCGCAATCATAAATAATCATACTATAAAAATTCTTAGTGCAATTTCGTCAGTTAACTCCATAAAACATATACACGTATCTTTTACGTTTACACAGTATAATACTCCAATTTCATACAATTATTTTGCTTATGTCAACGTTTCAGTCGTACAAAGTTGAATTTTCTAAATTGGACTCAAATGACTGCTGTTGATGTTACGTCAAAGAGAAAACTTGCATTTAAGTAATTTTATTTAGTCACGTTTTTTTTTAAATTCAAAAACCTGATCTCCAAACGGAGGTTGAAAGAAATTGAAAGTGTATATTTGTATTTACAGTTTGTATTATTTTTAAGGCTATTCGATTTCATTGGATAGAAGTTTTAATTATATATCTAGTTTTAAAATAGAATAATACTTTATTGAATAAAAAATCTATACTTACTTCAATACTAATCTATACTTATTAATATTGTTACGTATTTGCGGGATAAGAACTAAAGTGACATTGTAATTATCACAAAGTTTATTAGAAGTACACATATGTAATTCACGTTTCCTACAAATAAAACTGAATTCAATAAGTCAAAACCGTAAATCAGAATATCGTAATGACATAAATCGGGCAAAGTTCGTCATTATAAGTTACCCGCTCCGAAAGTACACTAGGTAACGCCTCGATCGCAATGGAAACTCAACTAACTCAGTCCCGACAGACCGATCTTATATATTTGTGAAATAGCTTAGCAACATGCCCACTAGTCCTTGGAATTCCGTACTTGAAAGCCTTATGGCTTCTAAGAATGTACAACAAAATGCAAACAAAAGAAAAAAGGATCTATGACGTTTTACCCGGAGTTATAAAAAGGGATTAATGCGAACAATAGATCACTTAAATTCAAAGGGGTAATAAAACACCTGAAAAGGATTACTATCAGTTCACAACAATATTATAAATGCGAAAGTTTGAATGACTGTTTGTTGTTCTATGACGCCAGAACGGCTGAATGGGTCTGGATGAAATTTGACACAGAGATATATTTTATGGTCTGGAATAGCACATAGTCTACTTTTTATCCCGAAAAATGTGTGATTCCCGTGTAATAACATTAATGCCAATGAAGCCGCGGGCTTGACCTAGTGCTGCATAAAATCATGAACATTTATATAATATTTAAGTGCAGTAGGCTTTTCTATCGTCCAAGGAAATTTATTCCAAACAACTTTGGATGGAGTATAAGAAGGAGAACAAAAGTTGGTAGTTTCTAAACCAACACTCATACAATATTTGTAATTTAGTTTATATATACATATTGTCACGCCTGTTTCCCATTGGGGTAAGGGTAGGCAGAGACGATGGAGTTCCACCTGCTACGATCATGACAAAAAACTTTTCATTAATTTCTTCGTGCGTATACGCTTATTTAAAGTGCTATTCACATACCATTTCTTAAACATATTTTCAATTTGATCATGGTGAGTACGTTGTGGTCGACCGACACCGACTTTATCACTCACCTTACTGTCATATATACTTGTTTTTTGATTCTGCTTTCATTCATTGTCTCTACATGCCCAAACCACTTTAACATTTAGTTTATAAATGATTAAAATATTTATAAGGTACAGTCGACTCTCGATAATTTGAAACTCAAAGGACCAGAGACAAATTTCAAATTGTCAAGAGTTCAAAATAACAAGCGTTTACTTATGGAACTTATGGAAAGATATTTGTTCTTTCGTGGATTCATTTTAATAGCACAAATCAAAAATTAAGATGACTCATTAACGTTTGAAAGAAGACTAGAATGCGAACTTACTCATATCTCATTTATGTAAACAATTGACAGGTCTGTACATGTATGTAAACAAACTACAGGTATGTGCATGATAAACGCTTCAAATTATAGAGAGTCGGAAAGCCGGGATTTCAAATTGTTGCATGTTTGCGAGTAAGATAATATTTCTTCATCTGAAGTTGAATTACCGAAGGGACCAATTAACATTGATTTTATTCAATTTATCGAGTATTTTTCAAGGGACCGGAAAATGTTTTCAAATTATCGAGAGATTCAAATTAACGAGTGTCAAATTATCGAGAGTAGACTGTAATTGAATAAATACAAACAATAAAACTCTTTGTCAGCCAGCCAGCCGCTGGAGGCAGGCCTCCCTTTGGCGCTACATATCCCGCTCTCCTGACTTCCTCATCCAACCCCTACCGGTGATCTTGCGCTGGTCGTCGGACCACTGGGCTGGAGGGGGTCCTACGCTTCGTTTATCGATACGCGGTCACTCCAGGATACACCGGGACATGTCTGCTCCATCGCCCGTCGGTCCTGCGATAGACGTGACTGGCCCACTGCCACTTCACTAACTTTGCGAGCTTTCATATATGTCAATTTTGATCCATTTTCCAGGGTCTCTTCTCACCGTCGCGACGCAGTACATTTGGCTCTAGAATAGCTGGAATAAAGGCAGTGGTGAGATCCTAGCAGATAATGTCATTTAGCATTTAAAGTACTTTTTTACTAGGCCATTGTCATTCGTATTATTTATTCGTCTTGCGTTGTCTCTTTTATCTGAAACCCCTTGAATAACTCGTCTGTTTTTAAGTCATACATTCAGACATACAAGTTTCTACAATTGCTTTACAAAGTACCTTTCCAAAAATCAAACACGATCACACGATTATATCATAAACCAGCTATAATTATTACAAGTGTGGTGATCGCATAATGTCAGTGCACGGCTCGTGGAAGGTGGCTTGGCGCGTGGGGGGCGGTGGGGAGAGGGGCGGCCGAATTCAGGAATAGATCTTGGCAGGGGCACCCAACGCACACATGTGCATTCTAACGATATAAGGAAATAAAAGAGTTCGTTTTGGCGCGCACATCGAATAATTACCGTGCATCTTTTCTTTCGCGTCAAAATCTGTGAGCTGTTTTTTTATTTACCAATAAATAAGTTAATAATGGGCAGACAAACACACACATGGTATACCCCACAAGCTAAGCAAGTTACGCTTGTGTTGAGAGTAATATACAATGTAATCTGGATTTGATCCCAGACATCCAGTCTGTACTAGAAAGTTTGTTTACGAATTTAACCATGCCAAGAATCATATGTCATGAAAGCAATCCTTAGATGGGTCTTTTTTTAAGTTTGCTTGTGGGTAAACTGGCAAACAAACTTATGGCAAGTGGTTACCGCCGCCATCGACATCTGCAACATCGAGGGAGCCGATGCGTTACCTATTTCGTTGCGACTTTAAATATCTTAGTGCTGTGACCGGCGGCATCCAATACTTTTTGCGTTTTTTGAACATTGAAATAATAAATAAACATAATGCAGAATTCCTTGTCGTTGTCCACAGCCGTGTTTATCTACGAAGGTTGTAATATAAATCGCAAAATTTACTGAAATTGTGCATTCAATAATCATGGATTTTCCCCCAGAGTGCATTAATACTAAGTTTCTTACCGAGGCTACAACTTTACTTTGCCGTTGGTAGAGAATTAATATTTATACTTGTGCGTTCAGACGGATCCTACGTGAACAAAAGATTCAAATGAACTGCAGTTCTTGAAGTGAAAACTTCTTTAGCCGCGTTGGGTGCTTTTTGGTAGGGGAAAATCTTATGGGTTCGCGTCACCGACATGCTAATGATTAGCGCACGCGCAGCGGCCGTGTGTTGTGCGCGTTAAACGCTCTTTGGATGGGTGAAATCTCGTGCGTTCGCGTCACCGACATGCTTATAGCAGTATATCTGTGGCTATGCAGCTGACGTATTTTGCAACATTAGTGCTGTGTATATCTTATAAGTGAAATTGAATGGATTTAGTGAAAAGTTCAATGTGTATATACTGTGCATTGTTGAAATAGTGTTTTAATATAATAAAACTACGTTTTAACAGTTTTAAGCGCGGTAATTTATTTGTTTTTAAACGACAACGTAGTTTTATTATGTATGCAAGTCGCGAAAACTTAAGAAAATATTATGGTGCTTTAATTCAAACATATTTTATTTTAATACTAAACGTTCTAAGTTTTCACTTCTATCGGCAGTCTTTATAGCTGCCAATTATTATTTTTAACTGGCGTGTATATTGTCTATAATAATATACTGGAAACTATTCCACCTCTATCCGTACTAATTCGATTACTTAACTTTGTTCTCGTAATACTACGGCGCAATCGGCTTCATTCTGAGAGGTCCGCTTGGTCTACCTATTTGGTCGTCTGAGTTTTTGTGGAGTTTACGTCAAACTTTAACTACTGGTAAGGGAAATGATTGGGCAGTAAGATATAGAAAAAAGTCTGCATTAAAAATAAACCGCAACTTATCGCACCGTAGTGCGCGTGTGGCCTTTTACGATATATTCTTTAGCTGTTTTACGGTTGCAATAGTATGAGCGTCTTTATGCCGTTTTTATGTGATTGTCTAACGGATAACATGTATGTATAGACAATTATCACGTTTAATGTGCGTCCTTTCAATTATCAAGAACTTTTCAGTAGATTGAAATTTACACTTCATACTGATGTGTGTATTCTTCTTTCCCCTTACTGTGTCTTTGTCTTATTGAGTATACACTGTTTATTACAACTCCATTAGTTCTTCGAAAAGTGACTCTGTAACATACTTCTGTATAAAACTTATAAAAAAATAACTTGAGATATAAATAAGAAATATAAAGAATGAACAATTTTTAGGTAGTGTTCCTGGGGAGTTTCTTTTCGCTTCTTCTCCTTAACAGCAATAATACGTTGCAAAGCAGTGTACATAGAATAGGAAGTAAAATTAAAGTTTGACCTTCCTTCAAAAAGTATTCTCCAGTGGAACTTATTTTGAATAAAAACTTTTAAAATTTGAATTTGATGGACTGGGTTCGATCTTGAAATTTCAACTTTTTTGTTTATAACTCATCTTTGTGTTTTTTGGTTGATAAGTCAAATTAGTGTTGTAGTGTCGTTCGTGACTTCACTTGTTGGTCACAGACGGAAGAACAGCGCTGGTCCTAATTGGTCAGCATATGCTGAGACTAGTTTTAATTTTAGGACTTGTTTTGTTTCCATTGTTTTACTGTTTGATAATACTCTATATTGTTTTTGTACCGAATAAAATATGTCTTTCAATACATTTTGAAAGTAATTTAATGAGATTGTTATCATAAAATTACTATCAAAATGTATGCTGAAACAAAAACTTTTGGTGTATCAAAATTCTAAACACGCAAGTTTATAAGATTAAGGGATTTAAATCTGTATTCGTAATTAATATATGAAGTCTATAGGCTCACTACACTTACAATTAGTTTAAACGACAGATATGCAGGTGGATTTTGCTTTTATCTGAACTTAAGTTGTAACAATATATTAAAAATTGGATCAAATTCCGCAAAAATTTCGGTCTATTAGACTAATGCTGTTCTTCCGCCTGAACCTAGAGGGAAGTCATGACAAACTATACATTATATTAATAAATAAATAATGCTATTATTAAGGTAAGTGAAGTTTTTTTATCCTTCTTATCTCATCTCATCATAAAAATTTATTACAAGAAGTGATACCGTTTTATACAAAGGTTGAGGAATGTGTTTGCGCATCTCCTTGAGCCTATAGGGGAGGCACGCTTACAGATATGTAGGACTCCCGACGGCCGGCACTGCATACAACTTCCTTGAGGAAAAAGTTGTGGGTTACCAACTAAGCCTTCCACCATCCCGCCGCGTCTTTGGCAGGCACCATGGGATACTAACCTTAAGACGCCTCGAGGCATGTCCCCAAAGGGGTGCCCTTGAACGGAACACCCGGCGGCTTAGGTGTGGGTAGCCGGGAAGGTATCCCAAGAGCTGGCTCCTTAGGAGCCATCCACAAACTACATCGCACGAATTTCGTCATTTTTATGACCCCTCCCCTGTCCTTGTCACAACTGGTCACATTCGTGAGACTCCTCCCTCCTCCCTAGTATCACGTCACATATTTTGTAATTGTACATTAAGAAATTATTAAATTGAAACAGCAGTTCCGTAATAAGCTTAAAGATTTTGAAATGTGACGTCATGAAATTTAGGATCCTCCCACCACTTGTCACATAATGTCACATTTCGTCGTCGTCCCTCCCCTTAACATGCTAAGCAATTTTGTAGATCAGTCTTTCTAATGGCCAGCGAGTCGTGTCACGTACTATTTATTCAGATTCATCCTATGGCAACACTCATATCTGTCAAACGAATAAAAGAGAAAACACTACAGTAGCAAATCGAGTTTTTCATGTTATATTTAATTAGCTTCTGCCCGCGACTTCGTCCGCGTGGAATAGTTTTAAAAAAACCTCAGATTTTGAAACACTCTTCATTGGTGCTCCGCTTCTATTGGTCTTAGCGTAATAACCTATAGCCTTCCTCGACAAATGGGCTATCTAACACTGAAAGAATTTTTCAAATCAGACCAAGTAGTTCCTGAGATTAGCGCGTTCAAGCAAGCAAACATACAAACTCTTCAGCCTTATATATTAGTATAAGATAAGATGTTGCCAGTTAAAGATATTTTGAATTTGCCGCCATTTAGTTGTGCCACAACTCGCTGGCAGGACTACCATCAGTGTTATCGTTATAATAACATAATTTATATCATCACGAATAGGACGCACTCCTAAAAGACTTATCTTCAAACATTACGCGTGGAATGTTCTAGAAGAAAAATAATTGTTGAATTAAAAAATATATTGTAATTTCAAATTTAAATTGCTATTAGTGAAGCTCCCTTTGCATTGTATAATACAATTTGTATTGGAGTCATCATCATCACAGCGTGAGAATGTGTGCGTGCAACACTCACCAGCGACGGGCGTATTTGTGTCAAGGTCTCGTGTGAATGAACCCTGCTATCGTTGTGTGCCGTGATGCTGTCAATATGTGTGGGTGGGTACTGTTGTGCGCATAAAGGTTTAGGGCTTTTGAATTTTATACTTTTTATTGCCCTAAGCGAGGAAACGGGCAGACAACCCACTTGATGAAAAGTGTTTATCGACGTTTGTAAAAAGGCGATGCCAACGCGTTGCCAGACTTTAAGGTAAAAAAGGGAGAATGAGATAAGTTTTTAAATCGACGGACCAATTTTGATAAAAAATATGTATTTTAGTGGGTCTCTGGATGGTTTAGATTCACAATTGAACCCGGTAAGTAGCGCTGGAATCGGTTACTAGGATTTTGAGGAATTTTAAGTGTGTTTGAATGAGTCCCGGATAGTTTAGATTCACAGTTGAATCCAGTAGTAGTTGCTCGAATCGGGGATTAGGATATTGATGAAATTATTTGTGTCTTTGAGTGTTACTCGGGGTGATATAAATTCACAATTGGGCCCGGTAAGTAGCGCTGAACGAGTACGGGATTTTCTTGAAATTTTGTGTGTTTGAGTGAGTCGCGTAATGATGTAGATGTACAATTGGACCGGGTAATTAGCGCTGTAATCAGGTACAAGGTGTTTCGCTGAATTTTTTATGTGTGTTTGAGTTGGTTCTGGTATGGTTTACATTCCCAATTGGACCCGGTAGGTGGCGCTGCGGTTGGGTTCTAGATTTTTATTTTTCAAGGCAGGACGACATCTGCCGGGCCCGCTAGTATTAGTATAGATAAAATAGGTCATCATAATGTTTTAATTTAATTCGGTCATTGTACTTTTCGATGCGACTGTATATCGGCAATTAAAAATGTTATAATTACCACGGCAATGTCAAGTTTTGCTTCCATTTATCCCGACATTAGAATGGAATACATTAAGTTAATAACTTCAAAACAAGTTGTAAGTTCACGCCCATTACACCGAGTGGGAAGACAGTGGACTGGTATCTTGTTTTAATATTAACGTGTTATAATAATCGTAATTAATTAATGTGTATAGGTTTTTGCTTACAATACAATAACGAGGAAAATAATTTTATTGCTTTTTTTAATATGGCTTTGTACATTTTTATATCTAGCCAGTGCGGTGTATTTTTTTTAATTACGGTCTTCGAGACTGACCACATTCAGAAACATGTTTAAATACATTAATAATATAATATTTTGTACTCTGTAGAATGTGATCTTTTATATGAAGACACAGCTTGCCTTATTATGTATCTATCTATGTATTCATGTAGACTGTAATGTAAATACATTCAACATAATCGCAAGAAACATGAAGATTAGGAGTTCTCTATAGAACTCTTCACAGTTCGTGGATATCCGCGATTGATTTGAAAATAAAACTGCATAATCTGAATACTTAAGACATGTATTATTTATTTTGAGGTGAAAATAATAATTTTTTAGGAGATAATTTTTTTTTTTTATTAGTTGTGTTTGTATGGTTAATTTAAAATATTTTGCTGCTTAATATCTAAATGCAATTTTAAATGGTTCATTACCATCTTTTTTTATTTGAATAAATCAATAGAATAGATCAGTATAAATATATGAATACGTCTGTCTCACGAGTCTTTGGAGAATTTATATATTTTATTATACTAGTGGTCGCCTAGTGGTCGAAATTCGACCATACTTAATCTAAATTATAATTTTGAACATTATTAAGATTCTGTTGTCAAAGACTATATATACTTCTATGATCACAGATTTCGCCAAGGCTACTCTGTTAATTTGACTTTAACAATAAACAAAAGAGTATATATGCGTGTGTGTGTCAAATACATGGTAGTGTGTGTAATGTTTTTTTATTGATTTATTGTATTTTCTACGCATAATTTAAAAAAATAGCATTATGCACTCCTTCTCTGTATAAACTATAAGTGTACGAAATTTGATACTCCTCCGTCCGCGCAAATTTCATAATAATAATAATAATAAAAAGGGTACATAGTTTTTGCTGTGTTTTTGCTTCACGTATTAATATATAGATTTTAATGAAATTGACACATGTCTAGATATATTGGTAGTTCTAAGACATTGCATAAAGGCCCTCGACTTTTTCACTGTCAATAAATATCGCCGTGTTTCAACCAAATTTATTCAATTTGCATAACCATAGATGCTTCTCTAGTTAACTAACACCATTAAACAATATAACAGATTGCAAAAATCGTGTGTCGTGTACCAAGATCATTATCAAAGGGAAAATTATTGCATACAAAAATACTTCATTCTTCAAGTCCCCACTGAAAACAAGATCTAAATATTGTGACATTTAATTTTCTAACTTAAAATATAAGTCACTTCACTCACTTCACTTTTTTATTTATTGGCAACTGGCTCGTTCTGAATTGAACCACCACTATTGCCAGTGTCAGGTGTGAAAAAAACCAAGGTATAGAAAGAAAAAACATAGGCATGTGTTATTTGAGAATGAGGAAAAGAAAAAAAAATAATAATAAAAAAACAAAAACTTGTTCATATGTCCAGATCACCACCACCTGTAAGCAACACAAATAAAATAAAAAGCGAACAAAACACGTGGGCAATGTAAATATGGACATCACAATTTACTGTTATTTACAGATATATATTTATATATAAGATTAAAAATAAGTGGGTAAAAATATAAGTAATATTACAAACGGAATGATCTTTGACATCTCATTATGATAAATGATAATTTTGTTGACTTTTGTCATATTTAAACATTGATACCGCGTTATCAAATCCAGTTTGCAAAAATGACTCTTGATTATACAATATATCTTTATGATATCATACATTGTTTAACATTTGATATTTAGGTTGATTTTCATGCAAATTGTTTTGTTAGTGTTCTTATACCAGTCGGACAATCGAATCCCGAACAGACAGACAAACAAACTAGAAATTAAAAAAAAATGCATCTTGTCTTCCGTCGTTTGTATAGTCTATTCCAGTATTTTTTTAAATAGCTTCAATTGACAGACATAGCATGTTTAGAAGTTTATAATATTGTTACGAGTTACGGGACTCGAATTAAAATGCCGTTGGAATTACTATAGAATTTATTAGAACTATACAAACACGTTTAACACAGGTACAATTATAACTGAACACAACCAGTCCAAACGTAATGCACGATTCAATAACACGCGCAAAGTCCGTCACTAAATCGATTACCGAACACAAGTCTTGATCCGCTTGTGGTTATCGCTCGACTGCCGATCTCTCTATTGGGCCATTGCTTTATATATACTACACCGATACAATATGGCTGCACAATCGCGTAGACCGAATTTCTTAGAATCAGTGCGACACACCTAGCTAATGACTGCCATAAAAAATTACAATACACAGTGGGCTGTTTTCTAATTACAAATTTTAAACACAAAGTAAACAAAAGAACTCCAATGCGGAAAGGTAATAAAGTGTGCTTTTATGGTATGCAGGTGTGAATCTACTTTTGTCGGCGTGTAGGTCGTAACAATATTATAGATTATACTTGCATGTGGCAGCGAAACTTTATTCGCGTTGCCATTGCAATCGTCTGGCAAACATGCTGCCAATGCCCAAGACAACGAACCAAAGAGATACAAATAAACATAAAATTGAATAATTCAATCTTCTTGAATACCGTTGTGCCTATCAGTTCTGTGCCTTTCAACCTAATTGATTCAATTTGATTGATCCATCTAGTATCAGCTTAAACATATTGACATCTTTGTGCTTATTACGCCTTCATACGATATATGGTGACTTTTTACAGAAACCAGCTAGTTGCATGGGGAACAAATGTCTAGCCATAATGCTTTGGCCAGATCCCGTTAGATGGGAAAGGTTTTTCTTTATAATCCCTTCCGCCGAACGAACAGTCATCACGTTTTTATTTTCTTTAATTATTTATTATTTTTTAAAAATACAATGGGTTTCTTACACTAATACAAGCTTCTTGTCTTCTAGAGTTTAACATTTTTATATCTATTTATTACACTTGTTTCATTACTATTCTCTTTGATAGCTTTCTTTATTTAAAAAGTCCTGACTTGACGTCGTGCCAATGATCTCAAAGCAAAAAAGGCCGAAGACCGCGCGAATCAGAAAATAAATAACAGGAAAGTAGATGTAGGTAGTAGAAAAGAGCTGAATCTAAGAGATATTGTGAAAAAGGAGACCCAGTAGTGGATACTGTTATAGAATGCAAAAAAAACTTACCCGTGCAAGAACGGAAAAGTATACAATTTTTTGTGGCCGGGCGACTTGTTATAACAGGCGACTAAATAACCCATAGCCAGGTGGTAGGATATTTGCCCGTCTGGATAGCCATCAACCCTGGTCAAGAGTATGCCGCCATAACAGCCTAGAGTTGTGTTCGGGCATTAGTGGCCAGGTTCCAGTGTCCCTTAAGAGTGCAGTGCATTTGTAACGCTTTTGGTGTTGCAAATGTCTATAGGCGATGGTAACCACTTTTCATCAGGTAAGCCATATGCCTGTATGTTGAACTCAAAAAAAGACGGGAAGAGTAAAGAACAGTGATAAATTTGAAAGTCATCATTTCGGCAACGACAATGCTACAGGTGTTAAAATGGAGAGAATTGGAATACAGATGAGAGTTTAAAACAATGATCACAGATATTATGACGCGCAAGACCCATGATAAGATAGAACATAAAAACAGATGTTACTATTGCTAAATGCGACACACGAGAGAAACGGATTAGAAACATAATCTGAAGTATAGCGTAACACTGATGGGTCCAAAGGTAGATCAAAAAAGAGATGATAAATAGGTAATAGACAACACTTCATTGCTCACCAAATATACAATTTCAAAAATACACAATTACAATATTGTCATGGTAGAAACAATAGGCGGCCTTACGCCTCAAAAGCAATCTCTTCCATGCAACCTAACTTAAGGAATAGTTTAACCTAATCTGGAGATGATGGATGGAGAGGAAGATATGATGATTTGTAGTGTGACAGAAGACGTATGTCAGAATATAGGAGTATGGAAGGTAAAGATATATTGGGCCTTCCCCAAAATAATTGGGAGAAGGTGACATGGTCACAGAAGAGAGAGAGAGAGAGAGAGAGAGAGAGAGTATGTGTGGTTTAAAATAATAGGAAAGTAGTATCCGGTCTCCGCAGACGTTCCGAATGCAAACGGTATTTACGGTAATCAATTTAATTATATTTAAATAATTTCTACTTTATAAAATTCTAGGTAAACAAATCTTTACCATTTAAAAAAGCATGTGTATTTAATTTTTTTAATTCAAATAGAAAATGTACAGATAAAGACAAACACGGAACCCGAATGGCTGTACAAATGTACTGATAACTCCATATCTCAAGGATGAATTAAAAAAATAGCATTACGTAACCACAGTATGTAGTGTAAACATGTTTTCGTGCATCCGAGATATGGCGGCGCGGCCGAAGCGAATACAGAGAAGCATTTAATAAAATGGTTTACAACTAAGTTAATAGAAAAGATGTATTTTTTATAATGCTTGAAGCCGGCAGATAATAGACCCACCTCAAATCGGATCGTGGTTACCGTTGTCTATAGACGTATGCAACACGAGGGGCGATGCCAACGCGTTGCCAGACTCTAGCCACGAGATCTAGGCACACTACCCAGCGACAGTACCCAGAGGTCTGGTCGGGTTGGACCGATTGTAGTTTATAGTGTATTATAATTTACTAGGTGTACCCGACAGACGCTTGCCCTTTAAGAAAGGTATTTTTAAAATATCAATGAGAAAAATGTAATTTTTTGTTGCGGTTGTTTTGTTGAAGTTTGGAGTAAAATTGGTACAAGCTATTGACGTTAAATCCCGGAGATGTGCATAAGTAAGTCGAGATCTAAATTAATTCTTCATGAAGTTCATCTTCATCTCATTTTTAAATTACGCGGTCCGGACAAATTGGGTCGGCGGTCCGCCATTTGGCGACCCCTGATTCTCGAATCTACTTGAAAAAAACACAAAAAATTTCATCAACATCTGTCCCACCGTAAAAGAGGTGTTCAGCGACGCCACCTACCGGGTCCAATCGTGAATCTAAACCATCCAGGGATCCACTTGAAAACACACAAAAATAATTCATCTAAAGCAGACAAATGAAAAAAAATTGATGGCCTCTGTGGTTGAGCAGACTAAGCATTTGCCGGCTTACCGCACTGCAACGCAGAGGCTCCGGGTTCGATTCTTGGTATAGTAAATTTCGGAAACTTATTTTCTCCGTTATTTACTGTGGTCGTAAGGTTAGTCGTGGTAGCGTAATGGCTAGCGCACGCGTCCCAAACTCAAAGGGCTCGGGTTCGATCCTGGCCGGAACGCATGCACCACTTAGGCAGTTTTCTGACCTAATGTGCATATTGTTACAATTACCACGTGGTAATAACGGTGGAGGAAAACATCGTGATGCAACCTGCACATCGAGATAACCGATGTGTCAAACCTGCCAAGCCGCCTTGGACAAGCGTGGTGGGTATACTGTTCGTTCCCCTATAGTGGGAGGCCCGAGCCCAGCAGTGGGACATTTATGGGCTGCTATTATTATTATATATATTATTACTATGGTCTGGGTGTCTGGGATCGGCCCCAGAATGGTTCCGTTGTATATTACCCATAACACAAGCGTAACTTGCTTAATCTGGGGATATACAGTGTGTGTGTTTGTCTGCCGATTTATAATATTATTATTAAGAAAATGAGTTTAAATGCAGTCATCATTGACAAAATCGGCCGGAAAAGATGTTTTTTTTTAATGATAATTTTTTTTGTCGAATATCAGATTTTAATACTTACTATCCTATTCCGGACGAAGACAATTCCAAAAACACAAAAATCATAAAAATTGTTCCAGCCGTTCCTGATTTATAAATGGTGTAACTAACACGAGCTTGTTTTATATATATATAGATTTTAAGACTACCATTTTAATTACGTTTGTAAATTTGTAATTTATAGTTAATTTCCATACATAGTCATTTTAACAATATACGTATATTATTGTTACGTGCGAGCGGGGACCAGTTTTTAGCTAAACGCTTTTATTGACTTACACAGGCGTACATAATATCTCTCCACAGGGTTGCCCCTATACGCACGACTAACGACTCACTGTTCCGACGATAAGATGTCTCACTCACAATACTGTCGCCAATATTGCGTAGACACACCTTCTGCTGCTGCAGTGTTCACCACAGAAATAACCGCGCGTAGCTCGCCTCTGGACCTCCTTTTAAATCAACGCGAAACTCCTCCTTCACTAAACTGTCCACTACACTTTTCACTAAATTCACCACTAAGCTCGTCACTGTCTTCTATTAAACTCTGCTTCCAACTCTTTCGTATCGCACTTGTCGCCTCACTGTCTTGAACTGAACTCAACTCTAAACTGCCCGGTAGGTGCGCCTTACGCTGCTTATATGCCCGGAAGAATTTTCTGGAACCCATAATTTCGTTATTCTTTTATTTAGTATCTATCTCTTTCTAAACATCTATCTATCTCTGTCTTTTCCTTCCCGAACCTTCTATTCTCAATCTAAACTCAATCCCTTAAAGATAGTGATGCTAATGGATAAGCCAATAGACAGGGTCTATGAAGCGCGTAATTTAGATTTGGTTGTAGATTGTGATCTAAGGTATGAAAAGCACATAGCTCATTCTGCAAGAAGCTGCTTTTATGAGCTCAAAATTTTGTATAAGATAAGGCCATATTTAAACGAAGGTCTTCGGGTTAAATTAGTGGAATCTTTAGTTTTGTCGCGATTGAACTATGCTGACGTAGTTGGCCCTCGTTTGCTAGCCAGAACTCAGCGGCTTATCCAAAGGGTTCAAAATTCTTGTGCGCGGTTCTGTTTCAAAATTCTATCAAGGGCTCATGTGACATCCTATTTGAACAAATATTCAATGTTAAAGATGAAGCATCGCCGCAAACTCCACTTGGCGTGCCTTCTCTTTGGAGTTATAAAGCACAAATCTCCGGCTTACTTATACGAGAAGCTCTCATGGGCATCCAATAGAAGGAAAATTGGAAGGCGTCAGTGTGCAATACAGCTTACAATGGACCGTCACAGAACAGCTGTATTCAGAGGTAGTTTTCGTTATGCAGCATTAAGGTGTTGGAATAACATTCCTCTACCTATGAGAAACACCTCATCAGTGTCACTCATAAGGTCACACTGAAGTAATTCCTTTGTGAACACCAAAACGCACAATGTAACTTAAGGCATGATACAAGTGCTTTATGACCATGTTACTAATACTTATGATAACATCAACAATAATCTGTTTATTTTAATTGCTTGTTTTGTTGCTCACATATCTCACTATGTTTATATTTCGATGTAAATTTGTCTAATAGCCCGTTTTATTTTTATAATTATTAAACTGGACCGATTTGATATATTATTTGTGTTGTATGTCCTCCGTGAGTCCACCTGCTGGTCCCAGGCGGAAGAACAGCGCTGGCCTTAGCGGCGAGCATTACGCTGAGTCTGGGTCCAATTTTAGGACTTATATTGATGCATTTCTTTTTTATTTTACTCAGTATTGTTAAAGTGTTTATTTGTCGTAATTAAAATAATTCTTTCATCTATCTATCTCTGTCTTTTCCTTCCCGAACTTTCTATTCCAGAACTTTCTTTCATCGTCTATCCCTTTCTAAAATATATCCGTCCTTGTCTTTTCCTTCCAGAATTATCTAGCTTTTTCTAAAAGTTCTTAAACTAACTAGATGGTTCCACCATCATTCGCCACACTATGTTCTCCTAATGTCAAGTCTACGTCGGTTTACAAAGCAAAAATTATTACTTAGCGTCATGCACGTTTAGCTATTATGGCTAGACTGCTCCAGAACATCGCTGTAGGATCTTTTTATGCTACCAGTTTGCCATTTCTACCCTCCACTATTTTCACCTTGCAGTTAAAAGTAGTGGTGCTCATAGATTACGGAATACGGCGACGCGCTTGCAGTCAGTGTTGTCACACAAAAAAGGAAAGTTGAACTATTCGAATACCAGTGTCAAGTAAAGAAAACTCGATTATAAAATATTAAGGTGTTCAAATACTTCATCTATAATCTACATTATTTTCTGCAACAAATAACACTAAATGAATTTCAGATCTAAATTAAATATAAGTTACAGTATCAAACTAAAACTAACATAAAATACATAATTGAATGCTAAAAATAAACTAACTTATAAATATAAATTAAATACTATGTAACAAATCGCTGCCAGATGGGAGCGTGCCGAGAAGTCTGTCCGTGTTGCCGCGGTGTATGACGATTGTTGTTTATTTATTTGAATAAATAAATTTATATAACAATTTAAATTAGTTACTGATGTTTTTATAATTCCTAACACGTAATAAAGCGATACATTTGCAAGTTAATGTTGCCACACAATAAAATATCAAAGTGTTCGAATACCCGTGTTGTCAATAGCGAAACGCAAATAAAAATATTCAGGCATTCGAATACTTTAACCATAGTGTATATTGCTTATTATCAGAGATCTAAATATGTATATTAAAATAGCTACTGATATTTTGTGATTCCTAACATATTTTTTTGTCGACTACCAACTGGATGTAGGATATCCTCGTCTCCAACTTTCCTTATCCAACCCTTGCATGCCAGCGCTGGTCGTGGATCCATCGTGCCTCCCATACTAAGTTGGCTGAGACTCAATCTCCACTCCAGGACTGGAGTTCCATAGATCCTGTGAACATCGGTAATCTTGGTGAACTATTGAATATTCAATTATCTCTAAAAGGTTTATAGGCTCGTTACAAAAAGAGTAAAACACGTGTTATTCATTATCTCATTTTCGTCGTATAACTATTATGAATGAAGCCAACATTGATCTTGCGAGTTCTCCTAAACATTTGTGGTGGACACAACATGTCTTCTTCTTTCATACTTCTCTATACTGCCATAAATCACAAATCATAATGTCATCCTTTACAAAATCCATAGATATAGCATATGCAACTAAAATTATTTTAAAATGTTAGAAAAATTTATTTTTACATGCCGTCAAGGATAAACGCACAGCTGCCTGTCGTAAGCGCAGTTTATTGTCTTTCCGGATTTAGGAATTCTTTTATGTTTAGAATTTGTAATTAAGAAAAACATGCTATTGTTTTCCTACTTGTTTTATGACTATCATTAGCGTCGAATTAATCCCTATTATTATTGTTTTCGACTTGTTGGCCGGTCGCAGGAATAGATAACCAGGCGTGCAAATTACTATTTCTCGGAAACTCAGTGCGCGCGGATGAATAAGTAATATTCAATAATTTGACACTATTAATTTGAAATATTCAAAGATTTGGGACACTCGGAAAGTTTTGCGAAAATAAAAAAAAGTTCTACAGGTAAATATTTTTTTACTAAATCTTTTCAAAGTACTCTCTTCCAGCCTCTATACAAAGTTTCATGCGTCTGAACCAGTTTTTGAAAAACTTTCCAGTCCGCCGCAGATACCTCGTTTACAGCTTGCTCGAACGCTGACAACGCATATTCCGGTGACGAAAATTGTATCCTATAAAGCTGATTTTTTATTTTTAGAAATAGAAAAAAGTCACACGGTGCTAAGCAGGGCTGTAAGGAATGACCCAGGAGTTTGACCGGCGTGCTGTCCAGGAAGTCCTTCATTTTGAACGCGGTATGTGCGGGCGCGTTGTCGTGGTGGAGCACCAGCCCGCGGAGCCCTATGTTTTGTCGCTTGTTGCTCACAACAGAGAAAACTTCTGCCAAGAATTTGGTAGAATATCATTCGGCGTTGATGATTGATGATCATTCCTTCCTTTTTAAGGACTTTGGGCGTTTAATTCAACAGAGCGTTGCGAAACCTGGGCGGTAGGAGGATAGATATTAATGTTACGATTTGGAAGACTCGAATTAAAATACCGTTGGAATTATTATAGAGTTTATTAGAACCATAAAAACACGTATAACAAAGGTACAAATATAACCGAAAGCAATAAGTACAAACTTAATACAGAAGATCGTAATTCAAATACATGCGCATGGACTTTGCGCACTAAATAGATTACCGAATATACACAAGTCTTGCTTCGCTTGTGGTTATCGCTCGACTAACTCATCTCTCAATTGGGGCATTGCTTTATACTGTACAAATATAGTATGTCTGCTCGGCCGCGTGGCCTGTATTTTCTAGAATCACACCTGGCTAATAACTACCATAAAAGATTACAATACACAACCGGTTGTTTTTCTAATCGCAAATTTTAAACAAAAGAAGTCTAAATGCCGATAAGGTAATGAAATATCTACAGGTATGCAAGGGTGAATTTGTCTTTGTCGGTCGTAACATTAATATGAGAGTATTTAGTAAATTGTAAAACTTGGGTTAAACAATAGTTGGACGGTAGTAAGCGAGGAATACTTGCTTGCTATTGATTATAATATATTTATTTCTACATTCCTTTTAAAAGAACAAGACAAAGTTATGGGTCTTTGCTCTTCTGAAGTCTGAATTTGTAATAAACATTATTTCCGTATGCTGTGAACTTATAGTATTTTCCGTCTGTCTAATTACTTGGGTCTGAATTATAGGATCATTTAACTATCCTAACAATCTAAATGTTCTATCCGTGCAGAGACTCAGGAACGGAGAAAGAATACAATTTCCTGCGTTGGGGCGGCCTGTCGTAAGAGGCGACAAAACAACCCACAGCCAGGTGGTAGGGTATTCGTCCGTCTAGATGACTATCGCCCCTGGCCTAGTTTTATGGCCTGCCATAAAAACCTTGACTTGTGTTCCGGCATTAGTGGCCAGGTTTATCCCTCAAGAGAACAGCAGTGCATTTGTAGCACCTTTGGTGTTACAAATGTCCATAGGTGATAGTAACCGTTTTCCATCGAATGGGCCATCTGCCTGTCTGCTGAACTCATTCAATAAAAAAAACCAATGAACTGTATTAGAAAACACTAAAACACTCCTAGACAAAACTAAAATACCTAAATTCTTAGAACCATCTAGAAGCGGGCAGTAAATTACAAAACGTGCGCGAGAAAACACGCGAACCGATGTTCGGTTTAAAAATAAAATACCATATGATATAAATCGTTTTGTTTTTCACTAAAATCTCAAGAACGTTGACCTTTCCCATCCAAACGCGTATCCGTGAACGTTGCCAAATACATTTACGTGAGCGGTTCAGATTTATTTCTCATAAATGCACTGAAAATGCTATTGTTATTTTACTATTTGCCAATCACTTAGACCTGGCATATGTCTTTTACTTCATCAGCATTCATTCCTTCATACATACACGTTTACTATAGGTGATTTTTACCTGGCCATTCGTTAAGACGTCTGCGATTTGGTCGTGGTAAGTACCAGCACCGACTCTACCACCCACACTGTTTCCATACACTTGTTTTGTCAGTCTGTTCATCAATATCTCTACATGTCCAAACCACCTTAACATTCCTTTCTCAACTTTTGTTTAATATATCTTCTTGGCAACCTAAATTTATGGCAGCTAATGTATGTTTATAGGAGATACCAGCGGCCCGCCCCGGCTTCACACGTGTATCTAAAAAGAACTTTTTTGTTGAGTTTAATTACCTACTACGCGAATTTAAAATATTTTCAAGCTAAAATTATTCGATTCCGCACACGACCGTTGCGTAGGGAGCCAACCGCGCGAGTGAGCCGTTCTTGACATTGACTCCCCCCCTGTACGGGCCGTACACCGGTGACGTTTAATCGCATAAGGTGCTGCCTAGCTAGCCGAGCAGGGTAAGCGACGACCGCGCAACTTTTTCTAATACTTACATTTTTAAACTCGTGATATCTTTCGAATCGAAGGTCCGAATTGAATAATTCAAAAAGTTACATAACGGTATTGAAGGAGTCTTGAATATAAAGTAATTTATTTTGATAAGGATGAATACCAAGATGCAAATAAAGAGCCTTTTCTAGCGGCGGCATTTCAATTCAATTTTTAAAATTAAAGAACACTTATTGTGGCATAACTATAATAGATAGATATATGCTGTCACGACAATTTTTGTAAATAATGATATGTTCTGCAAAGTCGTAATACATTATTTTATTCTATCATCAATAGTTTTCGCAGGGCAGGCGATATAAAAAATATTTTAGGTAATTTTTTTACACCTTGGGTTACATTATTGGAGTTTTAGTAAGGATCGCAAGTTTTTTTGAAAATATAATATAGCCTATATCTGGGGATAGTGTAGTTTGCCAATAGTGAAATAATTTTTCAAATCGGTTCAGTAGTTTCGGAGTCTATTCAATGGAAAGAAACAATTAAATCTTTCCTCTTTATAGGTATTAGTATAGCTATATATTATGACGCTACAGTAATAATTACTCGTATAATAATGTTATAATTTTATAGATTTTGTTAGATATCACGAAACAATAGTTATTTTAAAGCAGGTGTTTAGTGATCTGTTGTAGTGGATAACAAGGTTAATTAATGAATGCTATACTGTTATATTGACTAAAGGTTTTGGTGGCATTTGTAACAGGTATTAACAAGTTGCTGGACATTTTAGATTGCGAACATTTAATTGACGGTAGTTTCAAGAAATTTATAGTATTTAAGCCGTGCGTGAAGCCAGGCACACACAGTCGTTCTACCATTCGCCAGGCGCTACGATCTTCAGAAAACTGAGTAAGTTTTACATTTGTTTATGAAGTGAATCTTCTTTAGAATCGTTGTGATTTGAAACTCGATGAAACGAAAAAACGAAAAAGTGATAAGCACATAAATTTATATGATTAACCCTGCGAGAGAATGAGATAGAATACATTATATTTAATAATTTAAACACAATGCTCATACAGATAGAGATGGAAATGTTTTGAAGTTTCTTATTCAAATTTTGTATTTTAAAGCTTAAATATATTATGATACAATATATAAAATATGACGTCACGAAATTTAAAATCCCTCCCACCCCTTGTGACACTTTGTTTCACTTCTACTGCCTGTGAACTATTTGAGAATGAAATTGTTTATATGTATCTAAATGTGTTGTATAATATTGAGCTTACATAAAGACTCTAATTGCGAGGCTTGGGGTGACTATAAGGGGAGTTTGGAGGTTACCGGGCCACGCCGGGCCCATTCTTTATGTCATCTTGGTAATATATCTAAATATCTGGCTATGAAAAGATTGAATAGAAGTATTCTTTCTAATGTTTCTGTGATTACTATATATATGTTAAATTGATTTATTATGCGAAGTTTTGATGAAGTTTACAATCTTACTTCAATCCACAACATTCTCCCGTCACATTCAAAAGTACCTACAAGACACAAATATAAAAATAAATATTATAAATGCGAAAGTAACTCTGTCTGTCTTTTTATCCCGTAAAATGGGATACTTTCCGGGACAAAAATGTATTTGTCTCTGTTTGTTATGCTTTTACGGAAAACCTACTGGACCGATTTGGCTGAAATTCGGTATATATGTAATTTCAATACCGAGTATGGACAAGGAATACTTGTCATTCCGGATAATGGGATAAGTTTGGGGATAGATTTATGTAAAGATTATTATTCCAGAAAGTAGAATAGGTTTTTATTTTGATTTGCCATTTTGGTCGATTTCGTCGGTGTGGTCGGTGTGGTCGATCTGGTCATTTTGGTGTACATATGTAGTTTTAATACCGAAAATTGGCATAGATTCTTCTCATCTGGGAGATGAGATAATTTGCGATATAAAATGAAGTGAATCATCCGGAGTAAATAACAAAGACGCACGCACTAGAGGATGACCCGCGGCGCTGCCGCGGGGTATAATCTAGTATAGTATAAATTAATTATTTATTATTTAAAATGTTAAATTATACATTAATACTTTATTTACATGAAACACGGAATTAAAATATTAATTTATTGATGTTATTGCTCAGCCACCACTTGCTTGGTTACAAATTTTACAAAAACAAGTGACAAACAATAAAATTTAAATAGTCTGTATAATGTGTAAATGTATCACCTGGTGCAAGCCTCGAACCCGTGACCCTATTGTGTGTTAACTACTGACTCACTATCGATATGCAACACCTTCTACGGCGAACCTTTTGTACGTCACATTTAGTATTCGAAAACAAATAAAGAACGTTCAACATGTAGCAAAATATCATTCATGTATATTTATGAGGGAACTAAATTGGCTATAAATCAACCTGTACAGCTAAACGCATTTAATGTCAAAATATCACATTGGTTTGCAAGGACAAAACCACGGCACGAAGTTATCTCGAAGTGAAATAAAATTCGAGAGTATCGACAAAGTGATACCGAGGCTTGTAACATTAAATTCAACGCTTGGTTTAGGGGAAGGAGGAGCTATACTAGATAACTATACCAGATAGCGCCTTGTACAAATACAGACCAGTTTCAGTTAAGTCCATATAGGGAGCACTGAATCCCCTGTTCATAAGCGACGGCAGCAAGGTAGACACAGGAAGCTGACCTTGACACGAAGGCGCTTAATCTACGTCAGAGGGGGAGGATGTAACACGGAGATTTTACGCTTTGCCAGCAACCTCCACCAAAGTGAAATAATGTACTGTTCACAATGTCAAAGGAAGACAATTCGCTAATGTACGCTGTGCTCGATTTTCCGTGATCTGAATTAAAATCAATTTAAAATCTAAAACCTTCTAATATTTTGTAGTAGCAAAGATATTTAAACTACTAAACTAGTACTGCCTCGTTGTATGGCATCACTAATGCGCTGTCCAAGGTTTAGACCAGTCTATTGGTCACGTGAGACGTCTACCAGGCGTTTCACTATATCTCGATAAAGTTTGTGCGCCTCAGGCCCCCATGGTCCCAGGGTCTCGACCCAAAAAGCCGCAAATATGTAACCATTTCCAATGTCGCAATATTTGCTGCATTTTAGGGCCTCCTGTTGTGCAGCAGCTGTATCGACAGACATGCTGGTGGTTGAAAAATGGGACGCCGCCAGAGTATCGATGCAAGACTCGTCCCATAAGGGCGACCCCTCCTCCAGGGCACCAATGATATACCATCGGGTCTCTCGCTATCGTCGCGGCACAAGCCGTTCGGTTTTAGAACAGCAGGTACCCCGGTGGTGACAAGAGCCCGACGGATTGTCATTAAGTGCTGCATGACGCGGAATTCTGCCGGCACTTCTGATACAAGATGAAATCTTAAATTCAGATCAATCACAAATGTAGCAGTAATAATAGTTTAGAACTTCTGGAACCATTTTCTGTACAATTTGTACGCAGTCTAAGTTGGTCGGTATTAGCAATATAGCACGTGTTTTTTAGACATTGTGTCGCCTTCGAATGTGGTTGTAATGTTTCAAAGTTGTATTAGTAATTCAAGGTTTTTTAAATGTATATTAGGGGAATTAATGAAAAGTGCTCCAAATATTTTGTATTACCTACATTACATAACAAGAATAATTAAAACCGAAACTAAATACAGATAAATCAGCTTCGAGACGTTTTTTCGTTTGTAGTAGTGTACTGTTAGCACATAAATAAATAACCTAATACTTTTGTATATTTTTATAGGCAGGTACTTAATATGAAACTAATAATATTTGTTTGATGATGATTCAAGTCGTGGTAGCGTAATGGCTAGCGCACGCGTCCCGACTCAATGGGCGCGGGTTCGATCCTGGCCGGAGCGCATGCACCACTTAGGCAGTTTTCTGACCTAATGCGCATATTGTTACAATGACCACGTGCTAATAACGGTGAAGGAAAAATCATGATGCAACCTGCACATCGAGATAACCGATTTGTCAAACCTGCCAAGCCGCCTTGGACAAGCGTGGCGGGTATACTGTCCGTTCCCCTATAGTGGGAGGCCCGAGCCCAGCAGTGGGACATTTATGGGCTGCTATTATAATAATCACTCAAGCGCGGCAAATATGCAACCCTCAGTGAGAGTTATGTTTGTGCCGATTGCTGTCGAGACACTTAGGGTCCTGAGGCCATGAGCCTCTACTAAAATTAATAAAAACGACTCATTGACTCTTCAGGTGATCACAAGGCTGGTGCCTACCTCGGGCAACGGGTCAGTATGGCGATCCAGCGAGGAAACGTAGCCAGCCTTCTGGGCACCTTACCCATAGAAGACTGTGATCTAGGCTCAGTATTCTACTTAGTCTTGAACTCCTGAGGGACTATGGGTAGAATACAATACAAATAAGTTAATTTCTTCGTTGTACTAGCTTTGTTCGCGACGTTAAGTACACCGCAAAATTACTGGACGAAACGGAACGCGCATATTAAATATATGACAGTTTTCAACCGTTAAGGGAGTTCCCCGTTTTCACAAATTCTCAGTGTTGTACGTAATACACGCAAATAGTTTATTTTAGTTTTTTCATTTCAATACTACCTAAAGAGTATCTCCATTATATTCATTGGCCTCCAGAGCCGGATAGGCCTTACCTGATGCAGGATCAGCGACAATAATTAAGGAATTCATCAAATAACTGGAGAATTACGACGGGTCTAAGGAACATCGACGACATTTCTCAAGCACAACAAATTGTAGCTAATCACAAGAAATCTTCTCAGTCTAGTGACAGTAGTTCTCGTAGTTACAATAATAAACCTATCAAGTTGCCTACAATACAGCTCCCTAAATTCAACGGTTCATACGATAGCTGGTTGGAGTATCGCGACACATTTGATAGTTTAATACACTCGAATGAAGACATAGATGTGATAAACAAGTTTCATTACCTTAGGGCATCTTTGGAAGGGACAGCGGCTGTGGTAGTAAATTCATTACAGTTCTGTGCAAGTAATTACAGCATAGCTTGGAAGCTATTGTGTGACAGGTTCGACAACAAGCGCTTTTGATCCAGAATCACGTTTCTTCGTTATTCAACATGAACACAATCTCTCAAGAATCGTCAACTACTTTGAAACGCATAATGGATCAGTTCACTAAAACTGTGTGCGCACTGAAGTCTTTAGGCGAACCTGTTCAACACTGGGACTCACTTTTAATCCACATAATTGCACAGAAACTTGATTTTAAAACTTATCATAAATGGGAGGAATACAGAGGTCATTTAAATAGGGAAAAAACCATAAAGCTACATGACTTTCTAGTCTTCATGAAAATCCGCACAGACCTTCTAGAAACGATAGAATTATCGCGAGATACACCACAGTACAATAACGATATGAACACTAAGTTATTTAAACACCAAACTATGTTGTCGACAAACAGTATGGACAACAATAAATCATTAAGTGTATGCCCCAAATGCAGTGGGAATCAGAGTTTTTATCATTAAGTAATGAAACACGGCTTAAATTTATACGCGTTTTCAAGATTTGTTTTAGATGTTTTCACCGTGGACATTATGCAAATCAATGTAAACATCCCGGCTGCAATTTGTGCAAGCGGCGACATAATGCACTATTTCATGTGATCGATTATAATACACTAAAATCAAATGTGCATAGCAACGGCAAACAAGCTGATAACAATCGGTCATCCCCCGCCACCGAAGGTGCGTATCCCGTGGCACTCTCGGCGAGCATCTTGCCCAGTCATCAGGAAGACAGCCAGCGTGTAGACGTATTACTACCGACCGTGCTAATTAAGGTGTTTGATTCGGACAATCGCGAGCATATAGCACGCGCCGTTCTCGACACTGGTAGCACATGCAGTCTTATGTCCACGAGTTTACATAATAAATTAAATCTACCTTATAATTGCGTAAATAAATCTATACAGGGCATCAATAATGTAAAATCACATGTAAACAAAAAGTGTTCTATGTCCATTACCTCATTTGACGGAAAATTTAAAAGTAATTTAAAATGTTTTGTTTTGCCGTCAATATTAGACAAAGTTCCTAGTCGATCGGTGGCTTTAAATGAATTAAATATTCCCACCGATTTACCTTTGGCTGATCCTAACTTTCATATGCCCGCTGCCATTGATTTGATATTAGGCGCCGACGTTTTTTGGGATATTTTGGGATCGCAAAGACTTGATTTGGGCACTGGAAAACCAGTGTTAACCGAGAGTAGGCTCGGATGGCTACTTTCTGGGTCTTTAATAAATATTTAGATATGTTTGTGTCCAATAAGTGCATCACAATTTCAAAATACGTATTTCATACTTTGATCATTATTTTTATTTTTGTTTCATTTAATTAGCCTAAACAATGCTACTTTATTTCATTTTATAAGCATGTTATGAGACCGTCACTTATAATAAAGTGATAGCTTCGTGTAATAAATAAACACCAAGCGTTAAGGTTTTCAACTTTAATATAAATTTAATTTTCAATTTTAACCATTTGGTCTTAGTTCTCCCGTTGTGACTAGCATGGAAGAAACCACATATTACATTATCTGGTTACAATAAATCGATTTGGGATGAATTATATTAATTTAAGCCGTCAATAAATGATTGGTTAGAATACTTTTGCTTTTGCATCTTATTGTTCTTTTTTTAATAATATTTAACCAGTTTGCAATTATAATTTAAATTTAATTTATGTTATTCTATAGAGACCTTAAGAGTAATTTACTAATTTCATTTTAAATAGCTCGCGAAATTTTATGTTTATACGCGAAAAAAGAATAGGTATTGTGAGGTGATGCATACTGGCATATGTATTGACACCAACCATAAGTCTTAGTTCGGGCCTTTATAGCCTAATTTAAATATGCTTGTGTTTTGTTTGCTGAACTACGTCACATTTATAGAAGTTCAAATAAACTACAAATTTCGGTAAATTACAAAATTTAATTCTTTGAATATATTTAATATCACGAGTCATAGTAACCATCATTAAATATATTAATTAAAATTTTATTTGAAACTTATTTTAATACAGTCCGTATATTATCGAAAATTACTTTATTTTATTTGCTATTTTTTGTAACGTCAGTATAATTTTAATACAATTTTTATTCATTAGTGTCATTTGGCAAAGGCTTGCTTGTCACTGCATCAAATGTTTAAATTTAATTAAAGGTTTGCTGTTGTTGCGTTTATTGCCACCACCAGCTTCTCTTTCTGTTAGGTTTCCCATTACATTTCTGTGTAGATTAACGTGAGCCCTATTTTTGATGGCAATTTTCGGAAACAGGTTTAGCACATTTGCTTCATTTGATGATTCACTACCAGGATTATGTCGAGCCACAGTCATTATTTTGCCTTGTTTAGGTTTGTGACTCGTTCAGGAGACCTAGTCATACCCTCAGAATGAGAGACTCTCCACTCATAGGAGCATGCAATGATTTGTACAATAAATTAAAATAGCCTTACAACCCATTTTAGTTCACCATCACACATCTAGCGACCTTAAAACGAAAGAAAGATTTTCATTTATTTTTACATTTACTCTGTGACTTCTGGGAGACGATTGTGTAATCCATGTAGATAACATTTATTATGAGTGCTGGGATATTGTCTTATTTTAAACGACTTTTAATTCATTTCTGCCACTCGTGTCTATCCAATCGCACCTGGAAGACATCATCTTGCCTTTGACCTAATGATTATTCGACCGCTTTCTTGCGTCATTCGTTGCCAACCAAGAGACTCTAGGACAACATCATGGACATTAGAATATATTGGCTGCATCAAGTAACTCCAGAAGGACTTCAGACTTGAAGAGTGCAAGGAACTAGAAGTCATAAGATTCTATCCAAGCCATTATATTTATACCTTCTTTGAGCAAGATGTCTGCTATCACTGAAATTGAAACTAGTTCTGCTTTTTACTCAAGTTCTAGATAAGTTGAATGCGTAGAGGATTTAAGAGCCTTGACATAATTCATCAACTGATTGCTTATGATTGTATTATTTTCAAGATTGTCCGCAGCTCATAGGATTGAACTAGTGGTTGAAAGGGAGCTTTCAACGCCCGCGGGCATGTTCGTGACGTTAAGTACACCGCAAAATTACTGGACGAAACGGAACGCGCATTTCAGATATATGACAGTTTTCAACGGTTAAGGGGGTTCCCCGTCTTCACAAATTCTCAGTGTTGTACGTAATACACGCAAATAGTTTATTTTAGTTTTTTCATTTCAATACTACTACTACTAAAGAGTATCTCCATTATATTCATTGATGGAGGTTTAAGAATTATTGGAGAGTTATCAAGGGCATTACAAAATCTACGACAAGATCAAGAAGTGGTAAAAAGTGGTTTGGACGTTGCTTTATCTTAAAGATTGTCGTTTAATTTAACCCAACACTCTCCATAGGTAATATTAAAGCTATTATTGTGTTTCAAATAAGGTTAGTACATACAAAACCATTAATTTTCAACCTATTTGTTTTTGGGCAAAATAACGGTTTTAATTATTTGAAACTATAATTTTGTATTTGTTTGTACATTAATAATAATTTACCTTATTTTATCATTGTCTCATAATATAATTCTTATTTTAATATTTTTCCTGCATAAATTTAAATACTCTTAAAGTGTAAATCCATTAGTAAACTCATAGCTAAATCTTATTGAATTATACTGTAATATTAATTTAATTACGTTCCAGGATATCACATTCTTCTCCCACAATGTCCAGAAGTGATAAGCAGGAAATGGCATCGGCAAGGCAGCTCGAAGACCTTATCAAGAAACGTAATAGTTTCAAAGGTGGTATGGGTATTTTTGAGACATTTATACAGTCACTAGAATTAGCATCAATTACACCTTATATCTTAAAATTAGAGCTAAGAATACAAAGCTCGAGTCATTGTATGCCCTCTATGATGAGACTCAAAGTAAATTAGAGTGCATGTCAAACTTGGAGACACAAATATCTCAACGCGAGGAATTTGAGTCCCAGTATTATGACCTCATATGCAAAGCAAAGGAGATAGTAAAGAACCACAATAAATCTGAGCAGCCTAGCGAGTGTGGTTCTCATAGTTCCAATCATAATAAACCCGTCAAATTGCCTACAATTCAGCTTCCAAAGTTTAGTGGTAGCTATGATGATTGGCTGGAGTTTAGGGATACATTTCACAGTTTAATCCACTCTAATGAGGACATTGATATCATTACAGAATTCCATTTTATCCCTGCTTATTCACCACACTTCGGTGGCATTTGGGAGGCGGGTGTGAAATCCACCAAATTTCATTTAGTCAGTGTTGGGAAATTGTAATTTGAGTTATGAGGAACTAAATACTACTTTAGTCCAAATTGAAGCAATCTTGAATTCGCGGCCACTGACACCACTATCGTCTCATCCAGAAGATATGATGCCCTTGACCCCTGGTCATTTTTTAATCGGCCGCCCTCTTACTTCATTACCTATCAAGGACCTCCGGGATAACAACTTCACCTATCTAAATAGATTTCATCCCATCGAGCAGCTTTGGCAACATTTTTGGAAAAGGTGGAGCAAGGAATATATTTCAGAGCTTCAGCTGCGAACAAAATGGCGTACTGAAAATAGTCCTCTGAAGATAGATGCTCTTGTCGTGTTCAAGGAGGATAACCTTGCACCTTTAAGGTGGAAATTAGGACGGATAGTAGCCGTACACCCTGCTTCTGACAACGTAGCGCGTGTGGCTGATATAAAAACCTCCAGCGGCGTGATTCGACGTTCATTCAGCAAAATATGTCCACTGCCCTTAGATGATGGATCAACGGTTGAAAGGCAAGCATCAATGAATATAATGGAGATACTCTTTCGGTAGTATTGAAATGAAAAAACTAAAATAAACTATTTGCGTGTATTACGTACAACACTGAGAATTTGTGAAGACTGGGGAACTCCCTTAACCGTTGAAAACTGTCATATATTTAAAATGCGCGTTCCGTTTCGTCCAATAATTCTGCGGTGTATTATTATATTATATATAATTTTGTATTATACAATATGATTATTAATAATTAAAAATTAAACATGTAAAACAACCGCTAGAATGAGAAATAATATTAAACAGTATTGTTAAGAGCACACGAATATAGGACACGAATTAAAATGCCGTTGGAATTACTATAGAATTTATTAGACCTATACAAACACGTATAACATAGGTACAAATATAACTGGATACAACCAGTACAAACTGCACGATTCAATAACACGCTCAAAGCCCGTCACTATATCGCTTATCGAATGTACACGTCTTGCTTTGATCGCGGTTCTCGCTAGACTGCCTCACCCCTCCGTTCGGGCATTGTTTTATCCTAAACTATACAATACAACACTCGACCGCGTAGACTGAATTTTCCAAGAACTACACCTGGCTAACGACCACCATAAAGGATTACAATACACAATAGGCGGCTTTTCTACTTACAAATATTAAACACAAAGTAAACAAAAGCAGTCCAAATGCAGGTAGCTAATAAACCGTGCTTTGTGGCCGGCAGGTGTGCATTCAGTTGTACCAATATTAAAGTAATAAATATTAATATTAAACATAATATAGACACATAACATATAACAGAGCTCCATATTGTAGCGCTCTGGGAAAACCGTGGGAGGGAAACTCATTCCACAGCTTGCTCACGTATGGCGTAAAAGAACGAGCGCCACGTACACTGGATGACTTTTAGGTGTCAAGGAACTGTGGATGAACTCCCAGTCGTCGGCGAGCAGTGCGGTGGTAAAATGGCGACGTAGGCACCAAATCAAATAGCTTCTCAGAACACTCCCCATATGTACATACATACATACTGTTACGAGTTACGGGACTCGAATAAAAATGCCGTTGGAATTATTATAGAGTTTATTAGAACTATACAAACACGTATAACACGGGTACAAATATAACCGAACACAACAAGTCCAAACAAAAAGCAGAAGGTCGTAATTCAATAAAACACGCAAAGTCCTTCACTATTCGATTCCCTATTGTAGTACACACGTCTCGCTTCGATCGTGGTTCTCGCTCGACTGACTTCCTCCCTCCATCAGGACATCGTTTTATCCTGCCCAAGTGCAATGTGGCCCGCCCGTCCACTTGGACTAAATTTCCAAGAATCGGCTTGTACTTTTAAAATGCTTGTACAGACGGTCTAACACGCTTAGAGCCGTCTGGATGGCTACCACCCCTGGTCTAGAGCATACTGCCATAACAACCTTAAGTTGTGTTCCGACATTAGTGGCCAGGTTCCAGCCCCATCTACGAGTCCGGCAGCACATTGGTAGCACCTTTAGTGTTACAAATGCTTATAGGCGACGGTAACCACTTTCCATCACAGTTGGGTCGTCAGCCTGTCTGCTGTACTCCTTCTTGAGGCTTAAAGGTTCCAAATAAGGTCTAATAAGGTCGGTTATACGATATATATAAAAATATAAATATAATATATTTATTTTACTGGTTTAGTGTATAGCATCGAGCGAAGTCATAATCAAATGAGAAAAATATTTTTGATAAAATATAGATATGTTAAGTCCACTATATACTCCTTTAAATTGTGGGCGTAAAGTTTTAATTTTATTGCTCTTATTTACGTAGTTATTACGTCAAATGTTAGATAAATTTAATAGTTATGTGAACAGATTAAAAACTGGTTCCTTTGGAAAGTCGCGCGACAAACAGACGGACAGAGCGGCGCACTAGTAAACACGAGAAACGTGACAGATACGTGTAAAGTAGGGTGACAATGCTTTATTTATGTTGAAACAAGTACAGGAAACAAAGGAGATTTTTAGCAAATATTAAGTTTTAACAATTCATCATCTTTTTTTATAGCTGGTACAGCAGACAGTCAGACGGCCCACCTGGTGGAATGCGGTTACTATCGCCTATGAACGTTTGTGACAGCAGAGATGCCACCAACGCGCTGCCGGCCTCGATGAAATTTTAAGACATCCTTTTTAAAGAACCCCATATTGTAGCGCTCTGGGAAAACCACGACTGGGAGCTCATTCCAAATCCCCACAGTGCGCAAGAGAAACGTTCTAGAGAACCGTTGCGTATAGGAGCGAAGCGGCTCTAGGAAGTGGGGATGAACGCCCAGCGGATGGCGTGGGGTGCGGTGGTAAAAAGAAGACTAAGGCACCAATCTGGACTGTTCCTCGGAACACTCCCCATTGTACAGTCGGTAGAATACGCAGAGAGACGCGAAGTCTCTTTGAAGGCCAAGCGTGTCTATATTCCAGGGGATTTAGCTGGTAGGCGGGTGCCCCGGCCCACAAGTGTGAGACCTTATCGGTGCAGGAACGGAGAAAGAATACAATTTCCGTAAGAAGTGACAAAACAACCCACAGCCAGGTGGTAGGGTATTTGCTCGACTGGATAGCTACCACGTTAGTTGTATTCCGGCATTAGTGACCAGGTTCCAGTCTGCCTTAAGAGAGCAGTAGCGCATTTGTAGCACCTTTGGTGTTGCAAATGTCCATAGGCGATGGTAACCACTTTCCATCAATGGGCCCCCTGCCTGTCTACTGAACTCATACAATAAAAAAAATGGACCTTTAAGCCAAGTCTGTTTTGGATATTCGGCACTTCACCGGTTTTTCACAATTTATTGAAAGTTTTCTTAACATATTTGTATAGCGGGTATAAACACACTTTGTATTAATTTAAGTCCAATTTAATTATATCCTAAAATTAAGCCTGAAATAACGGTCACCCTACACTTATCTCCTTAAAGTCACGTCTACTAGATAACGCGTGTATTTATTTCCGTGCGTTCCAAACTAAGAGTAAATAAAGACCGATATGTTTGTCTGTCAGAACAAATACATTAACTATGTTGTATGTATGCAAATGCAACCCATTACATAACTGTCGATGTGTGCTCATGGGCGGGTTATGTCACTTAGTCTTACTATGCCTTTATATCTTTTAAATTACTCATTATTTGACTCGACCATTGCCGATCCCGTATTGCTACAGTTATGAATTGACGTTGTTTTATTATATTGTATTATCTATGATATCTATTGATAGTGAGGGAGATGACTCTGTCGGATTAGGTCATAAAAGACTGAATGAGCTTAGCCAATAGGCTGAAGAGATAAGTGTCTATCTTTTTTTTTAGCCAGGGGAATCCGTTTGAGGACTAAGCCGCGACAAGGGCAGAACCTTGGGGGGATAATTCGCGACCCAGTGTGGAATTCGCCAGATCGTGGGTGGCACTAGCATGCCCAGTCAGAACTGGTGCCATGCTATTGCCCTGTAACTCGCCCCACGGGAGGAGAGATGAGCGTGCACGGAGCACTCGCGCGCCCATCTCGACGGCATGTGCAGGTGAGTGATAACCTCTATAGCCCAAGAGGCTGGCTGGCCCTCCGACGCCGACGCGTCCTCCTTTGGCGGGAGCGGAGCAGTGACGTGCGCTCACGCTCCCGCTCCGCCTCCTCCTTCGCAAGCATAACGCGCTCGCAGAAGGAGGAGATGGCGTCCCATCCTGTTGGGCTCCCGACCATGGTGCGTACCACGGCCGGGAGCGAGAGGTCATGTCCGATGGCAGTCTATCCTAGTCTATCTTTACTACCGCTTCGCACCGTGTAGAGAAGCGGCCGGTTGAAGTTCTCCAGCAACACGCCTAAGCTAATCTTGTGTGGCTACTTTGTGTCTGTAATGAGTGCGTGTGAGATGGGTGTATTAACGTTGTGTGGGTGGGCAGGAGGCTCTTCGGTGTCTGTTCAGTCTGCGTCTGTGCCAGGCTGATGTTCTGAGCCTCGGAAGGGTTTATGATCGCGAGGTGTTGAGTGTCTCCATCTGACTTGTCAATGAGCACATTGCGAGGTCGAAATTGGCTCGTGGGAGCAATCTGTATGGATGAGTCTATAATTGACCGTTTACACACCCCAGTTTTAATTTGATACCATACTCTATGGGAGCCTAATCTAATTTACCACCGCTTCACAACATGCTTGAAGCTAAATATAATAATTAAAACTAAATAATTCAAATGAACAAATTGGCAGTAGGCTAAATAAAACTTTAACAATACTCATTGACACTTGACATCCTTGTCTTCAGTGATCACGGCTACTGAAAAGTGGTGAAAATGTCGGAATAATAAAAATCTAATAAATTACCGCGCTTAAAACCATTCAAAAGTAGTTTTATTATAATTAATACTACTATAGTTTTATGACATCTATAAATACATATTAGCTGCCATATGTTTTAGGATCCCAACGTTAGGGGTTGAATTTTGAAAATCCTTTTTTAGTGCGCACCTACAATATAGACGCTCCTAGCCCCAGTAGTTCGGGTTATGTATTTTTTTTATATGTTACATGCCGTCACAGATAAGCCGCACAGACTATTGTAAGCGCAGCTTATTGTCCTTCCGGATTAAGGAACTCTTTTGTCTTTTGAATTTGTAGTTAAGAGAAACATGTTTGGACGTTCACAGGTGTGCAAATTAATATTTCTTACAAACTCAGTGTGCGCCTCCAATTCCTTTGTACTGTGTAGTTAGTATAAGACGATGCCCGAATGGAGGGGTGGGGGCAGTCAAGCGACGACTACGAAACGAGTAAGACGTTCTCGAGTACTCTCGATTAGCGATATAGACGACGGAATTTGCGCGTTCGAATTGTATTGAATCGTGCAGTGTGAACTGGTTCCATCCAGTTTTTATTTGTATTTCTTTTATACGTGTTTGTACAGTTCTAATAAATTCTATAGTAGTTCCAACGGCATTTTTAATACGAGTCCTGTAGCTCGTAACATTAATATTGAATAGATTCGCGTTTGACTGACATTGCACCTGATGTCAGGTAGAAGCGCAGTCTAAGATGGAGCATGCTTACCTAGGAGATACCTGTTCACGTGAGAGTTGAAGACACCTAGATTGTATTCTTGAAGAAAAACAGACGACGGTAAAGAGTTCCACTCCTCAGCGGTATGTATGATAAAAGAGGAAGCATGTAGGTACCTATAGATATGATATAGGTATCTGTAGTTATATACAGGCCCTTTAATATAATAATAACACGTTAACGAACTAGACAGTAAACAAGTGTCTATTATCGTAATACTCCTTGTGTTGATCTGTAATAAATACTTCAATAATAATAAAACTAAACAACAAACAGAAGGTAAACAGTAGATAATAGCCGTCTAAAAGCGACCTCCATTTTAAATTTATCAACTAAATATAATATTATTTGAATAAATTAGTCACCACTAACAAAACGACATAACAACACGAATTATTTCAAAGGAATATAGCCTCTATTAAGTATGTGAATAGCGATTTTTTTCTATTAATGGCAATTACTAAAATAAACGATTTGCAAAAAGGATGATAATAAAGTAGGTTGCTCAAACTGGATTCAACCGGTTTTTGTGTTCCTATTACATGTGTGGACGATGAACTTAATTTTGCTGATTACATTATTATCGAAGTATTGTGTTATTTTAGTTATTATATATTTTTTAATGATTAGATTGGGCCAGATATGAAAATATCCATTTTATGCATTAATTCATCCGGTTTTTTCTAGTTTTAATTGGAATTATCACTATATTTTTTTGTTACTATGTGCAATATCCATCAAAAAAGCTAAGTCAGTATCCGCTTTTAAAATCATGTTTTTTAATTATTTTTGGTCCTCTCAGGTATAATAGTGCTGCTTATTCAGTATGTGTTTATATAGTATATAATATACATTTTTATTTACTTATTTCATATATTTTGAATGTTTCATATTATTTATTCTGTAAACCGCCACTGTCATGTTCTAATATTTTCTTCAGTTTAGAGGGTTGCCTGCAAGAGATCGCTTTCAGAGATGGAATGAAGGATGGATGAAGGGGGTCTTTAAGGGCCGCCTTTTATTCAACATTTATTGTATCGTAATTTTTAAGTACGTAGTTTTAATTTTCGTGAAAAATGAAGGGTTTTCATTTATTCATTCATTCATTCAATATCACTGGTAAAAATAATTTTCTGTTAGGAACGTATTTAAATGAATCTTAATACAGAACTAACCTTTATCCTGGATAAAGGATCAAGACTTAGGACAATTTTTATCCCGATAAATGACTTCGTTTTGGTGGGATAGACGAGTATAGCCGTAAAGTTGGCGCTGCGATCTCTTTTTTGGTGCCGCTTTTGCAGTTCACTAACAACTAACATCGGCGATTTACGACTTATGTTTAAGCTTTTCGATTATACTTCAATCTCCACGCCAGGTCATAAATATTTAAGAAAAGTCTTGACAAACATAACGTTGTTTTTCTTTATTGCATGAGCTCAGCAGACAGCAGCGTTGCTGCTCTCCAAAGGGAGACTGGAGCCTGGCCACTAGTGCCGGAACACAACTCAAGGTCGTTATGGCGGCATACTTTTGACCAGGTTGGTAGTCATTCAGACGGGCAAGTGCCCTACCACCTACCTATGGGTTCTTTTGTCCCCTTTTACGACAGGCCATTCGACCGCAGAAAATTGTATTCTTTCCCCGTTCCTGCCTTGTCATGTTTCGAAAGAAATAAGCGAACTAAGATGTCTCAATTAGGTGTAAATTATTTTGATACTGATAAAAGGTTAGTTTGTCTGTATTTATGTGAAATTTGAAATGTGGCTTTTTAGAAAGGCTCAACAAGTAATTTTGGTTTTTCTGCCCTACTAATTTTGGTCTTTCATTTTTGCAGAAATGGCACCCCGAGGTGCTAATCTATACATATAAATAAAATTGAAGTGTCTGTTTCTAATGTCAAAATAAAAATGTGAAATAATCAAGGGTTTAATTCGGAGCAAGAGATTTCGAAAATGCAATTTTTAGAATTTTTGTCTTTTCGGATGTTTCGACTAATTTTTGAAATGGCTGGACCGATTTTGACGAAACTTTCACTGGCAGATAGCTGATATTATAAATAGTAACTTTTGCTAGGGTTCCGCGAAAAAAATTCACGTGGACGAAGTACGTTACGTACGTACGTTAGTACTTACTGCTGTATATGCACTGCGTATAAACAATAAAACTTATTAAATTGTTATATAATAAAATAATAACATGTCCAGCTACAAACTATACTATATAAAAACTAAAATTAAATAAAAAAGGGGAAAATATCTAAAGATAAGTTATTGGTTCCAAACCACTGTCACTTACCGGGAACGTTCCCAGAAGGCTGGCGGCGTTGCCACGTTGTATAGCGATGCTTAATCTTTGAGCAAAATAGACGCCAGCCTTCTGGTCGCGTGTGACATCTACTAGACGTTTGGAGACGTCATGGTAGACCTTTAGGGCATTAGGACCCCACGGACCCTGAGTTTCCACCCCAAATGCCGCAAATGTGTAACCATTTCCAATGGTGGCATATTTGCAGCGTTTGAGGGCCTCCTGTTCGCCTGCAGCAGAACCGGCATCCCACACTATAATAATTTTTGTTTAAATAATAAATACAATGTTAATAAGTCATATCCATCCAAAGGCGGCCCATTGTACTACTTTATAGTTAAGACAATAAAAAGTGTCTGTGTTTTTTTTATATTGAATAGGTTTGCGTTTAATCTGACATTGGGCCTGATGTCAGGTGGAAATGCAGTTTATGGTGGAGCACACTTACCTAGAAGATACTTGTTCACGCGAGACTTGAAGATATCTTAATGTATGTCATTGTATTAATTTCCACTCCTTTGGCAGTACGTATAATAAAAGTGGGTATTGTTGTTGGAAGTACACGTAATAAGTACTCGCCAGAATCATAAAGTCGGGCCTCTTGCTATATCCAAATTATTATTGCTATCATGCCACGTAATATTGGCCAACGACACTCGAAATAGGTCAAATTGATTACTGCTCAAGAAACAGATATCAATTGTTTCTGTTGCTACTTGATATTTAAAAGAGGTGATAAACCAAACTGCACGAGTCTCCAATAAAGTATTAAAGATATTGTCTTTAAGTCCTTGAATCAAAAATATATATATACCTACCACTTTTGTATAGCCTATGGCAAGCAAACAGGCAGACGGCCCACTTGATGGAAAGTGGTCTCCGTCGCCTACAGATGTCTGTAACACGGGGGGCGTTCCCAACGCGTTGACGGCATCTAAGAAATTTTTAACGCCCTTCTTAAATAACCTCATGTCATGCAATGGGAAAACGTCGGCGGAAAGTTCTCTCCAGATCATGGTCGTAAGCGAAATAAACATTCTAGAGTTCTGGGCATCTCTTTGACTACTACGTTATAATACTGTACATTACTGTTATTAATTTTAACGAGGTACGTTTAATACAAATAAAAATACTAAACAGCGAAGCACTCGTTTAGAGGTAACTTTGCAATTATTTCCTATGAAGAGAATTTATCTAAAATGCGTTTTGGTTCAGAATTGTCGCTCAGAAATATGATCAAGATTGTTATATATGTAATATATTTCTCTGCTATAAATAGTCTAATCAAATTTATACTCTTGCTCCGATCGACCACGTAGGTGAAGCTGTTGACCTTACAAACCAGGACTTACGGCATATATTGGATTGGAGTAAGGCATTTGGACAGATTGTAAATCCATCTAAGACTCAGACCATTGTTGTGGGTAGCTCCAGGATGATTTCTAAAGTTGAGCTTCCTACTTTACCCCAGATTCTTTTTGATGGTGTTATCATTCCTTTCTGCGAAAAAGTGAAGGACCTGAGAATTTACATTGACAACTTTCTATCTTGGGGTCCCAAACTAAAAGAGGTCAGTCGAAAGTTGTTTGCGTCAGCGGCTTCACTAAGAAGGTTGCGAAACTTCTTACCTCACACCTACTCCCAATCTTAGATTACGCCGATGTCAGCTATCTTGACCTCACCGAAAGCCAACTTAATAAGCTTGAGCGACTCCATAACTTTTGTAGCCGTTTCATATTTGGTTTGCGTAAATATGATCACGTCTCAGAATTTCGTGTTAAACTCAAGTGGCTTCCTGTCCGTCTTCGTGGGAATGCTCATATTCTGTCCCTTCTATAGAAGGGACAGAATATGCTGTATAATAATAATGTACTATTTAATCCAAAAGCTCCTTATCTCAAGGAGCGTTTTAAATATCTACACCTTAGTCATACTCATCACCTCAGATCATCGGAAAACATACGCCCGGAAACACCTGTAAAAACCATTCGCGATTGTACAATAAATCTTTCAAAGTCCGTGCAGTATGCCTGTGGAATGCGCTACTTGTGAAAATCAGGCGTGCGCAGCCTCTTCAGGCGTTCAACGAACTCGTGAAGGATTATTACCTCAGTCTCTAAAGTCAATCATAGCTCCTTTATCTCTCCTATATTTATGTAATTCTATACAATATTACTATGATTATTATTATTGGTTATATATCTCCGTGGTGTTATTAAAGAATGTGAAGTCAGCAGTGCCGACGTCACGATTGGTGGTTTCTTGGCGACGACCCATATTTGAGTCCTCGAAATAGAATTTCAAGAGTACTCGGTGTCGTATATTTCAAGAGCGTTAACGACGTCCCAAAGAGCTCCGCCCCGTTCGGCGGCTCGAGCAATAATGACCGAATGCCGACAGTGCGGCCGTATTTATAGGGCTCGACGCACGTGTCGGTGCACGGGCACGTGATCACAACTTTTTAGGTTAAGTATTGAAATTACAATAAACTCATAATAATTATTATATAATATATAAATGACTATTGTTTTCGTAATACGTTAATTGTTGTATTGGCACCGACATGTATATATTTTTTTTTTTATTCTAGTTATATTGCTAAACCCACACGTTAGAGATTTTTTCTTTAATCCATCTTAAGGCTGTCTGGGATAAATTACTTTTAGTGATAAATGACTATTGTCTTCTGTACTTAAACTTCTTGAATTGAATCTTAATGTTATGCAATAAAGTATATTCTAATCTATTCTAATCTTAGCTAAGGAATCATTCAAAAACGCTTTTTGTCTCTCATAAGGCTCTTAAAATCTTGGGTATCGGCATCACTGGTCCCAGTTCCGCCTCGTAGGCCGGCAGCACTTTAATAAGCACCTTTGGCGTTGTAAATGTCCACAGGCGACGGTATTTACTTTCCACCAGACGGTCCGCGTCCCTCTAGTCTCTGTACTCAGCAATAAAAAGAGGATTTACTTCTCAGCTTAAAAGAGTTCGGTTTTAGACCGTTGAATCCAAAAACATTTTCTGGTAAATAAGGCTCATTAATTTAGACATAAAAACAAAATTAATGGTCCAAAACAGTAAGTACTCGTGTTACAAAAACTCCATAAAAAGTATATTGTACAATAATATAAACAGCGCTCAAACGTGTAACTCCCAAATATAAATAATAGTTTAGCATATACAAGTGTGTCTGTATGTTGTGTATTTTTATCTTAACGAGCTGCGTACGTTTGAACACGATTTAACGCAACCGACCATTTTGGAAACTGTTTTAACTAAAGGCCACAGAACACGCGAGTCTTTCAAGTTGAATTTACAACTACTACACTTGGCTTTGCTATCGTCTCACGCGAAAACAATACCAAATTCTGGGATAACAATTACTCTATATTCATCCCAAATATTCAAAGTTTACCAAATTGCGAATTAATTGTTACTACTTTCTCCGGGAGCGGTTTAGGTTGAAGCAGAGGAACAGTGCGCGCCACCAAATTGACTTTGAAATTAACACTTCCTACAAAGTTTCGAATAACTTCACTGTGCGTTATAAAAAAATTAATCAGAATCATTTATAGTCTATGTCTCTAAGGAATAATGTAGCTTTCTATTGTTGAAAGGATATTTAAAATCGGTTCCTTAATTCAAAAGAACCTACAGACAAACTCACAAGATTTACCTCCTAGAAGTGTTCGAAATTGCCTCACTCAGAAAAATATCTCAAAGGGCAAACAACAAAATTAGTTTTTTAATGGGTATCAACTTTTTTTATTTACTTTTTAAGGCGATGATGGCAAACAGGCAGAGGCTTATGGTCAGTTCCTGTATCTTATTACTCACTTTTCACATTAAAAATTAACCGAAGGTTGAATTTTGACGTTACTTGTATGGAGTTTAAAGGCCCGTTCCTATATTTTACCGATCGTTCATTTATCCTACTATCGTTTATTTTTTTAATATTTTCAAAATTGCCATACAAGGATTGTCAAAATTCAACCGATGGGCTACCATCAGTTGAATTTTGACAGAAAGAAGGAATGATTTTATTTTAAGAAATAACGACGTAATTACATGTGTTATACATTATTTTACACAGACTATATTTTGACAATTTGCCGCATTTTCAACAAACAAGGTTTGTACTCAGCATATTGCTGTGCCGGAATTATGTCCGACACAACATCGATTTTCAGTGCAAACCTTCCTTTTGGCTTAAAATCAAAACAACCCAATTTTGTTAAATAATAATAATAATAATACCCGCGGGGGGGCGCTTTGTGGCGAAGCCTTAGGTGAGTAGCGACACCTCGGATCTGACTCCGGGGGCCAAGACATGGCCCCCTACCTCTGTGCTTGCTTTAAGTGAAGTGAAGATCGCTACAGCTAAGATTCAAGCTCCAAGGAAGGAAGTGATAAATGGCATAACGTCAGAAGTAGCTTCGATGAACCTGTAGCTCACCTCTCTATACCCCTTAGTCACTCACACCCATTTTGCTCCTGTCTTCGTCACCGTCTGCCCATTTTTCCATGTTCCCCGAACATTGCGACGGGCAGACGCCATAGTCCCCATATTCTCAGACCCCTAGTGTCACTAGCAGTTCAACCCAATAGTCCGGTACTTTTTGTTTTATTTCCCACAATAGGCTGGGCCTTGGTTGCATTATTATATAGTGTAGACGGGCAGAATTGCTGGTCAGTGTCACGCCACATTTACATTAAATTTGTCAAGGGGCCTCTACGTGTTGGCCTTCCTATGGCCCCACGCAAGCCCTCCAAAAGTTCGGGCCATTCTTATGGCCCGTAGTCTTCAAAGACATACAATATAATTAATTAGACGAATTCTACTTGTGTAATATTTAATTAGTAAAACAAATAAATAAATTTAAACAAAACCATCAATAAAATACTTCGTTAGAATATAGCAACTGGATTGTACAAAGTGCTTACCGTCGCTTACTGACGTTTGCAACACCAAGGGCGAAGCTAATTTGTTGCCAACCCTTAGGATGGGACAGTAGGGAATTAGGGATATTCTAGGCACGGATCGAAAAATAGTGTTATCTGTTTTAAATACTGGTTGTACCTTTTTGAGACCTAATTCTCGTAGATTTAGTGGCCCTAAAGTAAACAAACTGAGGTCACATAAAGCTTGAATAACAATTAAGATAGCGCATCGCTAATTACGGCGGCCATTACGCGAAATAGTGTGGGACGCATGCGATTAGGCTGTCATGTTAGAACAATATTATACTAGCGTTTTAAAGATGTTATCACCGGTGAATCTGGGATGTCTTTGAATCTATGAATGTAGTAGGTACAATGAAGGAGATTTAACTTTTGTTGTATCATACCTATTGGTGGCAGTTGCTTCGTCTTTGGAAATGAAACTGGATATAAAATTGGACTGTATGATTATTATTAAACTGTTAATCTAACTTAGAATGTACAGAAAGTCGAGAGACAGAATGGTAAGTCGTCAATTCGATACGGCGTTATGGTTATTGAGGGCTCCTTCAATTGTTATTTTTTTAATTTTTAATGCACGTGTTCAGCCGACAAGCAGACAGCCCACTTGATGGAAAAAGGTTACCATTGTCTATGACCATTTGCAACACCAAAGGTGCTACAAAAGCGCTGCTGCTCTCTTAAGGGAGACTGGAACCTGGTCACTATTGGCGGAACACAACTCAAGGTTGTTATGGCGGCATACCTTAGACCAGGGGTCGTAGCCATCCAGTCGGGCAAATGCCTTACCACCTGGCTGTAGGTTGTTTTGTCGCCTCTTACGACAGGCCGCCCGGCGGCAGGAAATTGTATTCTTTCTCCATTCCTGCACGGATAAGGATATGTGACGAGGTGCTAAAGGAAATCATTAAACACACGATTTATCACTGATTATAATGTATTCGGATTGGTTTACATCTACTTTTTATGTTACGAATACAATAATAATGTTACGAGTTGCAGGACTCCAATTAAAATGCCGTTTGGAATTACTAAAATTTTTTAGAAGTATACAAACACGTATAAATATAACTGGACACAACCAGTACAAACTTAATACACGATTTAATATCACGCGCAAAGTCCGTCACTATATAGCTTATCGAAAGTACACACGTCTTGCCTCGCTTGTGACTATCGCTAGACTGCCTCACCCCTCTGTTCGGGCATTTTTTATACTAAACTATACAATATGTCTCGACACAATACTCGACCGCGTAAACAATGATTTCCAAGAATCACACCTGGCTAAAGACTACTATAAAATATTACAATACACAATAGGCTGTTTTTCTAATTACAAACTTTAAACACAAAGTAAACAATAGAAGTCCAAATGCCGAAAAGGTAATAAATTGCAGGTGTGAATTGTTTGTCGGTTGTAACAATAACATTGTTTGATCAAGAGCCTTGTGTGCAGCTGTCAAATTGAGGTATTGAACTCTGGTGTTGCCTAAAATGGCCTTCCTAGTGTTGTCAGTACCAAATATTCGAACGCCACAAGTGGGTTTTGAAAGATCTTTGTAGAGGCTCATGCCTTCAGGACTCCCCTGTCCAAGCGTTTTAACAGCAAACATAACATAACTCTTACCGAGCGCTGCATATTTGCGTCGCTTGAGTGATTCAGCTGTTTCCGCCGCCGAACCGGCTGATCTAGATATGTTTAGTATATGGGATGCGGCCAATGTGTCCACACAGCTCACATCCCATACTAGAGGCTTGCGACATCGCCAGGACAATTATTAACTTAGGCTCAACTTCATTATGACTGTAAGCAAAAAATTGTGTTATCCATGCAGGGACGGAGAAAGAATACAAGAACTTAAAAGGGCCTTAAGAGGGCAGCAGAGCTTTGGTAGCACCTTTGGTGCTGCAAATGTCTATAGGCGATGATAACCGCTTTCCATCAGGTGGGTCGTTTGCCTGTCTGCTGAACTCATGCAATAAAAACAAAAATGGAAACACAACATGTCATACTTGCGCTGCTCACCTCCCTTCCTTGCCACTTCCCTACCGGTTGCCGTGGATATAAGCACAATAAGAAGAGGAGTTTGATATAAGGTTACCATGAAGTCGTTGTTAGAGGCAAACGCACTTGTATTTCAAGTAATCTTGGTTCGAAGCCTGACCAGGAAGTATGTACAGCTTAGGCAATTTCTTAACCTATTTAGACAATGATGGGCCGTCAAGTTTATCCAAGTCAGATCGGTGGGTTTCACATATTGATTATCTTGTTGTCCAAGTTTCATTACTAAATTTCTCTAAACCGTCAGTACGTTGTTATTGTAACAATATATATATTAAATCAGAAAACTGCTAAATGGTATATTTCCCAGTTATTTTTGATTGATCTTTTTCACGGTTATTGTTCCCAGGGGGCCTAAAGCATCCGCTTTCTTACATTCTACTGACGATCATGAAAAGAATCAAACTGGATTTTTTTCACTATTTCTTACGATTACCGGTATATCTAGATTCTAGACACGTAGAATTTAACAAAGTGAGTCTGTTTGTGCCCGATCGACTTCATTGT
The DNA here is from genome assembly GCA_039645545.1 of Dendrolimus houi. Classification (NCBI taxonomy): domain Eukaryota; kingdom Metazoa; phylum Arthropoda; class Insecta; order Lepidoptera; family Lasiocampidae; genus Dendrolimus; species Dendrolimus houi. The sequence continues at coordinate 880,271 of CM077133.1, forward strand.
GCACTTTTCATAATAAAAACGATTGCGTGATAACATTTTTTCTGTTCCTACATCTGTGTTGTACTTAAACAAACACACGTGTGTTTATAATGAGTAATGCAATTAATTAATAGATGTGTGTTGTTAACTATTGTACTAAATAGGTAAGTTTTCCGCATAATAATAGGACGGTTAATTGCTTTATTGTCATTTCAAAAATAACCTTGATGGCAATATGACTCTGAATCATGTGAATTAATGACAGTATCTTCAAAACCATATAGACTATACAATCAATGGCGTAGCTCGCCTTAGACGGGCCTTGAATCAAAATTTGTTAGGGGGCCCAAAGGAAGGGTAATTTTTTTTATAAAAGAAACAAAAAATGCTCGACATGAATTAAAATAATTATATATTGATTTTAAGTCATTACCGCGTCCGCAGTCTCACCCGCGTGGTGATGGAAAATCGTTGTATTTCCGATAATTCACACTGTGTCTTTATAATTTATAAGCTATATTATTGTAAAGTTTCATCAAAATCCATTCAGTAGTTTTTGCGTGAAAGAGTAACAAACATACATCCATACATTCTTAAAAACTTTCGTGTTTATAATATTAACAAACATACAATTGTTAATATTCTTAAATATGAAACACAAAATGAATACATACATCAATGAAGTTTGCCGCGATTTGAAGTATGTTTGAAGTTGGGACTTGAGTCGCATGTATTATCTATGGTTCGCATAGTTTTCAAGATTTTTTGATAGCAGGGAGAATCGCTTCCCAGGGACGAAAAGCGCTGTTTTCATCCCTATGTTCAGGCAACTCCAAGCGTACTTTCAGAATATGAGAAATCAAAAATATATTTATTTGCCGTCCACACATTACGAGACATATGTTAATGTTCCAACACCTTGCTGCGACTACAAGTCGATGGCAGTGGAATGAAGTCAGTTTCCAATGCGTATGGAAAGACGGTTGGAGTTACTGCACTGATAAAAAAATCTGTAACGATTGTTGTGATACCACGCTCTCACAGAATGAGTGAGAGTTCCGATTATTCACTTCTGACCCCCCCCCCCCCCCTTCCATTTTCGCTATCGCATCCCCTGTTCCGTTCTTCCTGTCTGATCCCCTTATCCTATCTCCCTGTACTCCGCCCTTCCTATCCTATCTTGAAGGCTGATAGGATGGCTGTGACCCTGGTGTTGCGAACGTCTACGGGCGACGGCACCCGCTTTCCATTAGATGGGCCAGTCTGACATCTTCGCAATAAAAAATATCAAATAGGAGGAAATCTTGTTAACCCATGTACGTGCTAATTTACAATAGACTGTAATCTGCTGTCCATGTATGTCTTTTTTTATTTTCATTTTTCTGTGTTGTATAATAATTATAGATAATTTAAGAATTTCATCTGAGTCAGGTTGCCTGGAAGAGATCGCTTTTAGCGATAAGGCCGCCTTTTGTTTTACCAAGTAACTATTGTCTTGTACTTTTTTTGTAATTTTTGATTTGGTGAACGATAAAGTGTTGTCTATGTCTATGTCTCTCTCTACTTACATTACACGCACACCGCACAATAAAAAACAAGAACACAAAGTCTAAAAATATGTAAAACTCGGACACAAAAAATAAAAAATAACACACTATGACATTAGTTAATCTACAATTTAAGTAATTAATTATATGCTATAATTAAAAAAAAGAGTAACTATCTCACAAGATCACTTTAACACTGTAACATTAAAACTCCACATTAGAATAAGCATTTAGCGTAAAAGTTAGAAATAAATAATATTATAATTAATCTTAAGGTACACATCAACACAAGTATGACAGTCCATCAAATGTCACACACATCTTCTATACATATTGTTACAACTTGCCAAAATTCCACGAAGCATGCCGACAAAAGTAAATGCACATCTGCCGGCTATCAAGCCCAAGTTTTATTACCTGCCCGCATTTCCACTTCTTTTGTTTACTTTGTGTTTAATATTTGTAATTAGAAAAGCCGCCTATTGTGTATTGTAATCCTCTCTGGTAGGCTGTGGCCAGGTGTTATTCTAAGAAACCATTGTTTACACAATCGTGATATATTGTAAGCTGAGTATAAAGGGATGCCCGAACGGAAAGATCGGCAGTCAAGCGACGATTACGATCAAAACAAGACGTGTACATTCGATGAGCTATATAGTGACGGACTTTGCGCGCGTTATTAAATCGTGCAGTTTGTACTGGTTGTGTCCAGCTATATTTGTAACTATGTTGTACGTGTTTGTATAGTTCTAATAAATTCTATAGTAATTCCAACGGCATTTTAATACGAGTCCCGCAATCGTAACAATATAATAAAACTAAACTAAACTATCCTACGGGAACTATTTAATTTGTCGGGATCAAAAGTATCCTATATGTTGACCAGAGATATAAGCTACCATCATACAAAATTTCATTTAAATCGGTCTAGTCGTTACGGAGATTAGCCAGTATAAACAGACAGACAAACAGAAAATTTGAAAAAAATCTAAATTATTTCTATTTCACTTCTTACATCCCCTGACTCGGTTTTTAGCATTTTTTTCATAGTACAGAAATTCGACCTCTACAATTTTCTTATATGTATATAGATTGTAACCTTGTAATCTTGGGGATAATTCGCGACATAGTGTGAGATTTGCCAAAGCGGGGGTGGCACTAGCATGGCCAGTCAGAACTGGTGCCATGCTACTGCCACTCCCCAGTTAGGGATACCCACTAAAACCCCTGGGTGTTCCGTCTTTCGCCTTATGCCATACAGGTATATGACCTAGCCTCTCCGCAGCCCTGGCAGGCTATTCACACCCGCTTATATCAACCCGCATGCTGTATCGTTCCAGCTGGTCCATTTATTGAAGGAACCGCAAGACGCGAAGAAAGGATCACGAGGAAGTGCCTGCCGCTGCGAAGCCCGCATCGTTCTTTCCTCTCTTTTATCCCCGCTTCCGCCCGCGCTTACAATCTTAAAAAAAACACGACAAGAACATAACTGTAACAAAAGAGCATTACTATATTTAGCAGCCGAAAAGCCTGAGTCTGCGGTGTACCCAGGTGGCGCCAGCAGCTGTGGTATGTCCCATCAAATATGGCTGAATTAAAATTGATTATGCCTTTACAGCCATTTTTGTTTCCCCGCCTGTTCAAACATTTGACTTCACTGATCAGGTATGTGGACGAGACAATGGCTGCCAAAACAGCGAGTATTAAGTCATATTTTTTTTTTTCTCGTCACACTAGTATTTTCTTAAGATATCGCGACTATTAAATATAATAAAACTACGATTTTTTAAGCGCGGTGATTTATTTGATTTTTATTTTTTCCTTCGAGCCATTTTAATATTATATAAAATGATTAGAGCTAGGCATGTTTGCTGAAGAGTTTCTTGCACCGCTTCTTCTCTTCAAGCCATAACATGTTGCGAAGCGGTGGTAAATTAGATTAGGCTCCCATAGAGTTAATAATATCCATAAACAAAATATTAAAATTAAATAATTAAAATGAACAAGTTGGCGGTAGGTTAAATAAAACTTTAACAATACTGATACACGACATCTTTGTCTTCCATGATCACGGCCACTGAAAAGTGGCCGAAACGTCGGAATAATAAAAATCAAATAAATTACCACGCTTAAAACCGATAAAACGTAGTGGGGGGCTAACAACTATCGTTAACAATAACTAGAAATAAGCTAAATTAATAAAAGCTATTAATAAGCCTCCACAGATAACAGTAAAATAAATAAAAAAAGGAAATTAAACAAAGAAACAATAAAAAAATAAAAAAATGTGCATAGGTAGGTACTTGAACTGATAAATCCGAGTTTGAATAGAACTTGACCAACTTAGCGCTAAACAATGCTACACTATTAGTAAATAAGTCTAAGACTATATCTTCCAACTTATTATTGTATACAAGTCGCGAAAACTTAAGGAAATATTACGCGGTACTTTATTTGATATTCATTCAGACGTTTCGGCCACTTTTCAGTAGCCGTGATCACTCAAGACAAAAATTTCAAGTGTCTATGAATAATGCTAAAGTTTTTATTTAGCCTACCGCCAACTTGTTAATTTTCATTTTTGTTAAGGTTTCTTATACTATATACTAGGTTATGCCCGCGACTTTGTCCACGCTTGACTTGAAGTACCCGCGGGGTTCCCGGGACACAAAGTATCGCAGTATTTAAAAAAGAATGTAAGTTATGGTATCGTTTTAGTGAAAACGGTGTAGGGATAAGCTAATTGTTATGCACCCGAACAATTACAAACCGCTTCCGGGAAAATTCCCGCTTGATTTCCGGGAGAAAAAAATATCACATTGTATTACATAAAATATGCAATCCATCAATGAAAAAGTCGCGTTGGAATTCGATTTTTTTGTCAATCTGGCCATTTTAAATCATTCCCAGAAAAATTCCCGCGGGGTGAAAAGTTGCACAGATTTTAAGTATAAAACATTTGCTGTCGAACAGCGAAAACCGCATCTAAATCCGTCCAGTAGTTTTTACGTGAATCCCGAACAAACGGACAAGAAATCTAAAAAAAAATTTGCACATTGTTTTCCGTCGTTTATATAGTCTATTCCACTTATTTTTTTTAAATAATTTCAATATACAGACACGGCATGCTGAGAATTATATAATATTATAGATTATCATCAAGTACACATAGCTAATCCGCAGACAAACCCACATATTGTATATCCCAATATTAAGCAAGTTACTCCATGTGTTATGGGTAATATACAACGGACTACTCTGGGGCCGATCCCAGACACTCAGACCGTAGTAAATCACGGAGAAAATTCGATTCCAAAATTTACCATGCCAGGAATCTAATCCGGACTCTGTATGACAGCGAAAGCTTTCAACAGAGACCATCAAATACTCTTAAAATATAGAAAATAAAACTTTTAATTTCTGAGTGTATGTGGTACCTACCTTATAGTCGCCGGTGTATGATCGCCCTTATTTGGTCAATTAAAAATTCCAAATCGTCCAAATTTGGTTGCTCCGGGGCATAGATCTGGGTCCAGACAGACTCTTCACAGCAGGTTAACACGCACTTGGCCAGTTTTATATATAACTAATAATTTTATTTTAAAAGCCAAGAAACCTGAGCAATATAAACAGTTGTATTTTTGAATACTAAGTGGATACGGATCGATCATTATTTGCATAATTTTGCACGAACTTGCATAAACAATTGATGACGTCATTAATTGTTAATTCGACACAAATTTAGAAATCGAAGTAACGTTTGTGCATAGGAAATTGGGTATTCGTGTTTTTCATAAGATGTCTCGTATTCATTGGATACTAGTGGTCGCTTAGTATTCGAAATTGGACCATAATTAATTTAACCCCTTCGAGGGGCCAAATTTAATATTATTGTTACGAGTTGCAGGACTCGAATTAAAATGCCGTTGGAATTATTTATTAGGAATACAAATGCAATATGTCTACCTGACCGCGTGGACCGAATTTCTTAGAATCACACCTGGCTAATGACTACCATAAAAGATTACAATACACAATGGGCTGTTTTTATAATCACAAATTTTAAACACAAAGTAAACAAAAGAAGTCCAAATGCCGAAAGGTAATAAACTGTGCAAAACAGGTATGCAGGTGTGAATTTGTCTTTGTCGGTCGTAACATTATTTTTGTCCACAAGCTGCCAGCTGCCATCAAAATTGCCGCGCCAAAACCAAGAGAATTATATGGTCTCTTTTATTCTAATACAAATTCTATGGAGTTAGAGGGAGAAAGCATCAGTTCAGCGTTCGTTTTGATTATCTGTATTTGATCACAAATTTGTGGTGCTTCCCAATTAACCGTGTGTGACAGCTTGGCAACAAATTTGTGATGGTTTCATCTTAGAGGGTTAAATTAAAAGTTCGACCATTATTAAGGTTCTGTTGTCAAAGACTATACTTCTATAATCACAGATTTCGCCAAGGCAACAATAAACAAAAGAGTATATATGCGTGTGTGTCTCAAATACATGATAGCGTGTGTAATGTTTTTTTTTATTGATTTAATGTATTTTTATACATGATTTGAAAAAAACAGCATTCGTCGCTTCTTCTCTATATAATTTATAAGTGTGCGAAATTTCATACTCCTCTGTGTCAAATATCCAATCGCGTAGATGACAAGTCACAAATAATTTCCATAATAAGTGTGTAAGGAATTAATAAAATAAGAGGGACGTGCTAATTCAGACCAGCAGAATCCGGTGTTTTTTTTATTTTATGATACTTACTCGAACAGACAAACGAAATTTCTAAAAAGAAATTTTGTTTTTCTGTTCGAATATCACGTGAAAACTACTGAACGTATTTTAATGATAGTCGACACAGAGCTAGCTTATATCCCGGGTCAACACTTAACATACTTTTTATACAGACAAATGACGTATTATCTTGCAATACACAATTATATAAGTCGCTGCGGTCGCATTTTTTGGTGTCCCTAACAAATACATCATCATCATGGTAACGCTGACGAAGTTTCTCTCTATAATACGTATTAATGGAAAAGAAAATATATGTGTAAACAAACGGCTTAAAAGTAATTAGATTATGTGTAAAATAATAAAGCAGAAATCATATACATCGAATTTTTATTATTTATTAAATTATTTATTAAATTTAATAAATATATTTTTTGTATTATTTTAATAAATAACCTTATTTATTAAAATAATACAAAGCAAAATGCACTTTCAGACCATTAAATATCGCTCAAATTACTTTTGTAAAATACTGCTATGTTTATATTATGTCATTGCCATTTAAAACACGTCCTTAGTTACACGCCATTAAGGTTGAACTTTAAATGGAACGAGTAGCAAAACAAGAACTCAAATCCTTGAGATAGGTCAGTAACCCCAGTGCAATCTGTATGCAATATCGGAAACATAATGAAAAGTAGTACATAAGCAAATTATGGGTAAATATGTTTACAACTCACTTTTGCATCAAGTAACTTAAGTCAATTAAGTTATTGTTATTGGCTCGCGCTTGACCATGATCTCGCCCAATGTGGAATGGTCTAATGCCGCGGCCACACATTGGTCATATTTGGATCAAATTTTTTTATTGCCTTAAGCAGGCAAACAGGCAGACGGCTCACCTGATGGAAAGTGGTTACTGTCGCCTATGGACGTTTGCAACACCAGGGGTGTCACCAACGCGTTGCCGACCTCTAAGAAATTTTATGACGCCCTTCTTAAAGAAGTTCCCCCAGATCATTGTTGCACGCGGAATAAATGTTCTAGAGAACCGTTGCGTAGATGAGCGTGGGAGCTCCAGGAAATGGGGGTGAATATCCCGTCGCTGGTGAGCGGTGCGTTTGTAAATTGGAGTATTGGCCGCAATGTAGTGTATTGCGGCCAACACTCTAATGTGTGGGTCAGTCTTTGGACACAATATGAATATTGCGTCCACTCACCGTCCAAAGTCCAATACCGATGCGCAATAAGACGGTTTTTGAAACGACTTCAAAGGCGAGGGGAATGAAAAGGGAGTGCGCGCAGGTATGTTGGACCAATGTGTTGGGCAGTAGTTTGGTTCAATATTGGTCATTTCAAATTGGAGCCAAGCTTGGACGTAAAGTGTGGATATAAGGCACACACTGCAGATGCATTTCCTCACAACACTAGCATGTAACAGAATACACTCTACATTAGTATAAGTTTAGTATGAAAATTAAAATAAATTAATATAATGTTACGAGTTACGGGACTTGAATTAAAATACCGTTGGAATTATTATTAGAACTATACAAACACGTATAACACAGGTACAAATATAACTGAACACAACAAGTCCAAACTTAATGCAGACGGTCGTAATTCAATAAAACGCGCAAAGTCCGTCACTTATTAGATTCCCGATTGTAGTACACGCGTCTCGCTTCACTCGTGGTTCTTTCACTCGACTGCCTCCCCCTCTATCAAGTCATCGTTTTATACTGCACAAATGTAATGTCCCCGTATCTAAGTCGGCTTAATCCTCCACACCTTGCTAATGACTCAGTCGCAAACTGCCATAAAAGAGTACAATAAAACAATGGGCTGTTTTCTAATCAAAAATTTTAAACACAAAGTAAACGAAAGAAGTCGATCATAAAAGATATATAACCAGTTTAAATGCCGACAGGCAATAAAATGTGTTTTGTTTCAGATATGCAGGTGGGTTTTGTTTTTGTCAGGACCTGAGTCGTACCAATAACAAGTAAGTTGTAAAAAAGGGTACGGCACTAGGTCCGTAGAGTTGTTAAAAAAAGCTTGGACGTAAAGTTGAATCCAATGTGTGGCTGCGCCTTAAGATGGAGTAAGCTTACGTAGAAGGTACCTATTCACACAGATCTTGAAGACATTCAGGTTGTATCGGTAAAGACAGAGTCCGGCAATGAGTTCCACTCCTTTGCGGTGCGCATGATGAAGGTATACACAAAGCGCTTCGTTCTTGTAGATGGAATATCCAGTAACCAGTGTCTCTGGTTGTCCAATGATGGAGGGGAGACGATGGGATCAGATCGTAGGGCTCAGCGGCAAACTCCAAGGATTATCCCTAGAAAACCGATAAACTGGCAACCAGGTATGGATTTAGACATTTACAGGCTGTAGGCTATTAAAATATTAGAACTATACAAACACGTATAACACAGGTACAAATATAACCGAACACAACAAATCCAAACTTAATGCAGAAGGTCGTAATTCAATAAAACGCGCAAAGTCTGTCACTTATTAGATTCCCGATTGTAGTACACGCGTATTACAGGCTATTCAAACTTTACCGCCCCCACTTCGACCTCTAGAAATCGATACCCATTTCATAATCATATTAATTAAATACGTTATTTTTCAAATAATTCGTCACTATGAATTCTGCACTACCGTCTTTATATTACTCCTCCTTTTTACCGTAATTTGTAGATTGTTAACTAGGTCATCGATGTGTTTATTCCTGCTAGTTCCTGAATAATCTCAAAGGCGAATTTGAGATTATTCAATAATAAAAATAAATTTATTGCTGTGGGTTGAATAAGTAGTAGGAGTAAGATAATTAAAAAAAATGTGGAATGTGACTTCATGTAGTTAATCAGGAACATTTAGGTATATACCTAAATAGGATATAATAGGTTTTTATCCGTAGAGGAACGTTCAAAGAATACAATTTCCTGCGGCAGGCGGCCTGTCGTAAGAGGAGACAAAACAACCCACAGCCAGGTGGTAGGGTATTTCCCCGACTGGATAGCTACAACCCCTGATGTAGAGTATGCAGCCATATCAACCTTGATTTGTGTTCCGGCATTAATGACCAGGTTCCAGTCTCGCTCAAGAGAACAGCACATTTGTAGCACCTTTGGTGTTGCAAAAGTCCATAGGCGATGGTAATCGCTTTCCATCAAGTGGGCCCTCTACCTGTCTGCTGAACTCAAGCAATAAAAAAATAGGAATGTATGGCAAATGAACATTTTGTTAAAAAACTCACCTTTGCCTTGATGTGCCGTTTGATATATCTTCACAAAAATTGCTCGTTACAAGCTATACTATGATTTGGTATAATAATACAGGATGCTTATTTTACTGGCAAGTGATTTAAAAAAAAATCGTTTATATCGGCCTAGAGACTTCTTTGATTGTTTTTCGCTATTTAGCATAGTTTAGGATTTGACTCTGAAGGTTCACTTGAAATATTCATATTTAAACACTTGCAAAATTAACAAAGGGAACTCGGCTGATGTAAATAGTATACGAGGGAATATATCTCAATTAATATGTTTATTCTATTATGTGCTGTTGAATAAGCTAGCTAATATAATGTTTGTGAGGTTCGAACGAACTCAAAGTAGGTGACGGCCGAACAACACCCATACAAGTTTACGTACCTAATGCACAGGTTATAAACATTATGCGACTACCGTTGTACTTGTTAAATTATAACTAATTGCCTGTTTCGTTCATTGTTTGTTTTGTATTACTTCTTCCCCTAGATCTATCTTTAAAAAAAAATATAGTAATGTGGCGACCGAGGGTAGAACTTTCTGATAGCTTAAGCCGGTCTCAAGACTTTTAGAAAAAGGTAGGAGATTCTGGAAGAAAAACACAAGGACAGATACATTTTAGAAAGGGGTAGATGATGAACGAAAATTCTAGAATAGAAGGTTCAGGAAGGGAAAGACAGAGAGAGATGGATGTTTAGAAAGGGATAGCTAGTGAATAAAAGAATAACTAAAAGAAGATAGAAATTATGGGTTTCAGAAGATTCTTTCGAGTATATAAGCAGTGTAAGGCGCGCTTACCGGAGAGTTCACTTGTAGAGAGCGACTCGACAAGTGCGATATGAGAGAGTTGGAAGAGAAGTTTAATAGAAGACAGTGACGAGTTTAATGGTGAATTTAGTAAAAAGTTTAGTGGGCAGTTCAGTGAAGGAGAAGTTTAGTGTAGTTTAAGAGAAGATCCAGAAGCAAGCTACACGTGGTAAATCCGGAGATGAGCACTGCAGTAGCAGGAGGTGGTCTATGTAATATCAGCGACGGTATGGTGAGTGAGACATCTTATCGTCAGGACAGTGCGTCGTTAGATGTGCGTGTAGGCCAACCCTGCGAAGAAGAATCACGTAAGGCTGTGTAAGTTAATAAAAGCATTTAATTAAAAAACTGGTGTTTCCTTCCAATCTTAAGTGCGTACCTTCGCTCGCACGTAACAGTAATATAAGTTCGGGTTTGACTGTGATGTCGCCCAATGTGGAGCGAAAAACGTCCTCTTCTCAGTATGCAGTACATGACCAGCGTACAGAGGCTCGGGGCCGGTAAATAGGACTGTTTGCGAGGCAGCACCGATGACTCGGAGCGCCACAGTTCTCTGGTTAAGAAGACCTTAAGTTCCTGCTTAAGATGGCAGGGTTATATGAGATAAGAGCTGCCTGTAGATAGATATTAGTATTTACTTGGGGTATTGTTCCAACCAAACGCTCGTAGCTGAATGCGCGCTGAGAAGAGGAAGTTCCGATATGATCTAGAACTTCGATAGGAAGTTACTGCAACTTTTTTTAAATTGAATAAATAGGTTTGCTTTTGACCACTGTCTCACCTAATGTTGAGTGATGACGCGGTCTAGAATGAAGCACGCTTATATGGATGTAATTATTCACTGGTGACTTGAAGTCTTCAAGATTGTAATTATCAAGAAAAACAGACTAGTAAATTATACCACTTTTAGGCAATACATTTTTGATTGCGAAAGTAGAAGGCTTGCTGCCAGCCAGTTGCTTCAGGACGTTTCCTACCTTCTTGACTCTCTTGAAAATCTTCCGAAAGTTGCCTTATCCAACTTCGCCTGGTAGATTTCATACCTACCTGCCACGTCATATTTATAAGTTTTAATCGATATCAAGGTGTGATAGTGGGCATGGGCTAAAAGGACTCCTACTCTGGTAATAAGGCCCCAAAGCAAGAGAGATATCTTCACGCTCAAATACCGCATCTGTTAACTTACATTAAAACAACACTAATATGTAGTAGCATTGATTAGAATACCACCTCTATAATGTGATTGTATTATCTTTATGGCCTCATATTGTAATCATTGTTTTGAGAATAACAGTTGAATACTTCTAAAACGTCACAGCAATGATGAATCTGTCAAGTAAGCAATATAGTAAAAAACTTAAATATACAAACTCAACTATTATAACTGTATAATATTATTTGTTTCTTTTATATATTGTGGTTACAACATTCACAGCACAATTAATGCGATAAGTGCTAATTTTACGAGCGTGCATCTGTTTGCGGGCCTGACTGCGCGCTCGGTCTATGACCTGCCCTAAAGCTATCGCACGCATGCACTGTGTCAGATAAAACGGTGAATTATGGACTACGCGCCTGTTCACTCACGGGTCAAATGTAATTTTAAACACACCGATATATGACAGATATAACACGCATAAATGCGCGCATCTTCTTCTCTTCTTCTTTAAGCGGGCGATTTCCGCACCTCGACAGCAAAGCGCCTATTTTGCGTGCGAGGGTGGATGAGGGGTTATTCTATCCAGTCCAGCTCCTCCAGAAAGTCTACTAGCTTCGTAATGTTGCTGAAGTCTTCTCGGAGCCTACCTGGGACGTCCAGATACTTCACTTGAATTTGAATTTGAATATATTTGTCAGGAAAAACAGACTCCGGTAAATTATTCCACTTTTCGGCAGTGCGCACCAGAAAAGATGAAAACGAAACGCTTAGTTCTGACTGGTAGTGTTTCCACTATGTAGCGGTGCGTCTGGTTGTCCGATGGTAAAATGGGGATGGAGGAATCAGCTCGTGCAATTCTAAGGAACACACCCCGAAATGTATCCGATAGAAGACAGTTAGCCTCGCGACCTTGCGTCTATGCTCTAGACTCTGAAGTCGAGCATAAAAAAGACGATCTTTGCCGACCAGCGGTGTGACCACGGACCGACTATTTATCGGTGTTAATAAACTGACAGAAACCATTCTTCGCGTTGTAAAATAGGTATAATGTATAAAGTAATATATCCGTATGACGAATTGGAAATATATCTTTTCACGGACATTATTAGATTGTTCTAGTACGTTCCACCCTTAAATAAGTTGGTAAACAATCTATGCGCAGGCGCACGCTTCAGCGTTCGATTAGCGATAACTGTGTTATTGACCTGCCGTAACATGCGTGTACGGACGCACGTATACATATTTAATATGCACTTTCAGGCTGCAGCTATATGTAAATTTATTTAATTGTTTGTTACACTACGCTTATTTAGGAACTTTTTCTTTATCAGTGTGGTGTAATATCAAACGAAAACGATTTAGTTAGATTACCCTTTATGTCGAGTTTCTTAACCAGTATAGTATAATGATAATTCTCTATGTTTTCTGTTTTAAATAAAGTACAAAGTGAATAATCTGTCTATATATTGTTACGAGTTGCAGGACTCGAATTAAAATGCCGTTGGAATTATTATAGAATTTATTAGAATTATACAAACACGTATAACACAGATACAAATATAACTGAACACAACCAGTCCAAACGTAATGCGCGATATCGTAATTCCATAAAACGCGCAAAGTCCGCCACTAAATAGATTACCGCATGGGGTACACACGTCTTGCTCCGCTTGTGGTTTTCGCTCGACTGCCGATCTCTCCACTGGGGCATTGACTTTTTGCTGCACAAATGCAATATGTCTACCTGACCGCACGGACCGTAATTGTTAGGTTCACACCTGGCTAATGACTACCATAAAAGATTACAATACACAATGGGCTGTTTTTCTAATCACAAATTTTAAACACAAAGTAAACAAAAGAAGTCCAAATACCGAAAGGTAATTAACTGTGCAAAACAGGTAGGCAGGTGTGAATTTGTCTTTGTCGGTCGTAACAATGTATATATATATATATAATAACAGCCCATAAATGTCCCACTGCTAGGCTCGGGCCTCCCATTATAGGAGAACGGACAGTATACCTGCCACGCTTGACCAAGGTGGCTTAGCAGGTTTGATACATCGGTTATCTTGATGTGCAGGTTGCATCACGATGTTTTCCTTCACCGTTGTTAGCACGTGGTAATTGTAACAATATGTATATTAGATCAGAAAACTGCCTAAGTGGTGCATGCATTCCGGCCAGGATCGAGCCCGCACCCTTCTAGTTAGGGACGCGTCACTGGTGGGGGGAGCGAGTACAGGTTTTCAAAAAAAAAGAGTCACACAGAAATACTCAAGCGCGTCAGATATTCAAAAGGGATGTTAAGTAAACCCTAAAGGAACTCCTATTAAAAAACTGACGATTTGGACGCGACCAAAAGCCATGACCGATTTTTGAAAATGCAAAAGAAACGTAACATTGAAATACTCGAGCGCGTCAGATTAATATACAGACGGTTCAGCTTGATGTTCTTGTTGTGCTGACCCATAATCCGACGGTTTGAAAAAAAAAATTGAAGAATAAAAAATACCCCACCCTATATGAAGGGTTCATATATGGTGGGGGTACATAATAGGGTGCAAGGTTTCTACCCTCGTACTATTCTGCCACGCTCAAGTAAATGCCAAAATCCCCGCTTGGCCTCCCCTACTATTAAGAGAGCAGCAACGCATTTGTAGCATCTATGGTGTTGCAAATGTCCATAGGCGATGGTAACCGCTTTCCATCAAGTGGGCCGTCTGCCTGTCTGCTGAACTCCTGCAATAAAAAAAAAAACTATTTGCGCTAGGACCATAAAGGTATAACTGATATGATCTAAGGTTAGGAACGCGGAAACCGGCAAGCAGTTCGTTGTATATGGTAAGTACCGCATTAAAAAGGGTCTAATATAATAACCATACCAGGCGGAATACCGCCACGACGATATCGCGAAGGTATTGTGGATTTAGTAGAATACGAAATTTTAACATCATTGCAGTGGAATCGTACTTTTAAAATCATCGCAACGCCAACATATCGATATAACAGAATAGGGTGGGTCTTGTTCTTATTAAGAATTTCAATAAGTTTTTGTCGTGATTTAAAATAAAACTGCACACTACAATAGTGTGCAGTTATTTTATAACTAGGATATGCACGCGGATTCGTCCATGATTGACGTGAAATTCCCGCGGGATTCGCGAGGCACAAAGTACCGCAGCATTTAAAAAATGGCTGTAAGCCATCGTTTTAGTGGAAACTGTGTCGGAATCAGCTAATTTGTATGCACCCGAACAACTTCAAACCGTTCGTAGGATAAATCCCGCGAGATTTCCGGGGAAAAATCACACATTTATTTAAATTAAATTTGCTATCGATCAGTAAAAAAATCACATTGGAAATAGATTTTTTTAAATCTAGCCATTTTTAATCAGTCCCAGAAAAAGTCCCGCGGGATTGCCAGGATAAAAATAGAGAAGAGTTTAAGTCTAAGAATTAGCTGCCGATCAAAGTAAACCGCATCGAAATCGGCCCAGTAGTTTTTACGTAAATGCTGAACAAACAGACAAGAAATCTAAAAAAAAAGCATCGTATTCTTCATCGTATATAGTCTATTTCAGTTGTTTTTTTTAAATAGCTTCAATGTACAGACACGGCATGTTGAGAATTTTATAATATTATAGAAAATGTTTAAAATTACTCTAGAATAAACAATAGGTATAGGATAGTTGTTAGTTTTGTTAGTTTAGTTCGCCAGGTGGTAGGGAATTTGCCCGACTGGATGGCTACCACCCCTGGTCTAAAGTATGTCGCCATGACAACCTTGAGTTGTGTTCCGGCATTAGCAATCAGATTCTAGTCTTCCTTAAGAGAGCAGCAGCGCATTTGTAGCACCTTTGCTGTTGCAATAGTCCATAGGCGATGGTAACCGCTTTCCATCAAGTGGGTCGTCTGCCTGTCTGCTGAACTCCTGCAATAAAAAAAGTTTTTGAGTAGTAATCATGTGTTTTTGTGAGAAATGTGAATTGCGTAGTCAAATGTGGATGGATTTGTCAAAAGAACTCCACTGATGGACGTCGGTCGTAGACCTACAATTTGGCTCATCTCTACGAAAATATATACATCAGAATGGCATGATTATTTAAAACTTGAATACTCATGAATACTTACACTGACTAGTGTAGAAATCGTGCAGAGGCCATTTTTAAATATAAGAAACTTTAATAATTTTTATCAAAAATACTTCGTACAAAAACCTATTGTAATCCTTTTGTACATTTCCCAACCCCAAAATATTGTGAAATCTTGTTAACTACAACTGAGTATAATAACATGCAGTATGTTCACATTCGACCCACATTATTATAATAGTAATAAAACAATGAAATAATAATAAACAATAGAACATAATAATCGCGTTGCAGACAACGGTACAGTGATATACAAACCAACATATTTACATGTTTGTGTTTTCATAGATAAAGCTTAGTATGTGATGGATAAACTGCAAAATATAATACAAATAATTACATTACAATGACTTCATAAACTAATACAATGAAAGAAAACTTTACTCAGTTACATTGTAATCATTTTTTTATATTGCATGAGTTCAGCAGACAGATGACCCAGCTGATGGAAAGCGGTTACCGTCGCCTATTCACATTTGTAACACCAAACCGGAACACAACTCAAGGTTGTTAAGGCGACATGCTCTAGACCAGGGGTGGTAGCCATCCAGTTGGGCAAATGCCCTACCACCTGACTATGGCTTGTTTTGTCACCTCTTACGAGAGGCCACCCGGCCGCAGAAAATTGTATTCTTTCTCCGTTCCAGCACGAATAAAATTCTACCCATAGTTCCTCGAGACTATAAGTAGAATACTGAGCCTAGCCGATTAGGGTGCGCGGCGACCACGCAACTTTTTTCTAATACTTACATTTTTAAACTCGTGATATCTTTCGAATGGAATGTCCGAATTGAATTCAAAAAGTTATATAAAGGTATTGAAGCAGTCCTGAATATGAAGTCATTTATTTTGATAAGGATGAATACCAAGATACAAATAAAGAGCCTTCTCTAGCGGCGGAGTTTTAATTAAATTTTTAAAATAAAAAAAACACTTATTATGGCATAACTATAATAGTTAGACATATGCTGTCGCTACACTTTTTGTAGATAATTATGTGTTCTATAAAGTCATTGTACATTATTTTATTCTATCATCAATAGTTTTCACAGCGCACGCGATTTTAGGTAGTTATTTGCACCTTGGGTTACACTATTGGAGTTTTAGTATTAGTAAGGATCCTTATTTTTTTTAAATACAATGTAGCCTATGTCAACCGGGGATAGTGTAGCTTGCCAACATTGGGCCCTCTAGCATCTAGGGAGCAGAGGAGTCTTCACCCCTGTTGACGAAGTGAGTTTACTCTGATTCCCAGGGCACTTTCAAGCACTTTTGCGCTAGGATCGGCCTGGGCGTAACTACGTTCTAAGTCTCATGCCTTTCCTACCATAAGCGCGGGGCACATGGGAGGAGGGTGATATTAGCCCAGGGGCATTTGTCCATGGGTTCGAGTTTCCACACAAGCCGGTCGATTATTGTTTGGATTGCCCTCAGTGGAAAGCCTGCATGATCGACAACGGTCGATCGTAATCCCTAGCAAGGGACCCGGTATGTGCGAAATGCATTTCCCCCGCCTGAAAAACAAAAGAAGGCTTGCCAACAGTGAAAGAATATTTTAAATCGGTTCAGTAGTTTCGGAGATTACGCCCTATAACGTCAGAAACTCACAAATTTTACCTCTTTATAATATATTATTATAGTATGTAGATTTATACCTACTGAAATTAATTTAGAAGAATAAGTGTATGGTTGTAGCATCAAGACATTAAGTTATTGTAAGCATTTGCACTTCATGTAAATGACAAAACATACTGGAAACTTTATATTATGTAGTACTTATTAATGTACCTATGTTTTTGCAAATGAAGATTGATTAAATCCGTTCAGTAGTTTTTATGTGATGCTCTAACAGACAGACAAAAACTCTAAAAATTGTATTGTCGGAATCTGCTGGTCCAAATTAGCTCCCCTGATTTTTTTTCACATTTTTAAACGCATTATACAAACTCGAACCATTTGCAGATTGAAATTTATTATAGTATAGATTTTACAATACGATTCTGCATAAGGAAATAAACAGGTGACTTATTTTATCATTGTACAGGGTCGAATTTAGTCGCTGACTAAAATGGCACGTTATCTAATGATATATCATCAAAAGTGATGTGATGACTCCTAGGTATTCATTTTCTATCTTATTTATTTATTCGTGTAAATATTCTAATTGTAGCTTACATACACAGATCTGCGACTGAATACCTATGGATGTGAAGAGAGAGGAAGGAAGACCAAGAAAGCGATGGGGAGACATTTTCATAATTACATGTGGAAGAACTGGACAAGAATAGTTTGAGACAAGTGAAATTGGAAATTATTCATGGAGGCCTACGCCGCGAAGGCTACTTTTATTTTATGATACATAAGTTGTGCATATATTTTTAATAACTATTATGATTAAAATAAAGTTTTGTTGTTTTTATACCTATAAAGATCTAGATTGTTAAATATCAATATAATTCGATTGGATGAGTTCCTAAAATGTAATCTTATTGCGTGCAAGCGATTCAAATAAATATGCTATTACTGGCATAGTTTATTGCATTTGAAGGTACATGCTTTTATGTGGAGGAGATTAAAATTATATACAGTAGAGCAAAGCCAGACAATGTAATATAGTTTTAGTATTCACTCGGTAATCGCAAGCTTATGTCTGTATGTCAGAAAATAGAATAAAACATATAGATATTTGAATATATGTGTATATAGATATAAAGGTCTTACACATATAATAATACAATTAAAGAATTGTATGTCTTGACACACTATGGACATATCGGTCAACCAAACCGCTGACATGGCCAACGCGAAGCCCGCGAAGGCCAACGAAAGCCGCTGATTGGCCCTGCGAGCCACTCGAAGCCTCGTCACCGACCCATCAGCACTGAAACCGATGGATGTCGAAGAATTACGGTGTGCTCATCTCGTCTTTCAAGGAATCATATTAGTTGCGAGGAGCGCCCGAAGTGGGTGGGCGTACATTATATAACTGAGATAGATAATTTAATAATATCCACACCGTGACGGCATATTGTGAAGATAATGAAATAAATCGTCTCGACGAATGGCGGACGCAGGCAGCCGTGAATCCGTCCCTGGCGTGACCCACTTTGTCCGTGCGCCCGCGCAGGAAGTTCGCTCACATAAACACGAATTAATTAGCACCCTATCAACCGATTGCGATTCATTTCCCGAATGTTGTTTTTAACAATAATCTCGCTTTAATTTATGACTGTTTTCTTATTATTATTGTGTTTCTCTATTATTTATTCAGGTTTATGGCTTGGCAGGTAGTTCTTTAAGTCAGATCTTGGATTACAATACAGTTTCTTCATTTTCTTAAGCCTATGTATAGCTCAGCTGAACTGTATGTTATCAACTGACGCCATTCAAAGGAGTTCTTGTGACAACTCAAAAGACCACATTTGGGTATACAGTTCACATTTGTCACAAAAACACATAATTACTACTCAAAAACTATCAATATCCTACAATTACTGTTCATTTTAGAGTAATTTTACACGTTTTTTGGAAATACAACTGTACAGCACATCTTTCAGTTCCCGCCAAAAACTCTGTAGTTTCTCTATTATTATTTTTAACTATAGGATAAAGATGCCAAATATGAGATATCATTTTCATTTTTACGTATTTCTCATAAAATATCAAAGCTGACAATAATTAAAACTTAGTGTATTTTACAAATCTATAAATAATTTAGCAATAGATAGATAACACTTTATTGCTCACCAAAATAAACAAATACAGAAGTAAAATGCATAATTACAAAACTTCTTGGCAAAACAACAGGCGGCCTTATCGCTAAAAGCGATCTCTTCCAGGCAACCTAGCTTAAAATAAATGCTTAACTAATCTGGCGATGTTGGTGGAGCAGAAAAAAGATAGGACTGTACAATTGAAATATACATTCTTACACTAGTTTATAAATTGAATACATACATCAATATAATACTAATATATGTACGTATATACAAAAAAAATCTAAATAAATTTACTTGTTAACATTATATGTGACCAGCATTTTATATTAACATATATTAACATATATTACAATAGATAAATAAGTAAATGTTTAATATATTACACATATTTATTTATATATATATTTCCGAAATGTAGGTAATGTTTTGGCCTCTAACAGTAAGAGGCAAAGCATTCCATAGTTTGACAGCCTGCACTGTAAAAGAGTTATCATAAAAGGTGTGCAGATTTCAAAAGTCTACGATATGTATCTGAGCTTAATAGTGCTTTCCGTTTTTGTGTTATAAAATGATTTAACAAAATAACACCTAAATTTTTAATCAAACACGAGGGTGTCCTAGTTTGAGATACTCGAGGTGCCTGAATTAGGTACATTTCTTTTTGGGCCACTCTACTCTTGAGCTCATGTAAATGGAAAACACAACTAATTTAAATATTTTTATTTACTTTGAATCACATTCTAAAGTTACAATCAGTTTTCATTAATCATAAAAATGACACTTAACATTTTTAAGCATACAGTTGAACCTCGATAAGTCGAAAACCTCCTAAACTCGAAAAAAGTGTTGTATACCCTTCCCTTAAGCCCCAAAACTTCGGTTGTTCGAAATCTGAACCCTCTATAAGTCGAAATAATTAGTGAATAAACAAAATCAGTACTTATTTTCCCTCTGAAGCGCAGGAAGTCTTCATTAAAGAAAACTTTTTCGAAATATTGCGTACATTCTAATAATTTATAATTTTATAATAAAATATTGGTTGCGCGTACACACCGGCGCGGGCGTAATGATTTCATCCCGACTGGACCAGTGTGTACCTCTCCGGGTTAATCGTGCGCTGACACCCCCTATAACTCGAAAAAAATAAATTGAGCCTCTGTGTCTCGAACATACCAATATTTGAAAAATGTTTTTTCACCTCTCTAACTCAAAATCAGTTGGAATAAATCTTAACCTCTACAAGTCGAATGTTTCTTTACAAAATTCGCTGAAGTCAAAATCGTCCATAAGTCGAAAAGTCCGACTTACAGAGGTTTTACTGTATTATAGTACTTTTTTTATCCATCTAAATATTCGGTATTCTGTATTCGGCCAAACCGCTATTCTTGACTTCTCTACTCGTAATACACGCACATAATAAGAATATTTATTCTTAAATTAACATCACATTTTAAACTGGAAACTTGACTGGTACAAATTTAAAGATAGACCAAAAAAAGATAGATGGTTTGTGTGAAGAGTGACATGATGATTTGTACCACAGTACAAATCATATCATATCCCGGATTTGATAAGTTGCTATCTGGCAACCCTAGTTGTGACTAGGGTTGCCAGATAGCAACTTATCAAATCCGGGATAATTCTAGAAAAACAATGTCGGGCATAGTAGAAACTATCATATGTTTTTTTATTTTCAAAGGATTCATATTTGTATTTGAAAAGAAAAATGCCATTTATTTTCAAATCCATACTTTTATTAGATAGGTATGTACTCTGTACTCAGTAGGTAATTAACGTCAGTTGTAATTCTAAGATGAAGCACTGTGGTAGTAAATCAACACGTTAAACTATCATAGAATTGAGCACTTAGCTTAAATTAGCAAATTTAAGCTTTGGTAGACAATGAATACTAAATTACAAATTAAATAGCAATAAACTGAAGAAAACAAAACAATAATAATAAGATACTACCATAAAAAATGTTAAAACAATAAATTCCAAACTTAAAAAACAATTAGTAAGTGTTTAGAAACAAAAATTGTTTTGGTACATTTTGGTAAAAACTAGTAAGTTTTCAGAATCCCGAACAATAAGCGCTAATTACTGGACACGGGACAAGAGTATGGAAGAAAAAGACGTATTTTACCGACTCCCAAATAATTCGGAGAATGTAAAAAAAGAGAGAGAGAGAGAGAGAGAAATAAACTAAAATATCGTGACGTGTGCCATTGGACAAACGTTACAGGAGCAGGAGTGCCCCGCTCCACCAACTTTTGAACTATTACATTTAAAAAAAATGTTTTTTTTTATCGCCTGAAGCAGGCAAACAGGCAGACGTGGACCTGATGGAAAGTGGTTAAATTAATCTTGTCAAAGAAAATTAGTCTGAAGATTCACTACTCTTTGAAGTTCATTTGAGTTGAGATATGGCGTATTTGTGAATAATTGCTTTCATTGCATAAGTTAACCAGATAGACTATGGAGATTTATAACACGACGTTGTTATGGCGGCATACTCTAGACCAGGTGTGGTAGACATCCAGTCCGGCAAATACCCTACCAACTTGGCTGTGGGTTGTTTTCTATTATGACATTCCGTTCCTGCATGAATAAAACCTTCTAGCTTTGTTCTGCTTTCTGGTTACTTTACTGCCAGGCCCTTGTTGATTTTATTTGAATTATTTAAAAATATTAAAAACAAAAAACAAAGATGTCCTTTTTAATGTTCTCTAATGCCTCTCATTACAGACTGCGACATTAAATCGCCATTAATCCCCTAGCTGCCCTCCAGGGCCTGATAAATGTAACTTTCATTTCGGCAGGCACTAAAGACGTGATCCATCGATGCGTATCCTATAAATAACTGGCTCGGCATCGCTTGTCCGCGCGTAATGTATTGCGAACACTGCGGGGGATTCTTTATTGTAGCCTCGGGGTTAGCGAATGAAATATTGTGTCGAGCATCAGCGGGCACAAACGAGACGGATGGATTTTGCGATAGGTGTGAGTGAGACGGATAGATGTGCCATGATTGCGGAGTGTTTAATGCTAATTATATACAAATAAGTCAAGGAATGATTAAACACTTTTTTATAATTAAAAAATATCTGTGTTTTAGTCATGTAAATATGTGTAATCTGTTTTCTTTATCTTTACATCTTTATACAGAATGATAAATAGCGAAAAACACTAAAGAAGTCTGTAATGAAATGAACACCTGTGATTGTTTCTAGTTTCTATTTAATATATTTTTTACAAATGGAGAGGGCAGAGCACTTGTAGAATGGAGGTCGGCCATCTTGGGAAGGAAGCTACCACAGATAAAAATACCTGTTACAGATCTGTCAAATTAGGGATTTGTTGCGTTCCGTTTAACAGTCTCGAGACCGATTTTGACGAAAAAGTGGTGGATATCATTAGATTTTTGATAAATCAATTACCCTTGTTACGTAAATACAGGTATAGTATAAAATAAAGTCGCTTTCCGCGTTTATCTGTATATCCGCTAACTCCACGCAACATTTTCTTAACCGGTTTTCACCATCAGATAAATAATAATTTTCACTGAAGGTTTACATGCTGGAGGAACTTGCCGACATGCTGAACAGCCTGAATGAATCCTTCCGACGAGTCGGTATCGGTATGAATTTGGACAAGACGAAAGTCATGTTCAACGAACGAACATATCATGCCAAGACCGGTAAACGGCGATGGCTGTCTTGAGCTTGTGCAGGAATATGTCTTCTGCCTTGCACAAAAGATCCAGGTAAGCAGACACGGCTTCGAGAGGGAAGCCAATAGGAGGTCCAGTTTGGCTGGGCAGCATTCGGTAAGCATCGACAGGTCTTCTCGTCAACCACTCCGCAATGCTTAAAGACGAAACTCTTCGAGCGTCTGTCGTAGGGCCGACAGTCGATGGAGCAAACGAGTCCTGGAGTGGAGACAACGTTTTGGCAAATGTAGTGTAGGACTGGTAAACTGACGACTGGTGCAAGGGCGCCGGCAAGGGCTGGATGAGGAAGACGGGAGACCGGGATATGTTTTTTTTATGGCAGCAGTTCAGCAGACAGGCACATGGCCCACTTGATGGAAAGTGGTTACCGTCGCCTATGGACATTTGCAACACCAAAAGTGCTACAAATGCGCTGCTGCTCTCTTAAAGGAGACTGGAACCTGGTCACTGATGCCGGAACACAACACAAGGTTGTTATGGCGGCATACTCTAGACCAGGGGTGGTCGCCATCCAGTCGAGAAAATACCCTACCACTTGGCTGTGGGTTGTTTAGTCGCCTCTTACGACAGGCCGCCTGGCCGCAGGAAATTGTATTCTTTCTCCGTTCCTGCACGGCGCGTACTTGGGGAGGCCTACGTCCAGCAGTGGACAGAGATTGGCTGAAGAAGAAGCCATACATATGAAGAAGATAGCCTTATATAAAAGCCCGAATTAAATTTTTATGTCAGTAAAATAGACCAACACCGCAGGATTGAAAACTCTATTAATATAATAAATCTGTATAGGGATGCATTTAAAACTTAGAAAAATATCAGCGGGCTAATCCCTGGCAACACCCAGACGTGACCTCTAGCTCCAGGCCGTGGTTTGTTTATGGGATGTCGTCTCCTTCTTTCGCGAACGCGTCATGCTCAATGCATGCTGTCATAAGCTCAGTGCAAACCCTGTTTGCTGAAAATGCGGCGTACAAATTCTCAAAACATGTTTTTTTTAGACACAGGTCAGCAAAGTAATTACGTAGCTATTTCTTCAAATAATTTTTATTTATCTTTATTTCTTTCTTATCTTTCTTTCACTTTTATTTCTGTTTTCTTATCACATCACCCCTGATTTAAGGAAAGGATCCCTCCTCCTCAAAACCTCCTAAGGAGGTTTAAAAAAAACAATTCCTGACAATAGACGAGTGAATCTGACCAGAAACAAATATTACATAATTACCATAAATATATAAACAAATTATTCAATATCGTCTCATATGACAAACTAATGGCTAACCCGTCTTCGATGAAACAACTTTTTAAAACTTTTTCTTATATAAACATTACCTTGATCTGGGCATAAATGCGTTGAACTCGTAATATTGAGTGTTGTTGCATAATGGTGTCAATAAATAAAGATTTATATGCTTGCAAATAAAATAAACTGTACGGATAAGCGCTTAACAAATAAATGAAATTGGAAATCAATGAAGTAGAGTTGGGTAGGACCTGCTTTTAAAATGAGTTTGTAAGAGTAACATGACATTTTGCACTGAACCAGTACAACGTACCACTTTAAATGATGCGAGGAGATTTGGTATGGTTTGTACCGCGGCAGGACGTTTGAAGCGACAAGGCCGGTTAGGCGGTGAGCGTCATTCCTTCATTTGTCCCGTACACAACTTCTAGTTCAAATATGATTGGCCTCGGACACCTCATTTTACTAGCAGTCGTACATGTCATGTTGTCTCTTTTTGTCATGTGAACATCCGTAGAGGCGTTATTGTACTATTGTAGCATAAGGCTCGTTCCGTCCTTCCTCTGACATTTGAGGCGCGAGTAGTACATTGTGCAGTAGCGCGACAAAATATTTGAAGCTTACTTTTTTAGATTTTGTACCGTATCAGTATAAACGCATTTTGTAAGGGACAAATGTACCAGCTCGTACGTGTCCAACGCAACTCTACAATGAAGATGCTAAGATTTTCTTAAATAATAACTTGTGTCTCTTTTTATTGCTAGGCTGGCAGACAAGCAGACGGCCCACCTGATGGAAAGTGGTTACCGTCGTCTACATAGAGGTTTCCAACACCAGGAGCGAAGTCAACGCGTTACCAGACAGCAGACAAGAAAAAGAGAATAGAATGACGAGGAAGTCAGCTATCGGAACACTCAGCCATCGTACGAAACACAGCTCAAGACTATACGTTTCACGCCCATAGTAATTAAGAAATAACTACAAATTACATTAGTAGTCAATTATAGCACAATAAATGTATAAACATGTATAGAAGCCACTAGGAACTTTGTAATAGATATAAAGTTTGTAATAAATAAAAACAGAAATAAAAGATAGAAGAATGAAGATTAAATAAGTGATAAAAAACAATTTAAAAAAAAGACAATAGTCTATATTCTCCATATCGCGTCTGTCAGGAGAAAAACTATAATAATTTATAAAAACTAGTTTCACTTCGACATTCTGTGAGAGCGTGGTATCAAACCGGTCGAGCCGGTCCTAAAAAATCTACTACTACTTACCTAGTTTAAAAATCACTCGATTTTTTATTTTGTATAGGTTCGAATTTGACCGACATTGCATCTGATGTCAAGTCGAAATGCAGTCTAAGATGGAGCACACGCGAGACATGAAGACACTTAAATTCTATGGTTCAGAAAAAGCAGGCGACGGTAAAGAGTTCCACTGCCCAGTGGATGATTATTTTTTTATTGCAGAAGTTCAGAAGACAGGCAGTCGGCTCACTTGATGGAAAGCGGTTACCATCGCCTATGGACATTTGCAACACTAAAGGTGCTACAAATGCGCTGCTGCTCTCTGAAGGGAGACTGGAACCTGGGCACTAATGCCGGAGCACAACTCAAGGTTGTTATGGCGACATACTTTAGACCAGGGGTGGTAGCCATCCAGGCGGGTAAATGCCCTCCCACCTGGCTGTGGGTTGTTTTATCGCCTCTTACGACAGGCCGCCCGGCGCAGGAAATTGTATTCTTTCTCCGTTCCTGCACGGATAAAATATTATGTATGACAAATGATACAAGTATGGACGCTCCGTAAGATTTCGTAACTTTCCACAAACAAAGTCATTGAATAAAACTGGTTTTACACAAAGAGGATTCAGAATTATATTTAACAGCAATTTATACTCAAAATTGACTAAATCATTTTGCATAAAATAAATTGTTAATAATGGCCGATTTTGGCTTAACCAAGGTGAGCAGTCCATTAATGTCCACATCAGGACATTTCGTTATTTTTATGTAAACATAATTGAATATGTGACCTCAGGTAACAGGTGGGAGGTCGTGTCATTAATATTTACCAAAATATTAGTATTTTATACAAAAAAACTGAATTAGTTACCGAGTATATCTATACATCTACACAGATAAATAAAATTGAAGTGTCTGTTTGTAATCTCAAAATAACAGCTTTTTACTAAATGCATATGAAAGGATATTTTTTTATTTTATTGCAGGAGTTCAGCAGACAGGCAGACGGCCCACCTGATGGAAAGCGGTTACCATCGCCTATGGACATTTGTAACACCAAAGGTACTACAAATGCGCTGCTGCTCTCTTAAGGGACACTGGAACCTAGTCACTAATGTCGGAACACAACTCAAAGTTGTTATGGCGACATACTTTATACCAGGGATGGTAGCCATCCAGTCCGGCAAATGCCCTATCACCTGGCTGTGGGTTGTTTTGTCGCCTCTTACGGCAGATCGCCCGGCTGCAGGAAATAGTATTCTTTCTCCGTTCCTGAACGGATATACGGTACGTATATCTAAAAAATATTTTTTTTTCTCTGTCTGTCTGTTTGTACCGGCTTATCTCCGAAACGACTGGGCCGATTTAAATGAAGTTTTGTATGGTGGTAGCTTATTTCCCTGGTCAACATATAGGATACTTTTGATCCCGAAAAATTAAAGAGTTCCCGTCGGATAGTTAAAAAACCGCACCACGCGGACGAAGTCGCGGGCAGGAGCTATAAACAATAAAAAACCCATTTTGATTTTTTGGTTTTCTTATAGCACAGCAACTAAATTTAGTAGCCTATGCGTTGATAGCCATTAAAGTGGCAAAAGGCTCAATAAATCTAAAAGTAGGGCATTCAATGAAATATCATTGTTAGCCCATTTCAAGTATAATGACGGGACCTTTACGCTGACATTTGTGTAAGGTTGCTGTGAACTTTGTATTTGCGCAAACAAGTCTTAATTTACGCTCGCTCCTGTAGGCTATAACTCCGTGATAGACCATCTAACAGCTGCCACTCGTTGTCTATTCTTGGCCTTGACTTTGAAGGTGGTACTATTAATAAAGGACGCTGAGGATCTTACGGCTGTGAGGAAAGAAAGTAGAAAAGCGGATTCTAAGCTTAGGGCCGAAAAATTGTTTTAGTGCAAGAATGACAGTAAGAACGTAAATGTAGTTATTAAAACTAATTATGGTCAATAAATTATGAAATAGAGAGAAATTAAGAATGATAATAACAGGAAAAATATAATCTTACCGACCTTTAATTTGCATTACTATCTATCAGTTAAAATTTGACATCAGCTCCATACAAGTAATGTCAAAATTCAACCGATGGTGAAGCAAGTGAATGAATACTGGAACCAGTCAAGAAAATATTAGAGATGACAAAACCGAGAAACGATTCACGAAAAAATAATGATACTAGCAAGGCATTCAATATTGTCGGGATGCATAAACATGGAAAATTAAGCGAAAATGATGATAAACTCTTTTAGTTTATACTAGTGTATATGTTATTCATAGAATTCATTCACGAATCATTATCACAATATTAATAGCCACGGTGACCTTCCTTGAAAATTTTTTGTCAGGTGTGGAGGAATTTGCTTCTAAAGTAATACAAAGTGTATGACATAGATAAATAGAGTTTGAAAAAATTTCAATGAAAAACAGTTTATACAAGATCCGTTTAGTCATTTATAAGATTTTAAACAATTACTATTAAATGTCTATTAGAGTCGCGTACACAAACGATTACGCTGACCCGAGGTGAGAATATTGCGATGGATATATGGAGTTACTAGAAAGTTGCACCCGTGACTGAAAAATTGAGAGGAACAAGACTGAGGTGGTATGGGTATGTAATGAGGAGGGATGAAAGTCACATGACAAAAACAATGTTAAATTGCAAGACTGATGGATGTAAATGTAAAGGTAGACCAAAAAAGATGGATGGATTGTGTGAAGGATGATATGATGATTTGTAGTGTGACAGAGGACGTATGTCAGAATAGAGGAGTATGGCACAAAAAGAAATATTGTGCCGACCCCAAATAATTAGGAGAAGGTGAAAGACAAGAGAAAGAGTTGCGTACACAGGTGAGAAATGGAAAATTCATCGTAACCCTTTTATTGTTGGTAGCATGACAGCCACTTAACCATTTTTATGAATCTTTAATCTTAAGAAACCAGTTAGAACCCCAAAAAGAAAGGACGTCGAAACTAATTAGAATAAAGATGGCTTACTATGTATGTCTTCAGATAACGAAACTTGGGTTTAAATGCGTCTGAGCCGTATGATACCGCTATCTGTATGGAGTGGCCATTACTTCACTAACTGCCCCTCTATGCGACCGGTTAACTTAAATCATTCCTTAGGGAAGGTAATGGTTAGGACAAATATTGCCAGGTATTTAATTTTTCCTATTATTCAGTGGTAAATGCAATGGGTAATAGCTGCATTTATAATTAATAAAACCAATTTGACCATGTTTCTCGATTATAGATTGTAGAAAGAGATTATTGTATAGAAAACCTGCAAAACTGAGCAAATTATTAAGCTCAACGAAGATAAAAACGCATAATTTTTAAAGCTTTTATATAACTTGCAATGTTAGGTTGTGAACAAAATACAAATAATACACTGGAAGCTCAATTAATTATTGATTATCATTTCCTCAGTCTTGTAACTTCGAAATATTGCATGCTTATTCACTTGATCAGTCCTGATGACGATAGATAAAAAAATAATTGTAATTTTATAGTTTCAAACTTTATGTTTAAGTCCATAAAGTGCGTTAGACTCTCATGCGCACGTATAAAAATTAATCCAAATAAATGCTTGAATAATAGCAGCTACCTAAAATTTGGTAAACCATGTCACTTTAAAATATTATAAGTTATAACTAAAATAAAATTGAAAACAAATAGATCTTGATATTTTTGCATGACAGATAAGTTACAATAAATTTAAACTTACATATCTCTTAAATTTACGTTAAAGATCAAATGCAGTAGATAGTAGATAGGTAAAAATTAGTAATTGGTTAATATTGTTACGAGCTACAGGACTCGAATTAAAATAAATGCCATTGGAATTACTATAGAGTTTATTAGAACTGTACGAACACTTATAAAATAGATACAAATAAAACTTGATGCAACCAGTTCACACTGCACGATTCTATGCAATTCAACACGCGCAGTCCGTTACTATATCGCTAATCGAGAGTACTAGACACGTCTTACTCGTATCTTAGTCGTCGCTTGACTGCCCCACCTTTTTTTTTTTTTATTGGACTTGACTTTATGTTGTTGGTCCGAAGACCTCACAACTTTACCGGGGTTTTCGGGGCGAGTGCCTTTGCGAAGCGAAGGCGCTCGAGCCCGGGAGGCAACTTGCTCGAGGGGGCTCCCTAGGGAGTTTCACCTCGGCTGGACTGTTGCCATGAGAGGGGGATGAATCTAATGATGCCCACCATAAGGCGACACAATGCACTAATTGAGAGCGGGCGACGGGTAATATAAAGCCCGAGAGGAAGGATCCCGGCGGACCGGGATCGGCGGTTCGCGGTGGCCTATACTATCTTACTGCCGTTTCGCAACGTGTTATGGCTGGGAGAGAAGAAACGGCGAAAGAAACTTCCCAGCAACACGCCTAGTCTATCCTATGGGGGGCTGTGTCTCCTGGCGTCCCTCGCGGGGACGTGGAGAGATCGTGATTGGCGGCGTCGACGCCGCCGTCTGTGTCTGTCTGTCGGTGCCTGCCAGCCTGCCGTCCTAACCGCGGGCGGGCTGATCCGAGCCAGCCGTTTTGTGATATCGTCGACCTTGTCCATGAGGATGTTACGCGGTCGTCGCACGAGAGCCTTTCGTCGAGGCTTATAATCGGACGCGGACACGACGAGGGGATTTCGATGGTGCGGCGCTAGATCGAAATACTTACGCGAGAGCGACGTAATGTAGTTTTTGATGGAGGGAAGCTCCAGATCGCGGTGGATGTCGATGTTACGCATATAGAGGGGAGCACCGACGGCTCTGCGCATGAATTTATTCTGAACGATTTGCAGTTTCTTTAAAAGGGCAGGCTTGGCATGGCCGAATACCACACTCGCGTATGTCATGATCGGGCGGATGCATGTTTTATATAGAGTAAGCTTGTGTCTGAGGGACATTTTGCTTCGTTTATCTATCATGGGTGCTAGACGACCCATCACAAATCGCGCTCTATTCCGGACTATAGTGATATGCTCGTTGAAGCGCAAGTTCTGATCTAGGTGACACCCAGGTATTTGGTGTACTTTGCCCAGGGGATCTCTTGTTCGTAGAGCGAGATGGCTTTTAAGCGAAGGCAAGCGCGTTTGGGAGAGCGAAGCGTGCCCGGGGAAAGAACATTGCTGCGCTTTTCTCCGGGTTTACCTCTATCCTCCATTTGCGAAACCATTCGCCTAGCTCTGTTACAGCTACCTGTAGCCGGACGCAAGCCATTTGTCGGTTGTGATCTGATGTATAGAGTGCGGTGTCATCCGCGAAGAGGGCCAACTCTACATCTGGAGTTTTTGGGATGTCGCTGGTGTACAGCGTGAAGAGTAGTGGAGACAGGGCCGAGCCCTGTGGTACACCGGCTGTGAGTGGGTGAGGGGACGAGCGTGTTCCCTCCACTCGAAAACGGAAGCTACGGCCTAGGAGGAAGTCTCGCAAGATGAGCACGAGTCTGTCTGGTACACCGAACTGGTACAGCTTGTAAATCAAACCGTTATGCCAGACCTTGTCGAAGGCCTTAGCTACGTCAAGGAACAGTGCGGCTGTTCCTATAGGGCGACGAGGGCGATGGGCAAAGTGGGATAGTATGTGCTCCGTGATGCGGTGCACCTGTTGGACGCATGAGTGTCTGGCACGGAATCCAAACTGCTCATCGGGTAGTAGATGTTTGCTGATGGCAAAATCTCTTAGTCTAGAGAGGATGACCCTCTCGTAAAGCTTGCTGAGTGTGCTCAGTAGGCTGATTGGGCGGTAGCTGGACGGTTTATTAGCCGGTTTTCCAGGCTTGTGAATACCGATGACGTCTGCTTCCTTCCAGATCGCGGGGAAAGAGCAGTTTGTTATGGCGGCATTGAAGATGCTCACTAAGATTATAATCAAGTGGCCGGGAGGAGTTTTAACACGCGATTGTTAATGCCATCGATCCCTGGGGCCTTTCGTGGTTTGAGGGACTTGATCAGATCTTGCACTTCTTCCACCGTGACTGGGTCGAGTGTGGTTTCCGCTGGTAAGGAGGATCTACGTTCAACCTCGGAGTCCACCTCCGTCAGGTGTGACTGGTCGACGTTTTGTGTAGTGGGGAGCATTGAAGCTCTAGACTCTGAGCAAGGCATTCGGCTTTCTCCTCATCATCGAACGCCTCGGTGTTGTCGGCTCTTTCTAGCGCGGGTATGACAGTGAGGGTATCTGATTTGAGAGCTCTAGCCAGCTTCCAGTACGCCTGGTGAGTTGGTTCGATATCTCTCAACGTTCTGTCCCAACGTTGTTCCCTGACTTCCCGGATACGTAGTTTGACCTCGCGCTCTAGTTGGCGGAGTCGGACTCTGTTGTCTTCGGTGGGATATCTGTCGTGAGCTCTGGAGGCGGCTCTCTTTTCCCTCAGCAGTACCCTCACTTCGTCCGGCAGGCATAAGTGGCGGTCATTCTCCACTGGCACCTGTCTGGACGAGTTCCGCACTGCGGATTGAAGGTGGCTGGTGAGGGCCTCGATCGCCGTCTCCGTGTCTTGGTGGGATTCGATGTGGTCCGGGATGCGGTCCAAGTCTTGTGATTCGGTTGCCTTGAGGAGGTCCCCAAGTCTCAACCAGTCCACAGAGGTCCTAGTTTCAGATGTCTGGTCCGTCTGTTGTCCTAATTTGAGGATAACCGGGCGATGGTCCGAGTCTATATCGTCCATCGTTTCGATCGAATGGAACTGAAGAGTTACGCCCCTCAGTAATGCTAGGTCGAGAGTGTTTGGGGTCCCCCAGTCGCGGTTGGGGGGGTATCGTGTGGGGGTCATGGGAGTTATTATATCAAACAAAAGATTGTCTGATATATTTATTAGAGCTCTGCCATTGGGGTTGGTGGTATTGCAATTCCACTGTTCGTGTTTACAATTCAGATCTCCGGCTATTATAACAGCTGGGCCTAAGTTGAATAGGGCTTCTAGGTCTTTCTTAATAAGGGTTTTCTGGCACGCGAGGTATGCTGAGACTATGACTAGAGGTTGGTGGCCAGTCATTGCTAGTCTGCAGGCGGATACCTCCATACCTACTAGTGGTGGGGTGACTAGAGGCATGCAGTGTAGAGATCTTCTGAAATAGATCAGGTGCCGCCACCACGGCCTATCCTGTCATGTCTAGTGACCCGATAGTTAGAGATCTTTGGATCTCTTTCACTCGGTTTCAGGAAGGTCTCCTGCACTAGTAGTATATCTACTTGATTGGTAACCAGGAAGTCATGGACCAAGTCGCGCTGGTTTCGAAGGCCGTTGGCGTTATAAGTCGCCAGAGTCAATGAGCGTGGTTTATTTCTACCTACATGCGCCATTTGTTACCGGTAACATTAATTTAACTAGGTTGTTTAGTTATAACGACCTAAGTACCTGGAGGAGGTACGCGTGATCCATTTCGATCACGAGTTGATCCCGGAGGAGGGTTGATCAGACTCTCGCAACTTGTCTCAGTTTTCGAGCCAAGAGTTGGACCTCTGCTAGGTCGAAAGGCAAGTTCTTGGCGAATTTAGTCGCCAAGGCTAAGTCCTCCGCTAAAGAGTGGTGGGGTGACGGCCCAGAAGGTGCTTTTAAAATGGGGGCGGGGGCAGGGGTTGCTTGGGGTAGGCCGGCCAAAATTGGGGCGCGCGTCCTTAGTGGAGGGAACGCTTCCGTCGTGGGAAGACCCGTCCAGTGATTTACCACTGCCCCACCCCACACAGTGACTGCCCCACCCCTCCGTTCGGGCAATGTTTTATACTAACTATATAGTACAAAAAAATCTACCACGCGCACTGAGTTTCGGAGAAATAGTAATTTGCACACCTGGTTACTTATTCCTGCGAACGGACAACAAAGTCGAAAACAATAACAATAGGCTATTGTCTTATTGCAAATTTTAAATACGAAGTAAACTAAAGAACTCCGAATGTGGGAGGAGTAATAAACAAGGTGCGCAGCATTTCTTTGTCGGTATGTAACAATACGTATGCAGGTGGCCCAACTTGTAACAATATCTTAAACGGCTATCTGCAAGGTAATATACTTAGTCCTACTCTATTTATTATTCATATCAAATAGACTCCAACTAATTGCAAAATCGTAATGTATGTAAATTATATACTTCTTGCTTCCACAGATGATACTTAAATAATTCAATGATATTGTATACTAGAGTTTTTCTGGCGACCTTGTCTACGGCATGATCCCGCGGAAGCTATACCATTTATCAGAATAAAAAGTATTCTGTGTCCACTATCGGTATTGATATTACATACTACATTTCAACTAAATGGACATCGTGGTTTTTCCCTGAAAGCGTAACAGAGAGGGACATTACTTGACATTTATAATATTAGTATGTATTTATATCCACAAAAATACCGTATACTCATATTAAGTAACAAGATATTTAGTATTAGCGATATTGGTGATAAAATAAGGATAAAAGGAACAACAATAATTAAGAGAATATCATTTACTTAGCGATATTTTCAAAAAAGGGAGACGTAAATTGAATTACAATTAACTTGCGATTTTATGTTACCCTTTGAAATGGATCCGACTGAAACGATTTGAATATGATACTAATTGACATTATAATTAAATTTGAGGTTTTGATGGCAACACCGAGGGTCCGTTTCAATGATCGTTAAATAAATGTAGTTATTTGTCCTAATAGGAAGCGGTTTAGATATTCCGGGACATTAATTCTGTGGTACCGTATTCAAATTGAGATTCGGAGATGTTGACTAAACATCAAATTTAATTCGTTATAAAATGTAATATATATGGTTTTTTATCTGTGCAGGAACGGAGAAAGCATACAATTTCCTGCGGCCAGGCGGCCTGTCGTAAGAGGCGACAAATTTGCCTGTCTGGATGGCTACAACCCCTGCTCTAGAGTATGCCGCCATAACAGCCTTGAGTTGTGTTCTTAATATATAGTTAGATATTCCACGCATAAGAACGAAGTGCTTTGCGTCTACCTTCATCATGCGCGCCGCATAGGAGTGGAACTCATTGTCCGAGTCTGCTGATTTACCGATACTTATAACCTGGGTGTCTACAAGTCCCGTGTGACTAGGTACCTTCTAGGTAAGCGTGTTCCATCCTAGACCATATCTTCGCTCCACATAGAGCGAGATTGTGGTCAATCGCGAACCTATACTACAATTAAACAAAATGTATATTCTTAAACCAGTTTTGGCTCTTGGAATAGATTTATGTATAATCTGTTTTTTTCAGGTTTTTTTTTCATTATGTTACATTGTGTATTTAGATGACAAATTTACGTTTTCATGTCTGATTATAGATGCTCCTTAAAAAAACTCCCGATTGTCGTGCACTTCAAATTTTTGGAGAATAAGTACCTACTTAAAAAAAAATGTTTTTTGGAAAAGGCACGAATAAATTAATAAAAATTTATTATATTTCACGATAAATATAACCGATGGCAAAATTCGGAATATTAGTATGGTACGACATTTGAGACCTAAGCATTTAGCGGTTTAGGCTGGTGTGCATAGATATGAAACCGACGGTTAAAATCAAATAATCGCTGTTTAGCCATCTAGCGGTTATTTTATTTTAATCATCGTTTAAATGTCTATACATACCAGTCTTAAACGTTGGGGAAAACTGCTGAAAAGTTGACACTCATGGGGTTGATATTATATTTAATCATTAAGTAGTTTAATTGGGTATTAAAACCATTTTTTTTGCAATAAAAAATCGGCAAAATCGCGGTCGTCAACGTCGTCATTGTGAGTCTCTTGTGGAACGTAATCTAGGTCATTGCTACAGTGAGCTTTCAAAATAATTATCCCTTTGACAGTTCATAAACTTTGAAGTGGTTATTTGAAAAATGGACACAACCAATTACGCACAATGAGACCGTATCAAGCGCGTACTCAAAAAAAAAAAAAAAAAACCAACCCAGTTTTTTATTCAAATCAGAAATCACAGATAACATAATTTGTGAAATTAACATACTCCGATTCGAGTGATAAATTCAATTTAACGTGTCAGCTGCTGTGAACAAAGGTCTGGTGGAAAGTGGCCACCGGAGTGTATCTCCGCGACATTATTGTGTATGCCACGATATAATCTGTTAATTTAGTGTTTTTTGGTAATTAGCGGCCGAGAAAACGTGCGGAAATTGCATTACAGACAAGCAACTTAATATTACTACTTCATCAGATGCTTAACAAACGCAAAACTGGCTTTATAATTGGCATGAAAGGACTCCCAGATTAAAAGAAGAAGAGACTATAACAGAATATCATTTATTGCATAAAGTGTCACATAAATACATGATAGAAAATATGTTATCTTCAATATAGGAACGACAGTTTGTCTTTTCGATCGTACAATACAGGCAGTTTATAATGTTATAAAAAGTTTATAATGATGCTTGGCCATTATATAATAATGTAATGAATTCATAATTTCAACACCAGGCATCGTAATAGACTGATGTTGTCATCTTTTAGATTACAAAAAGTATTGCCCTCTTTCTTAGGGTTTGGCATACGCTTCTTTAATAAGATTCCGAATGAAATGTTAAATCTGCCTTTCACTAAATTAAAAAGTGTCTTTCCTAAAAAGGGATATTCACTATTGAAGAATATTTAAATGATAAAACTCCATTTACATAGTAGCTCGGTCCAGACTCTTATACAGTCGTCTTTATAACACTTTAATTTTTCCAAACATGTAAGGCATTTATGGAGATATGTTGCGGTACAAACTTTTAGTATGTCTCGTCATTATTATAACTTCTTTACTCTTACTGTGTCTTTGTCTTATTGAGTATGCACTGTTTGCTACAACTCCATTAATTCTTCGAAACGTAATTCTGTAACATACTTCTGTATAATACTCATATAAAAAAAAGAGCTTGAGATATAAATAGAATAAGAAATATAAAGAAAAACAATTTTTAGATAGACGTATTGCTGGGGAGTTTTTTGTCGTTTTTCTGCTTAACCGCAATAACATGTCGCGAAGCGGTGTACATAGACTGGGAAGTAAAATTAAATTTTAACTTATATGTATGACCTTCAAAAAGTGTTCTCTAGTGGAACTTATATGGAATAAAAACTTTTGAATTTCAAATATTTTTATTATCGTGTCATAAAATTTTTCTATGTTATTTAATACAAAAAATAGTACATAAAATCATATTATTAATTAACTAACTCACTTATATAAATCTAACATTAGTTAACTAGTTAATTTCAAAATGTCAAATGTCAAAGTGCTGCGCGATACCTGCATTTGTATGAAAAACTGCCTATACCGCTGTCGCTTGTTGCTAACACAGCCCGGTATTATGCTGATATTACACGGATCAACTAGATTGAAAGACACACAACTGAAAGGGTACCACGGTATTCGGTGACATTGAATGATTCATTTTATGTTCACATGGATCATTTTGGTTGATTCATCCAAAAATAACAATAATGAACCGTCTAATCTAGGCTTAATATAAGACGCATTGTTTGGAACGTATATTTGTGACATTATTAAAATTAGTTATGTGAGAAGTCTGAGGAAGTTTTAGAAAATGTACTTCTTGGTTAAACTTTAATTAAATCAATTATTACAATAATTACTTAAAATTACGATCACGTTGATCTGACGAGACTACATTCTGACACGTTTTGGAGCCAGTCTGTTCCGTCCATCGGTTGGCAGGGTGGCTCTGAGACTTCCCAGGAAAGTCTCCACTCAGCACTTTCTCACGCGCAACCATGAGTCACCCACAGGTGGCTTGAATGACTTGTCTTCTTTGAAGTTTGTAAAGCTGTTGTGTGAGAAGTAACAGGGTTGCCTCGTATGTGTGGAAAACCGTAGGGTCACCGCACATAACAAATTAATAAATACAATTAAATATATAAATAATCAGCAGACAAACATACACAAGGCATATCCTGAAGCTAAGCAAGTTACGCTTGTGTTATGGGTAATATTTGTATATTCGGAACACTCTGGGGCCAATCTAAAATATCTAGATCAAGGATTCCCAAACTATTTTAAACAAGAGACCCCTTTTCCAAAATGAACCTCAGACCCCCTTGCTAAATTATTTTAAAAATCCTATCTTTAGTTTTTTTTGTATTAGTACAAAATACTTAACAATTTAAAACCTTTGCACTTATCGACTTGTTGAGATTTTTAAAAGTACAACAATGATACTTCCTACTAAAATATTAGTCATTCTTATAACAGTTGGTACACGTAACACTACTGATACAGAATTTTGTAAGTTTAAAATAAGAACTTAGGTTAATTAACAGGGGTCGATTTTTAGTGTCTACCCCAAAATCAGTTTTCGTTTATGTCGACCCCTGGTAAACCGGATTCAACCCCAGGGGGTCGATATCGACCACTTTGGAAATCCCTGACCTAGTTCACAGTAAACAACGCGAAGTTTGTTTACAAAATTTATCATACCAGGAATCGAACCTCTTTTTTTTTACAAGGGGCAATCCGTTTGCGGACCCCCCACCGGGGAGACTTCGGCGGGGGAGTGTGGGACTCGCCGGCTAGAGGAGCCGGAATACCCACTAAAACCCCCTGGTGCCACCTGACGCCATGTGCCGGTGTCACAGGGTGTGCGCGGGCTTTTATTCCGCGACCCCGACTGGCGTGGGCCCGCCCTAGCGGGCCTCTCCGTTCTCGACGGTTGAGAGGGGCGCGCGAGGGCACCTACGCGCCCCTACTCGGTGGCTTTAGATGCGGGTGACGGCCTTAAAGCCTCCCTGACTGTCACCCGCACAACCCGGAGTATCTGCGCTGCAATAAGTTAACTTGACTCAACTACACATGCCGTCTGAATATTTTTTTTTTTATGAAATAAAAGAACAGAATTTATTTACTCTTCATTGTGTGTCAACATAATACATTTTATTGTTTTAAACAGTGTTCAAAACAATAAAATGTGTTTTTTCTTAAATACTAAAACATATTATACAATTTCCGTAAAATTCATTTCCGTTTAATACTAAAAAAAAGAATACAATGCGTTAAATTTTATACTGGACCCCTAATATAAAACAAAGGTTCTGTACACATAAATCTGTCCTTAGCCATTGTTCCTAAACAACAAAGACTACACTTATCCCTCTAGCTCGTGTAAAGTACATCTCACTGTCCCTTTCTTGCACTGATAAAACAAAACTCGCGAGCTTCCTGCTCGTAACGTGAATTATTTCATTTGCATAAAAACTATCAGACATAAGCCACAATGGAGCGATGCGGATACTATTTGATAATTTTAAATATCGAACCACGTCGCCTTTATCTGCTTTTTGTAACAGTGCGGCTTCATCTGCGATAATGTTATAAATTTAGACTGTGGCCGAATGAGTTTTATGTAAAGCGTTAAAAAATAACGCCGTTCAAGCATAACCACATTAGAGTACTTATATACAATATACATACTTTATCTATCATTAATAATGTCGCATCTCAAATAACACATTAGATCATCACCATATCTGCGTGTAACGGCCTATATCTTTAACATTATCGCAGATGAAGCCGCAGCATTAAATGTGTAAATGACATTCTAATCGTAAATTTCCGAGCCACCTGCTTGTTCATATAAAAAAAATGAGAGATTACTGTCGTAAACAGAATAAGAATGAGAAAGAAATGAACACAGAAGAAGTAATGATCACATAATGAGAAATACAGAAGACTGTGTACGGTTATCTAAGGAAAAAGAACGTGAAAGAGGATTCCAGAACTTTAAGGCGCAACTGAATGATTTATTTATTTATTTGTTAACTTACAAACATCGTTATCATTAAAGTTGTCACCAATACGATAGCGTGATACACATAATACATTATAGATAAATATATATACATATTCAGCAGTGATAAATTTCTGTGCTAATTATATATTATTTATTGTAGTTATAAATGCTTGTTTTTAATGTATTAATATCGGTTACATACATACATCGGTTTAATCTATACATATAATATATAATAATAAAACTATAGAGGTCGAATTTCTTTACAATGAAAAAAATGCTAAAAACCGAGTCAGGGGGATGTAAGAAGTGAAATAGAACTAATTTAGTTTTTTTTTAAAATTTTATTTTTCTCTGTTCGTCTGTCTGTTTGTAGCGGCTAATCTCCGAAACGACTGGACCGATTTGAATGAATTTTTTTATGATGGTAGCTTATATCCCTGGTCAATTAAATTAAAAATAAAGAGTTCCCGTGGGATAGTTGAAAAACCGCACCACGCGGACGAAGTCGCAGGCATCAGCTAGTTTAAAAATAAATTTGAGACATAAAGCGCATATTGTTACAATTCTTATGGTGAAGGAAAATATTGAGAATAAACCTGCATCGACATTACTGACGTTTGGAAATTACGGATTAGCCTCGGAATGCGTTACGTGAATATGTATATCGTCCGCTATCCTAAAAAATATGGGCGCTTAAGCTTAAAATTAGAGCATTTATAGGTTGAAATTCAAGTCAAATTACGTTTGTAATCTGGGCCTGCATCAAGCCGTTCACTGCGTTTCACTGTTAATGATCATCTGAAGTATTTGTTTGTAATGTAACAGCTTTAACATGAGTATTGCATTCAGTATACATAATTATACCGCTTACGCTCTTGTGTGGCTGAAGCTTTATGCTTTTTTACATAAACAACATATCCGTCTACATTGTCTATTCACTCGACTTAAATATATAAATTAAATTAAAAATTTAGTTATTATTTAAGGAGAACAAGAGCAACTGTCTTAAGAATTGGGTTGCTTTTTAGGATTCCGTAATCATTTTGGCAAACATGAAATCCTAATAACCCACAAATCCTCGCGAAAGAGAATCGTTTCACACCTAGAATGATATGTAATGTACGTGAGGCTATTGAAATCAAAAAACACCCAAATTTCAATAGAGAAGATGGTTGGCAAGTGCCACCTGTTTGGGATCCGATCATCAAAACTATCAAGACCAAAACCCAGCAAAAACCAACTGCCAGACCTCAGGACACTGTGAGCTCTTTCTGCGTGCAGGAACACAAACCAACTTGACTGATAATTTCTTTTATTTTTCGTTCCACCCATTTTAATATTATATAAAATAATTAGAGCTAAGCATGTTTGCTGAAGAGTTCCTTACGCCGCTTTTTCTCTTCAAGCCATAGCATGTTGCGAAGCGGTGGTAAATTAGATTAGGAACGTCGGAATAACAAAAATCGAATAAAATACCGCGCTTAAAACCGTTAAAACGTAGTTTTATTATGTATACAAGTCGCGAAAACTTGAGAAAATATTCTGAAATCCTTATAAAAAAATTACGTTTCATCCTTGGTTTGATTTTTTTGGTCAAAGTATTTCTTTCAGAAACTATCTATATGATGTTTAGTAACAGCATGTATCTGTATCCCACTAAACAATGTTTAAAAACGGTTATGGGTAGCTGCTTTTATATACAACTGATTTTTATGTAATCGGCATACAATTAGTACGCCTAGAACCCGAATAGGTGTCTATTCAGACGCAATACGCCTATTTCGGTTCTGGCTCCAACACCTTTTGCTTTGTGAATAGTTAGTTGCCATCGACAACAACAACAATTTTCAACATACGTAAACGTCACATTGACAGTGACAGATAAAATATCACTTTACTATCTTTATGTCACT
Source organism: Dendrolimus houi (assembly GCA_039645545.1). NCBI lineage: Eukaryota > Metazoa > Arthropoda > Insecta > Lepidoptera > Lasiocampidae > Dendrolimus > Dendrolimus houi. The sequence goes on from CM077133.1 coordinate 921,575, forward strand.
TCATTATATACGTTCAAATATAGCGTAACGAGAGTTTTTGAGTATTGATAGTTTTTGAGTAGTAATTATGTGTTTTTGTGAGAAATGTGAACTGTACAGCCAAATGCGGCCTTTCGAGTTTTCACAAGAACTCCGTTGGATGGCGTCGATTGCAGCCTACAATGCAACTGCACCTGGCTTCAAGGCCTACTTGCCAAGCCATAAACATAAAAAACCAGCGTGACGATTATTGTGAAAAACGAAATGTACGACTTAATACGAAAAACCCATTATTTTGGATATCCTTCGTTCTTGCGTCTACAGTGCTAGTGAAACGAAGACCTTTTAAGTAGGACCTAAAAGTTTCAGTTCGCTAGTCGACGCGTCGGTCCCCTCAGCCCTCAGTGTGACCAGCTCCAATAGTGCCAAGTCCCTATTTTCCAGAAAGGCTATTTACTTGCAACATTGTTGTACCTTTGTGTGCGTGTCAGCGAAAATAATTACATGGCGTTCACGCACACATCGATTAACATGCTTCAACTCGGAATGTAATTTTGTAGGAAACTATCTCTGTACGGAGCAGGTGGTGTACTCAATGAAACACCCCTTAAGTATGGACTGTATTTATTATAGGCGCTTACAACAAAAATAGTTATTGATTAGCACTACTGTACTAAACAGCACGTTCAAGTCAATCAACACAAGTTAGCACTAGAACCCGGATGTCCCTCTCAACACTTACTTTGACTCCAAAAAATCATTGTATAAAAAAATTCGTTTAGCCCAAAAAGACATTAATTAGACATAGACAGCCGGACAGACTAATTTCAATATCTTACACTTTTTTGTTATCTTTATTATTAGAGTTTAATTAAATAACAGTGAAGAATTAAATTGGAAGCTGTGTTCACCTATAATTTGTTTTTACATGGCATTGTATAACTTAGTCATAAGTCTATTGACTGATCAAATGTAAAAACACTATTGGTGATCCTTAATAAATAACTGATAACACTAATTGTATCGATTTCGATCGATTCAATCAATACTAGTTGGACTAATCAAACACGCTGGTATTGACAAGATCCACGAAAGTCACGCTGAGAGTCAAAATGCTGTGGAGTTTTCCGAATGCTTCCCGGTGTTCCTGGTCTTCCTCTTCTTCACTTGTGTACAACTTGATTCAGAAACTGGTTATATATCTGACCAATTGACATGCCGATGGCTCGCACCACACTCGCTAAGGTGCTACTTTTAAGTAGAAGCTTAGCTGCTAATCGAGCGAGCTACATGTTCACAATCTCTCTAGGTATTATTACTCTTAGGTAATCGGCATATCCGACTGTCTGACTGTCCGTCCGTCCGTTTCTCTTTGTATATCTCAGTTATTTTTCTCGATAACTACTAGGTCTGCATGAATGAAATTTGTTGTCAGAATTTGAAAAAAAACCATAATTATGTTTATTAATATATTTTCCAATGAAGTCAATAGGCAATGAGATATTAGCTTTCAAAGCAATGAAAATCTGTCCACTCCTCTTACGACAAGTCATCCGGTCGTAGGCAATCGTATTCTTTCTCCGTTCCTGCACGAATAGTTCAGATCCTGACTTGGTGACAATGGAACTACCCCAGGAGTACCATCTTTCGAATAAAAACAATAACATGAGAATCGGTCAACAATTGACGGAGAAATCGCGTAACAAACATACCAAAAAAATTGCCAGCCGAAATGAGAACCTCCTCTTTTTCAAGTCGGTTAAAAATACCCTTCACTAGTCGTCGACGATCTATTATTGGTCATTTAATTATAATATGCTTTTTTGTAAACTACGAATAGCTACTATTGTTTGTTATTCGCACATGTGGATCAAGTTGGCAGACCAGTAATATCGTCTAAACAAGTGCTCGAGTCACGCCATCTAAAAACTCTAGTAAACAACATAATAATTATTGAAATGTAATGCCGTAAATAACGTTGTCAAGGTGTTTACTATCAACTAACGTATTAATTATAGAACCCATGTAGTCACTCGTGACACATAGCTGCAAGTCACGACAGCTTGGGAGCATGTTACGATATTATGGTCACAAAACAATCATCTATGTAGTCTATATCCACTAATAATATAAATGCAAAAGAGACACTGTAATCAGTTTTAATGTAACAAACAGTAGGACGTTGTCCTGCCCTGAAAAAATAAAAATCTAGAACCCGATTCCAGCGCCAAGTATTTTGTTTCGATTGACATTTTTAAATTCGTTGATCCCTAAAAAGTAGTGTAGTCTACGTTATTTCGGAATCTCCTGGTCCGAATTATCCCCCTGATTTTATTTTGACATTACAAACAGACACTTCAATTTTATTTATCTCTATTTATATTGTTTCGAGTCGCGAGACTCGAATTAAAATGCCGTTAGAATTACTATAGAGTTTAGAACTATACAAGCACGTATAACACAGGTACGTGTGGTACGTACAGGTACGGTACGGTAAATATAACCGAACACAACAATGCAGAAGGTCGTAATTCAATAAAACGCGCAAACTCTGTCACTTATTCGATTCCCGATTGTAAAACACGCGTCTCGTTTCGCTCGTGGTTCTCGCTCGACTCTTCCTCAATCGGGCCATTGCTTTATACTATACAAATGCAATATGTCCGCCCGGCAGCATGGACCGAATTTCCTAGAATCAGCTTGTGATTACAATACAACAATAGGTATGCCAATAAGTAAACAAAAGAAGACGACCATAAAAGAATCTCAATGTTATTCGTTCAAATGCCGATGGGTAATAAATGTGCTTTGTTTCAGATAGGCAGATGTATTTTGTATTTGTCGGAGCCCGAGTTTTAACAATATGTATACATAGATATTTGAGATATGCCGTTGTTTAAATGATCAAAAGGAGCAATACAGATGAGCAACATCCATGCAGTTTTTTAAACATAATACTTGTATTAAAATAAGTATCACAAAACAATGACAATCGTTTTATAATATAATATACTAGTGGCCCGTTTTAGCATTTATTTTTTTAAAGACTAGAGTTTATCCCGCGGCTTCGCAGCGGGTCAAACTCTAGTGCGTACCTCTTGTTTAAAGAGCAGGCGTTAATTTAGATTACAATGTATTATATTTTGATGTCGGTGCTATTTGCCCTCGGAAGATTTACTTCATTTTATATGGCAAACTATCCCATCTCCCGGCATGAAAAGTATCTATGTCCATTTTCGGTATTCAGACAGACAGATCGAGTTACTATCGCATTTTTTTTATACATTATGAATTTTTATATCTATAAACTTGAGAAAAGATTGGTCTCCCATACAAACTTTAATCCCCTATTTCGACCCGCTCTAGTTTTATTTATATATCCCCGTCTATCTCTCTGTAAACTACACAAACGACCAAAACTACAAAACCACCACAACTACCAAAGCTACCAAAACTACCTAAACTACGAGGAAAACTACCAAAACTACCGGAACTACCAAAACTACTAAAATTACCACCACTACCAAAACTACCACAACTACCAAAACTGCCAAGACTTCCGAAACTACCAAAATTACCAACTAAAACTACGGAAACCACGAAAACTACCAAAACTAGCGAAACTGCCAAATCTATCTAAACGACCAAAGTGACCAAAATAAACAAAATGACGAAAATGGCAAACCTCAAATAAGAAAGCTATCATATTTTCAGGGATAATCTTTACATAAATCTATCCCAAAATCTTTCCCATTGTCCTGGATGAAAAGTATCCCTTGTCCACCCTCGGTATTAAAATTACATATATACCGAATTTCAGCCAAATCTGTCCAATAGTTTTTTCGTAAAAGCATAATAAACAGAAAGACAAATATATTTTTATCCCGGAAACTATCCCATTTTTCGAGATAAAAAGTATCCTATGTTCATCTTCGGCATCGAAAAAATATATATATACTGAGTTTCAGCCAAAATCAGTCCAGTAGTTTTCCGTGAAAACGGAACAGACAGACGGACAGACGAACAGACAGACAGATTTACTTTCGCATTTATAATATTAAATAGGGATTAGTATTGATAGATGGAACAAATTTGGGAATATATAAATGAAAACAAAAGTTGCTAAATGTATTTTATTTAAATAGGACGGTATGGCTGAAACATCGATGACACGTAACTTGAAGGGTTGCCGTAAACCATGGAAATGCTATAAGGTCTTCGGACCAACAATAAAGTCAAGTTCATATTTTAAAAAAAAACCTAATTTACATTCCAAGGATCTTTACAATAATATTACGAACTTTTCACATTTTGATTTCATTATGTTATTATGAAAAAAATTATGCAACCTTGTTCGAATTATAATAATGTTTTTGCGAAACATTCGTAACTAATTTTATTATTAAGATTTACCTTATTAGAAAGCGGTTACCATCGCCCGTGGCCATTTGTAATGGCGGAATACAACTTAAGGTTGTTATGTGCGGCATACTCTAGACCAGGGGTGGTAGCCATCCAGACGGGTAAAAACCCAACCACCTGGTTTGTTATGTATAGGTCTCCTAATTTATATTTTCAAAAATGTGCAACGCGTGAGCGAGACAGCGAACTCCATTCCGGTATATATTTAATATTGACTGTAAATAAATGAATATTTCTAGGAATGAGACAATGGTTGGAAACTATTTCATGCATTGGCGGTAAAAATATTTACACAAATGACGATTATCTATTATAATCTGATGGCGTATAAACTTTAATATTAAGCTATCACAGGAAAATAAAACTTATATCAGTATAACTCAATAAAATTAATTAACAAATAAAGGAAATTGCATTATACGTGTGAATTGAAGCCGCGAAGCAAAGGGAACCGGTTTTGCATTTATAATCAAACAGAAAACCTTGCGCACTACGTGGACAGCGATAGATTGTTCTAGTCTGAAGCTATGTAACAGGGGAGCAGATATAGTATCCCAACTTATCTATGAAATGAAGAGCGTCGCTGTGTATGTTTTTTTATTTTTTATTGCTGAAGCACAGCAGACAGGCTGACGGCCCAACTGTGACGGAAAGTGGTTGCCATCGCCTATGGACATTAACAGTACCAGAGGTGCTGCCGGCCTTGAAGGAGAAACTGGAACCTGGCCACTGATGCCGGAACGCAACTCAAAGTTACGACGGCATACTCTAGACCAGGGGTGGTAGCTATCCAGTCGGGCAAATGCCCTATCACTTGGGTGGAGAATGAAGAATATGTTCGCTCCGATGTTGCTAATCTCCCTGACATAAGGCAAACGACGGAACACCTAGGGGTTTTAATGGATATACCTAACTGTGGAGTATATATAAGAATAGCAACTTTAGTTCTGTCTAGAGGAGCTAGTGTTACCCCGACCTGGCGAATCCCACACACGAGCCTTCTCTATGGTCTATGGTCCTTCCTCAATAGGATTTCCCCTGGCTAATAAAAACAGTGTCGCCAATCTATGAATAATCAGCCCGTGGTCGAAATTCGACCATAATAAATAACGTCAAAGACTATACTTCTATAATCACAGACTTCGCCAAGGCTACACTGTTAATTTGACTTGAACAATAAACAAAAGAGTATATATGCGTGTGTGTGTCAAATACATGGTAGTGTGTGTAATGCTTTTTTTTATTTAATGTATTTTTTAAGCACAATATAAAAAAAATATATTATCATTCTGCACTTCTTCTATATAAACTATAAGTGTGCGAAATTTCATACACCTCCGTCCGCGCAATTTTCATAAAAAGGGGTATAAAGTTTTTGCTTCACGTTTTATCACATATATAGATCACATTAATCTAAGATAATCATATATTGTAATGCTCGGGATCCATCTAGGATAATGTTATAGTTATTGACTTTAGCCAAATGCGTCTTATTTATAGCGTTAAAAATAGCGCCTTTAATGTATAAGCAATATTTTTTACAACTGGCAGCCCTAATTCGTATGAAATTTCGACATGGCAACTGTACTTCTATTTTCTTGCCATTTCACTGATAAGTTGAGCGGGCTATAGTCCAATCTACTGAGATACATCTAATCGTTATACAAAAGGTCATAGCACGTAGATTTTGTACACGCCTACAGACTTCTGACGCCATAAGTTTGTACAAGTAAAAGGATTCAAATGGCACATTCATTATGTTTAAACAGTAATTACAATTATTTATATCGTGATAATTTAAAAGTAAGATGATGAGATGTTATTTTAATGTTTATTATTTTATTTCATCCGCGTGGTGTTTTTTTTTCGCGAAACTCTAAAAATAGTATTTTAAGTTACTCCTTATAACAACAGCTACCTGCTAGTGAAAGTCCTGTCAAAATCGGTCCAGCTGTTTCAGAGATTAACTGGAATATCCAAACAGGCAGACAGGCACTTCAATTTTATATATTTATATCGATAACGTTACAATTTAGCATTTGTTTGCATCCATCACCACTTAACTTCATCTAGTGTTGCGATATTCGCATCCTCGACGATCTCATACTAACAGGTGGCTCAGAACCGCTTAATGTTGGCAGGTATTTCTCTATTTTCTGTGTATTCTACCTACATAATACCAAAAATATAATTTAAATATAATGTATTTCGGTACTTCTAAGTCGTTCCCTTACTGCTGAGGATTGTGACTTTGATGGCAGTGAAAATTGCTCTCCTCATCGAGATAGGTTTTTGAGCACCACCAGGTCAATCTATCTATTTGAGATCTGCCACAAGGTCTCTTGCCTTCAACTGTCCTAGTGACTATAAGCATCTCCATATTGTCTGGTTGTTTTCAGGCTATTTGACCAAAGTACAATGGCATGCGTCGTTGACATACTGCTGACAACCTTGTCAATTAATAATCAAACATTAAAGTATTCCAATAATACAAAACACATTCCTGTCTTACTTTGGTATTTATATGGACATGCGAGTTTTTTCCGCCATTATATTATAAGCGACTTAATTTTTGATTTTTGATTCAGTAAGCTTTAATGTGACTAAAATGGGTAGTCTTAAAACAAAATAATAGTTTTAAATATCTATTGCAACAGAAAAAATATTTAGGTACAAATGTTGCTTACGATAAATGGGCGGTAATGGCTCGATTATATGGTAACCCACTAACAATTGATATAGCTTTTGATAGCATTGTATACGTGGGGCAGTATATCTCTCTATATTTCAACTTGGACCTTTTACAGTCTGTAATTGGCTTGACTCACCAGTCTGCTTCCTAACGGAAGGGCACTTGCGTTATACAGGTAATTAATTACGAAACTTTTTAACAGTATTAAGCCCTCGAGGTTCACCTGTGAAAAGTTTTCTCAAGACAAGAATTTGACTGTATGCTACATACATTTGACTACATAACTATAATTAACAAAAGAAAGCCAATGACAGGTGTTCACGAATAAGCTATTGGTTAAAAGACACACTCAGTGAGTGAGAAAAATTTGAGGCTTAAACGCCGCTTGGCTCTTGAAATACTGATTACAAACTGGCCGATGTCATCGTATTTACTTACATTACTTAAATAATTACTTGCTAGCAGTAGAAATGAGTTTTGTCTGTAATTAGTAAAACTTAAAGGTACATTAATGGGTTGATTAAATCGTATAGACTTCGCTATAATATTAAGGTGGAGCTTGCTTAGAAGATCTGGACAACCAATATCGGAGGAGATCATTTTTAGAAGAAGTAAAATCAGCAACATTTCCTGGGTCTTTATGTGACAAGAGGTGAAACTTTTTGCAAAGAATCTCTTTCCGACAACATGAATGTCGAACAAAACGCTTTTGCACACTTTTAATGCGGTTAATGTATTTATGATAGCAGGGTTCCATATAGAGAGAGAGAGAGAGAAACACTTTATTGTACACCATTATAGAAAACACAGAAAAACTTATAGTCTAAAAATATTCTAAATGTGCACAATGGGCGGTCTTATTGCTAAGACGCGATCTCTTCCAGACAACCCGTGGCAGGAATAAAACAGATCATGTTTGTAAAAAGTGGTATACATAAATATTGTACGATGTGAAGTAATTTACATTGTATTTTAGTCAATAATAAACATATAAGTATGTAAAGTATTATATAAGTAAGAATTATACTTAATAGACATATATAAATACACCTATTAATATTACATACGTATATACCTAAAAATATCAAATATCACATGTTGTAAGTAGTGCTTTGAGATTTGCATATATGAGATGCATATTCCAAATGATTTCTAACATAGATACAGTATAAATTTTTTAGCGTTGTATTATTAATAATAAAACTCAAATAGCCTGTAAAAAATAAAAGCTTTTTTGTCTGAAAGTCTGTCTGAATTTGTCTCGAATAAGCTCCGAAACGTGCCTAAAAACTACAAGCCATAAATTCCCATTGCTCGGCCTTGCTTAAACTTTTGTTCTTTTTATTTTCATTATGTATGACAATATATATATATATATAAGTAGATTTGAAGATTATTAAAACATTTCATATGAATGTTAGGCCGCAGGCACTCCCCTCGGCGGATTTGGGTACTTTTCTAGACGATAACACGTTCAGAATAAGTGCTTGCATTCACCTAGGGGCGGCCTGTGTTGTCCCAAACCACTGTCAATGTGGACATAAGGTGAATCGCCTCGGTCTCCATGGGTTATCGTGTATCAAGAATGCCAGCAGAATTTCACGTCATGCAACACTTAATGACGTAATCCGTCGGGCTCTTGTCACCGCCGGAGTACCTGCCGTTCTAGAACCGAACGGGTTGTGTCGCGACGATGGCAAGAGACCCGATGGTATGTCATTGGTGCCCTGAAAGACTGGTCGCCCTTTAGTATAGGACGCATCTTCTTCATCTTACTGTCGGCATGTCTGCCGGTACATCTGCTGCACAACAGGAGGCCCTAAACGCCGCAAATACTCAGCTATCGGAAATGGCTACATATTTGAGGCTTTTGGGGTCGAGACCCTGGGAGACCATGGAGGCCTGAGGCGCACAAGCTTTATCGAGACAGCTAAACGTTTGGTGAAGGTCTCACGTGACCAAAAGGCTGGTTTATACCTCGGGCAACGCATTAGCGTTCCATTCCGCGAGGCAATATGGCCAGTCTTTTGGGCACGTTTCCGACTGACAACGGTCTGGTACTAATCAAATCAAATAATTTATTGCATAAAAACATGATTATACAATAGGTCTTGTTATTTTATACTGATCACATGTTTATTGCCGATTGGGCGTACAATTTTTTTTTTTATATCATAAAGGTACATATTTATTTGGTTTTAATTATTATCAGTAATATTTTAATCTTATAATTATATATATCCTTAAATTTAACAAATACTAAATGACACACAATTAAAATTTATATATGTTTCTAATGATATTTATATGGTACAAATATAATATTGTAAATATATTTAAACACTTAACATTCTAACTTATCACTTACATTTAAAACTTATCATTAAGGAACTCAGTTACACTGTAGTAGCTTTTTCTTAATAGTACTTTTTAAAATTGTGATTTAAACAATTTAGTTTTCAGAGCTCTCAGCTCTTTTGGGATTTTACTATATATTTTTGGGGCCATGCATACTATACTCTTATACAGTAAAGTTGTTCTTGCAGGGTGCATACAAAGTTTTTCTTTATTACGTATATTCCTAACCGTAATATCGGATGTATTTGGAAACAAATGTAGATTTTTGTGTACAAACATTGTGACTTCATATATATATAGCGATGGAACAGTGAGTAAACTGTATTCGATGAATAGCGGTTTACAGCTTTCAGTTATGTGTATTTTGAACATTGCTCGTATAATAGCGTTTCTGCATTAAGAATATAATATTTGTTTTGGCTGAGTTACCCCAAAATATGATAGCATATCTTAAAACTAGATTTTATAGTTTTATTTTAGTTTCTATATATAACTAGTTGACCCGGCAAACGTTGTTTTGCCATTTAAATTATTTCTAGTAATAGTTTTAAGTAAGTTAAATTATTAAAGTACTAATATCGCTATTAAAAAATAGGGGTTGATCGTAGAAGGGTGAAAATTTGAAGTTGTATGTATTTTTCAATGCTAAATCATAAAAAAATAGAAATTAAAAATTTTGTCTAAAAGTTAAAAAAAAAATTTAGGGGTGGACTACCCCTAACATTTAGGGGGATGAAAAATAGATGTTGGCCGATTCTCATAGATACCGGATAAGCACAAAAAATTTCATCAAAATCGGTCAAGCCGTTTCGGAGGAGTATGGCAACGAAAACTGTGACACGAGAATTTTATATATTAGATTAATTTTTAGTTTAATTTATTATATAGTTTCATACATTGTCTTTAAATGCTAATTTTACTCCCTCATTAAAATATCATATGAATAATTTTTTAAATTAAATTGATTGCAAAATGTCAACGGAGCTTTTTAAGATGAAATTAAACAAAAATCTGAGAAGGAACTTTCCTGCTTTTATCATTTGGTTATGAAGCCCAACAAAAGTATTGTATCGAAAAAACACCATTTCCGAATTTGCCTGCTTTATATTTAATCTAATTGAAATTTTTGGCATTTTCTTTTTACCAATAAAGAAGCGATTTTTTATATATTAAAATTTAGCATTCCTACCTATTTACTTTAATATAAAGATTATTAAAAGAATTTTATTACGATTTTTCACAAGTATGTACTTTTTTCTACCCTCAACCCTAACACTTACTGCGCTTTTTTCTACACTACCTACTTTGTTACACCATATAGACGACATCTGCTTGGCTAATTTCATGAATTGAAAATAACTAAAGACAGACGAACGGACAAACATAAAAATTCTCAATATTATTCATATTGCGTTAGAGTAAGTTTGTAGGTTTCTTTAAGGTTCTTAAAGCAGCCTACATACTTACTCTAACCCAATATGAATAAGTCCGTCCGACATTATGAAAATAACTACAGAACCTAATTAAAATAACGGTTTTAAGCGATTTCATTATGTGTACTAGTGGCGACAACTTAAGAAAACACTAAAAATTGAAACGAGAAACCAACAGCCTGCATTTAAAGTTAATGAAGAATTATCCAACTCTGAGTGAGGCAAATGAAAATAGTAAATCACATTCAAATATAGAAGACCTTGACTCGAGTTGATTTCAGTAAAAAACGATGATGCAAGAGCAAGACAAGCGCCGTCATGCACCTTTGTTTTGATAAATCGAGTTTTATCAAATTTGGTTATTTTTAACACAACTCGTTTCTGATAACTGGTTCCAGTGGTACTAATGACCCAATTTGTATGATGACAAACGTTTAAGTTCAGTTAATATATGTAATTTAGCAAATGTCCTGCTGTTTCGCAACAATTTACAAGGACAATTTTAAGCTTTGCTCAGTTAGTACTTATAAAATCCGTCTACATTGAAATTGTTTGAAATTTAATAAATAAAAGTAAAATTATATACAGACTAATGTATGAATGTATTACATGACAAATAATAATGCACAATGTATGTAGGTAGTTCAGTATTAAAATCACGGAAAGTACTGTTACAACTTAGGCCCTGACAAAGACAAATTCCACATACAGATCTGTAAAAGCACATTTTATGACCTGTCGGCATTTGAACTAATTGTAATTCTTTTATGACCGGTTTCTTTTGTTGATTTATTTATTGGCATATGTTTCTAGTTATTGTGGAGAACAGTCTATTGTTCTATTGTACTCGTTTACGGCCGCTTGCAGGCTGCATCATTAGCCAGGTGTTGCGGATTACGATTACAAGCTAATTCTAGGAAATTGTGTTAGCATTTCCGGGCGGGCAAATTTGAATTTGTGAAGTATAAAACGACGGCCTGATTGAGCGAGAACCACGATCAAGGTGTGACGTGTGTACATTCGGGAATCTAACATTGACGGACTTTGCACGTTTTATTGAATTACGACCATCTGCATTACGTTTGGATTTGTTGTGCCTGTGTTATACGTGTTTGTTTGTATATAATAAATAAACTCTATAATAATTCTAACGGCATTTTAATTCGAGTCCCGCTAGCTCGTAACAGTACTTATATATTTTATTCGTAACAAACACTAAGCCGATTAAATACTATGCTATATATATAAATGAAAAGAAATATTTGTTCTTGCATAAATGTAGTTGTATACAGGTGTTCCTATTCCTAGAAATACATGGTTCAGCACATTTTACCAGTTTCAATGGTGTGCAAGTAAGCAGGATCTAAATCGTCATTATTTAAATAGTTATTTCCTATTTATTTCATTAAGTACCTACATTTTAAGTAACTTGGAGAGTATTGTTATGAGCTACAGGACTCGAATTAAAAATGCCGTTGGAACTACTATAGAATTTATTAAAACTGTACAAACACGTATAAAACAAATAAAAATAAAACTGGATGCAACCAGTTCACACTGCACGATTCAATAGAATTCGATACGCGCAAAGTCCGTCGTCTATATCGCTAATCGAGAGTACTACAAACGTCTTACTCGTCTCCTAGTCGTCGCTTGACTACCCGCCTCTCCATTCGGGCATCGTCTTATAATAACTACACAGTACATAAAAGATTGACCGCGCGCACTGTGTTTCCGAGAAATAGTAATTTGCACACCTGCGAACGGCTAACAAACTCGAAAACAATAAAAATGAGGATTAGTTCGACGCTAATGATGATTATAAAACAAGTAGAAAAACAATAGTATGTTTTTCTTATTTACAAATTCAAAACACAAAAGCATTCCTAATCCGGGAAGACAATAAACTGCGCTTAAAACAGGCAGCTGTGCGCTTATCTTTGACGGCATGAACACTATTTATTACCTTTATTTATTAATTATATAGGTATCTGTTTAATTTAAATTATTATTTCAATCTGTGTATGTCAATTATTTAATTCAAATATTATTATTAATTATGTTTCAAATTTGTTTATTAATAATTTCTTTAGTCTTGTTTTAAATGTATTTAATGGTATTATTTGTAACAGTTTTGGAAGTTTATTAAATACTAGCTTCTGCCTGCGACTTCGTTCGCGTGGAATAGTTACTTCGGGCTAACGCTAACTTTAACCTACGACATTGTTTACATAGAAGGTGAAAATATTTTTAAATCATAATGACTGCCCGCCGGCCTTGCACATCATAAATGCGCGCGCAGTACTTGATCATTATTTAGCTACCATGTTATTTTAAAACTACGATATCTCCTAAGATATTCATTGAAACCGAATGATGTATATGGCGATTTTGTTTTAAATTAAATACTTGTAATGAGTAACGTATTTATTTGGATAAGGATTAATATCATGTTTATAAAAACACCTTTGCAAATAATGCATTACTTTAGAGCAAATTTGGTTAGCATAAAAAAGGTTATAGTGAGCCAACCTTAAATGATAGACATATGCTGTCGCGGACTTTTTTTAGTACTTTTAAAGTGAAACAATTCTGTCACACATGATTTTTGCGAAACTTTAACCGTTTACGAAGGGCACGCAGCGGACGCTCTCAAAAAGAAAAGAAAAACCCCCGATTTTGAAACATTCTTCATTGGTGCTCCACTCCTTTTGGTCTTAGCGTGATGATATATAGCCTATAGCCTTCCTTGATAAATGGGCTATCTAACACTGAAAGAATTTGTCAAATCAGACCAGTAGTTCCCGAGATTAGCGCGTTCAAGCAAACAAATTCTTCAGCTTTATATATTAGTATATATTAGACTGCAGTTGTCATTTCGTAAACACTCTTATCCAACAGTGCCGTATTATATCTATTAACACAGAATACATTTGATTCTCTTTTTCTCAAATTTTCATATCGTGGCGGTTTTATTTTAAATAGATGGGAGTTTATTTTAACGAACAATGTAATCTCCTATATATACAGACAGGGCAAGATTAAAATTTTAAAGTTTGGAAATGAGTCTTGCAACTGTCTCTGGGACCCAAACTACAGATTGAACGTATGCATTTCTTTTGTGAGATAAATATATGATTTTTGTCTTTGGAGTTACCTCAAAATATGACTGCAGCAACTAATGACCTTTAACAATACTCATAGACACTTGACATCTTTGTCTTCCGTGATCACGCCTACTGAAAAGTGGCCGAAACGTCGGAATCATAAAAATCAAATAAATTACCGCGCTAATAAAACCGTTAAAACGTAGTTTTATTATTTAAATTATTTGTTATGGTACCAATGGCCAAATAACGAAAATAGGAAATGCTTCTCAGCTTCTATGACACTCTTTGTAAAATAAATTAGTCGCCAAGAAACGCGCGAACATAAGACTCGCAAACTACATTGTAACAACTATAATTAGATATGTAATCCTCCTCCGAGTTATACGTCCATAATTCAATGTGCGTAAGGAAACAAAAGGAAGTTGGCCAAAATACATTTCGGGGAGTTATTAACTAAATGCGGAAGTTCGCCAAGTTGCTCTATGTAACTCCTGCTCTATGGGCGTTTCCACGAAAGCTTACGAGGAAAATTGGGAAATATTATCCATAAGTTATCCCCTTTATGGGTTCTGTAATCATTTTGGCAAAACTATATTCAGCAGCCGTGCAATTTTGCAAATCAGTAAACCGCTTAAAAATTGTAAAACAACGTTTGTACGAGAAGGCCTATGCTACTGCGTCGAAGGATTTTCTAGACGACCGCACCAAATGGTAGTAATGCGATAGCTACCAAGCACTTTCAACAATTATTCATACAAATTACTTCGTTAAATCTTGTTTTATATACATACATACATTTTGTCACGCCTGTTTCCCATTGGGGTAGGCAGAGACGATGGATCTCCTACTACGATCCTGACAAACACTTTTCGCTTCATCAACTTTCATTAATCTTACACATACACGCTTATTTAAATTACCTTTTATAATTAAAATATCTTCAATTTGATCATGGTGAGTACGTCTCGGTCTACCGGCAACGACTCTACCAGTAACATTGCTGTCATATTCTACATGCCCAAACCACCTTAACGTTCCTTTTTCAACTCTTGTCACTACATCTTCTTTCAATCCACAACGCCCCCTTATCACTCTGTTTCTTATCATATCACTTACATTAACCTTACATATACTTCTCAAAGCTCTCATTTCAACTGCATTTATCCTACTTTCATGCTACTTCTGCCATACCTAACTTTCACTGCCGTACATTAGCGTTGGTACTAATACCCCTTGATGGACAGCCAGACGTGCCTTTACAGATACTTTCCGGCTATTCATAAAAGAGTTCAGCGCTCCATTCACCTTATTACCTGCCATTACTCTCCTTTCAATATCACTTTCATGCTTTCCGTCTCTGGTAAACGTGCACCCTAGGTAAACGAACTCTTTAACTTGCTCTAGTTTTTCATTTCCTATCTGTACGTTACACATTGTCATCCTTTCATCTCTTGTAGGAGCTGAAAGTCTAAGTTAAATACCCGCATTAAGTTTAGTAGCAAGCGGAACGTATTAATTTTCTTTCGGTTTATAATTTGCAACTTTTAAATTGTCTTTTTTGCAGTCGTATTTTTTATTTTTTTAAATATTTTTTTATTGTTACAAGTTGGGCCACCTGCATTCCTATTGTCACATACCGACAAAGAAATGCTGCGCATCTCGTTTATTGCCCATCCCACACGGGAGTTATTTTTATTACTTCGTATTTAAATTTGCAATTAGACAATAGCCTATTGTCATTGTTTTCGACTTTGTTGGCCGTTCGCAGGAATAGATAACCAGATGTGCAAATTACTAATTCTCGGAAACTCAGTGCGCACGGTCGATTTTTTTTATGCTGTATAGTTAGTATAAGACAATGCCCGAATGGAGGCGTGGGGCAATCGAGCGACGACTACGAGACGTGTAAGACGTTAGTAGTACTCTCGATTAGCGATATAGACGACGGACTTTGCGCGTGTCGAATTGCATGGAATCGTGCAGTGTGAACTGGTTGCATCCAGTTTTATTTGAATTTGTTTTATACGTGTTTGTACAGTCCTAATAAATTCTCTAGTAGTTCCAACGGCATTTTTAATTCGAGTTCTGTAGCTCGTAACATTATTATAGACTTTTTAGTGTCCCGGTACACTTGAATTTTAAATATGATTGGGCTACGGATATTGGTAACTATTCTAAATTTCATATGATAGCACGAGTTCCGACACAAACATGGCCCATTTTTACGCTATCAAAAACTTTTAACCAATTAAATTTAAGCATATAACTTGGATATGTTTTTGTATTCCCCTTTTAATGTGAAAATGTCTATTTTATTTTGTTCGGCGATGGCTCCAACGCTTTAATGTGCGTTGATTTTGCCAATATCGGAGTGACATGACAATGACAATGACAATGACAGGTGCAGGGTGACCAGGTATTAATTTATAATGAAAACTTTGAATGTTGGAGGAGGTTTTCTGATGACTTGAGGACAACACAAAACCTTAATAGTATTAGACTAACTACGTTATTAGTAATTTTTATTAGTATATATGAAGAGTGTGCTATGATATTAGACGTAATGTAAGGCTCTTGAATAAATATAACTTCAATCTTAATTCTGGCTTTTATTTTTACTTTAATAAGTATCTTTCAGTCGTACAAAATGGTGTCTCCTTTTACTGAATTCAAAACGCGTGTCGTTTTTACATTTTTGAATTCCCACCAATGAGAGCGAGTTTTATACACATTTCTCATTGGTTAGTCGTATTCTTACGCCCTGGATAATATAGGTATTGATTAACAATAACAAAAGTAGATCATTAAGTAATTGATAAATTGAATCTAATTAAATAAATAAGAAAATTGAAGTAGATAATTAAATATAATTTATGATTAGAAATTATGATTATACATGAATGGTAAACATGGCGTAGATCAAAAGAATGTTATTGCTGTTTTTCTTAAGGTAGCACTTGTCAAACGTCAAAAGCCAAATGCCAAAAGATTGACCTTGAAATTGACCTACTTTTGTTTTTGAGAAATTGAGAATTAGATTTAAATACAAGTTTTATTTACTACGAAAGTTTCTAATAGAAATGAAATGAAATCTAAAAAATGTACAAGCAAATAATTGAGTACCACACGCTCGGGTTTCCACCCGAGCGTGTGGTGTCTTGTACATTCTAAATTCATATAAGGAGTATATATGAATTTAGAATGTACAAGAGTTAACAGGTAATGGACACTATAGAATAGAAAACATTTTATTGTTCATCAAAATAAACAATTACAAAATGAATAATTACAATAATTTTAAGGTGATACAAAAGGTGGCTTTATCGCTTAAAGCGATCTCTTCCAGGCAACTATACTAATAACTAACTAAGCTGACATGCATGAACGGAGAAAGAATACAATTTCCTGCGGTCGGGCGGCCTGTCGTAAAACAACCCACAGTCAGGTGGTAGGGTATTTGCCTGTCTGGATGGTTACCACCCCTGGACTAGAGTATGCCGCCATAACAACCTTGAGTTGTGTTCCGGCATTAGTGATCATATTCCAGTCTCCCTTAAGAGAGCAGCAGCGCATTTGTAGCACCTTTGGTGTTGCAAATGTCCATAGGCGATGGTAACCGCTTTCCATCAAGTGGGCCCGTCTGCCTGTCTGCTGAACTCATGCAATAAAATAAAAAACCTGACTTAGAGGATACTTCTTTTTAATTGCCATCCTCCTTTTTCATATGATAAGAGAGATTCTTTTTCTCTTATATTCTTTTCTTATGGTATTTTAGCTTATTTTGTGTATAGGGATGTGGGTACTTTTCTTTTATTTCCTGTTTTCTCTTTATTTAAAACTAAAACATTCACAGGACGATCACAACTTGAAGGTAAATCTATATATTAATACGTGAAGCAAAAACTTTGTACACCCTTTTTACGAAAATTGCGCTGACGGAGGAGTATGAAATTTCGCACACTTATAATTTATATAGAGAAGAAGTGCAGGCAGAATGCTAATATTTCTTTTAAATTATTCATAAAAAATACATCAAATCAATAAAAAAAAAACATTACACACACTACTATGTATTTGACACACACACGCTTATATACTCTTTTGTTTATTGTTCAAGTCAAATTATTGTGTAGCCTTGACGAAATCTGTGATTATAGAAGTTTATTCTTTAACATTAATTAATTATTATGGTCGAATTTCGACCACGGGCGACGACTAGTTATCATAAATATGTGTGGTGATTTTGGGACATAGAAAAAATATATGCTCCTCCCAAAAAACTATGTCAGTAGTTTGGTTTTAAACTTGCACAGCTGAGCTCTCCGTATGTGTATTATACGATGGAGGAATATTTTAATTTCAAATGGACGCATCATGAAAAATATAATACCTCGCGTAAACCTGTTAACATTTACTTTTATAGTAGGTTTAGAAATAGAATAATTTGCATAATTTCCATTGTCTAAATTGTATTCATCAATATGCTTAGTGTTGTCAGTGTACATTTGGGTTCCAAATTATTTTGTTAACGCTACATATTCAAATTCAAAAATTTATATTCAAAATAAGTTCCACTGGAGAACACTTTTTGAAGGTCATACATATAAGTTAAATTTTAATTTTACTTCCTAGTCTATGTACACCGCGACGCAACGTGTTATTGCTATTAAGGAGAAAAAGCGACGAGAAACTCCCCAGCAATAAATACGTCTAGCTAAAAATTGATTAACTCGAACTTCTTTTTTAATAAATTTTATATAATGTTACACAATAATCGAAGAATTAATGGAGTCGTAGCAAACAGTGCATGCTCAGTAAGACAGAGACACAATAAAAGGAACGAAAAATATTATTATAGTTATAATAATGTCAAAACGTACTAAAATGTTATACAAAATATAGTTAAGAGGCTGGAGCGAGCTGCTATGTAAATGAAGTTTTGTCATTTAGGTATTCTTCAATAGTGTAGTATCCGTTTTTAAGCAAGATACTTTTTAATTTGGTTTTAAATTTAGGGAAAGGCAGATCTAACATTTCACTCGGAATCTTAATGAAGAAGCGTATACCAACCGCCAAGAAAGAAGACAATACTTTTTGCAATCTAAAAGATGGCAATATTAGTCTATTGCTATGCCTGGTGTTGATATTGTGAATATCCTTGTATTGCTTATAGGCACTCAAATGATTACAAATATAAATTATATTATTAAAGATATATTGGCAGGCGACCGTCATAATACCGATTTCCTCAAAGCGTTCTCTAAGAGACTCCAGAGGGCCGAGGTTGTAAATTGACCTTACGGCTCTTTTTTGTAAAAGAAATATAGCCTCTAATTCAGCAGCGTTGCCCCATAACATATCATTAACAATTAAAATAAAAAAATAAACTATACTTAAATAAAATAATTTTATTATTCATAAATCTTTAAAATGGTATAATAACAACAACCAAAAAACATTATCAACCAAAACAGGAACAGAACTCTAAGCCCATTAGCTAGAGTAGTTGCCTACGTGATCTCTTGGTAAGTAAATATTGTTTGTTCCCCACAGCAAACTTACCTTGAACGAAAACATAACAACCAAACTGGCAAGACCTCTCTATACGCGTACAGTGGCCTGTCTCTCGTCTGATTCGGCTGAGAAGCGAAGAGAGGAGAAGCTCATATTAACTGGTCGTTATTCAAGAGTGGAAAATCAACAAGCAACAAAATTACTTAGACCCGTCGTTCTATTAGATGCGTTGTTTAGTTCGCCCTGTTGTTACAGGACTAGGGGGAGGTGGGGTGGGCCAAGTTTGTATGGTCGGTGGAAGTGTGGAGAATCAACAAATACAAAAAGGAACCAAATATAAATTATTATAACATATTGTTTACAATACACCGTGAAAATGAACGTTAACAAAGAGTGTTTTGAACGCCACCGATGGAAACGTTTCAGGGTTCTTTGTACTAATGAATCATTTTTACTAACTTATTTACCTGGTGGAGCCATGCTGTAATCATTACCTTGATTACAGCGTCTTACGTGAAATGTTTATCTATCTACTTGCAGATCCGGCGAACTTCGTTTCGCCTAACAGTTGATGACTGTGCAGATTTAGGACATTGAAATTAATTCAAATTTATTAAGTTCAGATTTTGTTATTATCTTCTATAATATAAAAATGAATCGCAAAATGTGTTGGTAAGCGCATAACTTGAGAACTACTTAACCGATTTTGATGAAATTTGTTTTGTGTGTTTGAATGGGTCCCCGGATGGTTTAAATTCACAATTGGAACCGGTAGGTGGCGCTGAGATCGGGTTCTAGAATCCTCCTAATCACGTGGACCGATTTTGGTGATTTTGTTTTTGTGTGTTTGAGTGGGTTCCCGGATGGTTTAGATTCACAATTGGAACTTGTAGGTGGCACCAGAATCGGGTCCTAGATTTTTATATTTTCAGGGCAGGACAACGTCTGCCGGGACCGCTAGCTAGTTACAAGGCATTACAGTAGAATATAAGAGTAATTCTGAGAATAGTATTTATTTACAATAATTGAGTAAATAAATGTGCGAAATTATTCACAAAATTCATTTAATTTATTGACAAATAAATGTATTCCAATATTTGTCAAAAAACAAATTAACATGATGAATATATACAGTCGTATTATTTTATTTTAGCTTTATTTCAATATATGGCCCTATTGAAAACAGGAGCGCTTGTTTATTTTTTTAAATTTTGTCATAAAACAAAGTGTTTTTGGAAATCAGAAAATATGGCGGTGCGAAGTTCGCCGGGTCAGCTTGTAATAATGAACATAAATCTATATCTATCTCGTTTTAACATTTTTCTGGCTCTATATTTCTATCCTGCTCTTCCATGTTACTGTTTCATATGGAACATTCTATTGTGTTATTGTTAAGGCGAAGACTATGCACAATTTCCTTGAGGCAAGAAATTCCGCTACGCGTATTCGTCATAGTATCAAGCCTGTTTCCCATGGTGTAGGCAGAGACCATGATCTCCAAACTGCAAAAAGCTTTCGCTTTATCTACATTCATTAACCTCTTTATACCTGCACGTTTGTTTGGGATGCTTTTTATCTCATCTTTCTTTAACACTTCCAATATTTAGTTGGAAAGACTACGGAACCTTTAGCCTCCCATAGCGACACTCACTTCGCCGCCTATGTATTTTTCTTTCCGATATTATTGTGGCCCAAATTCATCAAGGACTGTGAATAAAGGTTCACAGACTGGTACAATTAAACGTTCCTTTGTTTAATGGTTTAATTTTAACATTTTATGATTGGGCGAACAGCCGGAAGGTGTTCAAAACATATGTTTGAGTCATATGCACTTCACGCCTATCACACTGTATGGAGCGGCAGACTTCTGCCAAGATATCCACTCTACTTTACACTCTACTCACATGGGTTTCGTCTTTAAATTCCTATGTAGCATTAAGCTGAGTTGCCAGCCTCGTTGACTTCAAAATCGATGTAGTACAAGCCATCCACAAATGTCGTCAGACGTATTTCATGATTTTTTGACCCCGTCCATCTCACAGCTGGTCACATTCGTGAGACTCCTTCCTCCCCAGCGTGACATTACATATTTAGCAATGTTACATCAAGAAATTATTAAATTAAAACAACAGTTCCGAAATGAGTATCATTTGAGGCCAAATCATTACCAATATTTAGAAATTTGCTCAGAAAACAGTATTTGTCCACAAATAGCTATGTCTGATTAACAGAATATAATCATGCTAATACATTTATTATAATAACTTATGTATTATTGTACATATATGACTATGTATACATGTATGTATTTGTATATTCATATCTTAAACTAGTTTGAGTATTTATGTATCTATCGCCTTTATCCTGCAACACCTATATCGCCTGATTCAATTTTTTTGTTTCATTTAAGTTGCCTGGAAGAGATCGTTTGGAGCGATAAGGCCGCCTGTTGTATTGCCTAGAAAATATTGTAAATATGGTCTGCTTTTGTAATTGTATATTTTGGTGTGCAGTAATGTGTTATCTCTCTCTCTCTCTCTCTCTCTCTGTCTCTCTGTCTGTCATTTCCATTTCAATTATTTTTCAATAATTTATACGGTACGCTCGTACGTATTTGGAATTATTTTCGTTAGACTTCAAATTTCGTGTTTTACAACTTATATGTATTCGATTTTGAAATGTGACGTCACGTTATTTAGGAAATGAAATCTTTATTTGTATGAAACGTGGATAACAAGGTCTTATTATAGGGAGAGAACATGTTTCGCCATTTACTGGTATACAAATTTTCTTAAAAACTTATATGGTTTATAAATATCACACACACATATATACAGGTTGGAATTTTTTAATGGTCACCTGGAGCGAAAGTGCTTTAAATAATAGAGATAGCAAATGTTACTCCAAAGAAACATTTCTTTATTTTTGAAAATAAATAAAACTACATTCAAAGATTTTCGAAAACGCTCTTGCTTCACCCGGGAATCGAACCGACTAAAACCTGTAAAAATTACACCCTGTAATTTTATTGCATCGATCGTTAGGGTCAATCACAAGAATGAAATCTCTCTAACATACTTGGTAAATTTAATGAAAGGAGAACCATCAGAGGGAGGCGTGTGTGGCGGGGTTTGGGATTACGGCCGAATATAAGAATGGAGGCCAAGTTAAGTAATGCATTCAGCATCGAAATTGGACGTAGTGCAGTCATGCTCTAGCATTCTGGACGAGGTAAAAAAATATTCGTTTATTTACAACTATGGAAGAAGTGAAGAATTTATTCGGAAACTAGGATTCTCAGGTGAGAAATGGTGATTATTAGAATACTTGTTAAATGCTGAATTTTTTATTGTAGACTGTGTTGTAATTCTTACCATTCTCATTAGGAATGCCGAGTAGTCTAGCCAGACTCAGAAAGCGAGGAACAAATTCAGACTGGGTCTCTATTCAACCAAAGGGAAAATGCGGGACAGGAAACGATGGACAATATGCAGAACACTCAGGCCATACTCGAGATTCCAGCAGCGAAGAAGAAGAAGGCGTAGAGCAGCTGCACCAAAAACGGAGAAAAAAGACATAACAAGAAATATTACAAGGGAACAAACGCCAGACAGAAACAGTGATGAACAATAAGCTGTTTGCTTGGTTAAGAAGTTATTGGCAAACCGGTGTGACATTAGTAGTGATGAGCCCATTCATAAAGGCGATGAAAGCGCACAGTCTGATATTGAACAACAGCCAGATGTACAAGGTAACCCAAATGACGTCGAACATAATGAAAGCGATTATAACGATGAACGAGCACTTGGATTTAGCGAAACTTTCATTCGATGCCATCGAAGAGTGGGCTTTAAACGACGGATTATACACAATGTTTTCGAGTCTCCAAACGATGGATATGGAGAGAGATTAGGACGATGTATTCTTCGGCGTTTACAGCAAGATTGTGATCGATTAACTAGAACAAGACAAGGACCAAGTAGAGGATTCACAATTATTGCAGAACACGGGTCGCACATGCACGTAGTCCACAATTCCACGCACAGCAAGAACACATGTCGTTGTCAACCTGTTGAGCTTCTTAACGAATTCCCACAAGACCGACGAGATACCAAGTTGCAGCAAAGTAGTCAAAAAATCATTAGCCAAGAAGAGAGACTTGAAGCCCAAACAACTGAATTTGAAGCAGAGACCTATGGAATCGGAAGTAGAAAGCGAGTTCTCGGAGAACGAGATAAATTGCGAGTTATCAATGAAAAGGAAGAATAAGAATGAGGTTATGTTTCAGGAGACACCCAAGAAGAAGCAGAAGATGTCGTAGCCAACTTCAGAGTAGATCGACCAAGAAATCGCCGAGGATTCAGAAACGTCAAGCAAGGAGGAGGATGCACAATAGCGGGACTACAAATCCTTGCTCGACCATATAGTCCAAGCGCACTCGTTGATGAGAGGTATGTCCAAAATATCACAGAGTATCTGTGTACAGGACAAAGACGAGTGCATTACTTTGAGGTCGGCGGGAACATCTGGCAAGTGGGTGATGAAATTCGATATTTATCCCTACAGAGATTACGCGAGAAATCAGAAGCAGGATTGGTGGAGGTACGCAGAAATCTCTGGAAAGGACTCGAATGTGGATCAACTAGAGTCTGAACGAAAATGTAGAGGCTCCTGAGACGCTGGGCTTTGAGTTGAATCCGTCTGAGACACTTCGTCTGGTTGCTCGTCGGAGGGGTCTTGTGCCTGTACTCTCCAAACGAGGCTTGAAAATAGCAGCAATGCCATAGTTTTGATAACCATAACCAGTATATCCTCTTTCTTGGTCCATAAAAAATTTAACGTCTTCATGCCATTCAACGGGATCACCATCTACACACATGTATACCATGTCAAACTTTACTATACATTCAGCGTTAATAACAGTATATACGGCACAGCCCACAAATGTCCCACAGCTGGGCTCGGGCCTCCCGTTATAGGGGGGAACGGACAGTATACCCGCCACGCTTGTCCATAGCGGCTGGGCAGGTTTGATACATGGGTTATCTTCACCCCTGTTGACGAAGTGAGTTTGCCTCTCCCGGGGCATTCTCGATGTGCAGGATCGGTGTGGGCGTAACTCGTTCTGTATCTCACGCCTTTCCTGCCATAAGCGCGGGGCACATTGGTTTTAGTGGGGTATTGATTAGTCGAGTCTCCACACAAGCCGGTTGATTATTGTTTGGATTGCCTCAGTGGAAAGCCTCCATGATCAACAACGGTTAACCCCAGTAAAATGCATTTCCCCCCTTAATAAAAAAAAAAAAAAAATGGGTTATCTCGATGTGCAGGTTGCATCACGATGTTTTCCTTCACTGTTATGAGCACGTGGTAATTGTAACAATAAAAAAAATGAAATAGGAAAATTATATAAAATGCCTGTTTAAATAAGGTCACATCACATAATAAATAGAAAAGCCGCAAAATAAGATCACAACATTGACTATGACAATTTATAATCCCTTATGGTACTCCCAAGGTAGATAGAAAATACGCCGACGCAATATTTTCAGTTTCCCTCCTTTAAGCAAAAGGTTACAATGCAAATTTCCCAAAGCCCAGATAGCGAAGGTCCGCCCTTTCTCTGGGCCGAAAATGATAGCTCCCAGGAAGTAAGTTTAGGGAAAAAACCCTTGTTTATTAACAAGGACCTTATATTAAGGTTTTCGTGAAATATTGTATAAGCCTTGAGTGCTGTGTTTTTGTTTGTTGTTGTTTGTACAGAGGCTATCACATTGTCTGGTTTATTACAGGTTAATTAATAATTACTTCTTGACCGTAACATCTTAGTTTTAATTTTTATTTTACAATTCTATATAATCATGCTAATACATTTATAATAACTTATGTATTTTTAAATATATTATTGTATATATACTATATACACACACACACACACACACATATATATATATATATATATATATATATATATATATATATATATATATATATATATATATATATATATACTTACATGTATTTGTATATTTATTTCTGAAATTAGTTTGAGTATTTATGTATCTATTGCTTATTTCCTGCACCACCTACACCGCCTGATTCAAGTTTCTTTGATTTATGTTGCCTGGAAGATGTCGCTTTGAGCGATAAGGCCGCCTATTGTATTGTTTAGAAAATATTGTAAATATGGTCTGTTTTTGTAATTGTATATTTTGGTGTGCAATAAAGTGTTTATCTCTCTCTCTCTCTCTCTCTCTCTCTCTCTCTCTCTCTCTCTCTCTCTCTCTCTATCTGTCTAATATTGTTACGAGTGCGGGACTGAAATTAAAATGCCGTTGGAATTATTATAGAGTTTATTAGAACTATAAAAACACGTATAACACAGGTACAAATATAACCGAACACAACAAATCCAAACGTAATGCAGAAGGTCGTAATTCAATAAAACGCGCAAAGTCCGTCACTATTACATTCCCGATTGTACACACGTCACGCCTTGATCATGGTTCTCGCTCGACTGCATCCTTTCTCCATCAGGCCGTCGTTTTATACTTCACCAATGCAAATGTGCCCGTATCGTATCGTCCAAATAGTTTCCTAGAATCAGCTTGTACTTAATCCGTAACACCTGGCTTATGATACCTACATGCGGCCATAAACGAGTACAATAAGCTGTTCTCCACAATAACTAGAAACGTATACCAATAAATAAGTGAACAAAAGAAGACGATCATAAAAGAATTACGATTAGTTCAAATGCCGACAGGTAATTAAATGTGCTTTTACAGACTGTACGTGAAATTTGTCTTTGTAGAATCCTAAGTTGTAACAATATAATGTATGTATGTTATATCATGCACTCTGTTCTTATCAAGTTTCTTGTCCATCTAAAGGTTGTCTGTAAGAAATTGTATTGTAAAATTGTATTTTATTAACTGTATCTTTTAAAACAGAATATGCATACTCATTCAATTTTTTAATAAATCTGTTAATGATGTTTATGTACAACAAAAAATTGGTATATGCTTACACCACACATCATGACAGTAGTTCATAACGGCGAGTAACGCTCGCTGAGTGAGTATATGTTGACCATATATCCCTCGCACACTCAGTAGACTCGAGCCGACTTTACCCGAACGAGCGTTACATAACTGAACGTGACGGCGTGACGGCTCAATCTCTTTCAATAAAAGTAAAGTGTTCAGCGCACCTGAAGAAGTTTTCACTTTAATTAAAAATGAGAAAAAAATCTGAGGGGCTAACTTCGACCAGCAGATTCCATAAATGCAACCTTTAGATTGTTTTCTGCCTGTCTAGCATCACGTGAAAACTACTGAACAGATTCAAATGAAACTGAACACGGAGCTTATATCCCCGGGCAGCACTTAGGACAATTTGGGACAGACGAACGCTTTTTCTCAGTGCCGCCGTTGTAATCATAAAAAAATACTGCATCTTCAAGGCGACGACGCAAACAAAGTTTCGCTGCCATAACAGTAAATAAATAAAATCACAGACAATTACTGCTGTAACAATAGTATTTTATTAGTGCAGGAACGGAAATAATGCAGTATCCTGCGGTCAGGCTTATCGTAGGAGGCGACAAAAGAACCCACAGCCAGGTGGTTATAGTATTTGCCCGTCTAGATGGCTACCATAATCTGGAGTTGTGTTTCAGCATTAGTGGCTAGGTTGCAAGCTCCCTTTAAAGAGCGGCAGCACATTGGTAGCACCTTTGGTGTTACATATCATTAGCCGTGATCATGGAAGACAAAGATCTCGTGTGTCAATGAGTAATGATAACAATTTTATCTAGCCTATCGCCAACTTGTTCATTTTGACATTTTTAGTTATTTAATTTCCATTTTTGATTATGGTTATTCTTTACTCTATGGGAGCTTGGTCTAATTTACAACCGCTTCGCAAAATGTTGTGGTTTGATGAAGAGAAGAAGTAAGTTGTATTAGATGTCACAATTGTGTTAACCTTAATGCGGAACTTCCACAAATTTGTTGACAAATACAGATAATTGAACGAACGTAGAAACTGATGCTTTTTCCCTCTAACTACATAGAATTTGTATTAGAAAAAAGGAGACGATATAATTCTCTTGGTTTTGATTTATAATAAACGTTATGCTTGACAACCAAACAAGCCCGAGTTCGACATGGAAAATTACGTCTCCCTGCGGTGGTTTGAAATAAAGTCATTTTTAATGTATACATTAAATTAAAGTAATAAAACTACTTATTCAGTATTGATAACTACTTTTTCATAACTATAAAGGGCATAACATAAACAAGTTTGAAATAACATATTATTTCAAACTTGTTTGCACATTTTATGATGCTTTAAGTGAGCATGTGTTAGTTTTTCCTTGTGTGTTTTACTAATAAGAATTTGAATCACAGATACATTATACTCCAGTTAGATATGTATTCAACATAAGCATAGATTTCACAGAATCGATTACTTTTTAATTGAAGTAAATTCGTTGGATAGTTTTTGAATAATCTGTATTTTTGTTGAACTAAGCAAAAATTAGACAGCGCGGCAATTTTGATAAACAGCTTGTAAAATAAAATAACATTAAAAGTTTCCTACCAAACAATAAATTACAACGACACTTAATTGTTACCAAACCGACTATAACACTAGGGGTACACACACCAAACACATACATACACTCACGCATGCACTCATTTTACATAGTTATAGGTTAATTAATGAATAATTCCACTATACCTATATTTAAGATGGATGGATGTACTCATCCTAAGGAACCCTGACAATACTCTTGTCCATACGGTGTATAGGAAACCGACTCATACAGTTAAATACCTTAATGGTTCATTTCACCATCATCCTAGTCAGTTAGCTACCGTGGACAAATCTTTGTTTCAGAGAGCGTGTACAATCTGTAACGAGAACCACGTGTCTGGAGAGCTTCAGCATGTCAAGCAAGTGTACAACGCAATCAGCTGTAGACTCCACACCAACGTCACAAAGGCCCTAAACTACCTTCAGTTGAGCGGTGCCCTGCTACCCTACCCTACATCAAAGGGGTCACCGACAGAATTGGCCTCATCCTCAAGCGAGCTGCAACCAAAACATATTTCAAGCCGCATAAAAAGATTACCCAATTTTTGAGACCTGTGAAATGCAATATCCCACTCCAGGGTGCAGGTGTCTACAAGCTCGATTGTGAGTGTGGATTATCATACATTGGGCAAACGAAGAGGAGCATAAAAACACGGCTAAAAGAACACATTGCTGACATGCAACACACAAGGTCTACGAAGTCTGCGATCAGTGAACACACGCTGGATAAACCCAACCACTACATCAGATTCGATAACCCACAAATCCTCGCGAAAGAGAATCGTTTCACATCTAGAATGATGCGTGAAGCTATTGAAATCAAAAAACACCCAAATTTCAATAGAGAAGATGGTTGGCAAGTACCACCTGTTTGGGATCCGATCATCAAAACTATCAAGACCCAAACCACTGCCAGACCTCAGGACACTGTGAGCTCTTTCTGCGTGCACCGGAACACAAACCAACTTGACTGATAATTTCTTTTGTTTTTCCTTCCCCCCATTTACTATTATATAAAATTATTAGAGCTAAGCATGTTTGCTGAAGAGTTTCTGACGCCGCTTCTTCTCTTCAAGCCATAGCATGTTGCGAAGCGGTGGTGAATTAGATTAGGCTCCCATAGAGTAAATAATAACCAAAAACAAAATTAAAACTAAATAATTAAAATGAACAAGTTGGCGGTAGGCTAAATAAAACTTTAACAATACTCGTCGACACTTGACATCTTTGTCTTCCGTGATCACGGCCACTGAAAGTGGCCGAAACGTCGGAACGTTAAAATGTGGTTTTATTATTTAATTTAACCTTTATTAGTGAATTAGATTTTTAACAAATCTAAATTATTATGATAAACTATAAACCTTATATATAGGTATTTAAGTTCTTATAATATAATTGTGTTTAGTGCGGCGATACAGACCTAGGGTCTAGTGCAGCAACCGCTGCAAAAAAAAATTGTAGCCTTAATTGTAACTATTATTATCTAAAATGTGTATTAGCATAAGTTTTAGATATAAAAGGCCTAGAAATAATTTTATGTAAATAAATGAAAATACAGAAGAAATAGATTCATAATATAATTTTCAAATGTATTGTTACATGCCGTCAAAGATAAGCGCACAGCTGTCTGTCGTAAGCGCAGTGTATTGTCTTCCCGGACTTAGGAATTCTTTTGAGTTTTGAATTTGTAATTAAGAAAAACATGCTATTGTTTTTCTACTTGTTTCAAACCATCATTAGCGTCGAACTAATCCTTATTGTTATTGTTTTCGACTTTGTTAGCCGTTCGCAGGTGTGCAAATTACTATTTCTCGGAAACTAGGTGCGCGCGGCCAATTTTTGTACTGTGTAGTTAATATAAGACAATGCCCGAATGGAGGGGCAGTCAAGCGACGAATACGAGACAAGTAAGACGTTTCTAATACTCTCGATTAGCGAGATAGACGACGGACTTTGCACGGATCGAATTGCATTGAATCGTGCAGTGTGAACTGGTTGCATCCAGTTTTATTTGTATTTGTTTTATACGTGTTTGTATAGTTCTAACAAATTCTATAGTAGTTCCAACGGCATTTTTAATTCGAGTCCTGTAGCTCGTAACAATATGAAATGGGGTTTATTTTGGTAATAAGATCAAATGTAGCTATTGTACCCGGCTATCCGGTCGAAAACTTCTATTGTCCAAGGGAACGTAATGAATGATGCGAGCCTGGGACCCCGTGGCTGGGCAGGGGATGAAATTACTAGTCCGGAAACATCTGATACTGTTATTGTTAACAGAATCACTGTTATTTTTATTAAAATAGAATCTAAATTAGACTGTTGTTAATTGTTTTATGATAAACTAGTGGTCGTAATTTGTGGTCAAAGACTTATACTTCTACAATCACAGATTTCGCCAAGGCTACATTGTTAATTTGACTTGAACAATAAACAAAAGAGTATATACGCGTGTGTGTCAAATACGTAGTAGTGTGTGTAATGTTTTTTTTTTAAATTGATTTAATGTATTTTTTATTTATATTCAGCGAGGAAACTTAGCCAGCCTTCTGGGCACCTTACCCATAGAAGACGGTGATCTAGGCTCAGTATTCTACTTATAGTCTTGAGGGACTATGGGTAGAATACAATACAAATAAGTTAAGTTTTCTTGCATTGTATACGATTGATTTTATAATTGTTAAAAACAATATTATAGAAAATAATTTTACTTTTTAATATAAAATATTAGTAAAAAAATGTATTTTTTATGCATAATTTTTAAAAATATTAGCTTTCGTCGCTTCTTCTCTGTATAAACTATAACTAACTCCGTTGGCTCAGCGACCCAGAATGTGTCTTG
Source organism: Dendrolimus houi (assembly GCA_039645545.1). Classification (NCBI taxonomy): domain Eukaryota; kingdom Metazoa; phylum Arthropoda; class Insecta; order Lepidoptera; family Lasiocampidae; genus Dendrolimus; species Dendrolimus houi. Next base: position 952,529 of record CM077133.1, read on the forward strand.
GCCTCCGAGACGAGAACACGCCACCTGCTTCTGTCTTGTGCGATTTCTTGCCAGTTATGGGCTTGAAGCTCACACAGGTCAGCCTCCACCGGTACTTGGGGCGACCGACCGGGCGTCGCCCATCCGATCGTATGTATCGTATATAAACTACAAGTGTACGAAATTTCATACTCCTTCGTCGGTGCATTTTCGTAAAAAGGTTTACAAAGTTTTTGCTTCAAGTATTAATATATAGATAGTACCTCTTCACACGAGACTTGAAGATACTTGGATTGTACTTCTCAGGAAATACGAACTCAGCCGTACGTAGAAGGAGCGTGGAGACGAAAGGTTTCGTTCGCACTGGTAGCGTTTCCACTTTGAAACGATGGCGTATGGACTTCAAGATGCTGTAGAAAAGTCGATTAAATATTTATTTATTGTAATAAAACTACGTTTTAACGGTTTTAAGCGCGGTAATTTTTTTGATTTTTATTATTCCGACGTTTCGGCCACTTTTCAGTAGCCGTGATCACGGAAGACAAAGATGTCAAGTGTCAACGAGTATTGTTAAAGTTTTATTTAGCCTACCGCCAACTTGTTCATTTTAATTACTTAGTTTTAATTTTGTTTATGGTTATTATTTAGTCGCAACATGTTATGGCTTGAAGAGAAGAAGTGGCGCAAAAAACTCTCCAACAAACATGCCTAGCTTTAATAAATCTTATATAATATTACAATGGGTGGGAGGTAGGTGACGTACGTAACGTAGTTATATTATGTATACTAGTCGCGAAAACTTAACGATTATTTATTGTTTGGAATTTAGTGTGAAGTCGGTTTTACTTTTTGTTAAAAACATATTTTCTACTTTTTAGTTAAGCGAATACTTGAATAGCTTTAGAAATAAAGGAGAAATCGCCTAACAAACATATAATATTTGAGGGTTTCGATGTTTTTTAATCTGACCATTTTAAATCATTCCCTTGGGATTCCCAGGATACAAAGTAGCGCAGATTGTAAATCTAAGATTTTTTAATTTTTATGTGAACTTCGAACATACAGACAAGAAATCTAAAAAAATGCTTCGTGTTCTCCATCGTTTATGTAGTCTATCCTAGATGTATTTTTTAATTAGCTTCAATGTACAGACACGGCATGTTTAGGATTTGATAATATTATAGATATAAGATTTTTGAACGCCTGTATTTTGACATGTAAGTAATTTTAAAATATATTGTAATATCTGTCCACATCTCTATTCTACTGTTACGAGTTGCAAGACTCGAATTAAAATACCGTTGGAATTATTATAGAGTTTATTAGAACTATACCAACGTGTATAACACAGGTACAAATATAACCGAACACAACAAGTCCAAACGTAATGCAGATGATCGTAATTCAAATACACGCGCAAAGTCCGTCACTAAATAGATTACCGAATGTACACAAGTCTTGCTTTGCTCGTGGTTATCGCTCGATAGCCTCTTCCTCGATCGGGCAATAGCAATAGTATAAAGCAATGGCTTTATACTGCACAAATGCAAATATGTCTGCCCGGCAAGCGACGACGCAATTTCCTAGAAATCGTAATCCGCACACCTGGCTAATAACTGCCATAAAAGATTACATTACACAAAGGGCTGTTTTCTAATCACAAATTTTAAACACAAAATAAACAAAAGAAGTCCAAATACTAAAAAGGTAATAAAATGTGTTTCTACAAGGCTGCAGGTGTGAATTAGTCTTTGTCGGCACGTAGGTCGTAACAATATTTACCTACCGATAGGTCTAAGGCAATACACATAACAAAAGAAAATTTCCGAGAAAAACAAAGTATTATATCACGAAAGTCGCTTACCAACGCTACCTGTCGCCATCGACCGTGTTATATTCGCATTAGGCTCCGCGGACTACTTCCGGCGGAAGTCGACACAGCCTATTTGTCCCCATCAAAGGATGTTACGTGTGGGACGACCCTCATAGGATACTATTTTTAAGGGTAGTTATTTACCGGCTTCGGGGAATTTAGTTAGATTATTTTTGCTAGTAAACAAATCAGCTGTGCAATTTTTTTCTATAGCTGGAGTACAGCAGACAGACTGACGGCCCACCTGGTGGAAAGCGGCTACCGTCGCCTATGGACGTTTGCAACATCAGAGATGTCACCAACGCGCTGCCGGCCTCGAATAAATTTTATGACACCCTTTTTGAAAAACTCCATATTGTAGCGCTGTGGGAAAATCTCGGCTGGGAGCTCATTCCAAATCCACACGGTACGCAAGAGAAACGTTCTACAGAACTGTTGCGTACATGAGCGAAGCGGCTCAAGGAAGTGGGGGTGAACTCCCAATCGATGGCGAGCGGTACGATGGTAGAAAGAGGACGAAGGCACCAATCTAAACAGCTCTTCGGAACACTCCCCGTTGTACAGTCGGTAGACTAACGCAGAGAGAAGCAAAGTCTCTCCTAAGGCCAAGCGTAGCTAGACCGTCTGTGAGTATGGGATCACCAACAACGCGAACGGCTCGACGTTGAATACTGTCCAGGGGATTATGTTGGTAGGCAGGTGCTCCAGCCCAAAGGTGTGAGCAGTACTCCATATGCAGCCTCACCTGGGCTTTATAAAGCACAAGGCGTTGCCGCGGTGTGAAATACTGCTTGGACCGGTTTAGCACTCCAAGCTTCTTGGAAGCAAGTTTTGCCTTGCCTTCAAGATGGCCCCTGAACTGTACATCGTTCGCGATGTCAACACCAAGGATCCCAATAATTTTGGAAGTGGCAAGAGGAGTTCCTTGGAACTGAAGCGCTTGCTCAAATGGAGTTTTTTTGGCAGAGAATACGCAGACCTGTGTCTTCTTGGGGTTGAAATGGACAAGGTTTTGTCTCCCCCATTCAGAGACTCTCTCTAAGGAATGCTCTACTTCAGACACAAGTCTAACCCGACTTTCCTCCACAAATGATCGAGGGACGTTTGCACGACCAGAGTACTGCGCATCGCCAGTGCTGTCATCCGTATAGCAATGAATGTTGCGAATAGACAACATATCATTGATATGCAAGATGAACAACTTTGGCAATAGCACACAACCCTGGGGCACACCAGTGTTGATGGGCTTGATACTTGAGCAGCAACCGTCGACAACGACTTGAATGCTGCGCCCATCAAGAAAGCTGGATAGCCAGGTGCAAAGTCTCTCAGGTATCCCATACGATGTCAGCTTCGATAGAAGAGCCCTGTGCCAGACCCGGTCTAATGCCTTAGCTATATCTAGGCTAACTGCCAGTGCTTCCCCTTTGCTCTCAATGGCTTCAGCCCAATGGTGGGTTAGGTAAACCAAGAGATCCCCAGCTGGGCGACCGTGGCGGAAGCCGTATTGCCGATCATTTAGCAGCTGGGAATCTTCAAGGTAACCCAGAAGCTGCGCATTGATAATACGCTCCATCAGCTTTGAGAGCAAAGAGGTTATTGCTATAGGCCTATATTCGACGGGTCTATACGGTCCCCTTTTTTGGGGACAGGGTGCACATGGGTGAACCTAACCTTTTTTAAAACCTAGCAACTGCAATTGTGTTTTAAAGGCCTATTTAGGCACTCGAATCATTATTAAATAGGTCACTTTCACCCCTCGTGTAACAATCTACTATTTCTTATATTCGAAATGAAAATAGAGTGTTTACCTCGGGTGAAAGACCTATTTAGGCACTCGAACTATAGGTAACCTCGCTACGCTCGTACGCCAAACCGTCTTTTACCCAATTTTCATCACTTGTGTAACAATTTGTATAGTATGCCTGGAAGAGATCGTATTACGCAATAAGAGTAAGAAAATATTATTGTAATAATTGTTTATTTGGGGAGCAAAAAACTGTTGTTATCTGTCAATGTTTTATAGGTTTATTATGAATTTATAAAAGAATATTTATCATAATAAATTGTGAAGTAACCTATAGTAAGGCAAAAACACACTTTATATTCTAACAATAATAAAGAAACAAATGTGTCGAAGACATAAAGGTGCTCCCTCACCGCGAATATTCGCTGTAATGTAACGGATCCGAGCATTACACCGGTGAAGGAGGAGAACTGAGCATTACAGTGCGCAACCTGTAATGACACAATCTGTTATATTTTGATACAATTTGTAACACAACGACCGCTTCATCTGGTATTGTGGAATCAACAAAATACTCAAAATCGAATCATAACTGTTTCGTTACAGGCGAATGCTCGTCAGTCAGGCAGGCAGTATTGTAACGTAATGCTCGAAATCCAATCATAAATATTACATTATAAAATTAAGCAGAATCACAACACATCCTTGGAATAGGCCTACCGGGGAAACCAGATTTAAAAAAACGCGCTAAGTACACTACCTCAAAGATTGTGTGGAAACTTATGCATATTATGACGATTACAACTCTTTCAACTTTTTGAATCGTTATATCTCAAAAACGGTGGATTTTAGGAAAAAAGTATTAGACATTTTTTATAGATAAATATCTGATCTACAATTTTTGTCTGTACTAATTATATGATAAAACTTACAGTTTTGCTGAAAATCGCGAAAAACCTATTTTGTGACTTTTAACCCCGAGTAAATTTTTTCCAGGTATCGGATCTATAATAATATCAGCCCATAAATGTCCCACTGCTGGGCCCGAGCCTCCCATTATAGGGGGAATATTGCATCAGGATGTTTTCCTTCACCGTTGTTAGCACGTGGTATTTGTATCGGATCGATGAGGACTTTTTAGATTTCATTTATAATGGTGTTTTGAACAGTCCTACCAATTTCCAGCTGGGTGCGAATTTTAATACCTTTAGATGTCTAAATTGACCGGACTAATTACAGACGAATGTTCGTCAGTCAGGAGGCGTCTTAAAATTTTTGAAGAAAAATATACCTGTGACGACACTACAAATGTCACAAAATACTTTAAAATTAAACTAAGTTCAGCAATGATTCCATTTTTGCTAACTACAAACTCTGAAAGCTTTCCACTTTCACTCTATGCAACTTTGCTGACAACCAAAGTAATACCACACACGTCGATAACTTAACCTCTGGTTGTGGTTTATGGCTGCAATTTCGTCCAATTTTTTATCCCCCTTCCTCCCTCCCATATACGTTTTGTTGTTGCCCGTATTTTATGTGTGTCAAACTTTATCTTTGCTAAAGATTACAGGAACTAGAAGATATCTTTCTTTAGCGTATGAAGAACTTGTTAAAGATATAACTCGTTACGGTTATAAGGTCGATTATGTTTTTGAAAATTTTATCAAAATCTAAACGAAGTGAATGGGGCGTAACGCTATATTATTAAATCATACATACAGAGTCCGTAGATAATCAATTATATAATGCATGCCGTGTTTGCATAAACAGAATATAGTGTTAAGTTATGAAACGGTTTAGTCAATATACAAGGTTGATTTTTTTAATGCCACCTGGAGGGAAAGTACTCTAAATAATAGAGATAGCAAATTTTAATCCAAAGAAACATTTCTTTATTTTTGAAAAGTAATAAAACTACATTCAAAGATTTTCGAAAACTCTCTTGCTTTACCCGGGAATCGAACCGACTAAAACCTGTAAAAATTACACCCTGTAATTTTATTGCATCGATCGTTAGAGTCAATCACAACGATGAAATCTCTCTAACATACTTGGTAAATTTAATGAAAGGAAAACTAGTTTCTGGAAATGAGTAAATTTACTCTAAAATGAACAATAGTTGTAGGATATTGATAGTTTTTGAGTAGTAATTATGTGTTTTGTGAGAAATGTGAACTGTATAGTCATAAGAACTCCGTTGAATGGCGTCAGTTGATAACTTAGTTAATTTTTTTTTTAGATTTATGGCTTGGCAGCTAGGCCTTTAAGCCAGATCTTAGATTATAATGTAGTTTCTTCATTTTCTTAAGCCTATGTGTAGCACAGCTGAACTGTAGGTTATCAGCTGGTACCATTCAACGGAGTTCTTGTGACAACTGAAAAGGCCACATTTGACTATACAGTTCACATTTCTCACAAAACACATAATTACTATTCAAAAACTATCAATATCCTACAACTATTGTTCATTTTAGAGTAATTTTACACATTTTTAGAAAATAAAACTGCACAGCACAACGTCCTCTTTCAGTTCCCGCCAAAAACTCCTCAACCATGTATAATGATATCAATGCTCCATAATCCGTTCCATTAGAGTTTATGATTGTAACGTCCGCAAGCAAGTGGAACGGGAAATATCACGGTCGTGAACGTGGTCGTTGTGAGCCTCTTGTGGAACACAGTCTTGTTGTAATGTATGATATTGTTACGAGTTACGGGACTCGAATTAAAATGCCGTTGGAATTACTATGGAATTTATTAGAACTATACAAACACGTACAACACAGGTACAAATATAACTGAATACAACTAGTACAACGTAATACACGATTTAATAACACGCGCAAAGTCCGTCGCTATATAGCTTATCGAATGTACACACGTCTTGTCTCGCTTGTGACCATCGCTAGACTGTTGCACCCCTCCATTGCGGCATTGCTTTATTTACTGCACGACGTAAATGTCTACCTGGCAAGCGTCGACGCAATTTCCCAGAAATCATAATCCGCACACCTGCCTAATTATGCCTGCGAATGGCTATAAACGAGTACAATATACAATAGGCTCTTTCCTAATTTCAAATTTTAAACATAAGGTAAACAAAAGAATTCCAAATGCCGAAAAGGAAATAAACTGCAGGTGTGCATTGGTCTTTGTCGGTTATAACACTATCTTAACTTTATTGGGTTTGCAATCAAAAATTATGTCAAACAGCTGATCACTAAACAATAACACTTGATAAAAGCGAATATAGCAATACAATTTTGATGACCATATCATTTTCAAAACACTTTTTGATATCGTAGTAACCGCTGTCGCCGTGCCAAGCCCTGCCAAGTCAATAATATATCAAATGTGTCAGGTCAAACCCATAGCAATAAAAATAAACCAATTACTGTCAAAATCTAGAACATTACGGCTACCAATGACGTAAGTTCAATTCCGGTACACATCAAAGTCAGTCTGTAAACCGTAGTATATAGTAAAGCGTACAACTTTCTATCTATATTAATTAGGGATGAGTCGAAATTCGTTTGACCGAATTTCGGGAGCTTGAGCCGAACTTCGGCATTCGGCCGAAATTCGGTTTAAATGCCGAACATTCGGTGCAAGGAAAAAGTAAAATACTTACTTGCACTGTTTTGTCTGAAGTTAATAGAAATCATATCTATCATAACCGTAATATAAAAATTGGCATCTATATACTCATGGTCATTTATTTTAGTTACAATGTTATAAAAAAAAATAGTTCTTGATTAAGTCTTTGCCTAATTAAATAGACATCAAATTAAAACAAAAATAAAAATAAACTTATTATTCCTTTAAGGTTTCTTAAAGGAATCAGTAAATAGTGCAACTGCTTAATTAGAATGCGTAACTTGAATAAAATTAAAAAAAACACGTCTAAGGGACATCAGCAATTACAACTTTAATTTTGATTGAAATCAATTTTTACGAATTAAACATTATGAATTTAGAATTATGGAATGGTGATTTTTTTTTTCAATCAAAGGTCTAAAAATGTATTCTTTTATCCACCTACTCATACTTAAAATTTACGGCGTTATCAAGTCTCGACGTCAACGGGTCACGAGGCATTGCTCTTGAGAAAGCGTGGCGAAATCAAACCGAAGTTCGGCCGAATCTTTTGTTTTATCCGAATTTTCGGCCGAAGTTTGTATTCGGTTCAAACCACATTCGGCCCATCCCTAATATTAATATATGTATCTATAACAATGTTAATGTTTGTATATTTAATTCAATGTAACAATGAGTTTGGGTGTTGATAAATAAATTATTTAATCTATATTATAATATTGGTAAGTGCATCGACTACAATTCTATGGCTACGTTCCATTACGGACTCACAATGACCACGTTCACGACCGCGATATTTCCCGTTCCACTTGCTTGCCGGCGTTACAATCGTAAACCCAAGTGGAACGGTTATTCGACCCAGCTCTTAACATGGGTCGTTGTGAGCGTTGTGTGATCGAAAATGATGACGTAATTAGTCACGTTTTCGCCACGACCACAAAGACGCCGGTCGCCTTGTGGAACGGCTGATGGTGCATTTTGAGCGCTGTGAGTTACTAATGGAACGCGCTGTATATCTATCTATCCATCTTTTTTTTATTATAGGATTGTTTCTTTTTATTTTCTATGCGTTTTATTTTTCGTTTTATGTTTCATATTGTTACAACCTAGGCGTCGACAAAGACAAATTCCAGTACAAATTTGTAGAAGCACATTTATTACCCGTTATGATCGTCTTCTTTTGTTTACTTATTGATTGGCATACGTTTCTAGAGAACAGCCCATTGTTTTATTGTACTCATTTATGGTCGCTTGCGGCCGACTCATTAGACAGGTGTTTCGGATTATGTCGACTACGATACGGGCACATTGCATTTGTGCAGTATAAAACGATGGCCTGATTGAGGAAGGGGGCAGTCCAGGGAGAACGATCAAAGCGAGACGTGTGTACTACAATCGGGAATCTAATAGTGATGGACTTTGCATGTTGAATTGAATTACGACCTTCTGCATTAAGTTTGGATTTGTTGTATTCGGTTATATTTGTACCTGTATTGTACGTGTTTGTATAGTTCTAATAAACTCTATAATCATTCCAACGGCATTTGAAATTGAGTCTCGCAACTCGTAACAATATAATGTGTTACTTTCTTACTACATTTACTGTGGTGATGGGTCAAATATTAATCAACGAGGTGGGGTCGCCACTGAAAATCAGCGCTGTGCTAGAGGAAACTCCAACACAGCTACATGCTGAGTTGCCGACCTCATTTTGGGAAATGCGGTGTACAACATATATTAATTCTTTCTTTCTCTCTATATACTTATATAGTCAAGGTGATGAAGTCTGTCAGTGGGGGAACTCCGTACACCACTCATTATTTCCATGCTTGAATAGTTACGATGACAGCAAATCGGTCAGTGAAGCTAAGACACTATTGAATTCTGTCTTCAAATTGTAGTTGGCGTTACATTCCGTTTAAAAAAGTTACAAAACGAGCGGTGTATGAAATTACCCCATTGACGAACTTCGCCACCTTGACTACATAATATAAAAATTCCCTGTCAGAGTGTTTGACCGAGATGAACTCCGAAACTAATCAATCGATTTTGATGTGTTTTTTTTTCACTTTGCTGGATTTGATCCAACTTAGTTCATATGATAGGTTTCGTTTTAATTTATAATCAAAAAACGTTTTTATTGCATTTTTTTTAAACGGTCGGTAAGTATGAGTTCTGTTGCCAACTAAGTTACATAAGCATCAAACAGATGGCGCTATACTTTAAGTCCTACCCTTTGTTTGATTAATAGTATGTGAACCTAAATCAATATAAATAAAAATAAATGAATCGTAAAAATATATGTACGCGCATAACCTGAGAACGACTTTGCCGATTTTGATGACATTTTGTGTGTTTTTGAGTGGGTGGTCCCCGAATGGCTTAGATTCACAATTGGAACTGGAAGGTGTTGCTGGAATCAGGTTCTAGGATCTTCCTAATCTTCTGAACCTATTTTGATGGTTTTTTATGCGTGTTTAAGTGAGTCCCCTGACGATTTAGATTCAGAATTGGAACCAGTAGGAGGCACTACAATCGGGTCCTAGATTTTTATTTTTTCAGGACAGAACAACCTCTGTCGGAACCGCTAGTAAATCTGTAAATGGTTCGAGTTTGTACAAGGCATTTAAAAGTGTAAAAATATTCAAAAGGCTAATTTGGATCAGCAGATTTCCAAAATGCATTTAATTTAAAAAAATTGTCTGTTAGAGAGAATCATTTGACAACTGCTGATGCCCGTGTCCTTTATCTTACTGATCGTTCATTTGGCTTACTATCACTTAAAATTTAACGTAAGCTCCATAAAAGTTAATGAGAAGAATGAATAGTGCTTATTATTTAATGCAGTCAAATCATGGTACGGGCAATCTCTTGTTCAAACCACAATACATACATATTGTTACGAGCTACAGGACTCGAATTAAAATTTTTATGAGGACTGTACAAACACGTATCAAACAAATACAAATAAAACTGGATGCAACCAGTTCACACTGCACGATTCAATGCAATTCGACACGTGCAAAGTCCGTCGTCTATATCGCTAATCGAGAGTACTACAAACGTTTTACTCGTCTCATAGTCCTCGCTTGACTGCCTCACCCCTCCATTTGGGCATTGTTTTATACTAACTATACAATACAAAAAAAATCCTCCGCGCGCACTGTGTTTCCGAGAAATAGTAATTTGCACACCTGGTTATCTATTCCTGCGAACGGCCAACAAAGTCGAAAACAATAACAATAGGCTATTGTCTAATTGCAAATTTTAAATACCAAGTAATAAAAAAAGAACTCTGAATGCGGGAGGGGCAATAAACAAAATGCGCAGCATTTCTTTCTCGGTATGTGACAAAAGGTATGCAGGTGGCCCAACTTGTAACAATATTCCTTCTGTATGTATCAAGTAAGTATGTATCTATCTCTGTCGTCCCAATTTTGCCTTACAACTTGGAAGATGTCGCCATTTTGTTATCTAATTCGTTTGCCGTGTTAAAAAGACACGACATGTAAGAAATATGATTTTTGGCAAGTGCAGTAAATTGTTGAAACCAACTAAATGGCGGCCGCCCTAAAAAGATTAAAATGGTTGATTAAGGGGGTTTCAATTTCTGTGCATGTGTGATATCTGCGTCTGAGAAGCTAAGACGGACGTTCTTAGTCGAGATGTTTTTCCGTTTGTTTATTTACAGGACTTCTATAACTTGAAATTTAGTATTTTACAAATTATATTCAATATTAATATTATATTGAATATAATTACGTTTAAAAAGTATTAGTTTATTTATTTATGAGCTGACAGTACACTACTATTGTCAGCACATAAATAAATAAACTATCCGGTTCATATTTGGTTTGCGTAAATATGACCATGTCTCCGAATGGTCTATATAATAATGGTGGTGACTCTATATAATTAATGTATTTATTTTTGTTATTAGACAAACATTTACACAACAACTGAAGGCAACTTCAGACTTCAAACTTCACTTCAACCGGGCAACCCAGTGTCTAAGGAGATTTAAAAAGGAAATTTCAAACGATTTTTGGTGGTGTACTAAAGTAAAATAGAAGTAATACAATCACAATCAAATACTATTAAAAATAAAATAAAATACAAATATACAACTATGTATACATGTATATTTGGATAAAGATGATATTATAAATTAGATATATTTATATTCTTTTTATTTTTCTTAGATATATTTTTATTCATTTCTTAAACTATTTTGAGTATTTATGTATCTATTGCCTTTTTCCTGCACCACCTATAACGCCTGATTCATTTTTTTTTTCATTTATGTTGCCTGGAATAGATCGCTTTGGCGATAATGCCGCCTGTTGTATTGCTTAGAAAAATATTGTAAATATGGTCTGTTTTTTGTAATTGTATATTTTGCTGTGCAATAAAGTGTTCTCTCTCTCTCTCTCTTTCTCTAGATGCAACAATATTATTTAATAGACCAATAATGGTCAGTGACCATACGTTTACATGTAGTCATTGATTTAGCTTGTCTGATTAGTAAGGGGAAGGAGTTCCACACTCGGACAGCCTGTACGGCAAAAGAATTTCCTACGAAGGAAGATGTGTGTATGGGTATTGTTAACAAAAGATTTTAATTTGGGCGCAAATTACAGGAATGAGATGGATAGAGAAAACTAAAAAGTTTCTTTAAATATGGGGGAGAACAGGGATTGTAAAGGATATTGTGCAAAAGTTTATTTTATTTATTTAAGCTTATCACGAAATTCGAAGACATGGTCATATTTACGCAAACCAAATATGAACCGGATAGTTTATTTATTTATGTGCTGACAGTAGTAGTGTACTGTCAGCACATAAATAAATCAACTAATACTTTTTATATTTATTTATAGGCAGGTACTTATTATGAAACTAATAATACTAAACGATATTAAAATGATAAATATTAATATTGAATATAATTTGTAATACTAAATTTCAAGTTGTAGAAGTCCTGTAAATATACAAACAGAAAACGTCTCGAAGCTAATTTACCAGTACTTACTTTACCTTGGTCTCGCGAGTTACAACAGTATGTCTAGAAGTAGAGATAGCAAGTAAGAAAACTAATATACTATAAAAGAATTAAAAAATAGTAATCCGTGCAGGAACGGAGAAAGTATGTAATTTCGTGTGGCCAGGTAGCCTGTCGTAAGAAGCGACAAAACGACTCACAACCAGGTGGTAGAGTAATTGCCCGTCTGGATGGCTACCATCCTGGTATAGAGTATACCGTCATAACAACTTTGAGTTGTGTATAGAACTGCAACACATCGGTAGCACCGTTGTTGTTATGAAATTCCATCAGGTGGGTAGTTTGCCTGTCTGCTGAACTCATGCAATAAAAAAGAACATAGTATAAAAACAGAAAAAGTTGAAATAAATTAAAAAAAGAATATATCACGACTTGGGTGAGCATCAGGAGATGGAGAATACCCTCATATCCTAAATACTGGCAACGTGTTGACTTCGCCCCTAGTTGCAAACGTCCATATGCGACGGTAATGTTCCATCAGGTGGCCGTCTGTCTATTTTCCAGCTTCGCAATAACAAACGAGAATTGTATAGTCTGTAATATACGCGTGTGCGCATCCAGATGATGATTTTATTTATTTGTGCCCTTTTTAACGATATAGTCTTGTAGCATATTAATGGCCTTTCATTCTACCTGACTCACATAGCAGTTGATAAATACTTTTTATTGAGGAAATATTCGCGTGGTGCCAGAATAGTAGCAGCAATATATGCCAATACTGAATTATACTGTATCAATCGAAATAGAGTTACATATATATACATGTAGAGAGAGAGAGAAGACTTTATTGCACACCAAAATATACAATTACAAAAACAGACCACATTTACAATATTTTCTAGGCAATACAATAGGCGGCCTTATCGCTCAAAGCGGTCTCTTCCAGACAACCTAAATGAAAGAGATTTGAATCAGGCGATATAGGTGGTGTAGGAATAAGGCAATAGATAAATAAATACTCAAACTAATTTAAGAAATAAATATACAAATACATACATATATACATAGTGAATAGTTATATGCAAAGTCGCCGGTAGGCGCTGGTTGAAGAAATCGGAGGACAGGGATGAGTGGCGCCGTCTAGGGGAGGCCTACGTCTCGCAGTGGACTGCAAATGGCTGACGACGAATAGTCAATATATAAACAATAATACATTTTAAGATGCATAAGTTATTATAATAAGTGTATTAGCATGATTATATTGTGTTAATCAGACAGCTATTTGTGGACAAATAGTGTTTTCTGAGCAAATTTCTAAATGTTGGTAAGGATTTGGCCTCTACATATATATACACATACATACAAATTGGAAACCTATTGAATGAATTTTCAAGAGGTTTAGTGTATATGTTATAGTCAAACATCGAAGTTCTGGCGCTCGTAGGTTTGACTAGTCAAACCTCAGATCTGACATAAAGTCTTAGTCAAAGTCTAAATAAATGACGTTTTTCTGCCTTTGACTAATTAAGTTTTGTCTAACCTAGGAAAGACTAATTTATACAGTCATTAAATATGTAACAAGTGCAGTACGAATCGACGTTTGACCGAGTCTGCCTTAGTCGCTTCTAGGATCGACTAGGCAAAGCCCAAACAGATTATTTTACGTTTATAATTTATATATATACGTAATTCTAGAATTGACTAAATACTTTAGTTAAAGGCCGACATTGGAATTTATTTCGGGTTTTGTCGAAAGGCCTTGGTCAAACCTCAGATAAACCAGTCATTCCGGGAAGGGACTGCATATCGACCTTTGACTATAACATATATACTTTAAATTCAAATTCAAATTCAAAAGTTTTTATTCAAAATAAGTTCCACTGGAAAACACTTTTGAAGGTCATACATATAGGTTAAAATTTAATTTTACATCCTATTCTATGTACACCGCTTCGCAACGTCTTATTGCTGTTAAGGAGAAGAAGCGGCAAGAAACTCTCCAGCAACAGGTCTAGCTAAAAAATGTTTTTCTTTATATTTCTTATTCTATTTATATCTCAAGTTCTCTTTTTTTTAATAAGTTTTATACAGAAGTATGTTACAGAATTACTTTTTGAAGAATTAATGGATTTGTAGCAAACAGTGCATATTCAATAAAACAGAGACACACAGAAAGTTATAATAATGACATGAAGTACTAAAATGTTATGCTGCAATATATCTTTTTAAGATTTTAGATATCGGTGGTATTTATGTAAGGCTTTATACAGAAATTGGGTAAGAATCATTTAAATTAATTTATATAAAAAAGGGTATACTTAAAATAGAAATTATAAGGTATAATTTAATACGATCCACGAGAACTGTTTAGCAATGTAATTGTTTGTATAACCTTGTAACTTTTTTGAAAATAAATAAAAAAGTATATACACAGACGGCTCACCTGCTGGAAAACGGTTACTATCGCCTATGCACATTTGTAACACCAAAGGTGCTACCATTACGCTGCCGCTCTCTAAAGGGCGACTGAAACCTGGCCACTAATGCCGGAACACAACTCAAGGTTGTTATGGAGGGATACTCTCGACCAGGGGTTGTTTTGTCACCTCTTATGACAGGCCAATGTGATCCAGTATCATCAGGTGGGCATATAATCATGGTTTGACTTGTACTAACATATTCCAAGTGCAATTTTTTAGTCACTCTGTCTGTTACAGCATCATGTCAGAACTACTGAACGAATTTAAATTAAACTCGATACAAAGCTAGTTTATATCGATACTTTTTATCCCAATAGGTGACATCGTTTCCGTGGGATAGATGATGACTATAGCCAGAAAGATAAAATTGCGATCGCATTAAGTAGGACGGGTGTTGTAATTCAATACCAAGTACGTCGTGCAGATGCCAACGCGAACAAAGTTTAGCTGGTACTGCTACATTCGTTATGTAAATCAACCTCTGTGGTTGAGCGAGCTAAGCCTTTGTCTACCTCACTGCAGAGGCTCTGGACTCGATTATAGTCTGGGTGTGGACAACCTGGAGGATTGCAGGCAAGCCAAGCTGGCAATGCCTCGAGTGAGCCTGCGTTTCTCCAGGAATATCCTAAAGCTCAGTCGGTCCCCGCTGAGACAAGTTATTAGTGCAGCCACTGGACATGGCAATTTTAACAGACATCTTTTCGATATAGTTGTCACTGACAGCCCCCTGTGCAGAGCATGCCTGGAGGCAGAAGAAACAGCCGCCCACGTCCTGCTTGAATGCAGAGAGGTGGCTCAATACAGGGCGAAGTATCTGGACGCCCCAGGTAGCCTCCGAGAGGTCTTCAGCAACGTCAAGAAGCTGGTGGACTTCCTGGAGGAGCCGGGCTGGATGGAGTAAACCCTCATCCACTCTCGCACGCAAAATAGGCGCTTTGACGTCAAATTGCGGAAACCGCCCGCTCGCAGAAGAAGAATAAGATGGTCTGGGTGTCTAAGATCGGCTCCAGAGAGTAGTATATTATCCATAATACAAGCGTAACTTGCTTAATTTGGGTATATTAGAATATGTGTGTTTATCTGCCGATTATTATGTCCTAAGGTTATTAAAACTTGACTAGCGGTCCCGGCAAACCCGATTCCAGCTACACCTATCAGCTCCAATTGTGAATCTAAACCATTCTCGGATCACATTGAACACACACAAAACATTACATCAAAATCCGTTCAACCGTTTTAGAGGATTTCAGTGACATACACACGCACAGAAGAATCATATATTGTTATGAATTTGTAGGGGTTTTTGAGGATGTAAATTCGAAAATGCCGTTGGAATTATCACAAAGTTTATTAGAAGTACACACACGTAATGGACAGTTCTTACAAGCTTATAGCTCTATATAGCTTGTAGCCGAATACAACAAAACCAAACTGTAGGGCAGAAAATCGTTGTCACATAAAGATAGTTGTTCCAAAAATGCACTAAGTAACGCCTTGTTCGCAGTCAGAACACGACTGGCGCATTTCCCGACTGACCGATCCTTAACCATTTGTAAATTACATATGAACTCCTAGCAATATGCTGGCCGGCCGGCCACTGGTTCTCAAAATCGTTAAATGGTCAGCTGAATGGCTTCCAAGAATTCGTATGAAATACCAACAAAGGAAAGAAGGTTTTATGATGTCTTACGGCGGTGTTAAAGAGACTAGCGCTAACAATAGCTCACTCAAATTCAAAGGGGTAATAAGACACCTGCAATGGATCAGTATCGGCTTGCAACAATACAATAAAGATTAAAATTAACATTCACTTCTAATGTATAATAACACGACATAAAGAGAGAACAACAAAGTTATTTGTTTCATAGATTACATAATTCCCCAAATAAACATGCGTACATAACGGTTTTGACATAAGACACACTTATAGTATCTCCACGTGTCAGTCGGTCTGTCAGTCGCGGGCCGGGGTGCGCACGCGCATGGAACACGGCCAAAACCGATAATTAATACTTGTATTATATACGTCATTCAGTTGACGTGATAGAAGACACATAGCTGGCGTTGCAGACGGGCGGATATCAGGAACATCTATTTTTTATTAATGGAAGCAGCTAAACCAGCTATAAAGACCCACCTGATGGAAAGTGGCTACGTTTGCCTAGAGACTTTTGCAACATCAGCCACGTTGTCGGCGTTGAAGAAATTTTATGACGCCTTCAGTAAACAAGTTTAACAAATTATAAAAAAGCAACATTCAAATGTTTTATCTCGGGAAATTCTTACCTAAACGCGTAAGTTCACGAAGTTGTGTAATTTCTGCTCTATGGGCGCGCGCGGAAAATTGGGAAATGTTCAACCTAAATTAACCCTTTTTGGGTTTCGTAGCCAATTTGGCAAAGCTATGTCCAGCAGCTGTACAACTTCGCAAATGCCAGAAAACGTGAGAGATTTCAGTATACAATTATTATTATATGATGAAAGATTTTCTAGACACCGCACTGAATGGAGTAATGCGATCGCTACCAAGATAAAGCAAGAAAGAAAACAGATTAGAAAATATATTACAAACAAGTTTTCAGTGCACACCTCCAAAATCTCACGTGTCATAAGACCGCTCTTTCTCGCTCGAAGCTCTTTCGTAATTATGCATTCAAATTACTTTGTTAAATATAGGCTATATTAAAGACATCACACACAAAACTACCAACCTAGGTAAGTGGCCTTAAGAGGGAGCAAATCACCAGGCTCCCCTTCCGCGAGAGCTGGACGGCAACGGAGAGTCGCAAAAAAGACCGGAGAGGGACGCACGAGGATTAGCCAGTTTTTTCAGTGGGTAACCCCAACGGTAGCTTTGAGATAGCGTTCCTGCGGGGATGTTAGTGCCACCCTGAAGAGGCGAATCCC
The DNA here is from genome assembly GCA_039645545.1 of Dendrolimus houi. Taxonomy (NCBI): domain Eukaryota; kingdom Metazoa; phylum Arthropoda; class Insecta; order Lepidoptera; family Lasiocampidae; genus Dendrolimus; species Dendrolimus houi. The sequence goes on from CM077133.1 coordinate 970,117, forward strand.
ACAGGCTCTACCGCGATATCCACGGTGTGGTTTGTCCTCGAGCGGATCTCCTGGTAACTTGTAGTTTTTATAACGTGTATATTTGTTAGGTATTTATTGCAATATCCTTCCAATATAGACAAAACAATCGAGGTCAAATTAGTAACGATATGATAAAAATATTAATTAATGAAACTTATATAAGCGTAGATGACAGGCGTAAAAATAAAACGCAGTCCGTCTGAACAAAGTTCAATTCATTATTTGTCACTTGGGAAAGTTTTGGCTTTGATCGCAAAAACATGTTTTTGATAGTATCGTCTTAATTTATTTTGACAGCTGATATGTATTTTAGATAGTTAAGTACATATATTGTTTGTCATCTTTTATATGAGTTACGTAAAAGTAATTACCTGGAATAAGATAAATGATACAGTCAAATAAATTGAATTATTTTTTATGAATGAATGAATGAATCTTTATTTGCGAGACAAGTAGTGTATTGACAATAGTTGGTACACAAGGTCATTATTTTTTTTTTTTGGACTTGACTTTATGTTGTTGGTCCGAAGACCTCACAACTTTACCGGGGTTTTCGGGGCGAGTGCCTTTGCGAAGCGAAGGCGCTCGAGCCCGGGAGGCAACTTGCTCGAGGGGGCTCCCTAGGGAGTTTGACCTCGGCTGGACTGTTGCCATGAGAGGGGGATGAATCTAATGATGCCCACCATAGGGCGACACAATGCACTAATTGAGAGCGGGCGACGGGTAATATAAAGCCCGAGAGGAAGGATCCCGGCGGACCGGGATCGGCGGTTCGCGGTGGCCTATACTATCTTACTGCCGTTTCGCAACGTGTTATGGCTGGGAGAGAAGAAACGGCGAAAGAAACTTCCCAGCAACACGCCTAGTCTATCCTATGGGGGGGCTGTGTCTCCTGGCGTCCCTCGCGGGGACGTGGAGAGATCGTAATTGTCAAGGTCATTAGTATCACCGTATCTAACCTATGCTCGTACAAATATTTATACGTATCTATGTTTGTTAAGTTTATGACGTATCTTCTTCTAGCTTACATTATATAATACCATAATACTAAAAAAAGTAAAATTTAATGTCACGTTACAACATGCATATTTAAAGTCGAGTAAATACAAATTAAATCAAAAACAATTTCAATCTATACATTAAAAAAAAAACTGGTAAGTGAAATTTTAAAGTAAAGGATTAATACAATTAAAGTCCATTTTAAATTCAAAATAGTTGTTTTATATCTAAATCATAAATACACTATAGAATCTAAATTTGAAATTTTAATAATCATTAATTAATTATATAATTATTAATAGTCAAAATTTAAAAACAAAATATTCATTTGAAGAATAAAAATATCTATTGGATAGCCAGTCGTACATTCTAACTCTCAATTTTTGATATTTCTCTATATTTTTTTGGTAATCTTATACTAATATATAAAGCTGAAGCCTTTGTTTGTTTGATTGAACGCGCTAATCTCAGGAACTACTGGTCTGATTTGAAAAATTCTTTCAGTGTTACATAGCCCATTTATCGAGGAAGGTTTTAGTCTATACATCATCACGCTAAGACCAATAGAAGCGGACCACCAATGAAGAATGTTTCAAAACCGGGGGTTTTGAAAACAAATTCCACGCGGACGACGTCGCGAGCACAGCTAATTTATTATATATTGTGGCGACCGAGGGTTGAACTTTCTAGCAGCATAAGCCGGTCTCAAGACTTTTAGAAAAAGGAAGAAGATTCTGGAAGGAAAACACAAGGACAGATATATTTTAGAAAAGGATAGATGATGATCAAAAGAATAACGAAAGGAGATCGAAATTCTATAATAGAAGATTCAGGAAGGAAAAGACAGAGATAGATAGATGTTTAGAAAGGGATAGACATTAAATAAAAGAATAACGAAAAGGAGATCGAAATTATGGGTTCCAGAAGATTCTTCCGGGTATATAAGCAGCGTAAGGCGCGTCTACCGTAGAGTCACCGACAGACAGACACAGACGGTGGCGTCTCCAGACACCGCCAAGCACGAACTCTACACGTCCCCGCGAGGGACGCTAGGAGACATAACCCCCCATAGGATAGACCAGGCGTGTTGCTGGGAAGCTTCTTTCGCCGTTTCTTCTCTCCCAGCCATAACGCGTTGCGAAACGGCAGTAAGTTAGTGTAGGCCGCATCGAACCGCCGATCCCGGTCCGCCAGGATCCTTCTCCTCGAGCTTCATATTACCCGTCGCCCGTTCTCAATTAGTGAATTGTGTCGCCCTATGGTGGGCATCCTTAGATTCATCACCCTCTCATGGCAACTGTCCAGCCTAGGTAAAGCCCCCTAGGGAGCTCTCTTGGGCAAGTGGCTCGCGAAGGCGCTCACCCCGAAAACCCCGGTGAAGTTGTGAGGTCTTCGAACCAACAACATAAAGTCAAGTCCAATAAAAAAAATACTGGAGTGTTCAGTTGAAGACAGCAAAACGACAAGTGCGATAGGAGAGAGTTGGAAGAAGAGTTAAGTAGAAGACAGTGACGAGCTTAGTGGGAAGTTTATTTAGTGAAGGAAGAGTTTAGCGTAGTTTAAGAGGAAATCCAGAAGCGAGCTACGCGCGGTAAATTCGGAGGTGAACACTGCAGCAGCAGAAGGTGGTCTACGCAATATCGGCGACGGTATTGTGAGTGAGATATCTTATCGTCGGGACAGTGCGTCGTTATTTTGCGTGTAGGGGCAACCCTGCGGAGAAGAATCACGTACGGCTGTGTAAGTTAATAAAAGCATTTAGTTAAAAAGACTGGTGCTTTCTTCCAATCCTAAGTGCGTACCGCCGTTCGCACGTAACAATGTTTTTAGAGCCATATAGTAGAAGTTTCTGTTGCGTAATTCTAGTCTAGTTTCTAGTAGTGTCCGTGTTACCTTACAAAAAGTCGAGGCCTCATAGACTTTCTTGTTGCTGGAGGCTGTCGGCCGACCTGGTGGGAGCTGGTTACCGTCGCTTACGAACATTTGCAACCTAGTGGTATACTGCTAATGTGTGCCGGCCTCGAAATTAGATAGATAACACTTTATTATACGCCAATACAAACATGAACTTAAAGACTAAAATTATAACTAGTAATGTGCAAAGGGCGGTTTTATCGATGATAATGGCGATGGTGGTATACGTAACATATAGTACCAACTACTTACATTTTAATAATGAATACATATATAATATATATATATATATATATATATATATATTTTTTTTTTTAATAACATCCCTTATGGTTTCTACTCAAGAAAAACCTCTGCCAGGAGCTCATTCCAAAGCTCCATGGAGCGCAAGAGAAACGTTTTTGAGGACCGTTGTGTACACGAAATCAATAATAGCTAAAAGGTTTCTCTTGCGCACCTTGGGGATTTGGAATATCCCGTTGCACGTTGCAAACGTTCATAGGCGACGGTAACCGCTTTCCATCAGGTGCCCGTCTGCATGTCTGCTATACTCTAGCTATAAAAAAAGCTTAAGAAAGGCGGGATATGGCAGTCCCACACGTGCTCCGGTAAGTTCCTACCAAACCCGGAGATAGTGAGCAAATTCATTTACCCACCGTTAAAAAAAATACCCAATACGCCATCTAGCGAAAATGAGAGAAACACATTGAAATTGTGTTATTATTCTCGTTGCTATTTTAAGGTATTTTTCTGGATATAAGTTACCCTATGTCCATTTCAATACCTCTGACAACGTGTGTGCAAAATTTCGTGATGGTCTCTAGTCTCTAAATAAACAAGCGCATTTATAATATTGTTACGACCTAGACGCCGACAAGAACAAATAATTCACACCTGCATATCTATAAAAACATATTTTATTACCTGTCGGCATTTGAACTAATTGTAATTCTTTTATGATTGTCTTCTTTTGTTTACTTATTTATTGGTTATTGTTGAGAACAGTCTATTGTACTCGTTCATGGCCGTTTGCAGGCATAATTAGCCAGGTGTGCGGATTACGATTCTAGGAAATTCGATCCACGCTGCCGGGCGGACATATAGCATTTGTGCGACATAAAGCAATGGCCCGATTGAGTAATAGTTAGTCAAGCGATAATCACGAGCGAAGCAAGACTTGTGTACATTCGGTAATCTATTTAGTGACGAACTTTGCGCGTGTTATTGAATTACAACCTTCTGTATTACGTTTGTACTTATTGTATTCGGTTATATTTGTACCCGTGTTACACGGCATTTTAATTCGAGTCCTGCAACTCGTAACAATACCACCTAGCTTCACCAGAGCTAATGTTATCCTACGAGAACCGTAACTTTTTCCGGGATAAAAACTAGTCTGTGTGCTCTTCCATAACTTAATCTATCTCTTTGCCAAATTTCCTCCACATCCGTTCAGTACTTCTGGCGTGATTGAGCAACAAACAGTTATAATATCAAGTTAAGATGCAATCCCAAGAGATAGTGGCCATTTTGAAAAGCGCCTTTTAACTGAGTGATGCCGCGTATATCTAAGCTCCAAATAACATTACTAAAAATAATAACGACAAAGATTTTTTACAGTAAGAGCGTTTGAGAATTCTGCGGTTCATTGCTCGGTTGAGTGGGCAACGACTTATTTCTAATGATCATTGCACACGTTCTCAACTAATCATTGTCCCTTGGACTTGGGCCGCCCCAAGTTTGCGCCACATATCCCAGTCAGAAGACTAGACTAGAGTTCCTTATCTTCTACCAGCGACCTTGCGTAAGCTGGATTTTTTTGCTAGATAGCGTCTATACTTAGCTTGTCAAGACATGGTCTCTACTCCAGGACTCGTCTACGTCTTCTAGCATCTGAAATTCTTCTGTCTGGCATCTTACAACTGTACACACTAGGCTGCTTATCACGAAAACTAAACTAGCGAGGATTGTAGTTGTTGGCTTGCCCTGAAACAATAAAAATCTCAAACACGATCTCAGCGTCATCTAACGGATCCAATTGTGAATTAAAACCATTCCGAGACCTACTCAAACAAACACACACAGAAAAAAAAATCAAAATGGTCAGGTCGTTTTTGAGATTTAGCGAAACTATACATGCAATAAAGAGGCTGCTTAAGTACCATCCGTTTTTTCTTTGCTGGAGTACAGCAGACAGGCTAACGGCCTAACTGTGATGGAAAGTGGTTACTGTCGCCTATAAACATTTGCAACATTAAAGGTGCTACTAATGTGCTGCTGGACTTGTAGATGGGGCTGGAACCTGGCCACTAATGCCGGAACACAACTCATGGTTATTATGGCGGCATAATCTAGACCAGGGGTGGTAGCCATCCAGACGGGCAAATGCCCTACCACCAGGCTTTGGGTTGATTTATCGCCTCTTACGACAGGCCGCCTGGCCGCAAGAATTTGTATTCTTTCTCCGTTCCTGCACGGATGGATCTATATTTTGAACTACGAAATATATATGAATGGATTTTTTTCTCTCTTTCGATGGATACTATCGTCTCGTTGCAAATATGACGATTAAAATAATTTTAATTCCTGTTTAAACTATAAATAATTACATTGTTACGTCAAAACTTGCTATGCTCGTACGAAATCCAGGAGAGATGTCTGTGAAGTACCCTACTATATTAAATTGTATATGTCTTATGCAATTTTAATCTGACTTATATGGAACGGATTTGTTTCTAATAAACATTTACAAAAGCATATAGAAGGTATCACGACTCCACTGGCGTGCTCCATGTGTTTGGCACAAGTCCAAAGCGTGGCAGCCCACAAATACATTTTATAACCAGTGTTGCCAAGTGGTAAACGTTTCACAGTATTTTTATGATTGTGCTACCGCCCTCGAAGGGGCGACTAGAACCTGGCCACCGATGTTGGAACACAATTCAGGGCTGCTATGGCGGCATACTCTAAACCAAGGTTAGTTGCCATTCAGCCTGACAAATGCCTGCCATGTGAGTGAAATATAAGAGATAATATTTCAAAAGTTTATATTATTTACCTAGCTGAGTTCCATAATGTAATATATTAATATGTGAAGCAAAAACGTTGTACCCCTTTTTACGAAAATTGCGCGGACGGAGGAGTATGAAATTTCGCACACTCATACTTCTTCATATATAGAGAAGAAGCGACGAATGCTGAGTAAATAGTAAGCTATTTGACAATAAGCTAAGTAATTTTAAACTTTATTGTGAAATAGTTAAACACGTTTTTTGTGTAACAATCTGTTCTGTGACTTAGCTTGAAAAGGTAACATGTGCTCGCGGAACCTTAAATGAATCAATTCGAAAACTGCCGAATATATTCATACCACTATTATACATAGAATAGGAAGCAGATTTAAATTTTGACTTACAAATATGACCTTCAAAACGTATTCTCCAGTGGAACATATTTTGATTTTGAATAAAAACTTTTGAATTTTAATTGTATACTTGGCGGAGTATTTGTTATTCTCACTATTGATACATCCCTCAAGATTATGTTAAGCCTTTCAATCTCTCGTATTATATATGCAATCCAAAATACACGTACATATAAACTTATACTGACCAGTGCAAAGTCAAATTCGACATCTTTAAATTTATATACAATATCGCATTTTTTATTTTTCACATCGCAACACCGGGTACGGAGTGTTCCCATATCCGTGGATTTACGATCGGCTAATGGCTAATTAATAAGTTGTTAACACGTGTTAGGATTTTTTATTTAAAACTGGGTTTTTCGAAAAAAATAACTATTTGCTGAAATTAAATACCGCTAGCTACCTACAATTACACTGGGTTTTCAGGATTAGGTTGCCTTCAATGTTTTATATATATTTTTATGTTATTTTCAGACATTATATCGAAAACTAGATTGTTACATGACATCTGTTAAAAAATAGTACAAGTTTCTTAGGGAAATTCTTCAATTGCCTTAATGGCAACACTAACAATTAGTTTTACATGAGTTTATAGCGCGAACTGAAAGGGGATGTTGTACTGTCCAGTTTTATGTTCTAAAAATATGTAAAACTCTAAATTTAACAAAAGCTGTAGGATATTTGTAGTAATTACGTGTTTTCGTGAGAAATGTGAACTGTGTAGTCAAATGTGGCCTTTCGAGTTGTCACAAGAACTCCGTTTAATGGCTTCAGTTGATAACCTACAACATACGTAGACTAAAGAAAATGAAGAAACTATATAATCTAAGATCTGGCTTAAAAGCCTAGCTGCCAAGCCATAAACCTGAATAATAAAAATTAGTTTTACATGTCATTGTGACAAACTTCATGTGGCATTGACATAATTATGACGTTTGTATTTAATCTAAATCGTAGTGTACATTATACTTTATAATGGTCTTATTCATAGAGAGTTACAGTAAGTTTGGACGCTTTTTCATGGTTCTTAAAGAAGCGTTCAAACTTACAATAGCTCTCTATTAATAAGACCATAAGTATTTATTATACTTTTACGGTCTTATTCTTATTGAGTTAATTAAAGTTTGAAGGTTTCTTTATAATTCTTAAAACTATCTATACATATAATAAAACAGTAGAGGTCGAATTTCTGTACAAAGAAAAAAATACTAAAAACCGAGTCAGGGGGATGTAAGAAGTGAAATAATTTTTCATTACTTACTCGCCCGGCTCAACACGGGCAGATTTTTCATTACCACTCCGCTCCTATTGGTCCTAGTGTCATATTATATTGCCTTTAACATACCACAATATATGAGCTTTCAAACACAAAAAGAATTTTCGAAATCGGTTCAGTAGATCCAGAGATTACCCCCTACAACGTCACAAACACAAAAACATTACCTCTTTATAATATTAGTATAGATAGATATAGTATGCATTAAATTGAAATACCTAAAAAGGCGGCAAAATTGTATTCCGCCCCGGATGGCCATCACCCACGCTGCGCCGCTGGTTCCAATGCCATGATTTAAAAAAAAATATAATTAATTCAGTTTAGTGTTTACCATTGCTCAATAACCGAACACTCGTTTCAGTTTCGAAGTAAATTTTCTGAACATGTGTAAGGAAACAGTCATAAATTTAAGATACTCTTTCATTACATAAACGTAACAAACAAACGTTTCCCTGCACTTGTCAGATCTGAAGCGAACGAAATCTCGCCGTGAATAATTTATTTTTAAACCAAACGAAAATAGACACACAGAATTAATATACACGTGTACACGATAAAATTATTTCTTTTCTAAGTATGTGTTGCATCGCTCTCTAGCGGCGGCCATTTTGCGCGACTGTCAATCGGCCATTTGCATTTACGTGGTTATGATTTATGACTATTAAATCAAACCAATTGGAAAATAATCTTGCTATTGGTATTATACACATGTGAAAAAGACTTTTATATTTTGAAATTTCTTTTTAAATTTGAAAATCAGACAAAGAGCATGATTTATTTATTGACTTGCAAACAGCGCTATCATTACAGTAGTCACCAATATAGGGATGATTAGTATATATATAAGTAGGGCCATTTGTCCCCTACAAAATAGATTTGTACTGATACAGCTCAAAATTTAAATTTGTACTACTTCAAAAATTTTGTCCCGCTACTACACACGCGTCAATTGTAAGAGGAAGACGGAATAAGGACAACACAGTACAATAACGCCTCTACGGATATTCACGTGACAAAGAGGGATAGCATGGCATGTACGACTGCTAGTAAAATGAGGTGACTGAGGCCGATCACATCCGATTCTTAACGAACATTTCCGAACTAGAAGTTTTGTACGGGACAAATGAAGGAATGACGCTCACCGCCTCACCGGCCTCATCATTTCAAATGTACTGCCACGGTACAAACCACACAGATCTCCTCGCCTCATTTGAAGCGATACATTGTACTGGTTCAGTACAAAATGTCATGTTACTTTTACAAACTCATTTTAAAATCATGTCCTACCCAACTCTACACCAATACAATAGCGTGGTCCACAGAGTACGTTATACATACATACATATTTAATAAACATAACAAATATTATGATATCTGGTGAATTCATTCACAGGTACTTTGTGCTCACAGTACAGTTAAAAATGTTCGCAAGGTCTGTGTCATCGGTGCCTTATTGAGCAAGTTCGTCCTGCCGTTTGGTTCTACGAACATTGGTGGCTGCCTACGTCGATACAATTTCAGCCAAAATACACTATGATTAAACAATATTTAAATTGTTAAGAGGTCTTAACAATTTAAATAAGTAGGAGATCAAGGCAAGGTTTAAAAATGGGTAAACCCCATTAAGTCGTTCATATAAGAATCTAGTACATTTATTTTTTTGTACGTACTCCAACGTGAGACTATATTTAGTTTCATGTGGAGCTCAGATGATTACGTTGCTTTCTAAGTGGTTTCTTACTAAGGAGTTGTTTTTTTTTAATTACTGTAGCACACCAGACAGGCTGACGGCCCAACTGTGCTGGTAAGTGGTTTTCGTCGCCTATGGACATTAGCAATATGTGATGCCGGAACACAGCTCAAGGTTATTATGGCGGCATACTCTATACCAGGGGTGGTAGCCATCCAGTCGGGCAAATGCTTTACCACCTTGCTCTGGGTTAATTTGTCGCTTTAATTAGAATTATGAATTATTAATAATGAATTAGTATTCTTTTCCGTTCCTGAACAGTGAAAAATATTGAATTAGAGTAAGTTTTTATATATTCTTTATGAATCGTAAATACTATTAATATTTTCTATAATTTTCTTAAATAATGTAATTAGTCTACGGCCTCTAGTTCCGTAACTTTTATAAGAAAAAGAATTTAATAAGAAATTTCATAATACATAATAGTAATACTGTAATAATATACGCACGAATAAAAAACGTAAGCGCCAATAAATACATGGCGCTTTCGACCTTTTGGTCGCTAATTAATTTTTAAAGACGCTAGTAATAATATATTTGAGCAGAAAGCATAAACGCCAATTAATGGCGCTTCGCTAATTTCCTAAAGGTAAGCTATGAGGAATCAAGTTGTACGTCCACGCCACTGCCATACATATGCATTTAGAATTTTATACATATTCAGATGTCCTTATATAATAGTCTTACTAAACAACTGGTGTATGAAGTTATTACAATAGTAATGCCAGTACGTGAGTGTCCACAAATGTCCACAAGAGCGCGTCACGTGCAGAGTTCCTTGCACCCGTCCACTCTATTTGCAAATGGATTCATATTTCAATACACAGAGCCTACTTTGTTAACAAAATATATGTATTCAATAGCACCTTGTGTTGTGAGCAAGGATCGGAATAGGTAACGCACCTTATGAAACCCTACTTGTATATACAACACATATGGTCATACAAATACTTGGGATATTTGTATGATCATATCAAACTGCATTACACTGTATATATTGTTGTTTTTATGTGTGTTCTAATGTACACCATGACTTCACTTTATGGTCCCAGAAGGAAGAACATCGCTAGGCCTAGTTGGCTAGCATTATGCTAAGAACTAGTCCAATTGATCCGTGCAGGAATGGAGAAAGAATACAATTTCCTGCAGCCGGGCGGCCTGTCGTAAGAGGCGACTAAACAACCCACAGCCAGGTGGTAGGGTATTTGCTCGACTGGATGGCGACCACCCTTAGAGTATGCCGCCATAACAACCTTGTGTTGTGTTCCGGCATCCGTGACCAGGTTCCAGTCTCCTTTAAGAGAGCAGCAGCGCCTTTGTAGCACCTTTGGTGTTGGAAATGTCCATCGGCGACTGTAACCACTTTCCATCAAGTGCCTGTCGGCTAAACTCCTGCAATAAAAAAAATAAAAAAATTAAGACTTTTTTAGTTTCTATTGTCTGTCTATTTTTATTTGTATTAACTTAGTTTTTGTCTTAAATAAAATATTTTTCTTTCTTTCATTTTTAACTGTTATATAATTATTTTTCAGTAAAATATATCTCTATATTCTCTACTGTATATATGAAAAAAAGCACTACCTACAACATAGTGATGTTTGATATTTTTACGTATATTTATGTATATATATGTATGTAAATATTTATGCATGTAATTATGTCAATATCAGTATGTGTATTTATATATGTCTAATAAGTATAATTCTTACTTATATAATATTTTACATACTTATATGTTTATAAATGATTAAAATATATATAAGACAACTCTTTATTATTTAAATTAATGAATTTAAGGAATAAAAACGATGTGTTTCTCTGAAAAGACAAAGTTTTATTTACGTCAGTACTTACAATTAGGTAATAAATATACGGTAAATAACTAACATAAATAACTAACAGCTTACCTAAAAAGACAAAGAAACGACATTCAAAGTCCATTCACTTAAATTCCAATTGATATACTATTAAAAACTGTTATTTAAAGCTAAACACTTATCAAAAAACTATATTTGTTTTCACCGTCATTCGTAAATTTAACTGTGTGACTTAGGTCGCGTTCCACTTAAATTGTGATATACTGTGTTATTGAATGTTTATACATGCGTTCCTTTGGTAACAATTCCATTACATATATGTAAGTAGCATTACCTCTAATATTTATATATACCACCTTTGACCAATATAATCTGTTTTATTCCTGCCACGGGCTGTCTGGAAGAGATCGCTTCTTAGCGATAAGACCGCCCATTGTGCACATTTAGAATATTTTTAGGCTATAAGTTTTTCTGTTTCCTGTAATGTTGTACAATAAAGTGTTATCTATCTATCTTATGAGTACGTATGTATATATTTATCTTAAAAATTTAATACGTTTAAATAAATATCTACAATCATTTAATTTATACACCACCTACAGCACCAGATTGGCTTAGAATATTCTAAGTTAGGTTGTCTGGAAGAGACCGCTTTAAGCGATAAGGTCGCCTATTGTTATGCCTAAATGCATACATAAAAATAATGCCTAAGTATTCTACGTACGTGACATAGTAGACAAATAACTGTGACATAAAAAGGTCGACAGGTAAATTAAAAAAAGAAACAATCAAACTGACGGACAAAACGACTTCCTATGAGTCCCGTTCTTGAAATAGTGGCTTCGAAACATCTAGAAATAAAATTAAAAAGGCGTTTAAAGTTAAAACATAGATTTTTAGTGTTAAAGAGATAACAATTGTTAGAAACTAAGAAAAAACGACTTTAAGAAAGTGTTTCACGTCAATTGAAAGGACTATGAAGTGCATAGTCGTGTACCTGTATTAGTTTTACCTAGGCAATAAGGAAAAAGCCGATTGTATTCAAATTCGATACAAAACAATACACAACTATAGTAAATACAGTGCCACCGTGTTAATAATGCTAAACAATTTTATTTTTGTTTTACAAATATACATACAGACACGCCTGTTTACCATTGGAGTAGACAGCAACGATGGATCTCCGTCTGCTATGATGCTGAAAAACATTCGTCGCTTCATCAAATTTATTATAAATGATGCATATTTATAATACAACATTAAAATTACAATTTAATCTAAGATGTAAGATTAAAGAGTAATTTAAATCTGCGTTAAAATTCTAAATATAATTATTTATTATTTATACTAATAACATGCTTTGTTCATTAAAGTGAAACAAAATTCATTATTTTTATCCAAGAAATATGAACTGTTTAGCGAAACGTGCTTTTGCGAGCTGCAGTACAAACTTGCTCATTAGTAGACGGTTAAAGAGCTACGACTTTGATGGCTCAATTAGAGTTCCTTGTTTGTGTAACTTTCGTAAGATTTAGGAGTTTTTCTGAATTATGCTTTTAACTGGATCACTTTATTTGGTACATTTACCATGTATCCAGATATCAATAATAAAAAAATCCATTTTTGTAGAACTTGTCTTCCAATTTTAGTCTCTTTCTTATTCTCTTCATCGCTAACAAGCATATCTATTCCAACACTAAGCATTTAGCACAAAAATAAAAAAAAACTAGAATAATTATGTCTTGACAAACGTAGAAGAAAGTTTGCCGTAACTATTGCCGAGGTAGCACTGTCCACTGTATATTTTCCTCGGCTATAGGTACTTCGACCTCGGCAGTTTTCTAGTATATTTTTTTGCGCAACCCAAAGACAATCGTCATTGTACTCCATACAAATAAATAGCATTCACTCGTGGAAACAATTTGCACATAAATTGATTTGTTCATGCTATGTAGTTTATTGCTAAGGTTCTGAACGAGCGTAGACTACTTGCAATTTGAAATTCGACGAATATAATGTTGTTTTGGATTTTTTATTGAATGTGTTCAGAAAACACACCTAATGGAAAGTGGTTACCGTCGTAATGTGCTGCCGCTCTCTAAAGAGAGACTGGAATCTGGTCACTAGTGCCGGAACACAACTCAAGGTTATTACTGCGGCATAAACTAAGCCAGGCATGGTAGCCATCCCGGCTGTGGGTTGTTTTGTCACCTTGTACTACAAGCCATCCAGATGCAGGAATTGGTATTGTTTCTTCGTTCCTGTAAGGACACAAATCATGTGGGTTGAAAGAGGATATAGTGACAAGAGTTGAAAAAATAACGTTTAGGCGATTTGGGCATATAGAGAGAATGAATAAAAGCAGAATCACAAGACAAGTATAATAGCAGCAATGTGACTGGTAGAGTCGGTGCTGGTAGATAGCGACGTACTCACCATGATAATTTTTTGAATAATGAAAACTTTTTTTTTCTACTCTATTTTATTAGTAATTATTGTGACCTTTTTTCGGCTTTGTAATCTCTAATGTAAATTAAATAGACATTTTATGTAATTTTCGTATAATTGTATTTTTATTGTAATTAACTATTTGAGCCATTTTTTTTATTTTTATATAAATTATTTTTTAGTGGAAACTTGATTGATATGTGTATTAATTTTGCGTTTTATATTTTTGAACATTAATTATTGTATGTTTCCCAAACAAATTAAATAAATAAATAAATGGTCAAATTGAAGATATTTTGAAGAGTGGTGAGATAAAAGTATGAAAAGATTAATAAAGTTGATGAAGCGAAAAGTGTTTGTCAGAATCGTAGCCGCTGGAGATCCACCGTCTCTGCCTACCCCAATGGGAAACAGGCGTAACACTATGTGTGTATTTAAAAATTATATTCAAGAACATTAGAGTGTGGTGACTACGAATCTAACTAAATTGTTGCGGTTTTTCACCGCTGTGCGTGCGGTTTATTACTTAGTTTAAGGGTAAGAATTTGCCTAGTCGATACTGTCATTCAAATATAGGGTTGCTGTCTTCAAAGAAAAACAATTTTATCATACTTAATTATTTATTTAATCTGTTGACTGACAACTTAAGAAATATTAGTCGGCTTAACCGACTTCTGTTATAGCGACCGCAGTTGAGCCATAAACTTCTAATTATTGAGCTTTTTAAAGAGCTCCGGAGACCGAATGGCCTGTCGTATGTGGCGACAAAACTACCCACGGCCAGGTGGGCGTTTACCCGTCTGGCTGGTCACCATGACACCCTGGTGTTACAACATCAGTGACCAAGTTCCAGCCCCTTCTTCAAGGCCGGCAGCACATTGGTAACATATTTGATGATGGAAATGTAAGTTGGACTAGAAAGGCGTAGAACGGAACTCCCGTCAAAAGTTCCGTTTCATCTAGTCATCGTTTCCGCATTTGAGAATTTCCGCACTGCCTTACACGATCTTCCCATATTCGTAACTTAAAAGTGTCAAATAATCATTTAAAAAAAAACAAAGGAACCGACTTCAAAAGTAACTAATAAGGAAAAAATCTTTGACATTTAAAGTCGGAGCCTAGTAAAACATAAATTGATGTATTTATAGTATTTGAAAGAAGAAAGAAAGAAAAATATCTATTTCTAATACACACAACACAAAATAATAGTAACATAACAAAGTATAGATAAAATTATACAGAAATTGTATGCTGCAGCTTCAGAAATGAGGTTGGCGCTCAGTATATTGCTGTGCCGAAACGTAGTCCGACACAGCGATGATTTAATAACTATTATTTAAGACTCTTATTAGGATTTATTGGTAATAAAACATACACAAGTACTTTCCGTGATCAGACTGATTTTATTACTGAACTACCTACATATATAGTGCATTATTATTTCGTAATAGAGAGAGATAACACTTTATTGCACACCAAATATACAACTTCAAAAATTTACAATTACAATAATGACATGGTAGAAACAACAGGCGGCCTTATCGCTTATAAGCAATCTCTTCCAGGCAACCTAACTTAAGGAATAATTCAACTTAATCTGGCGATGTACGTGGTGCAGATTATTGAGTAGATCTTAAACAAATATACTTAAAAGAACATATTTTATAAATTACATACATACAAACATATTTATAAGATATGTATATTAATTAGTCTATAGTATAAGAAGAATAAGGCATAATTCGTCGAGAAGAAAGTAGTGTTTCCGAGTGCGTTCTTAAATGTAGGCAACGTTATGGACTCTGACAATAAGAGTAAGAGATAGTATATATATATATATATATATATATATATATATATATATAGTCTTAAATATACAATTTCAAAAATGTACAATTAACATAATGATATGATAGAAACAATAGGTGGCCTTATCGCTTATAGCAATCTCTTCCAGGCAACCTAACTTAAGGAATAATTCAACTTAATCTGGCGATGTACGTGGTGCAGATTATTAAGTAGATCTTAAACAAATATACTTAAAAGTACATATTTTATAAATTACATACATACAAACATATTTATAAGATATGTATATTAATTAGTCTATAGTATAAGAAGAATAAGGCATAATTCGTCGAGAAGAAAGTAGTGTTTCCGAGTGCGTTCTTAAATGTAGGCAACGTTATGGACTCTGACAATAAGAGTAAGAGATAGTATATATATATATATATATATATATATATATATATATATATATATATATATATATATATATATATATATATATATATAGTCTTAAATATACAATTTCAAAATGTGCAATTAACATAATGATATGATAGAAACAATAGGTGGCCTTATCGCTTAAAGCAAACTCTTCCAGGCAACCTAACTTAAGGAATAATTCAACTTAATCTAGCGATGGTGCAGATTGTTAAGTAGATCTTAAACAAATATACTTAAACTACATATTTTATAAATTATATACCTATACATATAAAAACATATTTGTAAGATATATATATTAATTAGTCTATACATAAGAAGAATAAGGCATAATCCATCAAGAAGAAAGTAGTGTTTCCGAGTGCGTTCTTAAATGTAGGCGATGTTATAGACTCTCTGACAGTAAGAGTAAGAGAGAGTATATATATATAGTCTGAAAATAATTACAACAATTGAGTTAAAAGTACTGTGATATCATAGAGACAAGCAAATTTTCCATTCACTCCAAATTCTTTATAATTCTTATAATAGCAGCCCATAAACAATCGAACGAACAGTATACTCTCCACGCTTGACCAAGGCGGCTTGGCATGTTTGACACATCGGTTATCTCGATGTGCAGTTTGCATCACAATGTTTTCCTTCACCGTTGTTAGCACGTCGTAATTGTAACAATATGCACATTAGGTCAGAAAACTGGCTAAGTGGTCCACGCGTTCCGGCCATATTTTCTTTAGCCAGGGGAAGTCCGCGAACCTGGGGGGGATAATTCGCGACCTGTGTGTGGGATTCGCCAGATCGGGGGTGGCACCAGCATGCCCAGTCAGAACTGGTGCCATGCTGTTGCCATCCCCGGTTAGGGATACCCACTAAAACCCCTGGGTGTTCCGTCCTTCGCCTTATGCCAGGACTACGGGTATATGACCTAGTCCCTCCGCAGCCCTGGCAGACGTGGGCCCCTCACGAGGCCTCTTCCATTGCCAGGGGACTCATCCCCCGGCATCGTCATACTCTCTTTGGCATGGGGCGGTCTGGAACGCGCCCCACGGGAGGATGCGTTCCGGCCAGAATCGAACCCGTTCCTTTTGAGTTTGGGACGCGTGCACTAGCCATTACCCTACTACGACTTATATATGTATTTACTTATAGACTTAATAACTCTTAATAAAGTTTCATTACTTATTAAGTGTTTTCATATATTTTTTTTTGATAATTTGATAAGTTGTGAAGTCGCCAAAGCCAAATATCGACCTCTGTGATTAATGCAAAATTTTAATGGTCAAAAATTATGAGAAACACTCTTATATTTGTAATATTCTTGCTTCGTGTATTTAACAATTCATTAGAAAACAAGCAAACAAAGTTACTAGTAGTGTATCAACCCTAGTCTCAGTAGCATTTACGTGCAATCCATCAACCCCCCCCCCGGAGAGAGGCGTGAGTGTATACTTGGCAAGTGGAACATCAATAACTTTGGACGGAAACCGACTTCGCGAGATAGGAAATGCGGTTATCCTCATTCCGCAAATGAGATCTGGATTGGGGAGGCCTTTAGGAATTCAGGGATTTGAGTGGTAGGCAGTATTGAAATTTAGATCTTTTGAAGTGGAACTTCTATATAGACGGGGGGTATCAGGATTTTCTCTGTCACGAAAAAGCGTTACGGCGGCGTGGAGAAGCGGTATAAGCTTAGAGTAGACTATGGATGTTTTTTTGCTTCGGAATTAAATTCAGATTTTTTAATTGATAAAATAAAATATGTTTAAATAAAAAATGCATTCATTAAAATGTACCTAACCTAACCAAACCATAATTTGCAGTAAACCTGCGAAAAATCGAAACGAATGCTGGGACACATAGTAGAAGTGAAACTTCAACGGACAAGTGGAAAAACAAATCGCAACGGACAAGTGGAAAAACGAATCGCAACGGACAAGTGGAAAAACGAATCGCAACGGACAAGTGTAAAAACGAATCGCAACGGACAAGTGGAAAAACAAATCGCAACGGACAAGTGGAAAAACGAATCGCAACGGACAAGTGGAAAAACGAATCGCAACGGACAAGTGTAAAAACGAATCGCAACGGACAAGTGGAAAAACGAATCGCAACGGACAAGTGTAAAAACGAATCGCAACGGACAAGTGGAAAAACAAATCGCAACGGACAAGTGGAAAAACGAATCGCAACGGACAAGTGGAAAAACAAATCGCAACGGACAAGTGGAAAAACGAATCGCAACGGACAAGTGTAAAAACGAATCGCAACGGACAAGTGGAAAAACAAATCGCAACGGACAAGTGGAAAAACGAATCGCAACGGACAAGTGGAAAAACGAATCGCAACGGACAAGTGTAAAAACGAATCGCAACGGACAAGTGGCAAAACGAACTGTCTGCCACTTGAAAAACAAACAAAGACTCTGGAAAAACAAGTACATTAACAATTTGTCCGTAAAACTTCAAGTTAAAACTTTGTTGCAATTCGTTTTTCCACTTGTCCGTTGAAGTTACTTCTACTATATGTCCCAGCATACATTTCGATTTTTAATTTAAAGTCTATATTAAAAAACTTATAGCTGAACATATAAAAAAATATTTACGCGACGAATTGAGAACATTCTCCTTTTTTTGAAGTCAGTTAATAAAAAAACAGTAATAGCTTCAATAAAACACAAACTAACTACAAAGCAATTTTTTTTCTATATACGTATTGATATGTACTTAGAGAAAGTGATTTATAAAAATATTTTTAGTATTCAACAATATATTATTTATAATTAAGTGTTAACAAATTAAAATTAATTCAATATTAAAAATAAAATAAGTTATAAATAAGTTGATATAATTTATAATATTAAAAAAAGTAATATATATTTTAACAAAAATTTAAAATTTTCTTGAGTTTTTGCGACTAGTACACATAATAATACTAAGTTTTAACGGTTTTAAACGCGGTAAATTTATTTGATTTTTATTATTCTGAAGTTTCGGCCACTTTTCAGTAGCCGTGATCACGGAAGACAAAGATGTCAAGTGTCAATAAGTATTGTTAAAATTTTATTCAGACTACCGCCAACTTGTTCATTTTAATAATTTTGTTTATGGTTATTATTTACTCTATGGGAGCCTAATCTAATTTACCACCGCTTCGCACCATGTTGTGACTTGAGGAGAAAAAGCGACGCAAGACTCTTCAACAACGTGCCTCGCTCTAATAATATTATAAAATAACACTATCACTATTATTAATAGAAACGTTGGAATAAAATCAAATAAACTACCGCGCTTAAAACCGATAACACGTAGTTTTATTATAACAAAATATTATATTTTAAAAATATATTGAGGGGTGAAAAGTTATCTGTTTTAAACGCCATTTTGTGAGAGACAGTACAATGAGCCTTTTTTTCATACCAATGTCTCAACTTAAGGAAATATAAAGATCTAACTTCTGCCCGCTGCTTCGCTCGTGTTAATAGGGATTTCATCCGTGCGTTCAGGTTTTAATTCTTAGAAATGTCAAAAGCAATTTTTAATTCCAAACTTCTTTCTTATCTAATATTTTTTAACCGTGCAGGAACGGAGAAAGAATATGATTTCCTGTGGCCCGGCTACTTGTCGCAAGAGACAAAAACAACCCACAGCCAGGTGGTAGGGTATTTGCCCATCTGTATGGCTGCCCCTGGTCTAGAGTATGCTGCCATAACAACCTTAAATTGTGTTCCGGCATTAATGGCCAGGTTCCAGTCTCCCTTAAATTTCTATAGACGATGGTAACCGCTGTCCATCAGGGGGCTCATCTGCCTGTTTGGCCACTAATACCGGAACACAACTCAAGGTTGTTATAGCGGCACGCTCTAGACCAGGGGCAGCCATACAGATGGGCAAATACCCTACCACCTGGCTGTGGGTTGTTTTGTCGTCTCTTACGACAGGCCGGCCGGCCGCAGAAAATTGTATTCTTTCTCCGTTTCTACACAGATAAAAAAACGCCATCTAGCAAAGGTAACTAAATCTAACTAATCTAACTAACCACATTTGTAACATGATTGATTTATTTTTGTACTTTCAGCATTGTCATTTACGACATATTAACACATACAATTTACATTGACATATTTATTCACATATATACATATATACCACAGGTTATGCTTTCATTACACTATTATACATAGCGCAGCAGTGCCTAACGTAGGTACAGTCCTTTTTTTTGAGGCGGGGGAAATTACTAGGTCCTTTACTAGGGATTAGACCAAAGCGACGAGAGGTGACATCACGAATGGGCACCAGAGTCAAATCGCCGGCTCGTGTGGAGACTCGAAAACTCACTACTCCACTAAAACCACCCTCCTCCCATGTGCCCCGCGCTGTGGTAGGAAGAGCGTGAGACTTAGAACGTAATTACGCCCACGCTGATCCTAGCGCATCAGTACTTGAGAATGCCTGGGACAGGCAAACTCACTTCGTCAACAGGGGTGAAGAGTCCTCTGCTCCCTAGATGCTAGAGGGCTCCTGCAGCGGTATTACGGGAGGAGATTTTGCGTTATCTGCGCCTCCGGGACCCCGACTGATATCGGTACCTGCGAGACATATGCGCACCTATCTCCCATTCTCGTTCCGAACGTAGGTACAGTCTACCCTATCAGCAATCATCGCCAGGGCGGCGTTGGTGCTGGCCCATACCCGGCACACCAGGGACGCGCACCGCTTCGTTATGGTGGTCTGAAAGCAATCGGTGCGCGCCAGGGCAAACATGCCCGAGGCGCTGCAATAACGGGGTAGCCCCAACACCGCCCTGAACGCATTATTGCATTGAACACGAAGGGCTATGTAGCTTCTCTGTGAATAATTTGATGAGTGATGATGTATTTGTTAATGAATTGCAACAGTGGCGCTAATAAAACGCGATCAGAGCGCCATCTTTTTTTATGTTTACAAAATTTCGTGATGACCAGTTAAGGACCGGTTCCTTTATCTTACTGACCGTTCATTTACCTGACTATCGGTTTAAATTTGACATAAGCTTCATACAAGTAATGTCAAAATTCAACTGATGGTAAGACAAATGAATGAATAGTATACAGACACCAGCCATTAAACTCTTACATAACAAACTTCTAAAAGTAATGGTTTAGATGTATTATATTATGCAGTCAGGTTAATAATACAGTTGCTTGAGGCACGTGCGCGTGCGCACCGCACCGGCATAAGTGCTCATACATCATTCATCTGTGACTGATGCTTAAGGTTGACATGGTTGATACACTGGTATGTTTTTTTATTACATGAGTCCAGCAGACAGTCAGACAGCCTGATGGAAAGCGGTTAACATCGCCTATGGACATTTATAACACCAAAGGTGTTACCAATGTGCTGCCGCTCTCTAAAGGGAGGCTGGGACTTGTTCACTAATGCCGGAATACAACTCAAGGTTGTTATGGTCACATGCACTAAGCCAGGGGTGGTAGCCATTTAAATGGGAAAATGCTCTACCACCTGTCTGTGGGTTGTTTCGTCGCCTCTTACGACAAGCTCGGCCGCAGAAACTTGTATTCTCTCTCCGTTCTTGCACCGATAAACGATATATCGTTTAGATATCACTTTGAACAAGTAATTTTTTTTAAGTCAAATCTAAATAATTTGCCCAAATAGCTGGCTACGATTTCTCGCTGAATCGAAGTAAGAATCAGTCCTCTGGTCACCTGAAGAGTCAATGAGTCGTTTTGATAAAGTTTGGTAGAGGCTCATGGCCCTAGGACCCCTTGGCCGAAGCGTATTAATAGCAAATTTTCTATGGGGTCACCCATAGAAGATGGTGGCTTAGGCAAAGTATTCTATTTATAGTCTTGAGGGACTATGGGTCGCATAAAATATAACTAATTTAAGTTTTCTTTATTGTATTAGTTTATAAAGTCATTGTATACCCGTTCCAAGTCTAATGCGTTACCAACTCGATTTGTTATAAAATCGACTTCATTTATAAATCAGTTTTAATCAATTTAAATTTATTAAATTGATTATATGATAACAAATATATGTTTATTTATATTGAATGATAAATAAACATATATTTGTTAAATATACTATTCGTGTAATAAATATACCCAAATTTCAGTGAACATATCTTACATATTGTTACAACTTAGGCTTCGACAAAGATAAATGCCACCTGCATATCTGTAACAACACATTTTATTACCTGACGGTATTTGTACTAACTGTAATTCTTTTATGATCGTCTTCTTTTATTTACTTACTGATTGACATACGTTTCTAGTTATTGTGGAGAACAGCCTATTGTACTCGTTTATAGGCCGCATGCAGGTATCATTAGCCAGGTGTTACGGATTAAGTACAAGCTGATTCTAAGAAACTATGTCGACGATACGATACGGGCATATTTGCATTTGTGCAGTATAAAAGGATGGCCTGATGGAGAGAGGGGGCAGTCGAGAGATAACTAAGATCTAAGCGTGACGTGTGTACATTTGGGAATCTAATAGTGACAGACTTTGCGCGTTTTATTGAATTACGACCTTCTGCATCTTGTTTGGATTTATTGTGTTTTTGTTATATTTGTACCTGTGTTATACGTGTTTGTGTAGTTCTAATAAACTCTATAATAATTCCAATATTTTAAGTAAGCAAAATAAAACAGCACTTATAATAATTGCAGTATTATTTTTGTTTAAAATAAAAAAAAATTTTTTATTTTCACATCGATTTATTTACGCACAGTGTTGATAGTTTATTAGTCTTTGCGTTACATGACTCATAGAACATGACTATTACGCAACCTACAACAATAAATTACGACTAGATGTTATTCGTACAATAAGCCCAAGAGACGTCCGACTCGTTCCGTTGTCACGTGAAAAGTGAAATTACTGCGCCACCCCTTTTTATAGTCGAGCACGACCACACGAACGATGTAAGCACTAGACTACCCTCTTTCTTGCAAATAATTTGTAACAATAGTTGTTTTTCTAGACTACGGATTGTAGGGCCATACCCTTATTAAAATTAAAAAAATGTTCTACTTATTTCTTAACGCTAGTGGAGTATTTAAATTTTTAGAAACATGTTGGGGGTATTAGTACCATTTTTCGCTTGATCTATATATTGTAAATGTTTTATATGCTTTTCGGCTTAAGTCATTTGTTTAATGTAATAATAGTTTACTCGATAATCGTGATATTGATGTCAGCCCTATAAAACTGATGAATAAGCTAAGCGAGTAAATTTGCATGCGTCGGGTGCGCACGCGCAGGTCATGGCAGAGCATGCGGTACACCTGCGACATCCTAGACATTACTGTATAAGTTTACTCCGCGGCCTTCACAAATAGCCCTGTGTTTGTGGTGTCTATTATTCCTCTTAATATGATATTTAGTAGCATAATGGCGAGCGCACGCGTCCCAAACTCAAAAACCCAGGTTCGAATCCTGGCCGGTACGCAATGTACCATTTAGACAGTTTTCTAACTTAATGTGCAATTGTTACAATTACACGCGCTAACAACGGTGAAGGAAAACATCGCGAAGAAACTTGCACCTCGAGATAACCGATGTGTCAAACCTGCCAAGTTGCTTTGGACAAGCGTGGTGGGTATACAGTCCGTTGCCCAATAGTGGGAGGCTCGAGCCCAGCAGTGGGATGTTTATAGGCTGTTATGTTTATGTTGTTGTATATACGTCTCTATAGCTATTTTGACTAAAATAAAACCTTCATGAAATCGACACATCTGTCTGTCTGCCCATCTGAGTTCTAGACGTCCTGACGCAATGACTCTAATATCCTGGTGACAGGGCAAGCCTCTGATATAGATGCGACCTACGTAAACACGTTGGTCGCAATTCATTTACCAAGTACGGCTACAACAGCCGGTTCGGCAGCGGAAACAGCTGAATCACTCAATCTACAACCCTCAATGACAGTTCTAAGTTTGTGCTGTTTGGTATTGAAATGCTTACTTAATCAACATAATGATCCCAGCTTGGCGCTACCAAATCTAATTTAGTGATATTTGGTTTCAAAGATAGTAACAATGATAATAAAATGAATGATAATATATATATACACTATACGTAAATAAATCGAAACTAATAGATTTTAAAATAAAATATTGTGTGTGTGTAGTTCACACGTAGTAGAAGTGCCACAAAGTGTGACAAGGGTGGGGATTCTTAATTTCAAGACGTCACATTTTATGTATAATTATAATATATTTAAGCTTTAAAACACGAAATTCGAAGTATTTCCGAAAAATTTCAAAACATTTCCTCTATCTGCATGAGCTTAGTGTTTAAATTAGTAAATATTATTTACTCTATCTTATTCTCTCGCAGGCTTAGTCCTATAGATTTATGTATATTTATCTCTTTTTATTGTCACGTTTTCGTTTCATCAAGTTTCAAATCACATCGATTCTAAAGAAGTTTCACGTCAAAAATGTTTTATTTTATTACTTTTTTTTCCTTTATTTCAAAAATGGTTTATTTAATATATGTAAAATATGTCTATTAAAATGTGAGTATATTTATTACACATATATTATAGTATTGTTGCGAGTTACAGGAGCCGAATTAAAATGCCGTTGGAATTACTATAGAATTTATTAGAACTATAAAAACACGTATAACACAGGTACAAATATAAGTGAACACAATCAGTCCAAACGTAATGCGCGTATCAATAACACGCGCAAAGTCCGTCATTATATAGATTATCTAATGTACACACGTCTTGTCTCGCTAGTGGTTATCGCTTGACTGTCGATCTCTCCATTGGGCCATTGCTATATTCTGCACCGATACAATATGGCTGCCCGACCGCGTAGATCGAATTTCTTAGAATCAGTTCGACACACCTGTCTAATGACTGCCATAAAAGATTACAATACACAATGGGCTATTTTTTAATCACAAATTTTAAACACAACGTAAAAAAAGGAAGACAGTCATAAATAGTTTCAATGTTATTAGCTCAAACGCCGGCGGGTAATAAATGTGCGTTGTTTACAAATATGCAGGTGGCCCAAAATGTAACAGTATTTATAACAAAAATATAAAGATAAGTTGAATTGATTAAAACTTATTTATAAATGAAGTCGATTTTTATAACAAATCGAGTTGGTAACGCATTAAGACATTACTAATGGATCCGTCATCGAGCTGTCAAAAAAAAACACTTGAAAAGGGCATAGATAGATGTCGTAGGTGGGTGCTATATATTGCAATAAAATCTATTGAGAAACGAAATGCTTCTAAATGTTAATGCATTTAGATACGTGATTCGACTTTCAACATAGATTGCCTTAGTGTCTAATACTGTATGCTATGTACGGCGTATAGGGCCATAAAGTCCATAAGGGGCGTTTAAAAACCGCTCCAGCGACATCGAGCTATTTCGCACTGCATAGTGCCGAATCACAAAGAATAGTTATAGCAGATAGGACAATTAGGCAGAATCTATAACTTTATTAAACCGTGTAAATATAAAGTACCAGGGTTTACCACACGGCCTCACCACCGGTCTATTAAGTAAGCCTAGTTTATTTAACCAGTAAGCTTTCGATACACGTTGTTAAAGTTGTTATGCGCAGTATACATATAAGCATGTTATAATATAGACAAGCATGAGTTATATGTTTTATTTAAATCATAAAGTTAACAGAATATTTTTACTATTTATTCTATGTAGGTATATATTATTATTTACAAATTAAATAGTTTTTAAATTAAATCAATAAAATATTCAGGTCGTTTTAGTACGCCAAAAGGAAGGTTTGCACTGAAAATCAGCGTTGTGTTGGATATTAATCTCGGCACAGCAAGAAGCCGAGTGCAAACCTTGTTTGCTGAAAATGCGGCTTACAAATTCTCAAAATATATTTTTATTTTTAAGATACATGTCAGCAATATAAGTACGTCGCTATTTTGCAATTTTTTTTCTTTCTTTCTTTCTTTTACACAGTTTATATTGCATTAAACTTTTATCTAGCGCTTCGGCTATTCTGTTGCAAAATATGTTTTTCTAATTACATAAAAACTTGATTCGATTTTGTATACACAGATATAAATAAATCTTCAGTGAAAAATATCTAACTGATGGTGAAAACCGCTTAAAAATCCGTTGCATGGTTAAGGAGGAGTTAGCGGATATACAGACAAACAAGGAAAACGCTTCGTTTTATGTATAACATTATAAAATTGTAAAAGTGTAATGCTTGATTTTTTGTGTTAGTATCTTTGTTCGGAATTCACGTAATAACTACTGGGCCGATTTCTATGCGCTTAGCAAATTCCTGGACTTAGATCTGCGATAATTTATATCTCGGGAATCCCCGGGAATTTTCTTGGGAGCTGTTTATAAGACAAAATCGGATTTCGATGTAAAATTTTCACTGATCGATAGCTAACTCTCTGTCATAAAATCTGTGATACTTTTTATCCCGGGAATCCAGAAAGATTTTTTTCTGGGGGTGGATTCAAGTTTTTAGGACATGTATATATTAGGTTATTCCGTCCAACGTGAACTAAGTTGCATGCCAATCCTAGTACTATATAACGTTAAAGAATAAGAAGCCGTGTTAGCTTAGTGGTTGGAGCATTCGCGTCCCATGCTCAAAATGCGCGGGTTCGAATCCTGGCATAGCATGGCATCGAAAGCATGCAACACTTAGACAGTTTTCTTACTTAAGGAAAACATTGTGATGAAACCTGCATATTTAGATAACTAAAGTATCAAATCTGCCAAGCCGCCTTGGACAAGTGTGGCGGCTATACTGCCCGTTCCCCTATAAATGGGAGACTCGAGCCCAGCAGTAGGACGTATATGGGCTGTTATTACTATTATAATGCCTCGTCCTTCAAAACTTGCAACATTTTGTACTAGTTTCTTTATTGAAAAATTTAATTTAAAGTTCATTGTAAACACAAAGCCATAATAAAGTGAATCGTAGGCGTTTGTTAAAATGTGTGGGACGAGCATCCTCTGTCCGCTAGACGATTGGTTGTCAAGGCACCAGACGGTTTTCCAGCGTTCGATAAGTTCATTCTTCGACGCAGTTATTTTTAACTCAGGTTTATTATATTTTCACGCACAGAAAAAATTAAACGATTTATACATTTTAGTAATTTAACTTTTAACATAAATTTGGCTAATAACATCATTGTGTTAATATTGCGCGGTTGTTGCTGTCTTTCGATTTCTACGAAGCAAACAAAGTTTACCAAAGTGACCAATGTCAACATAAAATTATTTTTTTGATGTATAGGGGGTTATTATAAGTGTTGCGGACAGAGAGCAGGGTGGAGCACACGTACTGTCCGCGCCTCGCATACCGCTGACACCCATAGTTCGCTCAATTAGCAGCTAGGCGTCGGACGGTACGCGGGATATAGGAGGCAAAAATTGTTTTAATACGGACACAATTCTCATTGACGACTTACCACTCTCTCTCTCTTTCGACTCTCTCGCACAATTTGTCATTTTCATTAGGTACTTCTTATGTATATTCTAAGTTATAGTTTAATAATAATCATACAGTCTAATTTTATATCGAGTTTCATTTCCAAAGAAGAAGCAACTGCCACCAATAATAAGCTTAAGTTCAAGTTTGTGGGGTCGCCACCCTTGTCCCCCGGCTTCCATCTTGGAAAAAGGGGTACAAAAGGTTTTCGCACTGTATCTCGTAAACTAGCAACCCTGCAGAGATTTTACAAGACATTATTTGTAGCAAATTAAATTGTATACAATTTTATTTATATTACTTTTTATCGTAAAATGGAAAATAAAAAAGTTATAATAAAAAATAACTGAAAATTTTTGAAGAAATTTTCTTTTGGGCGTTTTAACTTTTTCTGGTAATTTTACAATAAAATGACATCAGAGCAATCTTATAGACGGTTTTTTTTAACAAATAATATCCACTACAAACTTGTTTAATTTCATTAATTTATCTGGAGTTTTACAACGCTACGAAGTTGACCGGGTTCTTGGCTTAGTTTTCAAATATATCTATATTTTTTATTCATATAATTTATCATTTTCTTAACATTCCTATGTTAAACACAGATGCAAACGCGCGCGTATGTGTGTGCGTGTGTGTAAGTGTAAAGAACATTTCAGTCAAACAAAATAGATAAATAATAACTTTTTAAGATAATTAGGCTTTAACTATATTAAAACAATAAACTCATAAAGTCATTCGTAACTATGTTACATGTAAGGGCTATATGAAAATGTATGTATTATTTGGAAATTTACAATTGTTCAGGTTTACATATTTGTCATCAATCTTTACATTCTACGAATTTCTTCAAATTATAGAAGATGTATCCGATTAGCCACTTCTTAAGCCGGCAAGGGAGTACATTTAAAACTACCGGAAATATTGTTTTTTCCTTTAGTTCTTTGTACATAGTCTGACCGGCAATATATGTCTAACACGCGTGTTAGATTTTTCCAATTACTTCTATAACAGTGAAATGAAAATAAGAAAAAAACCAGGTTTATTTTTAGGACATATACAAGTGAAACAAACACATTAAAACTAATAAATAAAGAACAATAAAAAAATAAAACAACCATAAAGTATCAGAAGATACATATTAAGTCCTAAAAATTGGATGAAGCTCAGCAAAAATGTCGATCTGTAGACCAACGCTGATCTTCCACTTAAACCTAGAACCTTATCGTCACGGCAAACGATACATTATAATATTAATAATTAATTATATTATTGTGTTAATAAAGACAAATAGTTCAATAAAACAAATATTTATTACATAAAACTCATATACAACACATATACATAGTGTTACGACCGACAAAGACCCATGCACACCTGCAGTTTAATACCTTTTTGGCATTTGGACTTCTTTTGTATACCTTATGCTTAAAATTTGTAATTAGAAAACAGCCTATTGTATATAGTACTCGTTTATGGCCGTTCTCAGGCATAATTAGTCAGGTGTGCGGGTTACGATTTCTAGGAAATTGCGTCGACGCTTGCCAGGTAGACATATTGCGTCGTGGAGTAAATAAAGCAATGCCGCAACGGAGGGGTGCTGCAGTCTAGCGATGGTCACCAGCGGGACAAGACCTGTGTACATTCGATAATCAATATAGTAACGGACTTTGCGCGTGTTATTGAATCGTGTATTACGTTTGTACTGGTTGTGTCCAATTATATTTGTACCTGTGTTAAACGTGTTTGTATAGTTCTAATAAATTCTATAGTAATTCCAACGGCATTTTAATTCTCGCACTCGTAACAATATAATAAATTTAACGATATATACACAACATATTGTTTGATAAACAAGGTATATAAATAACAAAAAACAGCCTTAAAACAATACCAGAATTATATAATGCTGGTGTCGTGTCTTTGGCCCGTCCGTGATGTTTAGTGGTCACCAAGAAACTTCTTGAGTTTGAACCTAAACCCTTGAACTGACTGCAGGTGCAAGAAATCCTATGTCTTTCAATATATAAGAGTGACTTTCCCTTCTACACAATATTATACTTAATCTTTGACCTCTACCACGAAACACAATGTGGGCAAGAGCACTAAACCACTGAACCGTTACAACAGAAAGGCGTGACCTACCGGACCTGGATGTATCGTTAATCGCACACACCCCCTCCACTCTTAAGAAGAGGGGAAATATGAAATGATTTTTATGATTCATACCCAAATGGGACAAAAATTTAAAAGATATATTTCAAAAAAATTTAATTTATTTGCAAGAAAAATGACATTTAATAGTAATATGGCACACGATTCATAAGGAGCGTATTATTTTTTAAAATTTATTATAAAACTACTAGTGCTAGCAAAACTTCGTTCACGTTGCCATGACAAGAGCTCAATTTAATTCAATTTTGTACTAAATTGAAAAAGAGGTAATCCTGGCAAGGGGCTAATCAGGCTTTTTTACATAATATTACGCTTGTTTTCGATGGGAGTAGGCAGAGACGACGGCTCTTCAGTTGCGACGATTCAGACAAACAACTTTCGCTTCGTCTACTTTCGTCTCTTAATATAAGCAGCTTTATTTGACGAGCTTTTTACGTGATCAAAATTAAGAAATTTCTTAATGCTTGCCAAAACGCACAATGCGATCTTAGACATGACACAAGTGCTATATGACTTTTTGAATTTATTATAATTTGGTTAATTTATAATTATATTTGTATATACTCTTGTTATGTGTGCTGTATTGTCCACCGTGACTTCACTTTATGGTCTTAGAAGAACAGCGTTAGTCCTCGTTGGCTAGCATTATGCTGAGACTGGGTACAATATAGAATTTATATTGACTTCGTTTTTATCCTACATAAAATATTTTCCTTTCTTTCTTACTGGTGTTTCTCTAACATTTCTGCTATTTGACCGTTTCTACTTTGATGCATTCCTTCGACATATCCAAACTACTTTTCAAGTCTTATTACTACGTCTTCGCCGGCGACATTGTCCACGTTGGACGAGCATACAATCATTTAGCAATTTGAGAAAAGCGCTTTAAAATTTGTTCTACGTTAAATTCCGGAGAATTAACGGAATATAAAGTAGGCACCGCAGAATTTGAAAAAAGTAAGCTATAATTACAGTGGAAGTCGTATCTGAATAAGCCAATTTTCATACAACGTAACTTTAAACCGCTCCCAAGAAATATCCCGAAGGATTCCCGGTATATAAAGTAACTCGTATTTTAAATCCGGGAATTTCCTATCGATCAGTGAAAACCACAACGAAATCGGCCTAGTAGTTTTTACGTGAATCCCAAACAAACAGATAAACACAACAAATGTAAAATAAACTAGGATATGCCCTCGACTTCGTCCACACTTGACTTGAAATTTCTGCGGGATTCCCGGGATAAAAATATCACACATTTTTCACATTTAATTTGATATCGAGCAGTAAAAAAATCACATTGGCATTCGATTTTTTTAATCTGACCATTGTAAATCATTCTCAGAAAAAATTTCGCAGGATTCCCGGGATGAAAACTATCACAGATTTTAATTTTCTGTAGATCAGTAAAAATCGCATCGAAATCGGCCCAGCAATTTTTACGTGAGCAACGAACAAGCAGATAAGAAATCTAAAAAAAAAATGCATCGTGTTCATCGCTTATGTAGTCTAATTCAGTTATTTTTTTACAAATAGCTTCAATGTATAGACACGGTATTTTTAGAATGTAATATTATAGACAACAAATCGTTGATTGAAAGCATTGGTAGTGTTGGCGCTAACTGTGGTTGGAGCGCGTGTTGCGAGTTAACTTCTGTAATTAGTATTCAATATTTTAAACCAAGAAGGTAAGTTAACAAAAGCCAAGATGTGCAACAATAGGTCATTTAGCTTCTTTGTAAGCGAAAATGAATAATACAATTACCTTTTGTTGTTTATACGAGAAATATAATTAAAATTCAGCAAAAATTGTTAATAAGACACCAATATTGCGACAGGTCATGACAGCCATCATAACGCGTCAGCATTACTGACAATTTCAAGATAATGTCTGATTTATGAGATATTATTGTGGCGATTGATGGTGGAACAGTCTAGTTGGCTTAAGAAGTTTTAGAAAAGGGTATTAGATTCTGGAAGAAAAAGACAAGGACGGATACATTTTAGAAAGGCATTACACGAACTCGACCTCTCACTGACCACTGACCCCTCTAGAGATTAATTAGGTACCAGGACTTGCCCACAACTTCGTCCACGTTTGGCAGGTAACGTAGATTACAGTTGTTTTGACAGTATTTAAAATCAAAAGGTATTTTCAGTAGTGAAACGGATTTTTTAGTATAAAAATACACGAATTCCGAAGATTCTCATAAAAACCCAGGATAGGTAATGTTATTAAAAGCATACATATCTAAATCTACTAAAGATGTCTATTAAACATAGAAATTATCATATCAAGCAAGTCCTAATATCACGTGGTTACGAAGTTAGGAAATCCCGGGGAATATAAAAAGTCCCGGATTACTTATATATTGTTTTAGTATAATTCGGGTCGGATTCGATTATTTTTTATGTATAATACCCACTTTAAAATACTCCTGGGAAAATTCTCGCGGCATTCCCGGAATCTATAGTATGACGATGAGCGAAAAGTTCTAAAATAGAAGGTTCAGGAAGGAAAAGACAGAGATAGATAGATGTCTAGAAAGGGATAGATAGTAATTAAAAGAATAACGAAAAGCAGATCGAAATTTTGGGTTCCAGAAGATTCTTCCGGGTATATAAGCAGCGTAAGAGCGCCTACCGGGCAGTTCAGTTCAAGACAGGGAAGCGACAAGTGCGATATGAAAGAGTTGGAAGAGAAGTTTAATAGAACAATTAGTGATATTATTTACAACATTTTAAAAATTGGTTTTATGATATGAGTACTGTATATATTAATTTCATTTGCATTTAGTAAAAAGCTGTTATTAACAGACTTCAAAAAGGAGGAGGGTCTCGATTCGTCTGTGTGTATTTTTGTATGTTCGTTACTCGATTTCTCCGTCAATTGTGGAGCGTTTGTCACATTTTTTCTTTATTCATAAGTCTATACTCCCGAGATGGTGCCATGGTCACCAAGTTTGGATCTGGTGAATGGGTTCCAGGGAAATACAGAATAACCCTTATTAAAAAACGCCGAGCGCCTATATTCTTAGAAAGAAAAAGCTTGTATACGCGTGCCAGTATTACATTTTCTACAGGCGCTTAATTTTTCGATTTTCAATTTTTTTATTATTCGATTGTTTATGCTTCAGCGGTGGCCCCATGGTCAACAAGTCAGAATCTGTTGAATGGATCCCGAATCGCCTCCACTGATAAGTGAGACAGCAACCTTGTATACGCGTGGCAGTACTGTATTTTCTACAGGCGCTTAATATTATTTCTAAAGCTATTAAGGTATTTACGCAACTAAAATGCAAAAAATAAATATTTAACCGACTTTTTCTACAACATCTTGAAGTCGGTCCGAAGTAAAACGTAAAAATTACTACATTTTGCAAATTTGTTGTTGTTTTTTTATGTTTTACTTAACACCGACTTCAGAATGTTGTAGAAAAAGTTGGTTAAGTATTTATGTTTTACTTTTTAGTTTGAAGTACATTTTGGTTTTTTTTTTAAATCGACATTGCAAACAGACACTTCATATTTATTTATTTGTATAGATAGATACGTGGTTTGCGTTTGTGTGGGTAAAAGTAATGTAAGAAACTAGAAACTATTCCACCTTTATCCTTTATAAATAAATATACAAATACATATATATATATATATATATATATATATATATATATATATATATATATATATATTGTTACGAGCTACAGGACTCGAATTAAAAATGCCGTTGGAACTACTATAGAATTTATTAGAACTGTACAAACACGTATCAAACAAATACAAATAAAACTGGATGCAACCAGTTCACACTGCACGATTCAATACAGTTCGATACGCGCAGAGTCCGTCGTCTATATCGCTAATCGAGAGTATTAGAAAACGTTTTGCTTGTTTCGTAGCCGGCGCTTGACTGCCCGCCCCTCCATTCGGGCATCGTCTTGTACTAACTACACAGTACAAAAAAGATTGACCGCGCACACTGAGTTTCTAAGAAATATTAATTTGCACACGTGCGAACCTCCACAAAGTCGAAAACAATAACAATAAGGATTAGTTCGACGCTAATGATGGTTATAAAACAAGTAAAAAGTCAATAGCATGTTTTTCTTAATTGCAAATTCAAAAGAATGCCTTAATCCGGGAGGACAATGGACTGCGCAGCTGTGCGCTTATCTTTGACGGCATGTAACAATATATATATATATATATATATATATGTATTTGTATATTTATTTCTTAAATTAGTTTTGAGTATTTATGTATCTATTGCTTATTTCCTGCACCACCTACATCGCCTGATTCAAATTTCTTTGATTTATGTTTGGAAGAGGTCGTTTTGAGCGATAAGGCCGTCTATTGCCTACAAAATATTGTAAATATGGTCTGTTTATGTAATTGTATATTTTGGTGTGCAAAAAAGTGTTATCTCTCTCTCTCTTTTTCCGTATTAATTTGATTATTAAATACTAAGTTCACACAACGTACTGCGGTGCGATCGACTTCTCTACTATATTACCTAAATTGCACTATTAAACTATTAAATTTAACATACCTGCTCACTTTTGCACTGGTTTATTGAACTAAATAATCAGTAAAATACAGAAAGGTTAACATGAAATGTGTGGTAAACAATAGCATGTGTAATTATTGGCCAGCGCCATCTAGTTCTATATGTATTAACTAGTGCCATCATCTTCCTTTAGCAGATGTCACTATGAGAGTTCAGAATTCGTTCTACCTATTTTGTTCATCTGAGATTATATATCTAGATAATTAGACGGTTTTCTTGTGATTTTGTAGCTAAATGACGAAGGTACACGACACGAAGGTATACTGATAAAATGTGTTACGATTCTTTATGTTCATTGTTACGTTAATCTCGGTTGCATATCACGTACATATACAAGAGATAATTAGCTCGAACCATAGATAAATGCAAATCCAAATAGAAACTTAGATCGTCTTATGAGGTACTTTTTACATGTAAACTAGTACGAGCCGAGATATTTCTTTCCATGTATGAAAACCTACTTCGTAAAAGGTAAAGCATCCGCTTTTGGAATATATCGATTTGAAATGCTCATACAAACGAGCATTCGCTTACGAATGATAAGCGAATGTTTGGACAATTGTAAACTCCAGACATTCCAACTAATGGTGGGAATCACACAGATGCGGCGATGGTGTAACTTTTTAATTTTTTTCAGCATGGAGAATCGTTTCCCAAGGACGAAAAGTACTGTTTTCATCCCTGTGATCAGGCAACTCCAAACATACTTTCAGAATATGAGAAATTAAAAGAGGTGTAATACAAGGCTGTTACTGCCGCTTATAAAAGTTTGTTTACAGGGGACAGGATAGGGAATTTTCACAGATGCAATACCTATTGGTCTAGTTCCTGTGGCGTTCGGTAAAGGCGTGTGAGTTAGGGGCGCAGGCTTAAGTTTATTGTTTGTTGGCCTCCGCTCGGAGGTCGCTTTGGGCATACGGCCGTTCAAGAGTCCCTTGCCCGTCACTCGATGTAAAGCCTCACAGGCTCGAGAATGTTTATTTTTTTATAAATTAAGTATTTAAGAAGAAACACCTCATTAATATTACCATCTAATCTAAAAAGACTTATAAGTAACTTAAATATAACCTAAATTAACCAAGATTTTTTTTTTTAATGAATAACCCAGACAAACACACACTGTATATCCCCAAATTAAGCAAGTTACGCTTGTGTTATGGGTAATATACAACGGACCACTCTGGGGCCGATCCCAAACACCCAGACCATAGTAAATAACGAAGAAAGTACGATTCCGAAATTCACTATACCAGGAATCGAACCCGGAGATTAATAAATACCAAGTGTCGAATTTATACTAAGTGTCCATTGACACTTTCCTTGCTGTCTCTATTAAGGCGAAGACACTTTTGTTTTATTTATAGCACTAGTTCTAAAGGTTTTTTCGTTTTGAGCCTTCTCGTTATGTCCGTGTTGTCGAGGAGCTGGATTGCCTCGACGTTCACATGATGATGAAGCCGATTCTCGTGGGCTTCCGTGTACTTCCTAATAATGCTGGTGACAAACTCCACTTTCAGGTCCCGATGGAGTTCACTCGATCTAACGTACCATGGGGCGTTTACAATGCCGTTCAGTACTTTATTTTGGAAGCGTTGTATGATTTCTATATTACTTGGTTACAGCCCCACAACTGCACGCCAAAGGTCCAGACTGGCATCAGGACTTGTTTATAAAGAAGCTCGAGGATGGTGTCGCAAGAAAAGACATTTCCATTGCGTTGACAAAAATAGAAGATGAGATATGGTAGGAAGGAGGTGGAAATTGGAACTCTCATTCATTGTAACACGATTGGCAGCATAATAACTGTTTCACGCCGATATTCTGTGACAGCTGTTTGTGTCTATAATAAATCGGTTGTTGGGTCGAATTTGTACAGCGATTTTGAAAATGAGTAAAACATCATGGAAGCCATTCGGATATGCTTTCAAAAATTCTATGTTTTAGAATTTTTATCTTTCGTCTGTTTGTTACAGTATCACGAGAAAACTACTTTAGTAATAAATTTTTTTTTCTTACTTTTTCTGTGATAGACAAATAGATCGATTTTTTTTTGATTCCTATGCAGAATTTCACTGATCGATAGTAAATTTTCAAGCATAAAATCTGTGTTACCTTTCATTTTAAATAATGGTAAAATCACTGTAATTTTTGTGTCAACGTGGACGAAGTTGCGGGCAAATGCTAGATTAATAAAATAAAATCACGTAAAAACGTGGCAAACAAACAAACACCATTCGTATTTTATAATATTAGTTAGAATTAGAGGTTGGAATCAAATTAATGAAAATTGTACGAAAAGGTAAACCGGCATATCATAATTATCTTTACTTACTGTTCAAAAGGGGGGGTAGATCATAATAAAACCTGTTGTAAACCAGCAATTATCCCCTTCTCCTTCAAGGGCTATTACTGTTACACGAAACTGACTGAAATGCTTTACTACGAGCATTCTCTTGAATGTTTCCTGGAATAGCCGAACCGTTCGTATCAATGTTCAGCTATCGTTTTTACACGGTTAAATTTAATTGATCGTGTAAAATACTTTTTTGTGTAACATGTTTAAATTGACGATCTATAAAATAGATCAACTTCTACGAACTGCTACTCTGTAATATGATGTATTATTAAATTCACTTCGAAGTACATCGTTAGTTCTGGCAGTTATGTTTTCAACATATCAATATAGAGGCAGCAATGTATTTAATTAAAGAGATGAAGTCGATTGTGGAACGTTGTTAGTGAAAGACTGTTCTAGTAGATCTTTCTGTTGCGCTCGCCTCAGTTGCTAAGCGGGCGACGTGTATGTGTGCGTGAGTGCAGTGGCCTACGAGTGTTGCTCGGGTTATCGACTTGTCGATGTCGACTTTTTGTCGTAGTGATGGATGTTATAATTATGTCGTCTTTTGCGTCATTGGAAATTTAGTTTGTTCGTAGAATGTATCTATTGAATTGTTTGACAATAGGAAACAGTTTTATTTCTAATTACATACTTGGCAGTCAAATCAACCGACACTTTTTATCAGCATACAAAACATCTAAAGTATGTCGCCGTAACAACCTTGAGTTGTGTTCCGGCATTAGCAACCAGATTCCAGTCCCCCTTAAGAGAGCAGCAGCGCATCTGTAGCACCTTTGATGTTGCAAATGTCCATAGGCGATGGTAACCGCTTTCCATCAAGTAGGTCATCTGCCTGTCTGCTGAACTCCTATAATAAAAAAAACATCACAGTCTCCTTTATTTTGTATAGATGCAGCGTTAAGATGTCATTATTCTAATGAGTCAAATATGTTATTTATTATTGTATTATTTATTACTTAAAATAGTTTCTATTATTAAATTTAATAATGTAATATTTTTAAAATAAAATGTTATCCCACTAAATGACGCTACCTAAATAGCATCATTATTGTAGATCAAAAAAAAGAAATAAAAAGACTTTATTTGAAGATAAAACGCTGTTATAAATCAATTACGGCAAAAAATCACTTATAGTTATTATTATGACATTCAACATCCAAGAAAATATTAAAATAATTTTATATTTCTTTGTATGGAATTTAGTTTAAAAATATAAAGTACAGTCTAAAATTACAATAATCTTGTAGCATAACATTGCAAAATACAATTTCCTTTCAATTGCCAACACTAAAGTCAAGTTATGTAACTATCACTGCCCTACAAATACGTTACAAATATAATCTACAAAATAACCTGTGCCCTTATAGCGGAAATTAACCAATTAAATTTAATTTCGTAACAACAACCTTTGGTGCTGCAATCAGAATACAAATCACAGCCATAGCTACTCGATACCTAATGCCTTATTAGATATTTCGACAAAAAATTTCGCAATTGTTTCCCAACACTATTATTATCTTTTGAGCGGCACGCACACACGCACAAAACTGCATTCGATTTATGCACAAAGCAAACTTGTATTTGCTGTTCTGGTGATCATTTTTATGCGAATACCAACCTTATTTGTAAGGCTATTCTGTATTTAGGCTAAGAACCGATGGCAAATGTATAAACGTTGTTGCATTAAAGCATTGTGTGCATGTGTGCGTGTCGTTGAGTCGACGACCCGTATCTTAGTGAACCTACCCCAATGAAAAATATATTTTCCACATATTGTATATTTTAGGTCAGAATATAATATTGATATATTCATTTTCGGGTTCGGCAGTCATTTTGATAAAAACAGAAACTGAGAAATTTTCATGTCACCATCATACAAACCAAAAATTCTACACATGATTTAGGGATGTAACATCTCATGAGAAACATCGATATCTGTTAGCGATATATCGATGTTTATCCGATATTTATGAACAAATATTGGCTAAATTATACTCATCATACTATTGATGATATTGTAACCTAAGTAGAAATAAAGTTACAAAGTAAGTAGTAGATCACTGTGAGCGGGAGGCGTGCCTAGATGGCTGGCTAAATAGCCATACTGTCTGGAAATGCAATCTGTGGGCGAAATATGAGCCAGCCTTCTGATTACGAGTAGTGTTGGACTGCGTGTTGTTATTTTATTATCTACTTTTAGGTCTTGGAATTAAAAACATAAATTATTAATATTTTTAACCGACTCCAAAAGGACGAGGTTCTCAATTTGTCTGTATTTTTTTAAAATGTTTCTTACGCGATTTCTCCGTCAATTAAGCACCTATTTGATTTTTGAAAAATAGATGTTACATTCAAAATTGTATTCCACCCTTCTATGTCATACCTTTTACCCCTTTCCTTCTATCTCGTCATACATTGACGGAAAGATATGGACAAAGAAATTTTTTCCGGCCAGAATTCGAACACGCATTATTTGAGACGCAAGTTTGGGAGTGCGAGAACGTTAATAACTAAGCTACGATGACTGCTGAGTGTTCAAAAAAATTTATAGCTAATTAAAAAAAAAATTCGTAAAGATGGGGCTTCACATGCGACAATGTTAAAGATTTAAGCTGTTTCACGTAGATATGTTGATGGGTTTAGTGCGTTATTTGAGATACAACATTGTTAATGACGCTAAATATTGACAAAAAACATATGTATGTTATAGTCAAAGGTAGATATGCAATCTCTTCCCGGGATGATTGGTTCATCCTAGATTTGACCAAGGCCTTTGTACAAAACCCGAAATTAGTCAAACTTCGAACGTGAAATAATCTGGTTCGGGCTTTGCCTAGTCGATCCTAGAAGCGACTAAGGCAGACTCGGTCAAACGTCAATTCGTACTGCACTTGTTACATGTTTAATGACTGTATAAATTAGTTCTTTTAGGTTAGACAAAAATTCGTTAGTTAATAACAAAAAAACATCATTTATTTGGACTTCGACTTAGACTATGTCAGAGCGAGTTTGACTAGTTAAACCTAAGAGCGCCAGAGCTTTGATGTTTGACTATAACATATACACTAATGTGGCTATACGATAACGACGTTATATTTTAACCCTTTAAATAAGACGCATTGGGCCATAGTATAAATCTTTAACACTAACGTATATAAGGCCGCAGCATAAATACCTATTTAGTTCTTAAAGATTTGCGTATCTTTCTGATACATACATAGGCCTCTTCCAGCTCTTTCCATGTCTCCATGTCTCTCGCTAGTCTTGGCCATAGAAGAGTGTATAACTTAGTATTAGTTAATATTGTATTATAGAGTAAGATATTAGTATTATATAGCATCAGTAGAAAGCTCTAGATCATAGTTCTCTTTTTCTTGAACCACGAAAGAGATTAAATTGTCAAAAAGTAAATTAAAATAAAAAGTCTAGGCCATAAGAGACCAGCAACTTGCTTAATATCTTCATCCCATCTTTTGTACTGTTACCATGACTTCAGAATGTTTTTTTATCTCCCTCTCTCGACAAACAAGATGGCCCGGAACATCTAACTTATCCAGGGTATTTCAGGTTTTTGTTTTTTGTTTGTATTTTTTTTTAATAAATAGATAGATAGATAACACTTTATTACACACCAATACAAAAATGAACTTAAAGACTAAAATTATATCTAGTTATGTACAAAGGGCGGTCTTATCGCTAAAAAGCGGTCTCTTCCAGACAACCCCAGGAATGAATTGAGATGATAATGGCGATGGTGGTATACGTAACATATAGTACGAACTACTATTTAATAATAAATACATAATGATATATATGCGGAAATTTTATATATTACATAGATATATAATTAATACAAATACCATACAAAAACATATCTACAAAATATATAAATGTTTATAGATGAACTTAAATATTGTTACGAGTTGCAGGACTCGAATTAAAATGCCGTTGGAATTATTATAGAGTTTATTAGAACTATACAAACACGTATAACACAGGTACAAATGTAACCGAACATAACAAGTTCAAACGTAATGCGGAAGGTCGTAATTCAATAAGACGCGCAAAGTCCGTCACTAAATAGATTACTGAATCTACACAAGTCTTGCTTCGCTCGTGGTTATCACTTGACTGACTGCTCCCTCAGTCGGGCCATTCATTCATACTACACAAATGCGATATGTCCGCCCGGCAGCGTGGACCGAATTTCCTACAATCGTAATCCGCACACCTGGCTAATTGTGTCTGCAAGCGGCCATAAATGAGTACAATAGGCTGTTCTCCACAATAACCCATAAATAAGTGAAGAAAAGAAGACAATCATAAAAGGATTACAATAAAAGGAAAAGCAACACAAATGGCACTAGTTAAGATATATATAGGTATAGACATAAGACGCACACTGCACATGCACTTCCTGACAACACCAGTATGTAACAGATACACTCTACATTAGTATGAGTTCAGTATTAAAAATAGAAAAAAAATATTATAAGTTATTCTTAAGGTACACTACAACATAAAAATCACTAAATTAATGTCACACACAATAACAAAATAAACAATAAGCGTGTATAAACCTAAAAACTTTAAAAGAAATTAAGTTGTAAAAAAGGGTACCGGAACTCGAGTCCGTAGAGTAGTTAATAAAAAAAAGGATTACAATTAGTTCAAATGCCAACGAGTAATAAAATGTGTTGTTACAGATATGCAGATATTATTTTGTTTTCGTCGGTGTCTAGGTGTTTCACACACTTTCTGAGTGTTAGAAGAGCCTAAATAATCTGAAAATATTGTACGAACTATTATGATAATAATTAAAGCAATTTGTTTGTCAATGTGCAACAATGTAACAGAATTACTATCAATCTTTAGCAACTAGGAGTTGAACCCGTTGAACTTCACGACGTTGCACAGCGGGGGATAGTTCATTGACACTCTTTACACGAGCTGCATTTACAGCCCTAGCCCGTCCGCTGACAGAATATTATGTAGCAATGACATGAAAATAATCTATTTGTGAATTATTATGAGTTAGTTCTTAGCCGCGGCTTCGCTTGCGTTAATATATTTTGTAGACAGAGTGGAGGACCGGCCGTTGGATACACGCCGTTCGGCAACCTCCTCTCAAGCCCGGAAATAGAGCATTTCCCCCGAGTTAAAAAAACGCCCGTAACGCCATCTAGCGAAGATGGGGCTAATCATGAAAGTAACACATTAAAATTGCGTTGTCATTGTCGTTGCCTGGCGATTTTTGTTAGTAGTAGTAAAG
The DNA here is from genome assembly GCA_039645545.1 of Dendrolimus houi. Taxonomy (NCBI): domain Eukaryota; kingdom Metazoa; phylum Arthropoda; class Insecta; order Lepidoptera; family Lasiocampidae; genus Dendrolimus; species Dendrolimus houi. The sequence continues at coordinate 1,011,852 of CM077133.1, forward strand.
CACACGCGCACATGTTTTTGAGAAGGAATGAAGGAAATGAGCATAATATTTTCTTAAGTTTTCGCGACTAGTATACATAATAAAACTAAGTTTTAACGGTTTTAAGCGCGGTAATTTATTTGATTTTTATTATTCCGACGTTTCGGCCACTTTTCAGTAGCCGTGATCACGGAAAACAAAGATGTCAGGTGTCAATGAGTATTGTTAAAGTTTTATTTAGCCTACCGCCAACTTGTTCATTTTAATTATTTAGTTTTAATTTTGTTTATGGTTATTATATACTCTATGGGAGCCTAATCTAATTTACCACCGCTTCGCAACATGTTATGGCTTGAAGAGAAGAAGCGGCGCAAGAAGAAACTCTTCAGCAACCATGCCTAGCCCAAAAATTTATATATAATATTAAAATGGGTGGGAGGAAAAATAAATAATTTATTTTTCCTCCCACCCATGTCTTCCGTGATCACGGCTACTGAGAAGTGGTCGAAACATCGGAATAACAAAAATCAAATAAATTACTACGCTTAAAAACCTTTAAAACGTAGTTTTATTAGGAAATGAGGATGATTGCCCAGCAGATGAGGAGAGGTGCGGTAGTAGAAAAAGTAGAAGACACCGTTCCGAACAGTTCATCAAAACACTCACCATTGTACAGATGATAAAAAGGAGGCCCGATTCTGCTATTTCATGTCTTGGCATTGCGAAGATATTCGAAGTACAATTTCATTGCAATAGTGTCAAACATTCATATTCTACTAAATCCACAATATCTTCTCGATATTGTCGCAGCGGAATAGTAGTAGAAAAAAAATGGTTTTACTGTTAGCAGAAATAGCGTTAGCCGAAATGAATATTGAAAAGCTACCAACATTTTAACATTTACAGTGGCTTGCCACGGGCACGCTATCGGAATTAACAGAATACCGAATTAGTGTAAACCTACGATTGAGATGATAGTGTCTGGCGTCTTCGACGAGATAGTAATAGCAGAATCGGGCCCCTAGCATAGTGACCTGAAGTCTGCTGAGGTATTAGTAAAGCTCTGGGGGCCTAAAGCTGTTACTTTAGGGAACCGCTTAGTGAAATTGACACTTGTCTAGATATAACATAATAACATAACAACCTTGAGTTGTGTTCCGGTATTAGTCGCCAGGTTCCAGTCTCCATTTAGAGAGCGGCAGCACATTAGTGTACCAATATACATAATTCTTCTGTACGTGTGTTGACAGTGAACTCCTCCTAAACGGCTGGACCGATTATGGTGATTTTGTTTTTGTGTCATGAAACAAAGTCTTTTAGGAATTCAGCTAATATGGCGGTACGAAGTTCGCCGGGTCAGCTAGTATGTATATATATATATATATATATATATATATATACATAGTTACAGGAGATTGTAACAATTATGAACGAGTCTTTTGAGAGAGAGAGTATGAAAAGTTTTTATTGAAAATAAGTTCCACTGGAGAATACTTAAATTTACTTCCTATTATTCAAGAATATTCGAGGAGGAAGTAGTGTAATTATTATAGGCTTCCATTCTCTCGACTTTAACAGTACACGTCGGTGTGGTGCCAGGTCTGCATGCACTGGCCCCGGGGCGAGCCGTCACCTCGCCGCGCCCGCTTGTCGGTCAACTGCTGTTCCGCTAGGCCCCGACCGGTGATGTTGCTACGCGGACCACTTGGCCTATTACTCGTACACTCACGCTCTACAGTAATTCGTGCTTATTTTATATTTTAATAGTGTAAAATGCAAGGAGAGATTTGGGTAAGAAAGTACCAAATATACCAAATATTAACTATTTGGACAGGGTTTCCCCTTTATTGTTCAGCCTTTGATGTGAATATTCACACAGCACAGTAAGCAAGGAACACCGTCTACACGCCACTATGCCTTTTATACGAAAATGCTACTCCACAAAACAATAACATTGCATCATTGATAAAAATAGCAATTACATCATAGTGTTGCCAGGATCATAAATACAATTATAATAATTAGTTACTGATGGACTAAATTATCTAGATGATAATTTAGTGGGCTTATAAAATTAACTAACCGCTAGGAAATGGTAATTTAATTATAAATCGAATCATCTGATAAATATACTAAAAATATTATCTATGACGATTGTCTATGCCATAATGTATATTACATTATGGTTCTCATGACAACTGTGGTGGACATCTTGTAACACATGAGACTAGCAATAACAAGTAAATTAGTTGTGATATTAAGGCGTTGGCGTCGATCAGTTTCTCGGAACACTCTATTGTACAAACCAAACATGATGCATTCAAGTAGACGACGGATTGATTTGTATTTTTTAACATAACTTTGTATATAAAATTATGTTTTAGCGGTTTGATTAAAAATTAAAAACCAAACAAAATACTGCGCTTAGAACTTTTAATATATACATAGTTATATTATAAAGTTGCGTTTTAATAAAGCACGTGTGTTTTTTTATAGCTTTATCTGCAATTAATACAAATTTTAGTGCAAAACATTTATTATTTCTTTCATTCTATATCGTACCACAGCAGCGTAAAATAGGTTATTCAATCAATAGTAGGGGAGGCCAAGCGGCGATTTTGGGATTTACTCGAACGTGACAGAATAACATAAGGGGAGAAACCTTGCACCCTATTATGTACCCCTACCATATATTAACCCTTCATATAGGGTGGGGGAATTTTATATTTTTCAAATTTTTTTTCAAACCGTCTGATTAAGAAAATTCCTTCTTGCATTTTACACATGTTTGATATCGATTTTTTTCTGTTGATGTTATTTTTTTTTTTTTTTTAATAAATTAAACACATTTCGTATTGGTTTTGAACATGCATTTCATATAGGTTAGTTTTCTATGAATCAAATTTTTATTCTAGCAATTTCTAAACAAAATTGGAAAAGCTCTATGGAGATGAGACTTGTGTCCTCACCTGTACCGGTTACGGGCAATATTAGAAAGCGAGTTGGCGCCGCTCAGAACGGCGCTTCCACTTTTTAACTTTAATTATACCGATCGAAACAACAATATAATATGTACGTCTATATGAAAGTTGTTTGTCCGTTTGTGCGTGCACACGCGCCACGTAACGGCCTATTATTGACTGTTGTGCAAACCAAATATTGTTTCTTGGGCTGAATACTAAGAAAACATTATGTTTTATTGCTCGATTATAGCAGGCTTTAGACACATCTGACCTGATACATTTGTAACACCAAAGGTGCTACCAATATGCTGCCGCTCTTTAAAGGGAGACTGGAACCTGGCCATTAATGCCAGAACGCAACTCAAGGTTGTTATGGCGGCATACTCTAGACCAGGGGTGGTAGCCGACCAGAAGGGCAAATACCTTACCGCCTGGCTATGGGTTGTTTTGTCGCCTCTTACGGCAGGCCGCCCGGCCGCAGGAAATTGTATTCTTTCTCCGTTCCTGCACGGATACAGATCTTAGTAGTATAGTAGCATATGCTAGATACGGCCTGGTTGAAGAGGTTAATCTAAGAAATGCTGGCTTCACGTTGTGAAGGATGCCACCCGTACTAATTGTCTCACTCGAACTCTGGGCGTCGAAGGGAATGCTCCGAACGCAACCAGGATATAACGCGCTGATGGTGACAATGACTCTAAACCAGGGGTGGTAGCCAGCTCGACTAACAAATGCCTTACCACCTAGATGCGGGTTTTTATATTGTCTCTTACAACACACCAACCTGGCTGCAGGATTCTAAACAATCTCTCCGTTCCTGCACGGCTAGAATTTGTATGTCTATAAGGATTTTTAGGCATTCGGGCTTTGGATATGAATATATTTGATTAAATGCTTGTCTATGACTCCGTAGCCAAATGGTGTTTACGTTGGTATCTCTACGGCAGCCTCCATTATCTATGGCACTGACACGATAAACACCTCGCCTATTTCATTTGTTTAAATTTTGTTTTTTTATACAAATTAGACGAATATGTACAAAATAAAAAATGGAACTAACACATAAATCTTACGCTAGAAACGTAAAATTTGGTGTACCACAAGGTAGTGTGTTGGGTCCCTTATTATTTATTAAATATCTAAATAATTTACCTAGTTCAATCGACTATCCTATGGTTTTATTTGCTGACGACCGCACGGCTATATTTAATACTAAATCATAAATTTATTTAACATTGAAACAATCAAAATAGTATCCACTAAATATTTGGGATGGACAAACAATTATAATACTAAAAATTAAACTATCCTATAAGTAAAACTAACTTAAAAATATATATAAAATAGTAAAAAAATAAAGTAAAACCCATATTAAAGCCCGTCCAGACCCACCAGACCACTGTCGCTGAGCATTGTACTTGGCAGCATTACCTCCCTGGATACAGAAGCTAATCCTTTGAGCGAGGTAAGCTCCAGCCTTCCTCTCCCCTGTTGTATCGACCAGACGTTTTTTAATATTTTGAAGTAATTTGTGGGCACTTGGCCCCCATGGGCCCAAAGTCTCCACCCCAAACGGCTCAAATATGTATCCTGTTCCAAGGGTTGCATATTTGATTTAATACTGTTATAGCTCAGGTCCCGGCAAAAACAAAATCCACCCGCATATCTGAAACAAAGAACATTTATTAGCTGCCGACATTTAAACTAATTGTAACTCTTTTATGATCGTCTTCTTTTGTTTACTTTGTGTTTAAAATTTGTGATTAGAAAACAGCCCATTGTTTTATTGTACTCTTTTATGGCAGTTTGTGGCGGAGTCATTAGCCAGGTATGGCGGATTAAGCTGACTTAGATACGGGGATTTCGCATTTGTACAGTATAAAACGATGACCTGATGGAGGGGGAGACAGTCGAGCGTGAACCACGAGCGAAGCGAGACGTGTGTACTACAATCGGGAATCTAATAAGTGACGGACTTTGCGCGTTTTACCGAGTTACGACCTTCTGCATTACCTTTGGACTTGTTGTGTTCGGTTATATTTGTATCTGTGTCATACGTGTTTGTATAGTTCTAATAAACTCTATAGTATTTCTAACGGCATTTTAATTCGAGTCTCGCGACTAGTAACAATATTAATCAAAATAACATGGAGCAGACTATTAATCAAAATTTACACAGAATAATACAATGGCTAAATGGAAATCATTTATTAATTAATTTAGATAAAACTAACATAATAACATTTAGAAATAATATAGATGATACAAACTTTATTGACTTACATGTAACATACAATGGAAAAAAAATAAGGACACAAATGCCACAAAATTTCTTGGTTTACATATAGATAGTGACTTAATTTGGAAAGTACATATTGACAATATTTATTTTTAAAAATTCTTGCGCTTTGTACATGATGACACGATGTGTATGTTACATCTACATTAAGGTATGGCATAATATTTTGGGGTAACGTAACAGAGATGCAAAAAGTATTTAGAGCTCAGGAAAAGTGCATTAAAATAGAATATACTTTATTGCACAACATTAAGATACAATTCAAGAAGTTTAAGTACAGAAGACAATAGGCGGTCGTATCACTAAAAGCAATTTCTTCCAGACAACCTTAGGATGGATTAGAGAAAAATTGTGTAACATGTGGGTTTTGCAATATAACTAGAAAATATATATATATAATTTTGAAGTGGCAAGTATAAGACAAATATATTCATATATTGATATATATAAATGAATAAATAATCATAGTAATAATGTATAGAATTAGGTACGTAAATATGGGAGAGATGAAGATGTTATTATTGACTTTAGAGCCCGAGGTAATAATCCTTCACGAGTTCGTTGAACGCCTGAAGAGACTGCGCACGCCTGATTTTCACAGGTAGCGCATTCCACAGACACACTGCATGAACAGACTCTGGTAAGTCATTTTTTATCAAATATAAAATTCTTACAGCACCATGCTTATATATTTTCGAAATTGTGATATTTGTTAAAAATAATAGAAATATTTTTGATAATTTTCAAACCAAGAGAAACAAACATAAAAATATCTATATGCCACCCCACAAGACATCCAAATATTATAAAAACGTTGTTTGCATGACAGTGCGGATATACAATAACTTGCCAAAAATGATAATTGAGAAAGTAAACTATAGTTCATTCATAAGAAAATTATATGAATGGTTTATTAGCAAAGCATTATATACAGTTGACGAATATATAAAAGCCATTAAAAATTAATAAAAAATATATAAATAAATTACTATCACGGTAATGAATCTGTTCTAATCGAGACTTTATATGCAAAAATTATGTGTTGATTATATAATATATTTGTATGACATGTATTTTTTATTAATTTACTTGTATAATTATTCAAGTAGTTTTAAGTATGTACAATTTGCATGCCTGACCGACAAAAACAGGTGAAACCTTATGAACAACATGTCGTCTTATATGTACGAGAATATGTGAAAGGTCGATATGCAGTCTCTTCCCGCAGGGACTGGTTTATCGTATGTTTGACCAGGGCCTTTCGACAAAACCCAAAATAAATTCCAATTTCGGCATTTGACTAAAATATTTTTAGTCAAACATAGAAGTATCTAATTTTTTAGTCATACGTCGACCGTAAAATAATCTGCTTCGGGCTTTGTCTAGTCGATCCTAGAAGCGATTAAGGCAGACTCAGTGAAACTTCGATTCGTACTGCACTTGTTACAGGTTTAATGACTGACGGCCTTTGTGGTTGAGCGGGCTAAGCCTTTGCCGGCTTACCTCACTGCAACGCAGAAGCTCCGCGTTCGATTCCTGTTATAGTAAATTTCGGTAACTGTCCGTTGTATATTACCCATAACACAAGCGTAACTTGCTTAATTTGGGGAGATACAATGTGTGTGTTTGTCTGCCGATTTATTTATTAGTCTCTCCTAGGTTAGACACAAATTCGTTAGTCAAAGGCAGAAAAACGTCCTTTATTTGGACTTTGACTATGACTTTGTCAGACCTGAGGTTTGACTAGTCTAACCTAGGATCGCCAGAGCTTCGATGGTTGACTATAACATGTACACCACGTTTTTGTGCAAATAAATTTGATTGATTTAAATTTTCGCACATATACCTAAAGCGTGTAAACAGACAAACCATATAATGGAAAGTGGTTACCATCACCTATGGATGTTTGTAAGCCCAGAGGCGATGCCAACGCGTTGCTAGTATCTATATTGGGACAGAGGTATTGAATAAAGAAGATGGAACGAACGGGATGAGATAGGCACAATAGGGAGGGGAAGGTTGGTCAACAGAACTCTCACTTATCATACTAAAAACTTCGTTGTTAGCTATTAGTAGGTCTATCTAAGTCTACATTTGTTTCTGGAGTAAAGACAGGCTGATGTGGTGTTACTAATGTGGTGCCAGTCTCCAAGGGGGGTCTAGAACGTGGCTTTTAAAGCCACTCCGTTTTCCTCATTCACCGTCTACCATCGCCCTCGTGCCCTTTTCTTTTTAACAAGGGTAATCCGTTTAAGGACTACTACCGCTAGCAGATGGTATTGCCACCTAAGTCAGGGATATCTAGTAAAACCTCTCGGTGTGCCTTCCTTCGCCTTTGTGCCAGGCATGCATGCGGTGGTCAGCCTCTCCCATTGCCGAGGGGACTACGATCCGGTGTCTGCATACTCTCATTGTGTGGCGGTCTGTAACGCGCCCCACGGGAGGAGAAGTGAGCGTGCGCAAACCACCCCCATCTCGATAGTCAGTGGGTGAGAACCCTTCCCTAGGGAACGCACCCGCGTTGACCGCTCACGGCAGCCGAAGGTGTAATGACGCCCTCCGGCGCCGACGCGTCCTCCTTTAACGAGAGCGGAGCAGGGCCCTTACCCTCGTTCGTTTTCAATTAAGGACAGCTTCCGCTGATTTTTTTCACATTTAAGTGTATTTTACATTGTCTTTTCCATATTTTTTATTATCTACCAGGTAGGGTATTAGCCCGACTGGATAGCTACCACCCTTGGTCTAGATCATGCCGCCATAACAATCTTGAGTTGTGTTCCGGCATTAGTGACCAGGTTCCAGTCTCCCTTAAGAGAGCAACAGTGCATTTGTAACACCAAAGATGTTGCAAATGTCCATAGGCGATGGTAACCGCTTTCCATCAAGCGGGCCGTCTGCTTGTCTGCTGAACTCATGAAATAAAAAAATACATAAACTTTGTTGTCGAAGTTCTAAATAAATCTTTGTTTCTTCTTTCTTAAATCGCATTGAATTTGTTGACCGAATCGGATGAAAACGAATGACAAAGCCGTTTGAAAGTAAGGACCCAGGCTTATACGCAAACATTCCTGTTTCGCCTCCTCCTTAGCAAGTATTACTCGCTGGTAAAAGGAGGCGTGGCGTTCCATCGCCGTTGAGGCCAGCTTTTACCCATCTATATGAATCCAATCCAATCAGTTTTACTTACCAAAACGTTGTGATGATAGCGTGATATGTAATGTCATAAGTCTAAAACCCGTGGAGGGCGGACAGACGTCATTATACGTCCAAACATGTACACTTTCTAACATATTCAGCTACACTTGCGTCGTTATATTTATATAACTTGCTTTTGTAAGTTGGATCGTGGATTAGAAATTGTTTTTGTACTGGCCACAGACAAACATAATAGGTAGAGCGAGCCCCGAGCTTTCAGAGTAAAGCCGAGTAATGAAAGCCGATTGCGCCGCTGTGCGTTACAAGAATCTATACTATTGTTACGAGCTACAGGACTCGAATTAAAATAAATGCCGTTGGAATTACTATAGAGTTTATTAGAACTGTACAAACAGGTATAAAACAAATTCAAATAAAACTGGATGCAACCAATTCACACTGCACGATTCAATGCAATTTGACATGCGCAAAGTCCGTCGTCTATATCGCTAATCGAGAGTACTACAAACGCCTTACTCGTATCGTAGTCGTCGCTTGATTGCCCATCTCTCCGTTCGGACACCCCTTTATACTCAGCTTAGGACCGTGTAAACAATGATTTCCACGAATTACACCTGCGCCATCATCGACGCTATTCCCAGAAAACATAATTCTGCACACCTGCAGGATTATGTCTGCAAACGGCCATAAACAAGTACAATAACAATAGGCTATTAACTAAACAAAAGAACTCCGAATAAGAGGAAGGGCAATAAACCAGGTTTTATAGCAGGTAGATGTGCATCCCTTGTATTTGGCCCAACTTGTAACACTATAATAATTCTGTAAATGGTTCGAGTTTGTACGTTGCGTTTAATAATGTGAAAAAATCAGGGGGACTAATTCAGAGCAGGGGATTCCGTAAACTTTTTGGGTTCAAGGTACATCTAGGTAAACGAATTTTTTTGTTGGTACACCACAAATAAAAATATTTTTTTAAGTAAGCCAAACGAAACAAAACGCCTCGCTCGTGCGCTCGCGTGAGTTACCTACACATTTTATGTGTAACTAAGTATTTTTCTTAGCCTTACATTATTTACTAAAAATAAGTTTATAACATAATCTTCTTTTTCCGAGGCACACCAATTAATGACCACGGTACACCAGTATGACGCGGTACATACTTTGTGGAACACGTGTTAGAGCATCACTTGAAAACTACTGAACGGATTTAAATGAAACTCTACATAGAGCTAGTTTATATTCCGCGGCGTAACTTAGGATATTTTTTATCCCGATAAATGACATCGTTTCTACGGGATAGACGATAATAGAGAAAAAGATGGCGCTCCGGTCGCATCTATTTTGGAAACTGCTGAACATAGTTGAATGAACCTCAACACAGAGCTGAGTTATAACTTACAAACGTCGTCATGCCAACGCGGACGAAGTTTCGCTGACACATTTAGTCTGAAGCCGATATGAGAAGTTTCTTTTTTGTTGATCCACCTATTATACTAATATTATAAAGAGGAAAGATTTCTATTTTTGTATGTTTGTAATGAATAAACTCGAAAACTACTGGACCGATTTCAAAAATCCTTTCACCATTAGAATGCTACATTATCCTTGAGTAATGTCGGGTATATTTATTACTAGAAACAATTAGGGATCTTTACTAAAACTTCAATAATGTAACCCAAGGTGTAAAGATTTTGATGAAATTTTATGTGTGTTTAAGTATCACGGGATGGTTTAGCTTCACAATTACACCCGGTAGGTGGCGCTGGAATCGGGTTCTAGATTTTTATTTTTTATAAATAATATAAAATAATATAGTAGTATAATAGTAAAACTAGGTTTTAACGGTTTTAAGCGCGTAGGCTAAACAATAACTTTAACATTACTCATTGACACTTGACATCTTTGTCTTCCATAATCACTGCTACTGAAAAGTAGCCCAAACGTCGAAATAAAAATCAAATAAGACACTGCGCTGAAAACCGTTAAAATGTAATCTTATTATGTGTACTAGTCGCGAACTTTTTTTTTAATGCAGGAGTTCAGCAGACAGGCAGACGGCCCACTTGATGGAAAGGGGTTACCATCGCCTATGGACATTTGCAACACCAAAGATGCTACAAATGCGCTGCTGCGCTGGAACACAACTCCAGATTGTTATGGCGACATACTTTAAACCAGGGGTGGTAGCCATCCAGTCGGGCAAATGCCCTAACACCTGGCTGTAGGTTGTTTAACTTAAGAAAATATTATGATCCCTATCTATATACTACTTAAACATAAACTACAATCATTTAATGTTATTGGATACCGTCGTGTCCTTCCAGTACTGTGAGAATCGGCCAAATTGAATCAATTTGGCATATCCATCCATATCAGCATTATAATAAAAAATTACATTAATTTTTTTAAAAGTATATTTAAATTAAAAACCACAACAAACACTTTCGCAACTTAAGTCTAGCCAACATATTAAATCAAAACTTAATTTTATCTAAAACCCAGTTCTGTCCCATAAAAGAAATTAAATGACCACATGACCGCTATAAATAAGAAAATTTTGTTGTTTTTTTCACTAAAGTTTATTCGCGTTCATTCGGCTATCTTCGGATGTGTTCGTGCATCTCCGCCATCTTTCGGCACGGGTCATCGATCCGACCCAGATAGTATGCGCGTGCGCAAGTAGCTTGTTGCTAAGCGTCTTTTCATTCCTATTCGTAGATCATTGCATGTCGGTACTGTAAGGCAATTAAACTGAATTTTAAACACTTACCACATTCACGCTATCATTGTAGGAAGATTTATGTATAGTTAGAGAAATACACTCGTCATTCTCATTTCCAGGCCTGTGAAGAAGGAAAATATTTTTATAAGGCTTCTGTATCTACTTATTTTAGAAAAATTAACCCTTTTAAAAATGTTGAATGAAAGAAAGAAAGAAAAATATTTATTCATAACTTCAAACACAAAACGTACTTAAAAATAAGACAATACAATTGAAATGAAGTTCTGAATCGGTCCTAACTCAGCATGATGCTGGTTGGCTTAACCAGCGCTGGTCTTCCGTTAGGGCCGAATGAATGAATAAAAACACTTTATTGTTTACCAAAATTAAAACTACGTTCTTAAAAACTAGATACAATCAATGTTGAACAGAGGGCGGCCTTATCACTAGTACGATCTCTTGCAGGCAACCTCCTAAACTACGGTTAGTATTAAAACATGACATCGCGGTGTAGAGAATTAATAATGTTACGTCCGACAAAGACAAACTCACACCTGCATACCTGTTTTGCACATTTTATTACCTTTCGACAATTTGGACTTCTTTTGTTTACTTTGTGTTTAAAATTTGTGATTAGAAAAACAGCCCATTGTGTATTGTAATTTTTTATGGTAGTCATTAGCCAGATGTGATTCTAGGAAATTCTGTCCACGCGGCCGAGCAGACATATTGTATTTGTACAGTATAAAGCAATACTCCAATTGAGAGATAAGGCAGTCAAGCGATAACCACAAGCGGAGCAAGACTTGTGTACATTCGGTAATCTATTTAGTGACGGACTTTGCGCGGGTTATTGAATCGTGCATTACGTTTGGACTAGTTGTGTTCAGTTATATTTGTAACTGTGTTATACGTGTTTGTATAGTTCTAACAAACTCTATTATAATTCCAACGGCATTTTATTTCGAGTCTTGCAACTCGTAACAATAATATAAAATATTAAAAACATATTAAATAAATAAATCTTAGTCTTAGTAAGTCTTTATTACAAACTATACTAGCTGTTACCCGCCCGCTTCGCGTGCCATAAAGGAATTTCGTAAAATCCGTTCTTAGCTGACCTCTGCTTGGAAGGTGCGACAGGAAGGTCCATGCCAAATTTCAAGTCTATAGGTATTATACTTTCTGAGATATCATGATGAGTTACTTATACGTGGACTTCAATTATATATATATTTAGATAAACACATTACATATCATACATAATAAGCAGCACTATTATACATGAGAGGACCAATAATTAAAAACCACGATTTTAAAAGAGGATACTGATAAGTCATTATCCTCTTTTAAAATATTAATATTTTTCTTTTAGCTCTCTTTTATAATAACAAGCTAAGGCTTGTCTGATTTTGAGTGGCAGTTGTTGTTGTGTCTGTTCAATTATAAAAGTGTCAATTTTTTGAAAAGGGGAAATCCATTTACCTACTTGTGTGTGTTAGTGTCATTGTGAGAGCATGTGGGAGTTGACAGCCTTTTTTTAAACTTTTTAATACCTGATTGAGGGCCATCAACCGAGTGTTGAAAATAGCGTCCGGTATGCGGGATTTGCCAGGTCGGGGTAGCACTAGCACCTCTAGGCAGAATTAAAGATTCTATTGCCACATCACGGTAAACCACTACTAAAACCCCTCTTTATTCCCTTCTTCGCCCTTAATGCCAGAGCTATGGGTTTATGGCATATTCCCTCAGTTCTTCTTTATATTTCTTATTCAATTTATATCTCAAGCCCTTGGTTTTTATAATTTTGACACAGAAGTATGTTACAGAATTATTTTTCTAAAAATTAATGGAGTTGTAGCAAACAGTGCATACTCAGTAAGACTGAAAGATTGTGCTGCAACATATCTCTATCAATTCCTTTTACATGTCGTCAGCCAATAACCGTCCACTGCTGGACGTAGGCCTCCCCAAGTTAGCGCCACTCATCACGTTCCTCTGCTTTTCTCATCCAGTGCCTACCGGCGACCTTGTGCAGGTCATCAGTCCATTGGGCGTCCGATACTACGTTTACTCTCCACTCCAGGACTCGTCTGCTCCATCGGGCATCGGTCCTGCAGCAGACGTGACCGGTCCACTGCCACTTCAACTTGCTAATTTTGCGAGTTATGTCGGTTACCTTGGATCTCTTACGGATATCCTCATTTCAAAACGTTTTACATAAGAAGAAATAAACTATATATGTCAGACAATGTTCACAATATAAAACTTCACCATTACGTTACATAGCACTTAAAAGCAATTATGTGTCATGGAAAGTGTTTTTAGCTACTATGCTTTTAATGAAGTATGGTGAGGTTGTTTACCATTTAACATAGCATATGACAACAATGAACTAATATAATTTTATTTTTGTTATTTTTAACTTACTAGAGGTCAATTTACTTTGCTGTAACACAGTTTAAAACTAGTACGGGGAGTAATGACTGTCGCATAATGTTAAATTAAGCACTTTTGTATATTGTATTTGTTTAACTTAATATTGGAAACCAATAAATTATTTAATTCTTTCTTCTTTATATAGGAAAGTTTTTATTCAAACTCATTACCACTTGAGAACTTATTTCAAGGACATACATATAATTATTCATGCAGGAACGGAGAAAGAATACTACTGCCTGCGGCCGGGAGGCCTGTCGTAAGAGGCGACTGAACAACCCACAGCCAGGTGGTAGGGTATTTGCCCGACTGGATGACTACCACCCCGCCTGGTCTAAATTACGCCGCCGTAACAACCTTGAGTTGTGATCCGGCATTAGTGTCCAGGTTCCAGTCTCCCTTTAGAGAGCGGCAGCACCTTTGGTGTTGCAAATGACCATAGGCGATGGTAATCGCTTTCCATCAGGCGGGTTGTCTGCCTGTCTACTAAACTCATGATAATAATAAAAAAATTCTCTACTAAGTATTTATAAAAACTAAAGTATTTATATTATAACTATTTTGAGCGCGGTATTTATTTGATTGTTATTTTTATTTTTATTCACACATTTCGGTTCATGAGTAATGTCAAAGTTGTTGTTTAGCCTACCCGCAACTTGGTCATGTTAAATATTTAATTTTTGTTTATGGTTATTATTTACTCTATAAAAGAAAAGTCCGTAATCCAATTCGATAATTTTGAGAGAAAGAGAGAGAGAGAGAGAGAGAGAGAGAGAGAGACACTTTATTGCACACCAAAATGTACAATAATAAGAACAGACCATATTTACAATATTTTTTCAGGCAATACAACAGGCGGCCTTATCGCTCCAAACGATCTCTTCCAGGCAACCTAAACCAAAGAAATTTGAATCAGAATCAGGACAATTTTGATTACGTTTATCCGATATCTTCGATTACGTCTAAGAGACTCCATAATAGTCCTGATTAGCATTTACAGTCAGAAAAGTGTCTGCTCAAAAGCTAAAACATAGGTGGGTATATAAAAAAATAGTGAAATCTCGTTCACAAATAAAATGTTTAAAAAAGCATTTTATATGCAAATTGGTCAAACCGCTATTATAGAGACACAAACACGAGGTTTCTGACTCATTCTCAGAAATATGACTAAATTCTTGGAAATTACTAGTGACTGTTGCGGTCACTGGTGACGTGAATAATACTTGTAAATTTTGACCACAGATTTCTTTTATAATCACTTCTGTTACGGCACAATGTCGATTTTGGAAACCTGACCCCAATATAAGGAGATATTAGGGTCAAAATTGTATCTAACATCTGTATTTAATCACCTAGTGCTTAACCTGTGCTTATAATAAGACCAGCCAAGTGCGTGTTGGGTCTGGGAGGTCCATTAATGTTGTTGTTATTTACCTATGTAATCCCAAAAAAGTATTTCATCGAAATTCAATTTGAAAAACTACTTCGTTAAGAAACTTTGTTCAAACTGTTTTTCGTTGAATATGTTTTTATTAATAACTTATTTTTTGGAAAAAAAAACCAACACCGCATATCAACATACAAACAACAACAAAAATTACTTATAATGTGTAGGGCTAATAAGAGGTTTTTCTGAGTTCATTTTTAAGCTAACGAGCGAAACAAAGTTCAAAAATGCAATAAATATATACATAAGTGAAAATAAGTATATACTTACACACATACATACATACATACAAACACGTCTAGATCAGCCGGTACAGCGGCGGAAACAGCCGAATCACTCAAGCGGCGCAAGTATGCAACCCTCAGTGAGAGTTATATATTTGTGCCGTTTGCTGTCGAGACGGTTGGACCGTGGGGTCCTGAAGCCATGAGCCTCTACCAAAATTTATCGAAACGACTCATTGACTCTTCAGGTGATCAGAGGGCTGGTGCTTACCTCGGCCAACGGATCAGTATGGCGATCCAGCGAGGAGACGTAGCCAGCCTTCTGGGCACCTTACCCATAGAAGACGGTGATCTGGGCTCAGTATTCTACTTATAGTATTGAGGGACTATGAGTAGAATATAATACGAATAAGTTAAGTCTTCTTGCATTGTATTGTCCATTGATATATGTAATGAAATATTTTCATGTTAAAAAAATAAAAAAATACATACATACATAATAAATAAAATAAATCTAAACAGAAACATAGATAGATAAATGTAAATATATATATATATATATAATATATTTGCTAAACGCCTTCCTCCATAGGTCCATATATCCATTTATAATAAAGTATGCCAAAACACCCCCTCTGCCAAAGAAATGTCAGCATAAAAGTTTAGATACCAAATTAGTAAATGGTTAAAAACGTTAAACTATAGCGACACAGAATGCATATTACCAAAACGACTATAACACTAGGGACACACACACACACATACACACACTAACACACACCTTTTGTTCTCATTCCCTACAATAGTCCTACACTGACCGGGGCTTGTCCTTGGGTGCATTTTTATATGGTGTAGACAGGGGTAGTCGCCCACATTTACACTAAATTTATCAAGGAGCTTTACCTGTTGGCCTTCTCATGGTTCCACGCAAGCCCTCGCAAGAGTCCGGGTCATTTTTATGGCCCATGATCTCTAGAGACATACAAATAACAATAATTATAACAACCCATAAATGTCCCACTACTGGGCTCGGGCCTCCCATTATAGGAGTTAACGAATAATATATCCGCCACGCTTGTCCAAGGCGGCTTGGCTTGACATATCGGTTATCTCGATGTGTAGGTTTCATCACGATGTTTTCCTCCACCGTTGTTAGCACGTAGTAATGCTTACAATATGCATATTGGATCAGAAAACTGCCCAAGTGGTGCATGCGTTCCGGCCAGCATTCGAATCCGCGCACTTTGAGTTTGGGAAGCGCGCGCTAGTCATTACACTGCCACGACCATTTTCTACCAAGTTTAATTTTCCAAAATTTCCCAATTTATATTTCAAAATTAGCTATCGCTAATTCACTGCTTGGGACGGTTCCGCTAAATACCAGTTAGAGGCATTGGAGTACATTGAGAAAAGAGCCAGGAGGCTGGTCGCCAATCACTGACTTTTTAATGTTTGACTTTGACGCAAGGGTGCTAGACTGTTGTTCTTCTATCCGTCTTTCGGATACACTACGAGGATTGTACCTTATAACGGTACGTGCTAGTTCTGCCATTCCCATGTTACTACGGACAACCAGACGCAACGGTTTGCGCCGACAGTCAGGAGGAATCGCTTCGCTTTATATTCTCTGGTACCCACTTCCAAAGAAATAAATTATTCGCCAGAGTACCGTGGTAACTAAGTGGGTAATGCTGATCGAGATAACATATGCGTCAATCTCGTCAATCCGTCAACCTCTGATTTTGTTGTCTACCCTCTTTCTGTGTAAGGTGACGGCTAATGCACAGCAAGTTAAGGTCAGCCATTTTGAACACTCGCTGTCAACGTTCAACGACATCGCGCCGTGTGGTCTTCTTTTGTCTATAAGTCAAATAATTATTGGCTGTGCCCAAAACTTTTATTACAACCTGTGTACAAAGTGATAGCTCTAAAGTGAACTATAGTACCGTGCGCTGTACCCGAGTGCAACCTGAACCAAGTCAGAAGAGGGCTGATCGCAAGTTTGATGAAGCTTCTGCTTTTATAGTACAAGAAACTAGGACACATCTCCGCTATACAACCCATAAATCGAACCACTATAACCCATGGATTAAGCTGGACAGGAGGACCGAGCCTAGCTGTGAAATTCTATGAGTTGTCAATATTACATACATACACATTGTCACGCCTGCTTCCAATTAGAGTAGGCAGATACGGTGAATCGCCACTTGTTACGATCCTGATAAACATTTTTCGCTTCATCAATTTTCAGTAATCTCTTCATACATACAAGTTTATTGAAACTACTTTTTACGTGACCTTTCTACAAAATGTCTTATTTAACATTACTATAATTATTTAGACCATCAATCAGGTGACATGTCTTCAACTTTCAAATCGATAAAAATCCACCTGGTTTCATTTCATTTCTTTGTTGATCACATCACCTGCGGTCTTAGTATACCATAAATTCATAGGAAATGTTCAGCAAACGAGAAAGCCATCTGCAAATTGAAAAGTGTGATAGTAGGACAGGAAATATTATGTTTATTTTAATACATTTAATTACTCTTTGCATAATAGTAAGTAGTGTTACAAGATGTCCATCACAGTAGTCATGAGAACCATAGTGTATATTAATATGACATAGACAATCGTCATAGATAATAAATACTTTTAGTCGATTTATCAGATGATTCGACTTATAATTAAATTACCATTTCCTACCGGTTAGTTAATTTTATAAGCCCACTAAATTATCATCTAGATAATTTAGTGCATCAGTAACTAATTATTGTAATTGTTTTTATGATCCTGGCAACACTATGATGTAATTGCTATTTTTATCAATGATGCAATGTTTTTGTTTTGTAGGGTAGCATTTTCGTATAAAAGGCGTAGTGGCGTGTAGACGGTGTTCATTGCTTACTGTGCTGTGTGAATATTCACAGCAAAGGCTGAACAATAAAGGGGAAACCCTGTCCAAATAGTTAATATTTGGTATATTTGGTACTTTCTTACCCAAATCTCTCCTTGCATTTACCAGTAGGTTCTTTGAAGAATGGCCAAATAACACTAGCAAAGACAAGACAGGCTATTTGCCCCTGTCTAGCAGTGGCACGGGCGGATATTCGGCTATGGCAAGCCGGTTGAAAAAACTTACCGTATGAATAGAAAAGAATATACTTTATTGTTCACCACATATGCATAAAAGAAACAATTTACAGTAGTCGTATTAAACAGTAAAAGTAGGAGCTATGGGCGGCCTTATTGCTTTAGAGCAATCTCTTCCAGACAACTCCGGGCTATGGATTTTATGAACGTGAGATTCGCAAGTGTATGACGGTGGTGTGCAAATTAAACACAAATATAAACAGGATATATCAATATCAGACAATACCTATACCTAAAATGAATAAAAATAGATAATAAACAATAACACATATTAATATTATATATATACTACTTTTCATCCGTGCACGAACGGAGAAAGAATACAATTTCCTGCGGCCGGGTGGCCTGTCGTAAGAGGCGACAAAACAACTCATAGCCAGGTGGTAGGTTATTTACCCGACTGGATGGCTACCACCCCTGGTCTAGAGTATGCCGCCGTAACAACGTGCCATTAAAATTGCCCGGACTTTTGGAGGGCTTCCGTGGAGCCCTGGGAAGCCCAAAACGTAAAGGCCTCTTGACAAGTTTAATGTAAATGTGGCGTGACACTGACCGGCGATTATCCCTGTCTACACCATATAATAATGCACCCAACAACAAGCCCCGGCCAGTGTAGGACTATTGTGGCAAATGAGAACAAAAAGTACCGGGCTATTGGGGTGAACTGTTAGTGGTACTAGCGGTCTGGGAATATGGGGACTATGGCGTCTGCCCGCCGCAATGTTCGGGGAACATGGAAAAATGGGCAGACGGTGACTCGTCACTCCCTGCATGGCAAAAATACCATAGAAGACAGGGGCAATATATATGTTTATTATTTTGATGTAAAATTTTCTATTAAGCCATTTTAGTTTTATCGTTATTTCACGAAATGCAATTTATATAATTTGTGTTGTATTATCCTTCGTGACTCTATCTGTGGTGCCAGGCAGACATCAAAAACAACGGTGGTCTTAATGGCAAGCTTTACTTCGAATCTCGGTCCAACATAAACAATATAAATCTTAAAACTTATGGGAGCTGCATACGTCTAGTCATCGCAGCGGACAACGAACTACTGGCTAGCGCGACGCGGGAGCAGTATTGCCAACCACAAGAAACTTAAAAACAACAACTCACCAATAAAAAAACAGGAGAAAACAGTAGGTAAAGTAAAAAAAGGCAGATTTCATACTTTTTCATATAATTAACAATAAATATAATTAACAATAACCTACTTTTAGTAGTTACCAGGACTCGCATACATTGTTATATTATAATATTGATCACAACTTAATAAAAAACAAAAATCAAAGTAAAATTATCTTCCACTTTTATCCTCAATTGCCTCATCTTCAGTATTTTCGGACTCATTTTCCTTTTTAAAATCATACGTGTTGTTACGAGCTACAGTACTCGAATTAAAAATGCCGTTGGAACTACTATAGAATTTATTAGAACTGTACAAACACGTATAAAACAAATACAAATAAAACTGGATGCAACCAGTTCACACTGCACGATTCATTGTAATTAGACACGCGTAAAGTCCGTCGTCTATATCGCTCATCAAGAGTACTACAAACGTCTTACTCGTCTCGTGGTCGTCGCTTAACTGCCCGCCCCTCCATTCGGGCATCGTCTTATACTAACTTCACAGTACAAAGAAATTGGAGGCGCAAACTGCGTTTCTAAGAAATATTAATTTGCACACCTGCGAACGGCCACAAAGTCGAAAAAATAACAATAAGGATTAGTTCGACGCTAATGATGGTTATAAAACAAGGAGAAAAACAATAGCATGTTTTTCTTAATTGCAAATTCAAAACACAAAGAATTCCTTAATCCGGGAGGAAGACAATAGACTGCGCTTACAATAGGCAGCTGTGTGCGTACCTTTGACGGCATGTAACAATATTTTTGTTAAATTCCTTCATGTGCCTTTCTGTGGCTTCAAATGAGTAGAAATCGGTTATTTGACATTTAGTGTGTAATGCTCCTTTAATAGTGTAATAGGTGGCATTGAACGCTAATTGAAAAACAGTAAAAATGAAGAATGGAACGGAAAACAGGGGGGCATCAATGTGAAACAGCAAAACTACTGTTAAAACAGTAGGGTTGGTAACACTGCCCGGGAGGGACGGCACATATTAATAGTTGCTCTATCTCGCTCGCACATCATCCGTCCTGCTCACACATTGTGCTGTATATTGTTAATATTTGTACTTAAGGTTTTACCATTTCCAATATCAATTAGTTTACTTCAGTACACATCAGCATTCGACAGTGAATACTACTCTCTGCCATCTGAAGTATCATTTAACCTCTACCTCTCGCTGCTACAAACTTATTTCCTTTACTTTATCTAGTTTTTCTCAGTACTGTTAAAGTGTGTATTTGTCTGAAAGTAAACAATTATTTATTTCAATTTGAGTTGCTAGGTTTTCAATATGAAAATTTTATAGTGCCTAAGCGCGTCCGAGCAGTCAATTAAATCATACTTGCAAATTACAATCCCATTAAACTGACATTAACAGGCTCCATTTAGCCTCGATTTTCGGGCTTTACATTTGAGCTATACACGACACACCTCAACGTGTTGTAAACATTAATTACTCATGACCCGAAATATATGGGTGTAAATTTTAGGAAGTTTAGCTACCCACCCGCATAGAATTGGCTATAAACATATTTAATAAAAAAATATTTTTTATAAGTTTCGTAGACCATCGATGAGTATCAAAATGTTGTCAGTAAAGTCACCAATTAGGTTTAAATACAGGTGCTATTCGGAAACTACCCCTTTTTCCCGGATTAACAAACAAATTGTCCCAAAAATATGATAATTATTATAAAAACTTGAAATTAAATTAACTCGAATTTGAAAACATACAGTCGAATTGAGAACCTCCTCCTTTTGGAAGTCGGTTAAAAATAGTAAATTATATAAAAACACTCACCTGAGCGGCGACAGCGCCCAAATGCGGCCGAATAACAACGGCGGTTGCAAGACCTTCTATTTTCAAAACAATATGCATTAATTACACTAATGAATATTATATCAGATCTTATTTTATTGCGTTAAAGTTCGAAATTGTATATATATATATATATAGCGATCAGCATTTTTCCTTTCAACTGTTTTTTTTCGTCTACCTTCTATCTTTATTTCAACAAATTCTAAAATAAGATACATAAAAAATACAGCGTGCTTTACAATGCCTTTGTTTTTATTTATTTTTATTGCTGGAGCACAGCAGACAGGCTGACGGCCCAACTGTGATGGAGAGTGGTTACCGTCACCTATGGACATTATCAACATCAAAGTTTCTGCCCATGTGCTCCCGGCCTCGAAGGGGAAAATAGAACCTGACCACTAATGCCGGAACACAACTTAATGGCACTAGGGTGGCACTAGCATACCCATTCAGAGCTGTTGCCGTGCTATTGCTACGCCCCAGTTAGAGATACCCACAAAATCCCCTGGGTGTTCCGTCCTGCGCCTTATACCAGGGCTACGGGTACATGATCTAGCCTCTCCGCTAGATCTGGCAGGGGTGGGCCTCGCATAGCCACTTTCACTGCTGGGGCTCTAATTTAATCCCCCGGCATCTTTCATGTCTAGTCCGGCGTGGGGCAGTTTGTGACTCGCCCCATGGGAGGAGAGGTGTGCGCGGGCGGAACACGCCGCGCCCCCATCTCAACGGCATATGCAGATGGCCAAAGGTTTATACTGGCCCCCCGGTGCCAACGCGTCCTTCTTTGGCGGGAGCGGAGCAGTGACGTGCGCTCACGCTCTCGCTCTGCCTCCTCCTTTGCAAAGATAACGTGCTCACAGAAGGAGTAGGCATACTCTATACCTTGGTGGTAATCATCCAGTCGGGCAAACAGCCTACCACCTGGCTGTAGGTATACTTTTTCCTTTTCTACACGGAGAGACTTTATACTTATCAACTTTCAAAATTTTCTATGCATAACTTTAATTAGTGTTCAATGTAGTATGACTGCCTCTGCTTGAGCAGGCTAAGCTCTTGTTGGCCGAGCTCACTGCAACGCAGAGGCTAGTCTCGAAAGAGGAAAAGGCTACGCGGTGGTGGAAAGCGGAGGTTATGTCATCATAGGCGTGTACCTCACGCGGAGCCGCCCCCTGGCGGAGTACGAGCTCACCTTGGACTCCATTAGGGCAGTCATCGGCAGACTAGCGCCGAAGACGATATTCGTCCTAGGCGACTTCAATGCCAAGCACCAATCCTGGGGAAACGCGATTACCGATGTTAGGGGACGGGCGGTTGAAGACTGGGCGCTTCAATCCAACCTGTCCATCCTGAACCAGGGGTCGGTCCAGACCTGCGTACGTGCGCGGGGTGGATCGATCATCGACTTGTCATTCGCCACACATGCGGCCGCCCGCAGAGTGGTAGGATGGAGAGTGCTGGAGGAGGTGGAGACTCTGTCTGATCACTTGTACATCAGATTCGAGCTCTCCCCCTCGCCTAGCGCTAACCCTGTTCAGGGCCCCTCCCGGCTCCCGCATTGGGCTCTAACCAAGCTCGACGCGGAGCAGGCCGAGGAGAGGACCATCATCGAATTCTGGACCTATCCAGCCGACCTGGGGAATCTGGAGGCGCAGGCTGAGCACATGCGCAAATCCCTCAAAAGGATTTGCGACGCTGCTATGCCTCGAGCCAAACGACCGCCGCCGCGTACATCGGTCCACTGGTGGACTGAGGAGCTGGCTGAACTGCGGAGGGCAGTCCGCAGAATCAGCCACAGGCTCAAACGCAGCAGAGCGCATCGTCCTCCAGACTATGTTGAGGAGAATGGACTCGTGGGGGAGTTCAGAGAGGCCAGAAAGGCCCTTTCGATCGCAATTCTGCGAGCGAAAGCCCGGGCTCGGGAGGAGCTCCTCGAGACACTGGACCGGGACCCTTGGGGGCGTCCGTACCGTGCGGCCCGCAACACGTTGCGGCCTTGCACCTCCACGGCTACGGAAACGCTCGAACCCGAGGTCCTCCGGTCGGTTATCGATGGGCTCTTCCCGGATCCGGGGATCTTCACTCCCCCCGATATGGGTCCAATCATTCCCGACACCTCGGAGGTGGAGCCTCACTCCATCACCGAGGAAGAGTTAGACGTCGCCCTGGACCGGCTCCGGGGCAGGAAGACGGCTCCGGGACCCGACGGGGTTCCGGGTCGGCTCCTCTTCCTGGCCGCCAGACACCTACGCGGCCAGCTGCGGGAACTGTTCGATGCCTGTATTCGCGCAGGTCAGTTCCCGTCGCAATGGAAGGAGGGCCGATTATGCCTGATTCCCAAGGGAGGCCGTACTCCCAACGATCCGTCCGCCTACAGGCCCATAGTGTTGCTTAATGAGGTCACCAAGGTCTTCGAAAAGATCTTAGCGGAACGCCTCGTTAAGCATCTCGATACTGTGGAGCCGGGGCTAGCACAGACGCAGTTCGGGTTTCGGCGGAGGCGCTCCACGTTGGACGCCTTCGAGACACTGCGATCTGTCACGGACGACGCAGTCCAAGCAAAGGATATTGTCCTGGCGGTTTCGCTAGACATAGCGAACGCCTTTAACAGCCTCCCTCACGAGACGATCAGGGAGGGGCTTCGTGCACACGGAGTCCCCCCGTACCTCACGACGCTGTGGGGCGCGTACCTCCAGGGCAGATACATCCTTTGGGAGGGCGGCGAGTCCGAAAATCGCGCGATAGGTCGGCGACGCATCGCGTGCGGCTCCCACAGGGATCGGTCCTCGGGCCGGTTCTTTGGAACGTCGGTTATGACTGGATCCTTCGGGTTCCGGTCCTGCCCGGAATAGGGCTAATCTGCTTTGCGGATGACACCCTACTCACGGCACGCGCTGCGTCATTCGCGGAATCCGTGGACCTTGCCAACGCCGGGCTGGCGATCGTGGTCCGAAGCCGAATAGGTAGGCTGGGCTTGAAGGTCTCCCCGCGAAAACGGAGGCCATCATGTTCCATAGGCGGTTTCGTAACCCCCCGCGGACTTGTCCGTTACAGTCCAAGGGGTGGACATTCGTGTAGGCCCCAGATGAAATATCTGGGGCTAATTCTTGATGGGAAATGGCTGTTCAAAGCGCACTTTAAGCAGCTAGTTCCCAAGCTCGTGAGGTCCGCAGGCGCCCTCTCTCGGCTTCTTCCCAACGTGGGGGGACCGGGGACGACGACTAGGAAACTCTACATGGGCATCCTTAGGAGTATGGCCCTGTACGGTGCACCCGTATGGTCCACTGCACTTCACCGCCACAATAGGACTCTGTTGTGCCGCGCACAACGGGTCCTGGCGGTGAGGACCATCCGAGGATACCGTACAGTGTCGTGGACGGCGTCGACACTCTTGGCAGGCGATCCGCCCTGGCCTCTCCAGGCGGACGTGATAGCCAAAGTTCGGCGCTCCCGACAGGATGCCCTCGCCCGTGGCCTGGTCTATGGCCAGGCCGAACTTCAGGTGATCAGGACGCGGGAAACCGCGGCCATGATCCAATCTTGGTCAGTAGAGTTGGAAAACCCTGTTGCTGGCATTGACACGGTGGAGGCGGTTCGACCGCAGCTGTTACGATGGCTCTCGCGGAAACGCGGGACCCTGACCTTCAGAATGACACAGATACTTACCGGGCACGGCTGCTTCGATAAGTATCTGTGTCAGATTGCGGGCTGCTTGCCTTCACCCCAATGCCGCCAATGTGGCGCGCTAGACACGGCGTTACACACGCTAGTCGAGTGCGCAGCATGGGCACCTCAGAGGTTTGAACTCGAGACACTTGTAGGACCGATCGAATCGCTGGGCGATCTGGTGCAAGCCATGCTGCACAGCGACGATTGGTGGGTGGGTGCGGCCAATTTCTGCGAGACGGTAGTGTCTCATAAGGAGGCCGCGGAACGAGATAGGGAGAGAGATGGTAGTGCGCATGCGTCTCGCGGGCGCCGACGTCAGTTGGGAGCCCGGAGGCGCAGGTATGCGCATGACCTCCCTCCCTGAAATACCGCTCCAGGGGCCCTCTAGCATCTAGGGAGCAGAGGAGTCTTCACCCCTGTTGACGAAGTGAGTTTGCCTCTCCCGGGGCATTCTCAAGCACTTGTGCGCTAGGATCGGTGTGGGCGTAACTACGTTCTGTATCTCACGCCTTTTCTGCCATAAGCGCGGGGCACATGGGAGGAGGGTGGTTTTAGTGGGGTATTGATTAGTCGAGTCTCCACACAAGCCGGTTGATTATTGTTTGGATTGCCTCAGTGGAAAGCCTCCATGATCAACAACGGTCTAATCCCTAGCAAAGGACCCGGTATGTGCGAAATGAATTTCCGGCCGCCTTAAAAAAAAAAAAAAAACGCAGAGGCTTCGGGTTCGATTCCTGGCATGATAAAGTTCGTAAACGAACTTTCCCTCACTTTCTAAGGTCTGGGTGTATGAGACTGGCCCCAGAGTTGTCCGTTGTATGTATAATTTGCTTATCGGGAACATAAAAGTACGGACTCCTAATTTAGGCTTACTTAAGTTTTATTTAAACTTAAGACGTTGATTGAAAAATTTAGTTAAGAATTTCTTTACAAGCAAAACCGGTCTGGTAGTGCTACCTGCATCGCAAGAGTATGTTACCAGTTAAATTTTTATTGGTAGATTAATGGACTCGGCAGACGTTGACCTGCACTGAAAAAAATCAAAATCTAGAACCCGATTGCAGCGCCATCTACCGGTTTCAATTGTGAATCTAAACCATCCAAGTATCCACACAAACACATACAATATTTCATCAAAATCCGTCTAGCTGTTTTTGCTTTTCACTAACGAACAGCCTAACGAGCAGCCATTGATGTTTATATTAGGTTGGGAAAAAAGTTTCTTGGCATTTTATATAAAAATTTAAAAGGTTTTTTATGAAGTTTATTTACATTTTACTAAAGTATGTAGGTGCCATTTTGTTGGATAACTTTTTGCCATCTTGTAGGTAGGGACGTTATCCCACTGCCATAAAAATTTTGGGACTTCTGATCAAAAAACTGCGACAAGTGGTTTTGGTAGTCCTCTCGTGATGTTAACCTGACACTGCCTAAGGAATTCTGCAGAGACCGAAACAGGTGAAAATCTGAAGGTGCAAGGTCAGGACTATACGGCGGGTACATTGACACCTCCCAGCCAAACTCTCGTAATTTTTGCTAAGTGGCTAAATATGTGTGAGGTCTAGCGTTATCATGGTGAAAAACCACACCCCCTCTGTTGATTAATTCCGACCGCTTTCTCTCAACTTTTTGCTTTAATCTTATCAGTTGTTCGCAGTACAGTTCAGAATCGATGGTCTTGCCTGGCGGTAATAGCTCATAATATGAATAATGCCCTTCCAATCCCACTATACACACAGCATCACTTTGTTGCGAGTTAACCCGGGTTTCGTCACAGTCTATGAAGCCTGACCGGCCTTTGAGCACGATCTTTTTCGCACGTTCTTGTCGCATGTGATCCACTTTTCATCACCAGCTATCAGCTTCTTCTAAAATGGTTCGGTTTCATTACGTCGTAATAAAGAATCATAAATGAGTACACGGTTCATTAGGTTTCTTTCAGTGAGCTTATGAGGCACCCAAATACCGAGCTTTTTTGTGTACCCGACTTTTTTCAAATGCGCCAAAACCGTTTTGTGGTCAATTCCCAGTTCTCCAGCTACATCTTAACTACTAATATGCCGATCTTGCTCCACTTTTTCAAAAATGGCATCAATTTTGTCCGTAACAGGGCGACCAGAGCGACGTGCATCTTTGATATCAAAATTTCCGGATTGAAAACGCTTAACCCAAATTCGCGCTACTCTCACAGATACTGCATTAGGTCCATAAACATCACAATTTTTTTTCGCGGCTTGTGTTGCATTTTTACTTTTTTGTAGTAAAATTTAAAAATGTATCGAATTTCTTCATTAGATTCACTCATTTTAACAATAAGAAAAACAAATGAAAATCACACATTTTCCCAATTTGAATTTGGAATTGTCTTCTTTAAAATTAAAACTTTTTAATGATACCAAAACCAGCCAGATACAAATGGTACAGCCAAAGAGATCTTATTACAAGTTCATACATACTATATGCGAAAAGACTTTTTCCCCAACCTATTATATAAGAAAGAGAAGGACGAAGAATCTTGCCATTCCTCAGTATACTTCTTTCATAGTAATAGAGATTAGTGACTTTCACAGAGCAGGTAACGAAGGTGTATAAAACTTTTGTTAAGTACTATGAAGTCGAAAATAATGAAAAAGTCAAAGTGGAAGGTAGAGCTTAGAAAATACTTTACGAGATTTTATTTAAATAAGATAGAATAATGTTTTTTTATTCTACTTTATTTTATTCACAATAAAATAATAATGCATCTGAAAAGCGAACGCTTCTATGAAACCCGCTATCGCCCAAAAAGTCCTCAAGGACGTTGGCGTTGTTACAAGCCTTAAGTACTTTTTAGGATCATCGGCTCTTTTCAGCGGTAGACAGCATGCAGCGCCTCTTAGATACTGTTACAGTGGCAATAATGGCCCAGTGCTATGACGAAAAATATTAAACTTATAAAATGAATTACGACTGTGTGCAACCTACCAATCTCTCTTAGACAAACATAATATACCTTTTATGTGACAAGAATAAATGTAATGTAAATAAGCAGTAGTATGTTTTAGACCGAAAATTGTATCAAAATATTTGTATGAAAAAAAAGAAATTGGCAATAAAAAGAATGAAAATAAACACAGAAATAAGAATAAATAATGCCCTGACAAGTGTGTGCGTCAGGAGAAAGAGAATTATAAAAAAATATACCTTTTCTTCCCCTGTTTTTTTTTGCCCAGGGGAAATCCGTTTGAGGACTAAGCCGCGGCAGGCACAGAAGCCTGGGGGAATGTTCGCGACCCGTGTAAGAGTGTGGGATTCGCCAGATTGGGGGTGGCACTAGCGTGCCCAGTCAGAACTGGTGCCACGCTATTGTTGCCACTCCCCAGTTAGGGATACCCACTAAAACCCCTGGGTGTTCCGTCCTGCGCCTTATGCCAGGGCTACGGGTAAATGGGATGCCCCCCTCCCCCCGGCGACGTCAGTGTCTTGTCCGTGCGTGGGGCGGTCTGTAACGCGCCCCACGGGAGGAGAGATGAGCGCGCGGAACACTCGCGCTTTCATCTCGACGAAATATGCGGGTGAGTGAGAACCCCTATACACCTTTTCTTCCCCTAAAGGATGGGAGCTAAAGCCCAGCAGTGAGATGTTTACGCGCCGATTATTACTTGCGTGTAGTTCAGACATTACTACAACCTGAACTCATAATTCAAAGCCGCGCAGCAATATATTTCACCGCTTATTAATTTAATTACGACACAAAAACCAGGTTCCCGAGGGCGTAAAAGTTTCAAATGGAAAAAATGCCAAGGATTTTATGTGTCCGTTTACTACAGAGTTATCAGAAAGTATTCAAATCTGTACTTGGATACAATTTATTTAAAACAACGTATTATTAAGCTTACTTAAACGATATCATAAGGAATAGTGTAAAAAGCGAACGTTGTAGAATGTAGACTGATAGAAGACATAATCCTGATATAAGATTAAGTAATTAAACTGAATCAATGAACACTATTTGTCCACAAATAGCTATGTCTGATTAACACAATATAATTATGCTAATACGTTTATTACAATAACTTGTGTATTTTTTAATATATTATTATATATGTATGTATTTCTTAAATTAGTTTGACTATTTATGTATCTATTGCCTTTTTGTTGCACCGCCTACATCGTCTGATTTAAATTTCTTTGATTTAGGTTGCCTGGAAGAGATCGCTTTGAGTGATAAGGCCGCCTATTGTATTGCCTAGAAAATATTGTAAATATGATCTGTTTTTGTAATTGTATATTTTGGTGTGCAATAAAGTATTAGCTCTCTCTCTATCTCTCTCTCTCTGAATCAATTGGTTTGAACCATCGTAGCAAGTAGAAATCCGACGTATCTGCCTACTCGTATGGTAAACAGGCGCGATAAGATGTATGGTTAGTGGGGGATTTTTACAGTAAAACATGGAGAATTTTAAGAACTATTATAATCCACTTCCGAACAAAGAATTCTGATTTAAAATACAATTAATTATACAACTATGATTCTCACACAATAATTAGGAAAGGTGCTACTATGACATGTATATCCAAGCAAAGCTAAAGTGAGAATGATCCTTTGCCGCTACGCCCCCTCGCTTTTATATTGGAGCGATAACGAAGCGAGCCGAGTATCACAACTACCCGCAAATATTACAATAGCGAAGTAATAGATGGCATAATTTGAAAAAAACGTTATTAACGGTATGTGTTAATAAAATTGAACACTTATAAAATCGTTTTATAATTATACCTTTCCAACTCCTCCAAAGAAAGTAGTGGACTTTGGTCATCACTTCAGAATCCTTCATTGTGTGTAAACAGACACGCCCTTGGGCCAACTGTGAGTTTTATCAGCGCAACCGAAGCGAGCCCTTCACCATCCGATAATCGATGTATTTTTGTGATACACTTTACTGAGTTATCACACTTTCATATTTGGGCTTTGAGATAGTAATTTCAATTTATTTCTAGACGTTTTATCTATCATAAAAATAAAAATATTATTTAATACACATTAAAAAATACAGAAGATATAATAATTTTTATTAATTAGTATTTCATTGTATTCCTAACGCCATCTGTTCGAAGACTAAAGAACTAACATCGATGTAATCAGAATGTTGTTTAGTTAAAGTATGCCGATTTTTTTTAGTTAAGCACAAATA
The DNA here is from genome assembly GCA_039645545.1 of Dendrolimus houi. Lineage (NCBI taxonomy): Eukaryota > Metazoa > Arthropoda > Insecta > Lepidoptera > Lasiocampidae > Dendrolimus > Dendrolimus houi. The sequence continues at coordinate 1,042,034 of CM077133.1, forward strand.
AATAATCAGTAATTAATTAATTGTTACTAGGTAAAAAACTTCGTAAGCACCACTTTTTGCTAGTCTTATGCAACTTAAAGTTTAAGTTGCACACATTTTAAATCAACACGGATTTATGAGTCTACTGTTACAAGGGCGTTGGGTGCTTTCCACGCGCGTCCCATCACCCAGAATTAATAATGAAAATGGAAGTCGTGCCGTCTGTACGTGGAAATGGAATATTAAATATTATATCTGTCATAAATCGTGCGAAATTTTTTAAATTTTAATTTTTATAGCCCTCGCATTGCGACGTGCGTAGCGTGCGAATACGATGAAATATGTGGAACCAGATTAGGGTTTAATACCTTATTTTTCATCGTATCTTACAATTTTGGTCATTTCGGCATCTTTCTAAGAATATAAGCGTGAAAATCATCGAAATTTTTTCAACCTCGTCAGCTTTAGGTCTAAAGGTCCCTTACAGCATAAGGAATATTTTGTCGTAAATATATTTATTACCATTTAAGTAATGTGTAATATAAGAGAACTTTCTTAAGCAAGAAAGAAAGAATGAAAAACATCGATTGTCAGGAATGAATATAAATAAAACTAAAAAATACACAGAATTAACAGAATATACGTACTCATAAAACATAAAGCCATTAGAACTCTATAAAATGTACAAATATTTAAAAAAGAAATGTACAGAACACTCACGACAATAAAGCTGGTAACTCTGCAATATGCTGTATCAAGAACTGACACAGTACTAATTTTCAATACCTTCAAATCGGAAGTGATTAAAACAAATAAATTATTGCCCCTATAAAGCAAATTTAAAACAATTTTTCTTAAATACTAATTACAAACAGACATCTCCTATAGTCCAGATATTTATTATTATATTTACACTTTCGCATAATAAATAATACTAGTATAAGTTTATTATACACGGATACATTTTAAACAGAAATATAAACAAATGTGATATGATACATATAGATGTAATGTGTAATGTATGGGGCATAATAGAAAAAAAAATTGCTCAAGTCAAGGTAGTTACGCCAAAACGAATATCTAGGCTAGGGAAAACTCCAACTCATTTGAAAGAAAGAAGAAAGAAAGAAACAACGTTTATTTGTTCTTCACGTAGAATAGAATAGAATAGAAAACACTTTACTGTTCACCACATACACATAAAATAAACAATTTACAGTAGTCACGTTAAACAGTGAAACTAGGAGCTATGGGCGGCTTTATCGCTTTAGAGCGGTCTCTTCCAGACAACCCGGGCTATGGATTTTATGAACGGGAGATTCGCAAGTGTATGACGGTGGTGTGCAAATTAAATAAATATATAAATAGGATATGTAAATATCACACAATACATATATGAATAAAAATAAACAATAACAAATATTAATATTACATAACGTAAGTATGAGACGCATGGCGAGGAATTGTACGATATGCCATAAAAAAAGTCTCGCGATGGCATCAAATAGGTGCAGTTCAGCATGTGCCAGGCATAGTGTTGTAGAGGCAGAAGACATAATATATAAGAAAGATTGACAATGATGTTTTCTAGCTTCCGTTGCTCGTCTAAGAGGTAGTTTTTTAATGTGATGCGAAGAGTGATAATTTGGATAAATAAACACACAATTTTATTCGAAGGTGGCAAAAGAAATTAAATAATACCATTTTTATTTCATTCCTCTCCTTTATTAAATATACACACGTATTTTTTTTTTTTTTTTTAGAACTGTGTTGTTTATAAAATCTGTGCTGAAACTCAGACGAACAAAATAGATAGACAGAGCACCAAACTCTCAGAATAAAGCAGGCAAAAGGAAGCCGATCGCGCCGCAGTGCGATACGAGAAATTGGTATTAATTAATCGAAATAATATGAACAAAGGTGGAATGGTTTCCAGTGGATACACTTCTATTACCCATACAGACCCAAACCACGTGTATAATAATAATAAATAAATCGGCAGACAAACACGTACTGTATATCCCCAAATTAAGCAAGTTACGCTTGTGTTATGGGTAATATACAACGGACCATTCTGGGGCCGATCCCAGACACCCAGACCATAGTAAATAACGGAGAAAATACGTTTCCGAAATTTACTTTACCAGGAATCGAACCCGGAGCCTCTGCGTTGCAGTGAGGTAAGCCGGCAAAGGCTTAGCCCGCTCAACCACAGAGGCCGTATACTACATCCGTCTTATTAATAAACGTAGATTGAAGTTAGACTAACTTTACTCCTAGTATTATGTCAGTATTAATAAACACGAAGTACAGTTGGAATATACTAATTTGACTTTACTCTCTGAGTACAAGTTAATCCATGTTATCGGATATTTCTTAGGATGGATTATGCTTAGACTAAGCATTTATTTTAATTAGTTGGCCTTAAAAACATTTGTTTTCTATGACGTTTTTATAATGTTTAATCCGGCAAATTAGTGTGGTTTCCGAAACAGAAAACATCGTTTCATTTTAGGTTCAATTATTAACGGTTTTATTTGTTTGTTTTATATATCATTAAAATATACGAAATTATAAGTAAGTGAAAAAATAAAAAACCTACTAAGAAGCAAAAAAACACACTTGAAGACACTAACGCGGACGTCAAAGTTGGCTCAGAACAATGACTTATTTACAGCTATTGTTCACTTCACTTTCTTAAATGCATCTACTGAGATTGTAAATATCATGTGACAACATTATTAGTCAGTTTATGGTCATTTCATTCACCTATTCGGTCTTTTTTTTTAAATTATGAATGTTACCATAACTTATTCATTACTCTTGGTGTAAGGAAGGTATTGTTACTATGGGGATACTTCTTGTTTATTAATAACATTGTTACAATGAAGTTAACACTTGGTTATGTACAGAATAACTAGTCCAGCCTAAAGTTGGAGTATTGTTAGGAGTAAGACATTTTATTAATAAGACGGCAAAATTTCCGCACACAAGTTAAAATTCTCCACTTAATTTATCGCTTTTCTTCGTGTAGGCTCCGTCTATACTTTTAATTGGTCTATATGCCGAAAACTTTGAAGCAGTGATACTAATAAAAAAAGAAGGACCTCGACACCGAAAGCCGCAAATATTTATCGCCATTTTTTATTTTACTTTTTTAAATAAATCAAAGCAAAGACATTAAAATATTTCAAGACAAAGCGATATACTTTCGACCAAATTGTGAACATAAACACGCAAATAACTCACTCAAGCCCCAAATCCCATTCTAAATAATTGAGTCTCTTTTTCGAAATTAGGTCGCAAACGTGACGTCACAAAGGAAATTACGATCAGAACACGTTCGCCTGTATACAACTAATCAATTGTACAGATTTAGCAAATGGTTGGTGAAATTACACGCGACATACCTACTAGGTTAACGTTCACATAGATCTATCTATCAAGTTAATTTATTTGGATGTCTGTTCTCTTTTTATTATCATAGTGTTACGAACCGGTCCTTTGCAGGTGTTTTATTATCCCTTTGAATTCGAGTGATCTATTGTTCGCGACAATGACTTTGTTTACGCCGTCGTAATACGCCATAAAACTTTCTTTCTTCTGTTTGTATTTCATGCAAATTCATGGAAGCCATAAAGCTTATAAATTACGAATTCAAAGGAATGGAAGGCATGTTGCTAGGAGACCATGCCTAATTTGCAAATGGATATAGGGTCGGTCAGTCGAGGAAGCAGTCAGTCGTCTTTTGGAGCGAGTATCTTATAAGGACGGACTTTGCGCGATTTATGTGATTACGAATTTCTACTCTTCGGTTTGGACTTGTTGCATTCGGTTGTACTTGTAAGAACTGTGAATTACGTGTGTGTAACTCTAATACACTTTTTTTTTATCGCTGGAGTACAGCAGACAAGCAGACGCCTATGGACGTTTGCAACACCAGAGATATCACTAACGCGCTGCCAACCTCAAAGAAATTTTATGACACCCTTTTTAAAAAACCCCATATTGTAGCGCTGTGGGAAAAGCTCGGCTGGGAGCTCATTCCAAATCCCCTCGGTACGCAAGAGATACGTTCTGGAGAACCGTTGCGTACAAGAGCGAAGTGGCTCAAGGAAGTGGGGATGAACGCCCAGTCGGTTCTGTGCGGTGCGGTGGTAAAAATAAGACGAAGGCACCATTCTGAACAGTTCCTCAGACTTTGTGATGAACACTTTGTGATAATTCCGACGGTGTCTTTGGATTCACATCCCACGAATTCGTAACAATAGATTTTGTTTATTGCGAATTGCCCATGTAATGGAAAGTGGTTACTGTCGCTTATAGACGTATGCAACACCAGAGGCGAAGCTAACGCGTTACCAACCTTTAAGATGGGTAGAGAGGATGAGATAAGACAGAGATGGCGAACCAATGCCACGTGTCACAATATTTTGGGCACGCTACCGATCACAGAGTTATATATATTACGTATGAACGCCGAAGAAGCCGTTTGATGGATGACTCCAGATCAGCATGCATTCTGCTAAAAACATCTTACAATCCTAATATAAGTTATTTCTCATCAAATCTGCTCCAAGATAAGTTACACTAATATTACTTTAATTTCAATTACGCGTATAATTGAAACATTTATTATATACACTGCAAAATGTAATTTTTTTTATATTGCTGAAGCACAACAGACAGCCCGACGACCCAACTGTGGTAGAAAGTGACTACCGTCGCCTATGGATATTAGCAACAACAGAGGTACTCACAATGTGCTGATGACCTCGAAGGTGAAACTGCAACCTGGCCACTGATGCTGGAACACGTCTAGTCATAGTCTAGACCAGGGATGGTAGCCATCCAGTTGGGCAAAAATGCCTTACCACCTGGCTGTGGGTTATTTTGTCGCCTCTTACGACAGGCCGCCCGGTACCAGGAATAAGTATTCTTTCTTCGTTCCTGCACAGATAAACTAAAGAGTTTTGAATTGTTGGTATATAGTTATATTACTTTCCCAATAATCAGGAAGTCAAAATTATTTGATGTTCTCGTTAAATATTTCTTTAGAAAAAATGGCACGTTGATACATAAAGGTTCGTCACACTTGAGACAGGAGGTATAGAATAAGCCGCCGTAGGCGTTGATGCGCTCACCTCCTCTTAGGATTCCATCATAGGGGGCCGCAGGGACCGGGGAACCCGCGGACTCAAACATCTAGTGGTGAAGAGGGTGACCTTCCCTGAGGATCACTGTAGAGAGTTGCCATACATAACATAGGAGGAAGTGGAAATAAACCGTTGGGTATCTCATTCATCGTATGGCACACGACTAGCTCAAGGCTAATTCTGTGAGAGCGTGGTATAACGCTGATCGAGTGGACCATAACAGCTGCAATCAAGGTACTGATTCCGGCATACTTCTAGGACCCAACATAAAGATAACAGATAAAGATACATAAATAATAGAGTTAAAAATGAAGACACATAAAAATAAAAATAACAGACAAGATAGATAAATAATACTTATTAGTTACCAAAAACCAAAAATATTATTAACACCTAAAACTTAGAGTCATATCCATGCAGGAACGGAGAAAGAGTACAATTAGCGGCCTGTCGTAAGAGGCGACAAAACAACCCACAGCCAGGCGGAAGGGCATTTGCCCGACTGGATGGCTACCACCCCTGGTCTAGAGTATGCCGACATAACAACCTTGATTTGTGTTCCAGCATCAGTGACCAGGTTCCAGTCTCCCTTTAGAAAGCGGCAGCATATTGGCAGCACCTTTGGTGTTACAAATGTCCATAGACGATGGTAACCGCTTTCCATCAAGTAGACCGTCTGTCTGCGTCTGCTTATCATAAAAATCTACTATCATAATATTAGACGGAATCATCGTTAAAACTGGCCCAGCCAAGACCTGGATACAAATGCAGAATCCTGAATCACATAAAAACTAGTCCAGTAATCCAATGACGTCCACAAAAAATGACCGAGTTGTAAATGTGACACATTTCTACCTACGCGTTGTGACGTCTCGAGAATATTTGCAAAGGCGATGACCCCATTTATTGCTGACTACATTTTGGTCCTAAATTCAATCGAGTAATTAAATATTTTACGATACCTCTCCAATTCCCTTAAGTAAAATAGTATCTTAACCATACATAATATTGATGTAACGAATGTCGATTTTTTCACATTCGCAAACACGAATGCAAATTCGAATGATGACCTTTGAAATAAAGCGCATATTCATTTAATAAAATATAGATTAAAAATCTATAATTTAAACTAAAGCTTTAATACTATATTGTTACGTGCGAGCGGGGGTACGCACTTAAGATTGGAAGGAAGCACCGGTTTTTTAACTAAACGATTTTATTAATTTACTCCGCAGGGTTGACCCTTCACGCACAACCAACGACGCACTGTTCCGACGATAAGGTGTCTCACTCACAATACCGTCGCCGATATTGCGTAGACCATCTCCTGTTGCTGCGATGTTCTCTCCTAGAGCTCACTCCTAGATCTTCTCTTAAACTACGCTTTACTATACCGCGCCCGCAACACATAAATGTGTATACTATGAAAATAAACCGCTTCGTACCGCAATTATAAGATATATTAAATATATATAATATAAAATACTATAAATATAAAACTACAACAAGTGAAGTATACTGAGGAGCAGAGGAGCAGCTGCATTTCATGCCCATTAATCAGGTACGTGCGTGTTCACATTCCCATCCAAATTCTCTCACATTCCTTTTCCTGTAAAATTGATACAGTTTGCTTATCATAAACCCAGCGCCACCGCAACACTTTTCCGGATGGTGCATGTAGAAAGAAAACAATTTATAGCTAAGTTGCTCCTACCGTATACATACTAATTCATACATACAGTCCAGGTTTCAAATAAGAAACAGGTTTCTAATTTTATAATTCTGTACATATATTTAATTCAAGACCGATTACAGTTTTAAAATTATAATATACATTGTTTATGATTTTGTACGAGAATGTCAATTTATGATGTCATAACTTCAACAGTTTCATTAGGTTATTAATTATGATTGTTAAGCAGATATTAAACTGAGTTTTAACATTATTGGTGGCAGATGCTTCTTCTTTGGAAATGAAACTCGATATAAAACTGGACTGTATGATTATTATTAAAATATATTATAACTTAGAATATACATAAGAAGTACGTAATGAAAATGACAAATTGTGCAAGAGAGTGGTAAGTCGTCAATGAGAATTGTGTCCGTATTAAAACAATTTTTGCCTCCAAGGCCGCTCCTATGTTCCACGTATCGCCCGACGCCTAGCTGCTAATTGTGCGAGCTATGGGCAACGGCGGTATGCGAGGCGCGGAGAGTAGGTGTGCTCCAGCGGGCGGGTCAGGGGGGTGCTCTCTGTCCAGAACAAACATGATATTTTAAAAGTATCCTACATCAGCGTGCACTCTTTTATATAACAAAATTGTTTGTCATCTACCCCATTCTTAGGTCGATTGCAGACACCCAGACCATAGTAAATAAAGCAATTTAGTGTACCAGGAATAGAATCCGTGAAGAATAGCAATGTATAGCAATATGAACAAGAGTAAAATTTAAATAGGTAGACAAAACGACTAATTAAATTAGTTCAATTTATTCATAACTACTACAATAATGTCTTTAAGTGTATCGCGAGATAATTTGCGTTTTGTTTTTAAAAGATCGCCAAAAACTATTCGTAGAAATGCTCTTAATACATTACGCACGTCGTTCAATTTTACAATAACAATTATTCTATCAATATAAAAACAACGCAGTACACTAATTTTAACATATTTTTTTAAGGTTCTTGAACTATCATACTATAAATTTGCTAGGTCATACTCCACTCTTTGTCTGTTTTAATATTGTAGAAATTAAAATGACTTTATTATTTAAGCCGTGTTAATTGTCGTTGTAATTATTTATAGCATTTATTAGAACTATACAAACACGTACAAATATAACTGAACACAACCAGTACAAACGTAATGTACGATTCAATAACACGCGCAAAGTCCCTATATATAGTAGGCGCGCGAGTTCATGTCCATCCTGAGGGATGCGGTAGGGCTATGACCTAATTAATTATGGTAATGTCGATAACTACCGATTTAGTCAACAGCTGTCAATTTGGTTTATTGTAACTTAAGGTAATTTTGCAAATTATTAAATAAAATAAATGTGATAAGTAATTACTTATTTATTTCTAATAGAGAAAAGTATTTTTTAAATTCCGATTCAATCACTATCAGATGAAAAGACAACCAACAGATCAGATTCATAGTCATGGTTTATTCACAATGAAATAACACAATAGCGTTAGCGTAAATTTTCGGTATCGCGCGCGTCACAACCGTCGAGGACAACACTCGACGTCAGACAAATGCGGCGAGGTGGGCGAAAGAGAGGCGAGCTGCGCGTCGCCTCTGACCCCGATGGACATGAACTCGAGCGCCATACATGGATGGTCGAATTTACACACGTCTTGCCTTGCTTGTGGTTATCGCTTGACTGACGATCTCTCCATTGGGGCATTGCTTTCTGCTGCACAAATGCAATATGTCTACCTGGACGCATGGGTCGAATTTCTTAGAATCACACCTGGCTAATGACTACCATAAAAGATTACAATACACAATGGACTGTTTTTCTAATCACGAATTTTAAACACAAAGTAAATAAAAGAAGTCCAAATGCGGAAAGATAATAAAGTGTGCTTTTATGGTATGCAGGTGTGAATATACTTTTGTCGCCACTAGGTCGTAACAATATTATGGTAGGATATACCCGTGGATTCGTCCACACTTGACTTGTAATACCCGCAGAATTCCCGAGACACAAAGTACCGCAGCATTAGAAAAGAATGTATGCTATCGTTTTAGTGAAAACTGTCAGAATAAGCTAATTTTCATGCACCCGCATAATTTCAAAGCGCTCCTGGGAAAATTCCCGCGGGATTCCCGGGATAAAAGTAGCGCAGAGCTTAAGTCTAAGAATTAGCTGTCGATCAGTGAAAACTGCAACGAAATCGGCCCAGTAGTTTTTACGTGAATCACGAACAAACAGACAAGAAATGTAAAAAAAAATCATCATGTTCTCTGTCGTTTATATAAGTATAGTCTATTCCAGTTGTTTTATTAATAGCTTCAATGTTCAGACATGGCATGTTTAGAATTTTATAATATTATAGATAGATATATAATTTTAGTAAGTTTGTAGCTTTCTTTAAAGTTCGTAAAGAAGCTTACAAACTTACTCTAACTCTATATGAATAAGACCGTTAGTGTTTTTGCGCACTCGCGTCCCAAACTCAAAGGGCGCGGGATCGAATCCTGACCGGTAAATCATTTAACCACATGCTATGTTCTTGGAAGAGATCATTATATATACACGCTTCGTGTTTTCATAAACTTTTTATTCAAAAGTTTTTATTCAAAATAAGTTCCACTGGAGAACACTTTTTGAAGGTCATACATATAAGTTAAAATTTAATTTTTCTTCTTGTTCTATGTACACCGCTTCGCAACGTGTTATTGCTGTTAAAGAGAAGCAGCGGCAAGAAACTCCCCAGCAACACGTCTAGCTAAAAATGTTTTTCTTTATATTTCTTATTCTATTTATATCTCAAGTTCTTTTTTTTTATAAGTTTTATACAGAAGTATGTTACAGAATTACTTTTCGAAGAATTAATGGAATTGTAGCAAACAGTGCATACTCAATAAGACAAAGACACAATAAAAGGAATCAAAAATGTTATCATAGTTATAATAATTACATGACGTACTAAAATTTTTTTGCTGCAACATATCTCCATAAATTCCTTACAAGTTTGGCCAAATAAAAACGTTATACAAAATATAGTCTAACAGGTTGAATTTACATTTTTTTTCAAATAATTCTACGGACTCGAGTTACGTGCCCTTTATTATAATTTAATTTTGAAGAAATTTTTAAGTATTTATACACGCTTCTTGGTAATTTTTGTTTCTGTGTGTGACATTTGTTCAATCATATGTGTGTTGTGGTGTGCCTTACGAATAACTTGTGTAAAATGCAAGGAGAGATTTGGGTAAGAAAGTACTAAATATACCAAATATTAACTATTTGGGCAGCGTTTCCCCTTTCTTGTTCAGCCTTTGATGTGAATATTCACACAGCACAGTAAGCAATAAACATCGTCTACACGCCACTACGCCTTTTATACGAAAATGCTACCCTACAAAACAATAACATTGCATCATTGCTAAAAATAGCATTTACATCATAGTGTTGTCAGGATCATAAATACAATTATAATAATTAGTTACTGATGCACTAAATTATGTAGACGATAATTTAGTGGGCTTATAAAATTAACTAACCGGTAGAAAATGGTAATTTAATTATAAATCGAATCATCTGATAAATCGACTAATCTCTATGACGATTGTCTATGTCATATTAATATACACTATGGTTCTCATGACTACTGGGACGGACATCTTGTAACACTTGTCATATTAATTTATTGTAATTTTAATACTAAACTTATACTAATGTAGAGTGTATCTGTTACATGCTGGTGTTGTGAGGAAGTGCATGTGCAGTGTGTGCCTTATGTCTATACCTGTATATATCTTAACTAGTGCCATGTGTGTTGTTTTTTCTTTGTGGCTGGGTTATAAATTTTTAGGCTCTTTGTGTGTCTTGGTTTGTTTGTGAAGTGTGCGTGTAATGCAATGCGGTGGTAGTGCGCGTTGGTGTGAGTATGTGTATAAGTTTTGTTGTTAGCTGTGTGTTTGTGACTTTGTGTGGTGTTATAATTTACAATTTGTATTTATAATTAGAAAACTGTTAACTGTTTAATACTTTAATAACAAGAGCCTCTTCATATAGCGAGTGTGCCTCGGCGATTACTAATATAAGAAGAAAAAACCTTTTATATAGACGTGACAGACAAATTTCACAAACAAAATAATAATAGTGATAAATCAGATCGCATTATAAAAGAAAAAGAGCATTAAATCGTGTTTTATATTGCGGCGGAACGGATGTGAACAATTTTTTTTTTCATTCGAGATCAGTTCATTTCCTGTTTACAGATAAAAAAAGTAATTTATTAGGTTCGTTAAAAAGTATGAGGTCTTATATTACACTTTGGAAGCGAGTTTAAACTTTTAAAAACTGGACTTTTTCCTTCGCTGTTCTATTTATTAGTAAACAAAAGAAATAATGACGTAACTTTTGGATGATGAAAATTTAAAATTTTTATGGCTTTTTTACTTTAATGGACCGGATTCATTCTAATTATTGTTTCCTTCGTTAGCAATGAAGATTTTTAAGTAATAAACAACAGCCATTTCTTAAGTTATTTTAAGTATTAAACTACGTTTTAACTGTTTCAAGTGCGGTAATTTATTTGTTTTTTATTTATCCTCCCACCCATTTTAACATATATAATTATTAACCTCTTCAAGCCCCAACATGTTGCGAAGCGGTGGTTAATTAGACTACGCTCCCATAGAGTAAATAATAACCATAAACAAAATTAAACTAAATAATTAAAATGAACAAGTTGGCGATAGGCTAAATAAAACTTTAACAATACTCGTTGACACTTGACATCTTTGTCTTCCGTGATCACGGCTACTGAAAAGTGGCCGAAACGTCGGAATAATTAAAATTCAAATAAATTACCGCGTATAAAACTCAAGAAAATATTATATAGATTTTTTAAAATTTACTTTGTTTTATAGTATAGTACTTATTTATTATTAGTACTTAGTGTTTATTTTCAATCTTAATAAATATAAAACTCCAATTCTGTGATAATATTTCTCAAGGGTAAAAATATATAAATAATGTTACATTATGTGTTAACTGCTGCGAGAAACTAAAACACACATTTATGTTAAAATATCAAAGCTGTATTGACGATATATTTAAGGTTCCTTGGCCTGATTACTAGAACTATAACCTTGTAACTGTCTTGTTTAGACGTCTCAAACCGGGTTTCTACTACCTATACTACCCAAATAAAAAAAAAGTAATTTAGAACAATGCAATGACTTCACTTTTTAGAATGATGCAATGACTTACACTTTATAGAATAATGCGATGACTTACACGTTTTAGAATAATGCAATGACTTACATTTTTTATAATAACGCAATGACTTACATTTTTTATAATAATGCAATCACTTACACTTTTTTACTTACTTCTTTTTTTTTAGTAATTAATTATTGTGGATTTTTTATATTTTGACATATGACTGTATTTTCATAACATTTTTATCAATATTTAATTCATTCAAATAGATATTTTATATAATCTTCTTATAATTATAATTATTTTTTCTTGTAATTAATTGTTTGAGCCAATTTTTTTTGTGGAAACTTGATTAATTTTGTGTTTTATATTTAGAAATATTAACCTTGAATTTTCCAAAAAAATAAAATCGTTTATCTTACCATTGGTATAAAGTGGAAATAATGAAAAAATAGATATTCAGGCTGATTTACAATGATCCAGCTAATATCGATTTCAAATTCTATGAAAGTCAGTGACGGCTTTGTAATGGCATCGTGTAAACGACGAAACCTACTATCTTAACAGCGCTAAATTGACTCCAAATCAATTTACACGATGCCAGTACTAAGCCAGCACTGACTTCCTTCGAATTTGAAGTCAGTAACTGACTCAATGTAAATCAGCCTTTACAATTGGCCGCCATACGTGATACATGTGACTGATAATTAATTTTTTGGGGGCTAGACAAAAAAGTTGTAAGCTAAGGAAACAGTGCTAACCACTGTATTTATTATAGAATTTCCAACCTTAATGCCATGAAATAAGATCTAAAATAATATTCATTAGTGTAATTAATATACAATATTTGGAAAATAGAAGGACTTGTAATTGCCCTTATTACTATAGAATTTCATCGATGGTCTCCGATGGCCTTCGATGGCCTTCAATGTCCTTCGATGGCCGTCAATGGCCGTCAATGGCTTTCGATGGCCTCCAATAGCCTTCCATGGTTCTCCAAACTTCGTTCCAACCAAAAGGCCCAAACTCAACTCATTAGTTTTTTTCAATGTATTTAATTGTATGAAGGTTTGTTTGTTAGATTTTAAAAAGATCATAACCGTGTTCTATATCCAGTTTTACATTGAAATCAATTGATGGCGAGATTTAGCTCTCAAAATTTATCCCGTATTTGTAGGTTTGAGATTAAGGCTTAGGGGCCGTGGAGACGCGAGACTTATCAGCCCTAGCGAGACCTTTCAGTGCGATTGCGAGAGGTCTCTCTCGATCAAAATACTGGCCTGTAGTTTGGGGAACGTATTAGCGTTCCCATATAGCGTGGAAATGCAGCCAGCATTTTGGGAACCTGGAATCCTTTGTAACTTTTATATTGTTATAAATGGTGCAAATACTTATAAATTGTTTCGAACTTTAACAAAATAGTTATTTTATTCTTTCATTCTATCTATATTAAATTGTAAATGGAAAATTAGGAAAAACTAAATTTAAAAAATTTAAAAATTTTCAGCATATTGTCAAATGATGAAAACAATTCATGTTCGTCGCCTCTATGAGACTCTTCAATATGCTTGATAAAATGTATCACATGCACATTAGCGTTATTACAATTACAAATTTTAAACCAATTTTGATAACAATTACGTATTTCAAGCTCAAGACTGTGAAGAAGGTAAAAACAAATATCCAATACTCTCACACTTCCTCGTTTACATCTTAATAAAAAGCTCTATCAGCAAAACAAATCAGAGCACAACTAAACTTTACGACTATCATATAACTGTGACGTCACTAACAAGATTAATCTAAAGCAAACACATCCCACACAAAACCGGAACTGGCGAATTGTCGCGAAAAACAATCGTCATTTGAAAAAAAAAACATCTATATTAATTTAAAGATTCGAAAAAAGAATGCGGAAAGAACAAAACAGGGCTATAAATTAGAACGACGGGTTGTTTAAACGTCATTAAGGCACGGTGCGCGCTGGACGCAGCTCATCAACGCACATTAAATCGGTTGACAGTTTGTGTGCAATCTGTTTTAATGAAATTTATGCATTTGCCTGGATTATTGTTGTACGAGGTCGCGATGATGAGAATGTTGGGACTACCTAAGATTTATTTTTCTTACATTGTTCTTCGACCGAATGCAAGAATTTCGTACACAAATATACAGTCTGTTCTTATACCTTACTGCTTACCTAGATAATAGTTATATATATAACGACTAATGGAAAGTTCGTATACGCACAAAACGAACTAATAATGTCGCAAAATCGAATGTTATTTCGAGAAGACGGTAATCTTAGAAAAATCTCTAATATCTCTGTTACACCTGGGTTAATGTTAATTTTGGTTACTGTATAGAAATGCGGCTTACTTATAGCCTTAAAAGTAACGCCATTAATGACTATCTACATTATTGTATACATGAGTTATCTGTCAATATGTAACGTAATTAATAATGCCCCATCTCAAAAACGCATTAAACTCTTGCTTATATTTGCATGGCACAGTCACTAGCACTAACATTATCGTAGGTGTATCAGTGGCATTCGAACAGTCTCTAAAAGAATACACATGAAAATAGAGAAGAAAAATGTCTTTAATAATTTCAAGTAGAAATGAAACAACAAAGGAGATTGTTTTAAATAAATGGCATTCGGCCACATCCTACACTTACGCAGATGAAGCCCCAGCATAGAGAAAATCTCTTAAAAGAAACGCACAAAAATAGAGAAGAAAAATCGAATTTAATTTCATAAAAGTTGAAACAACAAATGCGGTGTTTTCAAAGGTATAAATTCGGCCGTGGTCGGGCGGCTGCAGTTCCTCGATCCTCGTTGCGAACACCTCACCTACTTGCCCCTCAGTCACATGATGATATCGTAATACTTACGAAAAGTTTATTCTGCGAGGCAGTAATGTCTCAAAAGGAGGCCGCTGAACGAGAGAGGGAGAGAGGTGCGCATGCGTCCCGCGGGTACTGCGTCAGATGGGACTTCGGAGACGCAGATATGCGCAAGATTTCCTCCCGTGATTCCGCTACAGGGGTCCTACAGCATCTGTGGAGCGATTTGCCTCTCCCGGGGCATTCTCAAGCACTAATGCGCGGGATTAGTCTGGGCGTTCTAAGTCTCATGCTAGTTCTACCATGAGCGCGGGGCACATGGGAGGAAGGGGAGGGAGTTTGAGTGGAGTATTAGCCCATGGGTTACCACTTTTAATAGGGGTACCGGGTACCTTGCTAAGTCTCCAAACAAGCCGGCAATTGACTCTGTTGTCTGCGCTATCTTCAGTGGATAACTCTCATTGCTTTGGTCTAATCCCAGTAAAGGACCCGGTAGTGTACAAAATGTATTTCCCCTACCTCAAAAAAAAAAAACACGAAAAGTTATAATAATGACGCAACGTCGAATGTGATTTCGTGAACGCGGAAATTTTAGAAAAAGTCTCTAAGAGAAAACACACAAAATTAGAGAAGAAAAATCGAATATAGAATTGAAACAACAAATGAGATATTTTCATATGTCTCCGAAGATAATATAAATTCCGTCATGGTCAGGCGTCAGTTCCTCAATCCTCGTTGCGTACGTCAGCAACGTGCCCCTGAGCCACACGCCGATTCCATCATTGTCATTATGGAACGTGAAACTCATGTAAACTTTTCGTTTCAATTTAAAAACACAATACAAAGGAAGGAAAAAATATTTGTTTTAGAACATGACTGTGTAAACACATATAAGTCTATATATATATAATCTTTTTCTGTTTTTTTTTATAATATAACGAATCTGGGGGTGTTGAGTTTGTTATATTTTAAAAAGGAGATACAGTTCAGAAGATATGTAGGTATATATTATTATTTACAAATTAAATAGTTTTTAAATTAAATTCGTAAAATATTCGGGTTGTTTTAGTATTATGCCAAAAGGAACATTTGCACTGAAAATCAGCGTTGTGTTGTTGGCTGAAAATGCGGCGTACAAATTCTCAAAATGTGTTTTTATTTTTAAGACACATGTCAACAATGTAAGTACGTCACTGTTTCTTCAAATATTTTTTTCTTTTCTTTCTTTAAGCTTTTAGATTTAAAACAGAGATATAATATCACATGAAAACTAGTAAACTGATTTAAATGAAACTCGACACAAAGTTCGCTTATATATATTGTTGTTTCCATGGGATAGGAAAATATAGTTCGAGGTAGCCATGCTCCGGCCAGCTCCATCAGTGTGATGCCACGCGAAAACAGATTATCGGCGTGAATTTTTGAGCTATTTGTGTTTTATTATGAGTGAAAGTCCTCATGACCCATTTTCTTCTCTATTCTATACCTATTATATGTACCGACTGGGAGCGCACGTTTCGCATGCAGAAAAAGGATGGGGTTACCTAATAGGGAATCGACCAGACCCATTTCAATACATAACGATATCTTACCCTACCTTGCTTATTAGTATTTCAAGTAGCTCTGTACGTCAGGGTCAATGATTCCATGTATGCAAGGCATACCGATACACTTGTATCAGACTCGGAACAGAGAAGATACGATTGCACGGCTGCCGAGGCGATTACTTAAATCTAACACGCTAACGCATGTTATTGGTCCGACTATATATAGAAAGCTTTCGAAAAATCAAACTTTCCGGTAGTTTAAATGCAACACTACATATATACACACACACACACAAACATACACAATTGCACATTTAGTAAGTACGAACTTTTGTTATTTTATAAATAGACAATGTAGCAGAGAATGCTCTAGTAGCTCCAAAGACACATTTAATATCAGTTTCGGAGCTGGTAGAACCAAAAATAAGAATTTGGTTTCTAAATATCTTTCATATGGTAATTGAAAGTTCGTTATTTACTTTGGAATCAAATAAATTGATTCACATATCAATTTATTTATTTTCAAATATTTTTACATTTTTCTTATAAATATCTTATAAAATATGTACATTAATTTATAAAAAAACAACTGGTCCAAGCTACCGGTGGTCATAGTTAATACACTATATATAAAATAGATGGGCCTCTCTGAAGTAAAATATCATTCACCCTGTCCGATAGATGGCGCTACACTCGATAATTCTATAAATTTCACTAGATGGTACTAATAAGTTATAACTTGTTCTAAATTGGAATCAAGGGAAAGACACAATAAAATTAGTTTAAAAAACTTATATATAACAGTATAATTTATGTAAAACTTGATGTCAAAGTGTGCGAGATACATCAGACATAATCATAACTTGTGTTTTCATTTATGCTCTTAAGATCTCGTCAGCGCGATGTATTTATTCAACGATATTGCACAGCGCCATCTTAAGTGAAGTTAAGTGGACTAAATGGAAACTGATTATAATTTTTGATGTTCCTCGACCACTTGATGGCGCTAGTTTCCGTACATATTTTTTATTTTTCGCTTATGTAAGGGAGATCCACTGCGATGCGGGTGGTTAAAGCTCCAGACATAGGAGTGTCACAGGCACGCCACTCTGTATTTATAAGCAAAAATTCGTGAAATTAGATTTAAAATGTAGGTAGCTTACAATAATGATTTTGTCTAACGCCTTCTCTGCTTATGGTAGTGCCAATTTTTTTCTACTACTATTCCACCGCGATGACATCAAGAAGATAATGTGCATTTAGTAGACTACGAATTTTTGAGACTATCGCAATGGAATCGTACTTTGAATATCTTCGCAACGTCAAGATATTTAAAATAGGAGAATTGGAAGCTTCGTAATAAAAAATAACTCAAGCTTGTCAAAAAAGACTTTCCTCTCCAATAAAATCGTACTTATGCCAATAAAACAGAACCTGAAAATAGCAGAGTCGATTTTGACGTGTGGTCGTTAATGCTGAAATAAAAACGTGCGCAACGTACACTCCCAAGTGGGCCGTTGCGATTATTTCAGTTATAATTTTATATGCGTGGGCGATCAGAGTGACCCAAATATCAAGTAGTACTCTGGACTAAATCAACGCATAGATTAATATATCGCAGACGCGTTTTCGTAGCTGTTTTATGCCTAAGGATATCTGTTGTTCAATTTCAAATATTTCAAAAGTTTTTATTCAAAATATATTCCACTGGAGAACACGTTTTGAAGGTCATACATATAAGTTAAAATTGTATTTTACTTCCTAGTCTATGTACACCGGTTCGCAGCGTGTTATTGCTGTTAAGGAGAAGAAGTGGCAAGAATTTTAATAAATTTTAGATCGCATGCCATTTCAAAAACATTTTTGGAGATTATTGGAGCGATACCGTATGTTTATTATTATTGTATAGGTTTGCGTTTGACAGCTATCTCATCCGATGTTAAGTGAAGATGCAATCTAACATGGAGCACGCTTACCAAGTCGATACCTATTCACTCGTGACTTGAATACCACTGGTTTAAATGAAGCGGAGAACACAGACTCCAGCAAATTGTTCCATTCGACAGCGGTGCGAGTGCGACAGTTCTAACCAATGATATGCCCACCAGGTAACGATGGCGCAAACTGGTGCATCTGGTTGTCCGATGATAGTAAGGGGATGGGGGAACCAAGTCGTAAAATTCCGTAACACACTCTCCATAGTATCTGATAGAAAACGGACCTGTTACCTATCCGTGCAAGAATGGAGAGAGAATACAAACTCCTGCGTTGGGGCGACCTGTCGTAAGAGGCGATCAAACAACCCACAGCCAGATGATAGGATATTTTTACCTGACTGGATAAAGTTTCGTACTTGTATATTAAATAGTAAACCAATCAATTAATCATAATATCATGTCGTCGTCGTCAGCCATTCGAGGTCCATTGCTGTACGTAGGCCTCCCTAAGTCCAAGCCACTCATCCCTGTTCTCTGACTTCACACAGATCGTCGGTGCATCGGGCTCGAGGGCGTCCGACACTACGTTTACCGAGACGCGGTCTCCATTCCAGGACTCGTCAGCTCCATCGACCATCGGTCCTGCGGCAAACGTGACCGGCCCACTGCCCCTTCAACATGTTAATTTTGCGACCGATGTCGGTTAATTTGGTTATGTTACGAATATCCTCATTTCTAATTATATCCATAAGAGAAACACCCAACATAGCTCGCTCCATAGCCCGTTGAGTGACTTGGAGCTTGTGGACCAATTCTGCCGTCAGCGTCCATGTCCTGGCCCCGTAGGTCAGGACGGAGAGGACGCACTGCTCGAAGACTTTCGTCGACGAAGGCATTGCGGGATGGTCGTAATATCATATATATCATCATATTTCTCATACGACAGCCTCTGCGGTATAGTTGTCTTTGCTGGCTTACACTGGAACGTGAGGTCTCCAGGTTCGATTGTTGGCATCGTAAACACACACAAACTTTTCGTTTTTTACTATGATCTGTGTGCTTGGAATCAGCTGCAGAATCGTTGTATAATACCCATAACACATGCGTAACTTGGTGATATGCTATGATATGTATGCGTTGGTTGATAAGGTGATTATATATATAAAAAATATCTGTCTGTCTGTCTATGTTAGTGTATTGCCGTGTTTTTTACTTCATACATTTTTAAATAGAATTTCAGTTAAATGTGTCATTTGACGGTCATTTGAAAACTTTTTCTACTTTAATATCTAACTTTAGATGTTTCTTAAGTTAAGTAAGACATATTAAACATTATTGCACAATAAATTGATTGCAAAATTGCGTAAACGTAAAAACTAAAACGATATTCTTAAGAATATATCAATATTGTTACGACCGACAAAGACCAATGTACACCTGAAGCTTATTACCTTTTCGTCATTTGGACTTGTTTTGTTAACCTTATGTTTAAAATTTGTAATTAAAAAAAAGGCTACTGTGTATTGTACTCGTTTATGGCCGTTTACAGGCATAATTTGAGCAGATGTGCAGATTACGATTTCTAAGAAATTCGACCTACGCGGGCGGGCAACTATATTGTATCAGTGCAGGATATATCAATGACCCAATGGGGAGATCGGCAGTCGAGCGATAATCGCCAGCAAGACAAGTCGTTTGTACATTTGATAAGCTATATAGTTACGGACTTTGTGCGTGTAATTGAATCGTGTATTACATTTATACTGGTTGTGTCCAGTTATATTTGTACCTGTGTTATACATGTTGGTATAGTTCTAATAAATTCTATAGTAATTCCAAACGGTATTTTAATTGGAGTCCAGTAACTCGTAACAATATTATACTTTTCTTAAAAACTACTAAATATATTATTCAGTTATTTGCCCAAACATTGGCAAAAGTGTGACATTACTTTACAGAGCTTGTGTCAAATTTAAAACAGTAGTAAGACAAATAAGCGTTTATAGTAAGATATAGAAACCATCCAAAGCGAAATTTATAGATAGATAGATAGATAACACTTTATTGCCCACCAAAATAAACAAACACAAAAACTAAATGCTTAATTACAATACTTCTTGGCAAAACAACACGCGGCCTTATCGCTAAAAGCGATCTCTTCCAGGCAACCTAGCTTAAAAGAAATTCCTAATTAGTCTGGCGATGTAGGTGGAGTGGAAAAAAGATAGGACTGTACAATTTAAATATACAGACTAACACTAACTTATAAATTTAGTACATACATAGATCCAGACACATTTATAGAATACCAATATATACGAAAATATCTAAATAAATATTTTATATTAACATATATTACAATAGATAAATAAGTAAATGTTTAAAATATTAGACATATTTATTTAAAGACAGATAATATTTTCTAAGTGAGTTCGGAAATGTAGGTAATGTTTTGGCTCTGTAACAGTAAGACAGACATCCTGCACTGTAAAAGAGTCATCAAAAAAGGATGAAGCGTGTGCAGGTGTCAGGAGTCTACGATATGTATCTGAGCGCAAACTGTGAGAAGTGGAAAGGCGAAAGAATTCAAAACGTTCCTTAAGGGAAGGGGGACTATTGGGATTAAATACTATGTTATAAAGGAGAGTTAGAATGTGAGTATTCCGGCGAAAACGAATATATATTTATATCTACAAAGTGATGTATAGACTGACAAAATACACAAATTTCATAAATATACTTATTATAATCAAATCGAAATTATGGTGTAAATATTCATAAATATAAATCCAACCACAGTAATTGACAAAAAATCCATTCATTCTATAAATATTAAATCCATTGAATCTATTTTTGGAAAAACTTATAATTCGGTTTTTCGTTAATCACTAAAACACGGTTACATAATTCATTTAAAACCGACATTAAAGTTAACTTACGACCTTATTTGCATTTTGATTGAACGGCTGATTTGTTAGGCTCGTTTATATTAAGACAATAGGACAAAGAAGTAAAATACATTAACGCTTTGACTTCGCCTTAATAGGGAATAACCTATCTTATTTTTACAAGGATAAAGGTATGCCTTGTTCATTTTAGTTAATATATCTTACTTCTTCTCGGGAAGTGCAAGTTCAAATACCTGGGATGCACTCCAACTCCCGAGAGGAAGATATACATCCGTGTTAATGCAATTTTGTACTGGAATAATTCCTTAG
This sequence comes from Dendrolimus houi, assembly GCA_039645545.1. Classification (NCBI taxonomy): domain Eukaryota; kingdom Metazoa; phylum Arthropoda; class Insecta; order Lepidoptera; family Lasiocampidae; genus Dendrolimus; species Dendrolimus houi. The sequence goes on from CM077133.1 coordinate 1,063,633, forward strand.
TATTTATTTATCTGTAGCCCCCCACCGCAGGCAGTCGCTAATAAATATTGGTAGCATACACACGTTTGTTTTACTCGAAACCATAGTTATCCAATCGAAGAAATTAAAGTGCACTCTAACAGCCCGTACATATGGTCGCAATCGAGCCGCATAAGAACACATCGAAGAAACGAACTTACCTACATTCTACGGCGAATAAAAAGATAAGATTTGTATTGACGAGTTTTAAGCGACGATTTAAGAGTGAATAATTATGTCGAATACGGAACAAATATATAACGTTTTAGAAGACACGGCGGAGTTATTACGCAAAACGCAAGTTAATTTGAAGAAATGTCCGAAACAAAGGCTTACTAAAGGGTATATACAAATCCGTATTGAATGTATTGAGGAATACTGGTCTACATTTAAAAAAGCTCATCAAGAATTAATTCGGCTTACGTCGCGTGAACAACGAGCCAATTTATCGTATTTTGCAAATGATGAATATTTTTTATTGGAAGATATTTATTTAAGCATGTCGGGCGATCTCAAGGACATGTTAGCCACGCACAACGCGATGTCGGCCGGGCCGTCACGGTCTCCAGATGATTCTGTGGAAGGTCAGGCATATACCCAGGTTAAGCTACCACGTATACAGTTACCTACGTTTTCTGGAAATTATGAAGAGTGGCCGGCCTTTAATGATCTTTACGTTTCGTTGATTCACGACAATCCGTCGCTTACCAACGTTCAGAAAATATATTATTTGAAGAGCAGCATCGCGGGCGAAGCAGCAGCATTACTTAAGCATGTACAAATTACAGATCCTAGTTATCAACAAGCTTGGGACACATTAAAGCAGAGATACGGTAACAAGCGAATAATAGTCAACTCCTTATTAAAACGTTTCTTTTCACAAAAGAAATGTTCTGCACAAACTGCTACACAACTTAAAAGTTTATTCGATACCACTAACGAAGTTATGAATAGCCTGCAGAATCTAAAGGTGCCTACGGATTCCTGGGATCCAATAATAATATTTCTGGTAGTTCAGAAGTTGGACCCGGATTCCCACAAAGAATGGGAACACTTTTCCTATTCCCAGAAGGAGGAAGAACTACCATCATGGAACGACTTAAAGAAGTTTTTGGAATCTAAGTTTCGTACACTAGAACTTGTTACACCGTCTTCGTCACTTGTAAAAGATAGAATAGGACGAGAAAGAGTTTTTCATGTGTCCATGTCTGAAAAATGCTGCATTATGTGTAAAGAAAATCATGCCTTATATCGATGCAAGGAATTTACAAAGATGCAACCTTCTGAACGTAGTCAATACGCACAAGATAACAAACTGTGTTACAACTGTTTGTCTCCAGGGCATTCAGCATTTAAATGTCATTCACACATGTCCTGTCACATATGTAGAAGACGTCATCATTCTCTTTTACATCAAACTAAGAGTGATATAGTAGATGAGTCAGCATTACCATTAGAACCCATGCAATCGACATCATCACTTCATGCAGATGTAGAAGAGAGTTTAGCTCTCACAGCAATGGCGTCTACCCAGGAGGTAGAGCGTAAGATATGTTTACTAGGCACTGCAGTAGTGAAGATAGTAGGAGAAAGTGGACACACTACTGTTGTTAAAGCTCTCATCGACTCGGGCTCACAGGCATGTTTTATTAGCGAAAAGGCAACTCAAGCATTGAAATTAGAACGCAAGGCGGTAAATCTAATCGTTACTGGGATGGAATCCACGGAGATACGAGTTAAACAAAAGGTCAAAGTGCAAGTTTTGTCACAATGGGAAGATGATTTCGAGATACCAATCGAAGCGTACGTGATGTCTAAGCACTTGAAAGTAAACATACCATCTCAAGCACATCCAGTGAATGAATGGCCACATTTAAAGGAAATCAACCTAGCAGATCCAAACTTTTTAGAATCTGGAACATTGGATTTGTTGTTAGGTGTAGAAGAATACACAAAGATATTACAACAAGGACTTATCAAAGGTCCCTCTGGTACACCATGTGCGCAAAGAACCAACCTGGGGTGGATCGTTATGGGAGGAACTAATTTAAAGATAAAAACACGTAATAAATCCCTGGTGGCCATTTCAAATGTAGAACCGAATTTAAAAGATCTACTGAAAACAATATGGGAAATAGATACGGATACAAAAAGAATATTAACGAGAGAAGAACAAAGATGCGAGAATATATATGATAAAACACATTCTCGAAATAAAGAAGGAAGATACATAATAAGGTTACCTTTTAAAACAGAGAAGCCACAATGTGTAGAGGGAAATACAAGAGATACGGCTGTGAAAAGATTTATGCACCTAGAAAATAAATTTAGAAGAAATTTACAGTTAAAAGAAGAATATAAAAAAGTCATAGACGATTACAAAGAATTAAAACACTTAGAAGAAATACCTTCAAATGAAAGAGAAAACAAATCTGTATACTTACCGCATCATGCCGTAATTCGTCAGGATAAGGAGACTACTAGGACGCGTGTAGTATTTGATGCTTCATCTAAGAGTTCTAACGGTGTAGCTTTAAACGACGAACTTCTAGCTGGACCAGTTTTACAAGACGATTTACGAAACCTGATCATGCGATGGCGCATGCATGCAATTTGTTTTGTTTCAGACATTGAAAAGATGTACCGAATGATATTAGTATCCCCAGAAGATGCTAATTATCAAAGAATAGTATGGAGAAATGACCCATCTGAAGAAATAAAGGACTACAAACTACTCACAGTAACCTTCGGGACTACATCTGCACCGTATCTAGCGGTTAAAACACTCAAGCAGCTAGCTGTTGACGAAGGTGACAATTTCCCTGAAGCAGCCAGAATACTAAATGAAGATTTCTTTATTGATGACTGCATGTCTGGGAGTGATGACGTGCCCGGAGCCATTCAGGTCAGTAAAGATCTTAAAGAACTATTAAGAAGAGGAGGTTTTAAGTTGAAGAAATGAGCTTCCAACAATTCAGAATTTATGCAAGCCTTGGAACCTAATGAAAGGTCAACTAATGTAAGTCTTCAATTGAAGCTAGATGGAGTAATTAAGGCACTCGGTATCCAATGGAACCTCGGGAAAGATAGACTAGAATACAAACTTACTTTACCTATAATCAGCAACAAAATAACGAAGCGCAGTATCCTCTCAGATATACAAAAGCTATTCGACCCACTGGGTTGGATCTCGCCCTGCATTGTGCTTGCGAAAGATACTAATTCAAAAGCTATGGTTAGAAAGAGTTAATTGGGATCAAGATTTGGAATATAATTTAGCAGAGGAATGGAAAACAATTAGATCAGATCTGGAATTTGTTGATAAAATTTATATCGAGAGGTGGTTGGGCGTATCAACTTCAAATAAAAAGACAATACAGCTTCATGGCTTTAGTGACGCTTCTATGCAAGCTTACGCTGCCGTAGTATATTGCCGTGTACAAAACTTAGATGGATCATGCAAAATCTGTCTAGTCGCTGCTAGAACGAGAGTAGCTCCATTAAAAACAATTTCATTACCACGTCTTGAGCTTTGTGGAGCTTTGCTTCTTTCCAAGTTATTAAGGCAAGTTTCAAAAGCTATGCGAATAAGTAATTCACAAATCTTCGCCTGGACAGACTCCTCCATTGTTTTGTCCTGGTTATTTGGAGAACCTTCACGATGGAAACCCTTTATTGCAAATCGAGTCGTCGAAATAACATCAAATGTAAATTGCAGCCAATGGTATCATGTTCAATCGGAAGACAACCCTGCCGACATAGCAACACGTGGTATGTCTTTAAAGGAATTAAAAACAGTGAAATATGGTGGAATGGACCGCAATGGTTGTTAAAGGAAGACATTAAGTTTATAAAGCCCGAAATTATACCTACAGATATAGAAAGGAAGAAGTTTACACTACAGTCCTTGATTATAAACAACACAGCAGAAAGGGAAACTAGCCTAATAGAACAGTTTGAAAATTTTAATACATTAACGGAGTTATTGAGAGTAATTTCTTACTGCAAAAGATTTTTAAATTACAAGGCTAAAAATATGGTGAAAAACATTAATGAGCATTTAACAACTGAAGAACTAGAAGAGACATTCTACATGTGCATAAAAAGGGTTCAAGGATTAGAATTCAGAAGAAGACATAGAACGTCTGAAAAGAGAGAAACAAGTTAAGAATAAGAGTAAAATAAAGACACTGGATCCGTATCTGGATGAAAGAAGAATCCTCAGAGTAGGTGGAAGATTAAGACAAGCTAATTTAGAGGATGAAAGCAAACATCCCATAATTCTCGGGAAGGATAATCATTTTACCCGTCTCATAATAGCTGATGCTCACCATAGGACCCTTCACGGAGGTATACAGCTAATGTTATGCTATTTAAGATCAAAATATTGGGTATTAAAGGCCAAAAGCTTAGTCAAAAGGCATGTTCATAGGTGTCTTCTATGTGCCAAATATAACGCAAGAGTGAGAACGCAAGTAATGGAGATTTACCGACAGCACGCGTAACACCTGCCCGACCGTTTATGAATTCCGGAGTGGATTTTCTTGGGCCTTTTCAAATTCTCATGAACAAGGGAAGAAAACTAATAAAGCTTATATTTCTATTTTTATTTGTATGTCAACCAAAGCAATACACCTTGAATTAGTAGGAGATTTAACATCGGAGGCTTTTATTGGAGCATTTAAAAGATTTTGCGCTAGAAGAGGAAAATGCGCTCATCTGTGGAGCGACCAGGGAAGGAATTTCATTGGAGCGAACAAAGAGCTCGTTGAAGCCTGGAAGGAAGCGTCTTTGCAATTCGATGGAGACATTGCAAATTTTCTATTAAATGATGGCACACAGTGGCACTTCATTCCACCATATTCTCCAAATTTTGGAGGGCTCTGGGAGGCCGGGGTGAAGTCTATAAAATACCATCTTAAGCGAATTCTCACTACTCACCTCACTTTCGAAGAAATGTCGACAGTGCTATGTGAGATTGAAGCATGTTTGAATTCGCGTCCATTATGTCCCATCGACTCCTCGGATGAAAGAACACAGCCTCTTACACCTGGGCATTTTTTAATTGGAGAGGTGCCAATCACTGTACCTTCTTCTGATTTGAAAGATGTTAAAATTGGACATTTAACACGATGGCAATACTGTCAAAAGTTGTTACACGATTTCTGGCACCGTTGGCAAAATGAATATTTAAGCAGGCTTCAACAGAGACCAAAATGGATTAAGAAAGAAGAAGAATTCAAGAATGGAGATTTAGTTTTAAACGAAGTGTGACTAAGCTGTGTGCGTTACCCATAGATTCTAGAGATTAATTATATTATAGACATTTTGAAAGGACTCATATAGTCCTTTGGTGGCCGGTTTATGTTAATGCAATTTTGTACTGGAATAATTCCTTAGTATTTATTTATCTGTAGCCCCCCACCGCAGGCAGTCGCTAATAAATATTGGTAGCATACACACGTTTGTTTTACTCGAAACCATAGTTATCCAATCGAAGAAATTAAAGTGCACTCTAACAGCCCGTACAATCCGTGTTCAAAATGCCCTCAGGTGCAGTGCTGCCTTACATAAGGTGTTAGTGTCCAGGCTCCTAAGCAGGACAACTAAAATTCGTGTCTACAAAACTGTCATTAGACCAATTTTGATGTACAGCTGTGAGGCCTGGACACTGACACTTAAGGAGAAGAACCACTTGTTGGTCACAGAGAGGAAGGTTCTCAGAAAAATCTTAGGCCCATCAATAAAAAGAGAAGGAAGCTGGAGGGTGCGAACCAACTCCGAAATAGAAGACCTCGAAGAGATAAAATCTCACCGTCTCTGTTGGCTCGGTTATGTAAAACAGATGGAGGAGAATCCGGGAATGAAGAAAACAAACTTGGGGCGACCAGTCGGTTGGCGACCGGTTGGTCTTTCCAAATATCGCTGGAAAAATAGAGTGGAAGCTGACCCGACCGCACTACAAACCCACAACTGGCAAGACACTACGCAGGACAGAGGAAAGTGGCGTGCTCTCGTTTCGGAGTCCAAGACTCACTTTGGGTCGCTGAGCTAACGGAGTTAGTTAGTGTTTTCTTCTTGGAAAGTAAATTTTTGAAGAAAATTTTAGTTAATTGTATTGTTACGAGTGTGGGACTCGAATTAAAATGCCGTTGGAATTATTATAGAGTTTATTAGAACCTATACAAACACGTATAACACAGGTACAAATATAACCGAACACAACGAATCCAAACGTAATGCAGAAGGTCGTAATTCAATAAAACACGCAAAGTCCGTCACTAATAGATTCCTGAATGTACACACGTCTCGCCTTGATCGTGGTTCTCGCTCGACTGTCCCCTCTCTCCATCAGGCCATCGCTTTATACTGCACAAATGCAAATATGCCCGTATCGTATCGTCGACATAGTTTTCTAGAATCAGCTTGTACTTAATCCGTAACACCTGGCTAATGATACCTGCATGCGGCCATAAACGAGTACAATAGGCTGTTTTCCACAATAACTAGAAACGTATATATAAATAAGTGAACATAAGAACACGATCATAAAAGGATTACAATTAGTTCAAATGCCGACAGGTAATAAAATGTGCTTTTACAGATTGTACATGGAATTTGCCTTTGTCGAAGCTTAAGTTGTAACAGTATGTTTAGAGGGTTAATTTAAAATATTTTCTACTTTAATATCTAACTCCAGATGCTCCGTATGTTGACTACTAATTTTAAACATCATTAAATAGTATAATTGATTGTAAAAATTGTATATAACGTATCCAAAGTATCTTCTAAAGAAAAAGTATCTATTATTATTATACACTAAATTGGCAATATAGACACAACTGTCAACTATGTCTAGACTAAAACAATGTCCACCTTCTGATCACGCACCCAGCGATGACGGGTATTATTACCTCATCCCGCACCCCGCCCTCAAAACACGTATCATATGACATTACTCACATCGGTGCCGTTTTTACTTATTAATTTTCGTTATATTTTGGCTAATTTCACAATAGAGAAATAAGCATCGTGATTGAAGGATTAAATATATTTTTATTTAATTAAAATTAATAATTATTTCAAGGTAAGTTTATGATAACTCTACAAGTTACGTTTTATCTGTATCTGACTGACTTTAAATACCTTAAATATGTAACATGAAGTCGCAAATTCTGGTCTCTCTGAAGAAATTAGGCATAAAACTGCTTGCACATCCTCTGTGAATCACATAATCTTAAACAATACCTAGTCCCAAGTACGACTTCTCGTAACAATAAATAAACTCAATAAGTCACAAAAAATAGTCTAAGAATTCGCGTCCTAGAATGTTAACACTCGACAAGGCACGTTATCACTTACGTGTACTACTTTTTGATATGACGTAGGTAATTTTTTATTTTAGACTGCGAGCTGTGTTAGTTGTTTCGCTTCCGCTTACGGATAAAATGAGAAATGAGGACATCCGTAAGAGAACGAAGGTAACCGACATAGCTCTCAAAATTAGCAAGTTAAAGTGAATGAAGTGATGGAGCAAACGAGTCCTGGAGTGGAGACCACATCTCGGCAAACGTAGCGTAGGACGTCCGCCAGCCCGGTGGACTGACGATCTGCACAAGGTTCCCAGCAGTTGCTGGGTGAGGGGCGCGGCCAATTTCTGCGAGACGGTCATGTCTCAAAAGGAGGCCGCGGAACGAGATAGGGAGAGAGATGCGCATGCGTCTCGCGGGCACCGACGTATGCGCATGATCTCTCCTCCTGAAATACCGCTGCAGGGGCCCTCTAGCATCTAGGGAGCAGAGGAGTCTTCACCCCTGTTGACGAAGTGAGTTTGCCTCTCCCGGGACACTCTCAAGCACTTGTGCGCTAGGATCGGTGTGGGCGTAACTACGTTCTAAGTCTCATGCCTTTCCTACCATAAACGCGGGACGCATGGGAAGAGGGTGGTTTTAGTGGGGTATTAAGCTCATGGGCATTTGTCCATGGGTTCGAGTCTTCACACAAGCCGGTCGATTAGCGTTTGGATTGCCTCAGTGGAAAGCCTCCATGATCGACAACGGTCTAATCCCTATCAAAGTACCCGGTATGGCCAAAAGGCATTTCGCCCACCTGAAAAAAAAAATATAAGGGAGACGGGAGACCGGGATATGTCGCGCGTACTTGGGGAGGCCTACTTCCACCAGTGGTCAAAGATCGAAGAAGACTGCAGTGACTGGATTTTGAAACGGCGCCTTCAATAAAACGCAGTCCAAGCGCCATCTATTTGGCTGAATTCGTTTAATGGAAACTATGTCATTTATCGGGATAAAAAGTGTTATATATGTTGACCCAGGATATAATAAATTCTCCCGTGACGCCCCGTAAGAGCGGATACAGGGGCGCAGATTTGGTAGGTGGTTCAGCGATCGGTTTCTCGCGACTGCTTCATTGGAAGCCAGCGTGGAGAACCGGTCGCTGAGAGTCCCACACACCCGTGATGCATGCTTCTACGCCGTATTCGACCCTTCCCCCGAAGAGCCCGAGGGCAGGAAAACCATTCCCCCTGCGTTATAAAAAAAAAGATACTGTTTGGTCAACGTAACGTACTAGATTATATTTTTGTATCTATCCAGTGTTGCCAACTGCACCGTAATTACCGTAATCAGCATAGATCTACCACCTACCGTAGGTTTATTATTACGGTAGCAAAATACACGGTAATACCCATTGAAGATCGTATTTTTTTTTAATCTTGTAGATTGTTTATAACTAAAATAATTTTAGCTAGTTTGAATATTTATTGTGTGTACCTTAGGGTGTTTTCGTTTTATTGTACCAACAACACTGTTTTATGCGTCAGGAATTCCCCCAATAGCGAGGTACCAGCTTGGAAATATTATGCGAACGAATTCGGTGGTGCTTTATATATATGAATTTTCTTGAATACTTAGAACTTTTGAATTTACCTAGTTTATTTGTTTCTTAATCGACTATATTATTATATATTGCATTCATGCATAAGCATCGAGAAGGGAATAAATATTTTATGCACTTGCCCAAGTTTATGTTGGCCATTTTGTCTCTACCACACTGGAATGCTGAGTGTGAAAGAGTTTTCAGCAGAGTTAACGACATAAAAATGAAAAAACGGAATAAACTCCATCTTGGTAAATCTTTTATCGCAGCAAGCCATACATAGACACGGAAAAAACTGTGTTGATTTTAATCCCACCGACGCGGACGCTATGATTAAAACACAATGTAGATATGTATAAAAATATTGATACAATTATACTGTCTGATTCTGATTAAAAATATGTTTTTTTAATTAGTCTGACCCTTACCATGCTACTAAGTAAACAAGGTAATTCTACCATATTTAAAATATAAATTAAAACATAATTTTGGTGCTACAAATGCGCTGCTTCTCTCTTAAGGGAGACTGGAATCTGACCACTAATGCCGGAACACAACTCAAGGTTGTTATGGGGGCATACTCTAGACCAGAAGTGGTAGCCATCCAGTCGAGCAAATGCCCTACCACCTGGCACTATTTGTTTTACTAATCAAATATTACATAAGTAGAATTAGTGTTATTAATTATTATTATTATTTAATTAACAAAATTGTGTCGTTTTGGTCTTACGCCAAAAGGAAGGCTTGCACTGAAAATCAGCGTTGTGTCGGATATAATTCCGGCACAGCGATATGCTGAATGCAAACCTTGTTTGCTGAGAATGCAGCGTACAAATTCTCAAAATATGCTCTGTGTACCTATAATAATAAAATAATTTATTGCTAGAAATGAATGTACATACGTGTTTTCTTTTTTGGTAATTGTCTCAATACATTTTGTCTTATTAGGCATGCAATTTTCAGATCTTATAACTAAATCTAAATTAATACTAATTAACAATAATAATTAAATAAATTAGATAATATTAAATGTCAAGCAAAGCATTAATTAAATAAGAATACATAATTAATAATCATTAGAATTTATAGTAGCATTTCATTAATAAAAATTTCTTTAGGTGTCTCTTAAATAATAATATGGATTTTTGCTTCTTTATACTGTCAGGTAATTTATTGTATATTACTGGTGCCATACATAATGCACATTCTTGCATTAGTGTAGTTTTACTACTATGAATGCAAAGTCTGTCATTATCGCGTCGATTGGGAAAAAATGAGGATTATTTCTAACAAATAAACAAACTTCATAAATGTATAAGGTATGTAATTACGTCGCTATTTTTTCAAATAAAGTGTTTCAATCTTTCTCTTTTCACTAATTTAGTATAAAAACAATCAGAAGGCTAATTCACATTTGGAAAATGCAAATTTGAGATTTTTATATCTGTCATAGTCGGACTATGAAATGAAACTAGTCACAGACAGTGTTAAATTCATTGCACAAATTCGAACCCTCTACAGATTTGTTATATCTATAATATTACAAGAATTCTATAAATGCCGTGTCTGTACTTTGAAGCTATTAAAAAAAAAACTGGCATATACTATATAAACGATGCAGAACACGATACATTTTTTTATAGATTTGTTTTTTTTTATATTTTTATTTCAATAAGTCCATACATGTAAGTTGCCGGGGCTTCCAAGAAAGTAATCAGATGATACTTGTGTTCGGAATCCTCTCTCTTCCTATGTTGCATAAATTTTAAGACTATCAATTCGCTGAATTACAGAGAGTACTTTTACAAATATTTAAAGAAAATAAAGAAAGAGACAAATAGATGACTTTTGAGTGGTTGTGTCCGCAGTGGGCAAGTAGCAAACAAGTGTGAGGTGCCTGTGTGCGTGTGCATGTGTGTACGCGTGTTTGTGTGTGTGTGTGTGTGCGGGTGGTAGTTTGAATGGAACACAAATCCCTACTAATTTGTTTTGAGTCTTATTGAATATATTAAGCGTGTATCAGATTCAAGCTAATGTAACCAAGATGTCTTCCACTTCATTATAATTAAGGGTAAGGAGCGATTCAGTCAGATTTTTCTTACACTCATATAGTTGCATGGGGTAAATGTTAAAAATACAATTAATTTGATGATACGAGCTACATTTTGCCGACTAGCAAAGGCTGAACGTGCGGAATATGCAGAGGCAACTATGTAATACCGTCTTTTTCTAAGTTTGGCACGGTCCAAAGGTAACCCTTTGTGGTATCTAAGTGTCATGTGTAAGATACAGAGTTTCCTGACGGAGAGAAGCTTAGAAATCGCATACAGGGATTCAGTAGAAAATCTATATGGCTTACAGTGCATAACTTTAATCAAGGATCTTTGCGCCCGTTCTAGGTTGTTGTTGTCTCTTTGTTCGGGATTCACGTAAAAACTACCGGGCCGATTTTGATGCAATTTTTCGCTGATTGACAGCAAATTCTTAGGCTTAAAATCTGCGCTACTTTTTATCCTGGGGATCCTGTGGGATCTTTTTCTGGGAATTATTTAAACTGGCCAAATTTGAAGATAAATCGATTTCCAATATGATATTTTCACTGTTCGATAGCAAACTCGATAATTATAATAAAATGTGTGACATTTTTTATCCCCGGAATCCCGCGGGAAATTTCCCGGGAGCGGTTTGTTTTTGTTCGGTTGCATAAAAATTATTGACCGATTTTTATAAACAAGATTATCAATTCGTCTATAAATATTTTTTTATTCAAGCCAATGGGAGGTAGTTGTTAAATTCAAATTTCAAATTGAAATTCAAAATTTTTTATTCAAAATAAGTTCTACCGGAGAACACTTTTTGAAGGTCATATATAAGTATATAAGTTAAAAATTAATTTTTCTTCCTATTCTATGTACACCGCTTCGCAATGTGTTATTGCTGTTAAGAAAAGAAGCGGCAAGAAACTCCCCAGCAACACGTCTAGCTAAATATTGTTTTTCTTTAAGTTTCTTATTCTATTTATAATTCAAGTTGTCTTTTTTTAATAAGTTTTATACAGAAGTATGTTACAGAATTACTTTTTGAAGAATTAATGGAGTTGTAGCAAACAGTGCATACTCAATAAGACCAAGACACAATAAGAGGAAAGAAAAATATTATGAAAGTTATAATAATGACATGACGTACTAAAATGTTATGCTGCAATATATCTCCATAAATCCCTTACAAGCTTGGCAAGATAACATTATACAAAATATAGTATAAGATGTTAGAGCGAGCTGCTATGTAAATTGTAATAATAATTGTTAGTTTTCAAAGTCCTCTCTAAGTTTATGTAAAAATGTAATAAAATAACGAACCAGAAAATAAATGGTAGAAATTTACACGCCAATATGGAAAAATCACTTGTGCCATAATTATAATTACTGTAACATCTTCTAAGACCATTTTTTTTTGATAACGCAGGGGAATGTCTTTGGACACCATCCTCGGGTCCTTCGGGAGAAGGGTCAAAATGCAGGCATAAGGCCTGCATCGAGGGTGTGTGGGACTCTCAGCGACCGGTTCTCCACGCTCGCTTCTGCAACGAAGCTGTCGCGAGAAGCGGCCACCGAACTACCCACTAAACCTAAACATGCGCCCCATTTATAGCGCTTTTACGGGACGTCACGGGATCTCGTACAGAGTAACTGCACCATGACGCCCCTACGCTCTGTAACTGGGTCACCCCGGGGAGCAGAGTGACCCACTTCGTACAGCGGCCCCCTGTGACGGTAACTATGGGAGAAGGAGATGCGCGTAGCGGCGCCCGCGACCGCCGGTCCACCTCCTGCGGACGGGGTCCGCGTACGCGTCCTCCTCCCTCGCTCTTTCAGCGGCCTCCTTCTGCGACATGATGGATTCGCAGGAAACCGCAAGCCAGGAATGTTGGCCCTGGAGCATCGCTTCTACCATGCTACGAAGCGAGCTCACAGGGACAACGACGTTCTCTAGGAGGGCCCTCTGGGGCCCCCAAGCGGCGCACTCCATCTGAAACGCCGTGTCTTGGAGTGCGCCGCACTCGTGGCAAGACGGGGAAGGTTCCCGTCCCACGATTTGGTGCAGATACTTACCAAAGCAACCGTGCCCGGTGAGTATCTGCACCACCCTGAACGTCAGGGTCCCGCATTTCCGAACATTTTCTAAGACCAACTAACTTCAACAAAAATTGGTTTCTACCTTTAAAAAATAAAATCTAGAGACCGGGAACAATTGTTTATCTAAACTATTCTCGAATCTACATGAAAAAACAAAAAAATTCATTCAAAATCGGTCCCACCGTTAAAGAGGTCTTCAGCCGCGCCACCTATCGGGTCCAATCGTGAATCTAAACCATCCCGGGATCCACTTGAACACTCGTAAAAATAATTCACCTAAAGCATACAAATGAAAATGAGTTTAAATGCAGTCACCATTGCCGAAATCGGCCGGCAAAGATCATAACAAATTGATGGCTAGACTGTTGTTGTGCCTGACGTTTTAACTATAACTTTTTTTATTGATGAATATCATATATTTAATACTTATTATCCTATTCCAGAGCAAGACAATAAAAAAAATACAGAAATCATAAAAATTGGTCCAGTTGTTTTTGAGTTATACGTGGTGTAACTAACACGACTTTGTTTTATATACTGTTACTAGTGCGGGACTCGTGTTAAAATGCCGTTTGGAATTACTATAGAATTTATTAGAACTATACAAACACGTATAACGGGTACAAATATAACTGGACGCAATAAGTCCACATGTAATGCACAATTAAATAACACGTGCAAAGTCTATCACTATATCGCTTATCGAATGTACACGTCTAGCTCGTATCGTAATCGTCGCTTGACTGCCTCCCCCTCCGTTCGGGCATTCTTTTTATTCTATACAAATACAATATGCCCCGACGCAAAACAATAACTTCTTAGAATTAGTTCGAAACACCTGCCTAATTATTCCTGCGAATGGCCATAAACGAGTACAATAGGCTGCTCTTCACAACAACCAATAAATAAATTAACAAAAGAGGAGGATCATAAAAGCGCTTCTATGTAATTATCTCAAACACCGAGCGGGTAATAAATGTGCTTTGTTTTCAATTATGCAGGTGGCCCAATTGCAAAAATACATATAGAATATAAAGCATTATTAGCATATGACCCAAAACGGATGCCTTGAACGCAATAACACTTGTATCTCTAAGTACCAAATTAACATAATCCCCCAAAGAGCATTTTAAGGGAGGCTCTTGCTTACGAAGTTCTTAGGGCGGTAGATCAGGGGCCACTCCAACATAATTTAATCCTCTCAAGATTTACGTAAAACGACCGAAGGTTTCAAATTTTACTGCCATATTTTTTTAATAAACACTTTCTCATACACTTACTTTAATATCTTACAAATTTAATAAAGTGCTTTATATCTAAAACAAGCTCTTGCCAGCGGTTGCGCTTACGTTAATGTTATCACACGGGAAGCGTACATTTTTCCAGGGCAAAATGTATCCTACGAGCTATTCCAGCTTATAATCTATCTGCCAACTGTCTGTCTTTTAGAGCATCAAGTGAAAACTACTAAACGGATTTAAATGAAACTCTTAACAGAGCTAACTTATATCCCGAGTCATAACTTAGGATACCTTTTATCCCGATTAATGACGTCCTTTCCGTGGGATAAAATATTGGACGTGATGTAAGGTTCTTGAATAAATATAACTTCGATCTTAAAGCTGGCTTTTATTTTCGCTCTAGTATCTTTCAGTAGTACAAAAAATCTCTCTCGTAACTGAATTCAAAACCCGTGTCTTTTTTACATTTTTAAATTCCAGCTAATGGGAGCGAGTTTTTAACCGACTTCAAAAAGGAGGAGGTTCTCAATTTGATTGATATTTTTTTATGTATGTACACCGATTACGCTGAGATTTGTGATCCGATTTAAAAGATTCTTCTTTAGTTTGATGTGGAATAGTTGCCATTTAATCCCCTAAAAATTTAACATAGTTTGGCCCAGTAGTTTTCATTTTATGAACATTTTTGTTTACGTGGACGATGTAATTGTCTTTGGAAAGACATTTTTGAATCTCTCTAACATAAAGGGCGGTTTCAGACTAGCGTTTTATACGCGCGTATACGCGCCTTTTGCCGCACGCGATTTTTTTTCCGTTCTCGTTTCTTTGGATCTATATTTTCGCACGGCACCTTTCGCAGGCTTACCCATAGCTAGATACTAAAAAGTAACAAATAAAAAAAAATCGTTTAAAAAAGCGACTTCAAAAACTAAAAAGTATAAAAAAATAACTTAACAATAAAAACCGAAAAATAAATATTTAACCGACTTCTTTCTACAACATCTCGAATTTGGCGCCAAGTAAAACAAAAAAGAAAAACAACAATTTTGAAAATATAGGCAATTTTATGGTTTACTTGACACCAACTTCAAGATGTTGTAGAAAGAAGTCGGTTTATTATTAAATTATTTTTTTATACTTTTTAGTTTTTGAAGTCGGTTTTTTAAACGAAGTTTTTTTTATATACAACTCTCATTGGTTAGTCGTATCCTTACGTCCTGGCTAACACAATAACAAAAGTAGATCATTAAGTATTTGACAAATTAAATGTAAATAAATATGTGTGTGTGTGCCAGGTGGTAGGGCATTTGCCCGACCGGATGGCTACCACCCCTGCTCTAGAGTATGTCGCCATAACAACCTTGAGTTGTACAGATTCCAGTTTCCCTTAAGAGAGCAGCAGCGCATTTGTACCACCTTGGGTGTTACCAATGTACATAGGCGATGGTAACCGCTTTCCACCAGTGGACTGTCTGCCTGTCCGCTGAACTCATTCATGCTATAAAAAAAATAAGGAACAATTTATTTTATGATTAGAAATTATGATTATTATATGAATAATAAACTAAGCATAGATCAAAAGATGTTGTTGCCATGATTTTCTTAAGGTAGCACTTGTCAAACGTCAAACGTCAAACTTCAAAAGCCAAATGCCAAAAGATTGACTTTGAACTCGATCTACCTTTGTTTATGAGAGAATTACATTTAATTACTAGTTTTATTGCGAAAGTTTCTATTAGACATGTAGAAGCGAATAATTGAGTTGGAAACCCGAACGCGTGGTAACCAGGATCATGGTATAGTAAGGAAAGTAAAGTGTATTCTTTACTTTCCTTAATATCTACAACTATGAACATGGTACGGCGACAGTAGCGACATCTTGTAGTGGATACATCCACTACAAGATGGCGCTACTGTCGCCTTTTTTTAGAAACGATTGAACTTATATGAATAAAACTCGACATAGTGCCGTTCCGCAGTTCTGGCGTGATTAAGTAACAAACATTCGCGTTTAAAATCTATACTAATATATAAAGCTGAAGAATTTGTTTGTTTGTTTACTTTAACGCGCTAATCTTAGGAAATACTGGTCTGATTTGAAAAATTCTTTCAGTGTTAGATAGCCCATTTATCAAGGATGACTATAGGCTATATATCATTACGATAAGACCAATAGGAGCGGAGCACCAATGAAGAATGTTTCAAAATCGGGGGTTTTTTTTCCTTTTGAGAGCTTCCGCTGCGTGCGCTGCGCAAACGGTTAAAGTTTCGCAAAAATCATGTGTGACAGAATTGTTCCCCTTTAATAGTTCTAAAATAAAGTCCGCGACAGCATGTATCTATCTTTTAAGGTTGGCTCACTATAACCTTTTTTATGCTAAACAAATTTGTTCTAAAATAATGCATTATTTGCGAAGGTGTTTTTATAAACATGATATTAATTCTTATCCAAATAAATACGTTATTCATCACAAGTATTTAATTTAAAAGAAAATTGCCATTTATATCATTCGATTTCAATGAATATCTTAGGAGATATCGCAGTTTTAAAATAATATCGCAGCAAAATAATGATCAAGTACTGCGCGCGCATTTATGATGTGCAAGGCCGGCGGACAGTCATTAAGATTTAATAATATTTTCACCTTCTACGTAAACAAAGTCGCGGGCTAAATTTAGCGTTAGCCCAAAGTAACTATTCCACGCGGACTCGCGGAAAGAAGGTAGACCAAAAAAGAAATTGATGGATTGTGTGAAGAATGATATAATGATTTGTGGTCTAACAGAGGTCGTATGTCAGAATAGACGAGTATACAAGATATTGTGCCGACCCCAAATAATTGGGAGAATGTGAAAGAAAAAATGAGAGATATATATTAAATCTGTAAAGTGTTAGAGTTTGTACAATTAATTTAAAAAATGAGAAAAAATGTCAGAGGGACTAATTCGGACCAGCAGATTGCGAATATGCAACTTTTAGAATTTTTGTCTGTCTGGTTGAGCATGACGCGAAAACTACTGAACCGATTTAAATGAAATTCGAGACCGCCTTTTTTCATTGCGAAGCTGGCCCTACTTGTGGAAAGAGGTTACCGTCACCTATAGACATTTGCAACACCAATGGCGAAGCCAACACGTTGCCAATATTTAGGATGGAATAAAGAGAATGAGATAGGAGGAGTAGGGTAGAAGGGATTGGAATAGGAGGAAGGGGAAGTGGCTTTTTTTAACTAGGAGAAACCCGATTGAGGGATCTCCTTCTCTCTCTCTGCGTATTCTACCGCTTGCACAACGGAGAGTGTTGCGAAGAACTGTTTCATCTAGGGTCTGTTGGGACTGGTCCACAAATTCAAAGTCGCTCAACAGGCTATGAAGCGAGCTATGTTAGGTGTTTTTCTTATGGATAAAATCAGAAATGAGGACATCCGTAAGAGAACGAAGGTAACCGACATAGCTCGCAAAATTAGCAAGTTGAAGTGGCAGTGGGCCGGCCACGTCTGTCGCCGGGCCGACGGCTGATGGAGCGGACGAGTCCTGGAGTGGAGACCGCGTCTCGGCAAACGTAGCGTAGGACGCCCGCCAGTCCGATGGTCAAGATCGCCGGCAGGGGCTGGATGAGGAAGACGGGAAACCGAGATATGTGGCGCGTACTTGTGGAGGTCTAGGTCCAGCAGTGGACTGAGATTGGCTGAAAAAGAAGAGTTTTATCTAGTGCCAACACCTCATTTTTACAACGGCACCGCTCGCCAGCGGCGGGATGATCACCCCCATTTCCTGGAGCTCCCACGCTCGACTACGCAACGATTCTCTAGAACGTTTATCCCGCGTACAACAATGATCTGGAGGGAACTTCCCGCCAAGGTTTTCCCTCTGCGCTACGACATGGGGTCGTTTAAGAAGGGCGTTACAATTTTTTTAGAGGCCAGCAACGCGCTGGCAACGCCCCTGGCGTTGCAAACGTCCATGGACGACGGTAACTACCTTCCATCAAGTGGACCGAGCGCCTGTTTGCCTGCTTCAGGCAATAAAAAAAGGGCCATCAGCCACGCAGTGAACTGGGAAAAATCGCGGCTAGTTTGTGGGATTCGCAAGGTTTGGGTAGCACTATCATCTCTAGACAAAACTAAAGATGCTATTGCCTCGCCACGGTTAGGGATACCCACTAAAACCCCTCGGTATTCCGTCCTTCGCCACGGGTAAATGGCCTCGCCTCTCCGCTGGCCCTGGCAGGTGGTGGCCCATCGGTCTCGTCCACTGCCGGGGAACCACTATTGTCCCCCAGCGACATAATGCTTTCTTATGCACGGTGCGGTCGGTAACGCGCCCTACGGGGGAGAAGTGAGTGCGCGCGGGATACGTCGTACCCCCATCTCGACGGCATGTTGCAGGTGGGGAGCCCTTTCCCCAGGAGAGCTCTCGGTGGCCGAAGCCCTCCAGCGCTGACGAGACCTCCTTTGACAGGAGCGGAGCAAGGATGTCCGCTCACGCTCCCATTCCACCTTCGCCTCCGCAAGCATGACACGCTCGTAAAGGGGAAATGGCTATTGGAACTCTCACTCATCCCACAAAATAAAATTACTTCAAGGCTAACCGTTACACGCCGATATTCTGTGAGAGCGTGGTATCAGACCGATCGACCCGGCCGTAAGAGCTATAATCAAGACTGTCATTCCAGCATAGTCTATCTATCTATACATACCTATATATACTTAGTCTGACCATAAATAATGTTACAATTAAATATTTTGTACAGTAATATTTTGTTTCTTTTTCATTGTAACAGTATTTATGGCCAGACTAAGTATATATAAGTAATTGCTTGGCCTCACTGATTGAATGATTCGTGAAATTTGCATTCGGGTCCTTTATATAATGCAGGTGCGTACTAGAAAGGATTTTTGAAAATTCAACCCTTAAGAGGATGATAAACTGAAAAGTTTGAGAGACAGAGAGAGAGAGAGAGAGAGAGAGATAACACTTTATTGCACACAAAAATATACAATATTTTTCTAGGCAATACAACAGGCGGCCTTATCGCCCAAAGCGATCTCTTCCAGGCAACCTAAATGAAAGAAATTTGAATCAGGCGATATAGGTGGTGCAGGAAAAAGGCAATAGATACATAAATGCTCAAAATAGTTTAAGAAATGAATATACTAATACATATATATATATACATAGTCATATATATACAATAATACATAAGTTATTATATAATAAATGTATTAGCATGATTATATTCTGTTAATCAGACAGCTATTTGTGTACAAATGGTGTTTTCTGAGTAAATTTCTAAATGTTGGAAATGATTTGGTCTCTCTGACAGTAAGAGGCAGCATATTCCAAAGTTTGACAGCCTGCACCGTAAAAGAATTATCATAACAGGATGAAGTGTGTGCAGGCGTCATAAGTTTTCGATACGTATCAGAGCGCAAATTGTGGGCAGTGGATAGGCGAAGGAATTTAAAACGTCCCTTAAGGTACTGGGGACTATTAGGAGTAAATAATATGTTATAAAGGAGAGTGAGAATGTGAGTATTCCGGCGAAAATGAATAGGAAGCCACTCGAGTCTTTTACGAAATTCGGAAACATGGTCATATTTAAAAGTTAAGTTATTAAAAGTTTGTACGAAAATTCGTCATTTTCCAAGTAAAAAGCTCGAAATTTTGTGTTTCTATTTATGGTTAGAAATAAATATACACATGTGCGCTTTTGGGTATTCAACCCAAAAGCGCCGTTACATGTGTAGTGAAAAAGGGGCTACCTTATTACTTTTTTGACTACTCAATCTATGACTATTTTCTAAATCTAAATGTAGATTCTTTTTAATGTGAACTAACTACGTATTTTATAGTGAAGCTCATTGTTTTTTCTTTTAAATGGCAGAACTTGTACAGTTACAGAAAATCTTCTGTTTGTCATCACTCAGAAGCCTACAATTTGATTCAGTTAAAATAAATAAAAAAAAAAAAAAAAAAAAAAAAATTTTAATGTCACCAAAAATATAACAAATTTTGTCTTAAAATTAAGACTGGATACTAACACCTAGACTAGGCTAAGCCTGTATCCTTAGGTGTTAGTTGCTTCCAGTGACTTAATAACTAAATTTATGTAACAAATTAAAATCAAATGTTCTACAAAACAAAAAAAATTACAACAAAAATTTGAAGGTAGTTCAAAAATTGTCAGTGAAGCGACTGTTAAACAAATTAAATTTAATTGTCTACAAAACGAGGAGTCCATATGCTAAGGACTTATGTACATTTTTTTCCCTCTAATAAGTTTAGTGAATGTATAACGAGTACAAAGATATCTTTATTATTTATATACTACTTATATTACTTATATATTTTTAAAATAAATATGAAATTAAACATTAATTTATAAACAATATATATTACATTACATATTTTAGTATTTATATATAATAATTTATTATAACTATAAAACACACACACACACCACAAGTCATAATTAACCAGACTATGCTGTGTGAACTTAGTACCTTTACCTAGCATTGTAGCTAGTTCAACAACAACAAAGCTCATGAAGATATCAACCCGTCCGTAACCTTTTAGCTTGATTATTTTCTAACAAACTGCTCAAACATAGTCCGCCGGAAACGGAAGTGTTGCAATGGCCCTTAGCTCAAATATTCAGGCCTTTGTATTGGGCAAATAGGACCTTCGACGTGTCCACTTTATTATAACAGCAAACAATATCGTGTGTCAGAGGAAATTGGTCGTGCTTTGGTATTGCCGTTAGATTTTTGATTAGTGTCGTAAAATGAGCCAAATATATGCTGTACCCGCGACGTCGTCCGCGTGGAATTTATTTTCAAAACCCCCGATTTTGAAACATTCTTCATTGGTGCTCCACTCCTATTGGTCTTAGCGTGATGATATATAGCCTATAGCCTTCCTCGATAAATGGGCTATCTAACACTGAAAGAATTTTTCAAATCAGACCAATAATTCCTGAGATTAGTGCGTTCAATCAAACAAACAAACTCTTCAGCTTTATATATTAGTAATATCGCTGAAATATCGACGGCGTCAGCAGGACCTTATAACTACCAGCGTGTCTGCTGCGCTTCAGCAATAAAAATATATAAATAAATAAAAAATTAGTTAAAAGAACTTAATTTTTTGGCAAAATTGTTATATATTACGGGCCGTACTTATAATAAGCTCGTTGAGAAAGGGTTAGCCATCTCTTAGATAAGAAACTCTTAAGCTCCTAATCAATGAATATCTTTTTTTACACTTATAAACGTGTATTACCTGTTGTTTAAGAGGAGCACAGATAAACGAAATTTGATTGATTAACGTAGGTTATACCCAAAATATTCGACTACAATTGTTTACATTTACAAGGACCTTAAATACCGAAAACAGATGCTTAACTTCACCACCAGGAAATTCCGAAAATATCATTTTTAGATTTTTTATTTGTCTGTCTGTCCGTCTGTCTATAATATATGGACTTAGTTTCTTTTTATATGAAAAAAACGAAGTACGTTTTTACGTATTTAAAATAAAGCTAAGACTAGGATTTAACACGCAACATATGTGCAGGGCAAACTCTAGTCTATAATATTGTTACGAGTTGCAGGACTCGAATTAATATGCCGTTGGAATTGTTATAGAATTTATTAGAACTATGCAAACACGTATAACACAGGTACAAATATAACTGAACACAACCAGTCCAAACGTAATGCACGAGATCTTAATTCCATAAAACGCGCAAAGTCCGTTACTAAATAGATTACCGAATGTGGTACACACGACTTGCTTCGTCTTTGCTGCGCTCGTGGTTATCGCTAGACTAACCGATCTCTCAATTGGGCCATTGCTTTATACTGCACCGATACGATATGGCTGCCGCGTAGACCGAATTTCTAACAATTAGTTCGACACACCTGGCTAATGACTGCCATAAAAGATTACAATACAAGGGGCTGTTTTCTAATTACAAATTTTAAACACAAAGTAAACAAAAGAAGTCTAAATGCGGAAAGGCAATACAGTGTGCTTTTATGGTATGCAGGCCTACTACTTTTGTCGGCGTGTAGGTCGTAAACAATATTATGAAATTCTAAACATACCGTGTCTGTACAGTGAAGCTATTTAAAATAAACAATTGGAATAGACTATATAGTTTTTTGTTAGATTTCTTGTCTGTTTGTCGCTTTGTCTCTTTGTTCGGGATTCACGTAAAAACTACTGGGCCGATTTCGATACGGTTTTCGCTGATCGACAGCAAATTATTAGACTTGAAATCAACGCACTTTTATCCCGGAAATCTTGCGGGAATATTTCTAAAAAAATCGAATTCCAATGTGATATTTTACTGATCGATAGTAAATTTGATTTAACAAAATGTGTGATATTTTTTATCCCGGGAATCGTACCGCGCGTAAAAATTAGCTTACAGTTTTCACTAAACGATAGCTTACATTCTTCTTCAAATGCTGCGGTATTTGGTGTCTCGCGAATCCCGCGGCAATTTCAAATCAAGGTTAGACGAAGTCGCGGGCATATCCTTATAGGCAAACTGGCAGACGTGTCCACTTGATGGCAAGTGGCTACCGTCGCCCATGGACATCTGCAACACTAAGGTAGCCGATGCGTTGCCTACCTCGTTCTGTTAAAAACTTATATTTCAGCAGACTGTAGTTAGCTGGTGTATGCGCGTACATATATAGAAACAAAATTGCACTTCACTTGGACTATAGTTTGTATTAATTGAATAGCAAATAATAATATTTCACGTCAACAGTTCAATAGCAACTGACTCCAAAATTATTAGACATGTGGTTTACATTATAAAATATTTAGGCTTCCATACAGCCAGTGTCTATTTAGGTTTCCTACATATTCCCAGGGAAGAAATAAGAAATTAAAATAAACATGGATTAATTAAGTAACATCAATAGGCAGTAAACAAACTTTTGTAATTGAGCTTCTATGAATGTTACCGTTCTGTGACTTTTTTTTTTTTTTTCACTCGTTAACACTTTAAATATCTATTTACGCCCTTTTTGAAGAGCATATTGTAGCGCTCTGGGAAAACCGCGGGAGGGAGCTCATTCCACAGCTTGCTCCTATCTTAGTAATAAATAAAAGTGGTGGAACGAAACTATACCCGCCAAGCTTCTCCAAGACGGATTGGCGGGTTTGACACATCGGTTATCTCGATGTGCAGGTGTCATCATGACGTTTTCCTTCAGCGTTAGTAACCATATCATCAATTTAATAGGCAGTAAATACAATATCGGCACTGACAATACACTGAGCGTCCTTTCTTTCTTTAGCTATATTTATGGGAATTTCAAAAGTCGTAAACATCAAAACTGGCCATAAAACACCATAAACCCTACTGAGATATGGTTAAATTATACTAAAAGTGTCAGAGGGATTTCATTCTATAGCTCCTTAACAGTTTTCGAGTTATATAAAACGTTTCAACATAATATTTGTAATATCGTATTTTTATAGGAAATTTATGGCGGCTTTTGGAAAGTTGTAACACAGCAAACATGTTGTGTTATGGTTTGATTTTTATGTTGAAATTTTATACATCTATCTTCTATATATATCTAATATATAAAATCCTCGTGTCACAGTGTTTGTAACAAAACACCTCCGAAACGGTTTGATCGATTCTTATGAAATTTTGTGTGTATATTTAATAGGTCTGAGAATAGGATCTAAACTATTTTTATACCCCTAAGTGATAAGGGTGGTCCAGCTCAAAAATTTCATTCTTATTTCTTCGCCAAAAATAATATTTTTATTTTTTGTGTGCGTTCAAGAGGATTAGAGAATGGTTGAGATTAACAATTGGTCCCGGTGACGCTGCAATTGGGTTCCAGGATTTTGACGACATTTTTTGTGCGTTTGAGTGGGTCTCGGGATGGTGTAGATTCACAATTGAACCAGGTAAATGGCGCTGCAATCGAGTTCCAGGATTAAGGTTAAATTATTTTTTGTGTGTGTTCAAGTGGGTCCCGGGACGATTTAGAGGCGCCGTTCAACTCCTAAACGGTAGGACCGATTTTGATGTAACTTGCTGTTTGTTCAAGTGGATTCAAGAATAGTACAGATTAACAATTGGTGCCGGTAAGTGACGCTGCAGCAGGTTTCCAGGATTTTTGTTTATTTTTTGGGCAACATTTTATAGTTTATTTTTTTTATGATTCGGCATTAAAAAATATATATAACCCTTAATTGTCAGCCTTCTACCACCAATCCCTATTTTTTCATAGCGATATCAGTACTGTAATAATCTTCAATTCTCAGTGGTCAATAACTTATCAATTATCCATAGATCAGTCATCCCCGTCAGGGTGTCTACCGGTGTCACTTCTCACCCAGCATAATGAACAGAGTAGGGATGATAACAATAAGTTAGTTATGTTTTTATTTAAATAACAAAATATTCACTAAAAATAATTTATATGGCAATCTATAATAATAACCTTTTACGTAGAAAATCATTACTTTGATTGAAAATGAATGTATTTATTACAAAATGGTATCTTATAGATTACATGAAAGTTATGAGTGTAATACAGTTTCCAAAGCAATTTTAGTTACTGTTAAAGGAGAAAAAGCGGCGCAAGAACTCCTCAGCATCATATCTTTATTTTATAATTATTATTATTCAGCTGTTAGGTTAGGCTTAATCGGCTTGCGGACTTCCCCTCTGTTCTTGAAAGCCCTCCCTTGCAGGACAGCCAGAGCTCGTCGACAAGCGTTGGGGCGTCAAAGATGCAGTACCTACAGATCGAGTTTCGTTGGCGCCCAGTAAAAGCGTGTGATCATGCGCGTGCGCAAGTTTAGTTTTAGTGGGTAGTTTGACGGCTGACGTCTCCGCAGGAGATCACATTGGGCATACGGCCGTTCAAGAGGCCCACACATCCCTCGGTGTAAAGCCTCCTACCAGGCCCGAGGATGGTGTCCCCTGCGTAATCAGAAAAAAGGCTTTATCGGTGTAATACCACATTCTCACAGAATATCAGCGTGAAACGATTATCATTGAGCTAATCGTGTTTCACGCGATGAGTGAGAGTCCTGATAAGCCACTTCCTCCTCCCCATATCCCATGCCTTGTATCCTACACCTCCTGTCTGATCTTCTTATCCCTTCTCATTCTCCTATCCTAAAGGCTTTATATGCGACAGTAACCACTTTCCATGAGCTAGGCCTGTTTGCCAGCTTCGCAATAAAAAAACCTCCAACTGAACTTTCCGAAACTGTAAAAATCTCTGCCTCCCAAAAAATTTTAAAATACGATATGAATATTTTTGAAAATATTTGAAGTTGTAGGACCGCAAAATTACTTTCCACAACCGTTGATTAGAACAATACTCAATGCATAGTTTTTGAAATATTGATGATTTCGGTTAAATACTTTTTAGGGATTCGTATTTGAAAGTTGTATCCATGACTGAGTAATTGAAAGGAAGAAGACTAAAGTGGTAAGGGCAAGTAATCAGGGGCTGAAAGTCATGTAAAAAAATGTATGTTAAATTGGAAGACCAATAGGTATAAGTGCAAAGGTAGACCAAAAATAAGATGGATGGATTGTGTGAATTATAACATCATGATTTGTGGTGTGATAGAGGACTTATGAAGTACTAGCTTTTACCCGCGGCTTCGCTTGTTTTACAGATAACAATAAATTTATCTCAAGGGAACCGTACATTTTTTCGAGGTAAAAAGTACGAGTAAGTAATGAGAGGAGATGAAAGTGTATTGTAATTTTGTCCATCATTAACAAGCAAGACTCAATTCAAATTTTTCAGTAGATACATGGCAGAATTAATTAAATTTATTAAACAATTTCATACAGTTTCATTTTTATGCTATCTATACTTAATTGCCATTGTTTTGTTTTGGGATGATTTAAGATTTTTTTATGTAGAATGAGATTTCGTGAGCTGAATCAAAGATTAACACACAAAAGTATGTAAAAGTAGATAAAAAGAGAGACGGATGGATTGTGTGAAATATAACATGATGATTTGTGGTGTGACAGCGGACTTATGAAGTGAGACTAACAAATACTTAAAAGGCCTAAATACGCGCTTAAACATCTTATACTGGTTTTAAGATATTTGCTGATTAGCTTAGTTCCAGTTTAAGTCAAATATTAGCCAGATATTGGCGGTAATAATTACTAAATTCAGTTTTAAGGTCGGCCACGTTTGAGATTGTTCAAATATAAAACGCTTATGTACACACCGACATCTTTGAAGGATTAACTATATACGGTTCCAAAGAATATGCAAATTACAGATAGGTCTATTTGAGGAGTGCTGTACACCACAAATGCCGGTTCAATTGTGTCATTGAATCATTTTTTTTTTATAAATGGAAAGATAATCTTATATAAGTTTTACAAAAAACTATTTTTAATTTATTTTCCCAATAATTAAAGAGTTATATCAAATTAAAATTAATTTTTTGGATCCGAAGTACCCGAGTACCGAAAACACGCCGACAATTCCCGAACGACCCCGAGCGCGGGTGACATCACTATGGTAATTTCTCATATAGCACGGTATTTTCTTAGCACCTTTGGTGTTACAAATGCCCATATACGAAGATAACCACTTTCCATCAGGTGAGCAGTCCGTCTGTCTGCTATAGCGCTAAAAAGAAAGGTACAGATGCCACGTACGGTGTACGATTAACTTCCATTCGCCGGCGAGAGGTGTCATGGTAGAATTGCGACGGAAGCAGCATCTCAAACAGTTCTTTATTTATTGCATAAGTTCAGCATACAGACAGACGCCCCCCCTGATGGAAAGAGGTTATCATCACCTACGGACATTTGCTACACCAGAAACGCTACTAATTCCCTACTGCTTTCTAAAGGGAGACTGGAACCTGGCCACTAATTCCGGAACCCAATTTAAGGTTGTTATGGCGGCATACTTCTCCGTTCCTGCACAGATAGAGAATTAGTCTAGAAGATCTTCAGAATACTTATAATTTTACTAAAAGTAGAATACACTTAGATAGCGGACGTTTCTTACAAGGGGAGGGATTCTAAGCCGCCTGTCAGAGTAGGATTGTCAAAAATTCGAACAGTCTCCATGGCGCTGTTTATGATCAAGTGTACTGCAGTTAAAATAAAAAAGAACGCATCTGTTTTCAAGATAATCTTTGGCAACGTCAAGGTGCGTAAGACAAGGCGACCTCGTGTATGGAAAAGCAAACATTGGAGCAGTGGTTTTGTAAGACTCGAGTGTGCACACGCACTGACTTTGTTTGTACGGCCATGGTGTGCTGAGGTGTAACAACTGATCATTATCACAAACTTAATACATTTTGTTAGTAAATCAAGCGTTTTTTTAAGATCGTAAGGTCCGTAGCGTGGATCAATGAAAATATATTACCAGGACAAATAATTTAAGTAGATTAAAAAGACTTTAAGAGCAACTAAAAAAATAATTTAAATATTTCCTACATCTTGAAGTCTGTTACATTTTGCTAACCTGTTGTTTTTTTATTTGCTACATTTCACTTTTAAGTTGCGTATATGATATCCAATATCAATTGAATTTATATGAAACTATCTTGAAGCTGTAATCCAACGCTATTTTTGTTTATTAATAGCGGTTCAGAAACTAAAAAAATATATAAAAAAATTAGCTGACTTAGCAAACTTTGTTCTGCAATAAAAAAAAAGCACCATAGGAGGGTGAGAAACACTTTACGACCTATTCTCATACTTACCAAACATACAAAAAAAAACCCATTAAAATCGGTTAAGCCGTTTCGGAGGAGTTCGACCACAAACACCGTATTACGAGACTTTTATATATTAAAAAGAGTATACGATGAATAGAGAACAGCCTCCTTTGTTTTCAAGGCGGTTAAAAACTGTTACATTTTTGACAAACGCATTTTTGTGATTCTGAAGTCTCAAACTCACATGCGCGTGGCAACTCTTTTTCTATTATATACATAAATAATGACAATTAAGAGAGTTGATCTCTGTCAAACAAATATCCCGAGTAAAGCCGGGGGCGGAATGTAGTAAAGTTATAATTAGCGTCTTTCGACAATAATAAAGCCATCAACTGTCACTTCGCACTCCTAACAACATAAACATGAAACTTTCATACAAAATTGCATTTTGGCAACCATTCAAAAACCTCGCCCCATTTCTGCTTACTACTTATAAATATTACACGGAAGCTTGCGAGACCAGTTCTTGAAGACCTCTCGTTCCTCCCCCTAAGTTCAAGAAAATGACTCACTGAGGGATATCTTGAAGGAATTGTGGAGGCCTAGTACGTTGGTCAAGTATCTTGCGAAATGGTATATGAAATCACAATGATTTTATTTCGTGCTGATTTAATAATTTGTGGAAAATAGGGGTGTTTTTAGAATGGTGTATAGTGTATAGAAGAATAATAGGACTGAGTTGGTGTCATTTTGCTCGCTGGGCTTTTTATGTTTGCTTCTAGACAAGGCGGAGGCGGGACCTGGTCGGCAATTAACGCTTTTTTAATGCTCGACTTCAGAGTCTAGAGCATAGACACAAGGTTGCGGGGCTAACTGTCTTCTATCAGATACATTTCGGGGAGTGTGTCTTAGAATTTCACGAGCTGATTCCTCCATCCCCATTTTACAGTCGGACAACCAGACGCACCGGTTTGCGCCACCGTTACATGGTGGAAACACCACCAATCAGAACCAAGCGTTTCGCTTCACCTTTTCTGGTGCGCCTGCCGAAGAGTGGAATAATTTGTCGGAGTCTATTTTTCCTGACAAATTCAATCTTGAAGTCTTCAAGCCACGAGTGAATAGGTATCTTCTAGATTGCGTCATCGCTCAGCATCAGGTGAGAGAGTGGTCAAACGCAAACATATACATCCATAAAAAGAAACTAGTCAAGGGATCCACTTGATGGCAAGTGGTTATCGTCGCTCATGGACTTTAAATATCAGTTTACGCCTTTTTTAAAGAATCCCGTATTTTAGCATTCTAGGAAAACTGCGGAAGTTCATTCCACAATTTTCTCAGGTATGAAGGAGCGTGCAGCTCAGACAATGGATAACTTTCAAGTGTCCCGGAAGTATGGATGAACTCCCCATCGCCGGCGAACATATTCACTCATCAGAACACACTCACTCTGACTGGTCGCCCTATTATTATTTGAAAAATATTAATAGACAAATTAGTCAATAATTAAAAATAGGGCTCAGGATCAAACACGATAAGACCAAGTATTTCCACATGAGACGCTAAAAGAACACTCGTGTGAACAGAGAGGATTTGCATGTTGGAAACATCAGTTACAGAGAAGTGTCCAAATTTAAATACCTGGGATGTACTCTAACAGATACTAACCCGCAAGGAAGATATAGATATTCGGATTCAAAATACCTCACGATGTACTCCGGCGCTCTATAAGGTGTTGGTGTGCAAGCTTCTTAGCTGTAAGACCAAGATACGTATATATAAAACTGTTATATGCCCAATATTGATGTATGGATGTAAGGCTTGGACCCTAACACTTAAGGAGGAGAACAAGCTGAAAGAAAGGTCCTAAGAAGATCCTGGGTTCAATACGAGGAAGCGATGGCAACTGGCGGATCCGAAGTAATGCCGAAATCGAAGAGCTGGTGGATGAGCCTCATAGCACAGGGGAGAGCAAGGCACATCGCTTGCGCTGGTTTGGCCATCTATCTAGAAGAGGAGGATCGCGCGGTGAAAAGAGCCTATCTGGGCAGACCAACGGGATGGCAACCAGTTGATCTGCGCGAGACAGGAGACAGCGCTGATCAGAAAGGAGTGAAGTATTCTCATTTTGGAGGCCAGGACTTAATTTAGGTCGTTGAGCCGCAGCAGTTAGTTAGTCAATAATTGAAAGTTCCGGTAAGTTTCATAATTCTTTTTAATTTCATATTAAAACACCGTACCTTTCAGACCTAAATTAATAAGTTTCCATAAGGTTCATATCAAATCCATATCATCGACACCTACTCCTATCAAGGACTGACCGATCCGGATTATGATAATCCCTACCTTGCAGATGATCTAGAACCTGGCTTATAAGAACGTTGACGTTCTAAGCGTATTGTACCGTCTGTACAACGGGGAGCGCTCTGATCAGCTATTTGATTTGGTGCCTACGTCGCCATCCTATCATCTCACCACTCCCCGGCGATTGGGAGTTGATCCACACTTCCTCGACACTTGGAAACCATCCAATGCACGTGACGCATGTTCTGTCATGCCGTACCTGAGCAAGCTGTGAAATCAACTCTCTGCTACGGTTTTTCCAGAGCGCTACAACTTAGGGCTCTTCAAAAAGGTAGTCGTCTACGTCGTATTAGGCAACGCTTCGGCCCGGTGTTGTAGAAGTCCATGGGCTTTGTTAGTTTGTCAGTTTGTCTACAAGCAAGCATAAAGAAGCGTTAAGATGAACGTGTCACTTTTTACCATATTCGTCGAACAGTAGGCGTTTCACGGCCCAGTAGAAGCTATGGCAATAAAAAAACGACACCTTTTGACATGATAATCCTAAAGAATAACTTCTGGTTGCCATAACTATATGTTAATGTGCAAGGTGTTTTCGATACAACAAAAATTTTCCACCCAATTATTTCTATTTGATATTAAAAATACAAAATACATAAATGTAGGCCCACATTATAAGTAATAGGCAATATAAATTAATTTTTGAACAGTAGGTATTAGGGTTAGATTATATTAATTGACAAATATAAAATCCGTTAATTTTGTTTTGTATTAAAACTACGTCTAACGGTTTTAAGCGAGGTATTTTATTTGATTTTTATTCCGACGTTTTGTCCACTTTTCAGTAGCTGTGAGCACAGAAAATTTCTGTGTGTATCGGAACACATTTCAACTTGACTGTAATTTTTTTTTATTTTACCTGCCACCCATTTTATTTTAATATTATATCAAGTTATTAGAGCTAGGCATGTTGCTGAAGAGTTTCCTGCGACACTTCTTCTCTTGAAGCCACAAGATCTTGCGAAGTGGTCGTAAATTAAATTAGGCTCCTATAGAACATAAACAAAAATTAAAACGAATAAGTTTGCGTTAAGCTAAATATAAACTTTAACATTACTCATCGACGTCTTCGTCTTCCGTGATCGAAAGTTGCCGAAACGTCGGAATAAAAATCAAGTGTATACTAGTCGCCAAAAAAATAATGTTACAACTTAGGTTCCGACAAAAATAAATTCCACTCCTAATCTGTAAAAACACATTTTATTACCTGTCGCCATTTCAACTAATTGTATTCCTTTTATGATCGTTTTCTTTTATTTACTTATTTTTTGGCATACGTTTCTAGTTATTGTGAAGAACAGCCTATTGTTCTATTGTACTCGTCCACGGCCGCTTGCAGGCTGGATCATTAGCCAGGTGTTACGGATTTTAAATACAAGCGAATTCTAGGAAAGTGTGTCGACGACACGGGCGGGCACATTTGCATTTGTGAAGTATAAAACGACGACCTGATTGAGAGATGGGGCAAATGAGCGAGAACCAAGGGAATCGAATATTGACGGACTTTGCGCGTTTTATTGAATTACGACCTTCTACATTGCGTTTGGATTTGTTGTGTTCTGTTATATTTGTGCCTGTGTTATACGTGCTTGTATAGTTCTAATAAACTCTATAATAATTCTAACGGCATTTTAATTCGAGTCCCGCTAACTCGTAACAAAAAGAAAATATTTTATTTTGTATGTTTTCGAAATGAAAATTTTCTCAACTGACTCTTAACCATTTACTATTCCTACTTACTGGTTTAGAATTCAGGATTTTCTATTCATGACACAAACAAGCTTATAAATACAAGTATTTTGCTCCCAAAGGTAACTGTAACACGAGTTGTATCCTAGTACGGAGTCTTGGTAACCTCCTGACTACAGTATGGAGTCTTGGTAACCTCCTGACTACAGTACGGAGTCTTGGTAACCTCCTGACTACAGTACGAAGTCTTGGTAACCTCCTGACTACACATCTTGGTGTTTCTTTATACAATTGTGTCTTTTTCGTAGCTTTTCCTTGTAACTGTTATAACGGCTATGAAATAACGAATTTATTTATTTATTTTATTTTTATTCCTCTTTTGTTGTACACTTTTATTTAAAACAAAAATATTCATGAAAACTTGATACTGGTTAGATACATAAGTCGTATAGACAGATACAAGTAGAAGAATTTCGGCTTCTCTCCCTCTCTATAATTCCGGCACAGCAATATGCTAAGTGCATTGTTTGCTGAAAATCCGGCGTACAACTTCTCAAATTATGCTCTGTGTATAATAATTTATAAAGAATGTATGTAATTACGTCGCTATCTCTTCAAATAGTTTTTTTTTCTTTCTCTTTTAGAGCAGAACGGTATTTCACGTACGATAGTAGGCGTCCTGACGGTATGATTCTAATTCCCTGGCGACAAACCTTTGGTATGGGATGCGATCTGCTTGGACGCGTTGGCCGCATCCCATTTATCAAACACGTCTAGAGCTACCGGTTCATCGGCGAAAACAGGTGCAAAGACGCTAGGACCGTGGGATGCTGAGGCCATGAGCCTCTACAGAGATATTGCAATGACTCATTGACTCTTCGAGTGATCAGAGGGCTGGTGGACAAGGGATCAGTATGGCGATCCAGCGAGGTAACGTAGCCAGCCTTCTAGGAACCTTACCCACTGACTTCGATGACCAAGGCTCAGTATTCTACTTATAGTCTTAATGGATTATATGTGGAATACTATATAAGTTAAGTTTCCTTCACTGTACTAGTTTATATTTATAATGTATACGTTACGGGTAAATTAATTAACCGGGCATTATTAACATGAACCGAACATTATGAATAATGACCAAGAGCGTCGGTCAAATTGATAAATTAATTACCTTAGCCGGCCCATATTAATAATTTCCGATGGTCCGTGCTCCATTTAAAAAAGCATGCTTTGAGATAACTTGAATTTATCACTTGGACTGGGCAGTATGAATACTTCCCTACTTCTAGCTGGACAATGTGATAAATTCAGTTACCTTCCCATAAGAAATATGTAAGTTTAATTCATTTAAGGGTTGGGTATAGTTATGTGGCACTTTATTTATTATGAACAGATCCGAAACGAAGCGAAACTTTTTTATAACCAGCCAAAATTCACTTCATATCTCTAATAATAAATAAAAGTGCTATATAACTATACCCTAACCTCATTTAATACAATAAAAAACTACAGGTGGCTAAGCCTTTAAGAAGAATTAAAAAAAAAACTACAGCTTATCTATTTCATTATATTATTCATACTGACCGGGAAAGTGATTAAATCATGCAGTTTTATTTATATTGCCTACTTGATACGGGCATTATGTATACAGACCGGTCATTATTCATAGTGACCAAATTTATCGAATTGCCCGTAACATATGTACCTAATTCGTTGTATGTATTTCATACTTGAATATAATAATCAGTAGAAGAAGGATTGGCCTATTTTTTTATAATTTTTAATTTTTAAAACCTTTAAAAAGTACAGACGTCAAAATATACATACTTTAATAATAAAAACATGTTTTATAATGTATGTCTTTGAAGACCACTGGCCATGAAAATGGCCCGGACATTTGGAGGGCTTGCGTGGGGGTCATGGGACGGCCAACACGTAGAGGCCCTTTGACAAATTTAATGTAAATATGGCGTGACACTGACCGGCGATTATCCCTGTCTACATCATATAATAATGCACCCAAGAACAAGCCCCGGCCAGTGTAGGACTATTGTGGGAATTAAGGACAAAAAGTACCGGGCTATTGGGGTGAACTGCTAGTGGTACTAGGGGTCTAGGAATATGGGGACTATGGCGTCTGCCCGTCGCAATGTTCAGAGAACAAAATATTGTTACGTGCGAGCAGGGTACGCACTTAGGATTGGAAGAAAACACCAGTTTTTAACTAAACGCATTTATTAACTTACATAGCCGTACGTGATACCTCTCCACAGGGTCGCTTTTCACTACACTTTTCACGGGTCCACTACACTTTTCACTAAATTAACCATTAAACTCGTCACTGTCTTCTATTAAACTCTTACGTATCGCACTTGTCGCTTCACTGTCTTGAACTGAACTGAACTCTAAACTGCCCGGTAGGCGCGCCTTATACTGCTTATATACCCGGAAGAATTTTCTGGAACCCATAATTTTGTTATTCTTTTATTTACTATCTGTCCCTTTCTAAACATCTATCTATCTCTGTCTTTTCCTTCCCAAACCTTCTATTGGAGAACTTTCGTTTATACATCAATCCCTTTCTAAGATCTATCTATCTCTGCCTTTTCCTTCCCGAACTTTCTATTCTAGAACTTTCGTTCATCGTCTATCCCTTTCTAAAATATATCCGTCCTTGTCTTTTCTTTTGAGAATTTTCTAGTTTTTTTCTAAAAGTTCTTAAACTAACTAGATGTTTCCACCATCATTCGCCACAAAATGTTTTATTATTATTATTTTTTTTATGGCCCGTGGTCCTAAAAAAAAGGTTTTTGAGATAGTATAATTATTACGGAACCAGTATACATTTTTCTGAGTATACTTGACGTATGGATTTCTAATTTAATCATGCATATTATTATAGACAAATTCTCCATCTTTGTATGGAGATCTCATGGCCCTTATCTTAATTAAAAATATTAAACTCGAAGTTATTTTCAGACAAGTATAGCGTCTTAATAAAAATTAATATATACAATATTGGTTTTTACCGATTATGTATGTTACGTACACAAATTTTGAGACTATAAACGACGGTGAAAACGACGCACTTTTTTTTTAGATTTCTTGTCTGTTTGTTCGGTATTCACGTAAAAACTCCTGGGCCTATTTCGATGCGGTTTTCGCAGATCGACAACTAGTTTTTAGACTTAAATTCTGCACTACTTTTATCCCGGGAATCTCTCGGGAATGAATGAATGGAAACTCTTTATTGTTCACCATAAACTTAAATCTAGACAATTGATATGAATACATTTGCATTAGAACAATGGGCAGCCTTATCGCTTATAGCGAGCTCTTCCAAGCAATCCAGTGTCTAAGGAGATTATAAAGGAAATTTCAAACGATTTTTGATGGTGTACTATATTAAAATAAAAGTAATATAATCACAAACAAATTCTTTTCTAAATAAAATATGAATAAACCACTATATACTTATATATACAGATATACATATATAATTATATTTACAATTATAAAATTAAATATAATCGAATACAATAAAAGAAAACTTATTTGTATCATATTCTACCCATAGTCCCTCAAGACTATAAGTAGAATACTGAGTCTGATCACCGTCTTCTATGGGTAAGGTGCCCAGAAGGCTGGCTACGTCTCCTCGCTGGATCGCCATACTGATCCGTTGTCCGAGGTAAGCATCAGCCCTCTGATCACCTGAAGAGTCAACGAGTCGTTTCGATAAATTTAGAGGCTCATGGCCTCAGGAGCCCACGGTCCAAGTGTCTCGACAGCAAATATATGTCTATATATATAGATATATATATAATTAGATAGGTATACGATGATGAATGAATCAATGAATATGCTTTATTTTACTTTAAAAGATACAGTTAACAGAAATAAAATTTTACAATACAATAGGCGGTCTTATCGCTCTTAGCGATTTCTTCCAGACAACCTTTGGATGGACAAAAAATTTGATAAGAACAGAGGTATGTTGCATTATTTTCACCATCGAATCAGTATCTTATAAATATATACACAAATGATATAATATATATACATTAACAAAAATTATACTAATACGATATATGTAAATAGCATATTATAAAATACACTTACATGAATAAATATAAAACTAGAAAAAGCTGACAATAACTGCTGCTGCATCCTTAAAATGAGCTATTTGAGCTATAATAATCCTTCACAAGTCTATTAAAAATAGGCACTGACTTGGCTAGCTTGATGATACTATAAAATAGATATATCTACATACGAACAATAGATAAATTCATTTAATGCAATAATTTATATTTAATAGACCAATAATGGTCAGCAATCATGTTGTTACGAGCTACAGGACTCGAATTAAAAATGCCGTTGGAACTATTATAGAATTTATTAGAACTGTAAAAACACGTATAAAACAAATACAAATAAAACTGGATGCAACCAGTTCATACTGCACGATTCAATACAATTTGACACGCGTAAAGTCCGTCGTCTATATCGCTAATCGAGAGTACTCGAAGACGTCTTACTCGTTTCGTAGTTGTCGCTTGACTGCCCACCCCTCCATTCGGGCACTGTCTTATACTCACTACACAGCACAAAGAAATTGGCCGCGCGCACTGAGTTTCCGAGAAATAGTAATTTGCACACCTGCGAACGGCCACAAAATCGAAAACAATAACAATAAAGATTAGTTCGACGCTAACGATGGTTATAAAACAAGTAGAAAAACAATAGCATGTTTTTTCTTAATTACAAATTCAAAACACAAAAGAATTCCTAGACGCAGAAAGACAATGAACTGCGCTTACAACAGGCAGCTGTGCGCTTATCTTTGACGGCATGTAACAATATGTTTAAATGTAGTCATTGATTTAGCTTGTCTTGTTGTCAATGGTCTCAATAGAAAGGATGCCGAAGATCGCGCGAAGTGGAGAAAAAAAAGTAGAAGAGCAGACCCTGGGCATCGAAGTGATCGCTCTGAACGTAACCGGGATTTAACGCTCGGATGATGATGATTAAGAGGCTTTGTAGACCTGATTCAAATCGGTGTTTCAGAAAATCAACCCCGCACGGCCGATATTTACTTCGTTGAAACAGCGCGTGATAAAAGTTCGAGCGTGGCGAAATATTGCAGCTGAACATACCTACGCGCATAGTGTCCATACCAACTTGATTCAATTTATTTCATTCTAAGGCTGCCGAGCACGAGAGCGAGACAAAATATCCTAAAGTGAGACAGATCGTTTATAAGCTTAATAGCTATTGAAATTTTGGCATAATTTTCTAAGTGTCTTTAGCTCAACGGTTCACCGAGCGCAATGGTAACTAAGAGGTACAGGGTTCGAATCCTCGGGCTATGTGTTTATTTTTATTTTTTAATATTTTTTAGACGAGTAAACTTTATTAAAATGATGTAATTGTATTATAGAAGAACAATGAATCCATATATAGGTATATATATATTAATATAAATGCGAAAGTAACTGTCTGTCTGTCGGTTCCCTTTTCACGGAAAAACAACTGGACCGATTTGACTGAAACTCAGTATATATGTGTGTGTGTATATGTGTATATATATATATTCGATGCCGAGAATGAACATAGGATGCATTTTATCCCGGAAAATGTGATAGTTTCCGGGATAAAAATATATTTGTCTTTCTGTTTCTTCTGCTTTTACGGAAAAAAATATTACGATTTGGCTGAAATTCGGTATATGTGTAATTTAATAATGACGGTGAATAAGAGATACTTTTCATCCCGGGTAATGGGGTAGATGTATGTAAAGGTTATCTCAGAAAGTAGAACAGGTTTTTTTTTCAGTCATTTCGGTCATTTCATTTTATCATTTAGGCCCGTTCGGCCACATATATTTTCATCCCGGAAACTATCTCATTTTTCGGGATGAAAAATATCTCTTGGCCACCCTCGGTATTAAAATTAGATATGTACCCAGTTTCATCCAAATCGGTTCTATAGTCTTTCCATAAAAGGATAAAAAAAGTGGAGCATGATCGGCATATTAGTAGTTACGATGTAGCTGGAGAACTGAGAATTGACCACAAAACGGTTTTGGCACATTTGAAAAAAGATGGGTACACAAAAAATGCTCGATATTTGGGTGCCTTATGAGCTCACTGAAAGAAACCTAATGAACCGTGTACTCATTTGTGATTCTTTATTACGACGTAATGAAACCGAACTATTTTTGAAGAAGCTGATAACTGGTGATGAAAAGTGGATCACGTACGACAAGAACGTGCGAAAAAGATCATAGTAAAAGGCCGGTCAGGCTTCACAGAATGTGGCGAAACCCGGTTAACTCGCGACAAGGTGATGCTGTGTGTATGGTGGGATTGGAAGGGCATTATTCATTATGACCTGTTACCGCCAGGCAGAACCATCGATTCTGAACTGTACTGCGAACAACTGATGAGATTAAAGCAAAAAGTTGAGAGAAAGTGGCCGGAATTAATCAACAGAAGGGGTGTGGTTTTTCACCATAATATAACGCTAGACCTCGCACATCTTTAGCCACTCAGCAAAAATTACGAGAGTTTGGCTGGGAAGTGTTAATGCATCCGCCGTATAGTCCTGAACTTGCACCTTCAGATTTTCACCTGTTTCGGTCTATGCAGAATTCCTCAGGCAGTGTCACTTTAACATCACGACAGGACTGCCAAAACCACTTGTCGCAGTTTTTTGATCAGAAGCCCAAAAATTTTTATTGCAATGGGATCACGTCCCTACCTATAAGATGGCAAAAAGTTATCCAACAAAATGACACCTACATACTTTAGTCAAATATAAATAAACTTTATAAAAAAAAATCTTTTGAATTTTTATATAAAATGCGAAGAAACTTTTTCCCCCAACCTAATAGAAAAGTATTTTTATTGCATTTTATAAAATTATTTAAGAAGAGAAAAAGACCATTTTATCAACTTTGATATAAAAATAAAAAATTCTACTACATCAAGTGAAGCTAGTAGGATTCGAACCCACACAGTCTATGATTTAGACCACTCCTCTACCGTATACGCCAAATAAGTATAGCTCGATCAGCTCGAAATTGTGGTTATTACTGCTCCTTCATTTATTTAAAATTTAATTTCGAATAGCACGCTCAAGCAGAGCGACGCGTGTAAACAGCACCGAGCCGTCCGGTGTATTGATAAATTCCATACATTGGGACCGGCAAGTGTGATTTTTGAAGTCATTTATAATAAAATAATTAATTACTTGCAAATTCTCTAAGTAACCGAATAAACAAACTATAATAAGTATATTTCTTATATGATATGTTACTGTTATTTATTTTAGCGATGTACGATTAACAGTAATAACATGACACAAGATTGAAAAACACGTTTAGAGGTTACTTTGCAATTATTTTCTATCGAGAAAATTTATCGAGAATGCGTTTTGAGTACATAGTTTACCTCAGAAATATGATCAAGATTGACATATATTTTTTTCACCACAGCAAAGTATGTATAATTACTGTAACAAGGGCTGAGAAATCGATCAAACGGTTTTTGTCTGTTGTAACGCTGTTAATTTAGCTTGTCTAATTGGTAAGGGGAGGGAGTTCCACAGTTCCGACTGTGGAACTCCCTCCCCTTACCAATTCTTTTATCGTACAGGCTATCCGTAGCCTGTACGATAAAAGAATTTCCTACGAAGGAAGAAGTGTGTGAAGGCACTGTTAACAAAAGATTATCATTTGAGCGCAAATTACAGGAATGAGATTGACAGAGAAAACTAAAAAGGGAATTTTCCCAGGAGCAGTTCGTTGTTCGGGTAGGTAAGTAAAAATTAGATTACTCCGACACAGTATATATATGTATATATATACACATATACATACATATATATACACACACACACACACACATATATATATATATATATATATATATATATATATTGTTATGAGTGCGGGACTCTAACACAACAAATCCAAACATAATGCAGCAAGCCGTAATTCAGTAAAACGCGCAAAGTCTGTGACTATTAGATTCCCGAATGTACAGACGTCACGCCCGTATCGTATTCGTAGCTCAACTGACTCCTCTCTCCATTAAGCCATCGTTTTATACTGCACAAATTTAAATATGCCCGCCCGGCAACGTGGACCGAATTTCCTAGAATTAGCTTGTACTTAATCCGTAACACCTGGCTAATGATATCTGCATGCGGCCATAAACGAGTACAATAGGCTATTATCCACAATAACTAGAAACGTATGCCCATAAATATGTGAACAAACGAAGACAATCATAAAAGAATTACAATTAGTAACAAATGCCGACGGGTAATAAAATGTGGTTTTAAAGATATGCAGGTGGCATTTGTTTTTTTTGTCGGAAGTTGTAACAATATGCTTGCCTTAGCCAGCCGGCGTGGAGTGGAGATCGCTACAGCTAAGACTCAAGCTCCAAGGGTGGAAGTGATAAATGGCATAACGTCGGAAGTAACTTCGGTGAATCTGTAGCCCACCTCTCGACACCCCTTACCCACTCATACCCATGTCGCCCCTCTCCAATCTTGTACAGCATCCCCCGAGTCAAAACAACCAGCCCAAACGCAAATCGAGTTGGTGGGGGTTTTAATTTGTGGGAGGCAACGCGGTCGCTCGTGTATATAAAAATATTAAATATATATTATTAAAACACCCACAAATAGTATATGTAATTATATCACCCCACACAATCCAATACACCTATACATAGCAATAATAAATAAACTAAAGATAATCTCTGTCTTAACCCATGAAGGAGAAACCCGGGTCTACAAAAAAAAAAAATCTCGTATGGCATTTTTGGGGGCCCATGCAGGGAGTGGCATGTCACCGTCTGCCCATTTTTCCACGTTCCCCGAACATTGCGACGAGCACACGCCATAGTCCCCATAGCCCAAATCCCTAGTTCCACTAGCAGTTCATCCCAATAGTCCGGTACCTTTTATTCTCATTTCTTAATTTTCTAGGGGCTTGTCCTTGGATGCATTTTATATGGTGTAAACAGCGCCGGTAAGTGTCACGCCACATTTAGATTAAATTTGTCAAGGGGCCTCCACGTGTTGGCCTTCCCATGGCGCCACGCAAACCCTCCAAAAGTCCGCGTCATTTTTGTGGCCCGTGGTCTTCAAGGATATACAACAATGAAATAACTTTTGGTTTGGAGTACAATATTTCATAAGTGTACATGCACACGCATCTTTACACCACCTACGTACAAAACTCAAATAAAATATGTCCGTCTAATAGCCTAACAGACGTAATGGACAGGGCAATAAATGTTAATGAGATACAACCAATAAATACATATTTTTATATTTTAAGGCTTGTAGGGAAGCCAACGTCCTTGAAGACTTTTTTGTATTGATTTGTTGAACGATAGCGATGATTCCATATACACGGTCGTTTTTCAGGTGCATTATTATTATTATTATTATATTCTTTCTTTTTTATTATACTATTTTATACTTTTTAGTTTTTGAAGTCGGTTTTTTTAAATGAAGTTTTTTTGATATAACAATATTGTGTACTCGACTCCCTGCGGCACGAATAAGCCCCTGAGGTTTCTGTGCCACAGTTCAAATGTGTTTCTAATGTATATAAATGTAAGCATATTGGATAAAAAAATAAAAAAACAATCTTAAGATTATTAAAATGAAAAAAACGTCTCGGGACGCCCGACAGAAGTGATAACTTAAACCAATCTAAGTTGAATGATTTAATATAGAAATTGTTTAACTTGAGAAAACTTATGCTATTACTTAAATTGTATGTATATAGCGCGTGGATTAGAGTGAGAGGGGAGGAGCCTGCCTACCGCTGCCGTATACGTGAAAGAAAGGGAAGCCAGACAGACTGACGCCGTAACGCGTTACGTAACGAAGTGATTTACCCTCCCATAAGAAGTTATCACTTCAAAATACACAATTATTACAAAATTAACAAAATAATACATCAATGTCAATAATATGAAATTTGACAAAAATTATCCTAAAAATTCGTTTACCGAGTAAACACATTTATCCAACAGCTATTTGTCTAGACTTTGTTTGAATATATTTGTGGGCAGACATTTAAACTCTTCGGGAAATTGCTTAAAAACCTTTACCGACATGTAATTTGAATTTTACTTTGGGCAACGCATAAGCGTTGCCCAAACTAAATCGTGGTAGCGTAATGGCTAGCGCACGCGTCCCAAAGGTAAAGAGCGCGGGTTCGATCCTGGCCGGAACGCATGCATGGCTTAGGCAGTTTTCTGACCTAATATGCATATTGTTACAATTACCACGTGCTAATAACGGTGAAGGAAAACATCGTGATGCAACCTGCACATCGAGGTAACTGATGTGTCAAACCTGTCAAGCCGCCTTGGACAAGCGTGGCGGGTATACTGCCCGTTCACCTATAGTGGGAGGCTCGAGCCCAGCAGTGGGACATTTATGGGCTGTTATTATAAGCGTTGCCTTACAACGTGGTAACATGTCCAGCGTTTTGAGAACGTTCCCAGCTGACGGTGATTTGGGGCCTATTTATTATTTATTTTAAGCTTGGGTTATATTTGTTGTATATTTTAATTTTAAGTTTTTATTTTAATGTGAATAAAACTTATTAATCTCTCTGTAAAATACTAAATATACAATAAGATGCCAATCATTGTACTGGAATGCCAACAATAGTATAGTAAGCTCCATCAAGTAATATTTTCTTAAGTTTTCGCGACTAGTATACATTATAAAACTACGTTTTAACGGTTTTAAGCGGGGTAATTTATTTGATTTTTACTATCCCGACGTTCTCTTCAAGCCATAACATGTTGCGAAGCGGCGGTAAATTAGATTAGGCTCCCACAGAGTAAATAATAACCATAAACAAAATTAAAACTAAATAATTAAAATGAACAAGTTGGCGGTAGGCTAAATAAAACTTTAACAATACTCATTGGCACTTGACATCTTTGTCTTCCGTGATCACGGCTACTCAAAATTTAGCCGAAACGTCGGAATAATAAAAAACAAATAAATTACCGCGCTTAAAACCTTTAAAACGTAGTTTTATTATGTACCTCCTTAAGGTTTAAGGTAACCCTATATGTATCTGATTCATAAAATATTGTTACGAGCTACAGGACTCGAATTAAAAATGCCGTTGGAACTAATATAGAATTTATTAGAACTGTACAAACACGTATAAAAACAAATAGAAATAAAACTGGATGCAACCAGTTCACACTGCACGATTCAATACAATTCGACACGCGTAAAGTCCGTCGTCTTTATCGCTAATCGAGATTACTAAAGAACGTCTTACTCGTTTCGTAGTCGTCGCTTGACTGCCCGCCCCTCCATTCGGGCATCGTCTTATACTAACTACACTGTACAAAGAAATTGTCCGCGCATACTTAGTTTCTAAGAAATAGTAATTTGCACACCTGCGAACGGCCACAAAGTTCGAAAACAATAACAATAAGGATTAGTTCGACGCTAATGATGGTTATAAAACAAGTAAAAAGACAATAGGATGTTTTTCTTAACTACAATTTCAAAAGAGTTCCTTAATCCGGGAGGACAATAAGCTGCGCTTACAATAGACTGTGCGGCTTATCTTTGACGGCATGTAACAATATCAAATCTTCAAAAAATATACCAGCCAGGTGGTAGAGTATTTGCCCATCTGGATGGCTACCACCCCGGCTTTAGAGTATGCCACCATAACAATCTTGAGTTGTGTTCCGCCCGGCGTTAGTGGACAGATTCCAGTGTCCCTTTAGACAGCGGCAGCACATTGGTAACATCTTTGGTGTTTCAAATGTCCATAGCCGATATTAACCGCTTTCCATCATCCAACACACTCACACAGGCGCACATACCCCACGCGTACACACACACACCCTATACTATGCAGACACTTAAATAAAAATACAAATACAATATCATCTGAATCCTAATATTTTACAGTTTTACTAGCTTAGGATTCAGAAATTTCTTGCTGTCGAATGGCTGCCAACACAGATTTGTTCTTAGTGCGGGATCTCGGCAACCATCTGACTTCACAGCTTGCGTTTCTTTGAAAAATCTTTTTTGTACCTTTTACTTGTAACTCAATAATTTTGTAATGACTGTGTGAAAAGATTTATTATTCAACCAAAATAACAATGTGTGTTTGTACTATAGCGTTATTTTAATCATAACACGACGAGTGCCTGGCCGAGATAAGCACCGGCGCGCCCCGCACTGGCCACCTTTAACCTCTGAACCATACTGCGATATCGAGTTATATGTTAAACTTAACCGATCCTTAGTTGTGTTTGTTAGTAATTTAATGAAGGTTATCAGCAGCCTAACGACGATATTTGCATATATGTTTATTGTTTTATTTTAATTATTTTGTTTTAATATAAAATTGCATGCATATGTTGTAGGAACTGGTTGGTATAGATAACCAATTACGATGCAAAAGTGCCTAAGACGAAGTCGACGAGAGCTACTGAGAAACCATCGCCATGCGAGGAAGACTCGGA
This sequence comes from Dendrolimus houi, assembly GCA_039645545.1. Classification (NCBI taxonomy): domain Eukaryota; kingdom Metazoa; phylum Arthropoda; class Insecta; order Lepidoptera; family Lasiocampidae; genus Dendrolimus; species Dendrolimus houi. The sequence continues at coordinate 1,108,237 of CM077133.1, forward strand.
CACTATAGGGACCCTGGGCGCCCACATTTCATGCGAGGTGCTCGAAATTTAGGGTTAACTTTTTTTTTATTGCAGGAGTTCAGCAGACAGGCAGACGGCCCACTTGATGGAAAGCGGTTACCATCGCTATGGACATTTGCAACACCAAAGCTGCTACAAATGCGCTGCTGCTCTCTTAAGGGAGACACACACACAGAGAACACAACTTAATGTTGTTATGGCGGCATACTCTAAAGCAGGGCTGGTAGCCATCCAGACATAGAATAAAAATGTGAACAAAATCAGGAGGATAATTCGGACCAGGAGATTACGAAAATTCAAGGTTTAGAATTTTTGTCTGTCGGTCTGTTTGGATGTTCCGGCAAGTCTCTGAAACGGTTGGACCGATTTTGACAGGGCTTTCACTGACATATAGCTGATGTAGGAGTAGCTTAGACTGATTTTAAAATTAGGGTTCAGCGAAAAAAAAATCAACGCGGGCGAAGTCGCAGGCACAGCTAGTTTTATATAAATTCAAAATGGCTTTAAGATAAAGTAAACTAAAGAAATTATTAATCAGGGAGGGGGTGTTCTGGTTCACGCAGAAACAGCTCAAAGTTTTCTGAGGTCTGGCAGTAGTTGTTTTTTGCTGGGTTTATTTTTTTTATTGCTGGAGTACAGCAGACAGGCTGTCGGCCCAACTCTGATGGAAAGTGATTATCGTCGCCTATAAAATTTGCAACACTTAAGGTGCTTACAAATGCGCTGCTGCTCTCTTAAGGGAGAGATTGGAACCTGGTCACTAATGCCGGAACACAACTCAAGGTTGTTATGTGTCCAGTCGGGCAAATGCCCTACCACTTGGCTGTGGGTTGTTTTGTCCCCTCTTACGACAGGCCGCCCGGCGACAGGAAATTGTATTCTTTCTCCGTTCCTGCACAGGTAGTTGTCTTTGGTTGGTGTTAATAGTTTTCATGATCTGACCCTAGACAGGTAGTACATGCCAACAGTCTTCTTTATACTATCTTGTCAAACTTTATCCACATACACCCAGTGGTTTGAAAAAAGTGTTGTTCTTTTTTCATAAATTAAAATCTCAAAGCAAACAGCAGGTTTTTTATTTTAAAACCAGGTTTCGAATATCGTTTTTCCCATATATATCTAAATTTCGAATTTTAACCGTTCGAATGTAATTTATGATCATTAAATATCATGGCAGGACAATAATACTCCGGTAACCGCTCATAAAACGCGCTGTTAATGGCCGAAACGTATTGTTTAGCCATAAAAAGGGTGTGTTTTATTGTTATTATTCGATATTATTGGCCATTGGCGGGTATAATGCGTTGGGGACGGGAGAAAAAAGTTTGAGAGGCACTGTCGTAAATTAATGTTTATCAGTGGTTAGGCGGCCATCGCGGGAAAAGTTTGAGTACCGCTATTAGGGTTTAGGTGTTAGGTTTTTGCCCAAAGTGCTTGACGGTGCGATATCTGATTTTGTTCAAGGATTGTTTGCTATATGAAAATCGATACAAATTGAATTAGGCAATAAATTTGTTTTAACAAAAACAAAACCAGCTTGAAACTAAAAAGCAAAAAATAAATATTAACAGACTATTCTACAACATCTTGAAATCGATTCTAAATAAAACATACGAAAACAAGAACAAATTTGCAATATATAGTCATTTATCTTTTAGGTGTATGATTGAAATTTAATTGTTATTAAAACAATATTTTCTCTTTAAATAAACTGTTATTTTTCATACTACAAAATATAAATATTTTAAAATAAAAGTAACAGAGTGGCTGATACGCATGGCGTTTTACACCATTGATGAGTATTTTAATTTTAATCAGACGAGTAATAAGAACTTAATATAATGAATTGACTAAATTATATAAAATTGTTAATAACATTATCTTAATTTAATTGTTTTATAAATAATATATTAACTGAAAGAGACATAATTGTATATTAAATATTTGTTGTAATTCTAAGATCATCATAATCAGTAATATAATCAATAATATAATCATAAAATGTATATGTAGTCATAAGGACTACAGACGGCTTGTAACCAAAACTACAAAAAAATTGTATGCCTGTCAAGGCGAAACATGTAACTTGAGACTTAGCATAACATCTGCAAAAATGTCCATGTTTCAAAGAAATACATTTCTTTGACTTTGACTTTATAGCCTCTAGCCTTCCTCGATAAATGGGCTATCTAACACTGAAAGAATTTTTCAAATCAGACCAGTAATTCCCGAGATTAGCGCGTTCAAGCAAACCAACCAAACAAACTCTTCAGCTTTATATATATTAGTATAAGATATAGCTATAGCCTTCCTCGATAAATGGGCTATCTAACACTGAAAAAAATTTTCAAATCAGACCAGTAATTCCCGAGATTAGCGCGTTCAAGCAAACAAACAAACAAACTCTTCAGCTTTATATATATTAGTATAAGATATAGCCTTCCGCGATAAATGGACTATCTAACACTGAAAGAATTTTTCAAATCAGACCAGTAGTTTCTGAGATTAGCACGTTCAAGCAAACAAACAAACTCTTTAGCTTTATATATTAGTATAAGATTGAAATTTAATTGTTATTAAAACCATATTTTCTCTTTAAATGAACTATTCTCTAGAAGTTTCACACTCTTTGTTAATTATTTATTTAACTTCAGTATTTATTTATTTCTTCTTTTTAAATTACTATGTACTCACTGTCTTTATATAATGCATGCTGTGTTCGCATCAAGAAATCCAGTTTGCGAACCAAATAAAAAAATAATATTTTTCATACTACAAAAAATCAATTTATATGTAGTGTTTAATTATAAGTAATTACTGCATCTCTCATGTTTATTCTTATAAAGCTATGTATCTTTAGTATTAGTACAAGCATGGACGAAGAATACTGTCTTTTTCCATGGTACAGTGATTGTAACCAAATAAATAAATACATTTCGTTTGTAACCTGAGTTATACGTAAGCATAAATTATACCTCTATATCTATTGAACATTTACATATCTTATATAAAGCAATGGCGCCAACGCTCTCCCTAAATAACATAGTACCAATAAATTTGATTAACGAAATATATGGCCTTACGTATATATATGTATAATAAACAACAATAAGTTGTTTATGTTCTACGAGCCTTGGCGGGAATCGAACTGGGTTGCGCAATGCTCGCTGTGCAACTAGCGACCTGACTGCCCTGTTGCTAGGCCCGCATAGACTAAGCAACGAAGAAGTGGTACTCCATACTAGTGTTTGTAGTTTATTTCTTTCTTGTCATGTACGACACTAGGCCGTCCACACCGTTATGTACATATATACGATATATACATTTAAGAAGACACCAATAATAATATCCGTGCAGGAACGGAGAAAGAATACAATTTCCTGCGGCCGGGTGGCCTGTCGTAAGAGGCGATAAAAACAATCCACAGCCAGGTGGTAGGGTATTTGCCCTTCTGGATGACTATCACTACTGGTAGTACTCGGCCATAACGACCTTGAATTACGTTCTAACATTAGTGGCCAAGTTCCAATATCCCTTAAGAGAGCAGCAGCGCATTTGTAGCACCTTTTGTGTTACAAATGTCCATAGTAACCACTTTCTATCTTGTGGACCACCTGCCTGTCTGCTTTGAAGGTAGTGATTGCAACAATCTGTACATTATAACGTCTCTCTACAATATAATTGGTTGAGCAGCGCTTGCTTCCCGGCCAGTATTCGAACCTACGGCATTTGAAACCCGGAGTGCGAGACGGAAGGGCGTTAGCCATTAAGCTACCACGGCTTTTAAACTGATTAAGGTTCATCCTAAGGTATGCTGAAAGAAATTTGGAAATAATACATAATATTCAAATTTAAAAGTTTTTATTCAAAATAAGTTCCACCAGAGAACACTTTTTGAAGAGCATACATAAAGGTAAAAAAAATAATGTTACTTCCTAGTCTATGTACAACGCTTCGCAACGTGTTACTGCTGTTAAGGAGAAGAAGCGGCAAGAAACTAGCAACACGTCTAGCTAAAAATTGATTAACTCAAACCCTTTCTGAAATAAATTTTATATAGAAATATGTTACACAATTACTTTTCGAAGAGCTAATGGAGTTGTAGCAAACAGTGCACACTCAGTAAGAGAAAGACACAATAAAAGGAAAGAAAAATATAATAGAATAGAAATTGGTAAGACCACAGAGGTGATTTGTGGGTAAGAGAAATGAATTTAGCTACTTTCACCTTATGAGACAGGATTAATTTAAATATAATCTTTACCATCTTATGCCTATATTCTCTGATATTAAGTAAACAAAATGAATTTGCTAAAAAATACACGGAATAAGCACTATTTTTGGTGATGGCAAAAGGGACAGTTATTTAGAACTTTAATCGCGGGATTTTATAATACTTTCTGGAAGAAAAAGTGTTTTTATGTTCCCTGTAGTTACTAAAATCATGACGAAAACTATAAAGAGGTAACAAACAAACATACCAACGAAATCAATTTTCCAATGATAATTATAATTTACATATAAATAGAATTTCTGTACCAGGAACACGATCATGAAATCAATGTAATAAAATACCATCTTTAGTGTATTATGTTCCAAGAAAATAAATTAATTTAATTGAATAGTAGGTATTATCTAATAGTGTATGAAATATTTAAGCTTATAAGAGTTGAACCATCTCTATGAATAGTCTATGGCCCGGTCATTGACCCGTTCGAGGCCTCGAATACTAACAGCTGAGCGGTGCACAATCACACATACACAAAGTATGTCTGTCCGTGTGTTTGTACCAAACTAATGTTGAAACCTCTTTGTATGGAAGGTTTGTTTTCAAATGAGACGAAAGAACCGAATGTATTTGACCTTATTTAACAGTTTGTGTACATGACGGAAAGGCTGGTTTTATGTTGTAAAAAGATATAAAGTGGTATATTACAAATGTATAAGTATTATATAGACATTTTATAGGTAGAATAGAAGTGTCGGCGATATTTCATTCGTGACGTGTTTGTTTGTTTCTTGAATTTGACTATAAATTCGTCTACCTCATAGAAACAACGTCATATATCGGGATAAAAAGTATCCTAGCTTATACCCGGGGTATAAGCTAGCTCACGTTAGGGGGGCCATGTACAAATTACGTCACATGAATTTGATGATTTTTTGACCCCTCCGCCTTCCATTTCACAGATGGTCACATTCGTGAGACTCTTCCCTCTCCAGTGCGAGGTTACATGGTTTTTACATTAAGAAATTATTACATTAAAACAGCAGTTCCGTAATTAGCTTAAATATATTGGATTTTGAAATGTGACGCCATGAAATTTAGGACCCCTCCTACCGCTTGTCAACAGTTCGACGACCTCCGGCCCCCCGCCCCGTTTTCAAAAGTAGCCTAAGTTAAACCTTATAACGTCAGCTATCTGCCAGTGAGAGTCCCGTCGAAATCGGTCCAGCCGTTTCGGAGATTAGACGGAACAAACACACAGACTAAAATTTTTAAAATATTTTTTTTGATATAAGTACCGTATATGCACATTCATATGCGTTTAGTAAAAAACTGTTATTTCGAGATTAGATACAGACACCTCAATTTTATTTATATGTATAGATTTATGTACATTTATATTAATCTACTTTTTAATTTGTGTTTATTTGTTATGAGTTTCCATGGGTACACAGACTACTCTAGTGCTGGGGCGGCACCTGTAATGATGTTAAAGATATTGACTGTGACGAAATGCGTATTATTTAAAGCGTTAAAAATAACGCCGTTATCGAATGACATTAGTATACAAATATGTATACATACTATCTGTCAATATTTAACGTCATTAATAATAATTGTATCACAATTAACGCATTACCGCCACATCAGCGTGAACTGGCATATGTCTGTAACATTATCTCAGATGAGACCCCACCATTACAAATATCATTAGTAAGGGGCCATCCATAAGTTACGGGGGAGGGAGGCGGTCGACGAGATGTGACATTGTGTGACAAGGTGGATTCTAAATTCCGTGAGGTCACATTTAAATATCTAATATATTTAAGCTTTAAATACAAAATTTGAAATATTTTCAACTCTATCTGTATGAGCTTAGTGTTTAAATTAGTAAAAAGTAATTTAAATGGGAATTATAATTTTTTGACGTAAAATTGCAAAATATGTGATGTCACACTATGGCTACATTCCATTAGAAACTCACAAAGACCACGTTCAAGACCGCGATTTTTCCCGTTCCACTTGCTTGCCGGCGTTACAATCGTAAACCCATGTGGAACAGGGTATGTGGAACATATTCGACCAATCTCTAGACATGGGTCATTGTGAGCGTTGTGTGATCGAAAGTGATGACGTCATTAGTGACGTTTTCGCCACGACCACAACGACCGCGGTCGCCTTGTGGAACGGCTAACGGAGCACTTTGGGCGTTGTGAGCTACTGGAACGCGCTCTCACGAATTTGACAAGGACGGGGTCAACAAAACATGAAATTCGTGTGACGTAATTTGTTGACGGCTCCTAAAGATGTTAAAATTAGAAGATATACAGATGAAAGCTTACCCACCCTTTATGTTCGTGGCCAAGATATCTTCTAAGAAAACCAAATATTTCTTTAACGTTTTCAGTGAAGTTGGTGTGTACATTAGAGCACACCGTCTTCAAAGCCGTCGCTTGTTTCGCGGCAACACAAGAGTTGTTAGCACCACCACTTCCAAAAAACACCGCTACGTGTTTATTTTCGTAATACAAATTAAAGCACCATTTACACTGTTGCGTAATGTCTCCGGTTCGGGACAGCTAAAGATGGCAGTTCTCTAGTGATGCGACAAGTCTACATTTGTTTCCAAATAAATCCGACGTTACGGTTAGGAATATACGTAATAAAGAAAACTTTGTATGCACCCTGTAAAAACAACTTTACTGTACAAGAGTATAGTATGCATGGCCCCAAAAATACATAATAAAATTCCAAAAGAGCTGAAAGCTCTGAAAACTGCATTATCCAAATCACAATTTAAAAAACTACTAATAAGAAAATAGCTACTACAGTGTAACGGAGCTCTTTAATGATAATTTTAAATATAGGCGATAAGATAGAATGTTGTGTTTAAATATATTTATAATATTTCTACCATATTACTGTTATAGAAACATGTCTAAATATAAATTGTGTATCATTTAGTATTTTGTTAAATTTAAGGTTGTACATAATTATTAGTATAAGATTGAAACATTAGTAATAATAATTAAAAGCAAGTAAATATTCAAATAAGTATGTACCTATATAAGTTTCAAAAAATTGTTCACCCAATTGGCAAAGAACATGTGATCAGTATAATAGGTTAGGGAAAAAGTCTTTTCGTATATAGTATGTATGAACTTGTAATAAGATCTCTTTGGCTATACCATTTGTATCTGGCTGGTTTTGGTACCATTAAAAGTTTTAATTTTAAAGAACACAATTCCAAATTCAAATTAGGAAAATGTGTGATTTTCATTTGTTTTTTTAATTGTTAAAATGAGTGAATTTAATGAAGAAATCCGATACATTTTATAATTTTACTACAAAAAAGGTAACAATGCAACACAAGCCGCGTTAAAACATTATGATATTTATGGACCCAATGCAGTATCTGTGAGAGTAGCGCAAATTTGGTTTAAGCGTTTTCAATCTGGAAATTTTGATATCAAAGATGCACGTCGCTCTGGTCGCCCTGTTACGGACAAAATTGATGCCATGTTTGAAAAAGTGGAGCAAGATCGGCATATTAGTAGTTACGATGTAGCTGGAGAACTGTGACTTGACCACAAAACGGTAACTAATAAAATAACAAGACGTATTTGTATAAGGTTGGGGGAAAAGTTTCTTCGCATTTTATATAAAAATTCAAAACGATTTTTTATAAAGTTTATTTACATTTGACTAAAGTATGTAGGTGCCATTTTGTTGGATAACTTCTTGCTATCTTGTAGAAGGGACGTGATCCTATTGCTATAAAAATTTTGGGGCTTCTGATCAAAAAACTGCGACAAGTGGTTTTGGCAGTCCTCTCGTGATGTTAACCTGACACTGCCTAAGGAATTCTGCAGAGACCGAAACAGGTAAAAATCTGAAGGTGCAAGGTTAGGACTATACGGCGGATGCATTAACACCTCCCCAGCCAAACTCTCACAATTTTTACTGAGTGGCTAAAGATGTGTGAGGTCTAGCGTTATCATGGTGAAAACCCACACCCCTTCTGTTGATTAATTCCGGCCGCTTTCTCTCAACTTTTTGCTTTAATCTCATCAGTTGTTTGCAGTACAGTTCAGAATCGATGGTCCTGTCTGGTGGTAACAGCTCATAATGAATAATGCCCTTCCAATCCCACCATATACACAGCATCACCTTGTTGCGAGTTAACCCGGGTTTCGACACAGTCTGTGAAACCTGACCGGCCTTTGACCACGATCTTTTTTTTCACATTCTTGTCGTACGTGATCCACTTTACATTACCAGTAATCAGCTTCTTCAAAAATGGTTCGGTTTCATTGCGTCGTAATAAAGAATCACAAATGAGTACACGGTTCATTAGGTTTCTTTCAGTGAGCTCATGAGGCACCCAAATATCGAGCTTTCTTGTCTACCCAGCTTTTTTCAAATGCGCCAAAACCGTTTTGTGGTCAATTCCCGATGTAGCTCGACATCGTAACCACTAATATGCCGATCTTGCTCCACTTTTTCAAAAATGGCATCAATTTTGTCCGTAACAGGGCGACCAGAGCGACGTGCATCTTTGATATCAAAATTTTCGGATTGAAAACGCTTAAACCAAATTTGCGCTACTCTCACAGATACTGCATTGGGTCCATAAATATCACAATTTTTTTTCGTGGCTTGTGTTGCATTGTTACCTTTTTTGTAGTAAAATTTAAAAATGTATCGAATTTCTTCATTAAATTCACTCATTTTAACAGTAAAAAAACAAATTAAAATCACACATTTTCCTAATTTGAATTTGGAATTGTCTTCTTTAGAATTAAAACTTTTTAATGATACCAAAACCAGCCAGATAGAAATGGTATAGCCAAAGAGATCTTATGACAAGTTCATATATACTATATGCGAAAAGACTTTTCCCCAACCTATTATAATCATGTTTTTACACCAGGTAGTCGATATCGATTATGTTTTGGTTTCACAAAAAATGGGAGTAAAATTAATACCTCCTCTTTATATCAAGCAACATTTTCAAACACAGTTTTTGCATTCATGACACAATTTTATAATACTTTTCTAGCTAATTCTCGTGCTTAAGAATGGATTTTTGCTTTTTTATTATTTTAACACGTGATGAAGAGGCAACCGAAGATAATTTCAATACACGATACATATACAAGCAATAATTACTTACTTATTTAAATACTATGCAATATTTGCGATAAGCTCTATGATCTATTAGGCTGAGCCTTTGCCCGCCTAGCTCATTAGAAAACTGTTGTTTCAGGTTCGATTCCTGGCTTGATAAATTTCTTTCATTTTTTTTACTTTCCGCTATTGAAGTAAAACTTCTTTAGAATCGTTGTGATTTGAAACTCGATTAAACGAAAAAGCGACACTAAAAATAGATAAATACATAAATCTATAGAACTAAGCCTGCAAGAGAATGAGATACGAGCTTTACATTGGGCAGCACAGATTAGAGAGCCAATAAGACCGATGATTAAACATAGGTCTAATTGGGACTGAAAGAAAACTCATAATAATATTTTTTAGACTAAAACAGTGAATAATTGAAAGTGATACTTTAGAAGTTTATTTTGAATTATAATATGTTGACGGGTGTAGGCTAAAGGAATTATATTTATATTAATAAAAGTTAAAGAAGAATTATCTGTGAGAATATTTTATGAAGTTTCACTTCTACTGCATGTGAATTTTTATGGTCTTGGTGTCTAGGATTGGCCCCAGTGTTGTTCGTTGTATATTACCTATAACACAAGCGGAACTCAAGTTTGGGCATATGCAATGTATGTGTTGGTCTGCCGATTTAATTAAATTCGCTTCATACACTCTTTTTAGTATTGTTTTATACACAACTAAAATCGAATTATTAATACTACTATAATTAAAGTTCAAAAGCAGATTTTGTAAAAAACATACATAAACTATTTAGTTTTCATTTTTTCACTACTACCTTTTACACTAAATAACTCAAAATGTAAAAAATAATTTATATATGAATATTTTATAGTTGAAAATCAGACACACGAAAGCATAAAATATAAACTGTTTAAAAAATATACTCTTAACTGTACTAATAATATTCAGCATTATTATTTAAATTGTTCTGAAATTTCTTACAAAATACATAGTGATAAATTAATTACAAACGCGATCCTGACGGATCTCATTCGCTTCGGTGTAATAGCAAGCCAGTTTAATGAGACACCCCGTATTTTCGAGCCGTTGACGTTAATTACTTGATTTATACATATTTAGGCCTGTACAGGGCGGTTTTATAGACTGGTAAGCTTCAGTGTTTTTGAAATAGACGCTTTTTATCTCGTTGAGAACATGTTTATCATCGCCGCGTCGTATATAGCCAATGCGTTACGCTTCGGTGTAAACTTTTTCATTGCAATAAGTTTTTAAAGTGACAAATGTTTATATGAGTAGCTTTTAATATCTTTTTAATTTTAAGTACGGCTTCTGTGGTTGTAGAGCTCAACCTTTGCCGGCCTACCTCACTGCAACGCACAGGCTCCGGGATCGATTCCTATATGATAAATTTTGGAAACGAATTTTCTCCGTTATTTAATATGGTCTGGATGTCTGGGATCGGCCTCAGAGAGAAGTCCGTTGTATATTACCTATAACATAAGCGTAAATTGCTTAATTTTGAGGACTGCTATGATTTATTATATATTGTTACAACTTAGGCTTCGACAAAGGCAAATTCCATGTACAGTCTGTAAAAGCACATTTTATTACATGTCGGCATTTGAACTAATTGTAATCCTTTTATGATCGTCTTCTTTTCTTTACTTATTGATTGGCATGCGTTTCTAGTATTGTGGAGAACAGCCTATTGTTCTATTGTACTCGTTTACGGCTGCTTGCAGGCTGCATTATTAGCCGGGTGTTACGGATTATAAATACAAGTGGATTCTAAGAAATTGGGTCGATGTTGCCAGGTGGGCACATTTTGCATTTGTGCAGTATAAAACAATGGCCTGATTGAGAGAGGTGGTCAGTTGAGCTACAACTACGATACGGGTGTGACGTGTGTACATTCGGGAATCTAATAGTGACGGACTTTGCGCTTTTTATTGAATTACGAACTTCTGCATTACGTTTGAATTTGTTGTGTTTGGTTATATTTGTACCTGTGTTATACGTGTTTGTATAATTCTAATCAACTCTATAATAATTCTAACGGCATTTTAATTCGAGTCCCGCTAACTCGTAATAATATATTTATATATATATATATATATATATATATATATATATATATATATATATATATATATATATATATATATATATATATATATATATCAAGGCACGCTTCCAATTTCTGTACGTATCTAGCTCCCAAAATTTAGGCCTCTCAACTATATACAGATGAACACACCTGTATATACGTCTTGTTTTTACAATAACTCTTTTTCCGTCCAGGCTGTGCATCTTTGGAATGAGCTACCTATTGCTATAAGATAACCCAAATCCTTAAAAACTCCTTTAAAAATCAGGTTCAGAAGCATCACTTCTCTATTGTGTATAATAATTCCTAACACTGTTATATATATGTATGTATGTTTGTATTGTCATATGTATATATATTTCTATTCTTTTTATACTTATATGTATTGTGTATACTTATTATTTATCATTATTTAAAAACTGCACTACCGTCCTTATTAAAAATACATGAATACCTGCCAAGGGTTGCCAGGAAGAGATCGCTTTTTAGCGATAACGCCGCAATGTATATACATGTGTTTGTCTGCCGATTATTTATTAAAAAAAGAAGAAAATCTTAATACATCAATTAATAATTATGAAGAGATTAATAGCAGGTTCCTTTATCTTTCATTCGTTTGCCCTACCAACGGTTGAATTTTGACATTAAATGTATCGGGTTAATTTCAAATTTTAACAGATAGTTAGGCAAATGCACGCTCGGTAAGATATAGAAATCGGCCAGAAAGTCGATGGAACGAAAAGTATTCGTTAGGATCGTAGCAAGTGAAATCCATCGTCTCTGCCTACCTCAATGGGAAACAGGTGTGACTATATGTATTCACTAGCTGTGCCCGCTACGTCGTTCGCATGGAATTTGTTTTCAAAACCCCTCGATTTTGAAACATTTTTCATTGTTGCTCCGCTCTTATTGGTCTTAGCGTGATGATATGATGATGATGCCTTCCTCGATAAATGGACTATCTAACGCTGAAAGAATTTTTCAAATCAGATCAGTAGTTCCTGAGATTAGCGCGTTCAACCAATCAAACAAAGCTTTCAGCTTTATATATTAATATAAGATTTAAATTAATATGTCGATCGATATTAATATATGAACAATATCATCAGCCATAGTACATATTTAATTAAAGTTATTATCTGAAACAAGCTGCACTTATTAGCGCACACTATTTAGAGCAGAGATTCCCAAAGCGGTCGATATCTACCCCCTGGGGTCGTAATCAGTTTCTCAGGGATCGACATAAACGAAAACTGATTTTGGGGTCGACGAGGTCTAAAAATCGACCCTATTAATCAACATAAGTTATTATTTGAAACTTTCAAGATGTATAAGTTGTATTACGTGTACCAACTTGTAATAAGACTGAGTGACTCATATTTTAGTAGGAAGTATCATTATTGTATCTTTAAAAAACTCGTACGTACGTAATTTGTATTAATAATTATTAATTACACTTGATATTTAATGAATTTTGTTTATCTATTTTATTGAATTTTGAAGAGAAAGTGATGGCAAGTTTACTCACTTAACCAATCGCAAAGTTCTTATAATGGTAAGTATATTATATCAATATAGAGAAGATTGGAAGAGGCTCCACCGACAAGAGCACTATCTCTTAAATGATAGATAGATAGACCGAAAAAACTAGAGATTAGATTTTTAAAGTAATTGCTGTTGGGGGTTTGAGGTGTCAGTTAATTTTGGAGAAGGGGTCTCTTGCGCAAAATAGTTTGGGTATCCCTGACGTAGAGCCTTGCAGACCTCTTTTAAAAAGCTCCAGCTGCTAACTGTGTCTCGTATGTATATCAAACAAGTAGCAATAATTGCAAAAGGAAATCCTAGACATCATAAACTGAGGACACGGCAACTTAGGAATGAAAACAGATTATTGTTCCCCTGCTGCAAATTGTCACTATAAAGAATGTGAATTACATGTCAGTGAAGATTTTTAACACGAAGACTTTAAATGTCTGTGCATAAATATACTCCAACAAAGACTACACAATTGTCTGTTGGATAAATTGACAAAATTTCATATAATTGAATGAATATATTTTTATTTTATTTTTGTAATAATTGTGTATTTATTTTAATAATCTTAAAGAAATACGCTTCATAGGCAAAACATGTAAATCTTTATTTATTTATTTAAGTCATTTGGGAAACATACAACAATTATCATTTCATACAATATAAAATACATAATTGACGTACCCTTGCTTATTTAAAGGAAAGTTTTGATTTCGTACATTTTTCTCATTCCCGTTATTTGCGCTCTAGTAATAACCTCTCCTTAATGACACCTGAACACACTTCTTCCTTCGTTGATAACTTCTTCACGGTACATGCTGTCTGTTTATGTAACTCATTGCCACTCAACATCAGGCAAGCTAAATCCATGTCATCTTTTAAACTGATGACTTTGGTCTTTGGTCCACTCAGGTCTAACAATGTTGCTGATTCTATATATAGTACTAGCTGTCCCGGCAGACGTCGTCCTACCCGGAAAAGCTTCAATTGATATGCCGACAGCAGCGCCACCTACCAGGTCCAATTGAAAACCAACTCAGAAACCTTCTTTGGCTCCTGCACAACAACTTTGCTAAAGATCATCACATGATCAAATGTATAGTTTACGATTCTATAAAGGGCATACAGACAAACATTCATTTTTATATATCAAGACTAGCTGACCCGGCGAACTTCGTACCGCCATATTTTCTGAATTCCTAAAAGACTTTGTTTCATGACATAAAAACAAAATTACCAAAATCGGTCTAGGTGATTAGGAGAATTCTAGAACCCGATCTCAGCGCCACCTACCGGTTCTAATTGTGAATCTAAACCATCCGGGAACCCACTCAAACACACAAAAACAAAATGGCTCCAGGTGATTAGGAGGATTCTAGAACCCGATCTCAGCGCCACCTACCGGTTCCAATTGTGAATCTAAACCATCCGGGGACCCACTCAAACACACAAAACAAATATCATGAAAATCGGTCCAGCCGTTTAGGAGGAGTTCACTGTCAACACACATACAGAAGAATTATATATATATATATATATAGAAGATGATATGTTTTATTTTTGTATAGTATATAAGGTGTATTATTTATTAATTTATTTAATATGTTTTGAATGTTTTATTTATATTATTTATTGTCTACACCGCCACTGTCATGTTTTAATACTAACCTTAGTTTAGGGGGTTGCCTGCACGAGATCGCTTTAAGCGATAAGGCTGCCCTTTGTTCAACATTTACTATACCTAGTTTTAAGAAAGCAGTTTTAATTTTTGTTTAACAATACAGTATTATCATTCATTCATAATTGATACACTTATCAGCTGTCTTTTATCCTCAAATATATGTACCATGCTTTAAACAAATAAATGACTGAATTTGAAGATATTTCACAATCCACAGTCACGTTGCCCGTCAAAGAGGCCAGTTGTTTTGGAACTTTCCCACACAACAAGAGCCTGACGCCAAATCTTTCTCTTTTAATATTAATTTTATTTGTATACTACGATATGCCCGCGACTTCGTCAACGCTTGAAATTGAAATTCCCACAGGATTCCCGGGGCACAAAGTACCGCAGCATTTAATTAAGAATATAAGCCATTGTTTTAGTGAAAACTGTGTTGGAGTAAGCTAATTTTTATGCACAAACCCTTCCGGGAAAATTCTCGCCAGATTCCCGGAATAAGAAGTAGCGCAGATTTTCAGTCTAAGAATTTGCTGTCGATCAGCGAAAACTGCATCGAAATTGGCCCAGTAGTTTTTATGTGAGTCCAAAACAAACAGACAAGAAATCTAAAAAAAAATGGATCTTGTTCTCCATCGTTTATATAGTGTATTCCAGTTGTTTTTTTTTAATAGCTTCAATATACCTGTTAATATTACATACATAAATATACACATATATATAAATATACACATGCATATACATACACATAAACATACATAAAAATATCAAACATCACCATGTTATATGTTATATTTAGTACTCGATGCCACTGCTTTTTGCCTGAGATGGCATCTTTGAAATCTGTGCAACTAGCAGCTATATTAAAGAAAACAGGCAATTCACTTTTTACAGTGTTTTGCCTGAGATGGCATCTTTGAAATCAGTGCAACTAGCAGCTATATTAAAGAAAACGGGCAATTCACTTTTTACAGTGTTTTGCCTGAGATGGCATCTTTGAAATCAGTGCAACTAGCAGCTATATTAAAGAAAACGGGCAATTCACTTTTTACAGTGTTTTGCCTGAGATGGCATCTTTGAAATCAGTGCAACTAGCAGCTATATTAAAGAAAACGGGCAATTCACTTTTTACAGTGTTTTGCCTGAGATGGCATCTTTGAAATCAGTGCAACTAGCAGCTATATTAAAGAAAACGGGCAATTCACTTTTTAGAGTGTTTTGCCCGAGATGGCATCTTTGAAATCAGTGCAACTAGCAGCTATATTAAAGAAAACGGGCAGTTCACTTTTTACAGTGTTTTGCCTGAGATGGCATCTTTGAAATCAGTGCAACTAGCAGCTATATTAAACAAAACGGGCAATTCACTTTTTACAGTGTTTTGCCTGAGATGGCATCTTTGAAATCAGTGCAACTAGCAGCTATATTAAAGAAAACGGGCAGTTCACTTTTTACAGTGTTTTGCCTGAGATGGCATTTTTGAAATCAGTGCAACTAGCAGCTATATTAAACAAAACGGGCAATTCACTTTTTACAGTGTTTTGCCTGAGATGGCATCTTTGAAATCAGTGCAACTAGCAGCTATATTAAACAAAACGGGCAATTCACTTTTTACTGTGTTTACGGCTAGATACGAACAGAGGTCGCCAGATAATTAACAAATTTACTTGACATTCGGACAATCTTTTCTCCGGTTTACCAAGATGTTCTTGACATCTGGCAACTCTAAACGTATCATAAAAGTGGAAGCATAGCGCTTCGTACACTTGGTTGGTATTTCCAACTTATATCGCTGGCGTGACACCGTTCGTCTACTTGGCCGGTGGTAAAATGGTGAGGGAGGAACACATGCAATTCCGCACCACACTCGCCGAAATCTATAATATTATAAAATTGTAAACATGCCGTGTCTGTACATTGAAGCTATTAAAAAAAACTGGAGTAGACTATATAAACGGTGGAGAAGACGATGCAATTTTTTTGAAGATTACTTCTCTGTTTGTTCGGGATTCACGTATAAACTACTGGGCCGATCTCGATGCGGTTTACGTTGATCGACAGCAAATTCTTAGACTTAAAATCTGCGCTACTTTTTATCTCGGGAATTCCGCGGGAAATTTTCTAGGAATGATTTTAAATGGCCAGATTAAAAAAAAATCGAATTCAAATGTAATTTTTTTACTGATCGATAGCAAAATTTTATGTAATAAAATGTGTGCTATTTCTTATCTTGGGAATCCCGCGGGAATTTTCCCAGGAGCGATTTGAAGTTGTTCGGATGCATAAAAATGAGCTTACTCCGACACAATTTCCACTAAAACGACAGCTTACAATGTTACGATGCTTTATGTCTCGGAACTCCCAAAGAAATTTCAAGCCAAGCGTTGACGAGGTCGCGGGCATTTCCTAGTGTATTCTATAAAATACCGACAAACTATTTTATCCGTGCAGGAACGGAGAAAGAATACAATTTCTATTGTATTCTTTCTCCATTCGTTGAATTTATTACACAGCTAAGTGGTAGGGTATTTACCAGTCTGGATGGCTACCACCCCTGGTCTAGAGTATGCCGTCATAACAACCTTAAGTTGTGTTCCGGCATTAGTGAGACCAGTCTCCTTTTAGCGAGCGGCAGCACATTGGTTAGCACCTTTGGTGTTACAAAAGTCTATAGGAGACGGTAACCGCTTTTAATCAGGTAGGTGCATGCAATTAAAAAAAACAAGCAACTTTGCGTCTATGATATAAGCTCTAAAGCTATATCGAATCGAATTACGATTAGGTGGTACGTCTGCTCTTAGCCAGCCTATTAAAGAAAAAAGAGACCAGATCCCGGACGGCTGCTAGTAATTAATAACGATATTCTAGCGATATGATAGTGTTATATTGATGAGGCCGTGGGCCGCCTCACCGACGGAACAAACAAAGCAGTTAGCATACGTAATGCGTTTTATTATGTTCGAACTCGACCAACTGGTTTGAGCGTGGCCCGCTCTCCTGGCACGGAGATGCGGCCACACTGCATGCAATACTTACATATATTTTGTATAATAACAAATTAAAACTTAATAGCTACGATATCAAAATAGAACTAACTTAAAAATTGAGGGACTATTATAATACGAATAAGTTACAATTGTCTACATATAGTATTTGACAAAGTTACTTAGGCTTTGACAAAGACAAATTCCACATACAGTCTGTAAAAGCACATTTTATAACCTGTCGGCATTTGAACTAATTGTAATCCTTTTATGATCGCCTTCGTTTGTTTACTTATTTTGTGTTTTATGTTTTTTTATGTTTGCATACATTTCTAGTATTGTGGAGAACAGCCTATTGTTCTATCGTACTCGTTTACGGCCGCTTGAAGGTTGCATCATTAGCCAGGTGTTACGGATTATAAATATAAGCTGATTCTAGGAAATTATGTCGACGTTGCCGGGCATATTTGCGTTTGTGCAGTATAAAACGATGGCCTGTTGGAGAGAGGGGGTCAGTTGAGCGAGAACCACGATCAATTCTAATATTAACGGACTGCGCGTTTTATTGAATTACGACCTTCTGTACGTTTGGGTTCGTTGCGTTTGGTTATATTTGTACCTGTGTTATACGTGTTTGTATATTTCTAATAAACTCTATAATAATTCTAATGGCATTTTAATTCGAGTCCCGCTAACTCGTAGCAATATAATGAAATACTAAAAATAAACTAACTTATAATTAATATAGATTAAAAACTGTGTGTGCGGATGCGAAGTGCAAAACCCCGAATATTCCGTACACACGAAACCGCTGAAGCCAATAGTGTAATTTTGTTGTCTTCAGTTGTTCTGTAAATGTTTGTCCAGTAACAAAAATAAATAAAATAGATTATTATATAGACTCACCCAAAACCCCGTCGACTAAGAACGTCCACCTTGGCTTCATAAGTAAATATCTTGCACATATCTTAAAAGCAGCTCAATCAGTCATTCAAACAATCACTTTTCAGGGCACCCACCATTTAGTTTGTTTCAAGAACTCACTGCACTTGCAAAAACTTATTATTTCTTACATGTCTGTCTATTTAACACCGCAAACGTATCCCACGACACAATGGCGGCATCTTTGTGAAGTAAATCGTAATTGGGCCAGACAGACATACGTACCAGTATACAAAAAGAGAAGGAAATATGGATGCATCAAGAATATGTACTGAAGTATGAACAAGAGGTAGGGTTATCATGACTCAAAAACCATTGTTCAGCATTAAATAGAGCGTGCCCAAAAGGCTGGCTGCATTGCCGCGCTGTACGGCCGTACTTATTCGTTGGGCGAAATCTGCGTCAGCCTTCTGATCACGGGTGGCATCCAAGAGTTTCTTGCATATTTCTTTGAAGAAACTCTTCGCCGAAGGACCCCATCGACCTAATATTTCAACTTCAAACGGCACAAATATGTAAGCCCTTCCTAAGGTTCCATATTTGTGCCGTTTGAGAGCTTCAGCTTTTGAAGCAGCATCGCCAGCCCCTAACTTAGTCATTGGAAGATATAATACATAGTACAGAGTGAATTTTTCAAATGGGCCTTTAGGGCCAAATCCTAAATAGCGAAAAACACTCGAATGGGGTCTCGTGGCCGATTTTTTATAAACAATAAAGTGGTATCATTAGGTTTTTCAAAAATCAATTACCCTTGTCAGGAATCTATTCGACTAATTTTGAAAAAATATTACAAACAGAACATTTTGTTCAAAAACAACTATTTCCCTTGGTTTGCCGCTTGACTTTCCTTCACAGAAATTGATTCTTATGAGGCACACTATGATTTGGTATAGCACTATGATTGTTTACTATAGCACTATACACTGTGATTAGGTCATGGCCCAGTGAAGCAGTTGTCAGTTATTTTAAAAATCCCTGACCAATTCTTTTGACTTTAAACGTTTCTTTTGATAAACAAGAAACTAATGTTTCTTGAAGGAGAATTTACAAACACCTATTTCCTACACCTTAATTCAGGGCATCAGTTCAAATTAGAGCTTTTAGTTTATCTTACATACTGCTCCAAGGCTTGTTTTGTCTAAACCATTTGGCCTGGTTCGCTAATATTTCATTTTTGTGCCGCAGTAAACAGCAATTGTTTATGTGAAGTCGGAAGAAGTAACAACCTTGAAAAATTTTTTTTTTTTTAAATGTATGATTTGAATAGATTTCTTGTTTGGCTGACATTGCGCCTGGTGTCAGGTGGAAATGCAGTGTAAGACAGAGCACGAGATACTTGTTCACGCGAGACTTGAAGATGCCTAGATTGTATTTTTCTGGAAAAACAGACAACGGTAAAGAATTCTACTCGTTTCGTCCGCTTTATTGGTATTTCCATCATATATCGGTGGCGTGAGCTCGTACGTCTGCTGGTCTTGTGGTCGAATGGTGAAGAATTAATTCATGTAATTCTGTGGCACACTCCCCGAAGTGTATCCTATAGAATACCGACAAACTAGCGACTTTACGTTGATGATTTATGCTCTGAAGCCTCTCGTCGAATAGTCTGTTATTGCCTATCAGTTTCCTAGCTCTTTTTTCTACAGACTCGAGTGTCTCAAGCTGCGAAATGATCTATCTATAAGTATACATCTATCTATATACCATATAATAAAACTGTAGAGGTCGAATTTCAATGAAAAAATGCTAAAAACCGAGTCAGGGAGATGTAAGAAGTGAAATAGAACTAATTTAGATTTTTTTAAATTTTATGTTTCTCTGTTTGTCTGTCTATTTGTACCGGCTAATCTCCGAAACGATTGGACCGATTTAAATGAAATTTTGTATGGTAGTAGCTTATATCCCCGGTCAACATATAGGATACTTTTGATCCAGATAAATTAAAGAGTTCCCGTGGGATAGTTAAAAAACCGCACCACGCGGACGAAGTCGCGGGCATCAGTTAGTAATATTATAAGATTCTTAACATGCCATGTCTGTACATTTAAGCTATTAAAAAAAAACAACTGGAATAGTCTATATAAACGATGGAGAACACGATGCATTTTTTTTAGATTTCTTGTCTGTTTCTTCTGAATTCACATCAAAATTGCTAGGCCGATTTCGATGCGGTTTTCGGTGATCGACAGGTAATTCCTGGACTGAAAATCTGCAATATCTGAATATCCCGGGAATCCCACAGGAATTTTCACGGGAGCGGTTTGTAGTTGCCCGGGTAGTTATAAGCAAATAAAAATTTGCTTATTCCAACACAGTTTTCGCTAAAACGATGACTTGCATTCTTTTGTAAATGCTGCGGGATTCAAAGTCGAGCATAGACAAAGTCGCGGGCATACCCTAGTACACTATAATTTTCCTCTAAAGATATGCTGATATGAAATCTATATATATAAAAATCAATTGCTGTTCGTTAGTCTCGCTAAAACTCGAGAACGGCTGGATTGATATAGGTAATTTTGGTTTTGACTTATTTGTGGAAGTCCAGGGAAGGTTTAAAAGGTGAGTAAATATGAAAAAAATGCTTGGAATATAGTGAAAACAACAATTTCGTTTTCGCTTAGAAACTGCGTATAGGCGGTACGAAGTCTGCCGGGTCGACTAGTCCTATATATACTGCATGGTCGAAAACGAATACTTTGCTTGCACAAAATTATACAAAATTTGTATTTGTATTAAATTTTAAACTATTAAAATGAAGGAAATTTAACTGATACTGTATTCTACTGACTATAAATAGAATACTGAGCCTAGGTCATCTAAGTCTATGGGTAGAGTTCCCAGAAGGCTAGCTACGGTACCTCGCTGGGTCGCCATACCGATTCGTTGTTCGACGTAGGAACCAACTTTCTGATCACCCGAAGAGTCAATGAGAAGTTTTCAAAAACCAAAATCAAAATCAATTTATTGTCAACAAATTATACAGTAATAATGCTCACATAGGTTCCGCACTAGGACTAGCCTGTATCGCAGGACACCAAGTACGCGTGTGTCAGACTTAACAATTTTTATCTCTAAAATTAAATTGTTTTTAAAAATAGATGTTAACTTGTTTGTGTGTGTGTATGTGTATAAGCGCGCGTGTGTGTGGGTGTATGTGCATATGACGTATAATAATATTCTTATATATACAATAAGGTTGATTTATATGACCTTATTATATATATCAGAATATTGTTATCCATGAACAATACAATGCAAGAAAACTTAACTTATTCGTATTATATTCTACTCATAGTCCCTCAATACTATAAGTAGAATACTGAGCCCAGATCACCGTCTTCTATGGGTAAGGTGCCCAGAAGGCTGACTACGTTTCCTCGCTGGATCGCCATACTGATCCGTTGGTCGAGGTAAGCACCAGCCCTCTGGTCACCTGAAGAGTCAATGAGTCGTTTCGATAAATTTTGGAAGAGGCTCATGGCCTCAGGACCCCACGGTCCAAGCGTCTCGACAGCAAACGGCACAAATAAATTATTTGTGCAAAATTGTTATCCATATTTTGATATATCTCTGTAGAGGCTTATGGCCTCAGGACCTAAAAAATGCACAATAGTACCTATTTATAGATTGTTTTATATGAACCCCAAAATTGCAATTATAAAAATACAAATAATTTTATTATATTAATAATTTAGTTAGTGAGTGACATATCATTTTGCTCTGCTTTATAATTTCTGGCAAACTA
The DNA here is from genome assembly GCA_039645545.1 of Dendrolimus houi. Taxonomy (NCBI): domain Eukaryota; kingdom Metazoa; phylum Arthropoda; class Insecta; order Lepidoptera; family Lasiocampidae; genus Dendrolimus; species Dendrolimus houi. Next base: position 1,130,620 of record CM077133.1, read on the forward strand.
CTTGCCGAGACTATTTTTAATAATAATAATAAGTGGGGTTCAAGCCCAACAGTGGGGCGTTTCTGGGCTGTTATTATTATTTATTATAATCACTGTACTAAGGTACAGTAATAACATATACAAACCGAGTTAAACAAATATATCTGTTGCGAGATTGAAAAGTCTGAACCCAACTTTACATAAGTTTTCGATATATGTGATTTTGAAAGTTATACTGCCAGAATAACAAAATGTCTCCAATTTTATGATCTTGCTGCTGTTCTTAAAAGCCCCATTTTGTTGCTTCGACAGTTCTTCGACCTGTTATTGTTTATACCTACTGAATAAAAGGTATTCATGCTTTAAATTTATTTCTACACTAGCTTTTGCGCGTGGCTTCGGTCGCGTCAATGTAGAATTTGGAGGCGGAGTGTTGTAGTACCGGTCTTTGAGAGTCCCACATTACCTCCTTTTTGAAGTGTAACTTCTTTAGAATCGTTGTGATTTGATACTCGATGAAACGAGTAAGCGACACTAAAAAGAGATGAATACATAAATCTATAGAACTAAGCGTGCGAGAGAATGAGATACGAGTTTCGCATGAGTTTCAAAAATTGTGAATTATGTTTTACTAAATAAATGATTTTTGATTTTGATTTGATTTGACATTGTGCAGCACAGATTAGAGAGCCAATAACACCGATGATTAAACATAGGTCCAATTTAGACCGAAATAAAACTGATAATAATATTTTTAGACTAAAACAGCTAAAGGAATTATATTTACCAAAGTTAGCGAAGAATTATCTGTGAGTATATTCTATGAAGTTTCACTTGTACTCCATGTGAACTGCACACTCATTTTTTTTAAACAAGGGATATCCGTTTCGGGTCTATCAACGACGGGAGAAACGCGGTGGGGAGTTTCGGATTCATCACGCTGGGGTGGCACTAGCACCGCAAGCAAGAAATTTTGTTACCACCCGACTCGGGGATACCTACTAAAACCTGTATTTGTGGATACAAATGTATGGATATGCAGGAACGGAGAAAGAATACAAATCCCAGCGGCCCGGTGGCCTGCCCACAGCCAGGTGGTATGGATGGCTACCACCCCTGATCTAGAGTATGCCGCCATAACAACCTTGAGTTGTGTTCCGGCATTACTCGCTAAGTTCCAGTCTCCCTTTAGGACATTGGTCGCACCTTCGGTGTTACAAATATTCATAGGCGACGGTAACCGCTTTCCATCAGGTGGGCCATTTGCCTGTCTGCTGAACTCAATCAATTAAAAAAACGTTTCGCCTTAAAGCCAGGGCCACAAGTATTAGGCCTTGTCATTTCGCAAGCCCTGGCAGGCAGCGGCCCAAAGGCCTCTTGCACTGTCGGGAGAAACCAAGCCTCCGGTGAATTCGTTCTCTCTTCGACGTGGGTTGGTTTGTAACGCGCCCCACGGGAGAAAAGTGAGCATGGCATGGCATAAAGGCGGGTTAGAACCATTACCCAGGGAACTCACGCGTCCTCCAAACTGGTGCGCCTTGTCTGTCTGCTGAACTCATGCAATAAAAAAAGCATAACTCGATTGCAAAGGGAGGACACGGGGTCCAATCCGGGGGTATTCCCGAGTCCCACACGGCCAACTATACCCTCTCAGGCCCGGAGATAGTGCGCAAATGCATTCCCCCAACGTCAGAAAAATGGAAATGTATCTCACATGAGGTGTTGTTGTTCTTAGAATTGTCGAATTTAATTATAAATTCATACACCTATTGATAATACCCGTAACGCCATCTAGCGAATGTGGATCTAACCATGAGAACAACACATTAGAATCACGTCATCATTTTTGCAATAGTGTAATAACTTATAATTTTATATCGATTTATTTTTTAAACTTAAATATACTTAATTACTGATTACCTAATTTTATTTTTGTACAGTCTTGTAAATAAGTAATCTTCTTATATATAAAAATGAATCGTAGAAACGTATCAAGGAGCATAACTTGAGAACGACTTTACCGATTTTGATGATATTTATTTTATGTCTCTTAATGGGTCCCCGGATGGTTTAGATTCACAATTAGAACCTGTAGGTGGCACTGAGATCGGGTTCTAGAATCCTCCTAATCACCTGGACCGATTTTGGTGATTTTGTTTTTATGTCATGAAACAAAGTCTTTTAGGAATTCAGAAAATATGGCGGTACGAAGTTCGCCGGGTCAGCTAGTTGTTTTATATTCGAGAGTTGTTGAGTTGACTGAAACTTGTTTACAAAAACATTATTGTACTAAATGAAAATGAATGTATTTATTTCAAAATGAAATCTTACAGATTACTTATTTGAAATTCATGAGTCTACCACCGCTTCCAAAGCACTTTTAGTTAATATTAAAGGAGAAGAAGCAGCGGCAACGGCGCCACTAACCCTCCAGCAACTTATCTCTACTCCGCTTTTATTATGTACTAGAATATGCCCGCGACTGCGTTCACGCTTGAATTGGAATTCCTGCGGGATTCCCGGGACACAAAATACCGTAGTATTTGATAAAGAATGTAAGCTATTGTTTTAATGAAAATTGTGTTGGAATAAGCTAATTTACAAATTTATCGCGGGAAAATTCCCGCGGGATTCCCAGAAGAAAAAATAGCGCAGGTTTCAATTCCAGAAGTTTGCTGTCGACTAGCGAAACCCGCATCCAAATCGGTCTAGTAGTTTTTACGTGAATCCCGAACAAACAGACAAAGAGATAAGAAATCCATAAAGAAATGCATCGTGTTCTCCATCGTTTATATAGTCTATTCCAGTTGTTTTTTTTTTTCAAGTAGCTTCAATGTACAGACAGTACAGATGTTTGGATTCGTAGTCCTTTTTTAATGTAATATGTAATCTAAATGTACACGTAGGTCGGCGTTTTTGAAAATTCAACCCCTAATGTGTTTAAAATGGTGTAGAAACTTTGAGCAAACCATGACCGTTACCAATCTAAGCGAGTAAAGCCGAGAACAACAGATAACAGTACATAAATTCCCACCATAAGAGCATTAACAGAGATTTCAAACTGATCTATATAACCAAATCATCGCCTTAGATCCTGGGTGTTTATTTATAATATTATATTTTAGAAACGGATGCGTCGTGTCTGTTTGTTTGCCACGAACTCTTTGATGCATCAATTAATATCGGTGTGACCGAAGAAGAACACGCTGGAAAGCATTTTAGGCGTCCATAGACAACCAACGCTTTGAAGGGCGAATCTAAATATACCCCTGACGTGTCTGTTGTTAGGTGAATGTCAAGTGACAGCCCTGACCAGGGCTTTTGTGTCTTGTATTAATAATTTTAAAAAAATATTTGAACATGTTTCTCGGTGTTAACACGTTCTATTTTTAAATAATTTACTGCGTTTTTTCAATTCATTACCAATACGTACGTTGTCATAAATAACATTTCATTCATTACATTATTTCAAATCAGGTTGGCTTCGACTCGCCTTCGTGTTTTACTGGGTAGTGTAGACTATATGGATTTATTATAGTGAATTTAAGAAGAAACAGTAATAAAACTACGTTTTAACGGTTTTAAGCGCAGTAATTTATTTTATTTTCCTTCCACAAATTTTAATATTATATAAAATTATTATTAGGGCCAGGCATGTTTGCTGAAGAGTTTCTTGCGCCGCTTCTTCTCTTCAAGCCATAACATGTTGCGAAGCGGTGGTAAATTAGATTAGGCTCCCATAGAGTAAATAATAACCATAAACAAAATTAAAACTAAATAATTAAAATGAACAAGTTGGCGGAGTCAATACTCGTTGACATTTTACATCTCTGTCTTCTGTGATCACGGCCACCGAAAAGCGGCCGAAACGTCGGAATAAAAAAAATCAAATAAATTACCGCGCTTAAAACCGCTAAAACGTAGTTTTATTATGTATACAAGTCGCAAAAACTTAACAAAATATTAAGAAACAGTAAATCAGGTTTTTATGTCAGTAACATAGAGCTACTAACTAGCGTAGCGTAGCTGCGGGGAAAACGCTAGTTTTCAATAAGTTTCTTCAAATTAAGTTTGTTAGGTGTAAATAATTTTTCGAGCTCTAATAACAATTTATTTATTTATTGAAAAAAAAACCAACAGCGCATATCAACATACAAACAACAACAAAAATTACTTATAATGTAGGGCTAATAACAGGTTTTTCTGAGTTCATTTTTAAGCTAACGAGCGAACCAAAGTTTAAAAATGCAATAAATATATACATAAGTGAAAATAAGTATATACTTACACACATACATACATACATACATACATAATAAATAAAATAAATCTAAACAAAATACATAGATAGATAGATAAATGTAAATATATATACATTATATATACATTAACATTGAAATATAATAAAAACATATAAATATTACTTGATAAATTGTTATTTTCATATGATGTGGTGGTGTCTGTTCCAACAATTGTTTTGAAGATTAACCTCTTGAATACGGGCTTAGAGAAACGAAACAAGTCAATATCACTAAATTTAATCAATAAATGTAGAATAAAAATTAAATAACCCGATTTCTAAAAAAAAGTCAGACAGATTTATATTATCCTTTACCAAATATAGAGGTTTTCTAAATTAGCTTTAAAAAAATGTAAATTTAAAAGAATCGTAACATCCATAAATAGCGCTTTCTCCCAACTCAATGACCTTTTGTTCATTCAGTGTTCGTTAGAGCAACGCGCCACGACACCGCAGAACAAATAACTCGTAATTCGTACCAGTTTCCACTGACAACGATCATACGACATTCGTGGCACGACATGCATAAAATGCGACACTCTTCCTCAACCGATATTCATATTCAATCGTCATTCATCCTGAACCTAAATTCTTTCTATCATCCAACAGGGCTGTAGGTTTCCATGACAATGTATTTGTCAGGTTGTCATAAGGGCATTTGTTCATTTTATATTGGGTTATTTTTGTCCGAATAAAAGGTATGTTTCCGAAGGATAGAGAAAATTCAATAAAATAACGCAAGCGTACCAGGCAAAGGCTAATAAAGAAAAAAAAAGATTTTTGACACAAAAACGACGTACTACATAAATAAAAATAAAAAAATACAAGAAACACACTTAATTTACATAATACAAAACATACGTCGAATTTTTAATCAATGAGATTGGCAGCTAAACATTATGTTGCGCCGGGATTTTAAAAAAATCCCGACATAGTGCTGACTTTCAGTGCCATAGACGTAATTGACCCAATAAGTCATACTTTTACATATACATACAATATGCACTTACATATAAACATAGATACACATATATACCTAATATATTTGAAACAAATATTTTTATTTTATTAATAAGTATAATACATAAGACTGAGGTGGTTTTTTATAGCTGGAGTACAGCAGACAGGCAGGCGGCCCACCTGATGGAAAGCGGTTACCGTCGCCTATGAACGTTTGCAACACCAGAGATGTCACCAACACGCTGCCGGCCTCGAAGAAATTTTATGACACCTTTTTTAAAGAACCCCATATTGTAGCGCTGTGGCAAAACCACGGCTGGGAGCTCATTCCAATTTCCCACGGTGCGCAAGAGAAACGTTCTAGAGAACCGTTGCGTACAAGAGCGAAGCAGCTTTAGGAAGTAGGGATGAACGCCCAGATGGCGTGCGATGCGGTGGTACAAGAAAGACGAAGGCACCATTCTGAAATGTTTCTCGGAACACTCCTCATTGTACAGTCGGTAATATGCAGAGAGACGCGAAGTCTCTTCGAAGGCCAAGCGTATCTATATCGGCTGTGAGTATGGGATCGTCGACAATACGAACGGCTCGGCGTTGAATACTGTCCAGGGTATTTAGCTGGTAGGTGGGTGCCCTGGCCCACAAGTGTCAGCAGTACTCCATATGCGGCCTCACCTGGGCTTTGTAAAGCACCAGGCTTTGCCGCGGAGTGAAATACTGCTTGGACCGGTGGTATGGGCATGGCAAACTGCAAGGCTGATGGATATAAATGTAAAGGTAGACCAAAAGAGAGATGGATGGATTGTGTGAAGGATGATATGATGTTTTGTGGTGTGACAAAGGACGTATGTCAGAATAGAGGAGTATGAAAGATAAAGACATATTGTGCCGACCCCATATAATTGGGAGAAGGTGAAAGAAAAGAAAAACACATCGAGGGAAATGGCGTTAAAGCATTAGTTAGTGGTATTTTAGTATTATAAGTATATTGTAGAAAAATAAATATTTTTCTTATTGTCTTTTTATGTAAGGTATCTTAATCCGATATTTTTTTTTACAGCAACTACAAGAAGTGAACTGGGAACGGTCGTCATCAAACGCGTTATGAAAATTAGAGAGCTGTCGTGAAGTGGGCGTGGCGCGAGTTGCTGTGCGTGCATGCGCACGCGCAACATCAAGATTAAATCCACACCAAATTTGTACAAAAATATCTAGATATTTACTTCTTAGATAGATTCTTTTCTATGTTCAACAACAAGATGTACATTGACTTTCGTCTCCACGTCGCGCGATCTACGACATCGTTCATTATGCTATTGTTACCTATTGTAAAAACCAGTTAAATTGCGGTTTTTCGCAAGTTAACCAGCTAGCTCATGGTTTCGAATAAAACCGTCAAGTGACAAGTTTTCCGCTTACCTGTCGAAAATTTCCGTTGTCCGATAGACGATAATTGTCGTACACGCCGGTTGTCGCAGCCAACCAACCATCACTAATGCCATTAGCCAAATAGCTACTGGTGGGTTTTTAGCTAACCAATGAACCACAGCTGGATGGTTTAATATTTGAAATTTGGGTCGATTACTCATTGCCTTATAAAGAAAGAAAGAAAGAAATTATTTGATATGAAAGCGACAATACAAGAACATAAAAATAATTCATCCATTTCTACCATTACATTTAACAAGTTGTACACCGCATTTCCAACAAATGAAGTCAGCTGCTCAGTGCAAAGTTGTGCCGGAATTTCCTGCAGCACAGTGCTGATTTTCAGTGCCAACCTCACCTCGTTGATCAATATCTGACCCATAGTGGATAACTCCATGTTCTAATAATACTTAACGATATACATACGTACTAACGCATAAAGTAGACAATAACACAACATATAACAATGTAGGAAACAAAACAGATAATAATATGACAAACAAAAATATATTTGAAAACGCACTTTGGGCACCCAGAAAATGGGCAAGAAAAATTATTATCTTAACTTAGGAGAACAAGCTAGCATTTCTTAGGCTTGGCCCTTCTATCGAGACTAGGAGGTAATATTACTACACATTTGTTCTCCACGTAACATAACTATCGTCCTTACGAAAATATATATACCACCGTTCAATATAGTACAATTTGCGCTCCACTAATAATCTCCTGTTAATGGCACATTCATCAACATTTTATTCCAACACCTTCGCCACGCAGGCTGTCTTGCTTTGGAACTCTTCGCCCATAGATGTCAGACGAAGCTAAAACCTTTGTCATATTTAAAAATTCACTCAGAAATTAACCTTACGCAACAATGTATGTGCTAGTTTATTCTATCTTAAATTATAATCTGCGGTTCATGTATGTCATTAATTCTTTTTCCATTTTCATTAATTTGTAACAATTGCCTGGAGGAAATCCCTTTTAGCGATAAGGCCTCCTTTTGTTTACTAAGTATGTAACTATTGTCTTGCTGTGCATTTTTGTAATTCGTGTTTTGGTGAAAAATAGAGTGTTATATCTATCTATCTATATACCTATATGGAAGTAATCTTGTGTATTCAACTTTTATGTTGCCTCTATGCTGGTTTGGATGTGAAAGTATTTTTATTTTTAATCGACTTCAAAAAGGAGGAGGTTCTCAGCTTGATTGGTATGTTTTTTTTTTTATGTATGTACACCGATTACGCTGAGGTTTATGATCCGATTTACGTGATTCTTCTGCAGTTTGATGCGGAATAGTTGCTATTTGGTCCCCTAAAAATTTAACATAGTTTGGCCCAGTAGTTTTCATTTTATGATTTTTTTTCCGTTCCCGTTTCTTGGGACCTATATTTTTTAAGGCGTGCGGCACCTTTCGTAGGTCTACCCATAAGTAGACACTGAAAAGTAACAAATTAAAAAAATCGTGTAACTAAACCGAAGTTTTTTTTATATATTGATTATATATAAACTTTCTCGGTCCTTCTTTTTCCTAAATACCTCCTAAATTCTTCTTTAATCTTTCTTTCTAAATCCTGGATAGCTACCACTCCTGGTTTAAAGTATGCCGACATAGCAACCTTGAGTTGTATTCCGGCATTAGTGGCCAGGTTCCAGTTTGCATTTAGAGAGCACATTGGTAGCGCCTTTGGTGTTACAAATGTCCATAGGCGACGGTAACCGCTTTCCATCAGGTGAGCCGTCTGCCTGTCCGCTGAACACATGCAATAAATAATAAAAATATGTATTAATTAATATAGGATACAAATGTGATTGAATGTTTTAAATATTCAATAAAAGTAAATATTGTCTGTGTAAGACTATGCAGTACACATAAACACTTTACTTGACGTGTTAAAGATTACTTTGCATAAAGTTTTAACGATCAATTTACTTGAAGTGTAAATAAATAACTATATTTATTCAACGCGCTGCTTTCCGCACATTATACTTTGTTACGTCGCATACACTTAGTTGGCTATAATGTTGCCAGGAGTGTACGGATTTTATAAATATTATATTATTAACAAGACAGTGAAGTGAATTTGAATTTTATTAATTTAAAATATGTTAAATTTTGATTTTTTACTGTTTTAAATTTATACCAATGATGGAAGAGGATAACAAATTTTGGATTAACGTATTATATATTATTATAATCTGCCATCGACGAGTCTGTGTGTTCAATTTCCACTCTTGTGTATTATGGAATTTCACGACTTTATTCCCTCGTCCTCTTTCTATCATCAGACAACCAGACCCACACATGAGCGCCATCGTTACATGGTGAGCGTACCATTGGTCAGGGCTAAACATTTTGCATCCACCTTTCGTTTGCATATCGCTATTGAGTGGAACAATTTATCGGAATCTGTGTTCATCGAATCATATAAACTAGTGATCTTCAAGTCACCAATCAATAAGTATCGACTAGGTAAGCGTTCGTCAAGTTGTACTTGAATAGGCACCTTTTAGGTAAGCGAGATTCATGCTAGACCATACAATTTTTCCTAATCGAAGGCAAGTTAATATACAGTAAGAATAGTAAAGCACTAAGTGTATTGCCTTGCGGTACTCCGTATTTTTTCCTCAAAACCAAAGGTCTATATACATATCTACACTAATATTATAAAGAGGAAAGATTTGTATTTTTGTATGTTTGCAACTAATATATATATATACTATAATATATGGCGCTACTGGACCGATTTCAAAAATTATTTCACCATTAGAATGCTACATTATTCCAGAATAATATAGGCTATATTTATTGCCAGAACAAAATTAGGGATCCCTACTAAAACTTTAATAATGTAATCCGTGGTGTAAAAAAAAATTGTGTTTGAGTGGGTTCGGGAATAGTTAGATTCACATTTAGACACGGTGTATGGCGCTAGAATAGGGTTCTACATTTTTATTTTTTCAGAGTAAGACAACGCCTCCCGAAACCGGTGGTATAATATATATATAAAGAATACTCCAATTTATTATTGCAGTTAATTAAATATAATAAAGGTATCTACTATCTGCGAGGTAACTTATACCTAGGAAAGAGAGAAGAACCAGTAGGCGAGATCGTGAACAAAACAAACCTAAACATTTTTTAACACAGTTTCATAATCTGATATCTGGCAACCCCAGACGTCAGTGTTGCCGCGTCGCACTTCTTCAGAATACTAATTCTAGACGTGAAAGCGTACCTTTACACCTCTGTACATAATAATCAACTGGATTAATGACCCACAGCTGGGCTATTGACTACAAAGAGGTTTGTAAATTTTATAATGGAATTGATTTTCTACAACATTTATGGCTTTGAAACCAAGCAGTTTTAGGTAGGTCTTAAATAACTATTTATTATGTCTGTGGTGCAGTAGTTAATACATTTCACACAACTATACTGTATTTAGTATAAGATATTTTAGATTCAACAGACTAGTTCTTTTATATCTTATGTATCAAAAAATCCAAAATTATGTGTCCTATCTGACTAGTAGATCAGTCAAAAAATATACATTTTTGAATTTTAAGTTATGAATATATCAAATACTACTTTATTAATTTATCTGTGTACATAAAAAACATAAAAATGTCAAAAAGTACCTAAAATAAACGTGTGCTTATGTACGAAAATATTAACGGATGTAGATGAAGCAAAATGAATTTCACGACCGTACAAGTGTAAATCCATCGTCTCTGCCTACCCCTATGGGAAACAGGCGTGATAATGTACATATATATGTAGAAATGCAAATTTAAGTGACTGTTGCTACTTGTACGATATGTATACCAGAAATGACAGTTTCTAAATTTTTTGTCTGTCTGTACGAAAGCTTGTCTCGAATTAAGCTCCAAATAGACTTTACAAATTTTAATGAAAACTTTAGGGATTAAAGCAACAATTTCATAATATCTTAAATCTGTATCAGAGCATATTTGATCACGTGACCGCCTGGCAATTTTTTTTAATCTATGCCACGGAAAAGACGTTTTTTAAAAATATAAAAATATCCTAATTGTTGATTCGAGATGTAAGCTAGCTCCGTGTTGAGTTTAATAAAATCCGTTAAAAAAAAAGTTCTTGTGATGCGCCGATAGACAGGCCAAAATTCTAAAACTTATATTTACTTAATCTGCTGGTCTGAATTAGCCTCCCTGACTCTTTCTTATTTTACAATTCATTCTATACCCACAATAAATTTTGTGTATCATAGATAGATATCTATTTGATTATTAATATATATACGGGTATGTTAAATTTCGGTATCTTGAAGGATACAGAAGACATTAACATTTTGTAACACACTTATAATAAAGTCTTAGTCGAGTTAGAGTAAGTTTGAAGGATTCGTTATGGTTCTTAAGGAATACTACAAAGTTACTTTAACTTTGTAGTCCCTACGAACCGACAGCCACCGCAAGTAACATACATCTATAATATTATAAAATTCTAAACATGCTGTGTCTGTCCATGAAGCTATTTAAAAATAAACAACTGGAATAGACTATAGAAACGATGGAGAACGTGATGCAATTTTTTTAATTACTTGTCTGTTTGTTCGGGATACACGTAAAAACTACTGGGCTGATTTCGATGCGGTTTTCGCTGATCGACAGCTAATTCTTGCAGTTAAGCTCTGCGCTACTTTTTATACCGAGAATCCCGCGGGAATTTTCCCGGAACGGTTTTATAGTTGATCGGGTGCATAAAATTATCATGTTCCGGTAGAGTTTTCACATAGCTTACATTCATTTTTAAATACTGTGTAATCCTGCGAGAATTTCAATTCAAGCGTGGACGAATTATATAAAACAAAATAATTTCAATTTACGAATATTTCAAATCCTTTTTTCTAATTGTAATAATTTTAATTATCGTTAAGTTAATCGCTCTTTAAGATTTCTGTGTACGTCAGTGGGACTGCTAAAACATATATTACGTCATAAAATTAGATTTAGATACCGTTTGGTAAAGACACCTGTCACAAATACTCAATGCAAATCCAATCAAGTGTTGGCCCATTGCATAAACACGATCAGGTGCTCGGCTCTTAGCCTAACTATGTTTGCGAATACAGTCGTGCGCTGAATTTTAACTCTTGCGGTGTTTACTTCGAAACTCAATGATATATCGTCGATATTTTATGTTGCTAGGAGTGTTGTATGTTCTATTTATCTTAATAAAGGCGAAAATACACGAATAAGCTTTCTTGAAAGCTTCTTTCTTATAATTGAAAACATCATAGATAACAAAAGTTAAATGTACATAGTATGTACAAGTACACTTAAAATGTTTAGTCATGTCTCATTGTCTACACCACCATACACAGCCAGTTAATAATTTTAAGGAGCTCCTTAAACTAAATTCAGCTATTCGAATTACCACAATAATTCTTGAAGATATAAATTAACACAATTTACTTAGGACAAGACTCTATTGTTTATAAGTTAGATTGCCTAGAAAATTGCATTGCATTTTAGTACGTCATATCATTATTATAACTTTCATAATATTATTGTGTCTTGGTCTTATTGAGTATGCACTGTTTGCTACAACTCCATTAATTCTTCAAAAAGTAATTCTGTAACATACTTCTGTATAAAACTTATTAAAAAAAAGACAACTTGAATTATAAATAGAATAAGAAACTTAAAGAAAAACAATATTTAGCTAGACGTGTTGCTGGGGAGTTTCTTGCCGCTTCTTTTCCTTAACAGCAATAACACGTTGTGAAGCGGTATACATAGAATAGGAAGAAAAATTAAATTTTAACTTATATATTTATATGACCTTCAAAAAGTGTTCTCCAGTGGAACTTATTTTGAATAAAAAACTTTGAATTTGAATTTGAATTTGAAAGATGACTTATTAGTTACTTCTCACTTTTGTGATAAAAACACCTATTATTTTGGTGAGTTATAAAGTATTAATTGTCTGCCTATTTTTCTTACATCAAATAGCGTTAGTAATACTTTCAATCTACCTTCATGTGAATTTTTATCAAGGTCTTTTGATTGAACTCAATCTTCAATTGAGTTTATTTTAAGTAGAAACGCTGAGCAAACGAGTAATTTCAATTTGAATAATTGGCCAAGTTCGTATTTAAATAACCAAACTGATCATTATTACCCCTGAACGCTTAATTAACCACAGTATCTTATCTATAATATTATAAAATTCTAAACATGCCGTATTTGTACATTAAAGCTATTTAAAAAACCAACTGGATTAGACTATATAAACGATGGAGAACACGATGCATTTTTTTTAGATTTCTTGTATGTTTATCTGTTTGTTCGGGATTCAAATAAAAAGTACAGTGCCGTTTTCGAAGCAAATTTCGCTAATCGACAGCAAATTCTTAGACTTAAAATCTGCGCTACTTTTTATCCTGGGAATCCTGCGGGATATTTTTCTTGAAAGGACTTAAAATGATCAGATTAAAAGAAATCGAAATCCAATGTGATTTTTTTCTGACCGATAGCAAATTTAATATGTGATATTTTTTATCCCGGAAATCCAATGGGAATTTTCCTGGGAGCGGTTTGTAGTTGTTCGGATGCATAACAAATTAGCTTATTCCGACAGTTTCCAACAAAAACGATAACTTAGAGTCTTTTTTAAGTCCTGCGAAACTTTGTGTCCCGGGAATCCCGCGGGAATTTCAAGTCAAGCATAGACGAAGTCGCGAGCATATACTAGTATATAATAAAATATCAAATATAACCTACTTACTACACATCACGTATTTTACATTTTTATCTCAGAATTTATTGCCCAATCTAATTTAAGTTTAAGATAATTCACATGTAGGAATATTAATAAAATCTAAAGATATTGTTATAGTTCCGCTTTCATTTCATTGTGTAATATGCCTCTTTCACCTAACCTGTAAACCAGTGATTTAAATTTTTTACTACTTTTGAAACAGGCATAAATAACACAAAATTGGCAAATTTCACTAGAAAGTGACAATTTTACAACAAAATATAATGACCAGTTTGTTACAGGTCAACACATAACTCATCTAATAATCTTTATAGTAAAGGACGCGTATAGAAAGCAAAGTATTATAAATAAACTAGCATTTTCCTGCAACTTCGCTTGCTTTAAAATAGGAAATGCATGTCATGAACTAGGCACGTTATATTCTTAGAAATTTCTAACTCAATTTTCACTTCAAAGCAGCTATTAATAAATACTCATCTAGCGAAGCGAAGGTGGAACTAACCATGAGAGCAACACGTTAAAATTGTCACTATCAATATCGTTGCCATGGCGATATATTTGTTAAAGCATTGCAACGGTGTCACCAATAAAACGCACTCCAATTGGCTATATGTCTATCCCTCTGGAACAGTATTATTTTCTGGATGAAAGATATTCTATGTCCTATTCAATACTCCTGACAACGTGTATGTAAAATTTCGTGACACTCTGTTGCGTAGTTAAGGCGTGACAACATTACAAACTAACAATGAAACAAACAAACTCGGACATTTTTAGCATTCCAACTAATATAATAAATGTGGTTATTATATTAGTTGGAATGTTAAAATAATTTTTCTAAAAAGTTGCTAGCAACAGTGTTGTCCTTGAAGAGAAAATAAGTTTGTGTGAGTTGGTAGAAGCACGACTGATAAAAATTTATAAATAATGAAGTAATTAAGATGCTACTTTGGAATCAAATATTTTCATTTCATACCTAATAAAGAAAATAATATAACAAGCAACCTAACCGGCTTAGCTTGGTGGCCGGCTACAGTCGCGAACAGAACCGCACTTCGCATACGAAATGCGGTGTTGTTTACACCGCGAGCGGCGCACGCATTATAGTTACTGCACTTACGAGGGCAGAATACGATTGTATTCGACTGTACATAGTACAAGAGGTAAGACCAGTTTTATATGCTTTCTTTTCTTTATAATCGATTACAACTGTACGTAATAATCTGTATCTTTATACGTATCTTATCTTTGTGTATCACGCAAAATTTCCTCAGTCTGGGTTTCTATGGATAAAATTTGTCAGGAAGGACTATATCTATACATATAAATAAAATTGAAGTGTCTGTTTGTGATGTCAAATAACAGCTTTTTATTAAATGCACATGAAAGTATTTTTTTTTATTTGGTCTGTAAAATTGAATATAGATTATAAACAAGTTTTTATTTTATATATTGACTAAACCATTTCATAGCTTAACTGTATATTCTGTTTATGCAAACACTGCATGCATAATATAATTGATTATTAACGGACTATGTATGTATGATGTTAGAATGGTAAAACAAAATACAAGTAGGTGTGACAAAGTTAAGAGGATTTGAGCAAAGCCTTGAGTCGTTTCTTAATAGAAGGAGCAGAGTCGGCGAATATGTCAACCTTTGTACGTACGGAATTAGTATAGTTCATCATTCTGTATAGGGGAGAATGTTGACTTGTATTGGTTCTTACTTGTGGTAAATTAAAAGTTTTGCGACTAATTAGGCGACTTCCGTTCCGGGGGACACAAATACTTAAATTTTGAAGTATAATACTAGAATTTACTATACCATTTAAAATATTATAAGTCATTATAATTTCTGATATTTTGCTTCGAGTATATAATGGAGTAATATTATAGTGCTGAATGCGATCATCATAGGATTGTAAAGAACGACACTTATTGTCTGAGTAAGCTAAATAATACAAGAATCTTTTTTGTACCCTTTCAATACGATTAGAATGTACTTGATAGCATGGATTCCATACTACACTACAATATTCCAATATACTACGTACCAAACTGTAATAAATAGTAATGGTTAATTTGGACTCTTTGAATATTTTCATAATACGAGAAACGAAACCTCATAATTTGGATGATGATTATGATATACGGCACTTATATAAAAAAAATTGTCTGTCTGGATGTTTGTCTGTCTGGATGTTCCAGCTAATCTCTGAAACGGTTGAAATGATTTTGACGCGACTTTCACTGGCAGATAGCTAATGTTATAAGGTATAACTTACGCTACTTTTTTACTCCATATTAGAGGCATTTCAAAATGTTAAATCTTGTCGGGGTGTTACTAAGAATAATAAATGTTTAAAACGATTAAAAGGTTAATCGGTCCACAATAATACGGTTGATTGTTTTTTTATTATTTAAATTTTTTTAATTAAGCATTCAAAATTTCAAAGTATTCATAATTTTATTCTCAATTGTGAACGAATTGGTCTAAAGGCGATTTTTTTTATAATTATAAATTTACTGTTTTGTAATAAGATTATACGACTACTTAAAATAAAGAAATTACAAGTTTAGTAAGACTGTAATTTTAGCTTAAACATCATAGTTTTCTGCACCATAAATTGTTTTTCTAACCAAATGTCAAGAGACTTGCCTAGAAAGAACCAGTGGTGCCATCTAGTTGAATAAAATATAAAACGCTTTATTATATTTCGAAGAATCAAAGAATTAATCTAAACATGTAAACGTAATGGGCTCCTTGGCTATCCTTCAATAAATATTATGATTTAGTACGAGTATTGAATGCTAATTATTAGAATAATAGCGCTGCGCAGGCGCATAGGAATAGGTAAAATTATAAACAATACATTGTTTTTCATGCGTCGTCATCTACATTCAAAATTTATGATATACATAATACGTTAATTTAATAACATTATTATTTTACAAAGTTATATAATTATGCATAAAAATTCATGACTAGCAACACTGCATGAAATATTAAAATTGCATTTAACAATTCCTATCGGGGTAGTGAAAGGATTTCATTGACATAACACAAATTATAATTAGGTAAATGAATTCAGAAAAAAATAATTAAAAACAATTATGATAAAAAAAATCTTCAAAATTAGTTTAATTTGACATCCAACAGATTCTTTGCTGACCTTTAATGGATTTTGTGGAAATAAGCAAATACCCTAAAAGCAAAGCAAAGTTACACGTTCAAACGTGATTTTACATTAAACATACAGACAACGCCTCGCATTGTTATCAAGCGCTGTTTATTATGCACACCGTACACCGCATTGTAAGGTCAGCAGCGTATTGGCTGATCGAACAATGGATTTCAATAATATTATTTAATTTTGAGGTCTAATAAATATACAGTTACTAAAACCAAGGCTATGTTAGGACAAGTTGTTTAATGTACCATTTAACCCCGTTCGGCTACATAACAATAGTAGCCTTGTATTTTACATGTACTGTGATTGTTCTTTAACTAACTAAACAAACTACAGGTTGGCCAAAAAGAGTTGAAAATAATAGGGGTCGCCACTTTCGCACTTTTATCTGAACTCTAGCAACCCTAATATTATGACAAGAGTAATTTTGATACTTATTAGTAACTTTTAGTATCGGTTCGAACATAGTGCAAGTATCAAGTTGGTTTATTTACTACATACGCATTTTGTCAACATAACCTATTAGAATTACTTTAATAACAATGAAAACCTGTTATGTTGGCTGTGCTTTGGTATATATCGCGGAATTATAACGAAAAAATTTTTGCTACAAATTCCGCTAGACATCCGTGCAGGACCGGAGAATGAATAGAATTCCCTGCGGCCAGGCGGCCTGTCGTAAGAGTATGCCGCCATAACAACCTTGAGTTGTGTTCTGGTATTAGTGGCCGGGTACCAATCCCCCTTTAGAGAGTAGCAGCACAATGGTAGTACCTCTGGTGTTATAAATGTCCATAGGCGACGACAATCGCTTTCCATCAGATGAGTTGTCTGCCTGTCTGCTGTACTTCACTTAGAAAAGCACAAATTTTCAGTTCGTACTCCTTTTATAAATGGAGCAGGCAATACGGTTTAACCACTTTTAAATGTAGTTAATAATTTACTTTGCGCTGAGCAATTTTCAGGGGAGGCCCATGGGAAATTAACCATTGAAGACCCGCTTCCGGCCCACTCTTAATTATAAGCCAGATTTGCACGAAAATATTATGGTGAATAGGCGAATTTAGCAGAAGATAAGGCTCAAAATGCATCCTAATAATGCGTGCCTTACTTCTTCCTTTTTTTACTTCCTTCTTTATTGCATGAGTTCAGCAGACGTTTTCTCTTTTCTCATTCACTCTGCAGAGTTTCTTCTTTCTTTCTGTTTATGGCTTGGCATCTAGGCTCTTACGCCAGAGTCATAGTTTAAATATGTTAATATTAACTAGATCCGCTAGGGCTGGCTATTTTTAGATTAGCAATTCATGCCATCATTACACGTTTGAAATCCAAAGTTAATGTATGGTATCTAGATGATGGCACTCTAGGGGGTGAAGTAGATGACGTTTTGGAAGATTTAACTAGTGTGTTTTTTAAGGTAGGTAAATAAATAAATAAAAATAATTTATTGAGTAGAAAATAATTCACAATTTGTGTAGCTCATTGGTTCCCAAACTAGTCGACCTGTCTTGGGGACCACTTTCCTAAAATTATTAATTACAGATACATTCATTTTATTTTATTATGTGTGCGTGCGTGTGTGTGTGTATATGTGTGAGTACGTACGTAGGTAGATAGGTATTTTTTGTACTTAAGTATTATTTTATTATTTTGTTAGGGTATAGATAGACCATTGTATAATTCTTGTGTGTTATATTTTATTCATGTAATAGCTTAAAGTTACTTACATACTTGAGGTCTTGTGACGTGTTATTATGTGATTTTGGAGGTGGGCACTGAAAACCTGTGCTGTGTCGGGCCATGTTTCGGCACAGCAAAATACTAAGTGCCAAGCTCATTTTTAAACTTGCGGCATTAATTTTTTTGTGTAATAGATTTTTAAATCTGTTTGTGTTGTGTATGTCGTAATTGGAAATAAATATTTTCTTTCTTAGACAGGTAGACGGCCCACTTGATGGAAAGTGGTTACCATCGCCTATGGACAATCTGCAACACTAAAGGTGCTACAAATGCGCTGTTGCTCACTAAAGGGAGACTGGAGCCCGGCCACTAATGCCGAAACACAACTCATGTTTGTTATGGCGGGTAACCACAGACGGGCAAATACCCTACCACCTGCCTGTGGGTTGTTTTGTAGTCTTTACGACAGGCCTACCGGCCGCAGGAATTTGTAATTCCTTCTTCGTTCCTGCATGGATAAATTTTTGAGCTTTTGGCTCCTGAGATCTATAGTGCGTTGACAACGACCCCTTTACAGTTTTATGTTACTTTGCGCTACTGTAATGTGGTAGAGTCATGCCGGAATCACTATCTTAATTACAGGTCTTAGGATCGTCTCGATCGATGTAATACCACGCTCTCAAAGAATATCAGAGTGAAACAGTAAGCTTTCAACTAATCGTTTTTTGTACAGGGAGTGAAATTTTCCATGGGGTCTACTTCCTCTCCCCCTATCTCATGTTCCCTATCCCATCCTCTCTATCCCTAGCCTTTTTTCAATTCCTCTATACCAGAGATTCCCAATCTTTTATATACCACCACCCCCTTTATAAGAAAAAAATAATCAACGCTCCCTTTTAGATTCTATATAATGGTTATAATATATAATAATATTTATTTACGCCGTAAATATACATTATTACAAAACGTGGGCGTAAAACATAAGCGTAAATTTTACGCCATTATAGCAAGATAAACTAAGGCAAGGTAAAATGTTTTTATTCATGAAAACAGAGGTATAAGTATTTAATTTGTTAAATTTTTTAATTAGTTAGGTACGCTGCGACCGCCCGAATTGACTATCATAACGCCCCCCATTTGCCTTTGGAGCCGCCACCGCCCCCACGTAAAGCTGCAGCGCTCACTAGGGGACGGTATCGCCCCCGTTGAGAACCTGTGCTCTATACTATCCCTCCCTTTATTCCATCCCGTCTATCCCATCCTAAACGTCCATAGGCGATAATAACTTTACACCTTTTTATCCTTAGTAAATCATTTTCGAACCATACAAACAGGATTTTTGCAATGAGATACACTATTTATTGATGTGTCTTAGACTACTTAAGCCACACCTAAATTTAGATATTACACTAGAAAATGTGTTTTTTTATATTAATCATCTAAATACACAATTTAACTAAAACTTTATCCAAAAATCTATCTTTTAAGAAATATCAAGGTATACTTTGTATTAGATGGACCGCTTACATGTTTGCCAGAAAAAAAAACAAAAATTCACACACGGCAGAATTGAAACTTCAGAAAAGTAGCCTACGAGAGAATGAGATCAATATAGAGTATCAGGAGTATACATTTATTTATTTTATTTTATTTGTTTATTATTAAAAGTATGCTACAGTATTTCCATTAATTAAGGCTTAACAGTACATAATAATACATCTAAACCAAAAATGGATTTATGATTTTGTTTTATTCTTCCTAAAGGCTTAGCCACAATTAGACTATGTCACTTTAATACAATCAACATATATTTAAACTAGCTTCTCCCCGCGACTTCGTCCGCGTGGAATAGTTTAAAAAAACCCTCCCGGTTTTAAAACATTCTTCATTGGTGCTCCGCTCCTATTGGTCTTAGCGTGATGATATATAGCCTAATTGTTTTTTAATGTATAAATTGTTATTGTATGATGATGATACCGGCAATATCAATAC
This sequence comes from Dendrolimus houi, assembly GCA_039645545.1. NCBI lineage: Eukaryota > Metazoa > Arthropoda > Insecta > Lepidoptera > Lasiocampidae > Dendrolimus > Dendrolimus houi. Next base: position 1,150,924 of record CM077133.1, read on the forward strand.
TTAATTAGGTACATAAGTTGTATAATAAGCTGCTTAAGTAATTAAAGTTTTTTTAACTATCCCACGGGAGCTCTTTAATTTTTCGGGAACAAAAGTATCCTATATGTTGACCAGGGATATAAGCTACCACCATACAAAATTTCATTTAAATCGGTCTAGTCGTTTCGGAAATTAGCCGGTACAAACAAAGAAACAAAAAATTAGAAAAAATCTAAGTTAGTTCTAAATAGAACAAAATGCGAGTGCGAAGTGAAATGACTTCTTACATCCCCCGACTCGGTTTTTAGCATTTTTTTTTCATTGTACAGAAATTCGACCTCTACAGTTTTATTATATGTATGTATAGATTAAGTGGCGTGTGCAAGTTATTTGTATTTTTTTTTAGCAAAGTCTGTTAAGGGCTCTGCCAAAATGCTGTTGCACCAGCCTATATCAAATAAATTTATAGCATTTCTAAGGGTGTTAGTTATGATACTTATGATCTAGGAAAAGAACAGAAACATAACTTCCAGTCCAGTGACCAGGTTCCAGTCTCCCTTAAGTCTGCAGCAGCGCATTTGTAGCACCTTTGGTGTTGCAAATGTCCATAGGCGATGGTAACCGCTTTCCATCAAGTGGGCCGTCTGTCTGTCTGCTGAACTAAATACAATCAAATGATCAAATCTAAATATAAATATTACATTCATTTTGAAGCTTATTAATAACTTTAACTAGCAGCTGATGACTTAAATATTATATTTACAACAATTAAAAATGTCTGTATCACTAAAATATTTGTAAGATTTATAATATTGTTACGAGTTGCAGGACTCGAATTAAAATGCCGTTGGAATTACTATAGAATTTATTAGAACTATACAAACCCGTTTAACACAGATACAAATATAACTGAACACAACCAGTCCAAACGTAATGCACGATTCAATAACACGCGCAAAATAGATTACCGAATGTACACAAGTCTTGCTCCGCTTGTGGCTATCGCTCCACTAACCCTTCCTCCATCGGGCCATTGTTTTATATTGCATAAATGCAAATACGTCTGCCCGGCAAGCGTCGACGCTATTTCCCAGAAATCGTAATCCGTACACCTGCCTAATTATGCCTGCAATCAGCCATAAACGAGTACAATAGGCTGCACTCCACAATAACTAAGAAATGGGTAAACAAAAGAAGACAATCATAAAAGAATTACAACCAGTTCAAATGCCGTCAGGTAATAAAGTATGTTTCTATAGATATGCAGGTGGATTTTATTTTTGTCGGAACTTAAGTTGTAACAATATTTTTTTTTGCCAAGATCAAAAATTATTTTATATTTTAGTGCAAAATGTTACATATTTAAGATATATTATAACACATATTATTCAGATTCCATGGTCTCACTTTGAACAAATGAATTCACTACCGTGGCTAAAAAAAGTTTCATTTCAAAAATGCAATACTATCTGTTCCTCCCTAAAACTGACGAAGTTGAAGCCCAGCATTGGAAACTTTTATGGAACCAAATTATTTTACTAACATCTCATAATTTGTACATACATCGTGTTGTACCTCTACATTATAATTATAAATTGAAGGTTATTGTATAATATATTGTGACTATATAATATATTCTCAGGTTATAACAAACAAGCTCATAAACTATTTGACACCCACCAAAAATCTTGAATAAAAAAGCTAAATAAGACCTACGACTTATACCCAATACGATACAATACAAAAAATTTAGAATTAAATAAGCTAACAGTGATAAAATTCATTATACACTTTTTGATAATAAGGACGCGCAAATAGTTTAAATTTGTCGATGAAATAACAAAATCATTATGTAACATTAAAAAATGTATACAATTTTCATATAGCTATATGCGATAAAATTATGTATTAATAAAGCATAGGAAAAGATAAGTTACGAAACATGCTTATAATAGTTTTAAATATTTTAGTAAGACTTTTTTTTAATTAAAGAATAATCCAATAAAGATATTTATAATTACTTTAAATACCACTCTCCATAAATCATCAAAAAGAAATAAAAATAATCTGAAAGTGAAAGAAAATATTTAAAGTATATAATATTACGTTGTCGTCATTCATTGGTACTTTATGCCACTTTTTTGCTATAGTACAGCAGACAGGCTGACAGACCATCTGATGGAAAGTAATTACCATCAACCATCACCTACGAACATTTAGAACACTGAAGGTGCTGCCAATGTGCTGTCGACCTCGTAAGAAGAGCTGGAACCTGGTCACTGATGCCGGAACACAACTCAAGTGATTACACCGAGAAACATCTCCTAAGTAAATCCTTCCTACTCCCTCGCCAGAAAAGCAACTAAATAAAAACGTTTGTGCCAGTGTCGTACTAATACACATATGATTGGAAAATACGAAATAAAGAAAATTCACATATAATTAAATAATTTAATTGCATCGGATTTAATCCTAGTGGTATGTGAAGCCTCCGGGGGAAAAGCCAAACGAAGACTGGGGAAGGAAAGTAAGTGTTTCTTCTCGTTCTTTCTCTCTACGTCCCTTGGCTTCTTTCCCAGGCCATTGCTACTCGCCTGTGATGGATTATATGAAATATTTAATAAATAAAGTTATATATTTACCGTGCTAAGACACATTGTAACTTTGAATTGGAAGTACTTTTGTATTTCCTAAAATACCTACACTTAATTTATTGAGTAAGTAGTGTGTTTTACCTTAATAAAAACTAGGTTGTATGTATATGTATGGTTATATTTATATTATTAGGTATTTGATCAATCTTTTTAGGTTTTTTTATAACCTTTGTAAGAAGTTTTTGATTATAGGATTACTAAAATGTAAAGAGGGTGTTGTTGGTTCGACAGTATAAAAGAAGCCGAAATTGCCTAATAAGACACATTCTATGTTCGTCTGTCGAACAAAGCGAAAGCTCTTCAATATAGTCAAGCGGTAGGTATTGTGACTGCTGGTACTGGATGATAGTACGAAGGTTATGGGTATAAGATTCTTGTTATGTTATTTATGTCCTATGAAATAAATAATGTGAAGGAAATATGTGTTACAGTTATTTATTAGCATAGTTGTTCTTGTCATGTTTCTTTTTAAAGTTAATAATTAATTTTGTTATGTACCCTCTTATTTCTAAACCATACAATCGGCCATTTCGTTAATTGAATAATAATGTTATATTTTTATTTATTCGGTGATTAGTGCTTGTTTTGTGTAGAGTAAGTAGTTCACTATAATTTAACATAATTTTATGTAGTAATATTTATCTCTAATATGTGGTAATTGTGTACAAATTATAATTCAAAATCTCTCAATTGTATATAGACGGTACTCACTACATTTTATTTTCATGTTGGCAGACGTCGGTTTATTTTATTACATGTAAAAATTTAAATATAATATTTTCTTTTATAAAATATCATCTAAAATTTCCAAACAATAATGTATTCAATTCTTGTCATTCATAACCCTTTAATTAAAATAGTTTATCAGTGACTTCAATCCGCTATCGGTTGTGCCAATTTGCTAAGTTTCTTATACTGTAAAATTGTTGGAGGGATGGCGATGTGTTCTAAAAATGTTTGTCGAGTGTGAAGAGTCAGTGTATGTAATATATGTAAGGCGTAAAGTTCTGATTATAAATATTGTGACCAGTTGCTGTTCTTTTAGTACCATAAACCGTTCTGAGTTGTTGCAAGTATTACATGTGTGTGAAATATGTTACATGAATAAAATGCTTTGCCAATATATGTTGTGAACATTAAATATGTGTATATTTATCTATACAACCCAATCTAAAATATAACACCTGCATCAAGATTTTTATGGAGGCAGGTATCCAGGCGGCCTTTCGATCATTTAATACATCGTTGTACATATTCATATATAAAATATTATCGATATAACAGAAATGTGGACATCACTAGTGCGCCGGCGCCGTGGGCCAATAGACACGCCATTTGCATACAAACGAGTTGATACAACAAAAACCACTCGAAGGTTGTATCACTTGAAGGTTTACTGTCTAAGCAGATAGAAAAATGAGAATTAAAAAAATCAAACAATGCACTACTCGAAATTTTGTCAACAAGAAAAAAATATAGGCAAGTAATTTATTCCATATAATTAAAAATGAACAAAAAACACGTAGTAGCTTATTGGTTAAGGACCTATCTAATGGCTGGTTCCTACATTCTTCTCATTCTCACCTCTATTCATTCTCTTACTTTAACATCGCCACAGATTTGACATTACATGTATGGAGCTTATGTCAAATTTTAACCTATTGTAAGGCAAATGAACGGTCGGTAAGCTATAGGAAGCGGCCATAAATGGAATTCGCTATCTTGCTCACAGATTACTATATCACAAGCTTTTATTTAGCTTGCAATGGATGTACCTATGTATGTAAGTTCAGGTGGAATCTTGCAAGTTAAATTTGACCGATTTCCCGGTTTCCGATTGAGCTGAAATTTTACACGCATATGTATATCGCGTGACAATGCAATAATATGGTACCATGGAGCTGATCTGATCTGGAGTCGGAAGGTGGCCATAGGAACTCCTGTACTAAACAAGATAGACCCGTCGTGTTTGGGCTCGTTTTACTTGTCTTGGCTAGCACTCTGCTGCTACATGATAGCCAGGATCTCAAAAGCTTATTTTTAAAGATGTAAATTAAAAGAATTGACTTACGACAATAATCTGTCCACAACATAAATCTCAAAAATAACACTTGTTTTACAAAAAAAAATTATTGCGGTTACACACAATAGAACAATCATCACAAGAATTAACTTTTATATAAAGAAATGTATCTTTATATATAAAAATTAATTGCTGTTCGTTAATCTCGCTAAAACTCGAGAACGGTTGGACTGATTTGGCTAATTTTGCATTTGAATTATTTGTAGAAGTCCAGGGAAGGTTTAAAATGTGAGTAAATATGAAAAAAATGCTTGGAATGTAGTGAAAATGACAATTTCGCTTTCCCTTGGAAACTGCGTGTAGGCGGTACGAAGTTTTCCGGGTCAGCTAGTAAGAAATAAAAATCAGTGCTCAGTTTGTTAGGAGAATTGGGCTTTATATAAAATTGCAAGATTGTTTCACTGTTATGTAGAAAATTTAAATAATTTTGATATACAATAAAAATAAAAATATTTTATGTATTTAAAACGCCGATACACGTGTACCTTTATGTCTAACCAGAAACAGATTGTAAAATTTGTGTTTCTTACTTTAATAATGACGGATGTTCATATAAACTTTCATCCCCTTTTCCACCCCCACAGAGGTTAAATTTAAAAAAATCTCTTCTTAACGCGCATTTACAGTACAAAAGGAACCCGCATGCAAATTTTCATGGTCCTAGCTCCAGTAGTTTGGGTATTGCGTCGATATGTCATTCAGTCAGTCCGTCAGTAAGTCCGTCATATATATATATATATATATATATATATATATATATAGAGTTAACATTAAATTAAATTTAAGTTTTGCCATAACTACACAAGTAATTTTTCCCATATATTGAGTAAATGAATTAAAAAATTATATTTACTAGTGATCCCCCGTGGTCCAAATTCGACCATAATAATTAATTTAAATTATAAATTTGAACATTATTAAGGTTCTGTTGTCAAAGACTAAACCTCTATAATCACAGATTTCACCAAGGCTACGCTGTTAATTTGACTTTAACAATAAACAAAAGAGTATATATGCGTGTGTGTTTCAAATACATGGTAGTGTGTGTAATGTCTTTTATTGATTTAATGTATTTTTTATGCATAGTTTAAAAAAATATTAGCATTCTGCACTCCTCTATATTAACTATAAGTGTTCGAAATTTCACATTCCTTCGTCCGCGCAATTTTCGTAAATATGGGTACAAAGTTTTTGCTGTGTTTTTTCTTCACATATTAATATATAGATTTTTACTTTAATATACAAATGATATAATAATATTATACAAAAAAAAACTCCAAACATTTTCGCTACATCCTAACGCAAATCGTGATTGGGAGACCCGACCCGGCACGGACGTTTATGGGCGGTTATTACTGTAGTCAAAAACAAAAAACTATATGTATATGTAAATGAAGACAAACTTTATTAAATTTGAATTAGCCGCACAGTTTGATTTAAAAAGTTTGATATATTGGGCCCGTTCCTCTACTATCTCACAACGCTCAACATGCTCCGTCTGCCGTTCCACATGGCGAGCACGCTCGTTATGGTCGTGGCGAAAACGTCACTAATGACGTATTTTCGATCACAGAGCGCTCACAACGACCCACGTCGAGAGCTGGGTCGAAGTGGGTGTTGACCACCGCGCATTAATTCTCTCTATCGATTGACATTGAAAAAGGCGCGATTTTCAAATCAACCAATGACATTTGTGTATTTCGTCATTAATGTACCTCAGCTCTCCATAAAGCGTTCCACTAGAGTTTATGATTGTAACGCCCGCAAGCTACTGGAACAGGAAAAATCGCCGTCGTGAAACGTCTCTTGTGGAACGTAGCCATTGTATTGTTTTTAATAAAAAACCGTGTGCGTCTCGGGACGTCCGACAGAAGTGATAACTCAAACTAATCTAAGTTGAACTATTTAATATTGAAATTGCTTAACTTGAGAAAAGCTTAGGTTATTACTTAAATTTTATGTATATAGCGCATGGGTTAGAGTGAGAGAGGAAGAATCTGCCTACCGGTGCCGTATGCGTGAGAGAAAGGGAAACCAGACAGACTGGCGCCGTAACGCGTTACGTAAGCGGCTTACCCTTCCATAAGAAGTTATCACTTCAAAAACTCTTTTCAGAGCAACGGTTTTGTTTTCAATTAACAAAGAAACAAAGTAAGAAAACCACATTATATACTAATAAAACTTACGGATTATCTAGTTTATGCTAGTTAAACATATTTTGCGATAATTTGGCTGCTAACAATGGTAATGACGTAATGTTGCTCACTATAATATACATTCTATCTCTTTTGGACTTTCAATGGCCCTTATACGGATAAACAGTTTCTATATTTAATTATTCGTACGAAAGTATTCGGTATTAAATTCAGGATAACAATACAATTAACGTGTTCCTATATACATAATGCATGCAATCGAGTAATCAAGTCCTGATTAGTGATGTGCTAACAACACTACAAAATATCTGAAGAAGTCTTTAAAGGAATTTTTGTTTTGTTAGAAAGAATCTCTTTTTTCAAGATCTAATAGAGGCTAGCCGTACTAATGAGTATAATAAAAAATGGAAAATTTGGGTATTTGATATATTTAACAATAAATTCGAATACAAATGCGCTTAAATGCCTTGTTATTAATGATATCTTTCATTCAAAATTTAAATATAGAAATAATTTTAATTCCTGTTTCAAGAATATTACAGGTCCACAAAAAGTTGTGTGTGCTGTCACTTGGGTAAAGTTAGAATTAAGGGTCAGTGAGCAAATAAAAGGGAAAAACCCAAAACCCATAAACAATTGATAAAATTCTTATTTCATATTCGTAGTCAGCGAGAAAAAATACATTAGAAAATCATAATCTGACACCTAGCACAATTTTGTGAATCTGTGTTATCAATAACCTATATGACTCATTAGTATTATGACATCTTTACTTGTGGTAAACACGTATCTGTGTGTGTGTGAGACCAAAGGCCAGTGTGATTGAACGGAACTCTCGCAACTGATCGTTCCGTCAGACACGCACACTATAGCACTTTACATGTATACGTTCAACAGTGTTACAGCGTCAAAACAAGGAGTTTATGACGATTTGTATGATGATAAAAAGTATATCAATTGAGTTGGTGAAGTAACTTATTAAATTTCTTCTTCATTTCTAGAGACTTCCACTACATATTGTTATACATAAGGTCAAAATATTGATAATAATGAATACTACTACAATAAAAATATGTAATCTACATACATGTAATTGTATAATTACTGTCATAATATTTCTTTTAAAATAAACAGATAATATCTCAAATAATACAATTAAAAGGAGAAAAACGGGTACGCTTGTTTTAGTAAACCAACCAGTAAGTATCAAGTTATTTTCATAAACTTCAAAACTTTTTATAGACATATAAAAACTTGGAACACATAAAAAAAAGTTGCGCTATTAAACCGCCATGAAAATAAAGTAACCGCATTTTGGGGGATATTTTTCCTGTCCACATCACTACAGGCCGCCGCTAACATTTCCAAATTATACAAATTACTGCATAGAATTTTACGAGCAGCGTTATTGCTTCATATGGGAAATCCGGATAATTCCGGATATTATCCGAAACCCGATGGATGCGTATATTGTGGTATAACAATGAACGGACCTATTCGATGGAAAAATAAGGGCCGTCATACACTTTTATTGGGTCAAACTTGATGCTGAGTTGTCAGGTTCTGACGAGTTACGGGTCTCCAATGACCTGTTAGGGAGGGGCTTTTATTTAATAGTTGTCCGTTATCTCACTGGGAATGGGCTAGTTTACTCAAAAGATAACAAGTGGTCGTGTGCGAGTTCGACTTTTTTATAATCTTATATATATATATATATATATATATATATATACATATAATAAAATTGTAGAGGTCGAATTTCTGTACAATGAAAAAAATACTAAAAACCGAGTCAGGGGGATGTAAGAAGTGAAATGGAACTAATTTAGATTTTAATTTCAAATATTTTGTTTCTCTGTTTGTACCGGCTAATCTCCGCAACGACTGGTTCGATTTAAATGAAATTTTGTGTGGTGGTAGCTTATATCCCTGGTCAACATATAGGATACTTTTAATCCCGAAAAATTAAAGAGTTCCCGTGGGATAGTTAAAAACCCACACCACGCGGACCAAGTCGCCCGCATCAGCTAGTGCAATTTTTTTTTTAAGTATCACCTTTTTTTATTGCTGGAGTACAGTGGATAGGCTGACGGCCAACTGTAATGGAAAGTCGTTACCGTCGCCCATGATTATTTGCAACACTAAAGGTGCTATCAATGTGCTGCCGAACTCGTAAAACGGGGTGGAACCTGGCCACTAATGCCGGAACACAAGACAAGGTTGTTATGACGGCACACTCTAGACCAGGAGTGGTAGCCATCTAGTGGGGGAAATGCCCTACCACTTAAATTTTTCACCGTTTTAGTCTAAAAAATATTATTTTCAGTTTTATTTCGGTCCAAATTGGACCTGTGTTTAATCATCGGTCTTACTGACTCTCTAATCTGTGTTGCATAATGCAAGACCCGTGTCGCAGTCTCTAGTACGCTTAATCCTATAGATTCGTGCTTGTCCTTTTTTAGAGTCGCTTTTTTGTTTCATCGAGTTTCAAATCACGATTCTAAAGAAGTTTCACATCAAAAAGTATTTATAAAGAAGGTTCCTGGGCCAATGAAGCTCTAGTACTTAAACTGGTCTGCTGGATACTGCGTAGTATATACCTAGTTATTAATATCTATAATAAAACATTTAAAATTTGATTAGTAGGACAAAAAAAATTTACATGGACATAATATTTGCATAATCAGTAAACGAAGGTTATCACTATCAGGTTTAATTTTTTTGCAAGATTTTGCAAATGTTTGCGCAGATGGCGCTATACGCACAATCGCAACCCACTTGCGGACTGGGCCGGACTCGGCAATTTGGTTGCTAAGAAAATATTCTACTTAATTAATAGTCGGGGCCCCAAGTATGTAAGTTTTACAACAAAAAAAAAACCATCCCAGTGCTAGTCAAGATCCAATCGACTGACGATGCTCAAATGTCTGTAGTCTCTAAAATTCATATTAAATCAATCTGGGTCACATCAAGATTGATTCAATATTGAGCCGAGATCGTTTACAGGCTATTACGATTCCAATTCGATTCGATTGCCAATTTGAATTACAGACTCGGAGCCCTGGCCTTGGACAATCTACTAACAAAAGGAGTCACTTTTCATAAATACAAAACTGGAAAGAACTAGGACTATTTACGTGAGTCTGATCACCTTAACTTCTGTACTGTGATCCTCAGAATGAGTTCATACTTATTGTTGTCAAAACCAACGTAAGATATTTTCATTATTTTTAAACTTGCAACACTGTCGTTGCTTTTTGTTTTCTCTTTGGTTGTAGCCGAGTGCACAGGAAAACACATAAAGTACCTATCATCCAGAAATAAGTACTATTCCAGATAGATAGACAAAAATAGTCAAACAGATAACGCTCATATCGCGTTTTATTGGCGCCACCGTCGCAATTAAATAACAAATATATCATCATAATAACGCAATTTTAATGCATGGCTCTCATTAGTAAGTTCCGTAAGATGCCGTTACGGTTATATGGAATTAAAAATGAAGTTTGACATTTGTAAGGAGCGTGTCAGACTTCCAACGGTCAACTCGCCACTCTGTAAACAAAATTTGCACTAATAAAAACAAGAATGGACTAGTGGTGCCAACTATGATTGGAGGGCTTATTACGAATTACATGTTTTACTGGGTAATTGTCGTTATAGTTGAGCCGGCCTGAGAAGCCCCATTTGAAGTTTACCTTTGTAATAGTCTCAAAATAATTTATGTTAAATTAAAACACCATAATTAGCTTATTTCTTTCAAAACGTAATACATGTCAACATTGTGTTTGTAGACACTTTTTAGTAATGATTCTAATATTGTACAGCGCCCTGTTATTGGCTTGTAGGTGTTCCACTACACTTTTTTTTCTTAAATATCAGTCACACGACTAGGAAGGTTGATGTATAATTGAAAAGTTTAAACATAAATCGTAATTAAGTTTTTAAACAACATTTTAAAGATTAAAAACCCAACGAAACATCTTATCTTATACTAATATACAAAGCTGAAGAGTTTGTTTGTTTGTTTGCTTGAACTCGCTAATCTCAGAAACTACTGGTTTGATTTCAATAATTCTTTCAGTGTTAGATAGCCCATTTATCGAGGAAGGCTATAGGCTATATATCATCACGCTAAAACCAATAGGAGCGGAGCACCAATGAAGAATGTTTCAAAATCGGGGGGTTTTTTTTAACTATTCCACGCGGACAAAGTCGCGGGCGGGCAGAAGTCAGTAAAATATATTATTTTAAATAATAAGATTTATAATCGATTCGGTAATTAGTGAGTTCCTACATCGATTCCAAGTTTTAGTTGTATCATCATCGATAGTTCACTTAAGTACTAAAATCAATTTGATAGATGCCAAATGTTATTTTATTTCAAAATCGATTCCCTGGATACATGAAGAACTATTTTAGGTGCCATGTTTGCTTATAAGCTGTTTCATATTAATATAAATTCCCCTCAATTGTTAGGCCTCTAACCCTCTTTGCTCCGTTAAAAACAACAATACTAGGAGCTAACTGTCTGTAGAATGTGTAGAATACTCAACAGCAGCTGTGATGTTACTGACATTTACTTTGACTCCAAAAATTCGTTTATAAAAAGATTCGTTTAGCCCAAAAAGACATTAATTAGACATAGGGTATGTTTCACAATGTAAAGTATCCAATAGCTATTTAACAAACAAATTATGTGGCACATAAAAGTACTGGTTAGTTCTGATTGTGTTTCACCATCACCTTACCTATAAATTTATTTGGCACATGTTTGCCACTTACTAGCTAGTAAGTTTGGCAACGTCGCATTTTATAGTTCCGTTTTACGAAATACATGTATTAGGTAATATATCCTGTGTTGTAAATACACGTGAAAATGTGTTTTAATTATTTTAGAGAACATTTTATACAATTTTTATACATTATACTATATAAATACAGCTTGAAACACGTCATCCCTTAATTTTTTATTGATCAAAACAGCATATACATTATTTTTTGTATTAGGGTGAACGGAACTTCAATCTCAAATTAACAAACGGGAAAGTTGCAACATAAACTAATGTTTGCAGTATCGGCGTAATTTGAGACCGTTTCGTACCATAATGTTCACTTCGAATTAATAAGTATACATAATCTACAGCATCTTTATTAAGTGACAATCGTATCCTATAATCCGTATATTCAATGCTTGCATATGATTAAATGCGTTGTCGAAATACAGGATTCCTTCGCGGTCCAATAAACGATAAATAAAATCATCTAATTCTTCTTCAATGGTATCAAATACTTCCATTTTACAAATATACATTCATAAAATAACAAAACTTTCAACAGTAATTATTGGAATCACAGCTGTCAACCAGATGTTATGGCTGTCGACTAATTTATATGGCAGATAGAGTTGCTATTGGCCTATTGATCTGACATATAGTTTACAGGGTACTTTATTTGCCAGTTAGTGCTATTTGTTAATTGTAAAACGCAAATGTTGTCTTTATTCGATAAATAAGTTGCAAGTAGCTTATTGGGAACTTTATTTGGACTTTGTGAAACAGGTCTATAGACTAATTTCAATATCGTACGCTTTTTTGTTATTTTTATTATTAGAGTTTAATTAAATAACAGTGAAGAAATTAAATTGCTAGCTCTGTTCACCTATAATTTGTTTTTACATCGCATTCTAAACCTTAGTCATAAGTCCATTAACTGGTCAAATGTAATAACTATTGGCGATCCTTAATAAATAAATAAATGTGGCTTTATTGAACAGCCCAACTATATTAGGTATTCCTCTTCCTAATCCTAAATCCGTTCCTGGCACTAATGGCGACTATATTGTATTTTAGCCGCATTACGCAATGAAGACCAAATTGTTTTGTTAATTTATGCCAAGGTTACAACGAAATTTGGCTCTTCAAATAGAATGAGATAAGAAACTGATTTCTTTATTATTTTAGGTATAAATCAATTATGTTTTATCTACATTATTTATAGCGGTCTTCGACGTGGTTCTGTTCCGATACCTACATATGTTCTGATTCCATATCCCTTGGGAACTCTTTGAATAGGGTTGACAGTCATTTCAGGTTGTCAAGTTTCAGGTTATCCATGCAGGAACGGAAAAAGATACAATGTCCTGTGACCGTTCGATCTGTCGTAAGAGGCGACAAAACGACCCACAACCAGGTGGTAGAGTATTTGCCCTGGTCCAGAGTATGCCGCCATAACAACATTGAGTTGTGTTCTGGCATTAGTGACCAGGTTCCAGTCTCCCAAGAAGCAGCGCATTTGTAGTCTTTGGTGTTGCAAATGTCCATAGGCGATGGTAACCGCTTTCTATCAAGTGGGACGATAACCACAGTCTGCTGAACCGATGCAATAAAAAAAACTTAGTTTTATTATAAATGAAGAAGTCATTTTATTATTGTTTGCAAAAGCTGACTACCAATGCTCATGACTATATAATACAGAAAAAAATTTCACCTCTTACTTATTTATGTATCCATGGTATATGCAATTATTGTCTCTCCTTCTATCTGAGGATTCGTCATGAGAAGGATTTGAAACAGCTCAAGATTTCAAAAATTTACGAATTCAAAATACGAATTTTATTCTAAAACTAGCTGTGCCCGCGGCGTCGTCCGCGTGGAATTTGTTTTCAAAACCCCCCGATTTTGAAACATTCTTCATTGGTGCGCTCCTATTGGTTTTAGCGTCATGATAGAACATAGCCTATAGTCTTCCTCGATAAATGTAGTATCTAACACTGAAAGAATTTTTCAAATCAGACCAGTAATTCCTGAGGTTAGCGCGTAAAATCAAACAAACAAACTCTTCAGCTTTATATATTAGCATAAGTTTTCATAAGTGTCTCATCTCGATATCTTGCAAGATTCAGAAGATTAGAATATTGTTACGAGCTACAGGACTCGAATTAAAAATGCGGTTGGAACTACTATAGAATTTATTAGAACTGTACAAACAAACACGTATAAAACAAATACAAATAAAACTGGATGCAACCAGTTCACACTGCACTATTCAATACAATTCGAACCCGCAAAGTCCGTCGCTTATATCGCTAATCGAGAGTACTAGAAAACGTCTTACTCGCTTCGTAGTCGTCGCTTGACTGCCCCTTCCCTATATTCGGGCATCGTCTGATACTAACTACACAGTACAAAGAAATTGGAGGCGCACACTGAGTTTCTAAGAAATATTAATTTGCACACCTGCGAACGTCCACAAAGTCGAGAACAATAACAATAGGGATTAGTTCGACGCTAATGATGGTTATAAAACAAGTAGAAAAACAATAGAATGTTACAAATTTAAAACACAAAGGATTCCCTAATCCGGCTGAAGGACAATAAGCTGCGCTTACAATAGGCGTTGCGGCTTATCTTTGACGGCATGTAACAATATAAATTTCCAATAAAACTGCGGTATTGTAAGTAAATATGGATGATTCGTTCTACTTCACACCACACACATAAGAAGTGAAACTTCAACAGAATCATAGCAATTTGTAATAAATATTCCAAAATCTGGTATCGCGTTGGGCGCCACAACTTGGGAAGTTACCAACCCTTTACGCCGGAAACTTGGGAGGATTTCGAACTGTGTATGAGTTTGGAATTAATTACATGTACCAAAACGCTTAATGTACGGGAGGTGACATTTGCAGATAAGATTAACAAATTCTTAAATAATATATTTCGGGTACTTTGCAAAATTTCTGAATACACTTGATAACTTCTGAAATATTCCCTCAATCTCTACAAAAATATGACGTGTCTTATTTATGTTTGTTTGTTGGCAAACGGTTATGCTTTTTTTGTATATAACAGCTATTCCTGTGTCTTGGGGCGAGGCAGGACTTATATAACTACATGTTTCACATGTAATATGTCTATTTAATAAGTGCTTTATTTAGGTTTATTTATTTTTTAGGTTAAGTTTTATTTTAATTATGTTATCACTGTTTTCTGTTATTTTTCTTTTTTATTATTACTTTCACGTGTACGTTGACTATAATTTAATTCGATTTTACTTGTTTTTACTGTGAGTCGAATGACTTTTGTGATTAAGGCACACTACACTATGTTTCGGCACAGCAAAAACTGAGTGCCAACCTTATTTCGCAAATTGCGGTACACATTTTCATTGTTATTGTTATTGTTATAAATTGTTGTTAAGTGTCACATTTTTAGAAATAAATATTTTCTTTCTTTCATATTGTTACGAGCTACAGGACTCGAATTAAAAATGCCGTTGGAACTACTATAGCATTTATTAGGACTGTACAGACACGTATAAAACAAATACAAACAAAACTGGATGCAACCAGTTCACACTGCACGATTCAATACAATTTGACACGCGCAAAGTCCGTCGTCTATATCGCTAATCGAGAGTACTACAAAACGTCTTCGTAATCGTCGCTTGACTGCTCCATCCCTCCATTCGGGCATTGTCTTATACTAACTACACAGTACAAAAAAAATCGGCCGGGCGCACTGAGTTTCCAAGAAATAGTTATTATAATAACCATAAACAAATTAAAACTAAATAATTAAAATGAACAAGTTGGCGGTAGGCTAAATAAAACTTTAACAATACTCGTTGACACTTGACATCTTTGTCTTCCGTGATCACGGCCACTGAAAAGTGGCCGAAACATCGGAATAACAAAAATCAAATAAAGTACCCCGCTTAAAACCGTTAAAACGTAGATTTATTATGATTTCCTCGCAATAAAAAAAGGTCTAGGGGGGAATATATGAGAAAAGTGGAAGGCTGGGATATGTGCTGCAAAATTAAATAGCTGATAACGAAACTAAGAAACTATCTAAAGCAGTAGTCAAGTAGGTTAGGACTTTTTTTATTGAATGAGTACAGCAGACAAGCAGACAGCCCACTTAATGGAAAGCGGTTACCATCGCCTATGGACATTTGCAACACCAAAGGCGTTACAAATGCGCTGCTGCTCTCTCACAGGAGACTGGAACCTGGCCACTAATACCAGTATACAATTCAAGTCGTTATGTTGGCATACTCTAGACCAGGGGTGGTAGCCACCCAGGCGGGCAAATGCCCTACCACCTGACTGTGGGTTGTTTTGTCGCTTCTTAGGACAGGCCGCCCCAACGCAGAAAATAGTATTCTTTCTCCGATCCTGCACGGACGTAAGAGCTTCCTGCTTGCTTTAACAGTTTAACCATGTTCTGGTTAATCTCCCCATTTTAGGGTGAACCGGGTGAAATCATATTACAAATCGTCATTAGGCCGCACCTCGAGGCAATAACTGCGTAAGTAGTTGCTTTCAAAATTTATAACCACTTTTGTATCGGACACATCAAATTTAACTTTAAATTATGAGCAATAAAATATTTTTATACCCCAACAGGGACTGGAACCGGTTCCCAAATTAAAAACACTTAAGGACATTCAAACAAACATTTGTTTTAGATAAACATCACGGTTTACATCTTGGGAAGATCGTAAAACTTGTGTATTTTGAACCAACATAGTAAATTGTATATAAAACTGCACAAATATAAAATACTTGGTACTTACGGATTGTTACTATACTATTGTCCTTACTTCTCTCTATAGTATTTTATTTGTCCCAAGTACTCCTGATTACCTTAAACAACGTTTTGAATTTCTTTCGTGCTCTCATAATTTACGCCCGTCTACTAAACTTAAATTGAACACTCCTGCGCATAACTCAACTTTTTACAACAATTATTTTACTGTTAAGGCTATACAGCTTTGGAACACGCTTCCTGTTACTATCAGACAAGCAAAACCGCTAGTGATATTTAAAACTGATAAAAAAATACTACCTGTTGTTGGAATATATTTAAATTCATTTATAAACATTTATATATTTTGTAGATATGTATTTGTATGGTATGTATATTAAGTATATATATCTATGTAATATATAAAATTTCTGTATATATATATATATATATATATATTATTTATGTATTTATTATTAAAATGTAAGTAGTTGGTACTATATGTTACGTATTGGTATATATACCACCATCGCCATTATCATCTCCACTCATCAATCCATTTGATTCCTGGGGTTGTCTGGAAGAGATCGCTTTTTAGCGATAAGACCGCCCTTTGTAAATTACTAGTTATAATTTTAGTCTTTGAGTTCATGTTTGTATTGGTGTATAATAAAGTGTTATCTATCTATCTATTGTTAATTCTCCATAAAAAATGTATCTACCTCTCCTTTCCTCTATGGATTTTATAATTGTTCGCCTTCATTTAACTATGATCAACAGTGATGTTAGTAGTCTTCTCCTTTCAACTTATTGTTTAAAAATCTCAATAAAATAACAATACACATAATTAAAACAAATGTTTTAACGCTTGACGAATATCAACCGTGATCACGGCTACCGAAAAGTGGCCGAAACGTCGAGACAAAAATCAAATTAAATGTCGCGCTTAAAACCCGTTAAGATGTGATTTTTTTTATTGCATGAGTTCAGCATACAGACAGACGGTCCACTTGATGAAAAGCGGTTACTATCGCCTATGGACATTTGCAACACCAAATGCGCTGCTGCTCTCTTAAGGGAGACTGGAACCACGCCACTAATGCCGGAACACAACACAAGGTTGTTATGGCGGCATACTCTAGACCAGGGGTGGTAGCTATCCAGTCGTGCAAATGCCCTACCACCTGGCTGTGGGTTGTTTAGTCGCCTCTTACGACAGGCCGCCCCAACGCAGGAAATTGTATTCTCTCTCCGTTCCTGCACGGATTATGTTTATTATGTACTAACAATGGTATTCTATTTAATCTGTAAAATACAAACGTCATTGTCATTACTGTCAATCAAACATGACAAGAGACAGATAATCGAGATCTTCGCCCACTTGTAATGGTTGAACTGAACCCGGACATATGCATTTATCCTAAAATATATTCGTTTTAATAATAATAAGAGTTCATGTAAAATACATAAAAATAAGATTATAATTTATTAAATATCTAAATTTTAGGACCAAGTCCAAATTAAAAGATTTTAGTATATCGTGTAAGAATCATCATTTTCTGAAACTCGCACAGCGCCGGGAAATCGCTGATTTAACTTTCCTAGCTCGTAATGTAAACTCACAGAAATTCGATTGTCCCGATTTACTTAACAAAATAGATATATATACTCCTCGACAGTCTTTCCGCCATAGTCCCTATTTTGTTTTGAAATCGATTGACACGAACTATCGCCAAAACAGTTCTCTGCATCGATCGTGTACTATCTATAATAAATTAATTCGCAGCTATGATTTGGATATAACGGGTACCTCAGTGTCAGCTTTTAGGAATAAACTCAATAATCTCCTTTTTGAATTTTAGTGTTTAATGAGCAGTTTTTCTTAGGATGTTAGATTTTCTTTTTTATTCTTTCATGTTTAACTTTCAATTTTTTTTCTCTTTGTTTATAGTT
This sequence comes from Dendrolimus houi, assembly GCA_039645545.1. Classification (NCBI taxonomy): domain Eukaryota; kingdom Metazoa; phylum Arthropoda; class Insecta; order Lepidoptera; family Lasiocampidae; genus Dendrolimus; species Dendrolimus houi. The sequence goes on from CM077133.1 coordinate 1,169,285, forward strand.
CTCTGATCTCTGATTAGATATCTTAATTTATTTCTATCTGTGGTGACTTGTTAATAGCTCACTATTACTAATCTGTTATTATTATAATGTGAATAGCTGCTAGTCATCCAAAAACTATAAAATAAATAAAAATAATTCGTGTTTTTAATATCAAGAAACGAAACAAGACTGATACAGGCCGCTTCACGCAGATAAAATACGGCGATGGGCTTAACGAGTTATTTGAGATGCGCCATTGTTAATGACGTTAAATATTGACAGATAACGTATGTACATACACTAATGTGGCTATGCGTTAACGACGTTATTTTTAACGCTTTAAATATTTACATTTAACATTCTAACGCAGATGAAGCCCCAACATATGAAACACATTCAAATTGTGGTTCGTGCTTCACCGAGTGATCAAACAACGCTGTACTAGCTTTGGAACTCGTCATTTGAATGCTAACCAGTGAAGGGGTGGCCTAAACCACCCCCAACGCCCCTATTTTGAATTAATCGCCACGAACTTTGACACTAAACCCTCGTGTAGGGGAGGTATCAGTTTAATTTTGCTGAATATCTGCGTTGAATGTTATATTTAGGAATGTAATTTTATAAAATGGTAAAACTTGGTATTTCCACTCCAATAGTTTTAACTAAAAACACTTTTGACAATTATAATTTGGAAACAACAAATTTATTCCCATTAAATTATACATAATTTATAAACTAATATAACGAAGGAAACTTAACCTAGATAATTAATATCTATTAGTTATCTATAGATATCTATAAAAACGCCACGTCATGAAAATTTGAGAAAAAGAGACTCAAATGTATTCAGTGTTAATAGATATAATACGGCACTGTTGGAAAAGAGTGTTTGCGAAATGGCACCTACAATATTTAATAAACTACCAAAACCGTTAAAAACAATACCATTAAATATATTTAAAACCAGACTAAAGAAATTGTTAATAGACAAATCATATTATTGCACAAACGAATTCCTTAATGACAAATTTGAAACATAATATAAATACATAATTAATAATAATATTTTAATTAAAAACAGATATCTACATAATTAATAAATATTATCCAGGTTACATAAAAGATACTTAATAGAATAAATAGGAACAACTACTTAAATAATGACGATTAAGACCCTGCTTACTTGCACACCAGTAAAACTGCTAAAATGTACTGAACCACGTATTTCTAGGAATAACACCTGTATATAACAACAATGCCTACATTTATGCAAGAATAATATTTTATTTCATTCAAAAAAGTCGGGTTAGTTACATCATTTATAACTCAAGAACGGCTGGACCGATTTTTATAATCGTTGATTTGTTGGATTTGTCTCTATCCCGATTAGCAGAATAACTATGAATATATCGAAAAACTCACAGAAAAAAGTTGTGAAGAAAGTAATTTTTAAATGAGTTTGGTTTGGAAGTCCGCCTTCTTCCGCAATTGATAGTTCACGTCACGAACGCTTATGGCTTATTTTGTGTGTGTGTGTGTGTGTGAACGGATCCCCGGATGGTTTAGATTCACAACGGGTTCACGAGTTCTTGATTTTATTTATTATTATACTATGCATAACAAACTTGAGGACGACTCTCCAATCCTCCCAGATCTCTTAAAACCGATAGCTTTCAAAAACTCTTGACCGCTAACAAACCAAAAACATAACAGTTAACCCGTAAATATTTTCATTTGATTAAAAACCGTAGTTCAGAAATAACCCTGCTTTGTAGTCAGAGTGCCGGGCGCTCGTTTACGACACTAAAAGTTTAGTAGCAATAAAAAATACTATGTGAAGACGGCCGCTGGCATATTTATTTCACTCGTGTGTGGCCAGTTTGGGCAAGAGGGCGAGCTTCGAGGAATCGCCTTCCCTAAATAAGGGTGAGATAAACAGGGTTGTAATGTTTAGGAATTATTACTTTCCATTCTTGTAACTGATTCAACAGCAGTTTTTTTTCTTCGTTTTGTACTATATTCTACGCGCGTCATTGTTGTCTGGAAAGCCTGGTGCGCAATAGAAAAAATTAAATACATGGTTACCGCGTCATAAAAAACCAACAACAAATTTACAATATATAGTAATTTTTACGTTTTACTTGACACCAACTTCGAGATGTTAAATAATTTTTATTATACATTATAAGTCGGTTAAACATTTTTATTTTTAGAGTGAAGTCTGCTTTGTTGTTGTTAAAAAAAATATATTTTACTACCTTTGTACTACCCTAGTACTAGTACTTTGTACTACTTTGTATTTTACGCCCGTCGTACTACCTTTTATTAAGTAAGGTTTTTGTGTATTTTTCTATGTAATGTTGGTGTACAATAAAGAGTATTGTATTTTATTGTATATTATAGACTCAATCAAAATGCAAAGCTGCTAAAGAAATACAATAAACATACATTTATGTACGTCGAAAAGACAAAAAAATTTAAATATGACGTAATAAACATGAAATATTTATATCACGCTTTTTGGCAAATTAAGATTGATTTCATTTGATTTATGAATTTGTATATCATTTGGTTTGAATTCGTTAATTGATTTTATTCATAGCAAATGTCAACATCATACTTAAATGTGAATTTATATCCAGAATCAAATTTAAAGGCATGCTTGATTTAGAAAAGCTATATTTAATTATATCTACCTTTTAATGGTTTTAAGCTTCTAACTAATTTACAACGCTAATGTACGGCAGTGAAAGTTGGGTATGGTAGAAGAAGCATGAAAGTAGGATAAATGCAGTTGAAATGAGAGCTTTGAGAAGTATATGTAAGATTAATGTAAGTGATATGATAAGAAACAGTGTGATAAGGAAGCGTTGTGGATTGAAAGAAGATCTAGTGACAAGAGTTGAAAAAGGAATTTTAAGGTGCTTTGGGCATGTAGAGAGAATTAATGAAAGCAGAATCACAAAACAAGTATATGACAGCAATGTGACTGATAGAGTCGGTGCTGGTAGACCGAGACGTACTCACCATGATCAAATTGAAGACAGTTTGAAGAAAGATCAGATAAAAAGTAATTTAAATAAGCGTGTATGTATGAAAAGATTAATGAAAGTTGATGAAGCGAAAAGTGTTTGACAAGATATAGATTTGTCAGGCGGAGATCCATCGTCTCTACCTACCTCAATGGGAAACAGGCGTGACAATATGTATATTATAATAATAATAATAATAATATTTATTTATTTGCTCTCACAATATAACATGACATAAGTAATTGCTAAAAAAGGTTTTAAATTACTAACAATTGGTGAGAGCCTGGTGTCAGTAAAAGGAAAAATCCTGTGTGACTGATCACCAGCCTCTCTCTCCCCGTGGAAAAATGTAGGTATATATACTTACAACTAGTTATTCGATTATAAAAGAAATACAATGTATTGAGTGTAGATCGGTGTGCAGTGTGTTATTGTGTATTTATATGTACTTATGTATATATTCATTTACATAGCAGCTCGCTCTAACATCTTATACTATATTTTGTATAGTGTTATCTTGCCAAGCTTGTAAGGGATTTATGGAGATATATTGCAGCATAACATTTTAGTACGTCATGTCATTATTATAACTTTCATAATATTTTTCTTTCCTCTTATTGTGTCTTGGTCTTATTGAGTATGCACTGTTTGCTACAACTCCATTAATTCTTCAAAAAGTAATTCTGTAACATACTTCTGTATAAAACTTATTAAAAAAAAGACAACTTGAGATATCAATAGAATAAGAAACTTAAAGAAAAACATTATTTAGCTAGACGTGTTGCTGGGGAGTTTCTTGCCGCTTCTTCTCCTTAACAGCAATAACACGTTGTGAAGCGGTATACATAGAATAGGAAGAAAAATTAAATTTTAATTTATATATTTATATGACCTTCAAAAAGTGTTCTCCAGTGGAAGTTATTTTGAATAAAAAACTTTGAATTTGAATTTGAATTTGAATATTGTACGTAAATGTGTGTGAATGTGTCTGTGTGAGTTTATGTGATTTGAAATGAGAGGAATTGATTAGATTATACTATGAGAGTTACATAGAGATAAATGAATGAGTGAACATATAAAATACTATAATACAAGATGATAATAAAAACAATGAAAAGGGAAATATTTAAGTAATTAGGACTAATAGTGCTTCAGTGGAGTCATAGTCGAGTTTCAAAAGCCATTCGGTGAGAGTTTTCTTACATTTAGCTTTAGTCAAAGGAAATAAATCAATCCGCTTGTTGATTTTATTATATAGGTAACTCCCTAGAAAGAACAAAAATCTACAGCAAAACGCTATGCTGACAACGTTTTGTTTACAGGGGATGTAATTCCTTTTAATAATAGAATTGGATGATATAAATGGTGTGATAACATGTTGTTTAAGAACGATTTGTTGAATAAAGAGTTGCCGAACAGTTAGCACTTTCCAGCGTTCATAAAGGTCTTTGATGGGGAAGTAGAACGGGAGAGAAAGACTGACTTTAAGTACTGCTCGTTGTGCACGTTCTAATTTTATTATTGCGGTTTTGGCAGCTCCCCCCCATGACGTGATACAATAGCTCAAAACAGATTGGCATAGGGCGTAATATAATAATTTCATTATGTTAAAATCAGCAACCTGACCAAGGGTTTTAAAAATATAAATTAATTTTCGTAATCTGAGTGTTAATGAGTTAATGTATGGTTGAAAACTTAGATTTTGGTCAATGATAACACCCAAATATTTAGTATGTTGAGTTGTATGCAAAGTAGGGCAAGAGTTACAAATAGCATGAGAAAGACAAGAGTGAGCTATAATTTTTAAGGTTTGAATATGAGGTTGATCCTGATTTCTAAGAGATAAAGTCATATACTTCGTTTTATCAATATTAAGGGTTAATATATTTGAATTTAGCCAATCCATAACTTTATTAAGACCTTTTTGCGCACTTTGGAGTACTTTTGACCATGTATCAGCAGAAAAAAGGAGTGCAGTATCATCAGCATATGTAATAATACTACCGTTTTCAAGTTCTAAGTCGCAGAGTGTGTTTATATACGCAAGAAACAGGGTTGGGCCAAGGATGCTGCCCTGGGGCACACCAAAAGAAATAATAGTGTCTTTACTTATATATTCACCAATACGGACTCTTTGCGTTCTGTTTTGGAGATAAACAGCGAAAAGTTGTAACTGAAGATCTCTTATTCCCAGTGCTTATGTATGTATATAACTAATTTATACTGGACAACATTTTTGAAGGTCATAGATAAAAGTTAAAAATTAAAACTACTTCCTATTGTATGTACTCTGCTTCACATACCAGTCCAGTCAGTGTTTGGGTTTATTGGTTACAAACATACAAAAATAAAAAACAAAAATGTTTCCTCTTTATAATATTAGTATAGGTACATATAGTACATAAGGGGATCTTTGAAAGTTGCACCCGTGACTTAAAAATTGAGAGGAAGAAGATTAAGGTGGCATGGGCATATAATTTGGGGGGTGAAAGTCACGTGGCAAAAAGAACGATAAAATACAAGATGAATGGGTACAAATATAAAGAGAGACCAAAAAAGGGATGGATGGATTGTGTGAAGGATGATATGATGATTTGTGGTGTGACAGAAAAAGTATTTCAGAATAGAGGAGTGTGGAAGGAAAAGACATATTGTGCCGACCCCAATTAATTGGGTTATGGTGAAAGAAAAGAGAAAAGAGAGAGATACATATAATAATAATCGGCAGACAAACACAAACGTTGTTTATACCCAAGCTAAGCAAGTTATGATTGTGTTATGGATGATATACGACGGACCACTCTGGGGCCGATCCCGGACACCCAGACCATAGTAAATAACGTTCCACTAAGACTTAGCCCGCTCAACCACAGAGGCCGTCAATGTCTGGCCATGCCGCCTCCACCAGGTCCTGGTCGAAGGGGAACGCCCAAGAAATACTAGCTTAAAGTTGTGGAGGATGTTCGTTTCTGAAATTTACCATGCCAGGAATCGAACCCGGAGCCACTGTTTTCCAGCGAGTTGGGCCGGCGAAGACTTAGCCCGCTCAACCACAGAGGCCGTCGATACGTACACGATACGATATAAGTACAGAATTAGTATATTATACAATTACCGTCTTCTTTGAGAAACGTAAGTTCAATCTTATTGGGAATAGGTATTTCCTGTTTTACTTGAATTTCATCAGCCTAACAAATCACAGGTCATGCATGAGTAATGATATTGTTACGTGCGAGCGGGGGTACGCACTTAGGATTGGAAGAAAACACCAGTTTTATTAACTAAACGCTTTTATTAACTTACACAGTCGTACGTGTTTCTTCTCCGCAGGGTTGCCCCTATACGCACAATAACGACGCACTGTCCCGACGATAAGATGCCTCACTCACAATACCGTCGCCGATATTGCGTAGAACACCCCCTGCTTACTAACCTACTTAAACTGCGCTACATTCCTCCTTCACTGAACTGCCCACTAAACTTTTCACTAAATGCACCACTAAACTCGTCACTGTCTTCTTTTAAACTTCTCTTCCAACTCTTTCGTATCGCACTTGTCGCTTCGCTGTCTATAACTGTACTCAACTGCTCGGTAGGTGCGCCTTACGCTGCTTATATACTCGGAAGAATCTTCTGGAACCCATAATTTCGATCTTCTTTTCGCTACTCTTTTATTTACAATCTATCCCTTTCTAAAATGTATCTGTCCTTGTCTTTTCCTTTCAGAATTTTCTATCTTTTTCTAAAAGTCTTGAGACCGGCTTACGCTGCCAGAAAGTTCTACGCTCGGTCGCCACAATATAAATACAAAATAACAACCACAAAAGTTTACACTTTTGTTGGGTCAACTGGTTATTTTGAATTGTGTTAGTTCGTTTGTACCAATTAACATAACAATATCCTACACATCCTTCAAAACAAAGTAGTTAATCAATTATATTATAAATAATTGTTTCAGGCATATGGTTGCTTCGTAATCCATACATGTGCAAAACTAGATAACGAGTGACCTTAATAAATTAGCACAATTAAAACCATGCGTCGATAAATAGATCCTTAGCTTTGTCACTATAAAGTTGAAAATTGCTAAAAATTAGTCCTAGAATAAATTTATATGTAATTGTACAAATTATTGTTTTGTTTGTTACTTTATCAAAGTTTAACCAAAACCAGGCTATTATTTTAAGCTTGTTTTATATTAGAATCAATTAAGAAGTCAGTTAACTTGTGAAACTAGCGAGTTAAGCTATTATACTCACTTGGACGGACATCCATTATTTAACTGGAAAAATTCTGTTTAAACTATGATAAGAAAAATTATAAATAATTGCGTTGATTCCCCATTTCTCATCAATAATTTACTCCTGAAGTGTCCCTGTTTGGGATCATGTGATAAATCCTTATCCTCAGTACCACTTATAAAAACTAATTATACAAAAAAAACCTTTTTTTATACCGCACTTGTCAGCCGTACAATGCACTATTTACTCATTTAGATCCTTTCATTGGTAACTTATGTCAATTTAAAACCCAAATTAAAAAATGTTGGAATTTAGAATGATCCAATAATGACTTAGCCTTTTTTTATACTTTCTGTAATACTTGCAACAACTCAGAAGGGTTTATGTTAGTAAAACAACAGCAACTGGTCACAATACTTTACACTGGCTATTCAAACCCGACAAGCATTTTTAGAAGACCTCGCCATTACTCCAACAATTTTACAGTACATCAAACTTAGGAACAACCTATAGCGGATTTAAGTCATTCATAAACTATTTTAATTAAAGGATTATGCATGACAAGAATTTAATACTTTATTGTTTGGATATTACAGATAATATTTTATATAAAACTAGTTGACTCGGCGAACTTCGTACCGCCATATTTTCTGAATTCCTAAAAGACTTTGTTTCATGACACAAAAACAAAATCACCAAAATCGGTCCAGATGATTAGGAGGATAATAGAACCCGATCTCAGTGCCACCTACCGGTTCTAATGGCAAATCTAAACCATCCGGTAAGCCACTCAAACACACAAAAACAAAATCACCAAAATCGGTCCAGATGATTAGGAGGATTCTAGAACCCGATCTCAGCGCCACCTATCGGTTCTAATTGCAAATCTATACCATCCGGTAAGCCACTCAAACACACAAAAACAAAATCACCAAAATCGGTCCAGCCGTTTAGGAGGATTTCGCTGTCAACACACGTACAGAAGAATAATATATATATATATATAGATATTGTATAAAACATTATACTTAAAGTTTTATATGCAATAAAATAAGCCGAACACAGTATAAATCTATCGCGTCTGCCAACATGAAAATGTAGTGAATACCGTCTATATACAATTGAGAGGATTGAATTATAATCTGTACACAATTATCACATTATACAAATGATGATTATTGTAACAAAATTATTGTTAATTATAGACAAATACTCTATACAAAACAGGCGCTAATCACAGAATAAATAAAAATATAAATATACTATTCAATTACAGAAATGGCCGATCGTATCGTTCAGAAATAAGAGGGTACATAACAAATTCAATTATTAAATTTAAAAAGAAACACGACAAGGACAACTATGCTACTCAATACCTGTAACATTTCCTTTTTTCATCTCTATTTTACTAGTAACTATTGTGATGACATTTTATAATGTTCAAAACAAGTTCCACCGGAGAACACTTTTTTAAGGTGCATACATATAAATCAAAATTTAAATCTACTTCCTATTCTATGTACATTGTACACCGCTTTGCAACGTTTTATCGCTGCTTAAAGGAGAAAAGCGGCGAGAAACTTCTAGAAACACGTCTAGTTATTTTTTAAATCATAGTTATTTATCTACCTCAAGCTTTATTTTTATTGTTAAATGCATATAGATGTTTTAAAATTACTTTTCAAAGTAGTATTACGACCTAGTGCCGACGAATTCACACATGCATACCTGTAGACACTTTATTACCTGTCAGCATTTGAATTCATTGTAGTTCTTTTATGATTGTCTTCTTTTGTTTACTTATTTATTGGTTATTGTGGAGAGCAGCCTATTCTGCTCGTTTATAGTCATTTGCAGGAATAATTAAGCAGGTGTGCTAATTACGATTTCTGGGAAATTGCGTCGACGCTTGGTGGGCAGACATATTTGCATTTGTGCCATATAAAGTAATGGCCAGGTTGAGGAAGGCAGTCGATCGACACATTCGATATTCTATTTAGTGACGGACTTTGCGCGTGTTATTGAATCGTGCATTACGTTTGGACTGATAGTGTTCAGTTATATTTGTACCTGTGTTATACGTGTTTGTATAGTTCTAATAAATTCTATAATAATTCCAACGGCATTTTAATTCGAGTCCTACAACTCGTAACAGTATTAATGGAGTACAATACAACAAACAAACAAAATCATCATCAATCATCATCCAACAGAGCAGAACAGACAGTGCTCAAGGGTGTTTCTCCCTCCCGCCGCCGTAGATATAAAGGCCAATTTTTGAAACAAACTCAAAGGCCAAAATTCATGAAAAATAAAGTTGTATTATAAACTTCTTACAAAAATTAACGAAGAAAAATTATATCCAAATTTTTGGGCAACTCTCAACAGGCTGTAACTTCAGATAAATGATCGAACAACCAATTTAACAACAGCAAATTGTAGCTCCAAGTATTTAATTTTTGGACGTGATATTCAAAAAAAATCTGGAAATTTCTTTCAGTTATTTTGAGAAAACCACCGACAAGAAAAACTTGTTTTGTTTTTATTTTGACTATGGCCTTGGAAATAAATTTCGAAACTTAGCCTCTATATAGATAGACCAGAGAACTTGTTTATTTACCTTTTTTTTAAAAAGACCGCCTGACGAGCACTTCTCACTAAGATATCAGTCTTGGATTGGAGTATAAATGGAGAAATGTGATCTTGCCTTTGATTATTAATACGTCAGTGTGTCTGTAAATGTCTTGTGTCTTTATCTTTTCAATATTTTAATTGTTTAGTTAGTATAATATTATAAATTTGTTAAGACGGCCTCTATGGTTGAGTGGGCTAAGCCTTTGCCGGTTTACCTCACTGCAACACAGAGGCTCTGGGTTCAATTCCTGTTATGGTAAATTTGGGAAACGAATTTCCAACGTTTTTTTACAATAGTCTGGGTGTATGGGAATCCTCCCCGAGTCCCGGCCCGATCGAGTATTTCGTTGTATATTACCCATAAACACAAGCGTAAATTGCTTAATTTGGGGACATACAATATGTGTGTTTATCTGCCGATTATTATTTATTTATTATTTAAGACTTCCAACACAAATAAGTAAAGTTATCAGTCAAATAAAATTGAAACCTGACTGAATTCAAAAGTGAAACAATTCAAGTGCTTTACTCATGCAACTGAAGAGAGTGCTATGATGTTCGACGTGATATAATGCTCTTGAATAAATATAACTTCGATCTTAAAATTGGCTTTAAGTTACAAGACAAGAAGTCTCTCGTAATTGAATTCAAAAACCCGTGTCTATTTTACATTTTTAATTCCAGCCAATGGGAGCGAGTTTTACACACAACTCTCATTGGTTAGTCCTATTCTTACGTCCTGGCTAACACAGCTATATAGGCATGGATTAACAATAATAAAAGATAGTATTTAACAAATTAAATTTAAATAAATAAATAAGGAATTTATTTTATGGTTAGCAATTATGATAGCATAGATCAAAAGATGTTGTTGCTATGTTTTTCTTAAAGTAGCGCTTGTCAAACGTCAAAAGTCAAATGTCAAAAGATTGGCCTTGAACTTGGTCTACTTTTGTTTATGAGAGAATTACATAAATTAACTAGTTTTATTGCGAAAGTTTCTAGTAAACATGTATAAGCGAATAATTGAATTGGAAACCCGAACGCATGGTAACCAAGATCATGGTATATTAAGCAAAGAAAAGAATACAAAAAAATCTAGAACTATGAACGTGGTAAGTGTATCCACTACACAACTGTCATTTGAATTTTCCCATGTTGCATTTTTATCTATCTATCTTTTTTAATATAGAATCGCCCAGCAAAACACCACTCCTCAAGTTTTTGGCTTAAAACTCGTACTAACATCTATTTCCATTTCCTATAAATTGTCACTAAGTATGTTGTAATGAGAATTGTCGGATTTGACAATTCTCATTACAACATACTTAGGGATTGAAACCTCCAAATCGTTAACCAAGTTAATCGTTAATCGATTTAAAATTATACGACTTTGCAATCATTTGATTTATTTTAAGTTAATTAGTTTTTTGTCACGCAAATACCTCACAAAATCGGTATGGAGCGCGAAAGTTTTGTCTCACATCGCCTTTTGCGTACCGCAAGCATTTATTACGCATAGGGTTACCAACTGTTTTTGAGAAAAATAACGTATTACATTTTTTAAGTAGGGAAAAATAAAGTATTTCTTTTATTTATTTCTTCTCTCGGAGACACTATCTTTGTGTGCTTCTAGCACACATTAACATTATGATCCTTAAATTTTTGGAAGCTATCTTTACATTCCCAATTTAAATTTTAATAAACAAACACATCATTTTTTATTATATTTATAGATGTCCTGTTCTTTTCTTCTCGCCATTTTAGATTAATTACTGAATAAACTCTTTCAGTGAAAGCTGGATCGATAATAATTCAGTAATTATCCATATAAGTATTTCATTTTACGCACCAGAGTAAAGATTGGAAATAGAGTATTTTCACATACTTTATTTTTATGCAAGAGTATAAAGTATATTTACCAAAAATAAAGTAGGATACGTTATTTTAAAGTATGGTTGGCAACCCTAATTACGCACCACAAATAATCCATTGGCATTTTTATGATTTCGCCTGTATTATATATATTTATTCAATCGTTTTTCTTTTCAATTCATATACCTACAATTATGTAGTTATGTGTTAGTATAAATACATAAATAATACAAGGTTTTGGAATAAATATGTATTTAGTTTTTTTCCTGAATCGAATTGAGTGAATGAAATGCAACAACCCTTTGGCATTTTTATGATTTCGCCTGTATTATATATATTTATTCAATCGTTTTTCTTTTCAATTCATATATGTATAATTATGTAGTGTTGTGCTAATATAAATACATAAATAATACAAGGTTTTGGAATAAATAATAGGTTGGGGAAAATCTCTTTTCGCATATAGTATGTATGAACTTGTAATAAGATCTCTTTGGCTATACCATTTGTATCTGGCTGGTTTTGGTATCATTAAAAAGTTTTAGTTATATAGAAGACAATTCCAAATTCAAATTAGGAAAATGTTTGATTTTCATTTGTTTTTCTTACTGTTCAAATGAGTGAATCTAATGAAGAAATTCGATACATTTTAAAATTTTACTACAAAAAAGGTAAATTTGCAACACAAGCCGCGAAAAAAATTTGTTATGTTTATGGACCTAGTATCTGTGAGAGTAGCGCAAATTTGGTTTAAGCGTTTTCAATCCGGAAGTTTTGATATCAAAGATGCACGTCACTCTGGTCGCCCTGTTACGGACAAAATTGATGCCATTTTTGAAAAAGTGGAGCAAGATCGGCATATTAGTAGTTACGATGTAGCTGGAGAACTGGGAATTGACGACAAAACGGTTTTGGTGCATTTGAAAAAAGCTGGGTACACAAAAAAGGTCGATACTTGGGTGTCTCATGAGCTCACTGAAAGAAACCTAATGAACCGTGTACTCATTTGTGATTCTTCATTACGACGTAATGAAACCGAACCATTTTTGAAGAAGCTGATAACTGGTGATGAAAAGTGGATCACGTACGACAAGAACGTTCGAAAAAGATCGTGGTCAAAGGCCGGTCAGGCTTCACAGACTGTGGCGAAACCCGGGTTAACTCGCAACAAGGTGATGCTGTGTGTATGGTGGGATTGGAAGGGCATTATTCAATATGAGCTGTTACCGCCATGCAGGACCATCGATTCTGAACTGTACTGCGAACAACTGATAAGATTAAAGCAAAAAGTTGAGAGAAAGCGGCCGGAATTAATCAACAGAAGGGGTGTGGTTTTTCACCATGATAACGCTACACCTCCACATCTTTAGCCACTCAGCAAAAATTACGAGAGTTTGGCTGGGAGGTGTTAATGCATCCGCCGTATAGACCTGACCTTGCACCTTTAGATTTTCACCTGTTTCGGTCTCTGCAGAATTCCTTAGGCGGTGTCAGGTTAACATCACGAGAGGACTGCCAAAACCACTTGTCGCAGCTTTTTTATCAGAAGCCCCAAAATTTTTATAGCAATGGGATCATGTCTCTACCTACAAGATGGCAAAAAGTTATCCAACAAAATGGCACCTACATACTTTAGTGAAATGTAAATAAACTATATAAAAAAACCTTTTGAATTTTTATATAAAATGCGAAGAAACTTTTTCCCCAACCTAATATGTATTTAGTTTTTTTCCTGAATCGAATTGAGTTATTGAAATACAACAACCCTTTGGTAGCAACACTAAAATTAAAAACAAGACGCCTTAAAACGTAACTCTTTTTGGGACTTCATCATAGATTAATACGATATTACAGAATTAATAAAAAAACGTTTCGTTATTTGGAGGAAAATAATAAATTAAATTAGTTTTGTAACATTATATAATGCACCAGTAAAAATTGTTATTGGCTTTCAGTTTTGTTGATTTCATTTCAAATCAAATAATTTATTGCATAAAAACATGGTTATACAAATAGATCTTGTTATTTTATACTGATCACGTGTTTTTTGCTGATTGGGCGTACAATTTTTTGAAACATATATATAGGTACATATTTATTTGGTGTTAATTATTATTAGTAATGTTTCAATCTCATAATTAGGTATTACCTTAAGTTTAACAAAATACTAAATGATAAACAATTTAAATTTAGGGTAAATCTATAGCATTCTAATACAGGAATTTTAAGTAGTGGGGTGGTGAAGTGGGGAGGGGGAGGCATACTTACCTTTACTACAACCCCTAAAGTCCGGAGATCTTGAAATATTTTTTTTAATAAACATAATCTCACTTATTTTCACTTATTTTCACTGACTTTTTCGCTAATATTGCACTTCTATCATATGTCCAAAGTTGAAAAATCCTTTCAAAGTTAAAAAAAAAGCCAGTAATCAACATAAAAAGAGCCAAAATAATCAAAAACCAGTTTAATTAGATAAAAATGAAGAAAAAACACAATAGAACACATTCATATACACTACAAGAGTAACCATTCAAAGTGGCGATCAATAAAGACGATTTTTTTTTAAAGTTATTGCATTAATTTATATTTAAAAGTGACACAATTTTACAACAAAAATAAGTGAGGTTATGTCTATAAAATATAAAAAATTTAAGACCTCGGGACCTTAGGGGTTGTAGTAGGGGTAAGCATACCTCCCCCCTACCCATTACGCCCACCCACTACTTCAAATTTGTGTATCAGATTGTGAAGTCGCAGCCAAATTTAGATATGTTTCTAATGATAGTAGTATGGTACAAATATTATAAATATTGTTACGAGTTACAGGACTCGAATTAAAATGCCGTTTGGAATTACTATAGATTTTATTAGAACTATACAAACACGTCTAACAAAGGTACAAATATAACTGGACGCAACCAGTACAAACTGAACGATTCAATAACACGCGCCAAGTCCGTCACTATATAGCTCATCAAATGTACACGTCTTGCTCGTATCGTAATCGTCGCTTGACTTCCTCGCCCCTCCCTTCGGGCATCCTTTTTATTTTGTACAAATACAATATGCCTCGACGCAAAATAATAACAACAAGAATTAGTTCGATACACCTGCCTAATGACGGCCATAAAACAAGTACAATAACAATATAATGTTTTTCTTAATTACTAATTCTAAACACAAAGTTAACCGGCTTTATGGCAGGCAGATGTGCATGTACTTTTTGTCGGCATGTAATAATATATTTAAACACTTAATATTCTATCTTATCACCTATATTTAAAACTTGTCATTAAGAAACTCCTTTAGACTGTAGTAGCTTTTTCTTATTAGTAGTTTTTTAAATTGTGTTTGAATAATTTAGTTTCAAGCTTTCAGCTCTTTTCTCTCATTCAAAGTTACGTTCTATTGACAACCCTTGTGTCAAAATATTTTGTTATTATTTTACAAATAAATAAATTTGGAAGCCATTCGAGCAAAACTTGTAAATTAATCTACTACAAAATATTGTTGACAAGCATCAATTCTGCCGACACACCTTGAAAATGCAGTTAATTTTCAACCTTATGATCATTGCTATAGATGTTAATTTTATTTAACTCAAATGGAATATGGAATAATTACATTTTCAACTTTATTGCTAAACGAACAAGGTTATTTTTCGTTCAATTAAATATAATCGATATTCTGAAAAATATATAATAGGTCACATTTCCGGGCTCTGTTTCACTTCAAACATCTATTACGCCTGTTGTATTATTTAATTATCTAATACATGTGTAATTGTTATTATGTTCATCAAAATAATCTATACTATTATTTATTATAAAGAGGTATAGTTTGCGAGTTTGTTTGTAGGAAGTAATCTCTTGAACTACTGAACCGATTTTGAAAATTCTTTCACCAACAGAAAGCTACATTATTTTTGAATGACATAGGCATAAATAAATAAACTGCTGACAAAAACAAATATTGTTGTATGTTGTAAATTAAGCAAGTTACGCTTGTGTTACTGGTAATATACAACCGGGGCCGATCCCAGACACCGAGACCATAGTAAATAACGGAGAAAATTCGTTTCCGAAATTTACCGTACCAGGATTCGAATTTGGAGCCTCGGCATTGCAGTGAGGTAAGCCGGCAAAGGCTTAGCCCGCTCGTGATTAATAATACTTTTAATAAGCGAAATGAGCACGGGTGAGTTAGTTATCTTATCAATAAAAATCAAATGTTTATATGTTTGTCCTCGATGCGCTCCTAAACCATTGATCAGATTGTGATGAAACTTTGGCAGGGTGTTCTGGGGACGCCCGAAAGGGTTTCTGGCCCAAAAAATCTACACATGTATGAAAATAAAAATCATTGTTTGTATGTTTGTCCTCAATGTGTTCCTAAAACATTGATCAGATTCTGAGGAAACTTTAGTAGGACGCCCGCGAGGGCCTGCCCCAAAAATATTTACATTTAATATTCTTCTGTTCGTGTGTATATACTGAACTCTTCCTAAATGACTGAAGCGATTTTGATGAAATTTTTTGTGTGTCCATGTGGGTCCCGGGTTCAGGGATGGTTTAGATTCACGATTAGACCCGGTAGGTGGCGCCGCTGAACTCCTAAAAGGTGGGAGAGATTTTGATGAAATATTTCGTGTTTGTTCGAGTGGATTCGAGAATGGTTTAGATTAATTCTAGATTTTTTTAAGGACATGAGAACGTCTGCCAGGTGCAGCTAGTTTATAATACAAAATATAAATTTTTTTAATTATAAACTAGTTATTATCTATTGCCATGATTTTTTTTTATTGCATGTCTTCAGCAGACAGACAGACGGCCCACCTGATGGAAAGTGGTTACCATCGTCTATGGACATTTTCAACACCAAAGATGCTACAAATGCGCTGCTGCTCTGTTAAAGGATACTGGAACTTGGCTACTGATGCCGGAATACAACTCAAGGTTGTTATGGGGGTATACTGTAGACCAGGGGCCCAATTTTGATATTTGAATATTTTGGCGTCGCAAAGATATTCAAAAATTGCGATAGTGCCAAAGTTCGTATTCTACTAAATCCACAATATCTTCTTGATATCGCCGCGGCAGATATTAGTAGAAAAAAATGATATTAACATTAGCAGTAATGACATTATCCATAATGAATACTCAAAAGCTGCCAAAATGTTTAACAAATATTTCACGAATTTTCTCTTATAAATATTTATAAGAATAGAATGGCGTGCCGCGGGCAAGCCAGTGGAATTTACAGAATAGCGAAATCAGGCAAACCTACAATTGAGACGATTGCGTCCGGCGATTTTAACGAGATAGCAATAACAGAATCGGGCTCCAGAGGTGGTAACCATCCCAAGGGGCCAAATACTCTACCACCTGGCTGTGGAATGACATCTATTACTGCGGACATAAAATTTGGTACGAGCTGTATTAGTACATGTTGTTGCGGACAGAGGGCACCCCCCTAACCTGCCCGCCGGAACACACCTTCTCTCCGCGCCCCGCATACCGCCGATGCCAATAGCTCGCACGATTAGCAGCTAGGCGTCGGACGGAACGCAGGATATAGGAGCGGCCTTGGAGGCCGGAAGAAGCAAACTTTATTAGCATTGACTACTTACCACTCTCCCTCGACTCTCTCGCACAGTTACTTTGTCATTTCAATACTAACTTCTTTATGTATAATTCATGTAATTAGTTTAATAATAATCATATAGTCCAGTCTATATCGAGTTTCATGTTTAAAAGAAGCAACTGCCACCAATACATGTAATTAAATTAAATATACAATTAGAAATTGTTACCCAGGGAACACATATATAGGTTCAATAAAAATAAAATTAAAATGTTTTATTGGACATTTATATATGCGACAATTCAAGTGGAACGCTACTTAAGTGACACATAATTAAATCTGCGAATGACGGTAGATACAGAAATAGTTTTTAATAAGTGATTAGCCTTAAATAACAGTATATAATATTATTTAAATAGGACTTTGTGTGAATTGACTTTGAATTTATTATTACTGCATAAATTCAGCAGACAGGCAGACGGCCCACTTGATGGAAAGTGTTTACCATCGCCTATGGACATTTGCATCACCAAAATTGCTACACATACGCTGCTGCTCTCTTAAGGGAGACTGGAACCTGGCCACTAATGCCGGAACACAACTCAAGGTTGTTATGGCGACATACTTTAGACCAGGGGTGGTAGCCATCCAGTCGGGCAAATGCCCTACCACCTGGCTGTGGGTTGTTTTGTCGCCTTTTATGACAGGCCGCCCGCAGGAAATTGTATTCTTTCTCCGTTCCTGCACGGAATGTCGTTTCTTTGTCTTTTCAGGTAAGCTTAGTGCATATATGTTAGGTATTTAGCGTACATTTAAGTGCCTAATTGTATGTAGGTACTAACATGAATGAAACAACTTTGTCTTTTCAGAGAAACACATCACTTTTATTCCATAAATTCCTAAAGTAATAAAGAGTTTTCTTATACACATTAGCATAACGACTTCATTTCAACAAGGTATTCCACATTATTAATGGGTACAACATAAATGACGACTTATTCTATCATAATCGCATAAAATGTATGTCAATTCCTTATGCTATTAAATTTGAATGTGATATTAAATTTATTCAACACGTTGGTAATAAAATGCAAATTTGTTAAGTTTTTTATAGCAATGGAATTTATCCATCGCATACCGAGCAGGTAATTGTTCAAAATCTTAATCAGAAATCATAAACAGCACACAGGCATACAAACAACCTGGTGGAAAGCAGTTGCCATCGCCAATAGACATTCGCAACTCCGAAGTTGCCACAAGTGAGCTGCTGCCCTCTAAACGGAGACTAAAATCTAGCCGCTAATGCCGGAACACAACTCAAGGTTGTTATGGCGGCATACTTTAGATCCTGATCTAGGGGGTGATAGCCAGCCAGATGGTAAAACACCCTACCACCTGGCTGGGGATTGTTTTGTCGCCTCTTACAACAGGTCGCCCGGCTGCAGATAATTATATTTTTGCCCATTCCTGCTAGGATAATATATAGAGCTATATAGATAGTAATTTATTTTAGAAATCTAACCCCCGGAAATAAAGGCATTTATCCGGGTAAGCAGTATACTAAGCGTTGACCCGGAAAATATAAGCTATGTGTCGAGTGTTATGCCGAGACTGGTAAACATCGATGGTTCTCCTCTTGAGGTTTCAGCAGGAATATGTCTACCTTGGACAAAAAATCCAAGTAGGCAGGCACAACTTCAAGGAGTAAGCCAGTAGGAGAATACAGTTAGGCTGAACGGCATTCGGTAAGTTTCAGGTCCTCTCGTCGACCATTCCGTAATGCTTGAAGATGAAAGTCTTCGAGCAATGCGTCCTACCCATCATGACATACGGTGCTGAGACATGGATACTGACGGTGTGACTGGTCTACAAATTCAAAGTCGCTCCTTGGGCTATGGAGCGAGCTATTTTGGGTGTTTCTCTTAGAGATAGAATCAGAAATGAGGATATCCGTAAAAGAACTAAGGTAATCGACATAGCTCGCAAGAGTAGCAAGGTGAAGTGGCAGTGGGCCAGTCACGTCTGTCACAGGACCGACGGCCGATGGAGCAGACGAGTCGTGGACCACGTCTCGGCAAACGTAGCGTCGGACGCCCTCCAGCCCAGTGGACTGTAGACCTGCGCAAGGTCGCCGGGATATGTGGTGCAAACTTGGGGAAGCTTACGTCCAGCGGTGGACAGGGACTAGCTGAAGAAGATGTGTCAAGTTTCATTTAAATCTGTTGTTATATTTAGCACTTTTTCTGGTACCTAAGTTCAACAGTCAACAATATTTGCAATTATTCCGTACATCCATCAGTCATGGCTGTCAGCCGTGGCTTACGGACGCGTCCGGTTATTTGTTTTGAATTTATAATGGACGCTATAATTGCTATATACAAATAATAGACACTAATGGGGTTACGGATAAACAATATGTTCCACGCAATAATCTTAAACATCCACCGTCAAGGCCATGAGAAAGTAACAAACAAACTCACAAATATACAAGTCCCAAACAAACCCACTCTTACGTTTGTTTCACGAAAACGAACACGTACTAATATTTTTAACCGACTTCAAAAAGGACGAGGTTCTCAATTCTTCAGTCAATTAATAACTCTCAATTAGTCTTCAAAGAGGCTTCTTCTCCTTTGAACAGCGCTAACACATTGCGAAGCGGTGTACATAGTATAGGAAGTAGATTTAAATTTTGACTTACACGTATGTCCTTCAAAAAGTGTCCTCAAGTGGAACCTATCTATACATATAATAAATACATATAATAAAACTATAGAGGTCGAATTTCCGTACAATGAAAAAAATGCTAAAAACTGAGTCAAGGGGATGTAAGAAGTGAAATAGATCAAATTTAGATTTTTTTAAATTTTACATTTCTCTTATTGTCTGTTTGTACCGGCTAATCTCCGAAACGACTGGACCGATTTAAATGAAATTTTGTATGGTGGAAGCTTATGTCCCTGGTCAGCATATAGGATACTTTTGATCCCGAAAAATTAAAGAGTTCCCGTGGGATTGTTAAAAAACCGCACCACGCGGGCGAAGTCGCGGGCATCAGCTAGTTTTGAATAAAAACTTTTAAATTGTATGTTGTTTTTTATGTTCGTTATTCGATTTCTCCGTCAATAAAATGGTGGACTGATTTTCAAAAAAAATCTTTTACTCGAAAGGGTGCCCTCACGAGATGGTCCTATAGTCACAGGATCTGATGAGTTCCAGGGAATCCGATAGAAAACTTCGAAAATTGTTAACCGACTTCTTTGTTAAACCACCGACTTTCGATTTTTCTTTATTCGTAAGTGTATACTCCCGAGGTGTTCCCATGGTCACCAAGTCAGCATCTGATGAGTGAATCGCAGGGAACTCGAGAGTAAGCCTTGTTGATGAGCGCCTAAACCGAAGAGTGAGGTATCAACCTTGTATACGCATGACAGTACTACAATTTCTACAGGCGCTTAATATATTATTTCTATAGCTATTCAAGTATTTGCGCAACTAAAAAGTATTTTTTTTTACTAAAACAAAACCGACTGCAAGATGTTGTAGAAAGAAATCGGTTAAATATTTATTTTTTGCTTTTTAGTTTGAAGTCTGGTTTGTTTCTGTTAAAAAAAATGGTAATACAAATAGTGTTGAAATATACTCTTCTGTCCAAGTCGGTTATAATGAAATGAGTTGACGGGCACTTTAAGCCCGAACCACTTTGCATGGTAAATTCGCAAATTCCACAAAATAGGAAAGGCTTATTAAATATTTACGAAGTTAAATAACTTGCAAAGCGTTTTATAAAGTTGTGGGCGGGACATCTTTGCTTTTGGGCGACCCACGTTTGTGACAGGTCCAAGGACACTTAAAGCTATGCTAAAGATAATTATGTTATGTATAGAGGTCACTGTCTGTAGAACTCTTTACTAACGTTAATAGTAATGTACCTATGTATTCTCCGTGCAAGAAAGGAAAAGAATTCAAATTCGTGCGTTCGGGCGGCCTGTCGTAAGAGGCGACAAAACAACCCACAGCCAGGTGGTAGGGCATTTGCCCAACTAGATACCTATCACCCCTGGTCTAGAGTATGCTGCCATAACAACCATGAGTTGTGTTCCGGCATTAGCGGCTAGATACCCAGTCTCCGTTTAGAGACCAACAGCGCATTTGTAGTACCTTTGGTGTTGCGAATGTCCATAGACAATGGTAACCGCTTTCTACCATTGAGGTCATATGTCTGTCTGCTGAACTCATGCAATAAAAAAATGAATATGTCCAATGAGGCACAGAGTACATTAATATAACAATGAGCTTTGACAGTGTACGTAGTGTACGTATGTCATTTCTAGGGAACGCTCCCTTATTCGCAGACTGCCAAGCACTTAAACAATTTATTTGTATCTTAAATGATATCATCAAAGGTCAAATAGATATGAAATATAATTCTTCCAAAATATTAGAAAATAATCAATATTTTGTAATTTTAACTTCTTTTTTAAATAATTGTCAAACAACAACAGACATTGTAATATCCCCAAGTTAAGCAAGTTACACTTGTGTTTTGGATAATATACAATGGACCACCTTGGAGCCCATCCCAGATACCCAGACCATACTAAATAATGGAAAATTCGTTTACGAAATTTATCGTGCCAGGGTTGAACCTGGAGCCTCTGCGTTTTATTGGCAAAGACTGAGGCCGCTCAAACAATCGTCATTTTTGGTAGTATCTTTATTTTTCGAAATGTATTCCGTCATGGACATCCTACCACCCAGGGATAGCAGTAAGGTAGTATTAGACTCCCGAAGGCACGCTCGGACCTACCGACTAAACCACCCGGGTATTCCTTCGCAACGCCGTAATGTCAGAACCTGAGGAACTAAAGATACTTCCAATAATCCTGACAGCGTTGACTCATTGAACCTCTGTAGTGGAACACTTGCAAGCCAATAGATGGCTCTGTTCAACAATTGAAGTCGCAAATTATCCCCGACACGTAAAAAGAATATATACAAATTTCGTATTATAATAATCGAACTTGGCCTGCGAGGCATAACAACAGCCTTGGTGAAAGATCTTTCTTTGAGTCGAGCATTATATCTCGCTCCTCCATCCAATTAGGGTCATTCGTAAACCCATTTTCTTGCGACTGGGTGTTGCGCCCTCTGTGCGTACTTCACTAAACGCGAATGCAGAAACATATCGCAGCGCCATCTCAGGCCTTTTTACTATTAGCTTAGCTTATCTTCTCATATTTAGTGTAGTACATTCTTAAACTTCAATGTCAGTCAGTCGGCAAGTTTGGTATAAAACTTGCCACTCGAGGCTGTTCATCTAATGAATTAATTAAATACTTCCACACCAGACCAGGGACTACTTTAGACAGCGGTCTGTGTGTTTGTGATTACTTGTAGTACCTACATCATGATCAAAGGAGTACGAATGTAGGAGCACAAATTTTCAACTTCTATTATTTTGTCGAACTTTGCCTGCGTAATGTTAAAAAAAAACTATCTACTGGACCTTACATGCAGACAAACAAAATCTTAAATGCAATTTGTAGCCACGATAACAAAGAAAAACTGCCCATATTTATGGTTTTATAATGATCTATTTTAAAACTCAATAATACCACTCAAACTAAAGGGCTAACTATATATATATATAAAATTACGTAATACTACCGATCATGTTATACAATTCCGAATGGTAGGCCAGTGATAATGTCTGCAGAAGGCGTCCGTAACTAGCTTATTTGAAAACTAGTTATGGTCCATGGACAAGAACTCGCTTAGTCTGCGCTCGGATATTGTCGATACTTTACGTGTTTGATTGAAAAGTAACTTTTAAAAAATGCTTTCGTGTGTACTAAGGTACTGTTCAAATACTCAAGAAACTCAAACAAAAGTCAAGGGGTGACTTTCCACTGGTAATTTTGTTCTATTCTCGATAAATTTTCTCAGTTTAATAAAATTTTATTCATTTTAACTCGTGTCGACGCATCATCGCTGCGGCCATGTTCAGGTCGACGATGTTTTGGTCATGAGAAAACTATAATCTCTAAGCGGTCTAGCGCTGCATGTTTTAATAGTTTGATTAGACGGCATTTAGCGCTGCACCAAATACATGAGTCAGTCCGTTCGAGCTTTTTTGTTTTGAATAGCTTCTCTAGTACGTAATACATACCAACTCAATGTGTTGCTTAACCAACAAAAACTCAGCGAAATTTTTAACTAAACAACATTCCGTTTACATGTTTACATCGATATTAGTTTTTTAGTTTTCGAAAAGATGGCGTTAGTAGTTACAGTCCAGTTGATATTACACATGTCTATTGGTTTTATAATTGTCGACAGATGGCGTTAGGAATACAATAAAATACTAATTAATACAAATTATTAAATCTTCTATTTTTTTGTGTGTATTAAATAATATTTTTATGATAGAAATAAATTGAAATTACTCTGTCAAAGCCCAAATCTGAAAGTGTGATACTTTCTCAGTAAAATATACCACAAAAATACATAGATGGTAGGATAGTGTTAGGGATCGCTTCGCTCGTCCTGATTAAAACGCTTTAGATAAACCTAATTATTTGCTATTAAATTAGTATTGACGATTATATACATTGTATGTTTAGCACGTGTTCATAATCAATGTATACGATGAACTAGGCATTGTTTTTTAGGAAAACAATACAACAGTACATATTTGTGACATAGAGTTAATTGTTTGTGATGGGCAGAAAAACATATTTACATATATTAAATACGTTTCAATGTAAACAACGTATTACTTTGTTGTAAGAATCTTCACATTAAAATAATTCGGATTGTCTGTCTGTGATTTCGAAATAAATGCAAAAATATAAATAAAAGAAAGAAAGATATTTTTTTATGGCTGGATGCTGGGTAACAAGCACACTTCCAGCCTAACGTAAAATGGTTACCATCGCCTATAAACTTTTTTTTCTAATTCACCACCTCTTTCATTTGACGTAAAACAGGTTATTTTCTGAAGTTTTTGGCGAGAACTGAAAGGAGATGTTGTGCTGTGTAGTTTTATTTTCTAAAAATGTGTAAAATTATTCTAAAACGAATAATAGTTGTAGGATATTGATAGTTTTTGGGTAGTAATTATGAGTTTTTGTGAGTAATGTGAACTGTATAGCCAAATGTGGCCTTTCGAGTTTTCACAAGAAGAAGATGGCGTCGATTGTAGCCTACAATACAACTGCGCCTGGCTTAAAGGCTTAGTTGCCAAGCCATAAACATAAAAACAAAGGTTTTTTTCTCTTCTTGTCGTATTTTTGCTTTTATATGTGAGAATGTGGGTATCTTTCTTTTATTTTCGTCTTTGTTTGTTTCTGTTTTTTTCTTATTTAAAACTTATTTTCTAGTACATTATTTTTCTATAGCTATCTATCTATTAGGTTGGGGAAAAAGTTTCTTCGCATTTTATATAAAAATTTAAAAGGTTTTTTTATAAAGTTTATTTACATTTGACTAAAGTATGTAGGTGCCATTTTGTTGGATATCTTTTTGCCATCTTGTAGGTAGAGACGTGATCCTCTTGCTATAAAAATTTTGGGGCTCCTGATCAAAAAACTGCGTCAAGTGATTTTGGCAGTCTTCTCGTGATGTTAGCCTGACACTGCCTAAGGAATTCTGCAGAGACCGAAACAGGTGAAAATCTGAAGGTGCAAGGTCAGGACTATACGGCGGATGCATTAACACCTCCCAGCCAAACTCTCGTGATTTTTGCTGAGTGGCTAAAGATGTGTGAGGTCTAGCGTTATCATGGTGAAAAACCACACCCCTTCTGTTGATTAATTCCGGCCGCTTTCTCTCAACTTTTTGCTTTAATCTCATCAGTTGTTCGCAGTACAGTTCAGAATCGATGGTCCTGCATGGCGGTAACAGCTCATAATGAATAATGCCCTTCTAATCCCACCATACACACAGCATTGCCTTGTTGCGAGTTAACCCGGGTTTCGCCACAGTCTGTGAAGCCTGACCGGCCTTTGACCACGATCTTTCTCGCACGTTCTTGTCGTACGTGATCCACTTTCCATCACCAGTTATCAGCTTCTTCAAAAATGGTTCGGTTTCATTACGTCGTAATAAAGAATCACAAATGAGTACACGGTTCATTAGGTTTCTTTCAGTAAGCTCATGAGGCACCCAAATATCGAGCTTTTTTGCGTACCCAGCTTTTTTCAAATACGCCAAAACCGTTTTGTGGTCAATTCCCAGTTCTCCAGCTACATCGTAACTATTAATATGCCGATCTTGCTCCACTATTTCAAAATGGCATCAATTTTGTCCGTAACAGGGTGACCAGAGCGACGTGCATCTTTGATATCAAAATTTCCGGATTGAAAACGCTTAAACCAAATTTGCGCTACTCTCACAGATACTACATTAGGTCCATAAACATAACAAATTTTTTTCGCGGCTTGTGTTGCAAATTTACCTTTTTTGTAGTAAAATTTAAAAATGTATCGAATTTCTTCATTAGATTCACTCATTTTAACAATAAGAAAAATAAATGAAAATCACACATTTTCCTAATTTGAATTTGGAATTGTTTTCTTTAAAATTAAAACTTTTAATGATACCAAAACCAGCCAGATACAAATGGTATAGCCAAGGGGATCTTATTACAAGTTCATACATACTATATGCGAAAAGACTTTTTCCCCAGCCTATTATTACATTTGTTTCTTACTACCCGCAAGAAGGTTTGACGATAGCCTCATGATGTTACCCGTCGATGGTCAGTAGGGTTGACAAAAAAGGTTACATAAATAATTATTGCAATAAATTTATTATTGTATATACTTTACATAAGTATATACAATAATAGTAAGTAGTCATCAGCAAACCTGTGCGTGGCTTATACACTAATTACTGTTACATATTTTCGTTACTTTATATCTATTACATTTACATGTTTATTATTATCTACATTTTATTATCTTACTTTTATTACTTTTGTAATAACTTTTCGTTCTCATTTCTAGAGTTATACTATATACATATACTATCTTATAACCTTGGAGTTTTTGGTGGGAACTGAAAGGAGATGCTGAGCTGTGCAGTTTTATTTTCTAAAAATATGTAAAATTACTCTAAAATGAACAAATAGTTGTAGGATATTATTGATAATTTTTGAGTAGTAATTATGTATTTTGTGAGAAATGTGAATTGTAAGGTCAAATATGGCCTTTTGTGTTGTCACAAGAACTTTGTTGAATGGCACCAGCTGATAACCTACAGTTGAGCTGTGCTACACATAGGCTTAAGAACATGAAGAAACTACACTAAAATCTAAGATCTGGCTTAAAGGCCTAGCTGCTAAGCCAGAAACCTAAATAAATAATCTTATAACGTTGCTATAAACGTTTGCAACGCCAAGGATGATGCCGAAGTCTTACCAGTCTTCAGGATTGGATAGGCGCCTTCTAAATTATGACACATGTTAAGGGAGGGTGGGGTCGACGAACTGTGACATTGTGTGACAAGGAGTGGGAGGGGTCCGAAATTTCGTGACGTCACATTTCAAGATCTAATATAGTTAAGCTTATTACGGAACTGCTGTTTAAATTTAATAATTTCTTGATGTAACATTACAAAATATATTTTGCACGAGCGCACCTACTTATGACACCCTAAATAGGTACGCTCGTGCAAAATCTATGAGGCTGCAATCTGTAAGCTTATAGAAGTATCTCAGTTGATTTGAAAGTCCGCTCCCCTATTGCTTTGCCTGTCAAATACCTTATTTTAAACACTTACTGTGTGGATCTCATGAGGATGTCCATCTTGTAATGGAATCACACAAAAATAAAGATGGCAGAGAACAGCAGATGAGGGTGCTGGGACTGAAATGTTTACATGAAGGTATTTTTACAGACATTTTGGCAGAGCTAGCCTCAAACAGGGCTAGTTTGTTAGCCAGCTCATTGTTTAAATTATAATATACTAGGTCGCGCTTTGTCGACGCTTAACTTGAAATTCCCGATTCCCGAGATAAAAATATCACACATTTAATTACATACAATTTGCTATCGATCGGTGAAAAAATCGCACTGGAATTCAATTTTTTTTCAAATCTGGCCATTTTAAATTATTTCTAGAAAAATTCCCGGGATAAAAAGTAGTGAAGATTTTAAATCTAAGAATTTGCTGTCGATCAGTGAAAACCGCATCGAAATCGGCTCAGTAGTTTTTACGTGAATCCCGAACAAATAGACAAACAAACAAGAAATTTCAAAAAAATCGTCTAGAGTTCTCCGTCGTTTATATAGTCTATTCCAGTTGTTTTTTTTTTAATAGCTTCAATGTATAGACACTGCATGTTTAGAATTATATAATATTTCTAGCTGACCCGGCGAACTTCGTACCGCCATATTTTCTGAATTCCTAAAAGATTTTGTTTCATGATACAAAAACAAAATCACCAAAATCGGTCCAGGTGATTAGGAGGATTCTAGAACCCGATCTCAGTGCCACCTACCGGTTCCAATTGTGAATCTAAACCATCCGAGGACCCATTCAAACACACAAAACAAATATCATCAAAATCGGTCCAGCCGTTTAGGAGGAGTTCACTGTCAAGACACGTACAGAAGAATTATATATATATATATATATATATATATATATATATATATATATAGATAGATAGATAGATAGATAAGTTATAGTAATAGTATGGTTAGATGATGAGGCTGACATGCCTATGTGGCAAGTCGCAGATAAAGAAAAAAATAATTATCATTTTTGCATGAACTATCAAAGCTCTTGTAACGTAGGTATATGATTTTCAATCGATTGGCCTTGAAAATGAAATTGAAACAACTGATTTTAATTAACACTATACAAGTATCATGTGGCTCTATTCGAGACGATGTTTGTTAATTGCATAACACTGCCACGTGCGACCTTGGACGATATTGTATCAACTCATTATGCCATTTACGATTGTATGACTATGTATGTATGTAGGGCCACATAGTGTATTAAGCGTTTAGTGGATAAAGTCCGTGCAGACCTAGTTGGTGTAACACTGTTAAAAATTGTTCACGACTAATGTTAAGAAGAAAAAGGAATTGTTAATAAAATAACGAGGGCTATTTAGATTTAAATGAAAATTCTATAATTAGGTTTTGAGAAATAGTTTTACAGAACTATAAAACATGTTAGCAATTTTTTTTACAAGTGAATTGGTTAAATGGGTTGCTAGACACTTTAAAAAAATTCTCACCAAATATGACCTCTTAATTTCAATGGGAAGGTCCTCCGCGTTACAGTTTTCGATTTTTTCCTTAGTTCAATAGAAAAAGTCATATCTCCGTTAGTAATTGATTTAGCAGCAAAATTTAATATACTTTTTTTGTAGGAAATCGAACATTCTACAAAAAAGATTTCCTACATTTTGATCTTAAATGTCATCATTTAACAAATATTGAAGATTAAAGTTTGATTATTTTCACACGAATTTCTTTTTTGCTTGTGAATTTTGTAACTCATGAACAAATAAAGTTTATAAAATGGGCCATATAAATTTGTGTAGGGAATTTTTTTAAGGTGTCTAGCAACCCATTTTTCCGTGACACTTATAAAAAAAAAAATTTTTGACCTTCTCTAATATATACACGTCTTTCATAATTGTATCATCATTTCATCATTCCACATGACTTTTTCTTTTTCATACAAGATGCTAATTTAATTACTGACAAATCAGAATCAAATTTTTATTTATACGAAACGTAGTTACAGCGTGTTGTTTATAAGTACACATATGATATAAAAATATTAGTTATAATTACATGCTTGAAGCTTTCTTAGGTCAGCTTCCACTTTCGACCGTTCGCCGAGCGACTGGTTACTTCAAATATGCTTTCACCACACTACGATCTTTCTGCATCCGCTCCACGGAACTGAGCTAGCAGAGACGCTAAGCCTTTGTGGAAACAAATCTCCAATATGTATTTATATGAAATGCGCTCACAATTCTACAACAATTTTATAGAACCCGTTTATCCAATAATCAGGAACTATTTTTTTAATGATGTTATTTAGATTTCGAAGAAATATATTTTTATCGACTATCGAAATTTACGCAGATGAAGCCGCGTGAAAAGTGTTTGTGAGTGCAAGTTACTTCTCTACTCTACCTACACTGTGTCGCATATGATTATATTGACTAAATATATTCATGTATATATATATATATATATATATATATATATATGTATATGTACCGGCTCGCGTTACGAGCACTCCACGTGGAGTCAGATATAATATGGAGTATATATATATTATTAAGCTTTGTTTTTTTATACTGGCTTGACGTTTTATGTTTATTACCTTATATAAGCTGTGGCATATATTACCGCCTGTCTTATTTTTATAGTCCCGTACCCATTTTGGCAAAATCTTACCCATTGCGAAATCATTACGCCTCAAGTCATGTTCTCGGAAATTGGTGGGTATTGATGAAATTTTTTACGGGAAGTTGTAGTATTTAGACGCTGCCAAGTTTGTAGTGAAACATATATACATATACTATTTGTGCCCGCGACTTCGTCCGCGTGGAATAGTTTTCACAGACCGTAACAAAAAAAGTAAAAAAATTTAGCCTTGTTTACTCCTTATACTATCAGCTATCTGCTAGTGTAAGTCTTGTCAAAACCGATCCAGCTGTTTCAGAGATTTACCGAAACATCCAGACAGATAGAAATTGCACTTTCGGATCTCCTAGTCCGACTTATCCCCCGCGATTTTTTTCTCATTTTTGCTATCACATTTTGAATTTTGTTTCAGGTCAATTAAAATCAACATTTATATTGTTACCCGCCATGAGTTACCATATAACCTCCTTTTCTTATGTTGGTTAAATGTAAACAAACTCTGTATAAATTATGTCACAGGGGTAACATTGGATAAGAGTCATTTGGTTCTTGTGAACACATAAAAAACTTCCAAACTTTTTACGCCAACGCTCCAGGGGCTGCTCCGTGAAACAGGATAACTTTGTTGAACTTCTCGCTACAAACAATCCGCGTGACAAACAAACAAATGTTTGCTTTAATCAAAAGTTTCAAACATGGCATCGAGATGACGAATGACAGATGCTGTGCTGAAGAGTTATTATTCCAGCGCATAATAATCAAGTTCTTAACCATGCAAAATATCCAAATGGAAATATGTAAAATCTATATATATAATATACGTTTTTCTTCTATGCGTTTATAAGCCATTGATCATATTGTGACGAAACTTTGGTAGAGTGTCCTGAGGACGCCCGCGAGGATTTCTGGTACGAAAAACAGAATATACTACCCGTGCACAGAAGGTTTGCCGATAGCCTCATTATGTCACGCGTCGATGGTCAGTAGGGTTGACAAAAAAGATTACATAAATAGTTGTTGTAATAAATTTATTATTGTATATACTTTACATAACTATATACAATAATAGTAAGTAATACAATACAATAATAGTAAGAAGTCATCGGCAATCCTTCTGCGCGCGGCTTATAGTTGTAATTTTTTTTTAATTTACGTGGCTTTGCAATGCTTGCTCGTGCAGCTTGTCTATATGTCTATACAGATAAATAAAATTGAAGTGTCTGTTTGTAATGTCAAAATGAAAGTATCAAAATAATTCAGACCGGGAGAGCCCGAATTTTTTTTTGCTGAATTGCTAAGCACAGCGGACAGACCGACGGCCCAACTGTGATGGAAAGTGTTTACCGTCGCCTATGGATATTAGCAATACCAGAGGCGCTGACAATGTGCAGCCGGCCTGGAAGGAGAAACTGGAACCTGGCTACTGATGTCGGACCACAACTCAAAGTTGTTTGGCGGTTAATATATATTTTTTTAATTTCTGTCTGTCTGGATGTCCCAGTCAATCTCTGAAACGTCTCTACTGATTTTGACGAAACTTTCACGGACAGATAGCTGACATTATAAGGAGTTACTCGGGACAGTTTTGTTTAGGATTCCTCCAAAAATAAAATCCACGCAGACGAAGTCTCACATAGCAACTTTAAAATAAAATTCATCTCTTAATTTATAAAATTTTCATTGAAATCCTTATCATAAGCAGACCGCTGGAATTCAAAAAACACTGATAGGCTAAATACAATATACTTCTCTCTTTTCTTTCACCTTCTCCCAACTATTTGGAGTTGGCATAATATGTCTTCTCCTTCCATACTCCTCTATTCTGATGTACATCATCCGTCACACCACAAATTCAAATTCAAAGATTTTTATTCAATATAAGTTCCACTGGAGAACACTTTAAAAGTCATATATATAAGTTAAAATTTAATTTTTCTTCCTATTCTATGTACACTGCTTCGCAACGTATTATTGCTGTTAAGGAGAAGAAGCGGCAAGAAACTCCCCAGCAACACGTCTAGCTAAATATTGTATTTCTTTAAGTTCCTTATTCTATTTATATCTCAAGTTGTCTTTTTTTAATAAGTTTTATACAGAAGTATGTGACAGAATTATTTTTTGAAGAATTAATGGAGTTGTAGCAAACAGTGCATACTCAATAAGATCAAGACACAATAAAAGGAAAGAAAAATATTATTAAAGTTATAATAATGATATGAGGTACTAAATGTATGGTGCAATATATCTCCACAAATTCCTTACAAGCTTGGCAAGATAAAAACGTTATACAAAATATAGTAAAAGAAGTTGGAGCGGCTGCTATGTAAATGAATTTTTGTCATTTAAGTATTCTTCAATAGTGTAGTATCCCTTTTTTAGCAAGATACTTTTTAATTTGGTTTTGAATTTAGTGAAAGGCAGATCTAACATTTCACTCGGAATCTTATTGAAGAAGCGTATACCAACCCCCAAGAAAGAGGACAGTACTTTTGTAATCTAAAAGATGGCAATATCAGTCTATTACAACGCCTGCTCTTAAAATTGTGAACATCCTTATACTTCTTGAAGGCACTCAAATTATTGCGAATATAAATTATATTATTAAAGATATATTGACAGGCGACTGTCAATATATCTTTAATTACATACATAAATACACAAATCATCATGTCCTCCTTCACACAATCCATCCACCGCTGTTTTGGTCTATTTTTACATTTGTCACATGACTTCCATCCCTCTTCATTACATGACACATACCAACTCGGTGGTTTTCGCCTCAATTTTTCAGTTAGTTAAGTTAGTATATTGTTACGCTTGTTTCCCACTGGGGTAGGCAGAGACGAAGGATTTCCACCTGCTACGATCCTGACAAACACTTTTCGCTTCATCAACTTCCATTAACCTCTTCATACGTACACACTTATTTAAAGTGCTTTTTAAGTGAACTTTCTTCAAAATATCTTCAATTTGATCATGGTGAGTACGTCTCAGTCTACCTGCAACGAATCTACCAGTAACATTGTTGTCATATACTTGTTTTGTGATTCTGCTTTCATTCATTCTCTCTACATGCCGAAACCACCTTAACATCCCTTTTTCAACTCTTGTCACTACATCTTCTTTCAATCCACAACGCTCCCCTATCACACTGTTTCATATTATATTTTACAACTTAGTTCCGACAAAAACAAAATCCACCTGCATATCTGTAAAAGTACATTTTATTACCTGTTGGAATTTGAACTGATTGTAATTCTTTTATTATCGTCTTCTTTTGTTTACTTATTTATTGTCATACGTTTCTAGAGAACAGCCCATTGTTTATTATACTCGTTTATGTGGCGACTCATTACCCAGGTGTTTCGGATTATGTCGACTACGATACGGGCACATTGCATTTGTGCAGTATAAAACGATGGCCTGATTGAGGGAGGGGGCAGTCGAGCGAGAACCACAATCAAAGCGAGACATGTGTAATACAATCGGGAATCTAATAGTGACGAACTTTGCGCGTTTTATTGAATTACGACCTTCTGCATTACGTTTGGATTTGTGTTCGGTTATATTTGTACCTGTGTTATACGTGTTTGCGGTGTTTGTATAGTTTTAATAAACTCTATAATAATTCCAACGGCATTTTAATTCGAGTCCTGCAACTCGTAACAATATCAATAACATTATAGTTGAGCCATTCTCAGAAGCTCCATTTGAAGTGTCATATAAATACTGATGGAATAACTTTGTAACAGTATCAAAATAATTTACATCAAATTAAAACATCATAATTAGCTTATTTCTTTAGAAACGTTTTTCGCCAACACTTAATTATTCTTAATTATTAGTGACGTGACTTAGAGATTTATGTATAATCCAAAAATTTAAGCATAAATCGTAATTAAGTTATGCGTATTTTAAAATATTAAAAAAATCGTTTTGATTTAATCAATACGGTAATCTGTGACTTACTATATCGATTCCCATTTTTAATTGTATCATCACTGTTAGTTCTCGTAACTACTAAAATCAGTTTGATAGATGTCAAATGGGAGTTTTTGGCGGGAACTAAAAGTAAATGTCGTGCTGGGCAGTTTTGTTTTCTAAAAATGTGTAAAATTACTCTAAAATGAACAATAGTTGTAGGATATTGATGGTTTTTGAGTAGTAATTATGTGTTTTGTGAGAAATGTGAACTGTATAGTCAAATGTGGCCTTTTGAATTGTCACAAGAACTCTGTTGAATTGCACCAGCTGATAACCTATACAGTTCAGCTATGCTACACTAAGCTAAGAAAATGAAGAAACTACATTAAAATCTAAGATCTGGCTTAAAGGCCTAGATGCCAAGCCATAAACCTAAAAAAAATAAAGATGTCAAATGTGTCTTTACAGAACAGCCGAACTATACCTTACATAAGTATACTTCTTAAAAGCTCTAATTTCAACCGGGTTTATGCTTCATGCTTCTTCTGCCATACCCAACTTTCACTACTTTACATTTTTCCCCTCCTCCTGTCCTTCCGAGTATTTATTTTTTCGGAATTTTTGTATCTTTATATATTAGGTTGGGGAAAAAGTTTCTTCGCATTTTATATAAAAATTCAAAATGTTTTTTTATAAAGTTTAGTTACATTTGACTAAAGTATGTAGGTGCCATTTTGTTGGATAACTTTTTGCCATCTTGTAGGTAGGGACGTGATCCCATTGCTATAAAAATTTTGGGACCATTGATCAAAAAACTGCGACAAGTGGTTTTGGCAGTCCTCTCGTGATATTAACCTGACACTGCCTAAGTAATTCTGCAGAGACCGAAATAGGTGAAAATCTGAAGGTGCAAGGTCAGGACTATACGGCGGATGCATTAACACCTCCCAGCAAACTCTCCTAATTTTTGCTGAGTGGCTAAAGATGGGTGAGGTCTAGCGTTATCATGTTGAAAAACCACACCCCTTCTGTTGATTAACTCCGGCCGTTTTCTCTCAACTTTTTGCTTTAATCTCGTCAGTTGTTCGCAGTACAGTTTAGAATAGATGGTCCTGCATGGCGGTAACAGCTCATAATGAATAATGCTCTTCCAATCCCACCATATACTCAGCATCATCTTGTTGCGAGTTAAACCGGGTTTCGCCACAGTCTGTGAAGCCTGACCGGCCTTTGACCACGATCTTTCTCGCACGTTCTTGTCGTACGTGATCCACTTTTCATCACCAGTTATCAACTTCTTCAAAAATGGTTCGGTTTCATTACGTCGTAATAAAGAATCACAAATGAGTACACAGTTCATTAGGCTTCTTTCAGTGAGCTCATGAGGCACCCAAATATCGAGCTTTTTTGTGTACCCAGTATCTTTCAAATGTGCCAAAACCGTTTTGTGGTCAATTCCCAGTTCTCTAGCTACATTGTAACTACTAATATGCCGATCTTGTTCCACTTTTTCAAAAATGGCATCAATTTTGCCCGTAACAGGGCGACCAGAGCGACGCGCATCTTTGATATCAAATTTCTCGATTGAAAACGCTTAAACCAAATTTGCGCTACTCTCACAGATACTGCATTAGGTCCATAAACATCACAAATTTTTTTCGCGGCTTGTGTTGCATTTTTACCTTTTTTGTACTAAAATTTTAAATTTTCTTTAAAATTAAAACTTTTTAATGATACCAAAACCAGCCAGATACGAATGGTATAGCCAAAGAAATCTTATTACAAGTTCATACATACTATATGCGAAAAGACTTTTCCTCGACCTATTATATATTTTAAGTCCTTTTTCTAGAGTACTATCTTAAACCTAACATATATTTAATACAATATTTATTTATAGTAGTCTTGTTTCGTTTCTTGATATTTAAAACACCAATTATATGTTATACCAATGTTCATATATTTTATTTTTATGTATTTTACATGAACTTTTATTATTAACGAATATATTTTTGCATAAATGCTTATGTCCGTGAACAGTTCAACCATTAGAAGAGGACGAAGATCTCGATGATCTGTCTTTGTCATAATTGATTGACATTAATGACAATAACGTTTGTATTTTACAGATTAAAAAGAATACCACTGATAGTACAGTATTCACTTACTACTCTCCATCTTACATTTGTACTTATTTTCTATCTTAATTTTACAGCTGTCTTCGTATATATCAATGATATACAGTGTAGTTTGTTAGTGCTCTTATTCCTATTTATTTTGTTATTTGCTATTCTTATACAATATTTAATAAATGTTTCGTAATTGAAAGAAAGAAAGAAAACCGGTTTGTTTTTAGGACGAACATATACAAGTGAAACAAACACATTAAAAGTAATAAATAAAGCACAATAAAAATGAGAAAACAACCACAAAGTATCAGAAAAAGACATATTGTACATATTATGGAATAAAAATAATAAAAAACAAATAAAATGAAGCAAAAATTATTTTAAAAAAAATGGATCAAGCTCAGCAAAAATGTCGATCTGTTAGCTGTTAGACCAACGCTGATCTTCCAATTGAACTTAATTGTGTTTATTAAGTAGATAAATCATATTTTCCGGCTTTAAAGTAACGTATGTTTCTTTTATTGCTTGAGTTCAGCAGATGGGAAACGGTTACCATCGCCTATGAACATTTGTAACACCAAAGGTGGTATCAATGTGCTGCCGCCTTCTAAAGGGAGACTGGAACCTGGCCACTAACGCCGGAACATAATTCAAAGTTCTTATGGCGGCATCCTCTAGACCAGGGGTGATAGTCTCATCCAGACAGGCAAATACCCTACCTGGTTGTGGGTTGTTTTGTCGCCTCTTAAGACAGGCCGCCCTAATGCAAGAATTATATTTCTTCTCCGTTCCTGCACGAATAAAACCACATACGATGTGTCTTCCTCATACCGCCATTCCTTAGCGTTGATACTAACAACATTCCTTGATGCATAGGTATTGTTGCGGACAGAGAACACACCCCTGACCCGCCCGCCGAAGCACAGCTTATTTCCACGCACGGGTTACCGCTGACGCCCATAGCTCGCACAGTTAGCAGCTAGGCGTCTGACGGAATGTGGGATATAGAAGCGGCCTTGTTGGAGTCCGGAAGGGGCCGCCACACACACCCCTACGGGTTTGCTCCCCTCCACTCGCGATCACCAGATCTCGAAGTTCCACGCTGACTACCGACCCCCAGTGACCTCATCCGCCGGGATCAGGATGATGATTCGGACCTAAAGCCCGTGATGGCCACCGAAAGCCGCTGATTGGCCTACGCGAGCCGGCGACATACCCCTACGCGTCAGGCGGCTCCCATACCCCGTCACCGGGGGGTAGTTGCCCCCCGCGAATTTGGACCGGGGCAAAGAGTCCAGACTCGAGGCCCCTTACCGGCTCTGCCACATCAAGGCAGAAACGATGACCTACTCAAGCCGGAAGGGCTCACTTATTCACATTGCTCACATACATATGGCACAAATACGCACTAATTTACTCTCTGCCATTACTCTCAGTAACTCGTCTATATATAGTTTTAATTTAATTGTAAATAACGTCAATAATAAGTAATAAATTCCACATCGAGTTTTATTTTGAAGAAGCAACTGCCACCAATAGGTATATTGTATATTCATATAATATACCTCTTTCTAAAAGTCCCTTTTTATAACTCAACGATTTAGGTGTACATTTCTAAATCAAAAGCACGTATGCTCTGACAAGCTTTCTTCCGTGTACATAATAATCAACATGGGCACAGGCTTAAACGAGTTTCTAGATAAATAAGCTGATTAGCTTTGCCGGTAGCATATCTCTGCTTTCGATCTCAATTGCACATAATTTCTTAGTTACGCTTTAAATTACTGTTCGTAATCTACTAAAGCTTACTACGACCATTTTAAACTATGTACAGTCGAGTTCATTAATATTGTCACAACTTAACAAT
Organism: Dendrolimus houi; assembly: GCA_039645545.1. Classification (NCBI taxonomy): domain Eukaryota; kingdom Metazoa; phylum Arthropoda; class Insecta; order Lepidoptera; family Lasiocampidae; genus Dendrolimus; species Dendrolimus houi. The sequence continues at coordinate 1,206,959 of CM077133.1, forward strand.
ATTAATGAACTCGACTGTACATAGTTCTCCGACAAAAACAAATTCCACGTACAGTCCGTAAAAGCACATTTTATTACCTGTCGGCATTTGGACTAGTTGTAATCCTTTTATGACCGTCTTCCTTTGTTTACTTATTTATTGGCATACGTTTCTATTATTTTAAAGAACAGCTTATTGTTCTACTGTACTCGTTTTACTGCGGCTCAAGAGCATCATTAGCCAGGTTTTACGGATTACGTACGTAAATTATGTCGACATTACCGGGCACACATTTGCATTTGTGCAAGATAAAACGATGGCTTGATTGAGAGAGGGGGTCAGTTGAGCTACAACTACGATAAGAGTATGACGTGTGTACATTCGGGAATCTAATAGTGACGGTCTTTGCGCTTTTTATTGAATTACGACCTTCTGCATTATGTTTTGATTTGTTGTGTTCGGTTATATTTGTACGTGTTTGTATAGTTCTAATTAACTCTATAATAATTCTAACGGCATTTTAATTCGAGTCCCGCTATCTCGTAACAATATATAAGCATTGCTATACGGATAAGTCGCATTGCAAATTTCTTGACCAGGGTTGAGAGGTGTAGAAACGGTGTAATTGCGGCCATTGCTAGCAAGCTACATCAAACAAAAATGTATTAGGACTGGTTGCAGATTGCTGCATAGATTAATTAATTTTAAATGAAATACTTCAATAAAGGACTGACCGACTGACTGACTGATGGATATTTATTCATTTTACTTTTTAAGGTTTAATTTAATAACAACATTGTATAAAATTTGTTGTAATTATGGATTTTTGTGTCTGAAATAAATAAATAATAATTATTATTGCAAAGGATTCAAAATATTGTATATTCTTACAATCAGACGAGTCAATAATATGTGGTTAAGTTTTAGATTAATTTATATAAGACAGATTCCGGTCAATAATATGTATGTAATTTTTCAGGTCAACAATATTCGATTAAATGAATCGATACATGTTGTTATGCATATACATACAAGCATGTTACAATATACAGCGGGTTCCATTTGTAGCTTACAACGCCCAAAATGCTCCGTTAGCCGTTCCACAAGGCGACCGTAGTCGTTGTGGTCGTGGCGAAAACATCCCTAATGACATCATCATTTTCGATCACACAACGCTCGCAACGACCCATATCAAAAGGTGGGTCGAATAACCGTTCCACTTGGTTTACGATTGTAACGCCGGCAAGCAATTGGAACGGGAAAAATCGCGATCGTCGACGCGGTCGTTGTGAGCTACTAATGGAACGTAGCCATAGACAAGCATGACTTATATTTTTTATTTAAATTATAAAGTTAACAAAATATTTATACTGTTTACTCTATGTAGGTATATATTATTATTTACAAATCAAATAGTTTTTAAGTAAAATTCATAAAATATTCGGGTCGTTTTAGTATTACGCCAAAAGTAAGGTTTGCACTGCAAATCAGGGTTGTGTCGGATATTATGTCGGCATGGCAATAAGCTGAATGCAATTCTCAAAATATGTTTTTATTTTTAAGTTACATGTCAGCAATGTAAGTACGTCGCTTTTGATTGGAGAGAAGCAAAGAAAAAGGCATATGGTCGAAACGATACAGTCTCAACCCCCCCAAATTCCATGGCTTTCTGAAGTAAAATTCAACAGGCCATATATAAAGCTACTAAATAGAATCCGAACAGGTCATTTTCCGACAAGAAGTTTTGCCCACCTCATGGGCAAAGTTGATTCTCCAAACTGCCTTCTGTGTGGAACTTGTGAGGATGTCCAACATCTGTTAATGGAATGCAGCAAAAATAAAGATGGCAGAGAACAACTGATGGGGGAGTTGGGACTGAATCGTTTTGTTGTAGGTATCTTTATAGAAATCCTGGCAGAGCCAGCCTCAAAGAAGGCTAGTTTGTTAGCCAGTTATTGTGTGCTTAGGAGATGATGGGGCTGACATGCCTATGTGGCAAAAGTCCCAAATAAATAAAGAGTAAAAAGAAAGTACGTCGCTATTTCTTCAAATACTTTTTTCTTTCTTTCTTTATATATTACGATCACAATTATATGACCAGCGATGGATTTATAGATATTTTAATTACTACAATTTACGTTTAAGTTGCCTTTTCAAGAATATTTTATGAAAAAGACTATTTGAATGACATTCCCACAGATATAGGATATAAATATTCAGTTATTTAGGCAGATGTTTTTGGATCCTGGTATTGAGTTATATTTACTTGTATAGCTGGTCATAAATTATTGTAAACTGCCCATTGAACCGATTACATTTATTTATTTAATTTGTTTGAGAAACATACAATAATTAATATTCTTAAATATAACACACAAAATTAATATATATATCAATCAAGTATAATAAATATTGTCTCAAACAGTTAATTCTTAAAAAAAATATTGCAATTATACGAAAATTACATTAAATGTCTATTTATTATATTCTATAATCTATAATCCTTTTTTGAAAAGAAGAAAGATGGAAAATATGAAACTAAATACTTAAAAATAAACTAAAATAAAAATAAATTAATATAAAGTGTGTAACAAATCGCTGCCACAGGGAAGCGTGCCCAGAGGGCTGGCTGCACTGCCACACTGTATGGCGAACGAACCAGCCTTCTGATCACGGAGGATTTTTACAAACTTTGAAGAAACCCTTGGCCGATGGACCCCATGAACCTAAAGTTTCAACTCCAAACGACACAAATATGTAACCCCTTCCTAGGGTTCCATATTTGGGCCGTTTGAGATCATCAGCTGTTGAAGCAGCGTTGCCAGCCCCCGACTTAGTCACTGGAAGATGTGATGCCGCCAGAGTGTCAACGCATGGCGCGACCCACACAAGCGGCCTTCCCATCCTCCTGGAAATAAGTGACATTCCATCCGGCCTCTTGCCATCGTCACGCACCAAGCCATTTGGCTCTAGGATGGCTGGTACGCCGACGCTGACAAGAGCTCGGCGGATGCTGTCATTGAGGCTGGCGTGGCGAGATCTTCGGCCAACACTGTAAACAATGTAAACAATAATGTCTTTAATGTCTATTTAATTTAAATGAGGTAAATATTGAACAAAAATAAAAATTGTCACCACAATACACAATTACTAATAAAATAAAGTTAAAAATGGGAAAGTTTAAACAAAAAGTTTAAGTCATTGGATTATTCTAAATTACGACATTTTTTAATTTGGCTTTTAAATTGATATAAGTTACCTATGAAAGGATCTACATTTGTAAATAGTGCATTGTATTGCTGACAAGTGCGGTATAAAAACGTGCTTTTTATATGGTTAGTTTTTATAAGTGGTACCTACTGGAAATAGGGATTTGTCAGGTGAGCTCAAACGGGACACTGCAGGAGTAATTTATGATTACATGATAATATTTTAACGATCTACAGATTGTAAGGATATTTTGTAATATTCTAATGCTTACAATATTTGAATCCTTTGCTTAAATATTGTTACGAGTTGCGGGACACGAATTAAAATGCCGTTGGAATTATTATAGTATTTATTTTATTAGAACTATACAAACACGTATAACACAGGTACAAATATAACTGAACACGACCAGTCCAAACGTAATGCGCGAGATCGTAATTGCCTAAAACGCGCAAAGTCCGTCATTAAATAGATTACCGTATGGGGTACACACGTCTTGCTTCGCTCGTGGTTATCGCTAGACTGACGATCTCTCCATTAGGGCATTGATTTATGCTGCACAAATGCAATATGTCTTCCTGACCGCGCGGTCCAAATTTCTTAGACTCACACCTGGCTAATGACTACCATAAAATATTACAATACACAGTGGGCTGTTTTTCTAATCACAAATTTTAAACACAAAGTAAACAAAAGAAGTCCAAATGCCGAAAAGTAATAAAATGTGCAAAACAGGTATGCAGGTGTGAATTTGTCTTTGTCGGTCGTAACAATATTAATGAACTCGACTGTACCTACTTGTATTAGGTTGGGGAAAAAGTTTCTTCGCATTTTATATAAAAATTCAAAAGATTTTTTTGTAAAGTTTATTTACATTTGACTAAAGTATGTAGATGCCCTTTTGTTGGATAACTTTTTGCCATCTTGTAGGTAGGGACGTGATCGCATTGCTATAAAAAATTTGGGGCTTCTGATCAAAAAACTGCGACAAGTGGTTTTGGCAGTCCTCTCGTGATGTTAACCTGACACTGCCTAAGGAATTCTGCAGACACCGAAACAGGTGAAAATCTGAAGGTGCAAGGTCAGGATTATACGGCGGATGCATTAACACCTCCCAGCCAAACTCTCGTAATTTTTGCTGAGTGGCTAAAGATGTGTGAGGTCTAGCGTTATCATGGTGAAAAACCACAACCCTTCTGTTGATTAACTCCGGCCGCTTTCTCTCAACTTTTTGCTTTAATCTCGTCAGTTGTTCGCAGTACAGTTTAGAATAGATGGTCCTGCATGGCGGTAACAGCTCATAATGAATAATGCCCTTCCAATCCCACCATACACTCAGCATCACCTTGTTGCGAGTTAAACCGGGTTTCGCCACAGTCTGTGACGCCTGATCGGCCTTTGACCACGATCTTTTTCGCACGTTCTTGTCGTACGTGATATCAGCTTCTTCAAAAATGGTTCAGTTTCACTACGTCGTAATAAATAATCACAAATGAGTACACGGTTCATTAGGTTTCTTTCAGTAAGCTCATGAGGCACCCAAATATCGAGCTTTTTTATGTACCCAGCTTTTTTCAAATGCGCCAAAACCGTTTTGTGGTCAATTCCCAGTTCTCCAGCTACATCGTAACTACTAAAATGCCGATTTTGCTCCACTTTTTCAAAAATGGCATCAATTTTGTCCGTAACAGGGCGACGTGAATCTTTGATATCAAAATTTCCGGATTGAAAACGCTTAAACCAAATTTGCGCTACTCTCACAGATACTGCATTAGGTCCATAAACATCACAAAAAAATTTCGCAGCTTGTGTTGCATTTTTACCTTTTTCGTAGTAAAAATTTAAAATGTATCGAATTTCTTCATTAGATTCACTCATTTTAACAATAAGAAAAACAAATTAAAATCACACATTTTCCTAATTTGAATTTGGAATTGTCTTCTTTAAAATTAAAACTTTTTAATGATACCAAAACCAGCCAGATACAAATGGTATAGCCAAAGAGATCTTATTATAAGTTCATACACACTATATGCGAAAAGACTTTTTCCCCAACCTGTTATATGCATTGTAATCTATCTATAACATAGATATATTAAATCCATAGTTGAGTTTGTGCAATGAAATTAAAAAGATTCAAAAATCTGGGTACTGATTCAGAACAGCAGATTTCGGAGATGCAACTTTTGGAAATTTTATCTGTGTCTCTGTTAGAGTATCGCGTCAAAATTACTGAACCCGAAGACGCGATATATAATACCTCGGGTCAACATTAAGAATACTTTGACTATTTTTATATTTTACTACGATCTGGACGCGACGTCGTCCACGCTTGATTCGAAATTCCCGCGGGATTCCCGGGACACAGCATTTAAAAACAATGTAAGCTGTCGTTTTAGTGAAAATTGTGACGGAATAAGCTAATTTTTTATGCATCGGAACTATTGCAAACCGCTCCCGGAATGAAAAAATCACACATTTTATTATATAAAATTTGCTATAGATGACTGAAAAAAATCACATTGGAATTCGAAAAATATATTCAATCTGGCCATTTCAAATAATTCCCAGAAAAATTCTCATATGATTCCCGGGATAAAAAGTAGCGCATATTTTAAGTCTAAGAATAGCTGTCGATTAACAGAAACCGCATCGAAATCGGCCCGATAGTTTTTACGTGAATCCCGAACAAACAGACAAGGCATCTAAAAAAAATGCATCGTGTTCTCCGTCGTTTATATAGTCTATTCCAGTTTTTATTAATAGCTTCAATGTACAGACACGACATATTTAGAATTTTATATTATTATAGATTTTATCAGCTATTGTACATACATACATATATATATTATTACACCTGTTTCCCATGAGATTAGGCAAGACTGACAAACAACTTTCATTTCATCTACTTTCATTGTCATTCTATCAGCTATTGTGCTGCAGCCGAACTATAGGTAACTATAGGTCTTGCTAGTTCTCATTTGCGAATGGAGTCACAAAAACACTAGCTAACAATAAAAGATGCTTTAAAAATAGTACAAAATATCTTAATAACATTTGGAACTACATCAAAAAGTTTAAAAGCTGACCTTTCAGTCTCAAAGGTTTAACCCTTGACTCAGTCCCTTTGTGCAATACTAACTATTAACAGATACTTAATAATTATTATATGAATGGTTTATCTATACTAATATTATAAAGAGGAAATATTTGATTGTTTGTTTGCATTGAATAGGCTCCGAAACTACAGAAATGATTTGAATAATTCTTTCACTGTTGGCAAGCTACACTATCCCAGGGTGACAAAGGCTATATTATATTTTCAAAAAAATTAGGGATCCTTACTAAAACTCCAATAATGTAACCCAAGGTGTAAAAAAACTACCTAACATCGCGTGCGCTGCGAAAACTATCGATGATAAAATAAAATAATGTACTACGAATTTGCAGAACACATCATTATTTACAGAAAGTGGCGACAGTATATGTCTAACTATTATAGTTATGCCACAATAAGTGTTCTTTTGTTTTAATTTTTTTATTGAAATGTCACCGCTAGAGAAGGCTCTTTATTTGCATCTTGGTATTCATCCTTAACAAAATAAATTACTTCATATTCAAGACTGCTTCAATACCTTTATATAACTTTTTGAATTATTCAATTCGGACATTGAATTCGAAAGATATCACGAGTTTAAAAATGTAAGTATTAGAAAAAAGTCCCGTGGTCGCCGCTCACCCTGCTCGTCTAGCTAGGCAGCACCTTATGCGATGTAGGCGTCACTGGGGTACGGGCCGTACGGGAGGGTAAATATTTTGAATTCGCTTAGTAGGTAATTAAACTCAACAAAAAAGTTATTTTTAGATACCCGTGCGAACGACCGCTAGTTGTTAATAATCTTATAGCCTCTTCTTAAGAAATTAATTGCTGAATAATTTTTTTTGGTAAATTGTGCGTTTAGATGATTAATTTAAAACATTTTCTACTTTAATATCTAACTTCAGACGCTCCATAGATTTACTAAAATATTTATACATGTAATAAAATATAAAAAAATAATAATTTAAGAATGACAATTTACAGATGGGTAATGTTTATTTATTTATTTTTTATTGCAGAGTTCAGCAGAGAGGCAGACAGCAGACAGTCGGTCTATGTTTTCTCTGTGTGCTAGGTTGTGAAGTTACCGCTTTCTCGCTCTCTCTACGTTAAAAGTGTTTCCTAAAATCAGTGTAGAACCACTAATTAAATATCCACTGTGCATTACAAGAACTTTGAGAAGAGAAGAACTTAACTCTGCCAGCCCACAACCCAAAATTGACTAGCCTAATAGTTATCTATCCATCTATATATGAAAACTTCATTCAACTGCTTTAAAACGCGATTGCTTTAAAGAAATGTAGGGTATTGTAATAAGTCCCGCAATATGAATAACAAAATTAAAACTGGTTATAATCTAAATCAATTTATGACTTTGGCATTGAACGTTTCCCTTCAAAAGTACTACGAGGTACTGTTAGAGGCTTGTATGCGTTAAATGGCATATTATCATGCATAGGGCTGGCCTTTATGTATTATAGTTTAATATTCATCGTGTTGACTTCACTCTTTACATATTTAGTATCAACTTTTTCCTTATACACAGGTTTGCTTTTAAAATCTTTTATTTCTGGAATACATTAAGCAGGCTGACGGACAACGTTATGGAAAGCGGGTAGCGTCATCTATCACTCTATGGATTTGTTTGTTACACGGATATACATACAGCGATGTGCCAATAGATTATAATAGATAGTAATTATATGATTAAGTATTTATTTTAATTTTAAAGTAACAAAATTTAGTTGATTTACTAATTAAATATTACACAAGTAGAATAAGTTTAACAAAATTGGGGCGTTTTGGTCTTACGTCAAGAGGAAGGTTTGCACTTAAAATGCGGCGTACAAATTCTCAAAGTATGGTCTATATTGGCAGTTGCTTCTCGTTGGCAAATTAAAAACTCGATGTAATGGACTGTATGATTATTATTATTGAACTATTACAAGAAATGAAATAAGTACAAATTATGCAAGAGAGTCGTCGTTAAAGCAAGAGAGATTGTTGAGTTGTGCATGATTTTGCCTCCAAGGCTGGCCCTATATCCCGCATCCCGTCCGACGCCTAGTTGCTAATTGCGCCAGCTATGGGCTTCGACGGTATGCGGGGCGCGGAGAGTAGGTGAGCTCCGGCGGGCGGGTCAGGGGGGTGCTCTCTGTCCGCAACAGTTTGTGTATAATAATGTATAAGGAATGTAATTACATCTCTATTTCTTCAAATAAAGTCTTTCTTTCTATGCACTTTTGCAACACTATAGTTGTTACCAATGTGCTGCCGGCCCTTTTTTACGAGGGTAAACCTGATTGAGGGCCATCAGCCGCACAGTGAACTGGGGAAGTCGCGGTGTCTGGGATTCGCCAGGTCGGGGTGACACTGACACCTCTAGCCAGAACTAAAGATGCTATTGCCACGCCACGGTTAGGGATACCCACTAAAACCCCTCGGTATTCCGTCCTTCGCCTTTAATGGCAGGGCCACGGGCTGTCGGAACACTACTCAGAGTTGTTATGGGGGCCATATTCTGGACCATTGGTTAATTAGACGGGAATATGCCGTACCACCTGGCTGCGGTTTGTTTTGTTTGCTTGATAATACAGGTAGACGGGCTACCTGATAAGTAGTTTTAATAGTCCACTTACTTCTGCAATATTAAGGGAGCTGAACCACTTTGAGATTTTATTTAATGATGTAACAAGAAAGTCCCATTCATTAGTGCCAACATCTACCAACTTTACGAATATATAATGTTAACGTCATAAAATACATACCATAGATAATACCTCGCTTATATCTGCGTTATTATAAGACGTTTTCTGAATCTAAATAAATCCAAATTTATCTCTGACATCAATACAGTATCTTATGGCAGCTTAAAATATATACTCTTACAGTTTTGAGTAGCATAGTTGTTCTTGTAGTGTTTCTTTTTAAAGTTAATAATTGATTTTGTTATGTACCCTCTTATTTCTGAACGATCCCTCTGATTTCTGAACGATCCCTCTTATTTCCGAACGATACAATCGGCCATTTCCTTAATTGAATCATAATGTTATATTTTTATTAATTAGGTAATTAGCGCCTGTTTTGTATAGAGTAGTTGTCTATAATTTACAATAATTTTGTTACAATATTTATCCTTTGTATAATGTGATAATTGTGTACTGATTATAATTCAAACTGTGTTCGACTTATTTTATTGTATATGAAACTTTAAGTATAATATTTTATACAATATCTTATATGAAATATTATCTGAAATATCCAAACAACAATAATGTATTAAATTCTTGTCATGCATAACCCTTTAATTAAAATAGTTTATGAATGACTTAAATCCGCTATCGGTTGTGCCAATATGCTAAGTTTCATATACTGTAAGATTGGAGGGATGTCGAGGTGTTCTAAAAATGCTTGTCGAGTTTGAATAGTCAGTGTATGAAATATCACAAACTACTATGGATACTACGTATTGTAATATGTTAAAACCGTAAGTTACTGGGAATATAAAGTATTGTGACCAGTTGTTCTTCTTTTACTACCATAATCCCTTCTGAGTTGTTGCAAGTATTACAATACACTTCTATAATATTAATTTAAAATGGTTTAAAATCGCTTAGCTTGCGGAGAGATTACGTCTCTCTGCGTATTTTACCGTCTCTACAATGGAGAGTATTCCGATTAACTGTTTGATCTGATGGCAACGCCACATTTTTATCATCACACTGCTCGCCACCAGCGGGATATTTACTCCCATATCATTAAGCTACCACGCTTAACTACGTACCGGTTCTCTAGAAGGTTTATCCCACGTACAATAAAGACTTGGAGAGCGCAAGCCACTCACCCGCCGCTTTGTGCTACGATATAAAGTCATTTAAGAAGAGCATTATAAAATTTCTTCGAGTTGCAGCGCCCCTGATGTTGTAGATGTCCACTTTCTATCAAGTGAGCCGTTAGCCTGTTTTCCAGTTCTTGGTAATAAATGAAATACAATTAAATGAGAAAAATTAAGAAGATATTGTGTTGTTTGAAACAAAAACAAATATGTATAAGGCACCAAAATAAATATTAGATACTAGCTGACCCGGCAAACTTCGTACCGTCTCTGAATCAATTTTTTTCATATTCATATATTAGCAATTGATTTTTATATATATAAATTTTACACAGATAGGTTAACTAACATTAACATTGCGATGCTATTAAAGGCCAGCTAAGTAATAAGTTCTCAGTTATATTATAATAAGACCTATGTAACACTTAGCTCGCAATAGAAATGATTTGATTTTTTTTTTATTAACTACTCTACGGACTCGAGTTCCGTACCCTTTTTTACAACTTAATTTCTATGAAAGTTTTTAGGTTTATACACGCTTATTGTTTATTTTGTTATTGTGTGTGACATTAATTTAGTGATTTTTATGTTGTAGTGTACCTTAAGAATAACTTTTATTATTTTTTGTTGTTTTTCTATTTTTAATACTGCACTTATACTAATGTAGAGTGTATCTGTTACATGCTGGTGTTGCGAGGAAGTGCATGTACAGTGTGTGCCTTATGTCTATACCTATATATATCTTAACTAGTGCCATTTGTGTTGCTTTTTCTTTCTGTGCCTAGGTTATTAATTTTTAGGCTCTTTGTATGTCTTGGTTTGTTTGTAAAGTGTGCGTGTAATGCAATGCGGTGGTAGTGCGCGTTGGTGTGAGTATGTGTGAGTTTTGTTGTTGGTTGTGTGTTTGTGACTTTGTGTGGTGTTATAATTTATTGCTTGATTGATTTTAAAAAAAATAAGGTTTATTTGAATGCCATTTACTGACCAGTCCTAAACAAGATATGAATGTGTTAGGAAGTTTCAGCTGGCAGCCCTGCGCCGGGGCCATGGGGCCGCCGCCGCGGGCCAAACGGCACTTGGGCAATACATCAGCTGCGCCCGCGCCTTTCTAATCGGCTGCGACGCCGGCGCCGCCGAAGAAAGCGCTCAACGCCCTACAAATATATTCATAATGCGCTCTATCCGCTAATAAAATATCAAACTTATATGGCTATTGAGAAAAACTGACAGCGTTATTGTCATTTTAAAATGACAACCATTTCGAGTGATTTTAAAAGGCATATTTATACTGTGGCCACTTCCACGGCAACAAGCAGGAAAGTAGACCTCCCAAGTAGAGACGAGTAGAGTAACCGTTTATTTAAAAGGTTTTCCAACATTACTCTTTTCTGTAATGGTTGCATCTGGGATAATATTGGTGTTGGTGACTTTGCCAAATGTCAAATGCATCTTGTTTATATCGTTAAAGCCGTTAATGGAATCATTAACGGCTTTAATCGTTCTTTAGTGTATATTGCATACATTATCAGTCAACGTTTGACGTCATTAACAATAAATAACAACAACGCACCATAAATCGGGTTAAAGAATTTTATTTCTCATAAAAGAATTTTTACAATTCACTTAAACTATGAGAACATTTATAAGTTATTGAAATATAAGTTGTAATTTGTAACGAGATAGAAAGCACAAATACTAAAGTTGCAAGTTGTTTTGATTTATTTTTGATTTTTTTCATTCGACAAAAACAAGGATCTAAATTTCATGGAAGTGTTTTGTGTAAATGTTGGTTTTTTAATAATGTATTTATTTTTCTATGAGTAAGGTCTTATGTATTAATATATAAAGATTTAAATATAATAGCACAGATACGTTTGTTTTGTTTAAAATATAATATATATCTGTCTATATATATATATATATATATATATATATATATATATATATATATATAGCTGTGCCCACGACGTCGTCCGCGTGGAATTTGTTTTCGAAACCCCCCGATTTTGAAACATTCTTCATTGGTGCTACGCTCCTATTAGGCTTAGCGTGATGATATATAGCCTTCCTTGATAAATGGGCTATCTAACACTGAAATTTTTTTTCAAATCAGACTAGTAGTTCCTGAGATTAGCGCGTTCAATCAAACAAACTCTTCAGCTTTATATATTACTATAAGATATTGTTACATGCCGTCAAAGATAAGCGCACAGCTGCCTGTTGTAAGCGCAGTCCATTGTCTTCCCGGATTAGGAATTCTTTTGTCTTTCGAATTTGTAGTTAAGAAAAACATGCTATTGTTTTTTTAATTGTTTTATAACCATCATTAGCGTCGAACTAATCCTTATTGTTATTGTTTTCGACTTGGTGGCCGTTCGCAGGTGTGCAAATTACTATTTCCCAGAACTCTGTGCGCGGCCAATTTCTTTGTGTAGTTAGTATAAGACGATGCCCGAATGGAGGGGCGGGCAGTCAAGCGACGACTACGAAATGAGTAAGACGTTTTCTAGTACTCTCGATTAGCGATATAGACGACGGACTCTGCGCGTATCGAACTGTATTGAATCGTGCAGTGTGAACTGGTTGGATCCAGTTTTATTTGTATTTGTTTTATACGTATTTGTACAGTTCTAATAAATTCTATAGTAGTTCCAACGGCATTTTTAATTCGAGTCCTGTAGCTCGAAACAATATATTTGGTATTGCGACAAATTTGTATTTAATTTTGTCAATTAAAGATATTTTACAACACGTGATTTTTTTGATTTTGCTTGTTTCATGGTTTTTGGAAGTTGATTATATGTTTGGGCTCCTTCAAATAATATGCTGCTTTTACTGTAATTCGTTCTAGGTGCCTGTAATAAATAACGCATTAAAACTGTCGCTACATTGGCATGAATCGCTCACTACATTATGTAGTACATTGTGTATTTCAAACAGGACGGTATGTGAGAAAAAATGGATAGGTAGAAAATTAAACATTGTTATTTTAAGTATAAAATTATGTTACTGAATAGTAATAGGATGAAATATCTATGTATATAAATAAAAATTAATCGTAGAAATGTATGTATGCGCATAACTCTAGAACGACTTTACCAATTTTGATAAAAAAAATTGCGTGTGTTTTAGTGGATCATAGGACGGTTTAAATTTACAATTGGAGCCAGTAGGTAGCGCTGGTATCGGTTTCTAGGTTCCTCCTAATCTCCTGGAACGATTTTAATATTTCGTTTTTGTGTGTGTCCCTGGATGTTTTAGATTTATCCATGCAGGAACTGAGAAAGAACATAATTTCCTGCGGCCGGATGACCTGTCTTAAGAGGCGACAAAATAACCCACAGCCAGGTGGGTAGGCTATTTACCTGTCTGGATGGGTACCACCCCTGGTCTAGAGCATGCCAACATAACATATATAAAGTTTTATATTAATTTAATAATTTGTTTAAATAGTGTAATTATGGCCAGGAACCATTACAATGGCCTGTATTGTACGTCCGAAAGGACAAACTGTCGTTCCAACAAAAAACTCCAACACCTTTATAATTGTATGATTGTGACAGTTTACACAATACATGTTTATTCTATTCTATTAGCTTGAATTGTGTTCCGGCATTAGTGGCCACATCCCAGTCTCCGTTAAGAGAGTGGCAGCACATTGGCAGCACCTTCGGTGTTACAAATGTCCACAGGCGATGGTACCCATTTTTCGTCATCTGAGTCGTCTGCCTCTCCGCTAAACTCATGCAATAAAAAATAAAAAACAATTCGAACCGGTAGGAGGCACTAGAATCAGGTCTTAGTTTTTTTTTTTTTTCAAGGCAGGACGTCTATTGGTACTATTCGGGACTGCTAGTATTTTATACAATTAAAATTAATATTTATTTCATCGGAAAGTACGTTTAAGTTAACGAGTTACGGATGTGTCAGCCATGTTGTCCTATCAGAAATAGACTTTCATTATCATCATCATCCGAGCGTTAAATCCCGGTTGCGTTCGGAGCCTTCACTCCGACGCCCAGGGTCCGCTTTCCTACTTTTTCTACTCCACTTCGCGCGGTCTTCAGCATCCCCCGTTTTGGGACCATCGGTGCGCATGTCATCCTTCACAACCTCAAGCCAACATTTCTTGGGCCTTCCCCTTCGACCGGGACCTGGCGTAGGCGGCATGGCTAGACATTTGTTCCCCACATAGTTAGCCGGTCTCCGTAAAACGTGACCGTATCAGTTTGTCTGCTATGTCACAGACATGAAGACTGCCACGGATGCGGGAGTTCCTGACCCGGTCTTTCCGCGTCACTCCACACATCCATCGCAGCATATTCATCTCCGTGACACGCAGTTCTTGCTTGTGTCGCTCAAGTACAGCCCATGATTCACTGCCATACAAAAGGACAGGTCTAATGATGGATTTATAGACCTGTCCTTTTAATTTAACCGGCATTTTGGGGTCACAAATGACACCTGTCACCTCACGCCACTTGGCTCAAGCTGCTGTGATACGGGCCTTGACGTCGTGGTCGATATCCCCGAAATCAGAAATAGACTTTATCACTATAATATTATCCCACATAGAGCAGGGACGTTATTGGTGGCAGTTGCTTCTTCCACATAAAACTCGATCTAGACTGTATGACTCATTATTACAATATTTACAAACATTAATTTAATACTATACATAGACGAGTAACAGAGAATATAATGCTGAATGACAGAGAGAGTAGTAGTCGTTTTGAAGTGAAGTGAAGTAAGTTCAATTAAGTGCATAGCTCCGACCTGCTGAGTAGGTATTCGTCTCTACCTTAATGTGGCAGAGCCGGTATGGGGCCTCGAGTCTGGACTCTTTGCTCCGGTCCAAATTCGCGGGGGGCAACTACCCCCCGGTGACGGGGTACGGGAGCCGCCTGACACATTAGGGCTATGCCGGCGGCTCGCGTCGGCCAATCAGTGACTTTCGGTGGCCATCACAGGCTTCTCGTTGGCACCGTCTGGGGCATGGTTGGCCAGTCAGCGGCGTCCGATTGCCATCTCGGGCTTTAGGTGGCCATCTGTGGCGTCTGGTGGCCTATCTGCGGCATAGGAGATATTCGCGACCTCTCAAACATCGCCCTGATCCCGGCGGATGAGGTCACGGGGGGTCGGTAGCCAGCGTGAGACTTCGTGATCTGGTGGTCGCGAGTGGAGGAGAGCAAACCCGTGGAGGTGTGTGTGGCGGCCATTGTCGGTGCGGTCAAGCATCCGACGCGCCGACATCACCACAAATTCCTCAACACTATGAACGCTCAAGTCGTGGGCAGTCACGTCGTACCTCACGAACCGACCCGCGCCCGTGCACACCCGCAAGGCGATGTTCTGCTGCCTCTGCAGCAGTTTCTTTCTGGTGGCCGAACACAGCGCATACCACGCCGGAACTACGTAGGTCAGCCTCGAGCGGAGATAGGTCTTGTAGACCGCAATCTTCGTTCTCAGAGGCAAGCTGGATGAGAGTACAGGTCGGAGCAGGGCCTTGGCTGTGCGGGTCTGATTGACCGCATGATCCACCTGTGGGCCCTTGCTCAACGACCTGTCGATGTGCACTCCGAGGTACTTGACCGAGGTCTTCCACTCGATCTTCTGACCCCGTAGCTGAAGTGGCTCAGGAATTATGCGCCGGCTGGCGACTAGTAGCGCGGCGGTCTTCCCCACGTTGACCGCCATGCGCCACTTGTCGAGCCACGTCGGTAAGATATCCATCATGCGCTGCATTCGGCGAGCTGCTATGTCTGAACTACGAGATGATGCGAAAAAGGCGCTGTCGTCTGGGTACAACGCCAGCGTGACGTCCCTCTCTCCGGAGGCTAGGGATCCCTCGAGTGTTGAGCTCCGACCTCCAAGGCCGCTTCTTATATCGCATGTTCCGCCCGACGCCTAGCTGCTAACTGCGCGAGCTACGGGCGTCGGCGGTGTGCGGCGGGGCGCCTTCTCTCCGCAATAGACGTAAAGAACCTTTTTTAAATGAATTGTTCTAGATAACACGTTGTTAGCATTAAGGTGACTAATCTCCAATTCATGCGATTTAAAAATTTCACGGAGCAATCGTTATTCTCGCTTATGGTGTCGACTTAACACAACAAATATTACGTATCAAATCTTAATATAACCTTAACCAATCTTGATGCTTAAAATAACGGTTTTTGACAATACTGACTTCTCACTCAATTGACATTGAAGATGTTGATTTAGTAATAACACCATGGAAGAAGTATTATTTTTCCGTCTAATATATGGAAATAAAAAAGGGCAAGTCTCTAAATCGATAAGAATTACACCTGTCCTTTTGTATGGTAGTGAAGTGTGGCCTGTGGAGATGAATATGTTGTGTTGGATATGTGGAGTCATGGGCAAAGACCGCAGCAGTCTTCATATCTGTAACCATAGCAGGCAAATTGCAATAGAGTCATTTACGAACGTACGAAAGTGCGTATGTTTTACGGAGACCGGCCAATTATGTGGGGAACAAATAATATATAATAATAATAATCGGCAAATAAACATATACATTGTATATCCCCAAGCAAAGTAAATTACGCTTGTGTTATTGGTAATATACAACGGACCACTCTGGGGCTGATCCCAGACTCCCAGACCATAGTAAATAACGTTCCACTAAGACTTAGCCCGCTCAACCACAGAGGCCGTCAATGTCTGGCCATGCCGCCTCCGCTAGGTCGCGGTCGAAGGGGAACGCCCAAGAAATACTAGCTTAAAGTTGTGGAGGATGACATACGTACCAATAATCTTAAAACGAGAGATAATAACACCACGTAAAGTGGAGATGTAAAACTTCAAGATGTAGAAAACAGTTATATTTTGCTTTGAAAAAATATATTTTTTACCCTTCAGTTGCTTGAATGGTTTTAGAAATAATATTTTAAGCGCCTGTAGAAATTGTACTACTGGCACGGGAAATGTAGGCGCTCGGCGTTCTTCAGCAAGGATTGTTCTCGAATTCTCTGGGATCCTAGTCAGATCCTGACTTGATAACGATGGGACCATTTCAGTTGTATACTCTTTCGAATAAAAAAAACTTTGAAAATTGATCCACAATTGACAGAGAAACCGCGTCAGAGAGATACAAAGAAAAACCTACATACGAATTCGAGAACCTCCTCCTTTTGGAAATTGGTAAAAAATACTTTCTTAACTATATTTCTGTAATTTTGTGTTTTTTTTAATGGTGTATAGGTTTGCGTTTGACCACTGTC
This sequence comes from Dendrolimus houi, assembly GCA_039645545.1. Taxonomy (NCBI): domain Eukaryota; kingdom Metazoa; phylum Arthropoda; class Insecta; order Lepidoptera; family Lasiocampidae; genus Dendrolimus; species Dendrolimus houi. The sequence continues at coordinate 1,224,327 of CM077133.1, forward strand.
TCACCTGATGTTGAGTGATGACATAGTCTAGGATGGGGCACGCTTACCTAGAACATACCTATTCACTCGTGACTTGAAGACTTCGAGATTGTATTTGTCAGGAAAAACAGCAAATTATTCCACTCTTCGGCAGTGCGCACCAGAAGAGATGAAGCGAAACGCTCGGTTCTGACTGGTGGTGTTTCCACCATGTAACCGGTGGCGCGAATTGTGTCAGTGAGTGTATTTCGCCAGTGTTCCGCTGAGCTACTCATATCGGAAAGTAGTCACTGATGTTTCATACAGACGCAAGCGAAGTCACGAAACCAGCGCAAGTAAGCAACAAAATAAACTAAACAAATCGAATTAAATCTGAGCGTGGAGTGCGCCCATAAACAACTATAAAAAACATGTTTCTTATGAAATTATTGCAGGTGTGTTTATTTGTTCAGCTCGAGAACACACACGGACAAAACCGATTTCCGTTTCCTCTATTTATTATATATACATTTGTTAGGATTACTTTTAACGGCCAATATTAACAAACTTTACGATTTTCTTTTAATATCAAATTTACGTTCTACGACTGGATTTAGAAACAGCCTTTTTGGTTCAATAATCAGTAAGAATGCCTACAATAAAACGAACAGTATACTCGCCACCCTTGTCCAAGGCGGCTTGGCAGGTTTGACACATCGGTTATCTCGATGTATAGGTAATTATAACAATATGCACATTAGGTCAAGAAATTGCCTAATTGGTGCATGTGTTCCGGCCAGCGGCGCTGCACACTCTCCAAGTATGCTCAGCTTGGGATGAGGAGCGCCGTGCCCTTGCAGCATCCATTGGATTAGATTTGTCGCTCTCGGCTGTAGTTCAAGCCATGGTCGGGGGCCAACCTGGCTGAGATGCCGCTGCCTCCTTCTGCGAGGCTGTTATGTCCGCCAAGGAGGCGGCGGAGCAAAGCGCGTTCATCTCCCGCCGCAACAATAGGACTCGTCGCCGGACGACTCATGACCTTCGGCCGCGGAGATACTATACCGTCACCTGCATCCAAGCCACTGAGTAATGAGCGCGTCGGTGTTCCACCAGCGCCTCCCTCGATCACGGATTGAAGCAGTAGAGGCTTGCCCGTAGGGGTGGACTTACGTCAGTTGGGGTCCCGGGGCCTGACATATGGCGACAGAAGGACACCAAGGGTTTTAGTGGGTATTCCGGCAGCCCATCTGTCCGGTGAGTCCCACACTGCCCCACCGTAGTCTCCGTGCGGCAGGGTGTCCGCAAACGGACTTCCCCTTGGAAAAAAATAATAAAAAGGATCGAACCCGCGCCCTTTGAGTTTGGAACGCGTGCGCCAGCCATTACGCTACCACGACGACATGGTACATACGACATCATACATATGGATTACATATTTTATTACATGAAATGTGCTCAGTGTTGATCAGTAAAAAAATCATATTAGAATTTGTTTTTTTTTAATCTGGCCATTTTAAATTACTCCTAGAAAAATTCCCGCGGTATAAAAAGTAGCGCAGAATTAAAGTCTAAGAATTAGCTGTCGATCAGCGAAAACTGCATCGAAATCGGCCCAGTAGCTTTTACGTGAATCCCGAACAAACAGACAAAACGACAAATAGACAAGAAATCTAAAAAAAATGCACCGTCTTCTCCGTCGTTTATATAGTCTATTCCAGTTGGGTTTTTTTTTAATAGCTTCAATATACAGACAAGGCATGTTTAGAATTTTATATTATAGATTTTTATTTAAACATATTGTAATATGTTCTTTCTTTCTTTCGAATAATCTTTTAAAGCTTTTACAAAAAAATGTGCGGAGTTCCTCTTTGGTCTTATCTATACTTATAATAAAATTGTAAAGGTCAAATTTCTGTACAATAAAAAAAAAATGCTAAAAACCGAGTCAGGGGGATGTAAGAAGTGAAATAGCACTTATTTAGATTTTTTTTTAATTTTTTGTCCCTCTTTGTTTGTACCGGCTAATCTCCGAAACGACTGGACCGATTTAAATGAAATTTTGTATGGTGGTAGCTTATATCCCTGGTCAACATCTAGGGATCTTTTCATATAGGGATCACACTTTTGGTCCCGAAAAATTAAAGAGTTCCCGTGGGATAGTTAAAAAAACTTTCCACGCGGACGAAATCGCGGGCAGAAGCTAGTCTTAAATAAATGTATATCAAATTTCATTAGTTAACTATTTAATATATAAGATCAAAGAGAATAAAATTAGATAATTATGAGACATTAAATTTTGACCAAAATAGTCAAAAATTAAAAATAAGTTTTGAATTTATTTTTTATTTAAAATACGTAGAGTTCAATTTAATGTTTTTACGTTCAGTTTTTGTGTTCTGTTCACATCCATACTCATCGATTGTTTCTTCTCTGTGCAGTAACGGAGAAAGAATACAATTTCCTGCCGCCCCAAACGGCCTGTAGTAAGAGGTGGCAAAACAACTCACAGCCAGGTGGTAGGGCATTTGGCCGTCTGGATGGCTACCACCCCCGGTCTAGAGTAGGCCACCATAACAACCTTGAGTCGTGTTCGGGCATTAGTAGTCAGGCTCCGGCCTCCTTTTAGAGATCAACAACGCATTTGTAGCACTTTTGGTGTTGCAAATGTCCATAGGAGATGGTAACCGCTTTCCATCAATATAAAAAAATATATATATTATTACTCGAAACTTTTTGAAATTTTAATTGCAGGAACCTCATTAGAGAATTATTGCTAATGAATTTAATTAAGGCGTCTTACTGATGCACCTAGACTCCGCGCCACAAAAGAAGTCCCACAAAAAACTAAGTACAGCTCCGCTAATCGATAGGATTTTGTTCGTATAGTAGCCAGGAAATAAATATATAAGGTAATTATGGAATATTTTGCATTTAATACTCAGATTACTGAATATATACACGTAATTATACCTACATCAATTTACGATTTCATATGTGATTTGTTTAACTGCGTATTTAATGGTGTTTCTCAGTTTAAAAACAAATTTATCTTTAAAATATAAAATACAGTATAAAATCCATGTAACGTCACTCGATTTAACGACAAACTCCCTTAAGCGTCGAAATCACTTGGCTTTGGTTGGTTTAGCTTGTCTACCATTTCTGTATCCCCGTAGTCCTGGCGTAAGACGCAGGACGGAACACCCAGGGGTTTTAGTAGGTATCCCTAACTGGGGAGTGGCAATAGTATGGCACCAATTCTGACTGGGCATGCTAGTGCTACTCCCGATCTAGCGAATTCCACACACGGGTCGCGAATTATCCCCCCAAGTTTCTGCCCTTGTCGCGGCTTAGTCCTCAAACGGATTTCCCCTGGATAAAAAAAAGCTTGTCTTCCATACAACGATACACTCTATATAGCATTACACCCACTCTCAATAACGACAATAATTAAGTAATAAAAAGTACCTTTTAAGTTGCCAAAATGAGTAAAAATTGCGCAGTTGTGTACGTTCTTTTATCACTTTATTATCCTAGCCCGTAATAAACTCGAATGTCGGCATCATTCATACCGATATTTCTAAGAAATTCCGAAATACCGAAATTTCTAAGTACTTCCTTTATCATAAAGATGCCTCAATATCGCAAGATATGAATAAAATATGTAAAAAATACATCAAAATGACTGATGCAGCAAAAGATGTCAGACAATAATAACAGGCTTCTTTCCATTTATCGACAACTCTCTATAACGCCATAAAATGTACAGTCCCTTCAGTGTCGTTATATAGAATTTACACTCTATTGTTGTCTACATAAATAACTAATCTAATAAAATAAAATAAACGAAAAGGCTGTTAAAAAAGAAACCTTTTTTTATTAATTTAGATTGTTTTTTTTTAATTTGTGTCACTTTTTAATACAATTCGAAAGACCGAAAAGAACCTATTAGATGTAGTTTAATATTTAACTAAAAGATTGAACCGGTTAAATGTTCAATTTCAGGGCGGTAGAAAATTGCTAAATTACTATTTAACTGCACACATAATTACACCGGTCCGGCGATACGATACTCGTTAACTCTCTCCCTTCATGTCTGAACTAAGATTATAATTAATCCTTTCAACATTAATAACCTAGTAAACGTTTGAAAGTAAAAGCTTTTCAAAATATCCAATTTTGTTTAGTTGGTTTTGCACAACTAGCACAGCAACTATTCCATTTAACACTTCCCTTTAATGATTATCATGCTTTTAATTGATTCAAAGTATTATATTGTTTCGAATTTGCAGGGGATTTGTAGGATGTAAATTCGAAAAGGCCGCTGGAATTATCAAAAAGTTTATTAGAAGTACACAAAAGTAATTCACAGTTCTTATAAGTATAGCTGAATACAACAACATACAACAAAACCAAGCCGTAGGGCAGAAAATCGTTGTCACATAAATAGCGCAAAGTTTGTCGTTATAAGATACGCGCTCCGAAAGTGCACTAGGTAACGCCTCGTTCGCAGTCAGAAAACGACTGGTGTATTTCCCGACTGACCGACCCTCATTCATTTATAAATTAGGCATGGCCTCCTAGTAACATGCCGCCCACTGGTTCTTGAAATCGTTAAATGGTCAGCTTAATGGCTTCCAAAAATTCCCATGAAATACCAACAGATGAAAGAAGGCTTTATGGCGTGAACAAAGAGATTAGCGCAAACAATAAATCACTCAAATTCAAAGGGGTAATAAAACATCTGCAAAGGATTAGTATCGGCTTGCAACAATATTATTGTATGGTTATGTAACATAAAATATGAATACTTTTTAATATCTTGAAAAAATTGTCACCCTAGACCACAATACTAATTCGTTCTGAGTATTATGAACTAGCCCTTCAGTCATGGATATCACCGAAGAGTTTCTTGGAATTTTTTTACCGACAGACCCCATGGATCTAATGTATTTACTCCAAACGACACAAATATGCAACCCGTTTCTAAAGTTAATATATTTGAGAGACTTGAGGGTTTCATCTTGCGGGCGCAATGCGATGGCCGGCAGAAGATATGGGACTTGGAAGAAGAACTTACCTCCCCATCAGTCCAAGGTCACACTTCTCTTTCCCCCAGGGGCTTCTCACACCACTAGGACTTGACTAATGCGAATAAAGTTATTTATTAAATTTATGTTGTTTTTCTTCAATTCCTCTATTCCAGCTAGATGTGGTAGGGCGCAGTGGTGACACGGGTAACATGGGATTTTGTGTTAGCGCTTTCTTCATTTAAAATTTAATTATTTTTCTTGGTGGTGTGATGTGGAGGGAGAATTTAAAAGGTGTTTCTCGGCGCAACCACATCTGATAAGGCAGCGTCGGTGGCCCTTGACTCAGTCAAAATAAAATGTGACGGGACTAGAGTATTGTTGCATGTCGTATTCGACAAACCACAATCCATTTTCCAAGGGATAAGCGACATTGTGTCATGAAGCTATTCGGTTTTAGGGCTGCCGGTTTGCCTACACTGACCAGAGCTCGATAGAAGATGTCATTGAGGCAGGCCCGGCGAGATCTTTAGCAAACTTTTTTATCCGTTCAGGAACGGAGAAATAATACAATTTCCTGCGGCCAGGCGGCCTGTCGTAAGAGGTGACAAAAGAACCCCTAGCCAGGTGGTAGGCCATTTCCCCGACTGGATGGCTACCACCCCTGGTCTAGAGTATGCCGCCATAAGAACCTTGAGTTGTGTTCCGGCATTAGTGACCAGGTTCCAGTCTACTTTTAGCACCTTGGGTGTTGCAAATGTCCATAGGCGATGGTAACCGCTTTCAATTAAATGAGCCGTCTGCCTATCTGCTGAACTACTGCAATAAAAAATTTAAGAAATACTATACATAGCCCGTAATGATTATACCAGTCCATTACTGGTAGCGATATACTTCTTAACTTTAACTTATGTGGTTGTGTGAACACTACATTCTCTTAGCAACAAAATGGTATATTCGTCAAGTGACTAGACGCACGCATGAGTCCTGGTGATTATAATTAAAAAGTAGAAGCTGCTGAGGAAATGACCCGGTTGATGGCTCGTAAAGTTTTATAGAGTTGCCCGCGTCTACCGCTGGTCGGCTTTTGAAAGTTGCGCCAGAAACAAGTCCATTGCTGGTCTAGATTTATCGAAGGACGCGTTTTCCATGGGGAACAACAACAAGCAATACAGACTGGAAGAAATGAAACGCACGATTCAATATATGTCATCGTTAAAGGTTACCAGGAATTCCCTCTCTTCAAAAATCACATTACATGACGTGTGATAATATACGATATTAGCTTTTATAAGTTTTTGAATTCAAATATTACCTAGTGAAGCACCTCACCTACTCTTTATTTTTAATTTTAAGGCGGGGCAAATGGATTTCGCACAGGACCGGGTACTTTGCTAGGGGTTAGACCATAGTCGATTATGGAGGCATTCCCAAGGGGCCAATCCAAACACTAATCGACCGGCTTGTGTGGAGACTCGATTACTCAATACCCCACTAAAACCACCCTCCTCCCATCTGCCCCGCGCTGTGGTAGGAAGAGCGTGAGACTTAGAACGTAGTTACGCCCACGCTGATCCTAGCGCATCAGTGCTTGAGAATGCTCCGGGAAGCAGTGCAAACTCACTTCGACAATAGGGGTGAAGACTCCTCTGCTCCCTAGATGCTAGAGGGCCCCTGCAGCGGTATTTCATTATATCACCTACCTTCAAGTGTCTACAACCAACTACTGTCAACAGCTGGACACAGCCAACCCCCAAAATTGCTTCATACATACCGGTTACTGATGACCATCCGTAGGTGTCGATCCACCGAGCAGGAGGGCACTACTACGTTTTCTGAGATGCAGTCATAATTCCAAGGTTCTGCGAGAGATACGACTGGCACATTGCCTTATCAGCTTGCTAATATTGCTAACTATGTCAGTGATCTTGATTCTGTTACGAATATCACCATTTCTATTTTTATCCATGAGAGTGTCTCCCAGCATGTCTCATTCAATAGCCCCCTAAACAATTTAGAATTTGTGGACAAATTATGCCATCATATCCACGTCTCAGCTCCGTAGGACGGGGAGGATACACTGATCGAAGTGTTTCGTCTTCAGGCACCGCGAAATGGTAGACGAGAATACTTGACCCAATTTACCGCCCGCTGCCCAGCCCAACTGGTTCTCCAAGCATTTTTCTATATCTCTTTTATTTCATCTTGTCCCAATTCTTTAGGGAGGGCAGAATGTACCTTTTTCAGTAGAATAAACCTTATAGTCTAAGATAATCATATCCCTGCACAGCTTGAAGGTGATCAACATTTATCGGCCTGGGTATGTCGTTTTCGTAGAACATGACTTTTGTCTTGCCCAGATTCATTATTCAGATTATTATATAGGTATCTAGTCTTATTCCGCAAGAATTGTTTAGTTTTTGACTAACCAGCAATGGATTGCTACCAACGGGTACCGGTCGAATCACGCATAGGGTGCTCGCGTGTCACCCGGTAGTTTATACATGGTGTTATTTCGGTGCGATTGTCGAAAGTTAGCACTTTGTACACATGTATAAAATCGGGACACGCGCCGGATACAAGCCGAAGATTTGTACCATTGTTGTTATTATAATGCTTTTATAATTTGTATACAAGCGAGTTGCTATTGATTAAGTAACATTTGAAAATTTGTGCATCTATTTTTGCTTATGGTCAACTGAATCGTCTAATGTAAACATAACCCATATATAGTGATATATATACACTCCTATGAAACTCGGAATAGACAATAGGATTGCGAAAATATCACCGATAGTTTAAATATCATCATTTGCCAGCTTAAGAAGTGGCTTATCGAGCATACCTATAGCTTAAAGGAGTTAATGAAAAGAAGATTTATGACACCTTAATAATTGCAAAAATTCCTACTAATAGTGTTACATGCCGTCAAAGATAAGCGCACAGCTGCCTGTTGTAAGCGCAGTTTATTGTCTTTCTGGATTAAGGAATTCTTTTGTGTTTTGAATTTGTAATTAAGAAAAACATGCTATTGTTTTTCTACTTGTTTTATAACCATCATTAGCGTCGAACTAATCCTTATTGTTATTGTTTTCGACTTTGTGGCCGTTCGCAGGTGTGCAAATTACTATTTCTCGGAAACTCAGTGCGCGCGGCCAAGTTCTTTGTACTGTGTAGTGAGTATAAGACAATGCCCGAATGGAGGGGCGGGCAGTGAAGCGATGACTACGAGATGAGTAAGACGTTTGTAGTACTCTCGATTAGCGATATAGACGACGGACTTTACGCGTGTCGAATTGCATCAAATCGTGCAGTGTGAACTGGTTGCATCCAGTTTTATTTGTATTAGTTTTATACGTGTTTGTACAATTCTAATAAATTCTATAGTAGTTCCAACGGCATTTTTAATTCGAGTCCTGTAGCTCGTAATAATATAATCCAACATGTAACATAGTTACAAATAATTAAGTTTATGAGTTTATGGTCGAATGTTGAATAACCTGCTGGAAAGTGATTACCGTCGCCTATGAATATTCTTAACGCCAAGAGTGCTACCAATTTTGAAAGGGGACTGGAACTTGATCACCGATGGCGGAACACTTCTCGCGGTTGTTCTGGCGGCACATTCTAGAGCAGAGCCGGTAGCCATCTAAACGGGCAAAGACCCTTGCACGGGGCTGAGGGTTGTTTTGTCGCATCTTACGACAGGCCGCAGGAATCAATATAAACAGTAGTAATATTTATTCTTTCTACTTGCACTTCGGACTTTTGGACATGACACCTATTTAATGGAGCTCGGCCATCTTATTTATTTATTTAAGCCAGATCTTAGATAATAATGTAGTTTCTTCATTTTCTTAAGCTCATGTGTAGCACAGTTGAACTTGTAGGTTATAAGCTGGTGCCATTCAACGGAGTTCTTGTGACAACTCAAAAGGCCACATTTGACTACACAGTTCACATTTCTCACAAAACACATAATTACTACTCAAAAACTATCAATATACTACCACTATTGTTCATTTTGAGTAATTTTACACATTTTTTTAGAAAATAAAACTGCACAGCGCAACATCTCCTTTCAGTTCCCGCCAAAAACTCCTCGGCCATCTTATTATTATTTATTTAGATTTATGGCTTGGCAGCTAGGCCTTTTAGCCCCTCGACCATCTTAAAAAAGATGCTACGACAGACAATACATGTCACAGAACAGTCTTGTTTATAGATTTGTTGCGTTCTATTTAACAGGTTTTCAAAAATTTCGACACCTCGGTCCTTTGCCTGCCTCTATGGGCCTATGGTATTGCAATTCCAAATTCAAAAAATTCAAATATTTCACAGTGCTTACGTACTCCTGGTGCGCTTTCTATTATTCGAATTTCAAATACATTTTTTTTTTTAATTTATGATAAATATGTTTTATTTAAATATGTAAAAATGTTCAAGGGCGCCACCTACCGGCTCCAATTGTGAATTTAAACCATTTTCGAGTGCACTGCAACAAACACAAAATATTTTATCGGTCCAAGGGTTTAGGAGTTTAGTAATACACACACGAACAGAAGAATTGCATATATAAAGATGTTAAGATTTATTATAACCTGTGACCTCGACCCAATATAGAACACAAAAGTTCTACACCATGACAAAAGTTATTTCAATCAGTTTAATTTGTTTTTCGGCCTTGAAAGCAACAACGCGAGCAACAGGAACATAAAGTTGTGTATTTACTGCACTCTTGCCTGCTCCCTAATTATTAACAGTTTCATATTTGAATAACATGACTTTTGTTTCAGTTAATTGCGTGTTTGTATTATATTTTAATAGGGAGTAGCAGTCACTCCATATCGTAAATTTTAGCTTCATCGTCGAAAAAATATTAAGAATGACATTCATTTATTAAAAAATATAAGTCTGAAAAAGCCACTAAATAGTGCCGCAAGTCGTTGAAAAGCATACAATGTTACAGATTACTTATTAAAAGTTTTTAACCTGCCAAAATTTTCCAAAGCAATTTAAGGCTCCTGTTGCTGCAAAAAGTCGAAATTGGGGTGCAAACGAAATAACTTTTCGATGGTATTCACTAATTAATAATTTACCAAATAAATTATCATAAATCTTCACGATATGAGAAGTGACGTAGTTTTTCGTAATTTTCTATAGTTATTTTAAGTTAACCCAAATTCGTTAGACCACCTCCAAATTAATGACATGAAAGCATTTTACTTCTTAAATTTATCCATCTTTTAAAAGAGCGATAAATAATTTGGTTTTATTATTTCTTTTAATACCACTTTATTTTATTCACAATAAAAGAATAATGCATCTGAAAAACGACCGCGTCTATGGAATTGTTATCACTATCGCCCGAAAAATAGTCAAGGACATTGACGTTGTCACAAGCCTTAAGTTACTCTCAGACGAACAAATTATGTAGACCGTGCACCGTGCTCTCTGAGTGAAGCCGGCTAACGGAAGCCGATTTTAGAATAGAAAGCCAATTGACTTCAAGATGTTGTAGAAAATATTAATTTTTTGCTTATTAGTTTGAAATCGGTTTTATTTTTGTTAAAAAATATTGTTACGAGTTACAGGAATCGAATTAAAATGCCTTTAGAATTACTATAGAGTTTATTTAGAACTATACAAACACGTATAACACAGGTACAGATATAACTGAACACAACCAGTACAAACGTAATGCACGATTCAATAACACGCAAAGTCCGTTACTATATAGATTATCGAATGTACACACGTCTTGCCACGCTTGTGGTTATCGCTTGACTGTCGATCTCTCCGTTGGGGCATTGCTTTATAATTCACGATGCAATATGTCGACCTGGCGAGCGTCGTCACAATTTCCCAGAAATTGTAATTCGCACAACTGCTTAATTATGTTTGCGAACGACCATAAACGAGTACAATGGGCTGCTCTCCACAACAACCAATAAATAAGTAAACATAAGAAAACGGTCATAAAAGCGCTTCAATGTTATTAGCTCAAACACCGATGGCGGGTAATAAATGTGCTTTGTTTACAAATATGCAGGTGGCCAAATATTTAAAGTACAGAATTGACTAAGATTTTATTCCAGAATCTATCTCATAAACTATCAAGTTGTAAGTTTTGGCACTTATTTTGATCACATAAAGACACTCTATTTAATTATAGGTGCAGTTTTAATCAAAGTGAAATGTAATCATAGAAAACCGCTAACTTCAGTGGGTACACTCGTACACAGCGTAAATGTTAGCGGAAGTACACACCCTGTTACTCGATTATTATAATTCTATACCAGTTTCCAATTAATTTAATTAATCGGAAGCCATTCGGGCTGCTATCTGAATATTTGTCAAATTACACAGCAATTCGTCGTAACCACACTCTTCGGGTTACGACTTTATATATTAATTCTATATCCATTGCTTGCTTGTTTACACTTGAGCCGCTATACTCAATGCGGGTGCGATGCGGCGCCGCGGCGTCGTGGAGATGCCAAAGGAACGTACAGAGGAAGAACGGGAAGAAACACCTCGTTACCACTCTTCTCACTTCCCTTTTCTCGAAATGTTTCACACGCCACTAGATGTCACTATTACGTATTTGAAATATTATTTCCAGTACATGCACTATCTCCGGTTCTGCTGTAGCCGAACGAACAGAAGACTCTTAAGCACCGTAAATGTACCGCCATTGGAAATGGTTACATATTTGTGGGATTTCGCGTGAACACTCTGGGTCCATGGGGTCCTATCGCTCGAAAGCTCTACCGTCGCCAAACGTTTAGTACACGTCTCACACGACCAAAAGTTTGGCGTATATTTGATCAAAAATTAAGCGTTGCTATACAACGTGGCAACGCCGCCACCCTTTTGGAAACGTTCCCGATAAGTTGTAGTAGTTTGGTATCAATATTTTATCTTTTATTCCCCTTTCTTATTTAGTTCTAGTTTTTAATAGGGTGTAGTTTGTAATTTATTTTTAAGTTTAATTATGTATATTTTGATTTTCTTGATTTCGTGTGTTTTAATATTGCATTGTAGCATTAGCTCAAAATCTGTCTAGTAAAAAGGCAAACAGGGATGTGGAGGTGGATTTTGCAGAAATCCATAGTTAATCTGATCAAGTTTTTGAATTTTGATGTTATAAATATCTCTAACGTTATGTAATAATGCTAAACGAAATACAATATTGTTGTCCTGCGTGTAAGCCTACATTTGACTCAGTACGAAACTTTCCAAGATATGACTTATTTTGTACACACATAGAAAGAAAGAAAGAAGAAAGAAAATGGCTACCACATAAAGGGGAAGTTGATTGGATCTTAGTCTGTGGTATATATTTGTATAAAAATAGTTGTATACTTGGAATATTGCTACTTTGAAATTTATATTTATGGTTAATAATAAATAACCTGTATGTAATTCCAATGTAAGAACTAAACTTTAAAATTTCATCAAAATCTGTTTAGTAAATTTTCCGTCAATGAGTAACAAACGTGGATGTACGTACAAACTTTCACGTTTATAATATTGTTACGAGTTACAGGACTCGAATTAAAATGCCGTTTACAGATTACTTATTGAAAGTTTTTAACCTTCCAAAATTTTCCAAAGCAATTTAAAGCTCCTACTGCTGCAAAAAGTCTAAATTGGTGTGCAAACGAAACAACTTTTAGATGGTATTCACTGATCAATAATTTACCAAATAAATTATCATAAATCTTTACGATATGAGAAGTGACGTAGTTTTTTCGTAATTTTCTATAGTTATTTTAAGTTAAGACAAATTCATTAAACCACCTCCAAATTAATTTAAAGCATTTTACTTCTTAAAATTATTCATCTTTTTAAAAGAGCGATAAATAATTTGGTTTTATTATTTCTTTTTTATTATCGCTATCGCCTGAAAGATCGTCAAGGACATTGGGGTTTTCACAAGCCTTAAGTTACTCTCAGACGAACAAATTATGTAGACCGTGCACCATGCTCTCTGAGTGAAGCCGGCTAACGGAAGCCGATTTTAGAATAGAAAGCCAATTGGCTTCAAGATGTTGTAGAAAACATTAATTTTTTGCTTATTAGTCTGAAATCGGTTTTGTTTTTGTTAAAAAAATATTGTTACGAGTTACAGGACTCGAATTAAAATTCCTTTAGAATTACTATAGAGTTCATTTAGAACTATACAAACACATATAACACAGGTACAAATATAACTGTATACAACCAGTCCAAACGTAATGCACGAATTCAATAACACGCGCAAAGTCCGTCACTAACGTCTTGCTTCGCTTGTGGCTATCGCTAGACTGCCAATCTCTCCATTGAGCCATTGCTTTATACTGCACTGATACAATACGGCTGCCCGACTGCGTAGACCTAATTTCTTAGAATCAGTTCGACACACCAGGCTAATGACTGCCATAAAAGATTACAATACACAATGGGCTGTTTTCTAATTACAAATTTTAAACACAAAGTAAACAAAAGAAGTCCAAATGCGGAAAGGTAATAAAGTGTGCTTTTACGGTATACAGGTGTGAATCTACTTTTGTCGGCATGTAGGTCGTAAGAATATTAATAAAATTTATATATTTTTTCCTGAAGTGATTTAATCATTTGAATACTTGGTGTACCCAGCAATGAATGACATAAAATTTAATATGACCCTCTTGCTTCTAAATACATAAGATTTCCTTAATAACGAGTTCTAGGTGGTTTGTAATTAATCGGGAGCTATTATTTTGCACGTATAAACGTATTGGGATTAGTTTCAGATGTTATTTGATTTGATTTAAACCATTGTACGTTGATTGAATATTCGGTCGATAAATAATTTAGTTAAATAGTGATATTATACGTATCTAGGATATACCCGCGAGTTCGTCCATGCTTGACTTGAAATTCCCGCGGGATCCCCGGATTGAAAAAATCACATCTACTATATAATTACATGAAATTTTCTATCGATCAGTGAAAAAATCACATTGGAATTCGTTTTTTTAATCTGGCTATTTTAAATCATTCCCAGATAAATTCCCGCGGGATTACCGGAATAAAAAGTAGCGCAGATTTTAAGTGCAAGAATGTGTTCTCGATAAGCGAAAACTACAACGAAATCGGCCCAGTAGTTTTTACGTGAATCCCGAACAAATTCTCCATCGTATATATATTATGTATTCCAGTTGTTTTTTTTAATAACTTGTACATGGCATGTTTTTTTCCAATTTTCATTTTCATATTACACTAAAAAGTAGAAAGTATGTAAGTATGACTAAGACAAGAATTACATGCAGCCTTTCCCGCCACTTGATCGTAAGCGACATTTGGACTTAAGTTTATTTTGTGCTGTAATAGCTATTGTTACCAATTGCAGGACTCAAATATACAAATATAACCGAACGCAACAAGTCCAAACATAATACAGTAGATCGTAATTCAACAGCACGCGCAAAGCCTGTCACTAAATAGATTACCGAATGTACACAAGTCTTGCTTCGCTTGTGGTTATCGCTCGACTGCCTCTTTCTCCATCAGGCCATTGCTTTATATTGCACAAATGCAAATATGTCTGCCCGGCAAGCGTCGATGCAATTTCCTAGAAATCGTAATCCACACACCTGGCTAATGACTTCCGTAAAAGATTACAATACACAATGGACTGTTTTCTAACCACAAATTTTAAACACAAGGTAAACAAAAGAACACATTTTATTACCTTTTTGGCATTTGAAAAAGGTAATAAAATGTGTTTCTGTAGGTATGCAGGCGTGAATTTATCTTTGTCGGCGACTAGGTCGTAATACTATTTTAAACAATTATTTTGAGACCTTCAATTTCTGATTCAGTAAGCTCTACCCTGACTAACACTGAAAGTCTTAAAACAAAATAATAGTTTAAAATTGCAAGAAAACATATACTTGGTCCAAATGTCGCTTACGACAAAATGGCGAATGGCTCGAATATGCCTTAAAACCATTATATCATACAAATTTTTGTATAAGGTTTCTATTACTGTAAATCAAATGATTCTCATTCTCATTTGACTATTGTACCATAAAACAAACAGCCGAGGGGGGGATGAGAGGAGGGGGGCAGGGGTGGTAACTCGTCAAGTGTGTCTCGTTAAAAGAAAAGGGAGGAAACGTTTTTAAGATTGATAAAGGGCCCCGGAAGAGCCGTGTCGAGTGCATAGGGTTACCAACTCAAAGATGAGATAATAATATAAAAATAACTGTTATTTTTGTACACGACTTTCATGTTTTTTTGACCCCTCCCCCGTCCTTGCCACATAATAATTATTTTACATGATACCTGTACACACTTGCTCCTTCGTTAGTAACTCTTTCACGGTACAGGCTGTCCTTTTGTGGAACTCACTGTCACTCAACATCAGACAAGCTAAATCCATATTGTCTTTTAAACTCATGGTTACTAAATATCTTTGGTCCTCGCAAGTCTAAAACATGCTGCTGATTCTATATCTATACATATACATATAATAAAATTTTAGAGGTCAAATTTCTGTACAATGAAAAAAATGATAAAAACCGAGTCAGGGAGATGTAAGAAGTGAAATAGAACTAATTTAGATTTTTTCAATTTTTTGTTTCTCTGTTTGTCTGCCTGTTTATACCGGCTAATCTCCGAAACGACTGGACCGATTTAAATGAAATTTTGTATGGTGATAGCTTATATCCCTGGTCAACATATAAGATACTTATGATCCCGAAAAATTAAAGAGCTCCCGTGGGATAGTCAAAAAAACTTTAATTACTTAAACAGCTTATTATACAACTTATGCACCTAATTAAGTATTAATATTGCCGGTATCATCATCATACAATAACAATTTATACATTAAAAAACAATTAGGCTATATATCATCAAGCTAAGACCAATAGAAGCGGAGCACCAACGAAGAATGTTTTAAAATCGGGAGGGTTTCTTTAAACTATTCCACGCGGACGAAGTCGCGGGCAAAAGCTATAGTTTTTTCGCGTTAAGAATGCAGTGAGTCATCAGTGCAATTACAGGGTAAAGGTGTATTCACAGTGGTGTTAAAATTCAAACAAATTATGTTTTTAAAGATTAAGTTTAATGAATTTAAAAAATACACTTAAAAGTTAAAAATCAAAATTAAGTCATTAATATTTTAATCACTATCACTAGTATCACAGTGATAGTGATTAAAATCACATTTATATCAGACTGTTTAAAATACTTCAAAACATTGTAAATTACTTTTCTCTCTCCACTATGAATTACCGAACCACTTTTATTTTTGCGAATTGGTGAGGTATTCATTTTGTAAATATAAATCAGTTAACACAATTACAGAACACAACCGTCGCGTTCGAAGCTATGCCTTCAACTGGTCACTGTGAACTTGACCTTGTAATTTGAAAAGATTTGATTGGTTAGGGGGCAGGGCTAGGCCGGCAAACAATGATGACTCACTACATTCTTAACGCGAACGAACTATAGTATATCTATACATCTTATTTTTTGTATATTAAATAAAGCATATTGATATTTATTTTTTTACTTACTCTTGGAATGCTTCTTATTATTTACTGTCTTCACCGCCACTGTCGTCTTAATATTTTCCTTAGTCTAGGGGGTTGCCTCGAAGAGGTCGCTGTAAACAATAAGGGCCTTTATTCAACAGGTACTGTACTTAGTTTTAATTTTTGGTGAATAATAAAGAGTTTTCATTCATTCATTCATTTATTTTCTTAAGTTTTCGCGACAAGTGCACATGATTAAAACTACGTTTTAATGACTATGAGCGCGGCATTTTATTTGAATTTTATTCTGAAGTTTCGGCCTCTTCAGTAGCCGTGATCACGGAAGACAATTATGTCAAGTGTCAATGAATAACAATAAAAATAACAATTTATTTTTATTTAAAGGCGGTAGGCTAAATAAATCGTCCAGATTGTCGACGACCCGAGCTTAAAGACGGCTAAGAGACTGGCGCTATAAGCGTGTTCTACCGTCTGTACAATGGGGAATATAGTATATAGTCTGTAAATTAATAAATATCTTCTCAACACCGAGACATTGAACATCATTGGACCCCTTGGTTGAAAGTTGTTTTATCACAATTTATCACAGTAGGACTCTATTTTCCTTCTCCATTACTGCACTGATAAACTATGTATTGAATAATCAAACATCAAGCAAGAAAATTATATTTGTTGCCATCTAGTAATGTAAATAAAAGCTTTACAGGGTTACTTTCTTGATGGACGATTGTCGTTCTTTAGCATTTTTCTTCCATGATCTCCTTTTTTACATAGTATAAAACAAATTCCGCGTCTGTTTGTATATCCATTAACTCCTACTAAACCGCGCATCAGTTTTTTAAACGGTTTTCGCTATTAATTAGATAATTTTTCACTGAAGCTTTATATGTATATAAAAAGACTAAGTTTGTATGTAAGTAAAATAGAGCCACTTTTTGTGGTTTGGGAAACTCTGATAATACCATAAGAATACTAATGGCCGGCTTCTATAGTTTACAGTTCATTCAGAAAGAAAAAAAGAAAATATGAGTTGCGGGACTCGAATTAAAATGCCGTTGGAATTATTATAGAGTTTATAAGAGCTATACAAATACGTATAACACGGGTACAAATATAACCGATGCTTTACCATCAGTAGAAGTTTGACATTAACGATTGGTGGCAGTTGCTTCTTTTAAAATAAATCTCGATGTGGACTGTGGACTGTATGACTAATATTATTGGCGTTATTTACATTTAAACTATACTTAGAATAAATAAATACAGAGAGTGCGTATTGGTGCTATTGTATAGTATGTGAGCAATGTAAAGCGAATGAGCAAGTGACTTTCCGGCCTCCAAGGCCGCTTCTATATCCTACGTTCCGTCCGACGCCTAGCTGCTAATTGTGCGAGCTATGGGCGTCGGCGGTATGACGGGCGCAGAGAGAATGTGTGCTCGGGCACGCGGGTCAGAGGGGTGCTCTCTGTCCGCAACATTACCTATATGGAATTTACGTCACATTTTAACCAATGACAACAAAACCGGCCATAAAGAAAGAAAGCGTCCCTCAACCCTACGCCTGTCCCAATGTACTTTCCCGGGCGGGATAACGGGACAATTTCCTAAGGGATAAAAAATCTATTTTGGATAAAGATTCCCTATTTTTCGATATTTTACTTTTTCAGGGGTAAAGGGCTTTCATCGACCTTTTTTATTTATGACCGGGACTTCAATCTACTTTAAAATTCAAGAGTTTTTGGCTGATAGGTTTTGTGTTCTCTTGAGTTGATCGATGCAAGCGTCTTCGATTTTTACTTGTGTATACGTCATAGAGACTTCGCAAAGTAAATGTGTAAATGTATGTATTGTAACGACAGTAACAAGAGAGAATAAGAGTATTTAACCATCCTTTTTGAACCTCGTACCCCTCCGTATTTAAAGGAACGTTTTGTTCTCCTACATCTTTCTCATTCCCGTTATTTGCGCTCTAGTAATAATCTCTCCTTAATGACACCTGCAGACACTTCTTCCTTCGTTGACAACTCCTTCACAGTACAGGCTGTCCGTTTCTGGAACTCACTGCCACTCAACATCAGACAAGCTAAATCCATATTGTCTTTTAAACTGATGGTTACTAAATATCTTTGGTCCTCGCAAGTCTAAAACATGCTGCTGATTTTTGTATAGTATATAAAATATATTATTATTTATTTTTCACTTATTCTTGGAATGTTTCTTATTATTTATTGTCTTCACCGCCACTGTTGTCTTAATATTTTCCTTAGTTTAGGGGGTCGCTTGGAAGAGATCGCTTTAACCGATAACGCCGCCCTTTGTTCAACATTTATTGTACTTAGTTTTAAGAACGTAGTTTTATTTTTGGTGACCATTAAAGTGTTTTCATTCATTCATTCCTTCGTTTGACAATGACACTATTATATTTCTAGCAAATGTGTTGAAAAACGTTGCGTGATACACGTGCAGATGTTGATTTTTACAAAATCGTGACTATAGCAAGCCCTCGTTTTGGTCTCGGGCTTACATTCATCTACTCGTTTATAAAAACCAACTTAGGAGCTAATATCATAAATAACTATTTCAACGCAGCTATTTATGCAAGCATTTTAATACAATTAGCAAGCCCTTCTTCTGACATAACTTACATATTTGAATATGAAGATCCAAATATTTAAGATATAATTAAAGCTGTGGGGTTGGAATTTCCCCTACACTTGGAAATACAAAAGGGTTAGGCCTTGTGGCCTTGGGGTTCATGAATGTATTATAATTACAAAAAATGTATAAGCTTTTACGTGAAAAAAGTATTTTATGCAAATGATACTATAAAAAAAATATTTTTCTTATTTTTTGGAGTTATGGCTTGGCAACTAGGCCTTATAAGCTAGTTAAAAGTTTAATTAATCGCGTGTTTTCAACAGCAACGCAAATATCGGCAATCGCTCTTCACTATTGTCACTTATTAAATATTTACAAATTTTCATAACAATATCATGTAATAACAGCCTATAAACGTCCCACTGCTGGGCTCGGTCCTCCCACTATAGGGCAATGTGCTACAGATTTCATGATGTTTCCCTTCACCGTTGTTAGCACGTGGTAATTGTAACAATATGCAACATTGGGTCAGAAAACTCTGCTGCATGCGTTCCGGTCAGGATTCGAGCATTCCTCCCTTTGAGTCTGTATCGCGGCAACCATCACAATTTTATAATAAAAACTTAAATATGGTGGCAGTATTCATTAATTAACCTATAACTTTGTAATTCGAGTACGTGCATGTTTGCGTGTGTGTCTTTTTGTGTGCCCCTAGTGTTATATCGGTTTGGTAATATGCATTGTGTCGGCGTAGTTTAATGTTTATAGCTGTAATTTTATAATTTTAGTTTAAGCTCTGATGCTGACATTTCTTTGGCGGAGGGTGTGCTTTGGCATACTTTATTATAAATGCATATATGGATGTATGGAGGGGGGAGGCTTTGGCAAAGGATGTATGTATTTTGGGTCAGGATATATTTATTATATATTCGACGGGAGGTGAGGTATTGGAAGTTAAAATGCCGTTGGAATTACTATAGAATTTAATAGAACTGTACAAACACGTATAAAACAGGTCCAAATATAACTGGATACAAACACTACAAACTGCACGATGTAATAACACGCGCAAAGTCCGTCACTATATAACTCCTCGAATGTACATACGTCTTGCTCGCATCGTAGTCGTCGCTTGACTGCCTCACCCCTCCATTCAATACAGATACAGCAATCGACCGCGTGGACTGGATCTTCCAAGAACTATACCTGGCTAACGACCATCATAAAGGATTACAATACACAATAGGCGGCTTTTCTAATTACAAATTTTAAACACAAAGTAAACAAAAGAAAAATCCCAATGTGGGCAGGTAATAAAACTGTAATAAACTGTGCTTTATGGCCGGCAGTTGTGCATTCACTTTTGCCGGCGTGCTTCGTGGAATTTTGGCTAAGTTGTAACAATATCATTAATTATTACCTCCTAATACTTTTCAAAGCTCTCATTTCGACTGCGTTCAGCCTGTAACAAAGGTAGTGCTATTTCAAATTTCATCAAAGATATCAGGTATTTTTATTTGTCTTCTCCATATATAACATCACACGTCGGCACCCGCCCACGCCATATCTTATTGTTATTTATAGCCTCTTCCTGTATTATACGCGGACTTTATTCGTTGGAGCTATGAAACAAGCGTCTAATTTACCGTTACAAACAAATATTAAAACAGTAGTCGTCAAACGTTTAAAAGCGAGTATAATTAGGTAAAAGGCTGGAAAGGCATACACTGCCACACATACGTAAAATTATATATAGAATAGCCGACCCGGCAAACTTCTTACCGCCTCAGAATCAGTTTTTTCATATTTTCTCACATTTTAAACCTTCCCTGGACTTCCACAAATAATTCAAAATCTAATTTAGCCAAATCAGTCAAGCCGTTCTCGAGTTTTAGCAAGACTAACCAACAGTAATTGATTTTTATATATAAGGTATCACACTTATGGGTACACTAATACTCTCACAGACAGACAACTTTTTAATTAAAATAACACACACACATATACATGCACGCACACTCCTTTCTTTTCTTTTATAGTAATGTTCAATAGTGGCTGTTATTATAGTAATTGAGAAGCGAGGGCCAGGAGTACCATCACCCAGGGCTTACCTAGTTTGGGCTCCCGTCTTTCCCACTATAATTAAGTTTCTCTAATTATGTACTGCACTTATTTTGTTTTCCGTGGTAAACTTTTTTTTTTAATGTTTTCCTTAGACGAACATTTTAGTAAGGCATACTATTTATACAATCTATTACACTGTATAATGATGTTTAATTACGATTTTTAATATCTGTAAGTATGGACTGTCTTACAACTTTTAAAGATCATTTTATTTTGAGTAAGTAACTGTTCTCGATCGTTGCCATTTAGTAAATTAAAAGTGGTTCAATGGAGAGATCGGCAGTCAAGCGATAACCACTAGCGAGACAAAACGTGTGTACATTTGATAATCTATATAGTGACGGGCTTTGCGCATGTTATTGAGTCGCGCATTATGTTTGGACTGATTGTGTTCAGTTATATTTGTACCTGTGTTATACGTTTTTGTATAGTTCTAATAGAATTGATTAGAACTAGTAATTCCAACGTCATTTTAATTCGAGTCCTGTAACTAACAATATATAACATCAGATTTAAATATTATCAAAACTATCACTACTATTTCAAGTGAAACTAAAATAATTATAACTAATCGTTTAGGTAACCAATGATTAAATAGTACAAGTTCTACTAAATCGCGGTTTTTCATTCATCGAATAAAGCTATCAATTAAATTACAGTCCAACTGAATACAAAATTGTAACATTTGAACGATTACATTATTCATACACATGTCATTTTTATTATGTGTATGTTATATTTAAAAAGAAAATAATTTTATTGAAGACAAATTACATTACCATAATGTAGCTAGCTATATATTTATTATGTTTAAATAGTTGCATTTTATCACTATGTCATCTATATGTATATAACTTATGTGTATATTTGTATATATAGAATAGTTATATATTTATTATTAAAATTATGTATACCCCCATCGCCGCTCCTAACCACTAATATTCTTGCCACGGATTGTCTGGAAGAGAACGCATTTAGCGATAAGACCGCCCTTTGTACACAGTTAGAATAATACTAGTTCGTAATGGTGTACATTAAAGTGTTATATATATATATATAATTATTAACAAATTTAAAACTAAAGTAAAATCAACTTGTACAAAAAGGGCCTAACCTATAGTTGTCTTTCATTTTTGAAGTAACTTTTATTTGGTGATTGAAAATTCTACCCTAAGTAAAATATCGCGGATGTCATGGCCCGACTTGTACTGAGATATTACTCTTCGTATGGTTTCGACAGTGGAAGAACTGGTTGTGATTTTTTGTAGACTAGAATATTTATCAAAATTGCACCGTGTAGGTACATACGAGATATGGTTAGAAATTTACATAACGGTAACATGTGTGGGTAGTTTGTTTCCTCGTACTATTATTACCTTTTCTGGGCCTTTATTATTATTTACACCTACTATCGCCTGCTTCGATACACGGTGTTCCAGAAACCCTAAGTTTAGTATTGTTATGAATTTGTATATTAGAAAATGTTGTTGGAATTATCACCAATTTTATTAGAAGTACACACACGTAATTTACAGTTTTTAGTATAGCCGAATATAACAAAATACAACAAAACCAAACCATAGGGCTGAAAATCGTTGTCACATAAATCGCGCGAAGTTCGTCGTTATAAGATACTCGCTCCGAAAGTGCACTAGGTAACGCCTCGTTCGCAGTCAGAACAAGACTGGCGCATTTCCCGACTGACCGACCCTCATCCATTTGTAAATTAGACATGGCCCCCTAGCAGCATGCTACCTACTGGTACATGAAATCGTTAAATGGTCAGCTTATGACTTCCAAGAATTCGCATGAAATACCAACAGAGGAAAGAAGGTTTTATGACGTCTTATGGTAGCGTGAACAAAGAGATTATAGCACGAACAATAGATCACTCAAATTCAAAGGGACAATAAAACACCTGTAAAGGTCAGTTTGCATCAGTATATTTATAGTAGAAAAACAACGTGAAAAATTTTGAATAAACGAAAAATATATGTTTATTTAGAAATATTTAATATGGAAATCATACATAAACAATTTAACTAAAGCCAAAGGTTTGTGGCGCTGCCACCTATTTATTTGGATTTCTAAGTACTTACGAGTTTCTATCCAAATCCTTTAATTTTTAGAATGTTTTATTTAAAAAAACTGAACTTTGTAATTCCGGTATGGGAACACAGCCCTGAATTTTCTGATTGTTTTATAGCTTGAGTTCAACAGGCAGGCAGACCGTTTACCTGATAGAAAGCGGTTACCATCGCCTATGGACATTTGCAACACCAAAAGTCCTACAAATGCGCTGCTGCTCTCTAAAGGAAGACTGGAACCTGGCCACTAATGCCGGAACACAACTCAAGGTTGTTATGGCGGCATACTCTAGACCAGGGGTGGTAGCCATACAATCGAGCAAATTCCCTACCACCTGGCTTTTAATTTTGATTAATATTAACTCAGATTTCTTCAATTCATTACTTTATATTCGATTTCTATAATAACTATATTTGAAAATGACATTCAGAAATATGACAATATGTCTAATTTAATCTTTATTTTACATAACATTTTCTTAATAATTCTCAGGATGAGAAAATCCACGTGTTCCTTGGAAATCATATAAAAGCAAGATCAGGCATTCATCCAGCATGCATTCGATGGCAGTAATCCTCCAAGCATATCTATCTATAGGCAGCTCGTCTCTCATATAACCCTGCCACCGGGAGCAGAATCTCAGCCTTCTTAACCAGAGAGCCGTGCAGCTCCGAGTTTTCGACGCTACCTCGCGGATAGGCCCGTCTACAGGGGCGGATTTACACATTTGCCGTCTGTAGGCTATTCAAATTTTGCCACCCCTACCAAGCTCTACAAATAGATACCCTAGTTCACACTCACAAGAATTACATTTTTTAAAATGAAATTGTAACTAAGTTTTGTGCACTATCTTCTTAATTACACAACCTTTTTTACAGTAATTAGTAGATTGTGAAGCAGAGGATTGATGGGTTTGTCTCTGCCGTAACCAAAAGCGACTACTCAAATTGTAGAAAAAATTATGTAATTGGTAAAACATATTACATGTTGGATTGTTTGTGCGGACTTAATAAGAATTATATTATTAAGTCTTAGAATTTAAGTAAGACATAATTTCTGTAAGACGCAAAAATATTGGCCTCAAATTTGCCGGCCCTCCAAAAAGCAGGCGCCCTAGGCGCCAGCCTACTCAGCCTATAGGTAAATCTGCCACTGCCCATCTACTGGCCTGAGTACGGACGTATTTACGCTAGCTCTGTACCCTGCCGACCCACTGAACGGCGTCACGAGCTGCGAGGGCTGCTACTGTTCCTGCAAGTGCCGCCCTTTTTTTACGAGGTGTAATCCGTCATGGACACCCTACTCTTCGGGGACTACGGTAGGGTAGTGTTGAACTCCCGATGGCATGCTCGGACCTACCAACTAAACCACCTCTTTGTTCCATCTTGACCTCGGGAACTAAAGACACTAGCCCCTCCTTCCAGCAAAAAAATACACGCGCGTGTGGAAATCCACACACAGCGCCATCTCTCGACCGCTATTTGAACGATAAGTACCCCCGAATCTTATCGTTCAAGGCCGCTGTTAGGGCGGGAGGGACTGGTGATAATCCCTTTTTCGGCGCCCTGGTCTACGGCGGCAGATCTAAGCCACGGGTGCTGATTCCTCCCGTTCTCTTTCCGCCGCCTCCTTTTGCGACATCACCCTGTCGCAGAAGTTTTGAACCGCCTCCCAAGATTTTTCACTGTCGACCATATTCCGTACTATAGCCAATAGTGACAAGTCAGTCCCCACTACTTTCATTAGCACGTTGCGCTCATTCGCCCACCCGGGGCATGATTGCAGCGTGTGTTGAAGGCAGGTATCACACTGGTGACATCTTGAATCTGGCTCCCTTCCAGCAATCTGACATAGGTACCTTCCGAAACACCCATGTTCCGAAAGTACCTGTGTCAGACGAAATGTAAGGGAGCCATGTTGCCTCTTTAACCATTCCGGGAGAACGGGACAAATTGCTGAAGCAGTGGTGTGGCCAGAACTGGGCCGTGCCAGTCGCCGTTGCCACAGCTCAACCATGCACTGTATTAATTCAGATCTCGTAGTTTGGATCTCTATAGGCGAAAATCTTTGCCCCCTTTGAATACTTTCTATCGGGGCGAAGACTGCAAGTGCCGCCCTGGTCCAAGTCTTCGTCGGTTGGCAGCCCAGCTGCAGCTGCTGATACGACTGCAGCCGCGACCCGCTGCTGCCATCGGCGGGTGCCCAAATCTACTATCAAAGGACTCGGAGCTTTTGGTTATTTTATTTGGTTTTATATCACTAATATTTTAATCTTATAATTATGTATATCCTTAAATTTAACAAATGCTAAATGACACAATTTAAATTTAGATATGTTTCTA